>CM050648.1:56915396-58352629 GCA_027574665.1 Rhynochetos jubatus
ACACAATGTAGAGACAGTCCAATAAGAAAGCCAGAAAAACCAAGCCCCATTGAACTTACAGTGTCAGCCGACGTGCTTTCACTTTCTCATATTGACCCTTTTGTAATTTTATTACCCCAGAATGCATAGCTTTAGTTCTAGCTATATCTAATTCAACTAGGAGATAAATTCAGCTTCGTAGAAATAAACTTCACTTAGTAAAAACATCAGTGGCCCACAGCTTAAATGGGACAATGTTTTGTTCAGCTCCTGCAACTCAAGCCTATTGAACAATTCTGATCCTTTGTAAACCAAGTCAGGAGTTGTTGGGAAATACGAGGACAGCAAGGAGAGTATGATCACCCAAGGCTTACTTTCACCAACCTTGGAAAGTCCTATTTACCCGAGTAACACTGTTATCTACTTATATCCATCGAGATTTGACATCTTCTCCCGCCTATTTTTCTGAGTGCTTGCAGGGTTTTTTTAAATGAACAGCTACGTACATCTTAAATAAAGTACTGTGATTTAAACCTACCTAAAAAAAGGGTCACTGATAAAAAGCCATAACCTCAGATTTATATATTTCTCTTACCAAAGATGAAACTTTGAGTCATGAGTTGTCCCTAACTCCCAAACATGGGAATCTAGAACTCACCTGGCCTCAGTGTCCTACAAGCTTCACATCTACTGAACTATCACCACGTTTTACTGTTAACCCTGTAATGAAAGCTGGCATAATATTATTTAGCTTGTGAGAAGGTGTTTTATGGTAAAATAACAGGTTCTTTAAAAAAAAAAAAAAAATCCAGCTTACAACTTGAAGAATAAACAAAAACCAATTTAAACAAGTTGGTTGCTGAAAATAAAACCTTAGGTGGGTACATTACACGGAGTCCTCCATGGTTAGGTAAGACCTCTTCATCTTCTCACATAATTTCAAGCATTACCAAATTTTTGCTTTCTACACCTGCCAATCTCTCACAAAAATGAAGTTGTGAGAGAAGCCCTCCCCCCTCTGCCCTCCTTAAGCTTAGGGTTCTGTCAGAGGCATAACTGGTATGTTTAAGTTCAAGAGAAAATAGCTTTCCTCTCTCACCAGGAAGCAACAGCAGTGATCATTCAAAAAAACCACTTTTATCTCTGCAAACGTCTGTCAGAAGGAATTGAGACTGTTACTAGTGGTTACAATTTCAGCGTCGTAATGACCCGAGGCAAATCATCTTTCATGAAGGAAACCAAATTGCCCAACATTAAAAAATAAATCCACAGCTGTTTGAACAAAAACCCCACAGAGCTGCATTATTCTTCCTTAGCCAAGAAGTACACTAATGTTTCAAGGAGTCACTCGCTTCCATTTCTTTCTCAGAATGCTATAGATTTATTTTTTTATGTATGTTCCTCGATAACAACATACGTTCAGCCTGAAGATCAGCTTCAGTTCAGGCAGAAAACTTAGTCTTTCCAAAAATCACCTACTCTTAAACTTGTCCTAAAATAAATTACCTTATCTAATCCGGCTAATTCATTTTTTAGTGCTCTCCTTTCTGTAGACAACTTTTCATTTTCTTTCTTCAGCTTTTTAATCTCCTTCAACAATAGCTCTATATTCAAACAAAAAAAAAAACATACAGACTTCAACCATTACAGTCAACCTCCCCCTCGCATGATTCATGTTACAGCTAAAGAGCTGCCTACGCTTTGTGATAGCAGAAAATGATGGATCAGCTTTTTAAAGAACCTTTTTCATGAAGTGATGTATTCTTAAGAATTGGCCCAGCACACTTCCAGGCACTATGAAAGATAACGGGATCCGTCAATTGGATAATCTGAATCTGCCAGGTTCTTAGAATGCGGGATTATTTTACTTTCAAAACCACAGACCACACATCCTTTTTCTGCCTTACGAGAGGGTCTCACTGGCCATTGCTGACAGCACATTTCCTGACACCTATGCCTACGTTACATCATCTCTTCAATCTCTTTTTTATGTTTTGAAGTGGAACAGGATCGCCCCTCAAGTTGTGGATTTGCTTATGTGAGGAAGAACATGTTCAAACCAGTAGCGTCTGGGTTTGTCCCACATTTTAAGACTAAAACCAGGTTCTTCTGTACATCAGTATCTGAAAACCAAAGAATTATCTGCATAGCTACAGCTTACTAGAATAATACCAAACATTACTAAGTACAGCCATGCACTCCCACCCATGACTACACCGACAGCCCAGTTTCAGGAAGAGAGAAAAGCGGCAAACATTTATTTTTATCACAAACAAATGCAGGGCTGAATGCAGAGATAGGACTAGGACACTGATTACGAGATGCCATTTTTACGTAACAGGTTTTAAAAAATGAAAAGCGTTTTAGATACTGCTGGTTGAAGTTGAAGAAATAACCTGGAGAATGAAACGAATGAAATGCATCCTCTCTGATGGCTACACTGGAAGGAACATCAGAAACAACCGCACCATTACCTAAATATTTACTGCAACAGGATTCCTTCTTTTTGGAAACGGCCCTGTGAGATGTTACTTCTCCCTCTGGGGTTCGACTTCTTTTTCCAGAAGCAGCACTAGCTTTCCTAGAAACCTTTTTACCTTCCAGTTGCTCAATTCTTTGCCTCTGCTCTCGAAGATTATGCTCTAGCTCGTGAATTTTAATCTGTCAAGAAACTAAACATCTTTTAAAATACATACAAGAAGCACGGTTCAACTGAATACAACTGGAAACGTAACCTGAATGCAACCCTAGAGCTTTAAGAAACGTTAAGAAAAAGCACATGTAACCCAAATCACAACAAATACCAATTTACAAACAAATAAAGGACGTGTCCCAGCCTCCTAGGAGGAAATTACCAATGCTTGGTTAATGCCCGAAGAGGCAATACCCACTTGAAGGCTCTCTTGAAGCACTCCTGGCCACGCAACCCCACCTTTGCTCCGGTTATGATGCCGGCCTCTTCGCACAGCAAGCCACCGGCTCTTCCTACCTGAGCGGAGACTGTCTGCCTTCACTTGGTTAGCTTACTGCTGGCTTGCTGAAATAAATCAGCTCATGACACACGCAGCAAAACAGCAGGGTGGGTGCAAGAGAGGTCGGAAGATGCATGTAGAGTGGGAGGGAGGGGTAAAGGAGGCGAGTAAAGAAGAAAGCAAGGAAGGGGAGACGGCTTTCAGTCACAGACATACCAGTGACAGAGTTCCCCTTTAAAGGGAACTACAGACTGCTTTCCATTATCTCAACGGCATGGGCAACAACCCTTAGTACAAAAAGTAAAACATGGTCTCGTTTTACAAAAGCAAGAATTACTTTTTAGCCCCCCTAAAAGCTTACGTTTGGCTACCTGATCATCTCCTACAAATTCTACTCACAGTGAGATTTTTAATTGCTTCGCTTTGCTCCTGGTTCGTTTTGATTTCTTTAACGTAACGTTTCTGCAGCTCATCATACATCTGCAGTAGCCTAAAACAGAAGACAGGCGTAAATGGCAGTAAAACGTGCGTCCTTTATGGCAGAACTATTACGGATGCTCCATACGCATCAGTTGGGCTGTAGCTGTACTGACTTGTGACAGAAATATTTAAGACGGGTGCGAATAAAGTGTGACCGGCAACACAGAAAGCACCGGAAAAAACCAGCAAAGGGAGAGTTCAAAGAATGGTCCGTAGGGATGGCAAAGGATCCCTTTCACCCAGCCGGACTGAGCACCCTGTTGTTGTTGTCCAGCCCACATGGCCACGCTCTGATTAAACCCCAGTACAAATAACTCCGTGACGGAAGACCTATACAAAAGCAACAGGAGGATGGCCATGACTTTGCAGCATGTCACATATATCATTCCCTTCCCCCACTGGCCTAACAGGAAGAGCAAAAGACTGCTTCTAAAGGATCTAAACAAATTGCGTCCAGAAACTAGTTTCTTGCCAGCAACCAAGAACCCACGATGAGGACTCATGAGGCACAGAACGTTTCATTGCTCCCGAGTATGCGGGTGTGAGGATACAAGTGAACGAAACCCGTGAGAAAGTGAGCGTGAGTGGGTAAGAATCAATGTAGAATGAACATATTTGGGATATTATCTTTCCCTTTGATATTCTCTTGCATCAAGTTTTGTTACACTAATTCCCTACTATATTTCATAGCATTTAATCTACGTACAACAGGCCCATAACGTCCATTCATGTTCATCAGTTACATTTTTCCTATTTGATTAGGAATTCAAGTAAGAGCTGGCATTCATACTAAGTCATGACTGCACACCGCAAGCAGGATAAGCAATACTCCAGAACAGCTGTGTAAAATAACATCCAAACAGATGCTAGAAAAAAAAGCTACGTCATCGCTGTGCAATCTAATAGAAAGCAGGTCCAGTACTAGAGTCAAAGAGTAACACAGACTTCTTCCTCGTAAGCATCTAATTAGGTATCCAAATAAACCCCAGAGCTAGACACTCAGCCTTCCTATGCAGCTTGCAAAGGGTCTGGTAGACTTAACGGGGTTTTTGTTTTGGTTTGGGGTTTTCTTTTTTAAACAGGAAGAAAAAGAAAAAACAGGCCTTGTACAACCGTAAAGGAAACCCTAAAAAACAGGATGCCTGAATCAAAAGCAGTAAGGACGAGCCCTCTCTCTGTAAGACCCACAGCCCGTTTCTGTTAAGTGGTCAAAAAGTAGCTTTTGCAACAATGGAGCAGCCTATTCATTTTAAAATGAACTTATAGAGGGGTGGACCAACATTTTATGTAGCATGCCTCGTCACTAACGTTTCGATATATATTTTCCTGAAGCAAAAATGTGTCTTTTGTATCATAATAGCAGCGACAAGAATTTATTTCTAGCATTAACTGGCAAACTGTGGTAAGTAGTATGGTAAGTGGCTCACTTCTAAAATCAGTTAGACCGAAAACTAAAATCACTTGTCCGGCTTATTTTGAAAACAGTACCAGCCTATAAATTTTAGATACACACAAAATTGGGCTATTAAAAAAAAAAAAAAAAAAAGAGAACTATGAAAGCTTGCACAAAATAGAAAATGAAATTACATAATTCTAGTTTAAAAATCTACAAAAAAGATCACATGTGTGCACACATGCATGAAGGAACTTCCTTGGCTCTTTCAACTTTTCTCACCAGAAGATTTGAGAGAGAAAACTATTTTGTTCTTTGGTTAGTGGTGTTTTGAAGTTTAATCTAAGACTATTTTCTTTTAAAAAGTAAATAAAATGATCTTCCATTGGTTCAAAGGCTGAAAGCCACTTCCATAATAGTTGACAAAAATTCAACTGACAACCATGAACAACATTTTCTGCCCTACAGAGAAGAATGTTTAATTCTGTGAAGAAGCAATTTCCAAGAACTCACCTGACACTGTCACCCTCTAGAATAAGATCCTTGCTGTATCCACCCTTATGCCATAAATGGGTTTCTGTCTGAACCTGAACACTTGATTGAAACAAACACAACAGCTTAAGAAAGTTACCGTTTTAACTGGATGAAAAAAACAACACTGAAAAAGGTTGAGTTACTTTTCAGTTCGATTTTACATGAGAGGTTTCCATGCAGGGTCAAACACAGCCCAAGATTTAAACTTAAAAATATTTGCAAACAGGTACTTAAATCCTGGCAGGACGCTCTCCAGAACACTAGTTTTCAGGTCGTAAGGTCCCAGTTTCCAAACAGCATTGATGCAATTTAACTATCTTACGACTGCTTGGTGGAAAAATAGTCTAGAACCCTTTGCAGTCAGACAGAGGTAGTATGTTGGCTAAGCAGGGGTATTACTTAACGATATTAAAACTATTTCTTTCACCACAAGGATGAATTCTGTACAAGCTGCCCAGCCATCCTTTGTTCCTTTATTTGCATGACAAAGTCTAGCATTCTCCATCCCCACCACCTTGTTCACAGACAGGCCCTCCAAATATGCAGGGCAGATAAGGCCTAGTTCATCTGAAGGGTATCAAGGCAAAGTCCTGACACAAAAAGAAGCGCTGGACCATTCTTACTCTCTGCTTGTGACATAGTCGTGCATTAACTGCTGCAGATGCAGTTTTTCTTGGATCTGATCCAGATTCTTTTCTAGCTCCTTATTTTTTATGTGTAGTTTTTTCAGCTTCTTGACTAACTGTTCATTTTCATCACTGAGCTGAAAAGGAAGAAAATTAAAAAAAAAGAAAGAATCAAGCAACATTTTATGATCGAGTATTAACTAAACTGGTAACATTTCAGATTAAAATTCTCTCACAAGAGTTTTACTATGTTTATCTTGAACTACGTAAGTATATAAAGGAAGTTTACAGGGAAAATAGTTGCTTTCAAAGTTTATGAAAATTGACTAAAACACAGCTTCTTGAACGTAAATATTAATGTAACTTCCTAATTCATTAGTGAATGATAGCGCAAACGGGTTTTATTTAAAAAATATTTTAAAAATCACAAAGGGGCAAAACGTACAAGTTCCCAGTCATACTTCAGAACTCTAAACATCAGCTCCACAGCTAAGCTCGTACTGACCTTTGTTGTAACCTCACCAGAGCCGAAAGACTAAACTGCGGCAGAATTTCTTGCGCGCACGTTTGCTGAAGCTCACCCTGCGCTCTGCGGTCACGCCTCGCCCTTCACCCCAAGGCAGCGGGACTGCCCTAACAGCCTGTCAAACGGATGCTATCGAGCGGCACCGCGCCAGCAGGGGCAGGGCTAGCAACAAGAAACCGAAAGCTGCTGTAAGCATGAGCTCTGCCCCCAACGCCAAGGCCAGGCCAAGCGTCCCCCGTACCCGCTTCTCCCCGGGCGCTCTCTCCAGGCCGGCCCGCGGCGGAGTTCCCGAGAGCTGGGGCCTGTCCCACACGGCCGGGAGGCCGCCCCGAGGGCCGGGAGGCTGCCCCGGGGGCCGCACTCACTTGGAAGCACTTGTGGACGGAGGGCAGGGCCATGGCGGCGGGAGCCCCGGCTCGGGCAGGACGGCCCGGGAGGGACCCGAGGCCCGCTCGCACCCTCTTTCGAACGCACCCGCCGCGCCGGGCGGACCGCGCCGTGGAAGGCCCCCGCCTAGCTGCCCTACTCACTGCCTGCCACCACCGTTCGCCTCGCTGCTGCCGAGCGGGCGCCTTGGCCACCAAAGCCCATCCAGACAGGCTCCGAGCAGTGGACGTCACAAGGAAGCGACAGCGCACGGCCAAAGGCCCCGGCTACCCTCCCCCGCCGGCTGTTGCCAAGGAAACGACAGCAAGCGGAGCGCGGGCTGCTCCGCCCGGCGGCGGGGCCCGCGGGAGCGGAGAGGCGGTGGCGGCGGCCGCCGCGCCGGGCAGGTCTCCTCCTCCCGCTCCTCCCCGGCTCGAGAGGGTCGGAGCCGGGATGCGAGGCGGGCGGGGCCCCGGCCGACGGTTGCCTGAGCAGCGAGCGCCCCGCGGCGGGCACTGCCGCGGCGGAGAAGGGCTCTCACCGGAGCTCGCCCGGCGCGTTTTACCTCCCTTGAGTCAGGGACGTCCCACCCGGCCTGCGCCGGACGGTGACACCGAGAGTCCTGATCCAACTGTGGGGGCTCCGGAACCAGCGATGTGACGTGAACCTCACCCTCCAGAGCCAGCACAAAAACACCCAGTCTCAGCTTGTCTCTTTCAAACGGTCATTAGTTTTATTTGGGATTTCCTCTTCTGCAACCAACAAATCCTGAGCGTGTGGCACTGAGAACACTGCCAGCTACAGATCTGCACGGACACACGCGTACATCAACCCACACCGAGTTACGCGCCTCGACGAAAGCGTATCCAGCATCTCCCGCTCCCACCGCAACAGAAGCCGCAGTACAGGCTGTTCAGGCAACATCCGCCACGGCAGGAGATGGCAGCGTGCCTGGTAACAGTGCTACCCAGCAGAGGATGAGGGGGTGTTGTATCCTTGGTATTTGTATATTGCTATTACTACTATTTGCTGGGGTCTGCCTTTGGTTTTCGTATTTTGTGGGTATTTTTGGCAGACCCAAGCTGGAGGGCGTACAGGCAGCGCGAAAGCGTTCCACCCTCATGACGGACCGGACCTTAGAGATAACATACCGACAGGAGGCATCGGCCGCAAGAAAATTACCCATCACAGCAAGACTGACCCAAAGATTATTGACTGCTGGTCGCAGGAGCCTTTGTTACTGGCAGTTCAAAACCTTTCCTGTTTCTCTCTCATTCTCTGGGTCCCCAGTCTAAGTTTCTGTTCTCTGCATCTCCTGTCTTTGTATGAAATGTTGCCTGTCTTGTTACAGCCCCATAGCAAGTTGCACCCTTTCTTTTCTTTTTTTTTTTTTGGCATAAAACATTCCCAGATGCCACCTGCCCCTCAGCCCACCTGACTGTGAGGAACCATTCATTCCTGGGAAGAGAAGGGGGAGTTGACAGCAGCTCACTACTGCCTCCTGTGGGTTTACACCTTACCTAAAACACGGCACGAGATACCTGGGTCACATCAGGCTGCAAGTGGGAACTGTAAATGTAATCAGATTAGGGGAGGTGGCGTGAATCTCTAGCCCCAGCGGCTCTCCTCCCCCGCCACCAACCCACATCAGCCCGTCACCCATCTGGCAGACTCCCTGCACTTCGCACAAGGGTCACAGTGCGAGGTGAAAGCCACTGTGCTGTGTTCAATATACAACAGATCCAAGCTGTGAGGCTGTTAAACCTCTGAGAGTGCACGGGAGGGCAGGACGTGCCCGTGCTGTTAACTGCTGCCAGAAATCCTCTCTGGCTGTGAAGGCCTCTGTATTGGTTCCGTAACTGCAGAAGCAGCTACACAACACTGCTAATTCTTGGGGCCCGTGAGTCACCTTGTCCCTAAACAGCCTGGCAACAAAACTGCTACTTTCAGCAGCAACTAACATGGAATGAATTAGCAACTGAGAGTTCACGGCATGAAAACCAGAAGTCACTTCTTGATCAAAATACAGCTGGATGGAAAAAAGAAAATAAAACTGGGGGGTGTAATCCCAGCCAGCAATGCAACGGTGCTGCAGAAAAAGGGGGATCCCGTTCTCAGACGGAGTAGCAATGTCCTGAGAGGCGATTATTCAGTTCTATTCTGTTTTATCCAGCACAAACAAGATCTCAGCTAAGGTCCTGAGGAGTCTAGAAAACAGGAATAAAAATTACGTGAGGAAGACAATACCACGTATCAGGAAAGGCTGTGTTTGTCTAGTCCAGAAAACAGACCCTGCCAAGAATCATTTTAATTGACTTTGTCTTTGGTTACTGTAAAGGATGGTAAGGATTGTTTCCCGTGTCCTCTACAGGAGGATGAGCAGAAATAAAGTTACTTTCCAACAGAGATTATTTCAGTTGGATGACTGGGAAAACTTCCTTAATATCAAACAAGAAAAATACACAGTTCTCCCCCACTAGACGTTTCAACAAACGGATCAGAGAAACAACCTGTCAGGCATGACTTTGGGTACAGGTAGATGTAATATGCACAGCATACTGGCAGACAGCAAGCAGACAAAAGGATTGTTTTAAAGCTCCTTTTAGGCAAATATTTCAACGGTTCTACTTCATTAATTTCAAAGAGAACGCACTCTGATAGTAATTCTGAAATTCTGCAGAACTTTGTAAAATGACTACTTCAGAAATAATTTTTCAAAAAGAGAAACTGTAGTATAAGCCAGTGTGGAGAAAGACCAGCACAGTGGAGTCCAGCACACCCTACACACCAGTATCTCACTGCAGACAGTATGGCTAGGATAACGACTTTTTCCTCAGTATTGGGAATGTCAGGAGGAGTCATAATGGCTTCATACCGTACTAGGCAAGGCCACTGGAATACCAAGGAATAGTATTTTGTAAAGAATGTGCAAGGCTTGCTAGGACTTACATTCCTATGGTACCCAGGTCTTTGATTTTGGTTTATTTTTTAATACTATGGGTGAAGTGGTAAAACAAGGAGAGGAGGAAGCACAGATGGATTAATTCAGGGGTTCTGTAGAAACTAGAGCGGGCGTGGAAAGGGCAGCACTCAGAGAACAACCTAGACAGGTGAGAAGTAGCAGAGAAAACAAGGCCACCGTATGTCTTGGGTCATTCTCAGATGTGAAATCTGCAGACCCTGCTTCCCTAGCTGCGGGCAAAGAATGGACTTCAACAACTCTATGAGAGTTATAAAGCGAAGCCATTTATTTGTTCCCCATTACATTAATATATAGCTCAAAGTTTGCTGACCACATACGTATAGGTCCAGATGATTGGTCACATCACATTGCCACGCGCTGTCCATGAGCCCTAGGCTAACATACGATTGGCTATCCCATACTCTGCTTTTCTCTGCCAAGTCTTTGCTCACCCCCTTTATCTTTGTTTCTTCCTTTATCATCCTCAAGTATGCTTCAAGGCCGTGGAGTCAGGCTACGGCCTACTGCAGCTCTATGTAGCTTTGTTCACCAATATATCCGTTCTCCTGTAAGAAATCTCCCACACCTAGCTCTTCCACAAACACAATGACTAGTTCTGGGCACACTGCCGCTCCCCTGCTTACCCAGGAGTTGACGATGCAGCAGCTATGCACAGTTTTTAAGACCCAAATATTTTCAGAACTCAAAAACCGTTACATGTAGAACATCAGCTCTATTCTACAGGCTGGAAAACAACACCCAGAAAAGGTGGGAAATGAGCCAACAGTGCTCATAAAAGGGAAACAAGAATTCCCATTATCTGACCTAGAAACAGCTGCACAGCCTCTCTCTGTCCTGCACTTCCATGGCTGGCATGGGAATTGAAGATAGATGGAGGAAGCAGACAACAGCCAGGTTTCACAACTATGCAGCTATTGCTGCAAGGAGAGTTTGTGTAACATTCAGAGTTTATCAAACAGGTGCTGATCAAAATGACCAAAAAAACCAAACCAAAAACCTCTACTTGTCTTTGAAACGCTTGGAAAAAGCTACAGCTGAAGCTCTTGTGGTTTTATCATGCAAATTATGGTAAACATTTTCAAAACTGGTCATCGATTTTGAATGGTTCCACTTCAAAAAGACTACCTGTTCTTCCAAATCAAGGATACTCACTAGATCTGTAAAAATGGACCAAGGCTGTGCAGCACTGGACATCAGATTTGGAAGCATCCAAAAATGGAAAGATAGAGTTAGCCTGCACGTAGGCACAAACTAAAGTCCATACCAATGGTAAGACTTTTGTGCACTTGATTAGGAAATAGGGTCATGTTCCAAAGTCACTAACAATACATGACTTTTTAAAAACTTCTCTGTGGCAGTAAATGTATGAAATGCCACGAAGTTATTTACTTTCCACCATAAACAACTGCAGCAGAAGCACTTCCCTACACTATTATTCAGTTGATTGATAGGTTCTTTTTTCCTTGTGTTTTTGTTTCTAACTCAGCTTGGTACGAACAAATCAGTGTGCTGGCACACACAAATGAAAATGTCATCGATTCCAGCGGTGCTGAGCCTGCTACTTCCTGCCAAACAGCAGGAATGTGACCCATGGCACTTTTTTCAGCTACATGTGCACCAAAATCATTGATTTGTCAGAAAACCTATAGGCAGAGGATTACTTGATGCAACCCTACAATAACTCCAATCGTAGCCATTTTTCCACACAGATTAAAGGGCAGTATGTGTCCTTTCAACCCTCAGAGACCTACTATCCTAATGAGATTTTCCAGGAATTAAAATTCTCCTTTGAAAATCTACATGTCTTTGTAAAAACACATTAAAAATTCACCTGCCCCAAAATCAACTTGCTTTTATTCCATCCAGCAACTGTGTCAGCAACAACTCCCGAGTACCTTTCAGGGCAGAAGAGGGCAAGGCTCATGCAGTCTTTCTGCCCGTTACGTTCTCTGGCACAACCAGTGCTGCCAATCTCACAGAGAAATGCCAGCTGAAAAATCATGGAACAATCTCAAACAAAATTGCCAACACGGGAAAAAGGCCCTTTCTCCATCTTGTTTTGAGCTTGGGCACTGAAGCAGTAATCCCATTTGTGTTCAGGAGCCTTCCCTGAAACAGGGAGTCTGGCTTTCCCCAGCCTTGGCACAACCACAGGGGACAGCTAAATGCAAAAATTCAGAATTCAGTTCAAAACATGAACGGTTGCTGCATTTCAAGACGAAAAGCACCAAGACCTGACTGGACTTAAGATGACTGTTTGAACAATCAGTAACAAGAGATCTTTTCTCATCATATGTAAGAGGAAATCAATTTAAACTTGAAGCTGACAAAACCAAACAGAGGTAATATTTATTTAACCAAATTCAGCTACAGGGATCTCTGCCACAGCACACCAACAGAAGTTCTGCATCACCTCCAGTGACAGAAACACCAGGTTACAGTAATAGTTTTCAGGGGAGCGTATTATTTGTAGTATTTTCAGCGTGTAATGTTCAAAAAACAGTCCTGACATGCACGTGGCAGTCAGGCTCCTGCTTCTCCCTTCAAGGCCAGGGAAAAAGACCTTTACCACATAATATTCTACAGCCACAGAAAGGGTCTAGGAAAAACAGTAACAGCTTGGCCTGTATTACCTTGTCTGCAGAACTCTCTCCAGAGAAGAAAAACATCTCTCAGTAGAGAATGAAAGGCACTTGCACCCCAGGAAAGCTCTCACAGCCATACCTCCCGGAAGGGAAAATTTTCCAGGATGACAGAGCCGCTCTGAAAACTCCCGAAAACACTGAAGGACACCATTTTACCCGTGGAGCTGTCTGTTAGACCCTGGTCAAAAGCCTCGTTTTCCACGTTAACCAACCCCCAGGGCAGATGTGAAGGGAGACTCCCGGATGTGTGAGACTATCGTTGGGATACTTTGTGGCAGGAGGGTGTCCAAGCAGCGATCCCTGGGCCTTCTGGCTGTAGAGAAGAAAGGTGGTCAGAATATGACTCTGCATGACAGAAAGGGAACACAAGAAACATCTAATACACCACTTAGAACAGTGCATTAATCAAGCATTATGTCATTAATGAGTCATTAGCGTGCATTATGATAAATGGTGCCAGTGTTGGTAATTCCTGTTTGTCCCTGATGAAGCAGAATTGGGATCAGCATAGCTCTTCTATGGAGTCCAGCAAGAAGAGAGAGCATCTCCTCATAATTTACCTTCCCTTCTTGTACACCCAAAAGGCAAAACAAAAATCTGAGCCAAACATCCTCTTTTATCAGCTACAAAATCTCTCACTGCAGCGGCGACCACTGAACTAAACTACTACAACACTGTAGTAGTTTACACAAACAAAAAGCTTGTCATCTGGGTTAGCTCTTAAAGGCAGGCTCAAACTTCATTCTTTGTGAGATACTGATAAAAGCTCCAGGGAAGAGGGCTAGAGACAGTAAACAACAATTTTATATGACTAATCCAATATAATCCTATGCTGTGCAAAAAGACCATCTGCATGGATTCCCACTGAAGTATTTAGTAACAGCACGGCAAGCCTCTGGCTGTCATGCTGAGGAAATGTTCTTTCGCGCTTGGGCTAGTAATTCCAAGATTACTTTCCTTTTTCTCCACCCCCACCCCACCGCCCCACCGCTTCCTGTTTTTATTAAAGCTGTTAGCCACTTGCTCTCCCATTTAATACCCTATTAAGAGATCACCCATCAAACCCGTGAAGTGACAAGGATCCGCACTGAAAGACATCTGTGGATGCCACGTCGATGGCTGGCTTAGCCACAGAGAGGTCACCCTCCCTCTGCAAAAACTGCAACCCATTTTATTGCACCCTGGCAGCGTGCAGTTACTGTCAACACAGAGAACGGCAAGCTGTCGGCTGAGACCTAAATAAACTGATTTCAGCTGCAGCAGCCTCCCTTCTAAGTGGCCCTGCTTTTTGCGTCGCAGACCGCAACGGGGATCTCCAGGTGGCACGGAGAGCGGCCGTGCCCATCAACGCTGCGCAGCGGTGTGGGACAGGAAAGAGACCCTGCCACCTCCACCTAAGTCAAGAAGCATTTCACAGCCTATGAGAGAAGGAACGCTCTCTTCCACGACTACGCTCCGTTTTCTGCTCTGAGGTCAGAGGGAACAGGTTCTCCCCTCTGCTGAGCGCTGGCTGTCTCAGGGAAGGAACTCTAACCTCTACACGAATGTGGCCGGGGCTCAGGAGGATTCAGGCAGACGGAGCACCGGAGAAACACTAGTATTTCAGGTTCAGCCGGGACGAGCCTATTCCAAGCGGACGAGATTAAACGCGTGGCATGCGCGTAGGTTACGAAAGGCATGTGAGAGGAACTGACTAGCGTCTGGGGTTATGAAAGATCAGAGGTTATGAAAGACCTTGGCAGTTATGAAAGATGAGCCGAGAGTCTGATCCAGCAAGGCAGAGAGCAGCCTCGACCTGCTCGGAAGTGAACGGATGTTCATAATCACCCAGCAGCCCACAAGAGGAAGTTCAAGCTGCCTGGCAGGTCTAGGCTAAGGGAGGCTTGAAAAACGTTCAAAACAGTAATACGAAAACAGTCATCACTGACTGGGAGAACGACGAAGAGAAGTATTTCCAGCTGTTTACAGGCTTTTACAGGCAACTGCTTTTTTTTGCAGAGTATTCAAAGGGTCCTAAAATACTGTCTGCAGGCACTACTTTTCTAAGAAGTACTTTTTCCTGGCTTTTTAGTTCCGTTTTAAATCTTCTACCCGCATGAGCCACGTAGCTGGAATGAATCTGTAAAAACCAAAGGTGCAGACAGTTGATATTTTAGCCTCTCAAGTTCAGCCTTCGGTGATCATTTTACTAATATTCTACCACCAGAATGAAGAGAAGGTTGGGTAAATTTTACTGAGCCAGACGGAGTTGCTTGTTTTCCAAATGCCACTCAGACATCGCTTAGAAAGAGGACATACTCCTGCTTAGAAAAATATCGAGGAGAGCACTTCCCCCCTTTGCAACCATATTTCTCTGTGATGACGATTATGTACGCTTACCTTCAGTGAGGATATTGCAGCATCCTGCCTACTACACTATCATTGCCACTGCCCAGTTTTTAAAACACGAGTTAAACAGACTTTGAAATACCCCTGCGGCAGCCTAATCACAACAAATCTCTGGGCACTGCAGCAGAGCTGAGACACAAGGGAGGAAACCATCTGCTCTGCATCACAACAGCATCTTGCCGGTTTCAGCAAAAGGTATAGACTGACTGACTGTTGGCCAAACACAGAAAACACTTTTATGTGGCCTGAGATGCTTGCTAAAATGCAAAGTCATGTTTAGCTGTACAGTTTCTTACTTACCAAAGTTAAAGCTGGTTTTTCCTACATCTCACCGGTACACACAACTCGACGGTAAATACGTTTACCCATCTGTCCCCGCACAGAAACTCTCTAGGGAAGGTCCTGAAGCCGCCTCAAGCTACGCTGAGCATGGCATTAATAAAGAGCACAAATTTCTAAAACCTGAAGGAAATAGTGATTAAGGAAGAATCCAGAGCGATTCAGGTCCATTCTATTCCCAGTTATATTGCATGTTTGTAGGGTTACTGCACTTAATGAGACTAATCTTACGTGAGGACAAAGCAGATAGGAGGTGAGAGGAAACTAGTGCCTTAGAAGCAGAATAATCAGTCAGCAGGAGGATTGACAAACATGGTGAGGTTTTCTTCAAGCAAGATTTCATAACTTGATACTTTAAACAAACTTTAAATCTTCGGTATTGGTTAATTCACCTTCTCAGGGTTTGTTACTGGTTTTTCTGATTCAAAATGGGACTAGAAAAGGTTTTGCTTAGTAGAGCCTTGCTGTCTGTGCAGTATCCACTGCCACAGCGCAGCTTAGAAATTTAAAGAATGAAGCTGAATTCTTGCACTACAATCCACGAAGTTTTGTCACTTATCTCAGAAGAAACAGATCCAAGCCTTTTATTTTTAAAAGTTGTCTACTATTTTTTGTGAAGTAGACATAGCAGGAGTGTTCTGTCCTTCTCCTACATGAGAAACAACTAAAGCAAAGAAAACAGATCTAGACTTGGGGTCTGTTAGCACGGATAGAACACCCATGCCAACTAAACTCAGCCTAGTCCATAGAAAACCAGTAATTGTGTTCACACCAGGGACAGTAAGTGGTGGTGTTATGAAATTTTCTTCATGCAAATATGGTCACCACTAAGGCATCTCTATTCTACCCCTCAAAGGTCCCTGAAAATGAAACCTTTGACCACAAAGCAGGTGCTGAAAGACAAGAACTAATTTTGTAGACGCGGTGCATTTCATGCCTTTTTCAAAGAGCTATGCTGATACTCAACCCCCGGACTCTCTTGTCCAATTCAGTGCCAAGTGTGCATCAGAACAAGCCACTCGGAAAAGCCTCACTTTGGAGGTTGAAGTGTATGTTCGGTGGTGTATTACAGACTGGATCCTTAAGTATGTATTCCTCGCAGGCCACCCGTTTTCTACACGGGAGATCTGGCATCAGCCTCGCTCATCTGCCTGCCGCCAGACCCCTGCTATGCCGGCTCAAACGCGTGGTAATTTGGTTTGTAGGGTTTCTGGAGCAGTAGGTTCAACGCTCTCTTCTTCTCACCCCTGACAAATCCAAGATGACACACAAAGACAAGTGAAAACTCTAAAGGGCAATGTATGTGTTGAATACCAGGCGCTAACAAGCTGCTGAAACGAACGCTGAACTGCCCCTCTGCTCCCGGGGCCACTTCTCCCCGCCACTGCTGAGATGGCCGGCGCTAAGTGCGAGCTGCCCACCCGCCCGCAGCCCCGCTCACGCTGGCGCCCGGCCTCCCGTTCCCGGGATCGCCTCGGAGGCACCGGCAGCCCCGGGCCTCCCGCCCCGGCTGCCGGGCCGCTCCCGCACGCAGCGCTCGGGAAGGGCAGCGGGAGCCCCCATCGAGGGGCCGCTGGGGCCTGAGGGCACGGCGGCTCGTTATCCCGGAGGGTACAGTAAGGCCCCAGCCCCAGGCTGGGAAGCCCGGCCCGGCCCGGCCGGCGGTAACGGCCGCGGCGCCATGTCAGGTGGAGAGACCGCGCCTCGGCGATGGCGGCAGCGCGGGGCGGGCCGGGCCGGGCCGGCGGCCTCCCCGCCACATCCTGCCTTCCGCGGCGCGGCCTCGGGGATCCTCTCCGTGGCACCCACCCCCCGCCTCTCCCGGCCCTTCTCCGCCCCCCGGGGCTCACCTAAAGTCAGCGCCCAGCAGCCAGGCCCCGCGCCGCAGCCCGCCTTCCCCACTGATCGTGGCGGCCGCCGGGCCGCCTCCCTCCGCCCCGCTCCCCTCCACACGGGGCGGCGCCGGGCCGCGGAGTGACAGCGGCAGCCGCGACGCACCGGACGGGCGGGAAGGGAGGGAGGGAGGGTGGCGGTGTGCAGCCTCCTCCGCGGCCGCTCCTCGGGGGGGAGCCGGGCCCCCTACGCCCGGAGCCGCCGCTATGAAGCCGTGCGAGGAGGAGGAGGAGGCGGCAGGGGGAGCGGAGGCGGCGGCGGCGGGCGGCAGCGGGGACCCCTGGAAGGAGTGCGTGGAGGTGGCGGTGCAGCTGGCGCTCCGCGCCGGGCAGGTGAGAACCGCCCCGCCGCGCTGCGGGACGCTGCCCGGCGGCGGGACTGGGGTGGGGTGGGGGGCCCGCGGCTGGAGCATCCTTCTCCCCGGCGGTTGTACCGGGCGCGGTTGCTGAATTCAAAAGGGGGGTGGGAAAAAGAGCCGGGTGTTGTGCGGAGAGGCCGTGCGGGCGCCTGGCTGGTGCGGCAGGGCTGGGGAGGAGGAGGAGGGCGGCTGGGCTGTGCCCTCCATCCGCCGGGCTGTGCCCCCCATCCGCCGGGCCGCTGCCCGAGCCCTCGGCCGCTTCCCTGGGCAGCGGGAGGGTTGGGGGAGCCGGGATCGCGTCCAGCTTGAGAACGGGGAAGCGCTTCAGGTGAAAGCAGATTTGGGACTGGGAGTATTTTTATCTAATTTAAAAAATAATCAGGCGGAAAGATTTGTCAGCGTGAAGGTGCTTCAGTAACTTTTCCAAATACACGCCAAGCCTTTATTCTGCTCCTGTGATGTGTTGGAGCGTGCTGTGATGCTAAGGTGGACATTCATGTACAGCTGAGGGGTTGCCGTTGTGGCTTTACCCGGAATAGTGTGTATTCACCCATTACAATACCAGCTTGTTCGGAGAATAAAACAGTCGTGTCTGGGAGCTTGTGTCTTCTTGTTATGCCAGTGTCTTCGGAGTGGCTGAAATTCACTTGCTAGGGGTAAATCAGCAGTGCCTCTGCGAAGATCTGTGGTAGCTTATTTAAGACCCGTGTTTCCACACGACAGAAGGTTAGTCATCTTGGGAGACGTCCTGGCCCCACAGTGTGCGGCAGCAAAACTTCCACTGACTCTCAACAGAGCCAAGAAGTGGGATCACCGCATTGCTCAGATGAGAAATGGGGTAAAACGGAAACCTCAGCAAGATGTATTTCCCTTCTGCTTCCACTCTGCAGTATTTTGAAACACACTATGTACCTGTATGCCGTGATTTAAGGAGCTCCCGTTTCTGTCTTGAGTCCAGGACCCGTAACTTTTCCTTAACATGTGTTATTAAACGCGTTTTCTCCTTAGTAGAAGACACACGCAAAGATGAACAGAGTGCCAGAGGAGACTTGCTTTAGTAATACAAGGAATAAATGGATAATCCAAATTGGGATGACAGGTCATGCACTCACAGACTCTCCAAACAGGAGTTTCTTCAGCATGTTCCTTCTGCCAGCCATTTCACAAGAGCGACTCTTAGGGCTTGCTCAAGCCTCCACACCTTATTTCTCAAAATACCTACTTGTGCAGACAGCCATAACTGTCTCCAGCTATTTTAATCACCCAGAAGATCACAGCTGAGCACCTTTTCCTGGAAGAAATAAACATTCCAGAAGATGAATCCTTGCATCTTTTTAGTTCGCAGTTTGCCACTGCTACCTTGCAGCTGGCAGGAAATGGCCGATTCCTCGGCAGGCCAAATTTAAACCAGTCAGGGATGTTATTTAAGTAGGACTTTGGAACTGGGTAGGTTCCAGCCTATTAACCTTGTGACATTAAGGAGTGTTTTTAGTTAGGAAAACCATCAGAGATGCTTGTGGAAGAAAAGGGGCAGGTAGGGGTGTATCTTTTATTTTAGTGTCAATCCACTTCCAGCTATTTCCAAAAGAATCTAGAAATAAGGACACAAAATCCAGTGTAAAGTAAGTTCGATAGGACAGGGGTTTTGTTGAAAATTGACTGATAGAGTTTTATTTTGGTCACCAAAAATAGTCAATTCCACTGGTTGAATTCATCTTTTTCTTCTGCTTCTCTTCCCATCCTTCAGACCTCTCCAACTTTCCCTCCATCCCCAGAAATCTTGCGCTCTGTCTGCCCAGATCCAAGTCCTGTCTCCATCACTGCGTGAAATTTTGCCACTTCACCCTCTTTTTTTGAAGGCACTCCATTTCTCAGGACCGTAGCAGGTTAGGAAAGTGTGGCATTGTTAGAAAGTGTCTACCAGAGTCTTGGCACAGTGGCCAACCTGAAGAAAGGCACGCAAGTCAAGATTTGGGATTTCTGGGAGAAGTTAACTGGTAATGCAGTTTCCTGGTCTCCCTTTCTGGTTTACGTGACTGTTTGGTTTATATTGCATTGTGTTTCATGAGTATAAGTAAAATGTATCTTCTTTCCAACAGATAGGTATCTATACTCTGGAATAGTTTCTTCTGAACTTAAAAGGCTGATAGAGAAATGATTGCTTGAATATGTGTCAAAAGTGATGTTGCTGGAGTAACTTCTGTTCCCAGGTTAAAATCATTGCCTCTCCAGCCCATCCTGTTACTTAGTTCCACTATTTTTACACAGTATCACAGGCTCTCATTTAATATATACGGCTATTCCATAATGAGAGTGGCCATGGTTTTGTAATCTCTAAAATTGACCCGCATTAAAATTATGTCCTATTTGCTCTGTAAGGCTACGTGCAACTGCACTTTTTTGAACCTCTCTTTTTGCTTTGGGAGTAAACTCTGCTTGCTGTGTTCTTGAGAGCACACCCGTTGGCTTAAGAGGACTTTTTTGCTGAAGAAAAAAAAGCAGGCATGACTAGTCTCTACATCTTTGATGCTGTTGAGAGCACTGAGTAGTATTTGCACAGTGCTCTGCAATTACAGTTGGAGAAACTTCACCAACGTGGATAGATGTACATCCAGGTGAAAACAAGGGTAAGAAACTGAGATTAGAAGCCAGCTACTTTTAAACTTTTTTTTCCCCTCTCTTTTTCCCCAGAAAATAATTTTCTGAGGCATAAGAGACTTAGCAGAATCCCACTAAAAAAAGGCAACCTTTCCACTGATTCTAAAAAGCCAAGATTTTTTCCCTGCATGTTTGCTCCCAGGGGATATTGTTAGGCTATTTTCTATGGAACATGGACAGATTTTTTTTTTTTTTTTTAGCAAGACAGATTGGTATTTCCTAAATTATTTGCAGGTAATTATGCTTTTTATCTAGATGATTGATTTTATCAGTGAGCAAATATTTCAGGATGATACTGCAAGCAAGTGAATCCATCTTGGAGCTCCCACAAGTGAGTGGCGAGTGCAAGCAGCATTGTGAGATGAAATACCTGACACCAGCACCTCACTGTAGGTGGCTCTCCCAGCAGGTACTGGGGGAGAAGAAGTCTTGGCTCTCCATTCTGTGTCATATGACAATTTCACAAAGGTGTTAGGAAGGGAAGAGTTCAGGACTGTGACTGCTCTGACCCCTTGCAGCTCTATTTCCCCTGCTCTGTGACAAATGAAGATGGGAGCAGGGACAACCTGAGTCTTGCTCTGTGATGTGGTCTTCATGCATGTACTGGTGTAAATTTGTGCAGATTTAAATGGCTGCAAAAATCTCCTCGATCTACTACGTATTGAAACAGAATAGAAGTCAAGAACATGGCACTGCTACAAAGAAATTCAAATCCTCTCTATCGAAAGGATTGTATTCCTCATCTATTTCACTATGCAAAGTTCTGAGCCCAGTTCCAAGCAGGGCATTTACTTATATATAGGCAATGTAAAAGTAAAGAAGGGCAGTTAAAATAAAAGGTATCGGTGGAGCAGGTTTTTTAGAATACACAACTGAGATGGTTGGAGTGTTTTGGAGTTTGCCTTGGACTGAAGAGGAGCCCAGGGGCCTTCCTAGGGCTGTACTTTTATGCTTCTATGGTAAAACCTTCAGCAAAACCACACAGGGCGTTGTGGGGAGTAAAAAGATTAAGCGTGGCTAATATTTTAATATTCAATAACGAAATTTAGCAAGATTTCAAACCAAAAAGTATTAACCTGCCTGCAGGAGCTCAGTAAATAGGCATAACTATTGTTCTGCAGCACCCGATACAGAAACGCTAGTCCAGATACCTTCCGTACTAAGGCAACAGTCAGCAACATCCATTACTTGTCCGAACAGTCAGCACTCCCTTCAAACATAGTATCTTATGCTAGGAAAACCAAGAGCTGAGACTGAAATTTGAGAGGTGCTGGTTCCCTTTCCCGTGCCTAATACAGCAGAACTGTTTTCTTTGGTCATCAAATGGTGTCAGTAGTTTTAAAATACTTTGATCAACGGAAATGTAGTTAAACAACTGAAATACATGATGTTTTTAGAAGGGACTTGGAATATTGGTCTTGTTGGTGCTGGTTTTAGTTAATATTTTTCTATACAAATAAGTGGTGCTTAATTTTTGCTTTGTTTTGGTTTTCCTAATTTCAAGTAGTTTATCGTTTTCCCTGGTTAAAAAGTAAGTCAGCTCCTTTTGCATCCTGCCCCTTATTTTCCTTTTTAATGGAGTAGAAAATTGGGAAAAAGCTTTTATTAACTGTTTTCCCATATGTGCATTGGCACTTGATGTAGTTTAGTTCTGACTTTATAACAGTGAAACCCTTGCAAATGAGATAAAGACTTTTCCAAAAGAGAATCCCCTGTCTAGGGAAAAGTCTAAATTTTTGTTTCTCTTAAATATATAGCAGCTCTTTGGGATCTATTGGGGGGTCAGTACTTGAAGTTCCAAAAACCTGTATACACAAGACAAAATAAACTTTGTTTGTCTTTGTTGGCAAAGAAAGACACCAAGGGGATTTGCCTTATTGCATGTTTTTTAAAGTAAGAGAGCAGTGGGGTACTGGACCTGTAAATTAAAAAAGAAGAAAGAAAAGCAAAAAATCCCCCAGGGGTTTCCATGAAAAATTCCAGAGCCTCAAGGCTCTTTCTTATCTTACATGTATTTTTTGTCATTTCTTAAATCATGATGACTGCCATCATCCTTTTATTCCATTAGTTGCATGCCATTCATTAATCCTTTTCTAGACTGTCAGGGGAGGTTCTTGCAGAATGATTCAAAATGCTGCGTTCCCAAAGACTGCTTCTTAGCTCAGACGGATTTTTAGTGAGAAGAATTAGAACAGGTTCTGTTAGAATTAGGCCTACAGTTGTTTTTCAGGATTAGCTGTAATTTTTCAGCAAATATATTATCGTGCCCAGGATGAATGGCCAACAAATTTGATTTGTCAACTTCTATTTCAGATTATTAGGAAAGCACTAATGGAGGAAAAACAAGTGTCCACAAAGACATCTGCAGCAGATCTTGTGACTGAAACTGATCATTTTGTTGAAAATTTAATTATTTCTGTTCTGAAAGAGAAGTTTCCCTCCCACAGGTGAGTGCCTATATAAAGAAACTACCAGTGACCTTTTTTATTTTAAGGGCTGTATATATATCTGATTGACATTTAAATGGAATTGTAAGTCTACAGATCTCCTGTCTGTATTAGCCTATTGCTGTTGGATGCTTTCATAATACTCCTTTTTTTAAAACCTACCACTTCCCTATACTTTGTACTTTATATTTACTAATGGCTATGTTCCTTAATGTATGTATTAAATAGTGATGTTTCCCGTAGGGACAGCATGTATGAAGCTTTCATATGGATCTCCATGATTTTCAGAATACTGTTCCCTATTGTACAAGAATTACTTTAAGGCTATCTATAGCTGAAATTAATAGCAAAGGTCCCATCCTGCAGACCTTCCCTTCACGTTCTTTTGCCATGATGCGTGCGTGTCTGCCAGAGCAGGACAAGTATCGTATTTAATAACATTTACCTTGTGTTGTGTAGAATCCTAAAATCAGTGAGAAGCAGGGTTGATTATCATCATCTTAATTTGATGCATATACATAAACAGGTCATAAATTACTATATGGGGTGTCAACCCAGGGTTTTAAAAATAGATGAAGTTGTTGTTTCCTCTTGAATCATTACGGTCAGTTTAAAAATAACAACTCCTAGCTCATGGACAGATTAGAGAGGTTTTATATTAGGTGGCTGAGTTTGGTTTGATGCAGATACTCTGCAATCGATTTCCACATTTGACTTCAGGCCGCAAGGATAAAATTCATCTTTCTGCAGAGCCTGTGCGTCCCTTAAATACTGTATGACTTCCTTCTAACTGTGTGCATCTCTGATGGAGATGAGCCGCGCAGAAATCATCAAAGATGAAAATCTGGAGAGCTCAGCTACTAATCTGATTGTCGGCCATGCTGCTGGAAAAAAAACACCATAAGGAGGAGCAGACAGAACATTATATACTAAACACAGCTTTCTAAATACGTGTTGTATGTGATCACACACTGAAGCAGTACTGTACAGTGCAGTGTGTGGTTCTTGGCTGCGATTCTCAAGAGAGTGCCAGGCTTTACAAGCCTATTATTTGTTTAATATTCCTTCTGCTGTTGCTGGCTCTGCTCTTTTCTCATCTCCACTCTTCAAGTTGGGTTTGGTTTTTTTCCTTGAACAATCTGACAGAGAACATAAAACATACACACCTCACATAAAACGAGAATCATCAGAAACCCTCGAGTTACTCAAAATGGGAACAAAATTTGTAAGGTCAATATAGACCTAGGAGCTGAAAAATCTCTGACTTTATTAACTCTGTACAGTTAACTTCTGACCTTATAAGCAAATGAAGGAATTGCCGTTTTATTCAAGACAGTTATTTCTTGCTGATATTGGTTGTTGGTTTTGATTGGACTTTGTTCAGATAGTGAATGAATTTAGATTAAACAATAGCTTAAAACTAGATTTAACTAGACTAGGTTAAAACACTTGCAATGAGGAGTCCACAGTAGCAATCAAGGTTTAGATTAAAGTGCAATGAAAGCATTAAAAGATCATTTAAATTATGTTCAGTCTTTCCCCTAATCTGGCTGTTGAAAGCATTACTGAAGATTTCTGTTATTTCTTTTTCTCTTAAATCATCTTGATCCTTATGTTCTCTGAATCAAAAAATGTACCTTAGGAGTTAGAAAAATTAAAAGGGATCTCATTAGAATCTGTCCTATTTGCACCGTGGCAGTGATGAGTCTTGAGATACTAGAGTTCTACTCAGAAGTAAAGAGAAATACTAGAAAAACCTGTTAAAAAGGTAATTCTGTCCCATGTTTCTTTCTTCTCTCTGCTTGGCTAAGGGATATGTATTGTCCTCATTCGTGCTTCACCCAAGTTTTCATCTTTGCCCACCCTTTGATTCTCTGACAAGCTCCAAGTGAGTCTTTTCAAAAGGGTATTTTTTTCTGGTAGGTCTTTGAGTTGTGGGTAGACACAACCAGAATATCCAGGACTCCTGGTTGAAAAAGGCTATCGTGCCATTTGCCTGTGTTATTGTTACACAAGTTGTCATCAAGTTTGGTGTTAGTTGTGGCCTTAATCCTGTAGACATTAAAATCAGGACACAACCATTACGGTGGGTGACATCCAACTCTAGCTGTTCGGCTTTCTGCCCTCAGACCCCCATACGGGGATAGGTGAGGGATAGCCCCGGTTTGATACTCCTGCGCTCGACTGGGTTCCCATCCTCGACCCATCCTGCCACAGCTCATGCCGTGCTGGTTACTCTGCTGTTCCAGCAGTGAATTTCAGAGCGGCACCGTGGTATCAACAGATGTCTGCTAAGGCTAGGCTCAAATTACTGGACTTGTTTTCAGTGGGAGAGAACTGTAATCTGGATTTGAAGAGAGGTCAACAGAGCTGGCATGTTGGCATATTAAATTAACTACTGTGGTAACATGGCTACCCCTCCCACTTCTCAAGCCGTTCCTAAAATTCAGTTTCCAGTACTTCAGACTGAATGTTTTGCTTAGTTTGCATGTTTTCACAGGTCAGGGAGCCATAGAGCAACACGTCTGATGTTGGCCTTGAGGACCTCTTACAGTACCCACTGCTGTATAACAGCAAGTGGTTTAACAGGACAAGGGGTAACGGGTTTAAACTGAAAGTGGGGAGATTTAGATTGGATATCAGGAAAAAATTCTTCCCAGAGAGGGTGGTGAAGCACTGGAACAGGTTGCCCAGAGAAGCTGTGGGTGCCCCATCCCTGGCAGTGTTCCAGGCCAGGCTGGATGAGACTTTGGGCAACCTGGTCTAGTGGAGGGTGTCCCTGCCCGTGGCAGGGGGGTTGGAACTGGATGATCTTTAAGGTCCCTTCCAACCCAAATCATCTGTGACTCTATGATACTCTGATTTTACCCTGTTAGCCCAAATTTCATAAAAGGTGCACATAATTTGTCCTACATCTGTTTTGGAAAAAATGTTCTTGGACATGAAGACTTTTACCAATGTTGGTGCCGTGCCCTGGCTTCATGTTAGCATTTCTGTATGCGAGGACTGCAGAGTCGCACCCCGCTCTAAGGAAAAGGCGAGGGAAGGACTTAGGATACCTGAGGGCAAAACTCCTTACACTCTTGTCCTCAAAGAGGTTCCCATGTCACCTTTCTTTGACTGGCAAGACAGCAGCTACTGTTCAGGCTCTGGCTGGGGAGCTGGCAGAGGGCTGAAGCAGAGGCATAAGGATTTGTGGGGGAGATATACCATCTGATTTGGGATGCAAGGCGCTCCATCTGCAAGAAGGTGAGCTGCTTCTGCAGCCAGCCACACAACCGAAGCGCGTGGTTGGGTTTAGGTGCTAATGACAAGATTTGTAAAAGCAAAAGTTGAATGATACAGCACCAACAAGGCAAAATAATGGAATATTTAGAGCAAGGAGTTTGCTAGATGCTATGTTTGACTGAGAATTCCAAACACTTGTTCAGGTCTTTCTTGTTTCTCAGTTGCACGCTAACACTTCTTCAGCTGTTATCTTTAATGGAGATGAAAATAGTAACAAACACGTCCTAATTCCCTCTTCGTATCAACGGGGGGCCCATAACACCATCAAAATAATCCCTTTCTACTGAGGGAAAGGCAGAGCAGCATTTGGAAAATTCAAGGTCTCCCCTTGTGCTGTCTGCAGAACATTTTAAGCTCGTGGTTGCAAGTGTTATGTGGCATCATGCAGTGCATGTTGAGGGCACAAAAGAAAATAGCTGCTACTCTAGTCCTAGGGAAGCAACTGTTTCTGCAAAAGCCGTTTTTGTTTTATTTTATTCAATTTTTTTCTGTTTGCGTCTTCAAGAGAAGCTTTTCATCTTAACAACCACTACCAGTTGTGTGTGAAACCAAAAGCAAGATTCAGTACCAGCAGTCTGATTTTAAACCTTCTGTACATACAGGACCTCATTCAAATCTGTGAGAGTAGCACCTGCACAACACTTACAGAAACAGACCCTGAGCAGTTTATGGGAGAACAGGGATAATTAAGGTCAGCAGGAAATGTGCCAGAACTGGATGTTCGTTTCCCAGGGAAAAAGGAGGGGGAGGGGAGGACAAAAAGCATATCTACTAAAAGAAATTGGGACAGAAGATGAGCTCAGATTTCAATGTGTGCCTTGTGCATCCAAACAAACAAAAAATTAATTTGTTGATTTTTCTCTGGGTCATGGGAAAAAGAAAGTTCAACTTTGTAAACCTTTTCATTTCCTGAGTCAGACTACTGTAAAAAATTCAAGTAGGAGTGAGATTGTGGATTTTCTAAGAGTGCATTATTTCCTGCTGACTGAATTTGACTGTGAAAGAGAAGCAACTACAGTTTGCAGTTAATATTACTTACTGTAAGAGACAGGCCTAACCCATAAAATTACGTTCTGCATAAAACCCAAATTCTTCTAGAGTTCCAGGGGCGCCAGTTCAGATCCAATTCTGCATTCATTTTCATTACTTTCTTAATGGTATGTTAGGAAAAGGAACATAAATGGAAGGGGTGTTTACCGTGTAAAATAGTATGCTGTAAATTTGAGACGTCTCCTTCAAAGTTTCTGTGAATGTTCCCTGTTCCCAAATGAAAAAAGCAATGTGTGTTTATACATACATACACATTTATACAAAAAATTTATGTATATATATTTATATATAAATTAGGTATCTCTTCAAA
This sequence comes from Rhynochetos jubatus, assembly GCA_027574665.1. Classification (NCBI taxonomy): domain Eukaryota; kingdom Metazoa; phylum Chordata; class Aves; order Eurypygiformes; family Rhynochetidae; genus Rhynochetos; species Rhynochetos jubatus. The sequence goes on from CM050648.1 coordinate 56,942,632, forward strand.
AGCAGAAAGAGGGTGTTTGACTTTCCAATTCACGTATCTAAGCGCGTTTTCTGGGACACTTGTTTTCCTCCACACCAAATGCAGGTTTATTGCAGAAGAATCCACTGCTGCTGGTTCAAAATGTGTCCTCACCGACAGTCCAACCTGGATAATTGACCCTGTTGATGGAACGTGCAACTTTGTGCACAGGTAAGTGGACAGTGAACTGGGAAATACATTAAAGAAAGCAAAATGTAGCTTCTCACAAACCCTCCCCTCCGCTTAAAGGTGTTTTACTGCGGTAGATTTGCTCCTCTGACTCCTAGGTGGGAGTCATCCCTTTGCCTTTTTGTATCTCGCGTGGTGTCTAAGGGAGTGTGTGTTTGTGCTGGAGAGAGCTCGGTACTGTTATCGGAGGGTAAGCTGAAGTTTCTGCTGATCGCTTAATGACCCAAAGCTCCTGACTAACAGCTCATTTACACACATAACCGCACATGAACATGCAGAGACTTGAGCTGAACTGGAGGAACAAGGCTGTGCTGTGATGACACTTGGCCTAACGCCTTATGTGGTCGTTACACGTTCCTTTTAGTAGTGGAGTTTTCTCCCTTTCAAATACAAGTGCTTCATTTTTCCCGGGAAGTACAACCACTGCATGCATGTAGAGCAGAACTGAAAACTAAGTTGTACACAGATACTTGTTCTAAATTTCTATAATACCTTTCTGCAAAAGCAAATCTAGGGCTCGTCACTGTAAAAATGCGAAAGTTTAATTCATCATTTGAGTGCTTGTTGTTGTAAACTAATGGCTATTCATAATACTTCTACTTAAAAACCCTAAATATGTTCTGCCTCACAGTCAGTGACTTAAGATAACTGCAGTTATCATTAAAAAAAAAAAAAAGATATTTCCTTGACTTCTGGTACAATTACAGAGTTCAAGGAGAGGTTGGGGTGGTGTCATGTGCAGGTGTTTCATGCAATGAAATGAATTTTTCTCTTCTAGCAATGTTTTCTGGATCTTTACAGCCCTTTTTAAAAATGTGTTTTTAAGAAAAGAATTTATTTCATTATTGGAAATGCAATAACCATACTTTGGTCAAAAGGACCAAATTAAATACATGATCATCACTTTGACAAAAGAGAGGGTAATGGAACTGTTTTCTCCTTATGTTGTTGTCAGCAGCAAGGTATCTCCATGCTACTTAAGTGCTGTCTCATACTTGAACTTGAACAAAAGGTGCTCTTAAAAGTGATGACTTGTTGTAACAATTAATTTGATATCAATTGTTGTAACAATGATTTGATACTGGATAATTCAATTGCACTAAAGCAAGATGATCACTAAAATACGCAACACATTTAGTGTAAAAATCCTGATGTTTTCATGTGTTTATTTCTTGCCTTCTCCAACACTGAATTACATTTTTAAAGGAACTGGCAAAGTTAAAGAGGCTGACAAAGGAGAAACGGTACAATCTCAAGAGCATTTTGACACAAGTAAAATCACAGAGCTCCATATGGGGTTGTGTTGCCTAAAGGAGTTGCATAAAAAGTAAGTTGAGATTTTTTTTCATCAATAATATTTAATTTCTTATTTTCCACAGATTTCCAACAGTGGCAGTGAGCATTGGATTTGCTGTTAACAGAGAGGTATGAAGTATGTTCTTTAAGATGGGTACCTGAGAGCTGGTTAGAAGCCTCAAAAGCACGTGGGAACTTTAAATAAAATAAAACTTAAAAAAAAAGAGCCACTGCTCAGGTCTTTCCACGCTTTGTAAATGCATTTGGTCATATTCTGCTAGTCTAAAATTGTAGTCCTGCAAAACTTCCGTACGCAAACTGGCAATTACAAGCCAATTCTTACAAATTATTATAAATATTACAGGACTTATGTGGGGGGAAAAAAAGGCAGTACTGGTATGAGCAAAGTTCTGTAAGACAAAGCCATAATGAGTTAAATATAGTGCTGCCTGTTCATAATTTAAACACATCTGCCAGTGTTCTTACATTACTATTATTGCTTCTGTCCTGCTAGCAGTATCTGTGGTACCTAACTGCTGCTGTGAGGCAATTCCAAACTGATTTCTGTGAGGAGAGCAAAATTATAGGCCTAGTTCATTTAATCTGCCTTTGTGGTTTTCTTAACACAGTAAAATAACTATATTTCCCACGTGAGACCTTGATTACAGGGGCGGAAGAAGTACCTAGCCTTCATATGTGCTGGTTTTGAGTTTCCTAGCTGTACTTGCTCATGCTAGTGCCTTTTTTCCAGATGTTGCTGGTTTACAGTTTGATATATACAGAAGAAATAGCAGCTCAAATTGCCGAGGAATATGCCTCTTTCAGCCTAATTCCACAATCTTAAATATACATATAGCTGCAAGTTAAGCCAGCAAGAATTCTGTGCAATAACAGTGTAGTTTTCAGATGTGCTAGTGGCTCTTACTGATTTAAAGAGAGTAATGTTGTGTACTTCTCCAGTTAGACTTTTCAGACATGGAAACGCTGCAGAGAAACACTTCCATGCTTTTCTGAAGTTTATGCATTCCCAAGGGTCCTTTTTAATACCACATATTATTACCAGACAGCTTTCTCTAATATTTATGTTTTCTAGGACACCATCGTGATTTTGATGCTGCATATTTTGGGTTATGTAAACTAAACAAAGCTGAAACAAAGAATAACATTAAATCTCCCTCAGTAAACAAATGAGAAAAGCAGAAAAAAGTAGTAAGCTGAAAAGGAGCCAAAGTACACACAGAGGAACTGGCCTGAATGTAGGCCTTGAACTGAAGAAATTCCTGCAGATGTCTTCAGGGAAAAAGTCTATTAATAGTGTGTTCTTCAAAAAAACCCACTTGGTTTAGATGGGACCTCAGGGTAGGGAGCGGGGACAGCCTATTCCCTTTGAATTGTCTCTGAGGAACACCAGTGATTACTCACACTGAATGGAGGAGGGCTGCAGGAAAAAATTCGGAGTCTAGAACATCAGAGGTGTTTTCTTGACCTCGTTGCCAACTACTTCTGTGACCTTGGGCAAGTCACTTAATTTTAGTGTATCTGTCCAGCCCTAAATAAGATATTGCTAATAGTAATTATCTGGGGGTGATTTTAGCAGCTGATCACTGCAGTTTGGAAAGTGCTTTAAATCCTTTTGGTGAAACCTGTTAAAGTAATGAAAATATTAAATACTTTGGGTTTAAATCAGGGGTCAAATCCTGACCCTCTTTTCATTGGTAAACAGATATTCCCACAAAAATCCAGTGTTGCTCATTCTCAAGCTTTCGTTGAGGGTCATGATATTTAGTATTTCTCTTCAAACTTCCTTCTCCTGGAGTCATGTGACTTCATGAGATTCTCACTTTTATGTGTAAACAAAAGGATTTTGCAGAGAAACATTTGAACAAGTGACTGGAGGATACTAACTTGATTGAAAAGACGAGCAAATTAAATTCATCAGGAAAGGCAAAGTGCATATAAAAGCATCCACTGCTAACAAACATGTTACACTCAGTGTGCCATGACTGCTGAGTTTGGATGCCTGACTCATCATATCTATGTATTTGGGGCTGCAAATCTTCAGGGTCCAGCCAAAGTCAGCGGGATTACTTCTAGGTGTAACGGCTCCCCAGTGAAAGTAAAGCATTCGGAATCTGGCCTTAGAGGACTTGCACACTTTCAATAAAAACATACAATTGAATTGGAAATCAGCTTAGCATTTAACCCATTCCAGTGTGAACGCAAACAAGCTGCAAGTGAGAGTTTAGAAGGCGACGAACAGATTGCATTAACTTCTCTTTATAAACTGAATTTTATATCATCTATATCACAGTAATAGTAAAATTCTTTCAGTTTATTAGCATCAGTATAATCTTTGATTACATGTACCAATTAAAATATTGCTGATCTTTCTGCCATTAGTAGTTGTTTATATTTATGATGAGTAATTTGAGTTGCATTCATTTCTTTCCTTTTCAAAATCTTAAAGCTTGAATTTGGTGTAATTTACCACTGCACTGAAGAACGATTATACACTGGTAGAAGAGGTCAAGGGGCATTTTGTAATGACAAAAGGCTTCAGGTATCAAAAGAGACAGGTTGGTCTAGATTTTGTTAGAACTCTAAAAGGAATATGTTAATTTTGTTTCAGAGTTGTTGCAAATCATCATTAGGATAATGAACATCATTATCCTGATGGAAAGTCTTTCACCTGCATGATAATTTTGTTGTTATGTGTTTGGTTTTTTGCTGAAAAATCACAACTTTCCTCATTTTCTTTTTAAAATACGCATCTGAATATGAGCTATTTAAACAATCCTAAACTATTTTGCTTAATAATCATTGTTTAAAATAAGGAAAAATTAGTAGATTCACCAGTTTCATTCCAGCTGTACACTGGCATAACTTTTCATGAGCAAGATGCAATGGGAATGGTGAATCAAATTCAGAGTACTATGGCGGCCGTTATTCACTTATTTTCCAATAAACTTGTACGTCATAATGTGTATTATGTCTGTAGGCATTCATGCTAACAGTAAACTAAAGGATGCATGCTTCGTTAGGGGTTCTTTAACAGCTTGCTTTTGTGTGTGAGATATGTTTCAGCGTACGAATAGCTAGCAACACTTAGTCAACAATTTAATGGAATTCTTTTATTAGTAAACCAAGTCATAGATATGTCTGTTTACCTAATGATAATAAATAATAATCAGGTGTGTGCAGAGAACTTTCAATCGATCAAAATGCAGAGGGGAACATAACACTCATTTGTAGACAGAAGCAGACATGTGCCAAAAATGTACATCATTTTACACAGGAGATGCTAAAAATTTCATCCCAGAAAGAGATTTAATGAACTTGAAACATAGTAAATTTCAAGCAATGTAACGTACAGAGTTGTTGTAGTGCTCCAAGCAGATCCTGTATCAAAACTTCCCTGGAATTTGGGAAGTTTGTCTATTCAGCTAAATAAATAATGAGCTGGGGTCTCCCTGTTTGGAGAGATGGAGCAAATTGTAAAGTCAGTGACCCCTAAAATTTTCATCCTTGATTATACCTCACATTTTTGTCAGTGCTTGAATATCTCATATTCCACAAAAGCCCACGCTGGCAGAGACTATTAGGAAAAACTAGAGGTGCTTCCAGTTGGGCTGGCTGAAACACTCTTGAAATGGCCTCGATTACTTCTGCAGTCAGAGTTCTGGTTTCCCGCTGAGCAAGGAACAATTTTGGCACATGCCACTTTTGTCCTCCCTTCTCTGGACATGCCGTGCCTGAGGGTGTCTAGAACATGCAAGGCAAGTGGACCTTCTGCCCTTCCAAATGCGTTGAAATTTTCTTTTGTCTCAAGAGGCATCATTTGGTGGTGGGCAGTTTCACCAGCGAAGATGGATCTTCTTTAGTCTCACTTCTGTTGACGTTTTAAGCGTATAAAATCACATTTGCTCTTTTCCTGTGAGGGCTGTGGCTTCAGTAAAATAAACCAACCCTGAAACAGAGAGTGTGTTTCCCTGTGCCTGCCTGTGGAACTCAAGTAGCCTTCACCAATGCGTGATGTGTTGGAGATCCAGGCTGTCAAGTTACTTCATTCTTTTCAGGAAATGTGGCTGGTGTATAACATTAATCTATGCTATACATGCATTGTTGGGATTTAATAATTTGGAATCACAGTCCAGGCAAACACCGTTCTTTGTCAATGCCAAATTTTGTAGAGGTCTGGTGTGGGAGTCCAAGCAGTCAGGATACACTTAAATGAAGGATCCATCTTCCCTTTGATCTTCAGCAATACTTTCTTCTCATGCTTAGATTCAGGTCAGGCCTTACGTGTGCTAATACTGTAAGTGTATTTTCTTTGTTTAATCTTCTGTGGTCAGCAGATTTGATTGTTTCCTTACAAATCTGTCCATATCACTGTTAAATCTCTTCTACCAAGCCTCCTTATTTTTCTGGCCTCTGTCAGAGCGAGGAGTAGTCAGTAAATTTGCTCTTGTACCTTGAGTTCCTGAAATCCCATTGAGTCTTGTGATCAGCCAGCTCCTTTTCCTAAGACAAGACCTCACTCTCCCTTGCCTTAGTCTCTTCATCCAATTTCTACCTGTAGCCTGATGAGAACTGAAGAGATCCTTTTATGCCTTAGAAATGTATTTAATAAATCAAAAGAACAACTGTCTTAGTCATGACCTAGCAATGACTGGTGTGGTGTGACTGTTTGGTGCATTTCAGCAGTGAGGTGTGCGTTAAATGTTCTGTAATTATTAATTGGGTCTGTTATGCAAAAAGATCTAAGGCAGATTGGTTTCACCATCCAGAGTTTTCAGTGGTGGCTGAACAGCAAATACCCTGCGGCATGCCTGGATTGGTGTTAGTATGCACTAATTTTAAAAGCTGTTGTTAAATCTATGTTCCTACACTTAAGCTTTGTGATACCGTGTAACTTTTAGTCTAATTACATACCTGTTACTCACCAACCATTTGCAGCATTGCTTGAGTCCATAATGTTCCTCTGCAATACTAAATTCATCAGTAGCCCGTTTAATTAAATGGTGTCTCACTGCAGGCTAATTTGCTTTTGAAAACTTCCTTGCTGCTTCTGCTAAGAATTTTCACCTTCTGCAATTAGCTGTAATAACCAGGTAGACATTCCCTAGCCTTTAACCCAGAGTAGAAGGTGACACCTGAGACTTGGGCACAGCCTGGTTAGTAAGTAATCAACCGCTAAACCTTTGAGTTTTGTCATATCTTTAATGCCTCCGCGTTCAGCTGCCACAGCAGAAGCAGGGACACTTGGCATTCGACCAACCTTCTCCACCTACACTGGCATACGCTTGTTGCACACTAGCAGTATTCAGATCTCACGTGAGGACTGCTTCGAGACCTTGCAAGTCACCGTGAGTCTCTCCTTTGGCCGTACACAAGGCTGATGTCCTCAGCTGCTGTAGGTCAGGATTGCCCTTGCTGAACGAAATGCAAATATAACATTGATATATTATTATTATTAATAAATAATAATACTGCTTTAGCTTGTGAGAAGAAAGGAGTTCTTTTTCAGTCATAAGGTGTCTTCAGTCTTTGAAATGTCAGAATGGAAGGGAGCTAATACTGGGTGACTGGTGATTTAGGTAGGAACTTTTAGTTCCTCTTCCCTTATTCCCAAATGTTTATCGTTTGTTGACACATTACATTTGAGTTCCCTACTCAAGAACAATCCTGTTGATTAGATTAGCATCATTAATAGTTACTAGGTCACTATTAGTTTTAGTTAATTGCTAATTTGCCAAAAGCTGACCGGTCAATGAACTAAAACAGTGTACGGAAAGAGAAGGAATGTAAGAATGCATTCTTGCTTTTAATATTCCTGTTGCTTGGGTTTTTTCAAGGTGTATTTAGATGAGACCATTTGATGTGAGAAATCTAGTCTCACTTGAAATTTATGCAAAATTGTCATTTATCCTATGAAAGAGTTTGAGGTAAAAAAAGGGACATGAAAATAGTTTTTCTGTGAAAAGTCTGTTGGTGTTTAATTTTAAAAGAAATTTCCAGAATCTCCCTGGAAGCTGTTTGAATTAATGGGAAAAAAATCCTACATTGCAGATATCTCGAAGGCCTTAATCTTAACAGAAATTGGTCCAAAACGTGACCCTGCAACTTTGAAATTGTTCCTTGGTAACATTGAGAGATTGCTGAAGGCCCAAGCTCACGGGTAAGGTATTTTACAATACGTGGCTGATATTTGTGATCAAAAGTCATTTAAAAAAAAACCCAAGTACATTGCACGTTTTGCCATCGACACACAAGTTGAAATGGCAGGTGTTTTCTGCTTTACGTTACCATGTCCCCTTCTCGCCGGGTTTAGGGTCCGTGTCATTGGGAGCTCGACCCTGGCTCTGTGCCATCTGGCGTCCGGCGCGGCAGATGCCTATTACCAGTTCGGGTTACACTGCTGGGACTTGGCAGCGGCGACTGTCATTATTAGAGAGGCGGGTGGCACTGTGATAGACACTTCAGGTGAGTCAAATATCCTTGTTTTCATTGAATTTCTGGGGACTGAGTGGCTGTTTTGGGGCAACTTGTGTTACGTTAGCACAGTCCTCCTCCTGTGGCTCCCTCTCATTTATAGCAATACTCTGTAGAGACGTCTGTACTCTCCACTAGACTGGCCGGTTACTCATAACATGCTGATGTAATTCCAGCCTGGGGTTTCATCACGTCAAAGGTCTTCTGAGTCAAACTGTATTTCCATGACTTTGAGTAATTCCTTTAAAGCCTCAGATTTACAGTAAAGAACTAGCCCAGGAGATTGGTAGATATGCTCAGACTCCAAGCAGATCTCGGCAGAGACAGCCTCCCAAGAAAGGAGGACTCTTGGGTACATGTCTGAACATATATGACCAGGAACTACTCAGAGGGAGTAGAGGACAGCACAGTCTCCAGATTATTGTTTTATTCATTTAGCTGGTACACATCTCAGAGTAATGGTTTACTGGTGACCAGTATGTGAATACTGTGGTGTGCTGGGTTCAGCCAGGAAGGAGTTCACTCTCTTTACCTGGCTGCTAGGGAGCTGTGTTCCTGGATGCTGAGAGCAGCACTGATAAGGTCTGTGCTGGCGCTGGGGAGGGCCTGCCCTGAATTCAAGGTCTTTCTCTACTTCTGATCCTGCAGCTGCGTCCCCAGCTCTCGCTGTCTCCCTACAGGCAGTGTAGGGGACACAGAGCTCAGACAGCTGACCCACACTGACCAAGGGAGTATTTCATTCCATTGTACGTCATGCTCGGAGCACACGTGAGGAGGGGGTCCGGGAGCCACTACTCTCTCTCTTACTCTCTTGCTTGTTTACTTCCTGGCACTTGCCAACAGTCCCCCTGACTCCCGCGTTAGGTGCTTTGCTAACTCCTGTGCTGGCTCATTCATGAGGGTGTTGATGGGTTTGTTTAGTTTTCCCAGTCGTGCTATCGCTGACAGCGCTCGCTCAGAATCTGCTGCGACCACTCTCAGGCTCCGGCCCTCGGGCTGCGACTGCTCTCGGGCTCTCTGGGTCTGACTCTCACTACTCAGCACCTGGCTGTGCATTGGTCAGTGGGTGGTGAGCAACTATATCATATTGGATCATATGTTTTATTTTCTATTATTTTAATTACTTATTATTAGTAGTATTTGTATATATTAATTTAGATTCAATTAGTAAATAGTTCTTATCTCAGTTTTACAAGCTTCCTTATTTCTTTTCCCTCCGATTCTTCCCCTCCACTGCAGGAGGAATCTGTGAGAGCGGTTTTGTGGTATTTTGCTAGCCAGAGTTAAACCACGACAGGTGGAAAGACAGGGAGGAATAAGAAGGGTACTCTGATTGAACTAATTTCTGTTCTATCCCTTCCTGTTGCTAAAAGAAGGGAATATTGCATTTATTGTTGGATACTGAACAAATCTAGATGTTGGCTGCTTCTCTTGCATACTTTGACACTGTATCTAGGATTTTCTGAAATCTTTTTTTGCCGGAAGATTTCCAGTTAGAAGTTGCTGAATTAGGTCGTCCTCCCCACCCCGAAAGGAGCTATGTGTGAAGAAGTTTTAGCATTTCTGAACCTAATCGCAGCGTGGTTTTTTATTTAAGAATACGTTGCCTTTTTACATCGCGTAAGACAGTTCTCACTAACCCTCTTGTCTGCAGGGGGACCTCTGGATCTTATGTCCTGCCGAGTGATAGCTGCGGGCACCAGAGAGGTGGCTATGTTCATAGCTCAGGAATTACAAACTATTCACTACAGACGGGATGACGAAAACTAAATACTTACAACATGGAGCCTGCCCCCCGGAACGACGTAACTTTTGCAAGATGGGTGGCTTAAAGGGTACGTGATTTCAGCAGGATGCTTTCTGTGGAGATTTTCTGTGTCAAATATTTTTTATAAATTTATTACCATGTGGGAAGGCGTAGGGAGATTTTTAAACCTCTAAGAATCGTGTTTCCTTTTTAATATGTATCTCTTTCAACAGTATCTTTTTTATAAGATAGCTTATTTTACTTGTAGTAAATTAGTCTCAAAATTAAGTTGTAATTTCATATCTGTGGGACTGATATTTAGTCTTTTGTAACATGCAGCTAAAAATGGGACTTTATTTTTACAGATGCAGATCTCAGGTAAATGAGCTTTAGGACTGTAGGAAGGACGAGTAGTTAAGACGTGTGCCTATAACACCCTTGTTCTATGATACTTCAGAATGCAATAAAAAGGACGTTATTGTTTCCTAACTACATCATAGCTATATATCTGTATATATGTATATGTACATACAGGTATGTCTGTGTGTATGTGTGTGTGTATATACACACCTGTAGGTGTATATGCGTGCATACACACACATACCCATGTGTGTGTATATATATATGTGGGTATCCTGGATGTTTACAGCAGTTTAGAGAATGCGTAGAAGAAAGCTAATATTGGAAGTTATTTTCAGGTAAAGAGTATAGGTACTTAGGTGGTTTCGGTGGGGGCTATCCAAATGGCAAATGACAGAGCTGATCACAGAAACTGTTTAATGATTTTACAAACTGTCCTAAGTAGTTCTTGTTTCCCTTCATCCCCCTACATGGGGATAAATCAGACTGTCCTACAGGCCTCTGTAAGATACTCAAACCTGCAAATACTTACTACCATAGAGTCCTTATAGTTAAACCCAGGAATATTGAACTCCACTGACTTATTCACAGTATTAACTATGACACGCAGTAGAAGGCCAGCAGAATGGAGCACAGTGTCAAGGAGCTGTTGATTTCAGAGAAACTTTGAGCAGAACAGCAGGATTTGGCCCCTTACAGGCAAGTTATTAAAAAAATGCACGTAAGATATGCTTGCAAAAAGTTGTAAATCACATGCCCTTCTCACACCAAGGTTGTACTCGCAATTTTTGGTCCTAGAAACCTGTAAAATCAGTTACATACGTTTCCTGAATACACAGTTGTTCTCTATCCTTATATCTAGCATTGGTTTTAATTCCACCGAGGTGGTCATTTTTATTTAAATTATTTTTTGAATCATGAGCAAAGGGAAGATACAAGTGTGCCCATTGGCAAAAGTAGTTGAGATGAAAGCATATGTATTTTTTCTTAAAAAAAAAAGAATTAAAAGGTATCTCTTTTTTTGCAAGAGTGCAAATTAAATAATGAGCTAAAAAAGTAAGTTGGTTCAAAATTTTTAACTTTCTTTATACACTGCATGGGTAGACTTTTTAAACGTGTTTAGCTGTCTGCTTAGAACATACGAAGTAATATTTTTTTAAAAATACCTTTACATGTGTTTCTTGCAATGAAAAATGTTTTTCACTGAATATAATATAAAAATCTCTGTGATTTCTTGATGTTTCTTTTTTTCACGAGAAATACAAAGTATTGACTGTGTGAAGGATGTCTGAATCCAATTAAGCATTTAAGAACTGATGGTTCTTAGCAGAAAACCAGTGCTGTCCGTCACAGTGATCAACATTTTGTCACTGCTCCCTTTTACCTCCCCCATCGCTTTGTTACCCCCCTGTTCAGAAAGACTGTAAGGAGATTGTAAGCCCTCCGGGGCAGGGACTGTAGTATGTTGGCTCTGGGTTTGCACAGCGCTAATAGGATGCGGTTCTGGTCCACGACTAGGCACTGAGGTGCTATAATAATACAGATAATAAATACTAATAGGCTCACTTGTCTCTTATTCACCCTCCCCCACTTTCTGAGCAGAGCGGAGATCCCAGTGACAGATGCGGAGCTTGGTGGCACCACTCTGATCCCAGGGCGCTTAGCCTGGGCAGCCGTGGGAGCAGCCGGCGCTTTACTCGGACTTCTGCCGTGGCCATAAGCCCCATAAGGAAGCTTACGCTGGCAGGGGATCAAGTGCGGTGGAAGCTCAGCCCCACTTCATCTGCTCCCGCTCCTCCCCGCTATCGCTTTGGGAGAGGAGGGGGTGTGAGGAGCTGCTGCATGGCTCTGGCGAGGATTCCCAGCAGCTCAGCCGGCTGTACAAAGGAAGTCCCTGACCCAGTTTGGGCTGGTGCGCGCCGGCATTCCAGAGCTCAGCAAGGCAGGGAGGTCTGCGCATCAGCCTCTGTGGCACACACCAGCGACCTGCGAAGCTGGGAGCCAAGCAGGCTGGGAAGGGAGAGGTGCAGAAGCCCATTTGCAAGTTGTCGTTTCCGCCCCGGGACGCGGGTTTGGGTTTGGTTTGGGCCGTAGTTCAAGCGTGTTAAACCGGCAGCGCGTGTGCGGAGCAGCAATCTGGCCTCCCCCACCTCCTCTGCCGCCCGTGTGCCAGTACAAACATTTCTGAACCCTTCCAGCAGACCAGATGAGTGAAGTGAGCTGCCTGTAAAGTACCCCAGTAAACAAAAACGGGATTATTTTACAGACAGATCCTTTTCCCAAGCCAATTCAGCCCCCGGCCGTCACAAGCAGCTGACTTCAGGCACTGAAGGGGGTAGCGAGGGGGCGGGCAGGACGGCTCCCTTCACAGATGGTACCACATTACGCCCGTTCAAAAGTTTTGTCCAAGTGCAGCCGTACAACTATTTGCCTACGCATACTGACTGAAATAAACCGTACGGGAGTTTGTCCTCCCTTCGTTTTTTCTTGCTAGCCAGATGAAACCGCTCAGCGTGCGTGTCCGGCAGCTCTCCACCCGAGCGCGAGCATCCATCACGCAGCATGGCACACCAGCCAGAAACCGCGATCCCCCAAAACGCTTCAACAGGTGGGACTCCTTTCCCTACCAGCTGTTGTAAAATGCTGCCAATGTTTTCCACAAGATACAGTACGGAGCACATAACTGCATCTGTAATGAGGCGTCTGAGATGGATGAAGATTTTCTCCGTGATCACTGGCACAAAGATGGGGGCGTGCTGAAAAGCAAGTGCTTCCCCTGTAAGCAAACAGTGCTCAGATTCCCGGAGCTATCCCAGTTGGTGTCCGTATCCCTCACTGGCTGGCTCACTGGTGAAGAACATTTTCTACCTCCAGGCTTGCTGGCCCGGTCTCAGATGGTGCTTTCCCAGGCAATAAAGAGCAGAAATAGCTGTAAACTCCAGGGAAAGGGTTGGTGGCTGATTCCTTTGCAGTGTGTCTATTTGAGCTTGTCAGATTTTACACAACGAGTATCAGCATGTTTCATACATGCTGAAGGACTGATATTTTCCTTTGGATTACACTAGCTAATCTTAGAGTATTAAAGAAATTTGCATGTATTGGAGCACGTACCTAGGGGTCCACAGGCAGTATTCTCCATATTTCATCTAGAATTTGGTTCCTGTTGGCAATGGCTTCAGCTAAAGCAATAAAAATACCACCAGCAGCCATTCCGCTATCAAAAGTGCTATGCTGTTCCTGCAGCAAGGTTGGATCTGTTCAGTGTATGCACAGGAGATGCGCAAGGGGATTCTCGAACAATGAAATAAGACTTAAGCCACGGTATCAAATTAACACAGACTGCACCTTTTTTCCTGGTAACTTCGTAGAGTTACCAAGGCTGTTTATATTTTTTTTTTCCTTTATGCCAGTAGAGAAACTGTATCCAAAAATGTGCTGTCTTTCAGTACTGTATCACCGAGACCGAAAACATAGAGAAGTCAGAATTACGGTTCCCACAGCAGTTTCCACTTTACAGCGTGTTACAGTTAAGTCTTTCATAAAACATCTCCCCAGCATTAAGGAATGCGACAAATCATTCACCAGCAGCGGAAAGAAGAATTCCCATTTTCTTTTAATCCGTGCACCAGACGTGACAATAGCACTATAGGATACTGCATTTTATATGCATGCTGTGTTCAAGTAGCCAAACAACTACTCTTGTTCAAAAGAGGAGTAACTGTTGACACTAACTCTGGATTTCCGTGGGGTTTGCTCCTGAAGTTTTCATTTTCAAATGCCTTACAACAGTGGGTTTCTACTTCGGTACGTTATGGCCCATTGTATTTATGCAGTGAATCTGAGAGTAAAACAGAACGGGAAGGTATGTATTTCACAAGACAAAGAAGCAGAAGTCTGTATCTCAGCCTACTAAATGTGACTTTTTTAGTTTAAAAAAAATGGTGTGCTATTATTTCCTTTGTCTACTGCTATGAAATCCGTGCATGCAAACAATGTACTGCGGTGCAGCCTGGTAACGGGACAAACAGACTCGCCCTCATACAGATGGTATGAGGATTAATTCATGTTTGGAAGGCCCTTCCATTGCAGCCGCTCTTCGACAGTTAACTGAAATCCGTTCAGTCACGCTGAGTACTTCAGTGCGTGCCCTAATGTACAGCCTTCATACGTTCAATCTCTGCAGCCTTTGATCCGCGCTTCCACTGCGTGCTCCGTTAATCCCACAGCCTGACGCGCTATGCTTTCTTCAGTTAGCTACCACCTTTCACTTTTACTAAAGGCTGGTATTCTTTTAGTGAATACTCTGGATTTTTATAGTATAGCCATTAAGACTATTGCTTCGCAATTCACTGAAACAAACGGATTCTAAATTGAGGTCTGAGTCTTCCTGCCAGCAGTTGCTGGGATGGATTGGATAAACCAGTGGAGGGAACCCTAGTGGTTACATTAAAATCACTGCTAATGGATATGTGCCAATAATATTTGGAAAAAAAATAAAACAAGCATATACGCCCGTGCAGTCTTATTTTTCTGTATTAATTGAATGGTAGAAAAATAATATTTATATATATATATATAAAATAGATTAAAATTGAGACCAGCATAGATTTTTTTTTTTAATGTACAAGTTATTAATGCAAAGACTCTCAAAACTGATCCTAAAATTTCTGAGTGTTTGTGTCTCCAGCCACCTGTCGCAATCCAAATCAAAGCAGTAACCAGTGGAAAGAAAAACATATTCAGCCACGTTTGCTGAGGTAAAAAACCTTGCAGGCACATTCTTCGCACAGAAGGATTGTGTTAGGTATTAAAGAGGTCATTAGGGAAGGGACAGCCTTTTATCACATTAAGCTTGAAGTGTGAAAGGTCTGCGTCTTTTAGCAGTGCTTTTCCTTTAGCCATAAATGTGCAGTGGTGGTATTTGGATTTCAGGCTGTCTGAGAAAGCAGAACTATGTGACAGCGCAGTGTGGCTCTGTCTGTGACGCAGCACTCCTTCGAAATACTGTGACATCAGGGGTCGCTTGTCAGACTGTCAGTCGGATATATTCATGGTGGCGATACTGGTTTATTCTATCTTGAGATGAATTCAAGCGTTATTGGCCAGGCTGACGGACAACATGGAACTAAAACTGGAATTCCACCACTTTTGTTTGTCCATGGCCAGAAGCGACACGTTGTTCTCCTGAGAAACACAGATATTCTCTGGCCAAGCATCGTTTCATGTTGGTCTTCTAGAGCAGGACCGCCAGATGATGCTGGTGAGCCCGGCTTAAGAAAACAGGGCCAAAGCAGCTGCTGGCACAAGGGGACACAACCTGGGGGATGTTGTGAAGCTCGGGGCAAGGCGTGACTATCCCTGTAACTCAGCGAAACTGTCAACTGTCTGCAGTGAGAGAACAGCTGACAGTCTCCTGGGATGCCAGTACTTACATCCATCAGGTGACACGTAGGCAGGATTTCTGGAGATGCTGGGTGATCCTGAAATGTTATCCCAGGTGCTCAGCATGCCTCAGGGTCACGCGTAACATTTCACACAACAAATATTTTAATGATTCTTCTGCTTCGAAATATAGTCATTATTACACATATGTGTAGAAACCTGGGAATCTAAGGCTGGTTCCCTCC
The DNA here is from genome assembly GCA_027574665.1 of Rhynochetos jubatus. NCBI lineage: Eukaryota > Metazoa > Chordata > Aves > Eurypygiformes > Rhynochetidae > Rhynochetos > Rhynochetos jubatus. The sequence goes on from CM050648.1 coordinate 56,958,361, forward strand.
TGCCTTGCACCCAGTGTAATCATTTACTACTTGTAAAAGGGATGAGACGTGCCACATTAATAGCATTTTAGTATTTTGCATTCACTTTTCAAATGTAGAAATAAGTATACAGCGTACAAGGGCTCACCAGTTTTTAATGCTGCCTTTCCAAAGTTTAGGAGAAGATCGCTTATATTTTACTGGAAATTTTTTCAGATGCACTGTATCCCTGCACTATTTCATCTAGACATGAAACAGCAGTGGGAGGAGGAATTAGTCTTGTAGGTGTAACCTGACTTCAAAGGAGATTAAGGCCACTTATTTACACCAGCATATCCCCCACTGATTTGCTAGTCTGTAGTAAATCTGAACCGAAATGTACATCTGGAAACAACTATGAAGACATTATAATTCATATAGACCTTCTAATAATCCATATAGACTTCTCTCATCCATAGTTTTGTCTAAGACAGGCTTCTTCTGTAATTAGTATTTTGGAAGCTAAGAATAATTACATGTTTTATAAAGCCAAGGCAAAGATGGATTACGTATCTGATAACCTACTTTGGATCAAGAAACCAAAGACCTTACTAATTCCTCATGTAAACCTGTGCGATTTCAATGATTGCTCTCCACCCACTGGCATCCGTGGAATTTAAGCTCATCTCCATCATATGGAGATATCCTCATGAAAAGAGGTTTTAAAAATACATAAACGTCCATGTTGCCTTCTTGTGTTTCTCTCTTGCAATGTTATTCTTTGTTCTTTGGAAACCAGCATTGGGCTTGCACTATACTGTATAAAACTGTAATTATAAGGAGTTTCTCATTATTTTGTAATGAATGCCAGAAATCAGTGATCACAAAAATCAATAGACCAGTGTGTGAATTAGAAAAGCTCTCAAGTTGTGGAAGGAGAGGAAGGGAGGGAGGAGTCTGTGGTGTTCTGTCTGTAAATAACTTTCACGTCATACACACCTCTCGGTTTAAGCAAGTTCTGTGAGCACGTGAGCTTTAATCAAGCTATCTCTGTTCTCAGTTCTCCAGTTCCTGAGGAAGAGACCAAGAAGTAGTAAATCCACTCAGCAGGCAATATAGTCAAACTTCACAGGTGAAAAGGATGCTCAGATGAAACAAAGTGACTCGTAGTAGCCATGGAAGAGTAGAATTTCATTAAAACCTCTGAACTCTGTATAGTTCATTCCTTCTCCCCGCCCCCAACAGAAGCATCATTGTTATGGCTGCTTTGAGTTCCACTTCCCATTTGCTCCCCCTGCAAATCAGACTGTTCATCCTAATAGCCAGCCTCACAAATTCAGTCAGGGCCCTAAGGGCACTCGCCTGCCCCAGAAGTTTAGCTGGCCACCTCCAAGACAAGCTGCTAAGATCTGTTTTGAAGAAAGACCTGGAAACAGCATCAGCAAGGCTACTTCCCATGGGAACTGCTTTAAAGCTGAAGCTCTCCCTTTTTGAAGCAGACACATGCAAGTCCGTTGGACCTGATGGGGTGCACCTACAAGTGCAGTGGGAACTGCCTGATGTTGTGATGCCACTTTTGATTGTCTTTGAAATGTGGTGGTGATCCGGGGAGGTTCCTGGGCATTGGAAGAAGGCAAGCGTCACTCATCATCAAGGAGGACCCCGGGAATGACAATACCAGCGCACAGCCTCACATCGATCCCTGGGAAGGTGATGGAGCAAAGAATTTTGGAAACCATGTCCAAAACACATTAAGGACAAGAAGGTGGCTGGGAATAGTGAGCAAGGAGTTATGAAAGGGAACTCATGTTTAACTGACCTGATAGCTTCCTGTGTTGTGGTGACTGGCTGGCTGGGTGAGGGGAGAACAGTTGGTGTTTATCTTGACTTCAGTTAGGCTTTAAACACAGTCTCCTGTAACAGTCTCACGGACAAACTGATAAGGTACAAGTGGACGATGAAGTGGGTTGGAAATCGGCTGAACAACTGGGCCCAGAGGGTTGTTATCCGTGGCACAAAGTCCAGCAGAAAGTGGTCACTAGCAGAGTATCCCAGGGGTTGGTTCTGGATCTGAGACTGTTTAACTTCCTGATTAATGACCTAGGTGATGGGACAGAGTGCACCCTCAGCAAGTTTGCAGATGATACAAAACTGGGGGCAGTGGTTCGTACGCCAGATAGTTGTCCTGCCATTCAGAGGGACCTCAACAGGCTGGAGAAATGGGCAGGCAGGAACTTTATGAAGCTCAGTGAAGGGAAATGCTACGTCCTACCTCTGTGGAGGAACAGCCCCGTGCACCACCAGTACTATACACTCCAGGAGCTGACTGGATGGAAAGCAGCTTTTCAAAAAACACCTGGGTGTCTTGGTGAACAAGTTGACCATCAGCCAGCCATGTGTCCTTGTCGCAAAGAAGCCTTACGGTGTCCTGGGCTGCAAGGGGAGGAGTGTTGCCAGCAGGTTGAAGGAGGTGACCCTTCCCCTCTGCTCAGCACTGGTGAGGCCACATCTGGAGTGATGGGTCCAGTTCTGGGCTCCCCAGTACAAGAGAGAGATGGACATACTGGTGCAAGTCCAGCAAAGAGCCACTAAGGTGATTAAAGGCTTGGAGCATCTGACATAGCAGGAGAGGCTAAGAGAGCTGGGATTGTTTAGCCTCGAGCAGAGAAGGCTCAGGAGGATCTTATCCAAGTACATAAATACCTGGTGGGAGGGAGTAAAGACGACAGAGTCAGACCTTTGTCAGCGGTGTCCAGCGACACAAGAGGCAATGGGCACAGATTGAACTACAAGAATTTTGTTTAAACGTAAGAAGTTTGTTTACTTTTTGTTTGAAGGGTGACTGCGCACTGGCACAGGTTGCCCTGAGGGGCTATGGAGTCTCCATCCTTGGAGATGTTCAGAACCCCACTGGACACCGTCCTGAGCAACCTGCTCTAGTTGATTCTGCTTTGAGCAGGTGGGTTAGGCTAGGCAATCCCCAGAGGTGCCTTCCAGCCTCAGAAATTCTGTGATCAATGGCTGTTACAGGACCCTTTGACAACATCTTTCCCAAGACACAAAGGAAAAAGAAAATAAGCACCATCAGCATACAGATGTTAGCAGTAAACAACTGTACCTTGGGGTGCCTGGAGTTCTAAGCTGATCTTCCTTGTTTTAAAGCTTAAAAAGAGCAAACTGAACAACATGTGCTGAGTAGCACCAGTCTGTAACCAAAAGACTGGAAAACCCTTACTTGCAATGCAGTGTGACAGTAACGCGATGGGCAGTAGCTCTCTGACATTGCAAGGCTGTATTGAAAATCAGGGTACAGAGGGAACCTCAGGGATCTGATTTACTACTTTGGTCCCTTAAAATCTCGATTTAGGTTTACCTTAGGTAAACCAATAACTTGAGTGAAGTAGAATAATAAAAACCAAACAAACATTCTCCCTGTCCCCAAATAAACTGAAGATGAAGCTCTGTTTACTGAGAAATAATTCACTGCCAAGCAGAATGTCACAGAACAGGATTGATATGACTAGAAGATATGTCAGAACTGAATTTCAGGAAAGGATGTAATTTCTTTCTGAATCTCATGAAAAAGATGATCTTCAGCATAAGTGCTGTAAGCACATTTAATTCAACCTATATGCTGGACTGTGAAAATGACCAGGAATATTTAGCTGTGGATAACATACTGTTCCTTTTTTTGCCCCCTCCTTAAACACTGTACTCTCTCCACAGCCCAGTCATCCAGTATAAGCTAGTTTTCTCCTCAAAAACCTAATTCAAATTCACTATTGTCATAGGTTCATATAGGCTCTTAAGTATACATTTGCACAGGATCCTCTCCCCTGCTTCCTACCCTTTAAATAAGAAGATAACTGAATACTGGGAAAGCATATTCGTCTAATTTATCCAGTACATGTTATATTGTTTATCTAATTCAATTGTAATTTCCTTTGGACAAGACACGTGCAGAGCAGCACGCAAATTCGGTTTCCAAAGAAAGGCTGAAAAATGCCAAACAGAGAAACGACAGTCACAGCTCAGGGTGCAGGGCATCCCTGAGCCAACCTCACCTTCGCTAGCTGCAAAGCTTCCTGGGCTAGATCACAAACGTTGTTTTGGGAGCTACACAAACAACTTCAAACAAGGATATATTGTTATATATCCAGGAAGCCGCTGCTGCAGCTGGATTAGCTTCAGACTCCGTCTGATCTGCAGCCCTGCCAGAGAGCCACTGCAGCAACCCTCAGCCTGATCCTATGAAGGACTGAGGAGCCAATCCTAATCCCATTGAAAGAAATGGAAAAATTCCCATTTACTGCAGTAAAATAGATTAAGATCCTGAGTTTCAGTGCTTCCGCTAACACTGTTGTCAATCAGTAACATCACACCTTGAAAATGTCTTTTTTATAAGCAGTAGGGATTTTTAAAGGAAAACAAACCACAAACCCCTGAAGAGAAACAAAATGCTTGCTGCATTACCGAAAAACCTGGTTGCATATCTAGCAGAGCTGACCTGGCTACTCTTAACATGACTAGACAGTTCCCCTAGCAGTGTAGTATCAGCATTGCCACGATTCCCTTCCAGCAAGAGGTTTTCATTTTCTTATCTTTCCCCTGACAAATATCTTTCCTGCTGACAAATCATAGGCCTTTATTATCTTCCTGTTGGCTTAAAAAATAAAAAAGATGATTGAAACAGTTCCAGTTCTGTGCGTACATAAGAATAGAGCTCGGTCTTCACACAGAGCCACCTGCTGACAGCCAAGTATATTCATTTTAAATCCTTAAAACCAGTACTGGCTGGTGTTCGAATTGGAAAATAATGGATAGAAAGTATGTAAGTCAATTTTAACCAACAGAAACCTTTTATTCCTGCCCACGTTGAATGTGGACTGCTGCCTCTTGTTTCCTAGAAAGCACCAGTTCTTGGCAATTTTTTTTTCTGGCTCTTTATCTGTATCAAAGGGCTTTGAGGGAGAGAAGTTAAAAAGCAGATCATTAAGAACAAGCATAACTATGCAGCAATCCTGTTGTAACTCGAAACACTTGTAAACTGCCACAGATGCTATATGTGATATTTGAGAGGGATTCCTTTGGGCAGTTACCAACACTTAGGGATTTGGATTTCAGAGGGCAAATTTCCGTTCCCACTGATTCCGTCCAGTAGTGGAACAAGCTGCCAAAGCCAGAGGAAAAAGTACACGATGTGACCGAGCACATCTCTGACCAGTATTCGGATCAAGGACGTCCGGTGGAGCGGCTCGCTCTGGAAGGCATGTTGGGTCTGGAAGTTTTCATCTGGCCTGTTTTCCGCCTGTTTTTTCAGTCCACTCTGCCTCATGCCCCTGGGGACACCTCAGGTGCCATCACCTGGGCATGCCTGAGCGGCTATGGCAAAGCGCGAGCGCGCAATCCCGTTTGAAACCAAACTAGTGCTGGGGTATTGGGTGGCAGGTACCTGTGATGGCTTAAGGCCATGCAAAAGCAGAATATTCTCTGCGAATCCTGATGACCGTGTGTGTTTATTTCTGCGTAGAGTTGTATGAAGAAGGGAGGGAGATGCACACACAAGCTCCTTAGGCACCTTTCTATTTCCTTCTCGGCATTGTACAGAGCAGTCTAACAAAATCTGATGTGGTTATTGATCTAGCAACACTTGATCCCTTTCTGGTCTTGTTTTCCCGAAACGTCGTCGGTTTGAGGAGCAGATGGCCGCTGCCTGGGGCTGCCCTTGGCTGTCTTGCCATCCTGCACCAAGGTCAGTCCAGGCCTTGTGGAGCTGAAACTTTGAGTCCTGCCCACTCACAAAAAAACCCTTTCCTGGAGGCTCACTCAGTCGGACTGCCTTGCCCACGGAGGGCAGTCCTACACCGAGACGGGTTTCTGTGCCCATGCTCCCAGATGCATGCGTGCCTGTGGGTGCAGCCCGGCCATGCTGGACCTCCTCATCTGACCCAGTCTGCCGGCCAAAACCAGTGACAGATTCGCCCTGCACCTCTGGCATCCATCGCCGGCGAGCTGCAACACAGGAGGGCAAGAGCAGCGCTTTAAAACATCACCCTACGGCTCATCTTGGAGCTCCCTGAGAGGAATTAACTTCTGTGCATACTTCTCTCTGGTTAATGCTTGCATAGCCTCTGCCAAGCAACACACAGGCACTGCATACTTATGCTTTTGCGCATGTGTGGGAAGGAGGAAAAGACTAAACATGTAATTTATGACAGAAAGAATTCATCCTGAGGGATCATGGGTCTACAAGTACCCATGGTAAGAAGCAAAACGGACATTTGACACTGATAGGCAGGAGCCAGCATCACAGAAAGGAATGTGCTATGCAGAAAACCCAATTAGAGATGAATATAGCTAATGTGTGGAATCAGGGTAAAGTGCTTCAGGTAGATCTGTGGAAATAACATGAAATGCAACCAACCTCTACAAGGTTGTGCCAGGAACAGCAACAAGGTTTAGACCAATATGACAGATTGGCCTAAGATAGCATGCCTCAGAGCAGAAGCAAGAAGTGGCAGATCTCAGCAGGGACGGCCAAACCCATCACAAGGCACCTAAAGCCAGGAGCCTTAGAGAACCCGCTCTGAGCAGACCAAATCCAGCTTCCTCATCGACCTCTTTCAGAGGATGCAGCTCAGAAGGGAGCCAGGGCACACATTTCAGCTGGATTCCTCATCCCTACGCTTTCACTAAAAATTGAACTTAATTAGCGTAAAGCTCACAGAGTTAAAGCAGGCTGACATTTTGCCTTGGCTGTGCTTATGGCAGTATATCGTGCCTATAAAAGTACAGCTTGTCCTCTCCCCCAGTAGTCCCCAAGAGTGACTACATCAGCATTGCTTTCCCCTTTACTTAAAAACAAATAAAAGAAACCAACTCCAAAACATTCAAAAATGATGAGTAGGCTAAAGTTTAGCTGACAAAGTCGTTGAGACAGAGGCCTTGCTGAGTGCCCATCAAAATCAATAGGAGTCTTTCCATGTGCTTAATGGGCTTTGACTGAGCCCTAAGTGAAGGGGGCAGGGGGGGAAAGCTGTGCTGATTACCCACTAACAAAGAAGTGTTTGAAATAATCTGCTGCCATCTGTTTTTGTTTTGCTAACCCACTCAGCTGGGCTTGAACTGAAAATCCATCAGATGAATAGAGAATTAATTACCGCAAGAACAATCTATTTGCATTTCTCACCTTCCAAGAACTACCCCCATTGACCATTGGGGAGATTTCCTTGCAGAATTACAACAAACCACCATGAAATTAGGAGGCTACAGCTGTTACATGTGTATGTATTTATGTATATGTCGTAGAAGTTATAAAAATAAGTAGATTCCTTCAGCCTCAAAGAGCTGCTCTAAGATTTCTGTTGTATTCAGAGGGACCAATAACATTATCTGGGTTTGGGGATAGAAAGGCGTTTAAGTCTCTTAATAAAAGACAGGCAATATTTCATGCAATTGCTCAACTCTTTCCAACTATACGGACAAGGAGCTGATTCTAGGAGTCTAGGGCCATCGCATGCAGTGTTATATGTGTATATGTCTACCTGGGGGAGAAAAAGGAATGACGCTACGGAGATGAGAAAAGCCTTGGAGGACCAAATTATTGAATCCATTCTAACGGGAGGACAAAGGTTCTTTTTAGAGTAACCACCTATAAGCAAGAGTACAGAAGCTTAGCAAGTCTGATAAACCAGTATTCGTTCAGCATTGCAGAGGGAAGGAGGGGATACAGTTGACTGCTTGTTTATGGAACGTGAAGTCCATTTCTGTGGGAAAGAGCGGCATGCCCACCACAGTGACTCAGAGCCAATGGCACACCTATCTACACAACAATACTTCAGCCATTTGCTCTCACTGTGAACACATAACTGTTTATCAGGCTCCGAAACTAGTGAAATAACTGGAAATGTAACTTCTCTGATGACTTTTTGCCAGGTGATGTTGCCACACAGAAAGGTTACAGCTCTTCTTTCCATTTGCTCCAGAGATGATTACTTCAACTGCAGATTTATGTTATTCCCTCTACCAGTTATCGAGTGGGGGGTTTTCCATCAGAAAGCACTATCCTTCACCTAGGGTGAAGTAGTCTCCTCCTAAGTGAATGTGTTTTCCTCAGACCATCACAACTGATGATCAACCTAAGGCGATCTGTAATAAATAGGTATTCCGATTCCAGGGAATTACTTTGGGCTTAGTCACACAAAAAATGGGAGGCCCATAGAATATTTTGAGGTACCCTCCTGAAGCACCCAGAAGATCTGGACTTCAGGAGAGCAGACTTTAGCCTCTTCAGGGAACTGATTGGAAAGGTTTCATGGGAAGAAGCCCTGGAGGGAAGAGGGGTCCAAGAAAGCTGGCAAGTATTCAAGGACCACCTCCTCCAAGCTCAGGAGCGATGCATCCCAATGAAGTGGAAGTCGGGTAAAAGTGCCCGGAGGCCTGCATGGATGAACAAGCAGCTCCTGGACAAAGTAAAACAAAAGAAAAAAAAAAGAAGCCTACAGTGAGTAGAAGCAAGGACAGGTAGCCTGGGATGACTACAGAGAAGTTGTCTGAGAGGTCAGAGTCAGGTTAGGAAAGCCAAAGCCCTGACAGAATTAAACCTGGCCAGGGACATCAAGGCCAACAAGAAGGGTTTCCTTAGGTACACTGGGGATAAAAAGAAGATCAGGGAAAATGTTGGCCCTCTGCGGAAGGAAACAGGAGAGCTGGTTTCCCAGGATATGGAGATGGCCGAGGTACTCAATGCTTTTTTTGCCTCAGTCTTCACTGTTAGGGGCACAAGCCATACCCCCAGAGTCATGGAAGACAAGGGCAAGAACTGGGAGAATGGACAGCCACCCATGGTCAGTGAGGATCAGGTTCAGGAACACCTGAGGAACCTGAAGGTGCACGAGTCCATGGGACCTGACGGAATACATCCACAGGTCCTGAAAGAACTGGCAGATGGGGCTGCAAAACCTCTGTCCATCATATTTGAAAAGTCATGGCAGACTGATGAAGTTCCCACTGGCTGGAAAAGGGGAAATATAACGCTCATCTTTAAAAAGGGAAAAAAGGAGGAGCCGGGAAACTACAGGCCAGTCAGTCTCACCTCTGTGCCTGGCAAGATCATGGAGCAGATCCTCCTGGAGATCATGCTAAGGCACATGGAGAATGAGGAGGTGATTGGTGACAGCCAACATGGCTTCACCAAGGGCAGATCATGCCTGACAAATTTGGTGGCTTTCTATGATGGGGTCACGACCTTGGTGGATAGAGGACAGGCAACTGACGTCATCTACTTAGACTTGTGCAAAGCCTTCAATACTGTCCCACATGACATCCTTGTCTCTAAACTGGAGAGGCATGGATTTGATGGATGGACCGCTCGATGGATAAAGAACTGGCTGGCTGGTCGCACTCAGAGCATTGTGGTCAATGGCTCAATGCCTGAGTGGAGATCAGTGACGAGCAGCGTTCCACAGGGGTCAGTGTTGGGACCAGTGCTGTTTAACATCTTCGTCAGTGACCTGGACGATGGCATCGAGTGCACCCTCAGCAGGTTTGCTGACAACACCAAGCTGTGCAGTGCGGTCGACACGCTGGAGGGAAGGGATGCCATCCAGAGGGACCTGGACAGGCTGGAGAGGTGGGACCCTGGCACCTTCATGGAGTTCAACAAGGCCAAGTGCAAGGTCCTGCACCTGGGTCAGGGCAATCCCAAGCACAAGTACAGGCTGGGTGGAGAATGGATCGAGAGCAGCCCTGAGGAGAAGGACTTGGGGGCACTGGTGGATGAGAAGCTGGACATGAGCCGGCAGTGTGCGCTGGCAGCCCAGGAATCCAATCGTATCCTGGGCTGTATCCAGAGAACCGTGGCCAGCAGGTCAAGGGAGGTGATGCTCTCCCTCTACTCTGCTCTCGTGAGACCCCATCTGGAGTACTGTGTCCGGCTCTGGAGCCCTCAACATCAGAAGGATATTGACCAGATGGAACGAGTCCAGAGGAGGGCACGGAGATGCTCAGAGGGCTGGAGCCTTCTCCTGTGAAGAAAGGCTGACAGAGTTGGGCTTGTTCAGCCTGGAGAAGAGAAGGCTCCGGGGAGACCTTACTGCAGCCTTCCAGTACCTGAAGGGGCCTACAAGGAAGCTGGGGGCGACTTTTTACAAGGGTCTGTAGTGACAGGACAAGGGGTAATGGGTTTAAACTGAAAGTGGGGAGATTTAGATTGGACATCAGGAAGAAATTCTTCCCGGAGAGGGTGGTGAGTCACTGGAACAGGTTGCCCAGAGAAGCTGTGGGTGCCCCATCCCTGGCAGTGTTCAAGGCCAGGCTGGATGAGGCTTGGAGCAACCTGGTCTAGTGGAGGGTGTCCCTGCCCATGGCAGGGGGGTTGGAACTAGATGATCTTTAAGGTCCCTTCCAACCCAAACCGTTCTGTGATTCTATGATTTCACTGACTCGGACTCATTCAGTGTCATTTCAGAAGAGATTAATTTGTATGACATGCATGTCCAAAGGTGACAAAACAATGATACAAGCACTTCACCTCAGTGACTCATATGGAAGGAGCTCATGATCTCTCCTGCATGAACGTAGCCATAACCATATTTTTTGAACCTTGTGGAAGCCAGCAGAATGACTGAAATCCCGGCTCACATCTGCTCTTTGGCTCCAAAGTTACTCTGCAATACAGCGTTACAGGAACAGAGTCATTCCCAGGCACTCACCGCAGGAACAGGGGTGAATATGACTGGATATCCCAGCTCTGGGTGTGTTTAAGAGCTCTGTTGTCAGATGGTAGCAGTATGCCCCTAGTATCTGTCAGAGAGAGAATGGCTCAAAGTGTGACTGTGAGGTAAGGCTGGCAGCCCCTTATCATCTTCGACATGTTCCACTCGCTTAATTTCAAAACTAAAGATGGGGCCAGGTGCTCCTTGGATGGAAGACCACCGGGAACACATGTCCGACTGCAGCAAAGTGATAAACTGTGTGATAAACTGAGTGATTTCTCAAGAATCATCCAGACTTACTATCGACACTCACCTGCTCTAGCCTCACCATAAGAGAAGGGTATAGTAACTTCGTGCTCTGAGTATCGTGACCCACACTAGCTGGATTTGTCAGGTGTATTATGCAAAGGCCAGAGTCCACACCAGCCAAGCCAAAGCTGAGGGGTGGACAGCTACATGGGCTGGGGCTGGTGGGGGAGGCACAAACAGCAATCGGAGGCCGTGAGGGGGGAGTGGACAAGGACTTTGGAGCCAAGATGACCGGGGACAGGAAGCTGCAGTTGAGCAGTGGTGGAAGGCAAGGGCTAGATAGCGAGGCTCAGTGATTCAGATCTGGGATCTATTGACCTGACAGCACAAACCCATCCCCTTCTATCTGCAGCCTAAAGGCAGGCCTGAAGGAAACCAGGGGGTGTGGGGGTGCATCACAGACCAACCCAACGACTGACGACTACTCCTGTTCCTAAGGGGTTATAAAAGACAGCTACACACATACAAAAATAGATGCAGTGTGAAAGATGTCCCGTTAGAGTCTGGAGACTGACCGTGGATATTTTGCAGGGATGGGAAGAGCGGCGGGCCAGCTCTGGTCAGAAGGCATTTAGCTCCTAAGTTAGGCTTGGGCTCCAAACTAGGTCTGACAGTCACTTGACTTTGAGAGCTCCTGCAGCTTACCAACAGCCTGTTTATCCAGAGAGTGGAAGTACCTGAGCAGAGTCTAAAAGCAGCAAGTTGTAGCATTTCTCTCAGCCTGTTTCAATCTGTGCTCCCTAAAAATTTCCTAGTGGAGCTGCTTTGGAAATTTCACGTGCACACAGATTACTGGGTAGCAGCTATGAATCTAGTTCCAGTGTATGCATCCCTTAAAAATGAGCGATCAAGCTCAGTGCTCAGCACATCACAGGCTGAAACACGCTGATTCACGTACAGTTCGACCCTCAGGGAAGTCACCCATAAGCTGTCTGACTGTTATTGCCTTAGTCTTTATGTTTTGGACAAAACCAAATACAATAATTGTTATTTTTAATTACACTTTGAAAGCATGTCATATGAGACGTAAACTAGAAAGACTCCTTGACCAAGAAGATTTTAAAAAGTTACTTTTTTAATTAATCAGTGCAGCTACAAAGAAGCGTGAGCTCACAGTTCAATGTGGGGGTCAGTAGTTGTGGAGTGTTGCCTGGAGTCTGAAACTCTTCCAGATCTGCTATAAAAATCATAACATCACTGTGCAGCTATGGGACAATTCCACACTTCATAGCCCCTCTTTTTTTTTTTTTTTTTGAGAAAAATAAAATTTTAATGCTTATAAAACAAAAAGGTCCTATTTCTTTCTGAATCATATTTTCTTTTTTTCCTGTAGGGAGCACCACTAAACAAAAATACACTGTAAATATGTTAGAAACCCACCAAACAAAAATTTACAGTGACTTTGTTTTATTTGGAGCTTATACATTTTTGAAGTTGCAACTTTTGAAATGTAAAATAAAAGGTTTCAGATTATCGTTGGCATGATCAGAATAAACAAATATTAATTTTCCAGTACGTTATCTTCAATAATGAATCTCATGGGCAACATTTCTGCTTTTCATTACTGCTGGCACAACATAGCTCTCAGTAAGTCAGCTTTCAGCTAAATGCTACCCACAAATATCTGCAATTCATTCACACCCTATGTGCGAATGGGGTAAATGAGGGCAGAACCTGACCTTCTGATTTTAATATCCTGTCTAACTATAAAACACCTAAATTTAAATTTGTGTTTGAAGAATTTCACACCACTGAAATACTCTTGGGTGGGTATTTTTTCCCATGTATACAGCATGTGTCCATCCATCAACACTGTCTTTGATCCTGTTATTAAAATCACGGAAAAACCAAAAAGAACAACATACAACAAAATACCCACCCATGAAATCTGATAATAAAGAACATTTTTCTGGGCCAGATGGTTCACTGTGGTGAAGGGTTAGTCATTTGTTCAAACAGGGCTTTCAACATTGGAATCTTTGCTGGCCACAAGACCATTTCCAGCCAATTACAGAGGATTTTAATTAGTACAAAAAAATGTTCCCAGTTTCTTCTGCATAGCCCTGCAGAGCAGCGAGATCACCTTTAGGAGGAGCCTCATCCCTTCCTGTACAGCTAATAGAAACACTCAGTGGCTCCTCAGAGCTGTTAGGCATTATAAAATACGGTTTCATTAACAAAGATTCTGAAAAAGATGGAAAACGATAAAAAGCAACCTCATGAGATCATTTATTCCAGAGCCTTATCTCAAAATAATCAGCTGTATCTAAGCCTTCTGTGACGGACACTGGTCTCATTTGCTCTTAAAATCTTTCAGTGACGGTGCAGTAGCGGTTAACACAAATATTAAGAACGAACAACCAAATCTTTAACACCAACAGCCTGACAGAAATAAATCAGAACCAGAGGCGGTGGAGATGATAGAAATCCACTGAATAGGAAAAGCAGTTTACCAACAAATATTGTTATTTTGAGGACACAGTGAATAGGAAGTGGGGTCTCTAAAGAAGGGATAAGTTAATAATTAAATCATTTACTTAGGGGTGGTCACAAGAGTGGTTCTAACAGAAATCGGGAACAGACTCAGCTGAAAACGAACAGGAGGTTAGCTTTTGCAAATCTCAGCCAACCCTTGTAATCTGTTACCTTGGTTGCTAGGGCTGCCTTAAGAGCATCTGTTCACTTCTTGCACTCCAGCCCTAGGTCAAGGGAGGCAAGGTACAGAAACACTTTATTCTACATGAGTCTCACTCACGTAATTTGTTAGAGCTGTGAGAAATAGAAGGAAAGCCCAAACCGATCCTTGGTGTCATGATTTGTCCTTTGTGTCGTCTGAACACTGACCCAAGAAATGTGTGTCTAATTGACTTCAGCATCTTCAGCAGGCAACTGATCCCAGCATGAACAGTCACCTTAGTGTGCCTTGATTCTCCTTTCTTACAGGTTAAGCCTCTGCAGGCACACAGAAGCTTTTACTCTGTTCCTCTTCATGGGCTTCTCTAAAATCATTGAAGCCCGTGTTTCACATCTGTGCCCAACCTTCCTATTTCCCAAGCTACACAGCCCATACACCATGTTTTCCGGATCTTTGGTCATTCCTGATTTCCTCTGGGTTTGTTCCAATCTGACAACTCTTTATTGAAGGGTGGTAAAGAGAACCTGACCTGAGACTCACTAATGTGCAAAACTACTTCAAGTGCCTTCTCCTCCCTGCTAAACATGCCACGGGCGGACTTTTCCTCACAGCAATATGACCCCAGTGAGGAGGGACTTAAGCAAACTTGTTCAACTTGAACTGCAGTGGAGAAGAAACAGGTATGGAGTCAAGTCACTGCACCTCAGCAAAGGGACAGTAAGACAGTCAGTTAAGAGGGATTAACACAGTTGCTTATTTAACTCCACCTCTAGTGTTCACTCCCTTCAACATCAGCCGTGCACTTTGTTCCCTGCATGATTAATGTTTTCAGAGATGACTGAAGCAAAACGTTGCAGAGTATTCTGCCCTCCTCACCTCAACCTACGGTTCCTTTTCCTTCCCTGTAAGAGTGGGATGATTCTCCCTCTTACAGCTAGTGTCCTCATACTGAATGTTATCTTTTCATACCCTTTTCTTAATGAGATCTCATTGTTTTGCCTTAGCCTGCCAGATTCGGCTCATGCTGCTGTTTTATACCCTTCCACAGTAGGTTCTGCACACATCTCATCTGTACACTGTCTTGCTGGAGTTCAAAGATAGTATTTTGGTGAGGTGCCCAGCTCCGAGGTCAGTGATTTTACCCATCTGATGGCTTTACTGCCGCTTGCTCAGAAAAAAGAGGGTATTAGTGCAGCCTGTGAAACTACAGGTAATACCCTCCTCTCCTTACAGCTCAGGACAAACTTCAAAAGGACATGTTTTCCCTCTCACTCTTTAGTCAACAGCTGCCTTTGTATTAATTATGATGACTGCCATGCAAGCTGAAGCACTAATGCTGCTGCAGGACCGTGCCCTTGCAAAACACGCTGTCCTTGCCTTAGAGCTGTGGCAGGTATGTCACCCCGGGGGGCTGCTTGGCAGGGGCTGCACTGGTTGGATGTCTCTGCAGGGACCTCTGAGAAGAGGCATGTGACCAAAGGACAGCTAAGCTTCTGCAAGACCAAAATTTCCACCTTCTCCAGGCATTTGTTCCCTAGGTTGTTTGGAAAAATCCTTAAAGTTACTGCAATTTCCATATGTTTTCTAAGGGGCACTCTTGCTTCTCTTCTGCAGGCAGAGGTACGAAGCGACAGACCATCTGACAAAATATCTTCTCCCCTAGTTTCTCCCTCCACAGCAGGAAAAGCTGCAGTATATACACAAGTTTTTTGACAGTAGAGAAACCCTTGGTAAGAATTCCTTACAAATCCTTCGCATAAATAACTTCAGCTGTGGCCCACAATCAACCAAGAGATACAAATCCACAGGAGAACAGGCTGTTTGGAGTACTGTGCTCAGAGAACTCTTTACTGCTCCCCATTTCCTGCTCTCCGTGACATCTTGTCAGGGACAAATTGCAGAGCTGTAACAAAATTAAATGTCATAGGAAACAGGAAAAGAAAGGGTTAGCATATGAGAAGGCTACACACACACCTGCAAGCCCTAAGTAGCCTGAAGAGGAAGTGACAAAAGGCTGGGCTCAGTTTCTCTGTGGGAAAATTGTTGGTCTAAGCTTTGTTCTGAAGAAAGGATCTGCCATCCTAGAAAACAATCTCCCCTGGACTAAAAGGTTGGGTAGTTGGTTTTTAATAGCTGATAAAGGCCCCAAAGCTGAGGACTGGAGCCATCTAGCAGGTGTCAGCCTACCTCCTAGAGAAGCCTGTTGAGTAAAGAAATACTGTGAGCGGCTCTTCTGCTCTAAACAGGCCGGTGCAGGAGGTAACAATCCAGGTAACTACCTATTCCTGACCCTGGGGGTAAGGTCTCTGGAGCCTGTCCCTGATGGGCAGTGACAGGGTTCCTGGTGAAGCTGCTGGCCCTGGGTCAGGCTGCTGCCTGGGAGCCAGGTTCTGCAGTTCCTGACTCAGTTTCCCCTGTGTGATTGTAGAACTCTGAGAAACAGAACCTGGCTTCGGAGCCAAAACAATACTGTGTGTGTGCCCACAGGCATACATAAAAAGGAAAAACTGCCTTTCTGCGTGCTCAGTGACCAGAAGTCCCTGCTCCCCTCTTGCAGCAGTGTCACTGAACCCCTCCACTGAAGCTACTGTATACATTAATCCAAACCGTGAGCTTATTCACAGGCTCTAAAATCAGAAGCTGAGACACTTAATCTGTTGATTTGCTCTAATGCTGAGAGGCTCCAAATGAGATTGGCTTCCCCTGTTGCTATATTAGCTGTAACTCGTTAATACATCGTATGTAACTCAGATACATACTAAAGAAACCCCTTCTCGCTCCTTTCCTAGGTAAATCCTCAGGCAAAACGCACCCGAGGAAATATTCCCTCCTACGGGCGCTACCTCGCACCTACACCCCCACCGCCGACTGTGCTGCCGGCGAGCGCTAAACCCGGCCGAGGCCCACCGCCGCCGCCACAGGCTGCTCGGGGCGGGCTGGGGCGGCGGCGCAGCCCCTCGGCCCCGGGGAGGGAAGGGCCGGGCCGGCCGCGGGGGCCGCCCCGCCGCGGGGGAGGAGCCGCCACCCGCCACACTTAATCGTTGCGGCCGGCGCTGCCCCGCGCCCGGGTCGGCCATGGAGGTGACGCGGGACTATGTGGGCTCGCTGGTGCGGTGAGTGCGGTGTGGGTCGCCACCTCTGGGCGGTCCGTCCCCTCCCTCCTCGCTGGTCCCGGTGTCGGTTCGGGAGTTGGCGGCGGGTCCCGGGGGATGCTCGGAAAGAACCGGTCACTCTGCCGGCTCCAGCTCTCTGGGAGCGAAGGGCGCTTGCCGGGCAGGGAGTCGCAGCGTAGGCGGGGAGGGGGGGAGGTGAAAGCTGGTGGAGGGCGGGCAGGCGTGCTCGGGCGGCCTGTCGAGCCGCGGGTGAAGCCGTGAGCGGAGCGCGGGTGGGAGCTCTGCAGGTCCCTCCGCTGAGGTGCGGTGGCCTGGGGTGTGCCCCCCACCTCTCGGCCGCGGCGGAGCTGCGCGGGGTCAGGCGCGGAGCCTCGGCGCCCTGAGGAGCCACTTGTGCTCGGTGACAAGGGGCCCAGGCTCCCGGCCCCCGTTGGCCGGGTGTGCTGCCCCCGTCCATGCGGGTGTGGGTCTGTGTGCCGCCCAAACCCGTTCTAGCGGGCGGTCTGCTATCCCTACAGTTCATGTTTTAGCGGGAAAACCAAGTCCACAGTCCAACGCTTGAGTCTCCTGACTAATTTCTGGCTTCTTTTTTGGCTTTGCTGTCGCCACTGTTGTCCTTTGTCTGTGAACTCTAACCTAAAAATCAAACTGTGACATTTCTGAAGCCCCTTGTCTTGTGCAACGCTGATTTTTGAGCGAGGCTGGAGACTGTTGCACCACGTCTAGGCAAACGCGCAAGGCATAGCGCAAGTGTAGCGTGAAATACGTGTCCAGGGCTCGAGGCAGGCTTTTAATCCCTGGGTGCTCCGACATCAGTCTGTCCCACCAGCCTTGACGCTATACTGCAGGCTTGGGGCAGCATCCGCACGCTCTAGCAGGCAGTATTGGTACAAAACACGCTGGACAGGATGCTGGAGTTTGAAGATACTTGCTCTTTCAGTTATATTTTTGTGTTTTCCACTGACACAGGATCCCTTTCTCCTTTAGGGAAGAGCTCAGACTTGATCCCTTTGACTTAGGAGGCTATTGAAACAGTCGTGGAGTTGTCTGTACCTAACAAGGCACTCAACTGTCTAATAAACCTGACTGCACCTTAGTATGATCATTTCCCCTCCACCACTTGTTTCCTGACTTGGCTTCATCAGCTTTTCATAGGAAATTATTTTCAGTAACTCCAACCTAGTAGAGGAATTCCCTCCATCAGGAATCACTTTGGTTTCTGAGGACAGCTGCAGCAAAAGGGGATCTTTCCAGGAGCCCTATATGTAGGCTGTCCCGCTGGTGTCTGTGGCCTTTGTGTGTCGTGGGAACCAAAGGAAAAACAAGCTTTCAGCAATAAGCCCAGAAACGGAAGGGTTCACACTCTGTTTATCTGGCTTTTTTTAATCACACTGGCTTTTGTTACCTTCTCATTAACTGGAACCTCAGCCAGCGCTGGAGCCCAGACTCACTGCTTTGTGAGCAGGCTCTAGTTTAAAGGTGATATTGACTGGTTTTATTGAAATGTAGGTGAAATGCTATTAATGTTAAATAACCCCCTAAGACTTGGACTCCTGTTAAGTGACTCTCTGATGGAGCTAATGAAAGTCCTGGTTTATTAATCTGTTTGTTGTTTATTTTCCTCTGACCTTTTACGCCTGCTAGAACTAGGCAGCAGTGCGAGGTGATTGATCCTGAATCCTGAAGAAATTTCTGCTCAGAGCTGCAGAATACGTCTTGTGTAGTTTGGCAGTGCTGATGCCTGAGGTGAAACCTGTTAGCTCAAGTCCTGCCCAGGAGCTGTGCCCCTAACGCTCTTGCTTCTGTATCAGATGCGTGTTTTGGCATTTTTCCTTACGCTTTGTCTTTTGTGAATGACAACTTGGCTTAAGTAATGGGAAAGAAAACAGTTCAACAGGACTGGTATTTTCTGTCCTCAGTGGAGAAATAAAATCTTGGCAGCACTGTCATATATACCACTCAAGTAACTCTTCTATGTGCTAGTTACCAGATGTGTGAGAGGGAACGGGATGTAACTAGCCTTGAAAGCACTGTCTCTTGAATCCTGAGCATTGCCCTTTCTAACATCAAGGTGCCCGCCGAAGTGGAGTCACCAGCCCTGAGGTAGATGAGCAGGCTTCCTATCTGAGGAAAAGACTCAGTGATTCAGAGTGGGAGCTGCCCACAGATCAGCAGGGTGACCGGGAGACTATTAACTTAGTGATTAACAAACACGCCCTGTCCTAGCACAGCTTCCCTTTTGTGGAGCTTCAGTGCCTCTGTCACCTTGTCCTCCCTCCCTGGTGTTGACCCTTCTCCAGGAGGAAAGGGCTTACTAGCGCTTTGATTTGCAACAGTGCCTGTTGTCTCAGAACCACACGGATTGCTCATCCTCACCGCCTTGGTTACAGGAAGGAGAGAGGTTTCTACCAGTCGTGTGTACATATGCAAACTGTTGAAAGCCGGGGCGACCTAGTGTTTAGACAGCACTACCAAAAAGCTGTTAGCTTTAGCTAGAATAACACTGTTGAACATCCCACTTTTTACAAAAATTCAAAGCTCCAGTAATGCTGAGGAGTTTTTAAGGAAGAGGCTCTTTGGTGTGCAGAGGGAAAGCGATAGCCCGAAGCCCTGTAGAAGAGCAGTTCAGATTGAGAGCAGGAAATAAATTAATTGCTGAAGCTCTCTCAGGCCAGTCATAAAAATGTCTTTCCATGCATTCCAAAAATATCCTTAAAGACCAGATGAGATGTTTGGGAAAGATAGTGATTCTCCCTGGTCAATGTGGACTTGCACAACAAGGTGTGAGCGACTGGGGCATTGTTAGTTCAGTAACTCTATACCATTTCATTGTCGTTGCAGCCAGAGAGTGAATACAGGTATTTCTACAGAAAGAGACAGCCAGTTCACTCCCTCCCACTCTGCGCAAGTGTCTGAGTATAGATTTTTCCTCCATCAAGCTGACCTTTTATAGCTGTGTGGGTGAATGAAATGGGGATGCATCCCTTTCCCACCCCTGTGTAATTCAGTATTAAGAAGCAAAAGGTATACAGTGGGGAAGAGTCCAGGAGTCTGGAAGTCTTGTTAGAGGTCAGTCCTTTCCAAGTGTCATCCAGAAAGTGATTTTTGACAGACTGGCTACTGAATTAACCAGTGTAACTTGGCAGCAACAAACTGCCACTAGATGGGGATAGGAGCAGGTCTGTACCTTGGTGTGGGAGTTGGCAGTTACAGGCTGTATGCACTTGGTTTTCCTGAAGGAACCTGAACAGTCACTGTTAAAAGACTCAATTGCCAGAAAAATTTTAAACCTCCTAAAAGTGTTTGAATTCTTCTAGACTCCCTGGCAGCTGGCTCCAATGCTATCCATTTCACAGAATCATGGAACGGTTTGGGTTGGAAGGGACCTTAAAGACCATCTAGTTCCAACCCCCCTGCCATGGGCAGGGACACCCTCCACTAGACCAGGTTGCTCAAAGCCTCATCCAGCCTGGCCTTGAACACTGCCAGGGATGGGGCATCCACAGCTTCTCTGGGCAACCTGTTCCAGTGCCTCACCACCCTCTCCGGGAAGAACTTTTTCCTGATATCTGATCTAAACTACCCTTTTCCATTTTAAACCTGTTACCCCTTGTCCTGTCACTACAGGCCCTTGTAAAAAGTCCCCCTCCCCCCCCCCCCCCCCCCCCAGCTTTCTTGTAGCCCCCTTCAGGTACTGGAAGGTGCTGTAAGGTCTCCCCAGAGCCTTCTCTTCTCCAGGCTGAACAAGCCCAACTCTGTCAGCCTGTCCCCATAGGAGAGGTGCTCCAGCCCTCTGAGCATCTTCGTGGCCTCCTCTCGACTTGTTTCAATGGGTCCATGTTCATTTACGTAGTTTGATCTTAATTTTAATTTCATTTGGTACAAAAAGAATTATTTCATTGTTTTCAAAACTAGATGAAGTTTTATGGACTGTAGATATTATTTACAGGATAAAAGCCTTGGCTGTTTGGAAGTCAAGAATAACTATATCAAAAAGCTCCACTTGCGTTGTGATGCTCGGTGTTTTGAATATAGATATGTTCAGTCTTCCTAAACTGAACTCATACCTTAACCAATTAGTTGAAAATAGTTTTGCATATTATCTGTTTATCTTGCAGGTAAAAAAAATAAATTATGTATATGGTTGAATGCAGTAGGAGTTGCTGCCTGGCCAAGTCAGTGTTAAAACCTGTCAGCCTCACTGTAATCATGACCTTGACATCAGCTGAGCTAGGGATGGCCCACATCTGCTTGAAACATTGTTAATTTTAGAATTGTTTTCAAATGTCACTGGCAAGAGCAGGTTCAGAGACAACACGTCTGTAGGTCTATGTAGTGCTTAGTTTTGAAAGCAAACTCCACGAGTCTAATGTGGCCTGTGAATTACTGGTATAACGTGCTTCTATCTCTGAGCTCAACAGTCCTCCTTCTCACAGTACCTGACATGACTATTTTTATAACTACGCTGAATTTTTGTTTGTCTTAGATCTTTGGTATCCATGGGAGCATCTGTGGGAGCGGTAACAAAACAGACGCTGTTCCCTCCTCTCATGCCTGCAGGGCGACCTTTCCGTGTGTCTAATGCCTCCCGAAGCAGCCGGAAAGGAATTGTTGCAAGCAGTCTGCAAGACCTCATCTGCAAGGTACAGTGAACATCCCCACTCTGGCTGAAAACTTAGTGAAGTACAGTATCCCAGAAGGGCAACCCACAGACTCTCTGCTTCTAAAAATCATTACTGGGGAACTTAAGGAGCATATGGCAAATAAGAAAGTCTTAATGTGAAAGGATGGGCCCCCTTTCGCATGTTAAAATCTACTGGTATGTTGGTTTTTTGTTTTTTTTCCCCCCCCCAGACTTTAGATGCCTTCCTTATATCTGCTGGAATAGTTACTCTGGTTTTGGAGGAAGATGGCACGGTTGTGGATACAGAAGATTTCTTCAGGTCCCTGGATGATAATACACACTTCATGGTTCTAGAAAAAGGACAGAAATGGACACAAGTAAGTGCTGACTGCCTCTCTCACTTGAAGAGAAGTGGATGGAAGATGTCTGGGGCTGCTAAAATTGTTGGAAAGTGGGAAGAACAGGAAGAAAACATTCCCTAAAGAAGGCAAGATATCAACTCCTTGTTGGGCCTCCCTGGATGACATGTCAAGGTCTTTTTGGTTTTGTTTTTTGATTGGTTTTTTTTTGTTCCTTGCTTGAATACAGAACTGTGGGCAAAGATCTTTCAATTTCAATTGAAGTGAAACACTACAACTGAAGAGAATTATAGGGGAACTTCCCTGCTTTTGGAGACCCTCAGAAATAACCTTGTTCTTGAGCCTTTTTGAACATAATGAAAATCATGATTTTGCCTGCATGAAGTTAAAAATAAAAAGCCTTTAAAAGTTAGCTTTTAGAGAGTAATAAATGCCCAAATTAAGCAGTATAAACCAAATTTTGTTTAGTGAAGGCTAGAAAAATACCTGTGTTTGATCTTGCAAACAGCTAAAAGTTGTCATCAAAACCTACTGTCAGTCTACGTGCTTCAAGATATTTTAAGAACTATTAAGGGTGGCTAGCTTTAGCCTTCTAATCATATCAACTTGGTGTCCTATTTGTGATTTTTGGGGGGGAATTGTCATCTGTATGTTAGGAATTTGACTCTATCTTCTTGTCTTTCCATGAAATGGCTGTTGCTAGAAAGCTAGCATTAAAATTTCTTCCACCAGGTGCAGAGCAAGCTGATAAGCTGTATACAGGCCTACCATTTTTCTGTTTGTACACGGATGGCTCACTCGTGTGGCCCCATTTTTTTCAGTCTCCTGTTGCAGTATGGGCAGCTTACACATTTTTTTTTTTTTTTTTTTTCCCCAAGATATCTCACTGCTGCATCTGGGCCATGAGCTCCAGGAGTAGAAAAAAAAGTTGCAGCCAGGGTATGACTCCACCTTGCTCCTTCCCCCTCTGCCCTGTGTCCTGACAAGGCAGCAGAATAAATTTGAATGCTGCCCCTCTTCAGGATGTGCTGCGTGACAGCAGAAGGACTGCTGCAGCTTCACAAAACATCTGGAGCCACTCCGTCATGCTTTATCCACATATTCTGGGTGCAAGTGCAGGGAGGGGATACACTACCAAGCGTACTAACTACTTGTGCGTGTCCGAAGCTGCTGTTGGTAGGGGGCCCTGTTGCTGCAGCTCAGAGGCTATCGAAGTCAAACAGGCGTAAAATCGCTGGCTAATGATATGGTGTGGTGTTTAACTTGGCCTGACTTGTCACAGCGCTGGCTGAGCGCCGGGGTGAGAAGTACAAAAGGGCCCGGTCTTCTACAACCTCATTGCTTCACTTGGCATGCTGGAAAGCAGGCTGCCAGCTCGGAGCCGTTACCCTGCAGTGGTGGGCGCTGAGCAGAGTACCCCGCGGCTCTGCTGTGTGTCTCCGCTCGTTTGGTTCTTCTGGAAGGAGCCACCCCCGAAGCATCACCCTCTGCCCTGCAGCAGGCCAGGGCTGCTTCCAGCAAAGGGGGCTGGGGTTAAGGTGGAAGATAGCTTTCCATGTTCCTCTTCCTTTGCTTTTTCTCTTAAACTCAGTATTAAATCCTAGGCCTAGTAGTGGTTCCCTCCCCATGTTACTTTTTTAGCAGGAAGAAAGAGAGATGTTATGAGCTAGGATTTGAAATGAGGACCTGCCTTTTCCCAGATGGCATCTTTGCAGCTCTCTGAGTGCTCATCAGTACTGTGTTCCTCCCTAAACGAAAGGACCTAATGTTGTCCTAGTAATTTGGTGGCCTGTTTCAGTGTGGACTAACAGTGCTGCCTCAGCTAGCAGCTGGAGCACACCAGGATGACTGAATGTCAGGAGCACGGTCCAGTGGTATTACCTGAGATGTCAGTATACCCTGACAAAGCAGCTGTATTACAGGAAAGAAATATTAAGGAGGTGCTGTGTCGCTCCAGAACTTCTGTGTCTGTTTGGAATAGCTTCAGAAGCCTGGTTGGGACTTGAACAAAATCACATAAGCTGCAGACTTGCTTTTCTCTGTTAATGCTTTTAATTGTAGTTTAGAATTGATTGAGAACTAGCCTGAAGACTGGAATAAGCCAGCTGCTTCTAAAGAGCTGCACTGTTAACAATCGTCTTGCTGTAGTTTCCTGGGTCATGGTACAAACTGTCTCTCTCCCTCCTTTTAAATTAGGCGAGAAATGGAGTTGCTGTGAGACAAAAGAAGAAAATGGGAGTAGCTAACATCACGTTTGATCTGTACAAGCTGAACCCGAAGGATTTTATTGGCTGCTTAAACATCAAGGCGACCTTCTATGAAATCTACTCTGTTTCATATGACATCAAATGTATGGGAGCGAAACGCGTGTTGCGGTAAGTATCTTTCCACTGTGTTTTCAGGCGTATGCGTTACTGTAAAACCTGTGTTTGCGTCTTGGTTCGGTGAAGCAGGTGTGTTTATAAACTTGGTATTTTTATTAGTTCTTACCTACTGGCAAATATGCTGACCTCCTTTGTAAGGTGGACAGCTGACTTATAAAAAGCTCTAGTAAGTTTTTACGGTGGAACCTTAAATTTCCCCAAAAGCCAAGTCTTATCAGCTTGTATTTACTGCAAGGGTGTAGGTACAGTCTCTTTGTTTTCCTGAGAGAATTTCCCACATTCCTTTGACTTGTTTGAAGAGCGTAGGAGGCTGAGGAGGAAGCATTGGACTCTTTGAAGGGAGGAAATGAGAGGAATTTGAGATCTAATGGCAGAGGTCTTAAAGCCTGCTCTGACTTAGCAATACTTGGCTGTCAAATTCACCACCTGAGCTATGTGGAGGCAAAGGAAGATGGAAGAGAGATGACAGTGTCTGCTGTCCTAATGTGAATTTGTCATCTGTAGTAAGACTGTGTGATGTCACTGGTCTCTAAGCAAACTAACTGAGCCGAACTCTTTCCTGCAGGACCAATCTCTGGTGGGTTGTGAGTTTGGTAGAACTGGCAGTTGGGAAATGCTGTCTTATGCAAGGGCAAAATAATACTTGTCCTGTACCCTGCTTTCAACAGGGTCTGTTGAAAGTCTGTGCCTTGTCACGACCAGCTGTGTCCTGCCCTGGTTGAGGAAAATGTCTGAGTTCAGAGGTGCCATACTTGGACAGCTCTTTCAGCTGCAGCCCTGAATTTCTCTCCCTGACCTTTCAAATTCTGGTTGAGACGCAGCGGTGTAGTGCTGCTGCGTTTTGTCGCTTGAGGACCAGATTTGCTCCGCGCAGAACAGGCAGATATTCTGCTAAGGTTTTTCACTTCCTCTGGGCAGCACGTAGTCTTTAGTTTGAAGTCTTCAAGTAGTCCCTCTTCTCATGATGCAGGTATTAAGCATTGTAATGCCAGTCTTGTTCCCTGCCTTTCTGTCTGACTTCTCCTGCTCTGATTTGGTGGTTCCCTGCTTAATCTTTCACACCACAGCTGGTGTGACTAGAGATGAGACTCACCTCTCTGGTCATGCTGCAGTGATTATCCAGCTATATGCTATGCCCACCTGTAGCATTGGCTTCATGAGGGTTTCTTCAAAGCAAAGGCTTACCCTTGAACAGCTGCACTCCTCCAGTTCCTATGTTTGTCAAGTCTCTTGAGCCAGAACAAACTCTGATTTCTGGGTATCTGCTATGGAGATGAATATCGGCACTGGAACTTGCGCTGCTAAGGAGAATTTGAAGTGACAGTTCTGTCTCCCTGCCAAGACAGGGCAGCTGGTGAGAAAGAGATGGTATTGGTGAACAGCTGAAGTAGCTGTGGAGTTCTTCTGGAAGCACTGTTATGTCAGAGTGTTGAGCTGTGAGGGAAGTGCCAGTGTCAGAGTGGGAAAATCCTCTGCTAGGAAAGAACAAGAGCGCCTTGAGTATTCCTGAACACAACAGTGAGATGGCCTGTCTTGACTGGCTATTGAAACTGAAGACAGACAATGTCAGGTTCTTTTTGTGGTCCCTCTGCTAACGAGTTCTAAATTGCTAACTCTGATGCCCTCTCCCTGAGCCCACTGTGAAGTGTGAAGGGAAAGGGCTTTAAAGTGCTGCAGTTGTTCATTGGTGGGAGGGGCTCAAAGCCTGCTGGGTCTGATTAGCGCATTTCCCCTAACAGTTTCTCTCTGTAGTGTCCAACTGAAGGATCAAATGTCCAGTTCAAAAAATAACTTCCTCCACGGCTTAAGTGACAACTGCTGTCCTGAGCAAGTGACACACTGCAGCTGCTCAAAAGCTGGGTACCAGGTGCAGCTTTCTTCACAACTGCAGAGCTCCTCAGCCTGTACTATGTAGTGGAGGGAAGGACATGCTGGAATGGCATAGGTGTGGGAAGCATGAATTTTTCATGTTTAATGTTTTTTCATGTACAGTGAGGTTTTTTAAAGGCTTCCTGGACTCCAAGTACAGGGTATTCTACTCTTCTGAAGCACTGGATTTTGACTGCAAACTTTTTTTTTTCTTTCAATCACAGTGGAAAAAACAATTTGTAGGAGGAAGAATTTGCCTTCTCTGCTAGAGCTCAAAGGAGAAGTGAATAGCAGCAGAGGGTTCACAGTTACACGTTTTCTCAGACAGGAATTCAGAAAGTCTTCCCTCTTTTTTTGCAGAAGAGGAAGGCTGGTCTAGTTTCTGCATCTTCAGAAACTGATCTCTTTGCAGTTTTGGAATGGTTTCAGTTCTTGTGTACCACTTCTCCAGTGCTTCAGCTTCATACTTGTAAGGGCCTATCTAATTTTTGGGGGATGAGGCAGGAATATAGCTCTCAGCACTGATGTCCCAATTGTTTCTTGGAAAATGGAAGGACGATGCAAGTATAATTAAGTTGAATAAATGACCACTCAGATGTGATGATCTCTTCCCCTGCGATCCTGTGGAGATCCACAACCTGTATTGTAGGCCTCTGACTCTTGCCTGATCTCAGTCTATGGGTCTGTACTGATTCTCACACAGTACTATATATTTGAATGCTGATACTTATTAAAACTTAAAAAAAAAGTAGATGTGAACTGAGAATTCTTAAGGCATGCAGCTTGGACAGTATTATTTGGCTGGTTTCACTTGTTTTGCTGTTGGGCATCCACTGTAACGTGATTGCTCAGCTTCAGATCTAATCAAGTTTGATCTGTAGCTTGGAGATACATGCAGTGTTGTATTAGTGAATGGCCTAAAGGTGAGATGTGAAGTGGATTCATGCTGCGGGAATGTTGCTGGGCTCCCAGGCACAGTTAGGTCTTCAGGGGTGCTCTGGTAATTTGAGTAATGGCTTTGCAGAAGGCCTGTAAAGTCTAACAGGATGACTGCCTGCTTTGTTAAAGGTGTTTTCTGATTCTGCCAACATGCCAGTAGTTTTTTGTTAATCAATTATTTGCTCTAAAGAAGGTACAAAAATGATGAGCTTCTCAGAAGTGAGGAGGAATGAGAAAATTTTTTAATGTATCTGTCTAACTCATCCTAAAGGTCATGGGGGGGTGCAATGTCACTCTGTTGGTGAAGTATTTTTTTAAACAAATGCCTTTTCTTCTAGGAAGGTGCTTCAGCTAATGTCCTACGCAGCACAAGTGACTGGACAGTTTCTTCTCTATACTGGAACGTATGTGTTGCAGTTGATGGATGAATATGATGAAGATGGCACATGTACGAGATCAAGGCGGGAGTAGTGAATGCAGCTGCACTTCTCGTATCGGATCCTTTTGCTTAAAGACATTCTCTTGCCCAGTTTTGATTTTAATGATGTTATAGTAGGGGGATGTCCACTGATGTGAACTAACATTTTTCCCATTTGGGAATGCTTGTAGGCCTTAGTCATAAAATAAGTGTTTCGTGTTCACAGGCTCTTAACGCAGCAAAAGGTTGCGTGCCTAATGTCTGAGAATTTGGCAAAAGGAAAGAGGGCAGATTTTTGCCCCAGCAACTCAAAGTGGAGAATAAGTATACTTGGCAACTTGCATGCTTTGTAACCAGTGGGGTATTTCTTGCACTGATCAAAACATAGTTTGGTTGTTTTTTCATGGCTATCTACTTGCCTTCTGAACTGATTGGGCTGTGAGGTGGGACTGGGAGGAGCTGTGGGGTTTTTTTTGGTTTTTAATCCTTAACAGTGCTGCTATTAGTGTCCAACTGGCACTGAGGTACAAAAGGGTAAAGTGTACTTACTTCTGCTGCCAATGGAAATACACCTGAATCCTGGTTCAGTGACTGACCACTCTCATGAAGTGTAACTGGCGAAAGTGCTAACTGGAGGAACAGCTAAGCAGAAGCTTAAAATGTAGCCTTACTTCCCTTAAAACAAGTAAAACCACTTTTACATTTTTCTTCAGATCTATAGAAAGTTCACTATAGTATACCTCATACCAGTTGAAGAAACCAATATATTTCTTTAACGGGCCTGATGTCCAGTTCTGCCTGAAGTGTTGAGTAATTTGCCATAGTTTCATGAGTATGGCTTACAAGCAACCTGCTGTTTCGTCCTTCAGGGGTTAAACCATCACTTCTGTAGTTACTACTGTTTGGTTGCAAGATGACACTGCATCCCGAGCTGTACTTGAGGTATGTGTAGCATGGATCTGTAAGAGATGCTGGATTTTGATGCCTCTGTGTTCAGAGAGCAGCAGGACACTCTGGTCTTGTGTAACATACCTAGGCTCTGAACCATATATTTGCAGTTTTATGGTCTCCCAAGACAAGCTGTATTAAGGGACAAAGTTTTTAATCCTTAGGTAGAATTGTGCAGAATGTTGTCTACAGCTTAGTGAGCTGCTAGCATGGCCAGCTTTCAGCAAGCTTTTCCTCAACAATGTAGAAAACTGGAAAACGAGTAGTGTTAGGCATCTTGTGTCAAAATAACAAACTCCTATTGCTGAAGGGAAAAAGCCCAGCTTTGGTTGTTCATAGGTGTGGCTCTTGAGGTTTTCATTTGCTTGGTCATGAATAATTCCTGAGATGGGAATCCATTAACTGTGTGCATCAACTGCACTGATTAGTTGGAGGAAAACCTTATCTACTAAAAGAGGAGCAGGTGGGCTGAAAAGACCAAGCACTGTGGTTGGCGAGATCCGTTCTGTCCTGTCGGATGGGTCTGTTCACTTTAAATGTCACTAATAAGTGGGAATATTACTTGTGTTTTTATCTGTGAGTTTCACCCTCCTGTGTTTGTGTTTTGCCCTCACTGTATGGATGTGTCTTAGCCAGCTGGTGCTGCATCTTTCAAATCACTGTTGTGATGAAAAGCAGCCTAAATCCAAGTGTTAAAGGACACAAGCTCACTAGTTCTCTGCCTGTCTCTTCAGTAAAGGTGTTACAAGTAAGTGCACAGCTGAGAAAAAACCTTTTTTCCTGACTTCTGTTGTTCCCCATCTACTGCTGAGTGTTTGCTGGAGGGAGGGGAATGTGACACAGCTCTGGGCAAGGGAAGGACTGGTTCTTTCCCAGTTTCTCCCAGAGAAGAATGCCTGTAACTTGCAGCACTGTCAGGTTTCCTTCAGAAGAAAACAAACTATTCTGTGAGTGATGAGAGAGAGGTTACGTTAAAATGGAAGCTTTATACTCCATCTGTATTGTTTTCGCCACCAGCCCGAGCCTCAGGTGATCGTTGCCATGATAACTGTTGGCCAAAGTCCTTCTACCCCTATCAAGGAATGGCATTTATCTGATGCAGTGCAAGACTTTTATCATTAATCATTTCAGCTTTTAAGGACCACTTAAAACAAGCACATCTCTAGAAAGCAAACTCTGTGTAATGCTCCTAAGAATATTTATGCTGGCTAATGGTGGGAGCACCAACCTTTAAAATAAAATTTAAAAAAGGAAAATAACCCCCAACTTGCACAGTTCCTTATTGCATTAATTTGTGTGAAATGCCTCTTCAACATCTGTAATAAAGGCTTTTGCAAGTCTGAACTGTGCAGATCTCAAATTCCAGCCCTCTGTAGCCAGAGGCAATTGTAACGCTGTAGTTTCCAGTGGCACTATCTTAGAACCTAACGTGATTTAAAAGGTTAACTCGGTATGAATTTGCAGTGGTTTTAGGCAGCTGCTGCTTTGGCAGCTTAACGCTTAAAACTTGAGCTGCTGAAGGTCATGTGAGCTGCAGAGTCTCTGTCTCAGAGAATCTCCCTCTTCTAATTCAAAATGCAAACAGCTGAACCAAGAAACTCAGCTTTGATATTTTCTCAGAATGGGAGAAGTGTTTTGGAACATCTTAAGCGTCTGAAATTTTCATTGCTTCTGAATCTCGGTTTTGCCGCAGGCTTAGTATTTGCGGAACGATTTGCTTCTGTACCAACTTCTTTCCAGAGATAATGTTTTGGCTCTGGGTCAAACTGGAGGAGTTTGTAATTCTCTGAGTTGGAGCCTGTTTGATTTTTCCCTGTTTTATTTTTTCCAGACTGCTTAGGAGGCATAGCTTTTACTTGCAGCAAAGAACAACTTCAGCGTTATCTAGCTTTCAGAAAATGATATACAAGTGGTGCACAATAGCTAGCAAGAGAGAAAAGCTAAAAGCACAGGCTCCTACCTGCAGGTATGTAGAGAAGCAAGCTAGCTTTTCTACCTGACACTTATTCTTTCCACCAGCTCGGTTAGTCTGCACTTGTTCCTAGTGCAGTCAAGGTGGGTAGCACTGACATGTCAAAGGTATGAAGCACGTTTACTGCCTCCTTGCTTGCACAGGCCCTTTTTGCCTGTTGCTCTGCATCACTTACTAACAATGCACCAAGTCATACTCTCTAGTTACCAAAAAAGGAATTTTCACTGAAGTGCTCAATCTTGTTGACTCAGGCACCGTTCATGTTCTGCAGGCAAAACAAAGTTGTTCTCTTCATGACTAGAATGAAGGCTCTAGTAGCTTTGTGTGCAATTTATCCTTACTTCATTTCCGTCCTTTCATAAACCCACGAAGCTGTTGCTTTCTTGCAACAGGAAGAAAATGGATTACAGGCTCTTCTGTCCCGGGGGAGAGGAAAAGGCAGGGTCTGTATTCCTTTGACCATGTGGAATATGCTCTAGGAAACATTCTGAATCTCTTACCTACAGAGGAGGGAGGGGTAAAGAAAGGAAAATAAGACTTTGGCCTGGAAGTTTAAGTACAATGAGTAGAGAGGTAGGTGTTAACAATTTAGGAAATGTTGGTAATTCTGAATATTAACTGTGAAGATAACTACAGATGATCGTTTGTAACTGGCTAGAAGTAGAACTCTGAATCATTTCAGCATGCTTCTTCCTGAGGTAGCGCTTGAACTAAAGGCATTCTTTAATTAAAAACAAAAGGTTTGAAACCAAAGTACATATTTTACTTGATGCCTCAAGTTTTACTGGAGGTATCAATGTGATTAACATACCACTTCAGTTATGTATTAGTAAGTATCCTTGTGGGATTTAGCATTTAACACTGCTTTCTCTACCTTACCTTGTCATATATGCAGTTGAGGTGTTTATCAACATGAGCATTGCTGTTTCGATAAGGGAAAAGATAGTATTTTACCACTTCACAACTTTCAAGCTCGGTTGTTTAACTTGCTGTGAAAATTGAGAAGGATGGGAATGATGTCAGTGATAGCAATGTTTTCTCATGGTGGTGCCAATTTTAAGGAACACTGCCTGTGAATAAATAAATTCAAATGGTGGCTTTGGATGTCATCTCTATTAATTGCCAGAATAATGTATTCCTGAAATAATGGATCTGTGGTCTGCCACAGACAGTTACCGAATGCTGGACTGCAGCAGTGAAGTAACTGGATACTATCATGTGGCTCTGAACTCTTAACTCTGTACTGCTGACTCACTTTCTGGCCCCTGAGAGACCATGTGTTTCCTTTCATACAAAAGGGAATGCCTTCCTCCATCTTTTACCAAAGCTGCAAAAGACTGCAAACTGCTGAGTGCGGGAGATGGAAGCTTTCAGCAGTCTCTGGTTTTCACCAAATCCTGTAAGGATCAAGGACCTCTTTTTATAAAGCCTCACAAAAATTCCCTGCAGTCATTCACCTGCAGGTACAGTAGTACACATTTGATTGCAGGGCAAGATTAATTTGTCTGGTTCAGGATTAACTCAGTCTTCAGGAGGAATAGCATGCAACTGTGATCAGACTAGTGCACTACTATCTACTAAGTACATCCTGTACTCGGCTTGAGGGACAGTTCTGCAGAGCTTGGCTATTGTGCAGTTCCCCTCTTGTGGGACAACCTAGGTCTGATTTCCTGCTGTGGAAAAGCACAAAATAGCACTGTATTGGGTTTAGTGGCAAGGTGTTGTCAGTGGAGGGGTGCTGTGGGGGTGGCCTCTGCATTGTACAGAGCTGCTTCCAGCTCCAAATGAACCCATCATTGCCCAAAGTTGAGCCCTTCAGCCAAATTGGTGGCACCTCAGCAGAAACATATTTGAGAAAGGGTGAAAAATGCTGTGGAGCAGATGTGAGAGCGCAGAGAGAAATGCGAGAGAAACAGCCCTGCGGAGACAGCAAGGTCTGAAAAGGAGGGGGAAGAGGTGCTCCACGTGCTGGAGCAGAGCTTTTCTTGCAGCCCATGGAGAAGACCAACGTGAATAAAGTTGTTCCCCCTACCCCAGTGCCACAGCAGGCGGACATGCCTCGAAGGAAGCTTCAGACGGTGGAGAGCCCATGCAGGAGCAGGCTCCTGGCAAGAGCCATGGCCTGTGGAGGGGAGCCCAAGCAGGAGCAGGTTTTCTGGCAGGAGCTGCAATCCTGTGAGGAACCAACCCACACTGGAGCAGACTGTTCATGAAAGACTGCATGCCATGGAGAGGATGCACGCTCTGACGGTTGCTGAGGGACTGTATCCTGTGGAAAGGCGCTGTGCTGGAGTAAAGGAAAAGCATGAGAAGGAAGGAGCAGCAGAGAGGAACTGTTGTGGACTGCCTATGACCCCCATCCCCCTGTGCTGTTTGGGAATGAAGGAGTGAGACTGAGCTTGGGAAGAAGCAGGGGTGGAGGGGAAGGTGGTTTTAGTTCTTTGTTTCTTACCATCCTGTGTTAACTGACAATAAATACATTTAATCTTCCTTCAGTTGTCTGTTTTGCCTGTGATAGTAATGGGTGAGTGATCTCCCTATGTTTACCTCAACCCACAAGCTCTTTCGTCTTACTTTCTCTCCATGGCCTGTTGAGGAGATGGAGTGAGAGAGAGCTGTTTGGTGGGTATCTGGCAGCCAGCCAAGGTCAACCCACACAAGCACAAAGCATTACAAGTAAGGGTATGCAAAAATACAAGCTGTCTGTGCTACAGGTGGCAAGTAAAATGGCAAGCAGATCTTGTGGGGTGTTTTCTGCGTGGCTTTTCACAGCTCTGTCCTTGCAGAGAGAGACTTCAGTCATCCATGGTTAATGGTTTCAGTTGTCATGATGCAAACTATGTACAGACCTCAATCTCAAGTGTACTTTTTCTAAGGTCATTCATCAATCCAAATAATTCATAGCAGGCTCTACTAACGTATCCCTGGTTAGGAGTATTAATAGATATTGATTATCACTTGAAAGAGAACATTGAAATAGTACTGTTATTTTATAAAACAGCCAATGAAATGTAACACTAAAAATACAGTATGTCTTAATAGACTCCAGAATCGCAATAATGTCTCCTATGCAGTTCCAAAAAAAGAAAAGTTGATTGACTGTCAGTTTTCTAAGAAGTCTGCTTTAATAATTAGCATACATTATGTATGTGTTAGGTTTGGGTTTTTTTAAAGTAATATAACTGTTGTCACTGGTTGGCTGGCTGTTGTGTGTTAGGGGAAAAAAAAGTCGCTTAGATCCTTAGACAAAAACTTCATTTAAGAAAACAGTAGGTTAATGATGTCGGTATTCAGCCTATTATAGACCCAGAGAAATCTCAGACATCCAAGAAGTCCTTTAAAGTCTTAAAGTTAGGTATAATTATTTCTGACACATTTTGTAATTACACTGTGAAGTCCATAATCCTTTACGTTAAAAGCACTTCTAATTACAAAGCATCTTGCATTGCAGCGGTATGTGTCTGTCTGCGCTGCTCTTTAGTAAGCAGTGTTTTCAAATACCCTTCTTCCACCTCAGAAATCAGGGAAGAATAAGCAAGCAAACAGTAAGCGATCTTATTTGAGTATAAGAAAGACTAGTGATTTATTATTGAACTAGACACACTGAATTCTAGAGTGCTCTCTACTTTATTCCTGAAATGCTAAAGGGCAAATGGCGTGATTTCAGCAATTCCTATACCAAATGTGCTTAATTGAGGTGCTTTCCCAGTTGCAGATTTCCTGCTTTTTTGCCCACTTAGGGATGTTGCCCAGGAAAGCCGCAGAATGTTGCAGAATATTGTTCTAACCTGCACTCACCTCCCTGAGTGATAATGCTTTCCAAATAAGAGTAACTGTCTTCCGGAGTAACTGATGTGTTTTCAGAGACAACTGGTTGTTCAACAGTAAAGCCATTTTGTCTGAAATCAGAAATTACTAACGAGTTGCTGCAAATAGCTAGCTATTGCAGTCTCCCAGAAAAGTCATTTCATTTTTGGATGGGATGATCAAGCTGGTTTTCCTCACCATTATATGCGTTGTCTGCCAACCACATTAAGATCAGAATTTCCTCTAGATAAGAAAATCAAGTCTCTCATAGTTTTACCTCTATGACCACTGAATTCAGTAAAAAATCCTCTCAATTCCTCCTAGTCTTAACTGGCCCTGACACGGTACTGTGCTTCGTTTTCGCAAGAGCTGTGATCAGTGAAAGCAAAGCAGGTTGTGTCACTAGCAGCATCAGCAACAACTGAAGGCAGTAGCAACCTGATGGATAAAAGTCACTTTTCTTTCCATGACTTCTACCTCTCCAAAGAGTTGGGGGGGGTGGGGAGGTGGTGTTTGTGTTTTGGTGTTTAGTTTATTGGGTTTGCTTCCCCAGAAAATTCCTACTGCTGTATGCTGGTTTTTGCTTGGAAGCTCAGCATTGTTTGCAATGCTCTTGTTTTCTGTCTCCTAAACCTTCCCCTGTGTCTCATGCTGTTCCCTAGATGTCACCAGCTTCAAGCACTCAATTCCTTCTGTTATTTCTCCTGTTGACCCGTTTACTATGTTGTGGCCTTCCATCACCTTTTCCAGATCCCCTTTGGCTCTATTCAAACTAAAAATTCTTAATGACTGAGGAAGGGGAAAGTCTTTAAGCAAATGTAAATGTTTTTTTAAAAAATCTATTTGTCTTGCTGTATCTGTAGTTCATATTAAGTCTTTTTATACAGCACTGGTATTTTTAGCGTAACTGTCTTCCATACTAACCAAGCTGCTGTCCCAAGATAAAAGGCTTTTGACTACTTTGAGCTGCGCCCTATTCCTGACGGATCATACAGGCCACCCGTAATACAGTCCCTATTCAGTACAGAGACAGGACACCACAGTGAAATCCTTCTACACAACAGAGATGTATCTGCAAACCTTCTGTGCACGGGCAACAACTGCATCTCCACACCCTTCCCGCAAAGCAGCGGCATTCCATTGTGCAGTCAACACATATTGTAACCCCGTGTCCTCCCGTATTCTGGAACGCTGTTTAACAAACGGACCGTGAAACGGATTATTCACTGTGGGCGGGCAGTGGGTTGAGTCCTGGCCATGGGCCAAACTGACCTCTTACATTCTTAGCATTCGTAAGCCTTTAAATCATGAATATGGTAATGCTGCTAATAGGCTGCGGTCCCAGTCGAGGGGCCTACACCCTCGGTCTCACTGCTGCAGGGTGGTTGTCTGACTGAAAAATGATCAGTTCTCTGTGTGTAAATTCTGTCCTCCCCTCCTAAATTCCTGATGGGCAGCTCTCGGAGTATCCTGCTCAGAGGGGGATGCTTCAGCTGCTCCTGTGCAGTCAGTACCAGGCCACATTCCCT
Source organism: Rhynochetos jubatus (assembly GCA_027574665.1). Classification (NCBI taxonomy): domain Eukaryota; kingdom Metazoa; phylum Chordata; class Aves; order Eurypygiformes; family Rhynochetidae; genus Rhynochetos; species Rhynochetos jubatus. Next base: position 56,993,940 of record CM050648.1, read on the forward strand.
CAGTGGCTGTGCCCACCTGCCCTTGACTGCGGTGCTGGTTGCGTTGTTAAAAATAAGCCAGGCTTTGTCCAGCCGTAGCTCCTGCCGCGCTGTTTGCACTGGGACTGATGGGCTTGCGAGGAATGGTGCTCTTCTCCTTGCAAATGTAATCTGAGAGAATCATTTGTCAAGCAGGGTAGGAGCGGTATGCTGATTCGGTTTGGACACGTGTGACAGATGAGGGGGATCTGTGCTGGTGAGGGGAGGGTGGGAGCCAGGAGCCACTCATCCCTGAGAAAAAGGGTAAGGCTGTGACTCACCTGTGAAGCCCAAGGCCTGACTGGAGCAATTTATGACTGATTTTAGCTGCAAAACTGCTCTTATAAAATACCTGTTTCTCACAGTGAGATGAATCTCCTTTACTTGGAAAACCACACATTGCCTCTCAAATACATCCTTGGCTTAGTGTTAAATAACTGACAGTCTAGACAGGACTCCAACCCTTGGTCTGAGAGGTCTATTGCTTTTCATTCTTTCCCAGAGAATAAAACCATGGCAAATTATTTTGTGCAATGCAACCTACACCTACCCTTTCCCCCCTCCCACGCGCTGCAGTGCAGATCGCTACTGTCAAGTGTCGCAAGGTGTTTTACTCCAGAGTCTTAAGGAGACTGAGCTGGATGGGATAAGATGCAGATGCCCTTCTGCATTAGCAACAAAAGACAAGAAATAAAGTCTAGAAGAGATCCACTGGCTGTTCTTGGATAAGATCAGCTTAATTCTCAATGAAAAAAAGCAATGAGTGGTGAAGCTTTCTGATTGTATGAAAAACTTCAGGGTAGTAAAAAATACGATTCAGTTGGAATAAGCTTCAGACGTCTCTCGTGATACTGATGAGAATAAAACAATACTTGATGAAATTCAAGGTCTGTAACTGCGTAACATAGGGAAAAACAACTCTGTGTGTGCAGTGAAGGGATCTAATTTAGCTGTCACCACTCTCAGAAGACCTCTTGGAGGTAATGTGGGTAGTTCAATGAATAAAAAGGCTCAACAGCAATCAAGAAGGCAAACAGAACAGTAAGACTTATTAGAAAATAACAACCAGAGTAGGAAGCATCCTACACCTCTGCATAAATCAATGGCCATTATTTGAACACTGTCGCTCCCATTTCACAGAGGCTGCATTAGAGCTAGTAGGCATAGAGAAGGGTGATAAGCAAGGACCATCACAGGAGTGGAATGTCCCCTGCAATCACAGGGAGATTAATTAGGCTAATACTTTCAGCTCAGAAAATGTTGGACAGCCAGGAAAAGAAAGAACAAAACAAATACTGAAAACTTCGCCTTACACACAATGGTCATTAGGAACTGTTAGTCACTGTTTCTCAGAATAAAAGAATTATGGGGCACCAAATTAGGGCGTCAGCTTTACGACAGAGAGAAGCGCTTCTTCGCAGAACGGAATCCAGCTGTGTGTGGCAGGTGATGCCATGGGAGACATTGGAGGCTGAAAGCGAACGGGGTTAAAAAAGCAGTTACATAACCTAATGGATGCTTCAAAGGGACTATGAAGTGTGATGGTCTGGATCCGGCCTTTGGTTCAACAAATCCTTAATCACTGGTTGCCAGGACGTAGAAGGATATCTGGGGGGAAGTGTTGCCATACTCTTTCCCTGGCAACCACCACTGGCTACTGTCAGAAATGTAATTCTAGATCAGATGGATCTTCCATGCAATCAAGATGAGCTGCTGTCAGTGTACTCATCTGGCCAGAACATGCTTTTTCTCCTGATAATCTTCAACATGACTTCTGGTTAAAAGACCATTTTGTCCTCATTCTGATGTCTCCCACACTCAAAACGCTAGGACTTCACTGATAAGCTCTGCAGTGTATTGGCATCTATTCAGAGCTGACTGAACTCCAAAAGCAAGTCAGCAATATCTCAGATTCATCGTACTCTCAGAGCTGTACCACTCCCTGCGTGGTACAGATAATGGAGAGTACACATTCCAGCTAAAATTTGTTTCCACTTTGTCCTTCAAACAACTCAGTTACCCAAAATTTCTGATGTGCAGAGAAGCTGGAGAATTGAACGTAGATAAATCTGTCTTATTTTTTTATTCCCATACTCTTGTTTGAAGCTGTAAGAAAACACTAACCTGGATGTTTTACTGACTTCATTGAACACACAGTGCAGCCCATTCCCTGGCTCTGTTTGTTTATGTAGCTAAGTGACCTATTAAAGTGGAAGTCAAGAACATAGCCACACCAAACACACGTTCTGCCTGTCAAAACAGGCAGGTGCATGCCTCCCTCTTCTCCAGCTGCTACAGCTGCTGCATAAAAATCAGTGGACCAACCCTGCAAAAAGTCCTGGGTGAGTTTTTGTTAGCACTGAGGCTAAGCGCAGGGAGAAACAGAGGGCTGAAAGAAAATACTCATTTCCAAAGGATGGAAAATGTGTTACAAATGAAAAGACTGCTAGGAAGTGCAAAGCTGACTGAACTCAAACACGTTAATATTCAGGGTTTTACTATTAATTCTGTCAAACAGTGAGAAAATGCAGCTAGAAACTCCTGCCAACAGGATGGTGGAATTCCTTCAGTGTTGCTTTGCACTTTCTCAGACATTTCATCCATAAACATGTTTACCCTGACCTGATGTGGTGACCTCTGCTTTAACATTACAAAGTTCAACCCACATCTTGTGGGCTGAGACACAAACGGCAGCATTACCTCCGCTGACAGCTGAAGTTAGAAAGCAGACAGGTGAGCAGCACTGAAACAACTACCCCCTCCAGTAGGATGTTCAAGCACAGGTGGCAATTAGTGACACCGCAGCTTCCACAGCAACAAACTTAATGGGGTAGAACGAAGGAAGAAACTTTCTGAGGACCATATGAAATACAGGGGCTCTTCTAGGCAAACTGTGTCAGCTGCAAAGCACGTGAGATAAATGTGTATGCTGGTGTTAGCCTTATTAGATTGTATGCTTCTGTGTGTCTTGCCACCTCCCTTCCCCTTTTGAAAGCTTTGGCCATGCTGTCAGGTTCTTGGGCTGTTTCTAGACTTTTCTGCGGCTGCAGTATCTCTGGAACCCACGTGCCTCTCGCAGATTTTGTCACAAGCAGTTGACAGATTGAAAAGGTGGTGGTGGAGATACATGGGCACACGCTTGCACAGAGCACGGCTTCCCGTGCTTTGTTTCCTCAGGAAGCCAGGCAAAAAAATCCCAAACAACCCCAAAGCCAAACCATTTAAAGATTTATTTTCCCCCTTTTTTTTACCTTACATGAAAAACTTGTGGACTAAAGAGGAGAGAAAGGAACAACACTCACTCTGGGACCTTCCTCCTAAAGGTGACCGTGGGGTTAGTGGCATTTATTGGCCTGCTACAAAGTGTCAGGGTGAATCCACCATGTGGATTATATTTATTGCTTTGGTAGTTAATGTAAGGGCTAACAAGCTTTATAACACTGTATAGATCCTTGTTGATATTCTTATGTATCAAAATACAGCAAATTTATCATTCTGAAAAAGAAAATAGTAGTTAACTGTTCTGCTATGACATTAATTTCTCTCTAGTCCTTAAAAACCCCAGTAAACAGAAATAGCCCTGGCAACAACCCTGGTATAAACACAAATGTGTTTCCTGAAAAGCAGGAAGCAGCTTAACAACCATATCATATGACCAGCTAAATACAGAAGAACTTGGCTGGGGTTTTTCCAGGGCATTAGTGCAAATTTCCATGTGACTTTGTGGGAGATGACTCTTGCCTAGGCTGCTGTTACTGGAAAATCCTTCAGCTCTGTAGCGTGGGCATCTTACACATTTTGTCTTGCTTTGTGAAATCCATCATCTTGTAGGTATCCATTTCTATGTTAGCCTTTGCAAGAGGCTGCACCGAACACTGGAGGCTCTGCAAGCCCGCATGGCCCCATCAGCTTGACCCGACCATGAATGTACACAGCTTTTTCAAGGCAGCTGGACATCACACAGGAGCAACGTGAGACTTTCATTTGCTGTTACTCTCGAACACCACTGCTAAGACTGACAGCCAAGATCCTTCTTGGTGCTAACAGGCTTCAAGAACCACATGGGCTCTGCTCATCACACGGGAGTACCAAACAGGTCTCCAGTAGAAATGAATGGTTCTAGGCTTTCACCAGCTGGAAATCTCAGGCTTATCCAGGCTTGGCCTAGCTGTCAGATAATCCTTAATCCATGTCCTGTCTATCATAAAGGGTCATGCCACTCCCTAAAAGGCAAGCACAGACCTCTTTTGCTATTTAATCGTTTGCTTCCACGCCTGGGAGCGAGAGAGACTTTGAGAATGTAAGTCATCCCAACTGATTGTTCAAGAGATTGTTCTGGAGCATGAACTGGCAAAGCTGGGCTGACAATTTGTAGCTACCACAACATTTTATTAATTTTTCAGGTTGAAGGTATTGATTTTTTTTTTAACAACAGATTGATTGGGTTGTTTTTAACAACAGAAGTCAAGTTAAAATTGTAAAAGAAAGGAAAAAAGGAAAAACAATCATAGAATCATAGAATGGCTTGGGTTGGAAGGGACCTTTAAAGGTCATCTAGCCCAACCCCGATGAAGGGGGTAAATCTACAAGTGAAATCTTAAGAAAGCTTTTCTTCCTATATTGTGCATGGGGAAAACAGGCATACTCTAAATATTAAGTTAGCCTATGACGTGAATGGGAAGAAAAAAGACTGAGTTATGAAGGTTAGAAGTCAATATATATTACAGGTATCTGAGAAAGAGACTACACAGCCAAACCCAAGTGAAAGTCTGTTATACAGAATTCACAGTGTTCCTGTGTTAATCTATTCACAGAATGAATCTCATGGACTCAGTCAGATGAAGCACCTAGACAGAAGTCTTGACAGACATTTAGGTGCCTTAAATTTCCAAGAGGTATTTAGTAGGGGTTTAAAATACATCCAAAAGTAATCCATAGCAATTAAGTACACAGCAGGATTTTGAAACAGCTGAGTGCCTTTAAAATCCCAGACCAAGCCTGGGAAGACTTAAAGGGAATGTGTAGGCTTTTGTAGACAGAGATGTAATGGCACCTCCACCTTCTAAGTCAGCTGAACCACCAAGTAAACACAAGCATGGATGAAAAGGATTTGAAGGTACATTTACATTCGGTGACCAACAAAAGGGTGTTGCTTCTTTCAGATTACTAGCAATAAACCACAGGGAAGCGGCAGGTTGATTCAAGTCTGAGTATTGGAACATATTCACACAGTTATAGAAAGTGTACAAGTGAGATGTAAATTTGTTGGATAAACTGTTGCTCACCACCATCAAGCACGTGGTTCTACAGCCTTAGGTGTACTTCCCTGGGTTACTTTGTACGTGTGGGAAACTGGCTAAAGTTTTGGCCTCTAAATGGTGCTTGACCAACAGCTGCTCCCAGCCAGTAGGCAAACCCTTCAAGAGGACAGATACTGGCAGCGCAACCTCTGTGTCTTTTCAGGAGGCACATGGACTAAAGGCTCTACTACAATACACTGTCGTGGTTTAACTCTGGCTAGCAAAATACCACGAAGACACTCTTACAAATCCCCCCTCCCCTCCTCCAGTGGAAGGGAAGAATCGGAGGGAAAAGGACAAGGAAGCTCATAAACTTGAGATAAGAACTATTTACTAATTGAATCTAAATTAATATATACAAACACTACTAATAATAAATAATTAAAATAATAGAAAATAAAACATATGATACAATTATGACACAGTTGCTCACCACACACTGACCAATGCACAGCCAGGTGCTGAGAAGTAAGAGTCAGACCCAGAGAGCCCGAGAGCAGTCGCAGCCCGAGGGCCAGAGCCCGAGAGCTGACGCAGCAGATTCCGAGTGAACCCTGTCAGCGATAGCACTATCACAAAAACTAAACAGACCCATCAACTCCCACACGAACAAGCCAGCACAGGAGTTAGCAAAGCAGCTAACGCCGGAGTCAGGGGGAGTGTTGGCAAGGGCCAGGAAGTAAACGAGCAAGAGAGTAAGAGAGAGAGTAGTGGCTCCCGGACCCGCTTCTCGCTTAAGCCCCGAGCATGACGTACTATGGAATGAAATACTCCCTTGGTCAGTGTGGGTCAGCTGTCTGAGCTCTGTGTCCCCTACACTGCCTGTAGGCAGACAGCGAGAGCTGGGGACGCAGCTGCAGGATCAGAAGCAGAGAAAGACCTTCAATTCAGGGCAGGCCCTCCCCAGCGCCAGCACAGACCTTATCAGTGCTGCTCTCAGCATCCAGGAACACAGCTCCCTAGCAGCCAGGTAAAGAGAGTGAACTCCTTCCTGGCTGAACACAGCACATACACTCTCACTGCTTCATTTGCCCTCTCACTAGCCTGCCTACGTCAACTTTTTCCTTCTTGCTTTTATTCTCAAAATATCATTTGATTCAAATGATCAAATGTGTTTGATCTACTGCTGGGTTACGCGATTCACGGCTTATCTGCACGGACACAAAGGAGCACAGAGGAACTGTGGCAAGCGGGGGAACATACCCAAAGAAAAGGAGCTTCTGCCCCATCTCCTCCCAGAGAGGGATCAGCCCATGGGCCCAGTGTGACACCCATCACCATCAATGGAAGAGAGGTCAATGGGAGAGGCTTCATGGATCACTGCACAGAGAGGGGTTACTGCCTGCAGGGTATGGGACTCCTTAGGGGATGGAGGGGAAAAGCATCTTTGGGTTTGTACAAGACAACCTCTGGGACGTTTAGAGGAGGAATCAAAGGTGAGGAAAAGGGGAGGTAAAGGTGGTTTGTTATGGAAAATAAAAGGATATGGTGCTAAAATGGTCTGACTGAATGTAAACAGGTCAGTACATGTGATCATGCCTTGCACCTAATCACCTCAGTCTGTCTTGGCTTATTAAACTGTGTTTTAATTATTTTGCTGTGTGAGAGGAGGTCTATATTTTGTGTGTATGTGTGTGTAAGGTGGTCTGAGTGCCAGCAATTAAAGCTAGGGGCCACAAATCATAGGGTTCTCTGTGTGTGATGGAGCAACTGGAGACACTAGAGTGCACACACTTTATGTGGATCTGTATGTCAGTGTGCGGTCACTAGTAAACACCAAGCCAGGCTAGCTGGAGAGTAGGGTAACAAGCTTGGGAATCAAGTTTTGGGACAGCCATAAGTCCAGCTAAGATAGTGAAGAGACCAGAGGATCTGTGAGGTGGCTACTGGAGGGACCTGAGGGTCCAAGTCAACTACTGGGGAGACTGTGATGTGGTCTGGGCTTCCACTACTGGTAAGGTCACAACCCTGGACCAGCTACCAGAGAGACTTGTTTGTGTGTTTGTGTCTCTGTGTGAGGCAACTGGGGATCCAGGGGCCAGATACTGAATAGGCTGTATGTCCTGAGACCAACTAATGCAGGGGGGAGCCATAGTTTGTATGTGTGTTACTCTGTGTGTGTGTAGGTCTGAACACCAGCAACTGAAGTGAAGCTGTGGGCCTGTGGGGTTAACATTTCCAGGTGCCAGCAACCGGGAAGACTTTGGGTCCAGGGCTCAGCTACTAAATAGGATAAGTGTCCAAGACCAGCTACTGGATCCATATTGTACACATGTATACAAACCCATATTTATTTTCCATTAATGGGCTTCTGTCCTGATCAGCCATAGAGGAGAACAGGGTGGGGCCGTTAGTGCTGTCTGTGATTGCATGAGTGCTGGTGTTTTCTGCCTGTATCCGTGTGTGTGTAGATGTGTGTGTGGGGATGGGTGTACGTGTGCCCATTGGGAGCACACACACTCAGCTTTACCACTAGCTGGTCTAGCGGGGAGCTAACTGAATTTTAAAAAGTGGCGTACCGGCAGAAATGATGGCAAATTGAGGGCAACTGTGAGCCACATGACAGTATATAGAAGGACCTGGAAAGCGTGGGGAAAGCCAGGTTTACAAGGCATATTCAAGGACATACAGATTCAAGCAAAGCCCAAGACAACCTCACTCAGGCTACTAAACAAACGACTTATTAGTGGATCTCTTCCAAAAATGCAGATCTCACACAGAAGGGCATTTATCTGAGTCCTTCACCAGAGAAAAAGGCACATAGTATCCAATCCTGTGCTGGTGGCTGTTTGCAAGGCAGACACAGTGATCCTCCAGCTGCTTCACTGATGCCAGGAAGACATTTCACTCAGCCTAGCACAGGGCGTGTGGGGGCTACTCGGAGGACATTTGCAAGAAGCTGCTAGCCCGACTGGAAATCATTTATGAAAAGGCAAGGTTGGCGCCCAGAGCACACCGTCTAGCTGACACTGGTCATGTCACAGCAACACAAAGGTGTGCAAGAAGGTGACCTCCCAGCCAAGTACAGATTTTGGGTTACTTGGGGGTTATTTATTGATCGATGGGCATTATCTTAACTGCGTTCAGCCTGGAGAGAGCACCCAAGGTTCTTCTCCAAGAGAGTCCCAGCTGGGACACCTTTGATCAGGCAGATAGTGAGGTTCTTTAAGTCTGGCCTCAGGGCTGCTCTTACACAAGAGCAGAGAGGTGGTCAGGCAGTAAATACAGGCATAGACAGGTGAATGCCTCCCATGTACCAGAATGTGCTACGTAGAGAATGGCATCCCACAGAGAAGTCACACTGGGATTAAAACAGGCAGCCAAGCTAGGCAGCGATGCTTTACCTGGGAAACACCATGCAACAGTTCCCTGAAGGGATCATAAGGAGGTACAGCAGTTGTGGGAACTTGTTTCCTCTCTGGACGAGAAAGAAGATCTCCCTTTTCATTAAAAATCAAGCTATCCAAGCTCCACACGTTCCAGGGCATGGTCTGCACTGTGGTGATAGGAGCTATCAGGAAAGCTGCTCCACAGAGATCGCTTCCCTTCCCAGTTATAATTTTCAGGCGGCAGCTTGATATCCGCTGGCAAACCCACACCGGTAAACAGCGATGCGGAGCAGATGGCCGGTGACAAGGAGCAGGCCCACCCCGTTTTTCTGGATGCTGCCACTTCGGCCGAGGGGGCAGCAGGCCAAGGAGTGACGGGGGAGGGCGATGATGGCGGCCCGTGCCGGGCAAGGGCAGGATTCCACCGGTGGGTGAAGATGCCATGCCCACGGCGGCCCAGCACGGTTTGGGTGCCCGCAGAGGGGGTGGGAGCCACCCCCGGGGCCAACGAGGAAGATGTGAGGGGTTGATGCTTCAAAGCGAAGGGCATCCGCTCCCCCTCGGCCCGGCGCCGGGGTGAGGGCGGTCCCCGGCCGGGGAGGGGGAGGCTGGGGGATGGAAGGGGGTGGGTGCGCGCCGCCTCGGAGCCCATAAAGAGCCGCCCGGTGGGCCGGTCCCACGCACAGCCGGGCTGGGCGGCGGCGGGGTATCGCCATGAGGGAGATCGTGCACATCCAGGCGGGCCAGTGTGGAAACCAGATCGGGACCAAGGTGAGCCCGAGGGGGAGCCGGGGCCGCCGCTGCCCGCCCGCCCACCGCTCGCGGAGCCCCTAAGCGCCCGGGGTGGACGCGCCCGGCCGCTGCTCCGGGTCGTTTTGTCCCGCAGGGCTGGGCTGTACCCGCCCCCCCCCCCCCCCCATCCACCGTCCCGAGCGGGCCGCTGCCGGCAGGCGCCGCGGTGCACCAGGCGTCTCGCCTCTCCCCGTGACCATAAAAGGCTTTGGGAAGCTCCGAAACCAAGCGGGACGCGCTTTTAAAAGAATTATTATTATTCTTTTAAACTATTTTAGTGTTTGAAGCGGGCAAGGGCGGCAGACGTCGGAGCAGCCCGCCCCGAACACTGAAACGCCGCAGGGCGAGGAGCTTGGCAGCCGCCGTTTGCCCGTGGGGTTTAAATCCCGATGCCTGCCCGGTTCTGCCCGCCGCCCCGTCCCGATCCGGGCAGGGAGTGGCGGGCGGGCACGCCAGGAATCCGGCAGCTGCGCCCGGGCCGGGCCGCGGGGCCGCCCGCCCGCCCACCCAGCCCGCGACGGGGCCGCGGCGCTGGGCAGGGCCGCCCGCCCACCCGCCATGGGGCAGGGCCGCCCGAGCTCGCCAGCGGAGTCCCTAACTCACTTCTCCTTCTCCTCCGGTAGTTCTGGGAGGTGATAAGTGACGAGCATGGCATTGACCCAGCCGGAGGGTATGTCGGTGACTCAGCGCTGCAGCTGGAAAGGATCAATGTCTACTATAATGAATCATCTTGTAAGTGTGGGATGGGGAGGGGTGCGGGGGGGGGGGGGGGGGGACGACACACTCCGTGGGAAGGGCACGGAAATCTGGGATTGAACGGGTTTGGGAAGTTGTATGACATATCTGGTCGTCGCGCTTCTCGCGTGCCGTCGGTCCCAGCTCGCCCCACTGTGCGCAGAAAAGATTATCTACTTTCTTAGGGTGATAACAGGGTGTTACTTCCCGAAGCAGAGAGAAATGGCACAAGGGGCTGTCCTTAGGGTCTGGAGGTAGAAGCTTCTTTATTATTTAACACTATATTCTGTTAATTCACTGGAACAGGTTGCCCAGAGAAGCTGTGGATGCCCCACCCCTGGCAGTGTTCAAGGCCAGGCTGGATGAGGCTTTGAGCAACCTGGTCTAGTGGAGGGTGTCCCTGCCCATGGCAGGGGGGTTGGAACTGGATGGTCCTTAAGGTCCCTTCCAGCCCAAACCATTCTGTGATTCTATGATACTAGGCATTTGCTCTTTTAACGTGTGATTATTTCATCAGACGTGCCTTATCAATTGCCCTAAATGAAACTGTTGGTTGTATGAGCCGGCATCTGTGGTACAGTCTCAGATGTCATGACTGTGAGGGTTGGGCCACAGGTAATGGAGGACTCAATGAGGATTCATTAATAAGATGCCAAAGGTGCCCACATCCTCTGAGTCAGTCTGGTGTTGAAGCATGTTAACAATGTGGAATGGGGATCATGAGTCCTTTGGTCTATTGACAGGAACCTGTAAGTGCAAATGTTGCATCTTTTGTCCAGCTGAGGTTAATTCAGATTACTTACCTGAGTTTCCTTGAACGATTTCAACTGGATGCAGATTCTTTATTTTGTGCTTTGTGGTAGGTGTGCTAACTACTACTGTTTGCCACCTGCAACAAGTAGCTCTTCCAATAGAGGTGAATCATTGAAGCATAAAAGCATGTGAGATGTATTAGGATTATCTGAGCGTAAAGCCTTCACTCACCCCATTATTCACAGAAAAGAGTCTACTTTCTTATAAAGGACGTGTCAACTGTTTTTTCTAACCAGAAACTCCCCTCTCCCCCCCCCAGCCTTTGCCCATGTACTGCTAAAAAAGAGCTTACAAAATGTAGTTTACCATCCGTAGGACCCAAAAGATGTGAGATCTGGTTTTCAAGGATCATTGATTTGTTCCTATGGTACTGGGTTTTTTTACCACCATGACTTCCTGTATAGGAAATATTCATACATGTACAATCTGTATTAGAGTAATAATAATGAGACATAATGTATTTGTGTATTGAGAGCTATAACTGTGTTAGCTTATTTCAGAACATTAAGGGTATGCTTACTTTTTATTGTAGCCCAGAAATTCGTACCGAGAGCAGTCTTGGTGGACTTGGAGCCGGGAACCATGGATAGCGTGCGATCTGGTCCTTTTGGTCAGCTTTTTCGGCCTGATAATTTCATCTTTGGTATGTGGATGTCACTTTTTTTTTATCAAGTGGATGGTCAAAAAGCATTTTGAATGATCAAAAAGCACTTAAACTCCCTGTTCCAGTGATTGTTACTACAGAGAAATCCTAATAGCTGAACAGTACCTTTCCAACTACCTGTAAGTCAGCTAAAAGATCCTGTTAACTGGAAAAGTCATTCTTCTGTTAATCCTTCCTTCAATTAGCAAACTAAAAGTTTCCTGTGGAATTCTGATATTTGCTTTCCATATATATGAACTCCAGAGAAATCCTGAGACCGCTTATTTACAACAAAATGCATGGAAATTCTGCAGAAAATGGAGAGGGGAGGAAAAACCTCAACCACAAACCAACGTGACTAATCTTCATTTGGATTCCGGTTAAATGCTTGAGCGTTACATTATTTATAGTCTGTGTAATTCAGCTTTTTCAGCAGATCTTTACAGAATAGTAAACAGAGGAGGAAGACCAATTGTAATATGGAAAACTGTCACATATAGCCTGTTACTGGGTTATTTTACAACATAATGGGGAACAGTTTGAGAGGCTGTGGGGAACTTCTGTTTTAGCAGTATTCTTGCAGACAGTTGTTCTGCCTTTATTGTTTCGCTTTGGCCTTCTGTAGCACTTTGTACCTAAGCGTAAAAATGCTCCTTACCAGGATTAAATGTCATCATCCTTATAAAGTACAGAAGCACTGTCGGTCCCTTTGCACTGTAGGAGAAAGTATGTGAAAGTGAAATGGTCCACGTGGTGAAACAGGAAGCCTGAATGAAAGGTACCACGAGAACTCTCCTGTCCTTTTCGTTTCTAAGTCTGCACTAGCCACAAAACACATTTCTTCCTGCCAAGGCAAGCTTAGGTCACAACTTAGTTTGGTGTGTTGTGTTAACCTAAGGAAGGAACAGTGCCAGGGACCGACAGAGAAAAGATAAACATTGTTTGGGTGGTATAAAACAAACTTAGGTCTGGGTTGTTGCTGTTGAGGTGGGAGTAAGAAGCCATACAGAGTTACTTGAACCCTTTAACTCTGTTCTGCCAAAACCAGCACGCTGACTTAAAACTTTCAATGCTATGCTCCATGGCAGTGATGTTAAGGGTCTCTTTCAAAGGAATTTTAAGTTACAACATGTAAAAGTCAGGATGGGGAGAAAAGCCATAGAGGCAGCTTTGTGAAGTATGTTTCTCCGTTCACTCCCTTTCTCCTGCATGGACCACACAAGCCCTCTGAAAGTGTATTCACCTGACCTATGGAAATACTTGAACTGGAGCTTTACAGTTTGGCATACCACCAGTAAAACCAGAGCAAAATCAATTCAGAGTGCCTTCAACAATAGTCCACTTCACTGTACTCCCTTCCTGCCAAGCTAACAATGAACCCACAGCATGTGATCAGCTTGTATCTGACTGAGGCCCCTGCCAGCATCAGGCACCGTCCTCCCAACCTGCTGAATAATGCAGAATGGCTGCCTGAGCGCTGAAGTAATGATCTTCTGTGTCAAAAGCCAACAAAGCATTTTGTTTTCTCTTTTAAAAATCTGGCCTGGGCCCACAAAGGATTTTGTGGCAGAAGCTGGCAGTTCCATACTTGCTGTACCCTAGGCTATTAGGGCTCATGCTGATGGAGATGTTTCCCATCTCTGCTTGTACGTACCTGCGTGTGCCCATGTCTCCATAGGAAGCAACCATGGACCATCAATCGGGATTTCATTGGAGTATCCTGAGTACACAATCACAACACTCCTGATGCAGTAATTTTAGCTCAGACCAGCAGGAGATTGAGATGGACACAAAACAATCCTTGTACTGTAATGCATGTGTTGACCAGGTAGTGACCTAAAAGGTGAAGAAGCGCAGGTTGAACGATCTCGCTGTAGGAGAGCAGCAGGTCTCCTGGCCTTGGCATACGATTGCCCACCGGGAACTGCTGTGAGCTCTGATGTGTCTCCTCTTGTTAACCAGTTTCCATTTGTACATTTTTGTCTTTGTCATTCTTCTCTTGTGTACACCCTTGCTGGCTTTGCTACACAGATACAACCCCGACTTAAGTTGTCTGAACTGGTAGGGGGCAACCACAACGTGGCTGTTAGCTGGTCAAAGGAGATACCCTTTCCTCTCTAAATCACACCGTGTGCTCTGCCCCAGGGCTGCTCGTGCTGGGCTTCTAAGCGTCAGTGTGCAAGCTACTGATCTCTCTTCCCAGGTTTGTCTTTTATTTCAAGCAGTGGAGAGAGGAAGGGAGTGGAAGAAGACTGGAGGAGATGATTGTTGCCGTTTTAGGCATTAAAAAGAATTGACCATTAGACAAATGTCTTCTGTGCATGTGCAGCTCAACCTGAACACATCTGATAATGCTACAGTGTGTTGGAGAAAGAAATAGCGGTAAAGGATCTGCAGGTAGCAAGAGTGCAGATAAGTTATGGGATTGCTTTGTGTAAACCTCCTTTCGATCTCGGTAAATGCACAGGGAGAAGAGGCAGAGGCAGGATGCTGGAGATGGGCTGCATGCAATGCAGAGCTTCCAGGATTGGCAAAAGGTCTGTTAAGTCCTGATTTTTGTGGACAGAGGTGTATTTCCACCAAGAGGTTTAGTTCTGGTGGAATTTGATCATTTTATGTGTTTGTCGAGGATTTTCAGAGGTCTGTTAGGTACCTGATAAGTGAAGGGCACCCAGTAGGGTTTCACAGGATCGTTTTCAAGAGTTCCAGGCATGTGGCAGCCTTGACAGACACACTTTATTGTCATAGGCAAGAAATGTGGATCTTCTGGGGCTTATTGTACATGTTCTAGGGCGTGGGGGTGGTCTTACTGTGCTGTAGAGCCAGTGGGTCTGGAACTCTGAGGTGACTGGGCATACACGTGTGCAGAGCACAAGATCTCCAAGGAGGATGTTGGAGACCCTGGGCAGGTGGCTGACCGCAGTGTCACCATGGGAGGGGCTGAGCTGTGGGCTGGAGGGAAGTGCTGGCGTAGGCAGCCGCTGCTGCGGTTCCACTCAGCAGCTTAAATACAAGGGTCCTGTTAGTGCAGTAGAGAGGGGCGGGTAGTAGTTGGGTGGGCATCCAGGAGTTTGAGTGACTCGGATTAAGACTGAGGGGGAGTTAGTGCAGTGGAGGGCCAGGAGGAGGACAGGTCCACCTCTGTGTTACACATTCTAACTTAGTTTTCAAACTGAGTGAAAGCAAGTAAAATCAGTCTCTACTGTTTCTTTTTCCCCCCTGAAAATATAATTTCTACATTTGTGAGAGTAATTGCCATTCTCCTCTTACCTTGGTCTTTGTTCCTGTTCTCCATTCTTTCCTTATATCACTGCCCACTGACGAAGGATGATACGATATTTACACAAGGGGCAGTCTATAAAATAAAGTCCTAAACTCAAAATTTAGCTTTTTTCGCATCCTTCTGCATGTTGGAGCGATGTCAGCTTGTCAGTGTGCACCCTGATCTGCTGCCCTGTCTGTAGCAGGGGATCTGCTCAATCAGACGGCGGATGGTTACAAACTTATTTAATTCTGGAAGGATATTACTTCGTGTTTTGCCCAGCTGGACAGGAAGAGCTGAGCTCCCTGGGCTCTAAGAGAGAAAAATACGGCAACACATAGAACAATGCATTAACTAATCAAACGCATCACGAGGAAACCAAGCATTTATTCAGTGAAAATAAAGTGCATCATATTTAAACAATATCCCAGTGAGCAGTTTCCCTGATTCATATGTTTGGCACCAACGCAGTGCACTGGGAATTGAAATGAGATGTGGTAATAGGAAGGAAGGGGAAGGTCTTGGAGAACAGCGCAGAAGCTGACAGCCCTATGCCTAATCCTGAAACTATTGCTGTTCCTGAATACCGCTCACAAGAGGACCACTGAGTGAGTTCCGTGGCCCAGTGTGTGTATGTAGTAGTCACGGGGAGGAACAGGAGTATTAAAGGAGTAGCTCCCGTTTAATGCTCCTTGTTAGTTCCTGACAGCAAAATAGTGACATGGCAAAGGATGCAGATGGTCCATCTTAATAAACAGAGTGGCACATGGAGGGAAAATGGAAGCCTTGGGGAGAAAATAAGGGGTTCATGAAACGGCAGTAATCCGATTTTGTAAGTTGCTTTGCAGATTGTGAAGAATGGTGAGTTTGTAAGGGAAGCCAGTAAAAGCTAAAAGGCACTTCCAAGTTTTGAAATAACATTCTCAAAGCTTCTGTCAATTAGTATTTCCATCCAGGCTAGGTAACCATGAGTTAAAAAAGCTGTACTTCTTGATGCAACAAGTTAAATAGGATTTCTGATGCACAGCCGTATCCTTGAATGACAACAATGCCTGTGCGCCTCTTGGGAACAGTCGAAGAACTGTTCGTTTAGAAATGTGTATCTGTGATTTAGCTTTCTATACATCATGGTCCTTGTAAACAGGGAGTATTTAAATGTTAATCAGCCATCTTGTGTTTATGGAATAAGCAGGATTGGGAGTGTGAAAGCTTTCAAATCAAGGAGTCAAGGCCATCTTTGCATTTACAGAAGGTTAAATACCAAAAGAAAAGAAATAGACCACACCTAGAGGCATAAATGAAAACTACCAGAGATTTGAGGCAAAAGATACAAGTTCATGTTGATACTTCCAAAGATATTTGTAGGCAAAACTGTAGAGCACGGTTTTCTACCTGACAGATTTGTAGTAGCTTTTGTTACGGATGAGAATCCATTTAGCGTGCAAATACCAAACCTTACCAATAACGTTGTGTATTTTCTTTCTCCGTTGTATGTTATTTTAGGACAAACAGGTGCAGGAAACAACTGGGCTAAAGGACACTATACGGAAGGGGCAGAGTTGGTTGACTCCGTACTTGATGTAGTAAGGAAAGAGTGTGAACACTGCGATTGCTTACAAGGATTTCAGCTTACTCATTCCCTGGGAGGAGGGACAGGGTCTGGCATGGGAACCCTACTCATCAGCAAGATACGAGAGGAATATCCAGACAGGATAATGAATACCTTTAGTGTCATGCCCTCTCCGAAGGTTTCTGATACAGTGGTGGAGCCTTATAACGCTACACTCTCAGTCCACCAGCTGGTTGAAAATACGGATGAAACCTACTGCATTGACAACGAAGCTTTGTATGACATTTGCTTCCGCACCCTGAAGCTCACCACTCCAACGTACGGTGACCTAAACCACTTGGTTTCTGCTACCATGAGCGGGGTAACTACATCCCTGCGTTTTCCAGGCCAACTAAACGCTGACCTTCGGAAGCTGGCAGTGAATATGGTCCCTTTCCCACGCCTTCACTTTTTCATGCCAGGCTTTGCTCCATTGACAGCCCGAGGCAGCCAACAGTACCGAGCACTCACCGTTCCAGAGCTCACCCAGCAGATGTTTGATGCCAAAAATATGATGGCAGCCTGTGACCCAAGACACGGCCGATACTTGACAGTGGCTACTGTCTTCCGCGGTCCCATGTCCATGAAGGAGGTTGATGAGCAGATGCTGGCCATCCAGAACAAGAACAGCAGTTACTTTGTGGAGTGGATCCCAAACAATGTCAAGGTGGCAGTGTGTGACATACCTCCTCGTGGCCTCAAGATGGCTTCTACGTTCATTGGCAACAGCACTGCTATTCAAGAGCTCTTCAAAAGGATCTCGGAGCAGTTTTCAGCCATGTTCAGGAGAAAGGCCTTCCTCCACTGGTTCACAGGAGAAGGGATGGATGAAATGGAATTTACAGAAGCAGAAAGCAACATGAATGATTTGGTTTCAGAGTATCAGCAATACCAAGAAGCAACAGCAAATGATGGAGAGGAAGCGTTTGAAGATGACGAAGAAGAAATCAATGAATAGAGAAATTAGGTGTGCTGTTTTCCAGGCCAAATTCACAAATCTGGATTTCTAATAATTAGGCTTATAAATCTGCATTTAGGCTTAAAAAAAAAAAGAGCGTATGTCTCAGATGTTAGAGGTGCTCTTTAGAGTCCATTGAGGTCACTGAGAACTGAGGACATTCAGCATTTCTGGAAATCAGGCCGTTTCTATTCCTGAGACAAATGTAAGGCATTCAGTTAAGGCTTTGGCCTAGGAGTCTGAACACAGAGATTGCTAGTTTGGGATCTCTTTTTTTTCAAACCAAGTTTGTCATTCCTAAAGTTGTACAAGAGAAGACGTGAAATAGGCATGAAAGTCTACAAAATAGAGCTGCGCTACTTTCATCCAATAATGAGTAAGAAAATCTTGTGGGTTTGAAGTATTCATTCTGTACCGAATGTCCAACACTGAACTGCCAGAACAAAACTTATTCGTAACAAAGAGAAGGAAAGGTTTGTAGCTATTCTGTACAGTTACTGTTAACAGTGAGGTTTGACTCCAGTTCTCTAAAAAAACAAAATAAAAAAAGATTACTCTCCTCTCAAGCAGAAGTGTTTTGGGCAGTCCATGCTGTCTAAATACCCAGTGAGCTGCAGGCCGGAGGCTGGGTTTACGCTATGTGATTCATCACCTGCTGCTGAATAACCGCAGATTACATATACGAAATCTATCCATTCGCGATGTGTTCCCGACGGACCCGTAGGGTTTAAAGTGGCACCCCAGTATCTTGCTGGTGCCCTGTTTTCCTGGCTACCACCAGCTACTGGTGCTATTCCGATCTCCGTTCCACCCAGCCCATACAGCCGAAACGCAGATACTCTGCAGAACGTGGTGGGAGGGGGGACGTTGTAGGCCACGCGTCGATAGATCTCGCTACCTAGGTTTGTAAGTTCACCACACCTATAGGTGCTGTGGATGTCTTGTTACCAAGGTGGGTTAAAAATCCCTGAGCGGCTTAAGGCTAAAGTACAAATAAAAGTATTTATCCGCAATATTTGATACAGTTGGCAAGATGAAGGATGAACTGCAGTCAATCTGCTTGCGCTAAGGCTGAAACGGTCTCACCCAGCTGACCTGCTGCCTTGGCAGAGTTAGCTGGTGGGCATTTGCTCTGCCTGCGTGCTTCATGTTTCTGCTCCTATCAAGGAAACAGCCCTTCCCCATTAGAGAGCCTCTACCAGAGAACACTCTGTCTACATGGAATCTCTTATTTAGGTCAGTTTCTAGGCAACAAACCAAGCAAACAGAGGAGAAACCCTCCGGAAATCCAAACTTGAAATGTTTCAGGAACTCCTTGCTCTTTTTCTTCTGGCCTTCAAAAGCACTTTCTAAGCAGAACTGTTGCTCAATACTTAAAAAGGCACTTTACAAACGCATTTTCCAAAGAGCTGTTGCTCCTAACAAGATGATGTTATGGTTTATTAGTTTGGGATTCAGGGAATGAGACAGTATTTATATAAAGTATATGAAGCAGGCGACTGTTAATCACGTAAGCTGAAGCTGTCTGCCCAACTTTATTCTAGAAATGGACTTAATCAAGGGTTTTTCATATAAAGTGACTTTATGGGCTGTGACACGGTCGTTGGAACATGCTAACCACGCTGGCATAGGTGTGCAGATGGAGATCGGGGGGGCCTGGCTGATGATCTTTTGAAGGAAGGGTCGTGAGGGAGTCAGCAAATTCACAGGGGCCACAGTCTTTGCAATGGCTACTGATGCCTAAACAATTTATGAATAGCAGTAGAGCGCCTTTAAATACTCATTTTATAAACGTTTTGATATGTTGGGGCTATGTATTTGTCATAGCATAAATTAGGCTAAAAGACAACATTCATTAAAGAAATTAATTATCATCTCATGCAATATAAAGCAAAATCCATGGGGAATAAAGCCATTAAACACGAGCTGAGTTGATGCTTTGTCAAGAGCAGGCCAGTAGCTTCGAGAGGGAGGAGAACGTGTAGCAGCTCCGAGCCTGCCATCGTACAGCGGTGGCACAGACCTGTCAGTTAAAGCACTAGCATAGCTGCTTCTGAACACAGGAGAATCCGCCACCTCGCAGCTTGCGGAACTGCATTTTGTTGTATTACTGGGTTTGTAACCAGGTCCCAGCCCAAATTCTGATACTGCTCTGTAAAAGACATTAATACTTTAAAAACAGCAGGAGTAATGGAGTTCCCAAATAGCTGAGTTAGTTATCACTCGGGGAACCAGCCCGTTCTTTATTGCTTTTCACAGGCTGACTCAAACCCCGGACTACAGACTGATCCTGCTTTGACTCGTAGCCATGTCAAACCATGACACCAGGCTTTGGCGTGCGTTTACTTGCAGCCCTTGGATGTGAATTTCTAGACGCTGGGGGAGGCAAATTAATGCCCTCTTCAGGAAAACACGGAGACATCTTCTGGCTGATCTTAGGGGCCAAAACCCAACCCACTGAAATGAACCCAGGAACCCGTAGCAGGAACATCGTCAGGGGACCAGCTTGCACGTGGGCAGTGAGAAAGCCACGGGAAGCACAAATGCTTCCTGTTCCTCTCCAGTCGGCCAGCTCGAATCGTCTTCCTCTCCTGACGTAAAACTGAAGACTCTGTCAGTAACAGCTTTGGTGAACAATTCCTTCAGTTGTGCTTCCTTTCAAATAGCTTCCTGCTTTTTCCTTGGAAACTTCTCTTTCATTTTGAAATCCACCTGCTGAGTCCCACCTAGCTTTGCTCTTTTTTTTTGACATTCCTCCCCTATGTGTTTTTCAGTTGCCCTCCCCCTTTTCCCCTTCGCTTGGCTCAACCAAAGCTCTCCATTTTCCTGCATCCCATGACTACCGCTCCCCATTTCACCTCTTGCGTTTGTATCTCCCTGGGAAAAGGTGGTCAGCTCCTGGGAAAGGGGTCAGGCTGGGAAAGAGGGTCTGGACCAGCTCCTCCCAGCATTGGGACCAACAGGGAACTGGGTGTCTCCCTCCGTGCTGCGCAAGCCCCTGCTGGCTGACACGCCGCTGACTGCTCAGTGTTTGCAGCAAAAAATGAACCTGGCCTGAGTGACAGCCACAGCACGGACTGAACTTGATTTTCGTGCTTCATGTTAAACCACCTGAAGCCTTAAATTTGCGAGTAGGAGGCGGCTAGCGGTCCTCTTTAGAGCAGCAGGTTAGGCAACCAGCTTTTTCCTTCCCTATCTTTCGATTCCAATAGCCCAACAATTTCTGCCTCAAAATATGACGGCTGAGGTAAGAGTACACAAAACGACCTAGTGCTCAAAAATAGGGACAAAGGGACCTGCCTCTCCTTTAGATTATCACGTTTATTAATTGCACGCTGCAGCTGAGCAGGAGTGAAATTCCGAAGGAGACAGCACAAACAGGGAGTAAGAGAAAAGGTTTCCTGGAGAGGAGAGGGTTCTTTCACAGCCTGGTAGTGCTGTTGTTGAAGAGTTAGATTAGGGTTTGTTAGTTTTTTTGGGGGTGGATGGTTCTGATTTGTGTTTTTTGTTAAACTTTTTTTTGTTTGGGTTTTGGTTTTTTTGAGGGGTTGCTTTTTTTTTTTGGTTAAAAGAAAAACCAAACAACCAAAACCGAGGAAATGCAGAATTCTGACCTTTATGACATACATAAGCACGTTTACTCAGCCCTGGCGACGGATCGCCTGTTCCAAACGAGGCATTCCGCTAAACGCCGGGGGGGGGGGAATAGAACACACACGGCATGAGCGTGGAGCGCCCGTACGGCGCAGCACTGGGACATACGCACAGCAATCAGTCACTGCTTCGCCGCGTGTGCGAGATTTCGGTGTTGTCGAACGAGCTCAGGATTGCAATAAACCACGCTAACTTCCGACTCCAGTCATAAAGGAAGAGAAGGTTGCTTTTATTCAGAATGCTGTCCTGTTTATCGTTCAGTCTACAATATATCCGATAGGGATACACAGAAGTGGTGTTTGACAACTACAAATGCCCAGTAAACACACCCTACGTTGCTCTATCATCTGCTCCGTTTCCCTTGTTCCTCTTCAGTGTAAAGCCAGGCAGGAACAGAAACAGCCACACTTTCATCCTGAAGTAAAAAAATCTCCGAAGAATAATTTCCATAAACAATTTACTGCAAATAACTCGAGCAAAGAGCTCGTGTCTGACCTTCCAGAAACAGCTTTTTCCTTTGTCACCCTACTGCTTTCCAGTATGTCACAAAATACCGCTGGAATCGGTCGCTGCTTACTCCCTTAACCTGCCCAGGCATAAGCCTCGAAGGGTTTGCTGTCTGGTCGAGGAGCTCGGTTCATTCTTCCCCACTTAACACCTCCCCTTCCCCCGCAGCCACGCTTCCCTCTCTGCCGGGATAGGGAGACCGACAGTGAAGTTTTGCACAGCTGGAATCTCCAACGGATAAATCCTTTGCATGCAGCAGACACGCAGAAGCAGGTGACTTCTGCCAACAGTGTGCCCTCACGGCCAAGAAGGCCAATGGCATCCTGGGATGCATTAAGAAGAGCGTGGCCAGCAGGTCGGGGGAAGTCATCCTCCCCCTCTGCCCTGTGCTGGTGAGGCCTCACCTGGAGTGCTGTGTCCAGTTCTGGGCTCCTCAGCTCCAGAAGGACAAGGAGCTACTGGAGAGGATCCAGCGCAGGGCCACTGAGATAATCATCTTATGATGATGGGTCTGGAGGTACTCCAGGGCCTGGAGCACCTTCCCTATGAGGAAAGGCTGAGAGAGCTGGGGCTGTTTAGCTTGGAGAAGAGGAGGCTGAGGGGGGATCTTATCAATGCTTATCAATATCTAAAGGGTGGGTGTCAGGAGGGTGGGGCCAGGCTCTTCTCAGTGGTGTCCAGTGACAGGACCAGGGGCAATGGCCATAAACTGGAAAACAAAAGGTTCAACCTGAACACGAGGAAACCCTTCTTCCCTGTGAGGGTGCCAGAGCACTGGGACAGGCTGCCCAGAGAGGGGGGGGAGTCTCCTTCCCTGGAGACTTTGCAAAGCCGCCTGGACTTGTTCCTGTGTGATGTGCTCTAGGGGATCCTGCTCTGGCAGGGGGATTGGACTAGATGATCTCTAGAGGTCCACTCCAACCCCTAACACTCTGTGAATCTGTGGGTGAATCTGTGACTTCACTCCGACAACTGTATTCAGCTAAGCAGAGAGGGAAAAGAAAAGCACTTTAGGTGTAAGCAAACCAACATGAAAACAACAGTCTGATTCTGAGCACGCTCTCGCTCCCCCAACATAAACTCTTACACCTAAGAGGAAGTTTTGTATTGGTCTGAATTCTCTACCAAGAAACCAGGGAGGAAAGGACAAGCCTTGTTCAGAAAAGTACTGATTTTATTGACTCAAACTGTATTTACACAACACATTTGTATGTTCAATATCTTACAGAACTCTGTAAAAAACTGACTAATAAAACTGCAGGAGCCAAACTGAGTTTCAGACTTAAAGACACTGAACCACGAGCGCATTTTGAAGGTATTTAAGTGGGTGTCCAGTTTCACTGTCAACTTACATGGCAGTTCTCTGTAAACAAACTCTTTAAAATCAGCGTGACAGGCAGAGGGGGAAAGGGCCAGATGAAGGCGCCGAGTTTTGCAAAGCTAGTACTTTGTAAGACCAGACTTTTGGCTAAACATCCAACAATGCATTTTGTGTTATTTTCTTTTGAAGCAGGTCACAGAGGTACACTTTAGATGAATAATCAAAATATTTTCTTTTTATTTTTTCTTAAGCTTACATACATTTCTAAAAAGAGACCAGTGCCACAAAGTTTGGTGCGTGAATCTGAACAGTTTCAAAGTTTGAGGCTCGGTTCTGACATTCCACTGCAGCTCACATCCAAATGTATGTTTCTTCAGTTGACAAATGAAAGATGATCATCTTTTATCAGTGAACTGATGACATATGTAAATTGGGAGCAGAATATCCTTAGCTCATCACAGGAGAGCACTCTTCCACCCATCCCTAATACAGTTTGGTTGAATAAATATTTTTTTGTTTTGTTTTGAAGGACAAACTAGGCAAGTTTGTTTCTCTTCCAGAGTGCAAGTCAACATCAGCCACACACTTTGCAGTTAGAACGGTATCCCGCCTCTGATCTGCCTAGCAACCTGTTCATCTGTCATCGTCTCCTCTTTCTTCTCTTTTTCACGCTCTTTGTTCCAGTCTTTAAGGCCTTCTGGTAGCGAGGTATCCTCATCCAAGCTTCCCGTACCTTCAACAAATTCTTCATAAGTAGATTTTTCCGCAAACGGTCTTGGGCCAAGCAAGTCTAGCATATCACTTTTATCAAGCACTTCCTTCTCCAGCAGCCGTAAGGCAACCTGGAATAACAAGAACTTAGGTCACACACAAAATACCTGAGCTGGCTCTCTGCCTTGGAGGAGTTTAAGGCAGTTTGGGACCAAATTTCAATAGAAAAACCCCCAGGTTGTTCAGAGTTCACTTAAGACGTGATTTTTGCTACCTAAATGCTCACAAGGAAAGACAATACCATTTTTTAACCCTACTTTTGAGGTCTGGCAAAGTGCCCTCTCTATGGAGCACTTTGCTGCTGCCCCAAAGCTCCTGATGCACCACATTAAGCTAC
This sequence comes from Rhynochetos jubatus, assembly GCA_027574665.1. Lineage (NCBI taxonomy): Eukaryota > Metazoa > Chordata > Aves > Eurypygiformes > Rhynochetidae > Rhynochetos > Rhynochetos jubatus. The sequence goes on from CM050648.1 coordinate 57,017,989, forward strand.
TGGTGAAAACAAGCATTCCCTTCCTATCAAACCAGGTGGTTCAAGAGGGCTGCTGGCAGGTTACAGGCTAAAAGCACCCTAAGACACCAAGGCGTACAGTACTGTACGAGCGTAGCACATAACCTCTGGGCAGTGAGCGCACTGCTCGGTGCAAGCCATAGTCAGTCAGCTTTTTGGGGGATGGTGACCTTGTCTTCTTGGCAGTAGGCCTGGCAGATGCTGTGCTGTTTTAGTTGGGATGGAGCTCGTTTTCCTCACAGTAGCTGACAGGAGGCTGATTTGACTCTGCTGAGAATACTGATGACACTAATGTGTTTGGTTGTTGCCAAGCAATGTTTGCATCAAGCCAAGGACTTTTCCAGTTTCTGATGTTGTCCCTGTGTTCCCAGCTTCCTCTCTACAAGAGGCTGGGAGGGGACATGGCCCGGACAGCTGAACCAAAGTGACCAAAGGGACATTGCATGCCATCAAACGTCATGCTCAGTATATACACTGTGCAAGGGCAGGGATCTTGCTCTTTCCTCTCAGGCTTGGTCTGGCTCTGCTAGCCCTTGCTACTGAGGGACTGGCTGGGCATCCACTGGTGAGTGGTGAGAGGTTGTTATCATTTGTTTTCATTATGTATTAGTAGTATTACTATTGTTAGTATTATTATTTTATTTCATTTATTCTCATTATGTCTTGTTTTTCCTCCCATTCTCCTCCCCATCCCACTGGGGGAGGGTTAGGTGAGCAAGCAGCTGTGTAGTGCTTAGCTGCTGCCTGGGGTTAAACCACACCAGATGCCTATCCTGGAAAACCATCCTTTTGCTGTATTAGGCTTTCTGGGGAGGAGGAGGAGCATACGCACACGGGTAACCTCAGCTGCAGTGAGGCAGACCAGAGGCAGCAAGGGCACAGGGAAGGAAGATGGTAGGAAGATTCTTTTTATTTCAAGAAGTTCAAAAGGAATTCAGAGAAAGTTATACACACTTCCCTTCTTGGAGAGCTTCTTTTAGCCTAATGAATTGGAATCTTGGTGTTCTATGTTTGGGCTTTTTAAGGTTCATACTTGTCTCGTACATCTACTAAAGTGTACTTCTTCCCTCCAACTCTGCACATGAATGTTGACCGTATAAGGCGGGAGGGACGTTAGTTAAATCATGTTCTGAGAATCTCAGAGGTGTTCCCGTATGAAAGAATATTTATATTTACTTACACACTCAAGATTATATTGAACAGTTTTTGAGCAAACTTCCTCATATAGTTAAAGTCACTATTTTTCATCTATTCGGTTCAGTTCAATTCAGGTTCTAGCTTAGCAGCTGGAACTTGGCAGCTAAAAATACTGTAACGCTCACCTTCTCCACTTCTGCCTTCTTCTCCGTCAGCAGACTTAACGTCCTGTCGTAAGCGATGTTAATGAGCGACCGTACTTCTTCGTCTATCAATCTGGCAGTTGCCTCGCTGTAAGGTTTCTCTAATACCATGTCTCCTTGACGAGGGACGTCAAAGGAGATCTGCCCGACTTTTTCATTCATGCCAAACTGAACAATCTGAGGAAAGAGGGAAAAAAAAAAATCGAAGGAGAGAGTAAAATTTTGCAGTGTGTCGATGTAAAAATCCGGTAAACCAAACAGAGGAGGAAGTCATCTTGCTATGACCTAATCTTTCCCTCTAAAACCAACCCTCCTGTGAAAGTCAGCTCTAGCCAAGCTAAACTACCTTAGGTGACTTTCGCTTATTCCTTTGCAATGACTAAATTGAAGCACCCAAATGCCACCACTTTACGGGGGGTACTCGTGATGTACGTAATGCTTTGCTGTTTAAGATACTACAGAAAAAACCCATTTCAGCCTTCATGATGCAGCAAACCACTCTTCCTTTACCAGAAATATAAGCATTTTTCCAATTCAAAATGCTTCTGAAGTATAGCATATTCCACTCACCTATATAAATAGGTTAACTTAATCCTTAAAGTAGAGGGCCTTGAAGATTTTGCCCTGTCACATGTAAAAAGCACATGCCGTACTTTGTCCCAAGACACCCCTGTCAATGATGAAAATGATCCTTATCTCACTTGACTCACTCCTGAATGTTAATTCCTCTGGTTGCCAAATGTGGACAACTGGGTCAACAAGAAGCAAACCAGAGGCCAGCAAATGGGTGTGGTTTCGGGGTGGCAGGGGAAGAGAAGCGTGATCTCGCTCACCTTGTCATTATAAAATGACAGCTTTTGTGCCGATGCAGGAAGGGGCATAAAGCACCCGTGGGTAGCACGCAGCTGCACTCAGGTGAGTCACTGCAGTGATAAGGTTTCAGATTACTCATCTATGCTAGTTAATAGGATACAAACACAAACTGATTTCCATAGCCTTAATTGACAGCAAATACTGCTTAAATACAAGGTTTTCTAGATTTAGTTGCGCATGAGCATCCAAATTGGGTCTTCAAACCAGGCAATTGAAAAAGTAGGATCAGATGATCAAATCTATGCACTAAAATCCATTTACAAAAAAAATAGAACTTCCATATTGTTTGAATCCAACTGCGGCATATATGTTCCGGTGGGCAGATATAGGATAGCAATCAAAGCCTAATGCATGGACTTCTGTTGTAAGACTATAATCAAATGTGAGTCATCAGCATCTTGATACAGCAACAGCGTAATTTTTAGTCATAATATTTTTTGAAAGTAGGCTTTTGAGGGACATACCTAATCAAATTGCAGCCTTTCAGAATACTAGTGTTAGGTAACAGATAAGGAAAACTGTAAGGAAAACCCCCACGCTCTTACTTAAGCACATACCTGTGCATATGCGCTCTGGGTCACCTTCTTCAAGTCATCCTGGGCACCAGTTGTAATTCTTCCAAAGAAGATTTGCTCCGACACACGTCCTCCCAGAGTCATGCACATTCTGTCAAGCAGTTGCTCTTTGGTGTACAGATACTGTTCTTTGGGTAAATACTGAGCATAACCCAGTCCTTTACCGCGTGGGATAATAGATACCTACAATCAGAAGTAACAGAACGCTAGAATTCAAGAGTGTTTAAAAACCATACAGCACTCTTTGGTTTGACTTAATTTTTATTAACACCATAACCTATGCCATACTCACCCTTGAAGTTTAATTCAGACATTATTTCCGTTTACAGTTTTGCCCTCATAGTGATTTATCCTTAAAAGCCCTGGCTAGTTCTAAACTGGGATAACAACTACTAGAATATCTGGAAAAGAAAGGTAAGACCACTGTCATATCTCTTCCAAAGACTGCACGGTATTTTTAAAATCTTTAAATGAAAATCCACAATTCTTTTACAGTTATACATTGGGCTTTAAGTGTTCAGTAACAGACAGCATTTCTGCATCTTTAGTATGCTGAATCATTGGAGGAGTTTCTGTATTTCCATGGGGGGTGGAACTATATGGGGGGGCTGTTAGAATTAGATGATCTTTAAGGTCCCTTCCAACCCAAACCATTCTGTGATTCCATGTTTACCAAGGTCCTTCCTTCCAGCAATTAAGTTGTACAAGACGAATTTTAAGCTTGAAAGCCAGACGAGGTTAAGAACAAAGACAAGCAAAACCATGAATGTTAAAGCAAGTTTGGGATACTGAGAGGCTTCTTCCTTTATCCTCGACCTGCCAAGCTCTGCATCCAAAAAGCAAACTAAGAACTAAAATCAGCCTCTAACTATAAAAATGATCATCTATATTCCTGAAGAGGCATCTACCTGCATGACCAGGTTAGATTAAGTTAAACCATTGATCTGTACTACAAGCCTCAGAGAAAAGCAGCTGTCAAGGCAAGCAGACTTATGGGAAGATCAGGTCCCTTTCACTTTAAGGACATTTACAGTATTCTGCCTTCAGAAAGCTACAAGTAGTGAATCAAGAAGTACTCTACAATTTACACACACTATCTTTTGCAAGATTACATATTTTAATAGCATCTCAAGAGTGGGGCTGGAGGCGGGGGGGTGTGTGAAGGAAAAAAAGATGCTGTCCATGCTACTATTAAATTACCAGTTCACATTAGTTTCCTTTACCTTTAAGAGTGGGTCAGCATGTTCCAAAAACCATCCTGCAACTGCGTGCCCTGCCTCATGATATGCTACCGTCTTTTTCTCCTCTGGTTGCAGTACTTGAGTTTTCTTTTCCAAACCTTTATGAAATAAATTCGATTAAATAGTTTCAGTCATACCTTTTTCCACTGAAATCCCTTAACTCACTTAGAGAGACTGTGAAAAATACTTAGATGCCACATATACTATCGACTGAAGAAGTTAAAAATACATACAAAACCAAAACTTGCAAGTTTTAGAAATCTGAATCTTCCAGGTTTTATAGTAACTTTGTCCTTAATGAGATTTTCCAATTTCAAAGTAGAAGTTCTTAAGAATATTAAAACATGTAAATACAACATTTGCACTTTAAAAATCTAATAGTTTTCTAGACTATTCCAGTTAACAGCAGCCAAAAGCATTGCTAAATCCAAACAGCTATTCCTCTTGCCATTTTAAAGAAATCAGAAAAGCATCCTGATGAAATTTCTCTCCCTACCCCTTTCTCTGTTACAGAAGTCAGCAATATAGACAGGATGATATTTTTCTAAATCTCAAGTATGTTTAGGAGAGAAAGAAAAACCCTTGAAGAACAGGAGAGAGTCAGACCACATGCATATATGTGTTTATATATATGTATAAAAAAAGAAGTTGGCTGTCATGCCACAATTTGAGAAGTGATTGATGCAGTTCACCTACCTCCAATAACTCTTTCAATTGCTTGCTCAAAGTGCTTTTGGTTTATAGCATCTGAGAGATGCCTTGCAGCAATCAAAGCAGCTTCATTACAAACATTAGCAATATCAGCACCTGAAAGCAGAGAAGGCATGAATTACTGACCATTTTCAACCATTTTCTCTCAGTCTAGCATAAAGATAACCTTACCTAGAATTAGATTTCTATACATTGTCATAGAGCTTGAAAATTGAGGGTAATGCTCTCTAGAACAGTTCATTACACAAGGCATAATTCTTTAAGGTGTATTTAAATCCATGTACTACTGTTACAGGCTTTAGGATTTTTCTCTTAGGTAGACGGCTACCAAATAGAGCTTATTGCCAGTGAAGTACTACTTTGATATATCCTACCTTCCCTAAGTTTTCTGTCTGCAACAGACTATCTAGCAGAATAAGCTTCCTACATATGGATCTAATACAGCTCAGACCTTGATGTATCTCTGGATGATATCTTTTTGCACTACTGGCTTCAAGCCATCCACTTCTCGTTAACATTATGTGCAGTAATGCTACTGAGATAACCTCATCATCATCATCGCTGCAGTTACCAGAAGTATTAACAATCAGGCCTCAGAAAACCAGTTTTAAATAGGCCACAAAAACAGTGAAGAGTTCAACTGCTGGTCAACACTGATTTGTAAGTGAATTAAGTTACAAGCCAGTAATGAAAGTTCTCACATCCATTCCTTAATTCAACACAGTACTTTTTCCAAGGAGAAGTGTTTACATCCAGAAACACAAATCCCCCTACAGAACGTGCACACAACCTCCACAAACCCCACCTCTTTTCTAGCAGAGTTCAAAGAATCCGACAAACGTATTAAAAGGAAGAACACACACACGAGCGATAGCAATGAGAAATCTCTGGACTACTTTTGCTGAAGACAGAATAAATTGCCATTTGACATGTCACACTGAGGCACACAAAACTTAAGACCCTCAGAAATCTCCTACTCGCTCAAACAGGCAAAGAGAATTTCATGCCGTACCCATAAATAAGAGCGACAGAGGATTAGGTGCAAGACAACCAGAAGTAGGAGGGAAATGAGGTATCTACAGCTTACACAGTAAATGCAGAAGAATAGTGGCATTAGGAGTCACTTACCAGAAAAACCAGGTGTTAGTGATGCGAGTTTTCTTGCTAGGTTATCTTTATTTAAGACGGTGTCTAATTTCAGAGGTCTAAGGTGAACTTTGAAAATAGATGCTCTTCCTTTTATATCTGGGGGTCCTTTAAGATTAAAAATAAAGTATGCTTTTAACTTCTCACATATATATTTTAATAGTATGTGTGCAAGGAACTTGCATATGTAAATAGCTGCAGTGATTCCAGTGGTACTCCACAAATGCAGACACCGACAGCAACGCAGATAAAACTTACCAATGTAAATCTGTCTGTCAAAGCGTCCTGGTCTCATCAGGGCAGGGTCTAAAATATCTGGCCTGTTAGTACCTGCCAAAATTACTACATTTGTGGTTGTATTAAAACCTGTTGAAAATATGTAGTAAAAAGAAAAATATGTGTAAGTATAATTTCCGTGAAAAAATAACAGAAATAGAAAGACTGTCCACTTTACAGGGCCACATAAGAACTGACAGTTTAAACAAATGATCTTAAAGCTGAAGATACTTCCCTTTATTAGAGCATTGTCCAGCTTTTCATAACAAGCAAAAATCAGCCTTGGGCTCTGCTTTGTGAGGTACTGTATCAAATCCTGCTTTATCTTCAAAATGCAGTAATAGATTAACTGCTCAGGAAACTGCAGAACCAGCAGGGCTAGCTGCACTTTTTACAGACAGACTGGTCTCATACAAAGATTATTCTTTTTTTTTTTTTTTGCCTATTCAACTTTCACAAAGCATTATCAGATGCAGAATGATGATTCTTTTTTCTGAACGAACTTCAGCAAAACATCATGCTGCAGCAAAACGAGTCACCATTCTTCATTTTAGGATGCAAGGAAACACACTCAATTTATATTTAAGCTGGAACCCAAATTCTGGTTAAGATAAGTTAACGAATAAGCATATTAGTTCTTTCCCTTATCCTTGCTATTACAGTGTAATATTAGAAGTTAAATACTTACCATCCATTTCTACTAGAAGCTGATTGAGCGTGTTCTCTTGTTCACTCTGCCCTCCAAAGTTGCCCCTTCCCCTCTTCCTTCCTACTGCATCTATTTCATCAATGAAGAGAATGCAGGGGGCATTTTTACGAGCAAGAGCAAATAAGTCTCTAACCTTAAAAGGAGAGGAGAACATGTATCAGATGGCTTTGTAGTAGGTCAGAGTCGGGGGGTGGGTAGGAGGGGAAGAGGAACACCAGTAACAGGATTGGTATAATTGGGCATGGCTGGTAATAATTTTGGTGTTCCAAAGCCTCAAGCCAGCTCTCAAGGCAGCGGTACTGCTGCTCAGCAAGAATCACTTATTTGGTGGTTTACTCTTCACCACCCTGTCTCTTCATTACGTGGGCTAAAAAAATTGAATTCGCCTCCAAATATTTCCTTGGAAGCTAAATTAACTTCTGGAAGTCAAAAAATGTCTAAGACCTGAGCAAACAGCAGAAAGTATTTTTGGACTTCCAGGTAAGTAAGGATATTATTACCTATTACATTCTACCAGAGTAGTTACAGCAGAGTGTGATTGGCTTTACGATGCAACGCTACAATGCCACTCTGCTTGCAAACCTATCTGAAGGACCTCATTAAAACCAGTTCAGCAGGTTAACAGACCTAGAACTGAGGAATCAAACTGGAGCAAACAGGAAATGAAAAGTTATGGAAGAATTGTGACCCGAGTGGGAATTACACACAACTCAGCTTTACTACCTTGTGCATCAGAGATGCAATTAGAGAAGGCTTCTCTGATAGCAAACGAGGTACAGCAGAAGTGAAAAGATTTGAATTTTGGATGGTACGCTCTACTACAAAGGTCAGTTTTGTAAACAGAATTTGAAAAAAGTACAATGAATAAAGCAGGAAGGAACATGGTAAACAAGAAGAAGGTGTAAGATGCTCCACCATGAACGATCTTTTGGTTGGAAAGAGACAGAGATGCAGAAATATACAATTCTTTTTCAGGGGGAATGAACTATAAATTACCATAATGCATATACACTAAAAAACACAACACAGGAACCACAGCTGTGTAAGCAGTTTTAATTCTAGTATATCCTAACTTACAAAATCATCAATTTACCATCATAACAATTGTTCTTATTCACTCAATTCATAGGAAATGAAATTAAAACTCATGTGTTTTCTACAGGCACCAGAAAACATCAACTGTGTTGAAACCTTGATTCATAGCCAGAGCATCAACTGTCATATCAACAGATTTCACTGAGGAGTAAAAGCCGATAGTCATCTGCACAGACCAGCAGAGAAAAGTTCAGTCACTTTGCTTTGGGGCTTTTCATGTACATACTGACATCTAATGACAATGTAGTTTGAGTACCATTATTATTTCAGGATATCTAGTACTTTCCTAGAGGACACGGATCAGGTTCTTTCTGTTTTTCGGTAAAGCCCCTTCTGAACTGCACGCTTCCCTTTCCAAGGCCCACTCCTCTTCCAGGTGTGATCACTATCTCCGTACGCTCTGGCTGTCAGTCACTTGTCAGTCTCCCCTGTGTTTCTGCATCTATTTCCCCACTCTGCTTATATCTTCTCCCCTCCATAGCTGCTCCTTTTGCAGATTTCCTTACACATTTCCAGTCTCTCTCTGCATCCTTATTGAAGCTTCCACTCTCAAGTAGCTTCTGGGTTTAACTTGCTGAAAAGCTCCTGTTATTCTCAGTTCCAGCTCTGCTCCCCTCCTCCCCTTCCCTTCTCAGACGCAAAATGATCTGGTTTCACTTACCTTTTCACACCCATATTACTGAAAGAACTCCAGCAAAAGACCATCAAAAGAGACCGAGGCTTGCAAGAGGCATGTGCTGCACAGCAGTGACAAAGTAAGGAAGAGATCTTGGAAAGTTTCTCTGCTAACCTCTAACACACCTAGGCATGCGAAAACTGCAGTTTTTCAGGGCTTTACAGAACTTAATCCAAATGAGTTTTCCTGTGAATTTTCACAGGACATAAGACTGCACAGATCTGGTAACAGCCATTCCAAATTTCAAATTCAAATCAAGATCCTAAACTATTTCCATTTCATGCTAGCAGAATTAGTTTTTTTGAATGTGAGTAAAAACCACTGTATGCTTCTTTACGTCTGTTTGCAGAGCCTACAGCAATCAAATCTTAAGTTTCCCAAAAGTGCATCACTTCACAGTATACTTTTTAAGGCTCAAGACAAGACGGTTGAAGTTTGCTGAAGGTATGAGCAGTTGGGAATGGAGTCTAATTTTGGACATTATGAGGAACCCTATATTTTTGTGTTACCTGCCTCATTTGTAAAATTTTATCAGTTAACTTGCTTATAAAATATTTTCCAGCAGATTTAGTGTCCTTCCTTATTAGACAGAAGATAGATTTCAAACTGAATGTTTGAAACTTGGTTGTAATACAAAAAGAATAAAGAAAAACAGAACAGAGCTAAATCTCTCCACTTAATGTGTTTTTCCTAGGACAGAATAGACTGCATCTGTTGGAAGGGACCTACAACAATCATCTAGTCCAGCTGCCTGACCGATCCAGGGCTGACCAAGTTAAAGCATGTGCTTAAGGGCACTGTCCAGATGCCTCTTGAACACTGACAGCCTTGGGGCATCGACCACCTCTCCAGGGAGCCAGTTCCAGTGTCTGACCACCCTCTCGGCAAAGAAACGCTTCCTCACGTCCAGCCTCAACCTCCCCAGGTGCAGCTCTGAACCCTTCCCACGCGTCCTGGCACTGGATGCCAAGGGGAAGAGATCAGCACCTCCCTCCCCACATCCCCTCCTCAGGAAGCTGTAGAGAGCAGTGAGGTCACCCCTCAGCCTCCCCTTCCCCAAACCAGACAAACCCAGAGCCCCCAGCTGCTCCTCACAGGACATGCCTTCCAGCCCTTCCATCAGCTCTGCCGCCCTCCTACGGACACATCCAAGGACCTTCACATCCTTCTTAAACGGTGGGGCCCAGAACCGCCCACAGCGCTCAAGGTGAGGCCGCACCAACGCTGAACACAGCGGGACAAGCCCCTCTGTGACCGGCCGGTTGTGCCGGGTGTGATGCACCCCAGGGTGGGGTTTGCCCTCCTGGCTGCCAGGGCACGCTGCTGGCTCACATTGGGCCTGCTGCTGAGCAGCACCCCAGATCCCTTTCTGCAGGGCTGCTCCCCAGCCACTCCCAATTTCATAGAATCACAGAATGGTTTGGGTTGGAAGGGACCTTAAAGATCATTTAGTTCCAATCCCCCTGCCATGGGCAAGGACAGCCTCCACTATACTTGTGCCCAGCATTCCTCTGCCCTAATGAGCTATTTTAAGACAGTTAAGGCAAAAGAGCACCAAAAAATGTTACTGATATATTTGGTTATTTAAATTACCTGATCTCCAGAAATCAATCATTAGCTCTGTGACCCTCAGACTCCTATTGCACCCAGAAGCTCCCTTGTAAATATAAATAATTGTCTGGGACACACAAGTTTGACACTACAAAGAGAAAGTCCTTCAAAGAAATGGGGATGATTTAGAGCAGGAGGTGACATTCCCAAAGCAGTAGTCAAGTGAGCTACATATTTCTGAGCCAGCTAGTAAATATACTTCAGAGAAGATCTGGGAGAGTTCCATTTTCTTACGTTCTTTTCAAAGAAGTAAACCCTTAAGGACCCAGTGGTCTGCCACCAGATACTGAACTGCAGTCATTCCTTTTATCAAGTGTACATCTACGATTCTTGTGTTTAGACAAGCAGGGCATCACTTGTAAGTAATCTGCATAGATAAAAACTTCAGCTACAATCAAACTGTTTGCCTCCCAAGCTTGACAACATCCTTTCAACAAGCAATACTGAAATAAAAGAGCAAGGCCAAAGACTTACTCGAGCTGGACCCACACCAACAAACATCTCTAAGAACTCTGAGCCGTTGACTGTGATAAACGGTACATTAGCTTCTCCAGCTGTAGCTTTAGCTAGAAGTGTTTTCCCAGTGCCTGGAGGACCTGTCAGAATTGCCCCCTGCAAGAGAAACAGGAGTATTTTCCTCATGAAAAAAAACGTAAGCCTATGAAATATCTTAAAACATCATGTTATTGTGTTGAGTTCACTGGCTCTTCCATCAGTCAAATTTGTCCAAGGAAACAAACTGAGGATTTCATTTACATTAGCAAAAGGGGAAAAAAAGTAGATACAACATTGCCCTGCTGTCTCAGATCTACAGAAACAGTGTTTTCTTTCACTGGCACATTAAAAACAAACCAAAAAGATGTCATCAGATGGGCTCCCACGACAGCACAGCCAAGGGGCAATTCTGTAACAATTATATACAAGGATGGTACACCCAGGCAAGACAACATTTCTGACCCATGTGAACAGATGAAGTATTCCATGAGGCAAGTCTTTTGGCACCGCAGTTACTGTTGGCACTTAATGCCTTTTTTTTTCCTGACTAGAAGAAAGAAGCTGGAGAGCATTGCTTATGTAAACATTCCTAAAACAATTTAGAATTCTGAGGACTACCAAAAGAATAGCCTTTGGCTGGTAAATCATCATTCCCTTACCTTTGGAATTTTTGCTCCCAGATCCTCATATTGTTTGGGATTTTTCAGAAAGTTAACAAACTCCATTATCTCCAATTTGGCCTCCTCACAGCCAGCTACATCTTTGAATTTAACATCTATTTCATCCTTAAGGACTTTAGCTGTGGTTTCACCCACACTGAAAAGTCCACCCATTCCACGCCCTGCTCGACCTAAGCCTGCAGGGCCTCTTCTTAATGTGTACAGTAAAGAACCAATAATCAGGATTGTAGGCAGCAAACTCAGGAGGAATGATCTGTGAAGAAAAACAAAGCAGAACCCACATATATTACAGAAATTCATTACTGCACATAACACGTACAAAACGCTGGCTCCACCATAAGCGAACAAAGTCAGGACTAACTTGCAACGTTTACACTTTTGCAGGTTGTTCACGTTGGAAAATAACCAAAAATTTGAGAACAAATTGTTTTATTGATTTTTTGGTTTGTTTTTAAACTAAGCACATCATCAAGTGACACTGGTGAGTTTTACAGAGGGAAGCTGCATTACCTAGTAAACAGAAGTTGCTAATTTTCTGTGCCCTTCAAAGGTAATTTCTCAGGACTAGTTATGCAAATGATTATATTCTCAAAATAAGTTACATTAGGTAGCATATAACTGGTGTATGCTACAACTTCAAGCAGAAATTTTTCTCCAAAACAAATACTTGCTCTTCTTCCCTTAGGTGTTTCAATTTTTACATTTTCTTCTTCTTCTTTCAATGTCCCTATTTCCCTTCCCCAAGGCTACAGGTTGTTGGGGGGTTTTTTTTGGATGTTTTTTCTTTATTCTCACTGCCTACTATCCTTCACTGTCCATCCTCCAGCTTTCTAGCAGAGCTCTGTACAAGCCAAAAATCCCAGTACTAACACAGTCCTCATTATCACAGTATCTGAGCACTGCACAGATTTTTCTGTGGTAAGACCTTCAAGAAGCAGCTCACACGAGGTTCTGTCAACACTCAGCAAAACCAAAATGCTGAAAAGCAGCACTACTGTAAGTGAGCACAGGATTTCCAGGCTTTACTGGTATCCTGCCTTTCTGGGATGAAGAGAAGGATTTTTTCCCCACTGTACAGTATTCAGCAGATTCTGACCCAGCAGGGAACAGCAATACTGTGATCATCCAACTGCTGCTCTTTCCTGTGGCATTTCTGGGGCATAGCAAGAAGTTACACACAATGTATTCTATCAGTAACAGACACTGAGGAGGAAAGGGACAGAGACTGGTCAGGAAGAGTGGTTCAGCAAGATAGACTTGTGTGAGGCTGAAGATGAGATGGGAACTGACATACTTCTCCCATTCTGCTGTGAGAAGCCTCAGTGACACTCAGCCTCTTCGCACACGCACAGCATTGCCCTGTCTACTGTTGGTTTTTTGTTTGTTTGGGGTTTTTTTAATAGATTTGTTTGAATAAGGGTCTAACGGGTTTACTTACGGACTGTCCTGAAGAGCATTCCCCAACAGACAGAAACACGGAAATGAGAGAGTTTATAGAACAACAGGGAACAGAAAGCCTCTATCTGAAGTCACAGGATGGTCCACAGTTAAGGCTACTATTTTTCCCGTTACCATCAAGACAAACAGGCAGCAGCAGATTGGTAAAAAAACATTTCAGAGATAAACAAAAAAACTTTTCTCTCCATCCCCCAAAACTGAACTACACACCACAGTATCAAGAACGAAAACACAGAGAGAGGCAGCAAATGAGCCTTTATTGTTAGCGATATGAGCTACTACACCTCAAGCTGAATTTCCTGATGGTACAAACCCCATTTCACAGACGCCAGCAAGAATAATTTTCAAACTGCTGACTGTGATCAAAAATAAAATCAGTTTTTGGGTACAAGTTTACATCTGTCTTCTAAGCCATTCAGAAATACACAGAGAAGAACTTGCAGTTTCTTCTAAAGTCCAGGACAGTAACACTCAGCTACATAAGAATAATACAAGTCTAGTGTTGCTTTCCCAGTAGGGAATAATGGTTTCAATAACACCGTAAATCTGATGTCAGTACTATTTTTCTTAACCAATTCAGAGATTCAAAGCATGATGCATCTTCCAGCTCATGCCAAGAGGCAGGACAGTGTGATTTACTTAATCATCAATTTCTTGTCTTTTTGCAAGGCCACGGAATTTGACTTCTGCTGAATTTATGGGCAGAAAGTGGTACCTGTTATCTCAGTCAAGATACTCTACTTCTGTGCTGTATTTTATCCATTCAAAGATCTGCATGAGTGCCATCTTTGGAGCTCTACTGCTGTGCCTGGGTGACACCTGCTTTAGTACAAGTCACTCAGGAGGAAGGGCTTAAATGAAGGAAGCACTGATTGTAAACGAACATTTACGGAATAAGAAGCTATGTTTAGAGTAAGAGGATATTGATTCCTACATAGACAAAATACTGAACAGCTCCTCTTACAGTTAACATTCAAAAATAAACCCAAGATGATCGTCATTTAGATAATACTGACACCTAGTGAAGCATAAGGTGCGGGTCTTACAGATCTACTTTGCTACCGTAAACACAGCCATTTTTTAATCAAGAAACTTTAAAGCAAAGCCTTACCCATCACTCTCTGTTGAATAGACTACAGGCAATCTGTTCTCCACTTCTATTCCCAGATCTTGCTGCACAGTTTCAAGATTCCGTTCAAAAGTGTCCACACTACCAATATTAAACCAGACGTACTGCTATAAAAGAGAGCAGAGATCACCACAAAGTGCCCTATCTTACTCTAGCTTCATCACAAGCCAACTTCTTTTAAGGCATACATAAGAACAGGTTCAGACCGAGTTTAAGTTGCCTTGTAAAGTGTGTAACTGATGTAAGGCGCACCTAATAAATCTAAGGCCTACCAACCTGAATACATGTACCTGTCATTGCTTCTACAGAAGTCATACACCCAACAGTTTTGGGGCATTTTAAGTAGACCGAAACCCTGGCATGTTCTCCAGGATCAAACAGAAGAACAGGTAAACAGATCTTCAGAAGGGAGGTAATGCAGTCAGGATAATATAGAACCAGCCCACACAGCAGCCATACAACTCATAGTTTCACCTGAAGGTCTCAGCCCTTCTGAGTAAGAAAGGCAATTTGCTACTTTCAGAGTCCATATAAGCTTTAAAGTTAGCTGTCTGCGCAAAAGTCAGCATGAACTTCTACCATACACCAGAAAAAAAAAACCCAGACATTACTTTCAAACAGTGTTGAGGTTTTTTTTTTAATAAAATCTCTCCTTTTGCACCATGACCTGCCTGACTTGCCCTTACTTACTCTAATGCTGAAAAAGAAAAAACAAGAGTAGTCCTAAATATTAACTGATTGAGAAACTAAGGCAACTGGTAGTATGTGGGCTAAAGAGGAGGTATATAAATAAGTCACACTGAAACCCACTCATGAAGGAATTGCTGCAGACTTCACTTTACCCCAGAGGGGCTTGCAGACCTTGTTTCTGAAAGTTAAAAAAAACCCTCCACCACCTAGGAAGACATAACTTGATAAAGCTTCTATAATGTTGCTTCGAAGTTTTCCACATTGTGTATGATTTTTTTAAAATTATTTTTAAATAGGTCCCTGCTACTGAGTATTTTCACCTGCATCAGTTTGTTCCTTAGGGTGCTACCAGAGAAGTAACTCCCTGAAATAAGTACTTTTCTCAAGAATGAAAGATCTCAGCTTAGTTTTAATGTCTATATTCTCAAATGGAGACAGATATAAACATCTCTTTTTTTCAAATAACTGGCTAAAAGTAGTCTGGAACAGAAGAGATCCGAAAGTATGTACAGTTAAGTCTGGAATTTTCTTGAGCAGATGGCAAGCAGCAGTTAAAAATACAGAACCTGCAGCAATTTCTCACTCTTCCTGATTGTGTATTTGCATTAAGAGCATGGTGCTAGAAAGGAACTACTTGCCATCATTTTAAGATACCTGTGGCAAAACAATCAGTACAGTAAAGTGAAAAACACACAATATAGGATAACATAATAGTAAGGCAGAAAACAGGTTTTAGATTAAAAGATTATTAATGCTCCAGACCAAGTCTGCTGCATCAGACTACCAAAAAAGATTGTTCGGCTGTTTTTAGTTTCTCATGTACATGTATTAAAAACGTTTACCCATTCATGAGGGGACTTTCCTGAAACAAAGATCACTCTAACAAAGCGCTTGTTCACCACTTCAAGCCTGTCCACCTGTAGGAGGAAAGAACAAAACTTGTGATGCGTTAGAGTGTACAGCCACTGCATTTCCATCACAGCTAACGGCTACATACCACAAACATGAACCTGTTCTGTTTTCCAGTAAAGAGAATAAAATTCATGTAGATCAGGATGGTTCCACAATCTACAGTCTGCCATTAGGAATGGCATGAGGAATCATGTATGTTCAGTAAGCAAGGAATATTGGCACATTAGAATTTAGATTGACAGAACAACCTCATACCCTATTTCAAGTAAAAAAAACTAATGCACACCTCAGTTCATATTACAGATGCAGTGGAATAGTTCAGTATTTAACTATTATTTCAGTGGTCAAACACCAAAGGATCACACAACTCCAAACTCCTGTAGCAGTCTCCAGAACAAAACAGACCAAACTCAACAGAATGAGGGAAAACTTACCTTTGCTCACGTGTTTTCCCTAATCTAAAAGATTTTCTATACTGTCACATTAAACACACAAAAAATCAATTGGATAAAGAATGTGGTTAAGGTAATAGATACCATATAAACTAAAATCAAGAACTGAGCTGCAGTTCACAGATATATACTATTAAGTTGTGGGATTTTTTTTTTTGATAGAAGAATTCCCAAATGTTTAGTTTCTTGAATTTGACAGGGTCTCTTGAGAAGGCAACTAAAGTTTCTTTCCATTTTTTATTTCCTCTTTCCATAAAAGACCTGGTTTCAGCAACTTAAAAGAATTTAAAACTAGCAATGGTTCTACAAGTTGGGCTTGAACCGTACACCGACTAGTAAAGGTTCCCTGAACTCAGGAATGTGGCCGCTTCTGGCAGAACTAAAGCAAAACGTAAGTAAGAAACCCCTCTAGATCAAGCCTGACTTCATGCAAAACTACCTGAACAGCTTTGTGTTGAAAAGCGTATAATCCCAGAAATGCTGATGTTTGCTCCCCGTTAACTGGCCACTGTAGCCACCAACAGCATTTCATAGCTACATGTTTAGCTTATCTGAATATCCAGACTACATCTTAGAATGGCCCAAGAGACCTGGTTTTGTGCAACAACCCACTTTCCTAATGTTTTTCTGCAATGAGGGTTCAGGCATCGTTGACTGTAACGGCTAAATTAATCTTTTTACTGAGCTAGTGTCTTACTGCTTCACAACAAATACAATCAGTAAGGGTTCTTCTCTTCCCACGAGATGCGCACATAAATTATGACCGATTAAGAACAGGAAAGTAAGACACAATCTAGGCAGAAGAGGAACAGCATACAGCGCAGCTCTGCACAGACCAGTAAAGACAAAGAAAGGTAGGAAACAACTTGTTTAGCAGTTTATCAAAGTAACAGAGGCGTAGGAGGCATGCTGTTAACACAAAAATCCCAGGTCTGCAACCTAGAGGAGGAAGCAAGCCAATGTTTTCATAACCTGTGGGTGAAGCTACAGGCAGGGAGATAACAGAGCCAAGAACTAGTGGCTCTTGAGGTGGAAAAGGCCTCTGTAAGACACTTGATCTCCTGAACTTCAAGGCATCACCAATCTATTACTCCAAGTGCGGAAAGCTGCCAAGTTCCACAGAAGGACAGGACACCGATGATAAAATCTGTTGCTCCAGTAGTAGCTCCAGATAAGAAATAGTGAGAGAGGAGAAAACAAATAAAGAAGGCTATTTTACAACAGTTATGCCAATTTACTGTTCTTGGAAGGAGAAGAAGAATTCTTGAGAATTCTTCAATTCTCCACCCCCACCTTTCTGTTCACACTGCTGCTCCTCAGATTTCTTGAGTCACTGATTTAAGGCATGAAACAAGCAGAGCTTTTTCTCCCCCTTCAGGGAGCTGGGCTCATGGAAGCATTTAAGGGTAGGATAAGCTTCATCTGAGGGCAGCTCGCATGTCTGCTTAAGCCATGAGGTCATCTTACCTGTACTGCAAAACCATACACTGAGAGACCGTGATTACACTGCCTCTTCAAACTAGCATCAACACGAGCCATCCAACAAAGCAGCTCTGTCCTAAGCAGCTCCTTCCGTCTCCTCTTGAACAGACACAAGCCTTCATACAGCCATCCAGAACATTAGATGTAACTGGTTAAGATGATGAGGATAAAAGCTGATCCTCTTCTCCCTCAGAACTTACTCTTGAGCCAGTTCTCACTCCAGAGACACATGAATACAAGCATAAGCGGGGAGGCAGAAATAAGTGTCTTGAGCACACTGATTTTTCAGTCTGATTGCCCTCACTACTCACCATTCCTTTAGAAAGGTAGTTATTGACAAAGTCTTTCCAAGTGATTTCTCTCCCAGGGACCCTGAAGAAGAAGTAATATACAACCATCGTCCAGAAAAAAGAACTTCCCACTACGTACATCCGGAACTCCCTGACATCCCATGGAATGTCACCCTAGGAAATTGAGGGGAAAAAAAAAACGTTTGAGAGTCTATAATAAAATAAGAACATAACAAACAGCTTCTAGTATCCACTTCTGGCTTCGATTCCCTGCCTTCAAGGTTACTGCAGGGAATGTCAAACAAAACTTTATTTTGTTGCATGAACATGCTTCAGTAACTTCAGATGTAACTGAGGAACTACAACATTAGTAGAAAATCTTAAGTATTTTACAAATAGTAATTGAATTGTGTTTTGATCCATGAATTACTTCTTTTTTATTTAAAAGTTATCTGTTATATGACCTCTCTCTATTCTAAAACAATTTCCCCTGCCCTCCAGGACTACGTGCAAGACCAACAAAACTAAAGAAAAAAAACCCCAAAAGTAATAGTAAAGACCAAGGAATGAAGAAAAAAAAAACTATGCCCACTAAGTAAGAATGAGAAAAATACTCGTTATATTCTTGTACTTCCAGATGCTGTCATCTTTATGCTGTAGCTAATGACAATAAGCACAAATTTCAAAACAAAACTTACATAAGCATTCCATTAAGGTCAGAAGGGCTGACAGCAAACTACACGTAACTAGCATTGTGCGGTCAGCAACTTTTACAAACTGACATTCTGAAACAAAATACAAAGCTTTTAAAGGCCTGAGGCTCCGCTATAAGACGACTGACTACTAGCAACCGTATTCGTATAGCTTAGAAGTCCATTAACATTCCTGAACCAGAGTTAGATACCTCTGAAGGTATACACAAAACTTATTTATGAAAGGCGCTGAGTGGGGAGCCACCTAGAGCCAGTTCCTATGAAATACTAGGCAGGGGATGCTTAAGGAAGATTAGGCAATCAGAATATGGCCCTGTAAAGCAGAAAACATGTAAGGTTATTTCGTGGGGACAAGACAGTACCATACAGAAAGATATTTTAAAGTCAAGACCTTCTGTAATCTGGTCCACCAATTCGTTTCTTCTTTCTTGCCACCTTTTTTCCCACCACTGCCACCTCCTCCGCTACTAGTCCCACCAGGCTGTCGGGCACTAGCTTGCTTTGCTTCTAACAAAAAGGAAACATAACAAAAAATACATCTTTATGTCTTATACCAGTATCCCTCTATTTATTATTAGTTTTAATTTTAAAGAGTTGTTCTGAAAAATGAACTAGTTTGCAATGCTACAATAATTAGAGGATGCGAGAAACTACATTTTCCATAGAAAAACAAGCATGTAGCCCATTAACTGGCAGAAAGACATCCATCTCATTGTTCTGATCCGAAGAGAGGTCTGTTAATTGTATGAACAGCATACTTGGGCCCCAAGAGCTGAAAAACGTCCCAGATATAAAAAAGAAGCCTGTTACAGAGACTGCATCAAGCTTATTTCTCAGCACTAATTCAAAATACGTGAGAAGATTAAGGGTTTTGTTGGGGATTGAGCGGTGGTTTTTGTTGGTTGGGTAGTGGTGGGGATGTGGGTAGGGTTTTGGTGGTTTTTTTTTTTAAGGAACCCAATGAAACATCACAAGCTCCAAGTAACATCTTCTCCCATAATTCACCCTTCCAGTCATACTATGGTGCTCTTGAATCTCAGGGTGTTCTGATATCTCAGGTTGGCATCCTTTTTAATATTCTAGAGACAAGCACAGCACAGTAACAGCCAACTGCAGCCAAGGAGTTAATTTTAATCAGCCTTCCACTCCTCCAACTCACAAGGTGCCTGCATGGCGTAGCATGACGTCACATGTCAACATACTTAAGAGGGCGAGATGGAGCGTGCCACCAACACATGGTCCTTCCAACCCTAGCTCTTTCAGGAGCCTGGTAGTTTGGGTTTCTAGGCACGACACTAGATTTTACCATCCAAGGCCTAGTGGAAGGAACACTGCTGCTCCTGTTACTGGTCTCATGAGAGACTCTCAGGGTTGCTGCCTCTCCTTCAAAGATGTGTCATATAGATTTCTGATGCAACAGAGTGGCTGTTATTGCTAATAATATCCAGATTCACCTCCTCTCCTTGTAAAGACAGGGCTCCTTCTAGCAATGTCGCTACTAACTTCTCTTTCAAGCAGCAGGCTACATGGTTGGTCCTGGCTGAAGGGCTGGTTCTGGATCCTCAGCCAGAACGACAATCCTGGTTATTCCACCCAGCAAAATGGGTATTTAGCTCTAGGAAAAGCTGAGACCTACACACATACAGAACCTCTGAATGCATGACTAATACCAACTAATAGGCAACAGTAAAACAGGAATGCTGTCCTTCAATTCTAACAGAAGCTTAAGAGAAAATAAGTGTTATTCCAGAATGTATATATACATTATATGAAAGCAAAACAATGTTTAATAAAAGTATCAGTTTGCATTTTTAACTAATCCAATATAGAAACATCCTCCCTGAAAAATAAACAAAAAATACCAAACCCCAAACCCACAGTGTTATGCTAAAATCTAATAAACACACAATCCCAAAGAAGAATTGAAATCAAGCAATTTTTTGTACCTTTTGTTTCTCCAGCTGTACCTTTAGTTCCATTAGGTTTCTTCCCATTGGGAAAATACTTTTCAAATCCTATTAAGGAAGAGTTAAAGAGCTCATAATTGTTTTTTTTAGTTTACAATTCTGTCATGACACTTCAGTAGTCACAAGCTGAAAGTATACAACAGCAGAGAAGCTAGCAACTGCAAAACTGGTCCCGTGTTTTCATTGAAGAGCTCTACCGGGTTCCCATAAATAAATCTACTACTATTGACAAGAAACGATCAAATGTATTTAATAGCCTAGTAAAGCTATCCCTTAAACCAGCGACAGACGAGCTTAGTTCAACATAACATTTCACTGCAGAGTGTGAAGTTAAGCAAACCGCAGTCATTCTTTAGTAGCTCCTACAAATCCCATAAATCAATGTTCCATCTCAAGACTGATGGCTGGTTAGTACAAGAACTTACTTCCCAACAGACAATAAACTTAAATGGCACACGAGTGCAATCTTCAGCAAGGAATGCAGTCTGTTTTGCTTCACCGATCAAAGTTATAATCACCTTTGGGAGGTTGAGAGAAAAGCCTTCTGCAAGCAGCAATTACACTTGCCAAGACAGTACTTCTGTCAGTTGTAACGCCAGTGGTAACTTTTTCACGGAGCTGAAAGATGAAAAATAAATATAAAGCAACAAGAAGGTGCCACAAAAGTCTTCAGGCTCTCTAGTAGTTCTGAACTGCAACAAGTAAGGTATTACTTTACAACAGACTTCACAGCAACTGCTGTGGGCCACAGCATAAGACAACAATGCAAAGGGAAAAGTCAATCAAATGGGCAATTTCTGCAGCAAGGAAACTTTCATTTTATTTGTTAAAAGCAGAGTTTCATCTTACATACAAACACAACTTTATTTAATGTTCACAGCTTGTAGTGTTTCCTGCTTGGTTTTTAACAATTTCCCATGGGATCAGTGTTGGATAATTTCATAACACCAGCTGAATGACTTAAGTGCAACACTGTGACTGTACAAGCAAGATCCACACAGTATAGTGTTTTGTTAAAAAAATGCAACTTTTGGGCAATATTTAAGAACCTGTAACTTCTGAACGTTGAAGACCTACTTCAATCCAAGGGAAAGGGATAGAGCAGACAATGCTCACGTCCAGCTATGAAACCAGCGCTGAGGAGGAACACCAATTCAAAGTATACCTAAACCCCTACACAGGTAAAGATCCAGTTATAAAACCACAACAAACCCAAGTCCATCACACCTTGTTCTGAGACTGATTCTTTACTGTTATTTGCTGCTTAAGTGCAATGAAAGAAATATAAATATTTAAAATGAGTAATTCTTAAGAAAACTTTTTGTATCATAACTGAATTCAAACAGAGTAAACCGCAATTTTAATACTGAGAAAAATCAAACTCCCTTTCTTCAAGGAGGACATATTTTAGATAAAATCCTAACTTCTCCCATTTCTAAGCATTCCCAATGACTCCAAGAAAAAGAAGTTATTCATATCGAGCTTTCCCTCTGATGCTGATCACCTTTCTGTCTCCACTCACTTCTGCCCCACAGAGGCACTCAGCCTCCTTCTGTTCCTCTTTGTATTAGAAGCTATTTACCCTAAGAGCCAGAGAAACACTTTTAAAAAAACCAAAACACCAAACAAAAAAGAACCACAAACCAGAAAACAATAGGTCCTGGAAACATGACTCAAACATCCATCCAGCACTAACACCTCTCGCACTACATCTGCGAAGGAAAGCTCAATGTTAGCATTGCTGTAGCGATTTTGTTATAGCCAAGCCACAACGGTTGTAAACAAAACCTGGTTTTGCATATTAAACGAACCTGTAGGATTCTAGATTACATGCTAAGACTACCCTAGGAATGCTGACATAACATGAATTGAACTCTAACTCCCCTGAAGCCTTCTGTCTGGTAGCTTTCCCCTCCACCCCTTATTAAATGATGAAACACATCAGACTTATTCCAAGCAGCCAGCTAGTTCCACCTGCTGGAACCAAGAGGAATACCAAAACGTCCTTATCGCTTGCTTTTGCTGTAGACAGAGCTAAGAATTCTTAGGCCTTCGATCCAGCCATTATTTTGTGCCACCGCATGTCTTTGAATGAAAACCGATACCACAAATGCAAGAGGATATTTTACTGACCATGAAGAGCACGTGCAGCGCAGACAGTCCGGAGAACTGCTGAACTAGAGAACAGCTACTAGGTCCAACACACTGTGACCTCCGATATAAGCAATTGCGTGTCTTCCTAGAAGAAGCTTTAGGACAAGCGGGATTCATCTGTGTGGGCAATAAAATAGCGAGCTTGCCACAAGCCAAGCCATCAAACACAAACAGGTAGGGAATGTTGCAGCAGCAGATGAAACTCAAAGAGAAGCTGGTGGTGCTGGACATGTCTTCTATGACAATGGTCTTCTACAACACCATAAGATCTGCAACTTGTTTATTCTGCAAGCTTAGATCACTTATTTTAGAGAGATGGGAATATTCAGAAGCCTTTACTCCAACTAAAATCAAGCAACCGCTCACATTTAAAAGAAAAGTTTGAGTAAGCCAAATCCAATTGCCTGGCTCAGCTAGACCAGCATGGGTTCATTACGGAATCAAGTTATAGTTTAATTGGGCTGGGTGGGCGGGGAAGACAAGGAGGGAGCAAAGGAGAGAGAAGGGTAAGCAGATAGAGCTTTGGGGCAGACCTGAATATCAGAACTGGTTTGCTGTGGCATCGTCTCTACAGACCCTAAATTCCATGAAAAAATGCATAGTCACCTGTCAAGTTAATACACAGCGCACGCCAAGTTGTTTTGTGAGAAAGGGGAGGAACTGACTTCATGGCATAATCAGTAAGTCACCTGACTGAGTCTGGTGACTTTAACGCTAGGACAGATCTAGGTGAGTCACTCCAGTGAAACACGCCGTTTCCTTTCACCGCACCATTCCACAAATGCAACAGTTGTTAGAACCAAGCTACATTGCTAACAACCGCTTGGGGTTTGGGGCTGGGCTTTTTTGACTCTAAATCACCACCATGAAAACTGATCGTACTGCTCCTGATAGCTGGGTTGGCTGGCAATGGGAATGCCACCGCAAGCTTCGCTCATACAAGTACACCCAGTGCCTAAGCAGAGGGAAAGCAAACAAAGCGCATTTTGACTGGATGCTGCTGTGGGCTACGTAACAGGAAACTCTGCCCCGCTTCTCTCTGACAGGGATGAAAGAACTGTACCAGCACGTAAAGCAAAAAAAACCCTACTTAATATTTGTCAGAAAAACCTTGTGACACCTTCCTAAAAAATCAAGGCTTGCTTTTTTTAATATAACTTCAAAATAAACAAAGCATAGAAAGGTCAGGTTTACTGTTCAAATAACCCAGAAAATGTCACTACTCTAGAGCATAACATAAACCCAAGATCTGGAACACCAAGGAAGTGCCTTCTCCACAATTCCAATATTACAAAAAAGAGATAATTTTAAATAAGTAGAACTACTGACTTCCCAAAAAACTCTGTAACCGTAATCCTTTTATTAACAACTGAGGCTACACAGAGCAAGAACAGAAAATCCACTCGCTTAGTTATGGAAGCAAAAGAGCAAGAATCCAGTGATTGTAGAAAACTATAACTTTACAGCTATACCCATAAACAAGTTCCAAATTAAAAAAAAAAAAAGATAATTAAGACTTTGGGTTTCATTTTACCAACAGTCACCAAAATATTACAAGACCACGTTGGGAGATGGGAACAGAAAACTGGGAAAGAAATCTAACTTAATACAAGTTACTCACTTTTTTTTTTAAAAGAAAGACCAAAAAAAGTCATGGCTGTTACAAAAGCAAAGTCCCTTGTTTTGTTACCTACATACACACATGCAGATGCTAGCACGAATACAAAGTTCCCTTCGTGGTTCCTACGTTCCATCCCAAATCAGAACTCCTTGAATGCATTGACAGCAATGCGAAATAGCTTCCTGATAGATTAGCAGTACTGCTGACAGTGTTTTATTTGTTGTTGTAACAACGTTCAAAATTCAACATTAAAACCAAAACACATATTTATACTTAAGACTAACATCCTTATGCGTATTCATCTCACAATTATCACTATCCTAGTGACAACCTTCATACCTATAAAGGTTCTTCACTACGGGAAAAAAAAGATGCAACCTGCCCAAGACGCAGGAATGAAGCATCTCCCTTTTCCTAAGCAGCAGCATAGGCCTGTCATTCCTCTGATACATTAGGGTTGACAACAAGGGTAATACACATAATAGCTGACAATCTAAACCATTTCACTAAGAATGCACACCCAGCCACCACGATTTCTCAGTTAATACTAGAACAGTAGGCTCAAGCCCACACCACTGTTGCACCCTGCGCTCCCAGAACGCAAACAACCGACCCCTTGCCCTCTCTTTTTCAGCATGTCACCCTTAAGTGCTCACTGAGGACCCAAACCCCCAAACAAATCGCTCAGCCCACAACACGGTCGCCGTGTGCACACAGCCACAAACCCACCTCCCGCGAAGTACCAGCCTGAGAAAGCCACGGAGGTACTTTTGAGCCGGGAGGAACACATCCCTCGATAACCCGCTGGGAGCCCGGCAATCCCAGCTCTCGGGTGCTGCCTCATCCTCCTCCTCCTCCTCCAAGAACGGCTCTCCCACGGCCGCTCTGGCGGCCCAAGTAGCCCGCGGGTGCTCCCGCACGGAGCCCGGCCGTCGCTTTCGGGCCCGGACACCGCCCCCCCGCCCATCCACCGCCGCCCGCCGCACGGAAGCGCAGGTACCGAGCAGGCAGGGGGGCCGCCTCCGCCAAACGGGGTGAGGGCGTGCCGGGTGAGGATGACCCGGGGAAGGCCGCGGGGAGCGGCGAGAAGCCTTCAGCACCGGGGCGGCTCCCCCAGCCCCGGGACCCCGCCTATCCCCACGGTAGCCGAGACCCTCTCCCCCGCCCCGTGTTTACGGCCTAAGGTCAGGGGAGCGGCCGGCTGGGCCCGTGCCCTGCCCCTCACCTGCGCCAGGCAGGGCCTCGCCCCCAGCAGGCCCCTCCCGCAGAGCAGCTGTTGCAGCAGGACCCCGGGGAGCCCCCAGCGCCGGCAGCCGCCCCGCGCCAGCAGCAGATAACGGTGCGCCATGGCCCCAAACGGCCACCCCGGCCCGCCGCCGCCTCCGCCGCCGCCTCCGCCGCCGCCTCCGCCGCCGCCTCCGCCGCCGCCTCCGCCGCCGCCTCCGCCGCCGCCTCCGCCGCCGCCTCCACCTCCAGCGCGCCGGACCGCGCCGCCGTCGTCGGTGCCGTCACCCCGCCCACGACGTCTGACCTCATCGCGCTGGCGCGTGCCTTTCCTCTGCGTCCGAAGGACCCCTCCGAGCCCCGCCCTCTCCCGTAGACCACGCCCCTTGGCGCCGGCCACGCCCACCACCCGCACGCACCCGTCCCCAACCTTAGCTGCTCCCACGGGGCGCGGCGCTGACGGAGACGCGTGACGCAACGACGGCGGGGTACGTCCTGCGCGCAGAGCTCCGCCCACCCCCCCGTGGCTGCTCGCCGGCCGGCCGGCGTGTGGCTGTCAGGGCGCCGCCGCCGGCTCTCCCGCCCGCCCGCCCGCCCGCCCTCCCGGAGGAGAGACTGAGGGCGGCCATGAAGATCTGGAGCTCGGAGCACGTATTCGGGTGAGGGGCCGGGCGGGGAGGGCTGAGGGGCCGCCAGCTGCCCCGCGCGCGCGGCGGCCGTTGAATGGCGGCGCCGCCGTTCCTGCCACCGGCCGTGCGGACGGGCCGCGTTCCGGCGCCTGGCCGGGCTGGGCTTTGCGGGTGAAGCCGGGTCCCGCCAGGGTGAGGGCGGAAGGAGGAAGCGTCACGGGCGCGGCCGGGGGAGGGAGGCTGGCAGCGCATCGGTTATACCGGCACGAAGGCTCGCCCGACGGCTGGGACCGGGCTGGGCTGGGCTGGGCTGGGCTGGGGGACACGGACCGGGCGACAGCGGCTTCTGTTGGCGTTAAATCCTGCGGGGAGGGGGGAGGGTGGGCTGGGGACGGTCCCGGCGGTGCGTCAGCGCTCCCCCCGCTGCCGAGCCTTCATCGCTTTCAGCTTTCCCCTGCGCGGCCGGACCCGGTGCGGGGGCTTCTCCCACCGCCGTTCCCACGGGGCAGCGGTACGGCGGGCCCCGCGGCGTAACCGCTTCATAAAGCTGTCGGCGTTAAAGGACAAACCACTTCCACGCTCTCTAAAAGAAAATCAATAATCCTGAAGTTAGTGACGCACTCGATGATTCATTCCAAGAGGTATGCACGGGGTGACCGACTGCACCTTGCCTCAGCCTCACAGGGTTGCCTTCACTGACAGCTGAGTAAGTGGTGTCTTTTTCTGCATTAAATGCATTTTGGAAACGGTTCTGGTCGTCCCATTCCGTTTTCCCGACAGGTACAGAACACCTGCTCCTGCTGTGCCAGGGAGCTGGTGTGGAGGACACAGCAGGTCCAGGGCAGCTCTTCAGATGGCACCAATAGCTCATCTGCCACGGGTCTCCTAAAAATCTCGAAACCTGAAGGGAGCACCAGGGGTGTTGGCTCTTAAAACAGTTACAAAATACCCCAGATGTGCAGTTTTAAACTTCTTTAATGACATGAACACAACTGAGCTCATGGTGCTGCCGTAGGTGTCAGGCATTCAACTTTACGGTTTACTCAGACTAATGTTAGCTTCTAATATGACTTGGCCAGCGGAGGCTAGTCAAGGCTGCTTGTGTGTGGCGTAACTTCAGAGTTTGAGATGAAGATCTGTTACCTGGGAAACACAAGATCGATTTTTATTTGGCGTTTTCTCATCAGGATCTGTATTGGAACACCCCCACCTTATGGTGTAATGTGTGTGGGTGTAGGTGGTTCAGTTCAGGGGTTAAGAAAATATTGTTGTGCCTTATCAGATCTCTGACTCATAAAATCCCTCAAGGATACTTCACAGCAATTTGAGGTTTTCAGTTTGTGTATCTTCTGTTGATGATGTCACTGAAGATAAGGAATGGCCCTCCAGCTTACCTTCTGATGTAGGAATTGAGGGCTCTAGTTTTCCTGCTTGCATCAACAAAGCTGAAAGACCTTTTCTTACTCTTCTTGTTGGAAAAAGAACTCACCTTTTCCAAGCTTCTGTTTGTTCTTGCGGTGGTGTACTGTTGATGCCCTTCTGTACCGGTCTAGTTTAAGGCTAAAGGTGGTGCTCTTAAAAATCAAATCCATTTAGGGCCCTAAGCGCAACTCACATGTACAAGTTGGCACTCTTAAACCCTCTTAAGGTAGATATCAATAGTTGAATTTTTAAAGGTACCTTTAACGGTTATAAACCTTTCATTCCAGATCTATCTGTTGTTCTGAATATAGAAATCGTTGCTGAGGGAGAGAATTTCTGCGTTGAATCAAGTCCATGGTTTCTCTATCCTCTCCAGGTTCAGAAGAAGAAATACAAAGTCCCACAAGAGCCGTGTGGACAGTCTGTCCTCCAGTAGCGGGGCTGCCCTGATCCCAGGGGTTTGGGATGATCCAAACTTGTTTCATAAAACCGGTTCTGTATTGAGAGGAGCATCCATAACTGACTCATGCTAACAAGCTGCTGGAAGCGGTACTGTAGGTGTAGACTTAAGGCAGTGAGCTGATAACACCTTCTGAAACTCTCTGCCTTTGTTTTGGACTTCCTGATTATTTTTTTTTAGTTTGAAATCATTCAGTTGAATTTTACTTAGCCTTTTTGCTGTAGGAAGAAACAGAAGCTAATGATTTCTTCCTTATTCATTTGGTCTGCTTCGAGTTAGAAAAGAATTTATGTCGGAGTGGACTTCTGGTGGTCATCTAGTCCAGCCTCCTTCGCAAAGCAGTGCTAACTCCAGTGTTAGGTCAAGCTGCTTTTCTGGTTGAGTTCTGAAACGAATCAAGAGTCAACAGTCTCTGCACAGCTACCCTGTTACGGTGGGGGTTTTGCACAGCTAATTGGGATGTCACTTGTAGGAATTTGTGGCTGTTGCCCCTTGCCCTCATTTTTGTTAGTCTTTTAGGTTAATAATTCCTTTCTTCACCCCAGAGAAAGGAATATTTTATTTTTTCTGTTTGTGTATCAATACTTTCTTATTGCCTTTCCAAGCGTCACTGAATTCCGAAGGGGCTTTTGGGAGCTACAGAGTTGTGCAGCACAGGCTGTGTTACGCAAACTAGATCCCTCATTTAGCACTGTCTGAATACTTGCAGATAAATACAAAATAGGTACAAATACTGTCTCCTCTTTGCAGACACCCCTGGGATACGGTGATCAAAGCTGCTATGAGAAAGTACCCCAACCCGATGAATCCGTGTGTGGTAGGGGTGGATGTCCTCGACAGAAGCCTTGATAACCAGGGGAGGTTGCACAGTCACCGTCTTCTCAGCACGGAGTGGGGGTTGCCGAGTATTGTGAAAGCGGTAAGCTGTTACAGTCCCAATGGGTTATTAAGATGCATTTTTATGTTGTCATCTGAAGCGGAGCTGAATTCAAAGTAAAAGCTTACTTTATAGGAAATATCATACACAGGTACCGCATAAGCTGTAATAAGCGTACATAGTAGTGAGAATGCGTTGTAGGCTTTAACATGCCTCTGGCGTGTCTATACGTGCCTTCCAGACTGGTCTGTGTCATGCTGTATGACTGATATAACCTACCGGGCATGGTCTGGCCACCGATCACAGCGTTCTGGTATCCATGAATTACCTTGTATTTATTTGGGGTCACTAAGATCTTGACATTTATGCATTTCAGGTTGGGTTGTTGGGGGTTTTTTAGTACTTTTTACATTTTTTACTACTTTCATTTCTTCGCTTTCAGATTTTAGGAACAAGTAGAACTCTGACTTATATTGAGGAACATTCTGTGGTAGATCCAGTGGAAAAAAAGATGGAGCTCTGCTCAACTAATGTGAGTATTAGCTTAAGAAGTTTCTGGTAATTAGTTCTGGAGATTAGATGTTTTACGCTTAACATTTAGGTTAGAAATGTGTTTGCATCTTTCCTCAGGAGGTGACAATTTCCACATCTTACCTGGCTCTTTTTTTTACCTCCTTCTTCTTCCCACCGATAGGAAACTTCAAATACTTTGGGATCAAACATTTGTGATTCTGTTTTTAATGTAAGATTATTTCCTAGAATGCATGTAACATAGTTTGACTTTTAGATGAGTAACTGGTTCTACATGACACTGCCATCTACAGCAAAAGTGTTAATTTGAAATGCCTTTTTCCACAAATTTTAAACGGTGTTATGCTCTATTTTGATATCCTGGGAACTTTTAACAAATTGAAAGTGGAATTGTCTTTGGGAGAACCTTGTCTCCGTGTAAGAGACTTTGTCTTTCATGAGCATCAATTTTCTGTACACTCCAAATAGTGTTATGGTAGTCCTGGACTTGAAGAGCCTCTCTGAATTGCATGCCGTGAATCAGGTAACACTGAACGTTCAGAGAAATCGAATGGAAGGCTCTTTGTGCTTCGCACTGTGAATAGGAACTTGGATGGATATAATTACATCTGGGATAGGAGAAGACGCATCACCCTTTATAGGTCTTATTTATGGACTGTGTTCTGGGGTTTATGTTCTGTGTACGCTGCTCTGTCTCTGACATTAAATTGAGTGCTCTACTACTGAGTAGTGCAGTTGATAACAGAACAATGAAAGGCAGCAAGTGGGGAAATCAACTCTGTTTTTTCTTTTTAAGATTACTCTCACAAACTTGGTGTCTGTTGATGAGAGACTGGTTTACACACCTCATCCTGAAAACCCTGAAAAGTAAGTAAAGCTACCTGTGTGCTTCTTCGTGTGTAGGAGACATTATCTTAGTCCCAGTTTAGGGACAGTTTAGGTATTAACTCTTCTTTATTGTCTTACAGAACTGTGCTAACCCAAGAAGCAATTATTACTGTGAAAGGCATTAGCTTGAGCAGTTACCTGGAAAGCTTAATGGCAAACACAATATCTTCTAATGCCAGAAAGGTACATCTTTATTCTGTTTACTCCCTCTCTCCCCCACCCCCACCTTTCTTTCTGTTGAAATAGCAGTTGTTAATCACGTGTGCTGGAAGCTATATTTAATTTCTCTAAACTTTGTGCGCAGTTTCAACTGATTTTGGTGCAGGACCTCAGCAAGGAGAATATGATTTCCCAAAGTATGATGAGGGTTCACTACTAAATCTTTTGGTTTTCAACTAGAATTGCACATCAAAACAAACAAACTTCTATGTGTATGCTACAGTTACGCATAGCATACACATATTACTGGGGTTTGGGGTTTTCTTTGGGTTTTGTCCTTTGGGTTTTGTTTTCCCAAAGCACCTTTTTAAACAGTAACTTCCTATTTCCAGGAGTTAGTGCTAGTAGTGAACATAATTTCATTTTCAGCCTTTATAATCTGGATTTAGCAGTTCACGTTAATATATTTTCTGTGCTGCTTTGTCAGTTGTTCCAGTTCCCATCCATTATTGAGCTGTCTCCTTGCCTTTGGCTGAAAGTACTGTAGTGTAAGCAGAGGCATGCTCTTTGAAGAGGTGAAACTATGCTGGCTTTTGTAGGTAACACTACACCGACTCCTCTGCCTTGTGCTCGCTTTTTCTGCTTGGCTTGCAGCCACGAAGCTGCACTTCTGCACAGGCAGAGCTATGGGAGTGCTTATTCTTGGAAACTTTGTCCTGTACTTCTTTGAGGAAGGAAGACAGCAAAGAAATGGAGTTGCTAGAGAAGCATAGGCATCACTGCCTAAAAGTAGGATGAGTGCACCTGAAATTGGAGCCTGTGCTCTGCATTGCTGGAGAGGTTCAGCTCAGGGGGAACCTGGCCCAAGTAACTCCTGCTGTGCCAGAGCGCCTGTGCCTTGCCCAGCCTTGTCCTGCTGAGAGATGTTGCTTGACCAGGGCAGTGTAAACCAACGTGATAGGAGGGACAGACCAACTAGCAGGAAGGAGCGAGCCTCCTTTTCCTCCCTTCTGTGCGCCTCTCCAGAAATGAGAGGAAAACAGGCTAAAACCAGGGGATGGGGAAGGAGTGATGGGTAACTTCTACACACTGAAGAGTAATTTTAACTAGCTGAGTGCTCTCTGTCTTTGTTTGAAAGGGAAATGTATTTCAGTTAAGTTACAATTCTGTTGTGGTCCAGTTTCCATTTAAAAGTCTGTGTGGGGCATGTATTCTTGAAAGAGAAGCCCAAACCCTGGCTCCCAACCAAACTTCAGGCTGACTCGGAGGTAGCAAAGCATTAGCTAGTTGGCATGGCCAGATGAACTAGGCACAATTAAAAGTGCTGGCCAAATTCCTCTCGTGGCATGTGTCACGCTGGCCTGTCTCTATTGAACTGAGAGAGTGTAAGTATTTCTTGGTACCTATTCAGGTGTTGCCTGTGCAAGAGCTCCATTTCTTTTAAAGATTGATCTTCTGCCATTTTCAAGGAACACACCGGCTCACCAGCTTCTTGCAAATCAAAAAGACCTTCTTGCCCTGTGTGTTTCGTTGGAGACTCTCTTTAGAGAGGTCAGACTTGGCAGGAGTTTGTACTTGCTGTTACTGGCCCTTGCTTTGCTACCCAGTGACCTACTGTTACTAGCTCTTCCCGCATGCTGTGCCGTGCCTCTGTGTTCTTAGCACCCCGCTTAAACTGTGAGGGTTGCTGAACAATGTTTCGTTGTTTTGAAGAGATAGGAAGTACGTGTTGAGATTTTGCTCTGAGGTGGAGGTGGCAGATGACGCCTTAGTATTTTTAATGACAATGGAAAAATCATTTGCCATATGTTGTAAATCTTTCTGTGTTACTCCAGGGGTGGGATGCTATTGAGTGGATAATTCAAAATTCTGAAAGCGCTCTAAGCTAGCAGTTCTCCACATCTACAGTTTGTACTAACTAGTGGTAATGCCAGCATTCTTCTTCTTGGTACAGCATTTTGGCTTTCTAGCAAATACCTGCATGGATTGTTGTCGTGTGAATTTCATAAATTAACCTGCATGTATGTTTTATATACATTGCATACAGGAATGGCAAACATGTTCATTACACTGCAGTTGTAGAGAGGAGCGTAGGTCAGATCTGGACTGGATCAGTTAACCTGTGCCTATGCAACACAACCCGCTTGCTGCAGCCGTGTCCTGCGCCCCGGCGTTGCGTACGGTTTGCAAGTGGAACGCTGAGTGCAGATGACTAGGCACGGCAGTGAGTCCCTCCACCACGTGTTTGGGCTGGTCCTGGTTTCTGTGACTTCAGTCTGTAACGCTGGTACCAGAAAAAATTAATAAATTGGTTAGTGACTGGAACTGGCATTATACAACTTAGACAGAATTGTGCTCTTAGGATATAAAATTGAGTTCTTGAAACGGATTGCCTAACAGGGGTAATCTTTTGCATAGTGAAATTGTATTTGCTTTTCTTCCGCTTGAGGAATATTGTTGCCCTGCTGCGAACCGCTGTGGAAACCTGTGCAAAGCTTGAAGCTGCCAGAGTGCCAGACTGGCCGTGTTTTTCATGGGTCCTGTAGTTCCATTCACTTCGGTAGTGACGTGTCCCGTCAGCGGCGTGACTGTGAAAAAATCTGACTTCAGGGTTGAGAGAGCTGAGCGTACTTGCCTCTGCGATACCTCTGTGCAGATTGTTTTCTTTCCACTAGTCAGAGCAGCCTGTCTCTGTCATTCCTGTATTGGCTTATGCTTCAGCTAGTAAGATTCCTTAAAAAAGGAAAAAAATTCCATTACGCAGCTTCCCCTAGTTAAGAACGTAGGGTTTTTTACACTGCTTAATTTGAGATCAGCCTATGCCATGAGTGTTTGCTTTTATGTTCTCATTCCACTAAGCTTTTATGGCTGTTTTTCTGGGAAATGTCAACTGCAAAGGCTCGGCACTTAGCAGTCACTCTACCAACAAGCCTTCCCATGCAGCGACCAAACATGTCATGCTGCTAACACGTGCAGTAACGACTAATACGATATGCATGCTCGGTTATGAATGTGCTTGCTTAACGACTTACTGCAGAATTTGTTGTACAGTATGAAACCTTATAGACCAATCCTCTGTCAGATTCTCTTTTTTTATTGGTAACTGGGGGAGTTCTACAGTATTCGGAGGCTTTGCATCTGGTTAAGATTTTGTAACTTAACTTCCTGCGCAGGATATTCCTGAGCTCTTCCTTGCCAGCGTCACGAGTTTATTCCTAGCCGCAAAGCACAGCGCACACACAGCGCACGCGGGTCCAAGGGAACGCGCAGACCTATGGCGTCTCAGACGCTGAGGGCAGTACCTTGGTGCTCCAGTTGAATGTCACGGATTTTATAGAATCTTTTTGTTATCAACAAGTCTAGCAGCTAAAACACTGACCTGATTGTTTTGTAGTCAGGGCCTGAAAGAAATCTCAGTATTTTTCTTCTGAGCTTTTTCTGCATCAAAGGCGTTTGACTTTCTGACACGTCGTCTTCGTGCAATGAAACAAATATAGCACCTAAGCTGTTGCTGCCTTCCTCAGTTCTCTGTGCCTGTGTCACCTAAGAGAGGACGTTTTAACCTGACTTTTAAATATCCAAATGCGTGCTTACTGAAAGACGATTCCCCCTCCCTCCCCCGGCTTTGTTCCTTACGGAGCACTCTGCTCGGCTAGTTCACGGCTAGTCAGAACTCGTCGCGATGCAGTAGCCTACTCCTGCCTGGGTGCTTTCATGGGTGCCTTGATGACGTTCCCTGGTCTCACACGGGATGTACGCATGGTGGGAGTTACCGTCTCCTGAAGCGCGGTTGATTTGGTTCTCAAACGGAAGGAAAGCATGAGTTAAGTCATACCCTTCTAAGGACTTTCTTCAGCAACCTGTACCTCCGCTGGACAATTGGAATCATGCTTTCTTCAATATTGTTAGTATTTTTTAAAGGCGTATCTTGAACTACGGTACCTTAAACATACCATTTCGGGAGGTAGTTGTGGGTAGAGCCGAACCCCCCTTTCTGAGCTCTGGCCCAGAGCCGAACACTTTGTTGTGACACGTGGATGCCGTTCAGCCGAAGGACTGCCTGCCGGTGCAGGCACAGCAATTAGGGCTTACTCTGCGAGTCCCTCTAATACGAAAACCTGAAAAGAAGCAGAGTCAGCCCTCCACTGAACTTCAGGTCTTGAGATAAATACGCTCTTATGGTAAAACTTCATTTCTGTTAATAGGTTGCGCTTTCCAGCCTGGAACTGGGCTTTTAATATGATTCTGGAGTAATGTTTCTAGCCTCAAAAAAATCCTTCGAGAATATGTGTGGGTTTTGGTTGGACTTTTTTATTTTTTTTTTTAGGTTTTCAAAGCTGTTTATGCAGCTTCTTGTTCATGCTTAGTGGTTTATAAAGGACAACAGCAAGTTCTGGATGCTTTATGTGGTTTCTCTGCCACCTACAATGCATGCAACAAAAATAGTACGTCATAGCTCAGAACCAAACGCTGCGTGTGTGGAGTGTTCCCTCGATCTCTGCAGAGGGCTTGAGCACTGACAACTGGCTCTCCTGAAGGTTTAGGACTCTTTGAGCTCAGGCTCTTTATCTTCAGCCCTCCTCCAGACATGGCCGGAGCCACATGGCTCCCAGTTACGGCTCTCCCCTGTTCGTGCTGCTTATCCTTGGTAGGGTGATAGAGGCGAATGTTGCTTGGCTGCTCTTTAAGTGAGAAAAGGCCAGGTGCTTTCCTGGTCTGGTCCCATCCGCTTCTTTGGGCAAAAGCTGTCATCCTGAGATTGTGGAGCTCTAAAATCTCAC
Organism: Rhynochetos jubatus; assembly: GCA_027574665.1. Taxonomy (NCBI): domain Eukaryota; kingdom Metazoa; phylum Chordata; class Aves; order Eurypygiformes; family Rhynochetidae; genus Rhynochetos; species Rhynochetos jubatus. The sequence goes on from CM050648.1 coordinate 57,053,274, forward strand.
GCTTGTGTTTAGCTAAAGTGCTTCTCTTTTTGTTTTCTTGGCTTCACTCTGCGGCTGCGTGCTCATCTTGTGGTCAGCGGGGTGCGGCTGCTACCGAGCCAGGCAAAAGGGTTTTGACAGGCTCATTTTGCTGGATACCTCATACCTTGCTAAAGCCTCAGCCATCAGTGCCTGGCTTCGGGGCACTCCCGTTCTGCGGCCTGACCAGAGAAAGGGTGTACCTTGACGTAAAGGGCGTGACTGTAGCCCCTCAGTTAGTCTGGTTTATATGCTGAAAAACTGCTGTGCATGAATGTGGAACTTGGCGCCAGTCCGTCTCTGAACTCTTGCTAGAGCTCCAATCAACTAGTTGCTACATCAAAGAGCACTTGGAAGACTTTCTTTGTCCTGGGTCTTCTCAAAATCTGTCCGTGGAACTTGACTGATGAACCTGAGGAGAGCATCTCTGCTTTGCCCCAAGCGTGCTGATGTTCTCCGGGTGGTGGGAGCGGCAGAGCCAGCGATGCTCTGACATGAGGGACCTGAACTGCTGAACTGGCCTTTCTGCCCAGGTGCGCTACTGGGATCTCACACCATTTGCTTCTTGCTTACGGGTTAGGCAAACGCCTTCGCAGGGAAGTTGCCGTAAGAAGGTGCTCAGAAATTATCAATATGATCTGGCATCAACCTAGGCAGGACACGGAATTCATTTTAAAACAAGTCTCATGTCTGACAGAGGAAAAACTATAGAAACAACAGTGGTGGTGTGTCTGTTCTGATCCTAAATTCCAGTATTTTCCTGGCAGGGTCGGGACGCCCTGGAGTGGGTGATCGGCAAACTAAACGCGGAATTGGAGGAGCTGAAGTCAACGCGCGAGGGCATGAAACCAGCCATGGCAGCGGCGTCGATGGAAAAATGAAGCCAGAACTACCAAGTAACTGACAGAAACGTTTTGTTCTGCAGACTGCTTTGTAGATCTCCCTTCCAAGGCTGATCTGCATAGGATTTTTATAAGAATATCGGATCGGCGGAAAAGTAACCTCATCCGTCATCTCCACAGCAGCTCCTGTTGCCTACTGAAGATTAAATTGACCTCCTGCAGATGCTCTTTTCATGTAAACGATTTAACACTGGAAACAAAAACATTTAGCACATTTACAACTGCCTAAATGTGCCTTTTATAGCAAAGAGAGAGAGTGTATTATAATTACACCCTCTTAGGTTTTCGTACTCGAAAAGAATGCATGTGCGGTATTAAGGATTTCCCATGTGAACGTTTGTTCTGTGAAGGGCTGATAGGTACTACAGGCCTGAGTTGCATCCGTTGTGTAACCTGATAGTGTTTTATAACCACCAAGTGTTTATAAAGGGAACTACGTGAGTCAGAACATGATACTGTGGAATTAGATACCTGTCTAGAGCATCATCCCGAAAAGCTAAAACTTGTGTGGTACTAACTTTTCCGGTGTTGTTTAAACGCGCTGCCTGAACATGACGCACAGATACTTTACCTCTTCGATGTTTGTATTCAAACAAAGAGAAAGTTTCTATTGATGTTAATAGCCTAAAACAGGTTTTTTGGTGGGGAGAAGGGTATAATTTATTTTCATATTTATTAACTTGCCCTAGTTCCTCCCCTCCCTATGAGGAGAGGAGTAGTAATTCCTGGAAGGTGCTGGAAAATACTTATGTATCCCTCAAGAAGGGTACTTGTAGGCTACTTGCGTGAAGAGACTGTGCTGTTCAACTGGTCCTTGCTCTTCACATCATGTCTTAACTGAGAGAGAGACTGATGCAATAACCGGAAGAGCTGAAATGGGAAATAAGCAGGAAATCTGAAATCCAGAGGGTAAGGTTTCATGAACGTGTACTTTCCATGCCCTGACTGGAGGAGACAAGTGCCCAAGAAGAACAAACGGACTCTCTTTTTTGAGCGCTTTCTACTAACTGCTGACTACCAGCGCAACTGCATTTTTTTCAACACTTTTCCACGTTGGTACAAAATGGTTTTAGGATCATTTTAAACGCTTCTCATTATCTGCAGAAATTGCTTCCTGTAAAACATGCAGAAATACACATGGGCAAGAGTCCCAGCCTTGTCTGATGTTCACAGCACTTTCCTGTTTGGTCCAGGTGTAGTTGGACGGCCCCCTGTTAGGGCATTTTAACTTATTTTTTGGTGTGCACACAAAGCGAAATAAATGTCGCCAGGATGTTTAGTTGTTCAAGTGGCAAAGCTTGTGTTCGGGACGCTGTTAAAGAGCATAAGTAACTTCTAAAAAATGAGAAGAGTAAAATGTTGGTCACTGTTTTGATCTGGTAATTTTAAAGTGTCTGTAGCTTAAGGGAAATTTCAGCGTTCGTATTCGGGTTAGTCTGAAAGTGAACATTAATTTGGGTGTAACGATAGTCTCGCTCAATTACATGATCCTAATGAATAAACTTAATTTAAAAAAAAATATATGTTAGTTGAAAGTAATTAAATGAGTAACTAATATTTACATCGCTCTTTTTATATGGACCTAAAGCCTTTCTTGTTTTGGAACAGAAACTTAGAGCTTAAAAGTCTGATAGCAGCTCCTTCCCGGAAGATGATACCCTGGATAGCTTTGGTGCAGGTCGGCCGTCATGCTTGTCAGAGGAGGGATGCCACTTCCTGGCTAAAGAGGGCAGAAGGTGTAGCTCCTGGTGCTGTCCTGCTAGGAAGGGGAGAGCTCTGCAGACGGAAGGAAAAGATGAGTAAGTGTGCGTGCATGTGGAAACCCGTACTGCAGCGTTTCCATGCGTGCCTGCTGGAGGTGATGGAATCATAACTGTCGGGGGTGCGTGGGTAGAAAAGTCTTTGAGAAGTTTATGCGTTGCTTCAGTTTGGAAGAAGAATTGTCCAAAGCTGCTACTTGCATCAGATTTGAAATAATTGCTTAGTGTTGGCTTAAAACACACTGACTGGTGGGTAGCGCCTTGCAGGACCAGCTGGTGTCCCCCAAAAGTCACCACAGGCTCCTGTATTCTGCCTAGAGCCGAACACCTCTGCCACACCTTGGGATCAGTCCCAGTTTTCTGGATTACTTTCTTTGCGCTTTGTTTCCTCCTTCCAGAAACAAATCCTTGCCTGCTTGTGTTGCCACGTCTCCTTTCTGTTTCCTTCCCCACTGTGGGTTTTGGGCTGCGTCCTCTCCGTGTTTCATGCTGCTTAGGAACTAGACAGCTAGATGCTTGGCTTTCCAGTCTCTGCTGCTCCACATGCCACGAATCAGCACCCTGCCTGCTTGTGCTCTGTCCTCTTCTGCTTTTCTCTAGGCTGAATGGGAGCGGGGAGGTTGTGGCTAGGAAGAAGACTGATTGCTTCCAAAGGACGGCTCCTTCATCCAGCTGCCTCTCCCTGCTGCTGGACAGTGCCGCTACCTCTCCCCTTGCCTTTGGGGTCGGTGACGCTCCCATGCCTCTGGGCTCATTGATCGTCCTGCGGCCGCTCACCTGGCCGGTGTGTACGAAGGCCCTTGCAGGCAGCGCTCACACTGGGACCAGGTTGGCTCCATTGTTTCCCAGATGGAGTGATTCCTCATTTCCCCTAAGCTTTCCGAGACACTCACTCCTCTGCTTTCTGCTCATCTAGTTTGCGTAGGGGGATCCCCTCTTCTCTGTGGGATCCTGCTGTGCCCAGCTGTGCGTAACACTTAAGGCAGCACTCCGTTTCCCACCCCAGTTGTGTTGCTTATAGGCTCGGTTGACCTTTTGGGTAAAAATCCCTTTGCTTTGGAATTGCTTATCTTGGCTTTTCCCTAGGGAAATGCTCCCATCTTTATTTACTGTCTCCCTGGCTGTCTTCAAGGCCAGGCTGGATGAGGCTCAGAGCAACCTGGTCTAGTGGAGGGTGTCCCTGCCCATGGCAGGGGGGTTGGAACTGGATGGTCTTTAAGGTCCCTTCCAACCCAAACCAGTCTGTGATTCTACTGGAAACGGCTAAAAGGTACTTCTAAAGTCAGTTTTGTCACGCGCACAGGCCGAGGTGTCCGTCAGGAGACGGAAAGCCGCGTGTGAGGGGAAGCGCTGGGCTGCCTGGGGGGTGGGTAGCTTTTTGGATTGGTGCAGAAACAGCCGGGTACGTGGGAGGAAAAATGTTGGTAAGGCAGAACCGGCATCAGGTCAGCGCTCGTTAACTCGGGAGGATGCGGAAGCGCTGGGGACCAAGCCGAAGCAAGCTCAGCGCCCGCGAACATAACGTGCCGATTAATGGGTAGCAAGTGTCGTTTTGCCTAAAAATTCTGCCCTTTGAGGGTTGAAAATGGAATTAAAGGAGCGTTTTGTGCGTTGGGGAGGGCGGTCGTTCGCTGCCGCTGTTTCAGCCGCTGAGGCTTGGAGGTCGGTGTTTCACATGCGTTAGGTTGCAATTCAGGGGAAAGGGAGCAAGTCGGGATGTGTGTGTGTAGGGAGGTGGTTTGGTTTTAAGGATTTAGGTCTTGGCTAGAAGTGTGGTTGCTCACCCTGCCCGGTAACTATGGCTGCATCGCACAAGCCTGCGGGGGGGGGGCAGGAAGCTGGGGATAGCTGGTTCCCGACTGTGGAGGCAACAGCGAGGGAAGCCGGCAGCGGTGGCTCCCAGGATGGCAGGTTGGGCATGTTGGCTCTGAAGGATTTTGACGCTGCCAAGCTTGGGGTAAACTCTGGTTTCTGGTGGATGGCTGCTTTCCGTGCTAGCACAGACAGACTCACGTTGGCAACAACGGGCAGTAACTTACACCAGATGCGCTCACGTGGTGTTGTTTGAGCTACCCTTTTCTTTTTTCCGTTGCGCTGACTTGCCCTTGTGCCGGCGTGCGTCGCCACGCAAGCGAAGGCGCTGACCTGCGGCACTGAGCACGCACCAGGAACCCATGGACGCGACGGCGCAGTAAAGCAGCACTGAGCCGAGGGAACAGTGACGTTCCTTGATGTGACCCTTTTCATTTCGGTCTTCAGGCGGAGAAGCAGGTAACACCACCTCTATCCTTGCGTCTGCCTAGACTGTAAGCCGTGAAGGGCAGGGCTCTGAAGTGTCCATGTACACTGTGGTGCTATATCTTAAATAAATGACATCCTCGGTTTAAAAACCGCTTCTGGGTGTAACTGCTGCTACACCGGGCTGTCGGTCTGCAGCGAAGGCTGCGGAATCGTACTGGGCACAAAGCTCTGCAGGGGTCCTCTGTGCCTGAGCTGGAAACTCCAGCGTGGCTGCGTTTTGGAGTGAAACCGTCATCTAAAATTATTAGCCTGGACTGGGAAATAAGGCATTACTTCCCTAATAAACTGTCTGCTTCCTCCGCCTGGCACTGCTTCCCGCTGGTCAGCACCACGCAGGTTATGTGCCAGCTGGCTCCAGGAGGCAGGTCGGGCTTTGCCTACAGGTTTGTTCAATGAAAAGGCATTTTTGTCAAGCGCAACTCGTCCCCTTTGCTTCTCCCACAGTCAGTCAGGTGACTGAGCTGTGATTCTCATTGCTCTCGGAAGGCACCCGCAAGTAAAATCATCAGCTACGGGCTCCCGGTGGGGGGCACTGCCGGTACGGGGCTTCCGTGATTGGGTTTGTAACCTGGTTAAAATCCACGGCTGCCAAGGATCAGGGCTCTGCCTCACCAAATGCCCGTGGAACGTGCCCTCCCCAGCTGCCCTGTGTAAGAAGCGATGCCGGCCGTCGTTACGGTTCGCTCCAGAAAGCGAGCGCAACACAGCGTCATTTTAAAGAACCTTTTATTAGGAATGCAGAGACAAGAAACTGCATTTCAGCAGCCCCGGACAGGAACATGAGCGGGAGCCAACGCTGTTGCCTTTCCCCGTTGGAGCCGACGGCCCAGCTGTACGTGAGGCCGCGCAGACCGTACACGCGCAGTGACCACACGGAAGCAGGAGAGGTTCCAAGGGGCAGGGTTTGTGCTTTGGGCCTGCTCAGGTCCAAAAAGTGCATCTCCGGTTGGGGATTTCCTTTTTTTCCTTTATTTCCAGAGCGTTAGGGGGTGGAAGGGACCTCTAGAGACCATCCAGTCCAACCCCCCTGCCAGAGCAGGATCCCCTAGAGCAGATCACACAGGAACAAGTCCGGGCGGCTTTGGAAAGTCTCCAGGGAAGGAGACTCCCCCCCCGCTCTGGGCAGCCTGTCCCAGGGCTCTGTCACCCTCACGGGGGAGAAGTGTTAAAGGAGGGAGCTGGGGAGGGGGAACCACCTTGAACAGAAATGCAGCTCAAATACACTCCTCACCGTGGCTTCCTTTGGCTTCCCAGCTCAGGGGCGCTGTAAGCACCGGCCCCTTCAGCAGAAGCGTGCCCATCCGAAGTGCCTCAGCCAACGCTGGGCCTTGGCCTCTACCTGCCCCGCAGGCCGGGCCTCCAGAATACAGCCTCCGTAGACGCACGTCAGCCGCACGTCTTACTGCCCCCCGACTCTGGCAGCCAACCGCTTGCACAAGTTGCATCCCCTCACGCCCGCGTCCTTTAACTGTAGATTTAGCCGCTCCCGCCGCCAAAGCCGATTTAATAATCCCGCGCTGCGACGTCTGGCCTACAAAACCCGAAGCGCCGCTGGCTCCCACGATTAAGCACGGCCGTGACTCTGGGTAGAGACGCGCAGGGAGGACCTGGAGCTTCACGTAAAGGCTACAACTGCACAGGGGGGCACCAAGCGTGTGGTTTTTCATACCAGCTGCATGTGAAAAAGCCACCTTTGTGCGCTGCGGGGTTGTTTTTAATGAAACGGGGCTTTTCCAGCTGTGACGGTACATTAGCAGCCTGGCACCTGGAAAGACAATCTGCTTAAAGGTGCCACAGACAGGGCCGTTGCGGGTGGCTGCCTCGCAACCTGTTCTACGCAAACCGTCTCCGCGACCTTGCGGGCTGCAGTGGCTTCCGTCCTTTCAAGACACAGAGCGCAGGCTACCCCTGCACCCGACGCTGGGGTCAGCGGGGAACCGCCGCTGCAAGACAGCCCGGCCGGGGAAGGAACCGGAATGTTGAGCAAGCGCAGTTTAGTGCTCAGGGAGAAGCGCAGCTACTGCCACGTAACACCTGCTGTGCCCGTTTGGTGCCCGTCTAGCTCCATCTGCCCATTGCACCCCGTGACATTTCACCGAGTGCAGACTAGCATGGCGAAACTCATTCTCAGATCTCCGCCTGTCGACGTGCTGTAAAGTTTCAACCGTCTGGAATCCAGCGCTCCTGGAAGTGGTGCCAGTTGCTCCCAAGTACCGAAAGCTGACGGAAACGCGCAGCGCGGGATCCCGTTGACTCTGAGGGCCAGCGCTCATCTCTACCAGCACCCCTCAAAATTCTGCAAGCAGGCATACCCACCCTGCGGTCCCTGTTTTGCGGGTGGGGCCCCGGGGCGCACAGCAAGGCTCACAGCTCGCGCCGGGTAAACAGAGCAACAAGGGTGGCTCTGGGATTTTCCAGCATGGAGCAGAGAACGCAGGAGGGCAGGGGGCTCCCCCTGTCCCGGGCTGCCGGAGCTCCTGGCTGCCGCTCAGCGCCCAGCTCAGCACCCGCTCCCCCAGCCGGAGGGGACCGCGGCGCTCAGCTCGCTGGAGCTGCCGTGAGGGCAGCGCTTGCGAACTGACGCTTACGTGGTAAGGAACGGGGTTGGGGTCCGTGTTACCGCGTCAGACCAAGCTAACGCCCCGCTCTGGCAGTTCTCCCGTTGGGAACTTTGGGTGAAGAGTAATTTCAGGTACCCGAAAAGATCTGAAACACAGTACTAAAAATCAGACAGAAACAACAAAACAGATCTTTATAGCGGGAATCAATATCCATAAACATTCTCAGATTGACCTTCAGATACATACGTACAAAAGAAGAAGAAATAAACCAGAGCAGCTCCAAGTTCTCAACATGGAAATACTCTAAAATTGGACGGTAACGTTGACATAACCCGTACGCTGTAGCACCGGAGCGTACGGGCGCAGCACCTCTCCCTCGTGCCCGTGTGCTGTCGCTGTTGCGCAGATGAGACTGAGCTCCTAAGAAAGACATTCCGAAAAAGATGTACAGAGCTGCTGGATGAGGTAAAGCACGAAGGTAGCAAGTGGGAGTCTAAAGGGGGAGCTTTGAAATCCGTTTTAAACTGTACAGCATGCAGCCAGTAACTACCCATGGAAGCTGATGCTGAACTTGCCTGGGGGAAAGGGGAGCTTGAAAGAGAAGAGAGACCACCACCGCTGGGATAAAACTGTTCTCTTCTGGTTTTACAACGAAATCATTCAAAAACTTCTCCAAAAGACTGGCAAAAGCATTTCTCTCCCGGAGAGGAGGGATGGAGATTCCCAAGGCCTGTGCCACGTGCATGACGAGCGCGCTGCAGCTACAGACCGCTGGTGCCGGAAGGAGCGCCGCAGTGGTAACGGAGGGAGTCGGCTGGAAACGACGACTGGGTGCCAGTCGCACCGAGGGCGTTACACGAGCGCCCTTACTGCCGCTCCAAGCGGACTGCGACGTTTCCATCCCTTCATGCAGCCCAGCCGGGGTTCAGCTGTTACCCAGCCCTTCTCATTAACAACTCTTTGCCACAAGAAACGTCTGGCTGACCTCAGAAAGCTCTAAACGCGTGAAAAAGGAGCGAGACCCTGTACGCCTGCTGCCACGTGACCGGTTAACAGACAAGGGCTGTCATGGAAAGGCATTTCATTTTCGCCAGGTAACGCCCCTCCCTGTATCACTTCCCACAGGGAGGTGATGGGAAAGGGGGAGAAACCAACAAACCCCCAAAGCACTGCTGGCAGCACAAGCCGCAGCCGAGGCCCGCTGGTTCCTCCGTCGCCCTGCCGCCAGGCAGAGCTGGTTCTCAATTCTCCACAGCCAGGCTGACACACAACAAGACCGACGCTGCCAGTGGCGTTTTTTTAACTCCTTGGCTCTCCTACGACACATTTAAACAGACCTTGGGCATATTAATAAAAGCTAAAAAATCGTAAAAATATTTAAAATGCTCATGGCAGGGAGCTCACCGTGCTATCCCACGTTCTCTTCAGCGGTAATTCGCTCTACAATGCCTACGGCGTGCAAACTGTATCAGGGGCTGAAAGCGTTAACTCTAATAAAGGTAATAGCCAACACACGTATAAATAAGACTCATTTCCTTTTTAAAACATCATGGGAAGGTCAATTCCCACTGCGTGATGGACGGAGACTTCCTAAATATTAATAAATATATTACACATATTTACAAGCTTCCGATTTCATCCTCTGACGCCGATGCGAAGCTCGGACGGTAAATAGGACATGCCGGACGGCACCGCAGGGTAACGCAGGCAAACGGCTGCGGTGGATTTGGGATGCAAGCGCAAGCAGTGAGATGGAAAGCTAAAAATAGCCCGCTCCAAAGGGATCCAGGCAACGAGCGAGCTGAGCCCCATCAGCCTTCACGCGCCAAACCAGCCCGCTGCTGTTGCTTTTGCAGGATGAAATGCCAGGGTAACGCGGAGTGACTGTGGCGGAGAGGAAGGGATGGGAGGGAAGGCGAGAGGCCGTCCTCCGCACCACGTTTTCTGGAGCTTGCCACGTGTGTCAGCAGCCCGGAGGGTTTTTTCCAGGGAAAAAGCGAGCTATCCGTGCCCTGCCCCACGGCAGCTGCGCGCGAGCAACACGGAGCAGGCTGTACAACCACCGTGGTGGTGTTCGGCGTTTGCCCAGCGCAGCAGAGCCCGGCCCCAGCCAGAGGCTGCTGGACATCCTGCGAGGGCAAAGGCTCTGCCGCTTCCCTGGAGTCACCCCGGACGCTGCCAAGGTGGAGGGAGCCACAGGCGTGCTGTCAGGGACCCGTCTCCCTTCGCACACTCGGGGTTTACTCAGTCCTTGATCCTGCCCGCTTTGCTACGTCCTAAATCCCTCTCGAAGGGGAAAATGCTGGATACCCTGCACCTCAGGGGCTTGAGGATGCCAGGGGAGAGGACAGTGGGCGACTGTAACGTGCGACCAGGGCATTCCCAGGAGACAACGATAAGGACGACAAGAGGGGAGATGCAAAGTGAGACTTCACGCATTTCTTTCCGCCTGGTTTTCCTGCTGCACTGCGCAGCAAACGCACGGCCTGGCTTTGGCACAGAAAGAAGAAAAAGTGCGACGTGACTGAGGTCAGGCGACCCTTCCAGCGAGAGCAGACCTGCCACATCGGCCCGTGCTGCTCACCTCCTGCCATCCTCTCTCATGCCAGGGCTGGGGGTGCTCTAACGTGCGAGACACTTGCCCAGAGGCACCCCGAGGAGAGGGCCACGACACCGCACTGTGCGCGGGACAGCTACGAGGGAGAGCGAGCCTTGAACCCTCCTTCTCCTGTTGGTGTTGGTTGTGAACAGATTAAACCCACTATTCCAATAAGCCCTGCACACGCAAAAATTCTCATTTTCCAAGGGGGCGTTTCAAGAAAAATACGGGTGGATGAGTCCCTGGGAAGGTTGGAGGAGATTTACTTGTGCTTTTCCAATCAAACTGAAAGGATATGCTATGAGTGGCTGCTCCGAAGGCTTCAGTGTAACGTGCCAACACGCTTGGAAGGGGAAACCTTGATCCCCCGGGCAGAAGGAGGCAGCCCGCAGCGGGACGGGAACCCAGCCACCGCACGGAAGCCCAGCTCCCCCGGTGCCCCCGCGCCGTGCCCTGCCAGGGCTGGTGGGGCAGTCTGCTGCCTCAGGGGCTTTTCAACGCACGAGATTTGGACGGGAGAATCTGTGTCGATTAATACAGCTTTAAAATCCTGTTAGGGAAATCCAGTCCCAGCTACTTTGGAGCAGTTCTGAGGTATCTCTCATTAATCCGAAGTATAGAAATGTTAATAAATAGATCTGAAACTTTTCTGCTATGTCACTCTATAATACACTGCTATATAGATATTAAATATGCCTCAGGGTATTAAAAAATTTATGAAAAAGTTACAGTAGTTGATTTTCAAGTATTAATAACTTGGCTACGTTAGCTTGTTTTTAAACACCAAAATGATCTGGCCCCAAATTATTGACTAAACCCTGGCTATGCCCGAATTAAGGAAAAAAAAAGGGTTTGAACGTAAAAAAAAAAAAAAGTGCAAAAAAAGCAGGAGATGTCAGTTAACGTCGTAACGTTGTCGGGACTTCTAAACAACCGGCCTAGCACTCTTTCATGAGCGAATTAGAAAAGGGAAAAGAATGAAAAAAAGAAAAAAAGGAAGAAAAAGAGAGATTGCTCCCAATCTGAGACAGCAGCGTCCCAAATTTCAGCAGAACGCGAAGTTTTACAGCCAAGTTATAAAACCCCAGAAAAAATGGGGTTCTCAGTGGATACGCTGTCAGCCCTCCCGATAGCAGTATCTGTGTGCTCCGTTATAATACAAACATACACCTCACCCACCGCTTCCTCTGAGTAACCGCGCGAACAGCGTGACAGGTTAGACGCCTCCCTTATTTCCCGTCCTCCCCGTACAACTCTGTCTACTACTACAACTCACTGCTACAAGTGGTCGTCATCATACATTCAAGATAGGAAGTAAACCGCTAACACCTGCTCGGGAGACACGTAGAAGTACGCTAAGGCTTAGGAAGTACGGCAGCTCAGGGGAACGGCCAAGCGCACGGGCCAAGAGCTTCGTCGCGTGTCTCGCCCTAGGACACGGACGTTCCAGGGCGCCGTGCTGAACCCTGATCTCAGAGCGGCCGAAACAATCCAAAGCAAGATGGTTTTGCCCGCAGTCGCTCGCTCGCTCGCGGTGTCTGGCGTGCGATCAGACCGGTCGCCGTTTCAGCTAGGACGTGAGCATTCCGAGGGCGGCGATGCCAAGGTGACTTACTGTTGGCCAACTGCGCTGGCGCTTGGGCAGATTTGGTTCTCCGTAACTCGTACGCTTTCAGCTCCTCTCCTGGAAAGGGATTCAGAGCATGGTTAAAAAAAGACTGAAAGCAGGAAAAGGCTTTCTAGTTTCAACGCACGCATACAAAAAGAGGCAACAACTTCAAACGATCGACTTCCTTCCGGCGCGAGCGGCTGACCCGTTGCGTGTCGTTCGGCACAGATCTAAACACAGCGTTCTGAGTCTCTGGGAACCGCCGGAGCAGGAAATGCTGTGATCCAATGCAAATTCAAGCCTGTCGAGTGAGACGAAGCAACGGAACGATGAGCCGGTTTCAGTGACCTTGCTCATGGATGATGACCTCATGAAGACAAAAGCAAAGGAAAGGCACAAGGCTCAGATCTCGTTGATAGTCCTTTCAGAGGGGCAGTAGTCAGAGGTTCCCGGCGACGACATGTAGAAGGACTGTGTTTTCCTTTTTAACCTGGCTCGCTTGTTGGCCAGAGACAGGCTGCGCCGGCTTGAATTGATGATTTCTGAAATAAACTTCTTGCAGTCCACGCACACCTCCATCGTGCTCCAGTCCTCCATTAATTCTTTGGGAAACTCTTCGTGTGACCTATCCACAGATTTGGACCTTGAGGTCAACCTGAAAGGCAAAAGAGCAGGACCTGTCACATCATTTAGCAGCACAGCCATGGGCCCCGAGGGACGCCTTCAGGAAACGGCACCTCAGAACGGTCTTGATTTAAATCTTCCTTTCTCCTGTCCCAAAAAATGACAGCGGGAGACCAAACACCGGAGAGGACAGCTTCTGCCTGGCTCAGGAGGGTACTGAGGGCATGCTAACACTTACCTTGGCAAAAACCACCTTATAATAACAATGAACAGGTGACGTGTGCGTTTGGCTAATATGACGCAGCATCGTAGCACTAGTGATTTATGCAGAGGGTTTATGCTGTAGATCCCCTCAAAAAGGGGCATTTATTTTACATTTAATTTCTGGCATTAGCTTTGACAACCACCTGTGTATAAGACAGAAAACCTGTAGATCACCTGATAATATCAAAGTGAAAAGAAAAAAGAAACAGACATTTAGAATTAGAAGGATTAGGGGGAAAAAAAAGATAAATCTGTGCGAAGCATCGTTGAATCACAGAACGGTTTGGGTTGGAAGGGACCTTAAAGCCCATCCAGTTCCAACCCCCCTGCCATGGGCAGGGACACCCTCCACTAGACCAGGTTGCTCCAAGCCTCATCCAGCCTGGCCTTGAACACTGCCAGGGATGGGGCACCCACAGCTTCTCTGGGCAACCTGTTCCAGTGCCTCACCACCCTCTCCGTGAGTTCCCCTTCGGCGAGTGATTCTAGCCTGCGAGATTTCCCTCCAGGGAGTCTGTTCACACCAGAAAAAGACATGCTAAGGATGTTTTTGCAGAGGTGCTATGCAGATACAGTTATCCCAGACTCATGTTACTTTTCACCTGTAAGGTGAAAAAGGTTTAAGATACGCAGTTTGTGTTGCTATTTCCATAAATCAAAGCCATGAGAGGAAGAGACATGGATTTGCAGGCTTCAGGAAAGTGGCTGTAAGCATCAGAAACACTGACAACTACCAAACAGGTAGACAGCGTCTTCCTGATGACTGATAACCCATCATGAAGTGCTTAGGAAGCATTTGCAGCAGACAGGCGTGAGCGAGGGTTCTTTCTCACCTGGACATGCTCCGCAGCGATCGGTGGTGACTGGTAGAGGGTTTCTCTGGCCTCATAAAGCTTTCTCCTCTTTGCAAGGTGGAAGGTCCCAGGGAGAAGATGGGGAGAGTAGAATATGGCTTTGATGGCAAGCGCATCTGGTGAGAACAGCAGAAGGAACATGCAGGATCATTACAGGGACTGCAGCCTTTTGGAAAGGATCTAACCCCACGTTCCCTTACTTACTTTTTTGCAACACTGTGAGCATACAGGCCTGTGGAAGAAAGCGAAAGCGTGAATCGTTAAATGTAATTTTTGCCAATGAAAAGCAAGATTAAGGGATAAATGTTTTCAGGGGTCAAAAATCCTCCCCCCATCCTCCCCTTAAACAAACATTTTTTAAGGCTTCTTCAACGTAATAACTTCAATCAGAACGTGAAGCCAAAAGCAAGAAGAAATGGTAAACAAGAACTACAGCTAAATTAAAATATAGGGGGGAAAAAAGGTGGTTTTCCTCTAAAGAAGCCTCATTTAGTAAGTGAGGGTGAATCAGTGATTTCACAGGTCTCCAGATTTAGTGTCTCACTGTTCAACTTAAAATTTTTCACTTTGCCTGCAAACGATTCCTTTTTCCTTCTCCCCCCACAAATACTCCATAAATAATCCAGAAGACAGATTGCCTTGAAATGTTTTCCCCCAACAACAGAGACAATGGAACTGTTGACTGGGGAGTCTGAGGAAATTCCACCTCGCTCTCCCATGAACATAAAAGAACGAACAAGCGTTTCTCTCGCTTTTAGCCATGAGCTTCAGTCCAAAGAAGCAATTCTGTCACTTAAGAAGGAACTGGGTTTGCCTGGTCTTTTTAAAACACTGACTGTTACAGAAATAAAAGCTATCAATCAACAGTATGCAGCGGAAACACCTGAGGGTTTCTAACGTACAAATCAGTATTTTTCCCTCTGAAACAGTACTCGTTTATTGACAGATACTGAATATTTACCTCTTACAGAACTGACAGGTGTAAGACCAGGTAAAGAACGAAAACCTTCTCGTTCGACAGCAAAAGCAGAGCTAAAAGAAGAACAGAGGAGCCCACAGCGTTAAGCACAGTCCCACACAGTGATGACTTCATCTGTCAGCTGCCATCGGCGAGCCCGCGGTTGCAGCACTGCGGCCAGGTCTGGGGTCCATACTTGTACAGTGATATTGAAACCAGTGCTCCAGAGCTGCATCTTCGTCTATTTACAAACACTCCTTTAAGGTTTTACTTACATTAAATACTTGCCAGTTAATTATTACCTTATTTTTACTTGTCCCTCACTAATGTTTACGTCATTACTACACAAACAAGTAACGGGGAGGTCGGAGTAACAGCCCATTCGGAAGGGCACCTCTTACAACTGAAGAACGCAAGAAAAAACGGGCACCAACTCAGCCAGGGGTACATTTAGGCTGGAAACGGTTCCCAACCATCTGGGTCAGGTTCTAGGACACAAAGTTTTTGCCTGTGATAACGTTTGATGATTTTCTCCTAATCCTACGTTCTTGAAAAATAAAGGAGGTGCAGGAACGAGCTATTTTAGCAATCTTACTTGAGATTATTATAATTATGGCCTGGTTTATAGTGGGATAATGAATCCCATATATTCAGTTTATCCAAAGGAGGCAGGGATGCACAGCTTAAGAACATTTCTAGGAAGGAGAGGCACTGAACGACGAGAGTGTTTCAGTCAAACAAAAGACGACATACTGAGATCCAGAGGCTCAGGTTAGGCTAGGTAAATTTGGTGAGAAATAAAAGTGTACGATTTTGACAGTGGAGTAAATTCATTAAAGCTTCAACTTACTTTGAGATGGGATAAAAGCTCATTACTAAGCTTTATATAACATGCTAATAGGCAACAGCTGAGTCTAATGAATGACATTTTAAGATTCTTGTTCCACCCCCTTAAATGTATTAAATCTACAAATCTGCACGCTAGGCACAGGTAGGCCTGTAGGTAAAGTAGGCTGAGAGTCAAAACACGCTTGCTGGAGGTGTTCAAGAAGCACAAGTCAAAAGTGGAAGAAAAGGACACTGCTTCTGCTGGTAAACATCCGTTCCCAATCTGCAGTTTACAGAAAAAACTGCATTAATTAATGGGTTCTCTAATATTAAACCTCCTTCTGGGGTCACATGTTGTCCGACATCTCTGAAGGCGTTCCTTCCCTCTTTGCTTGATAGTATGGGTTCGTATGAAAAACCTGTGGTTTCCTACTGCTATGTGTAATTCTGTTTTCCGGAATGGGAATGCTAAGCAATACTGCAGAAGGCAGGGGGACAGAAATCACTTCAGTCGACGACGTTTAAAACACACACCTACAGATGCTCTCTGATAACAGCAAACGCTACTGCGTTTTTATGGACAATCTAAACAAATAAGATCTTTCCATGAAAAGTTCTGATGCTTCTGCACCTAATTCAAGGAAGCTGACCCGTGTGTCAAACATCTGGGGGGATGTCTGGGGAATACATCTTTTCTCTGTTCCCGGGCAGGGTAACAAACAAATGTGTGAATGGGAGGGTTGTGCGACCGGGCTCCCAGTAAGCTCCGGAGCCGCCGTAGATTCAGCCCTACCTTTCCTTTCTTGAGAGCAGTGTAGACATCTTTGTACTGCTGGTACTTTTCCAGCTCCGCCTTCACCAGCACCTGACGGATGTGCATGACCTCCTCCACCGTCAGAGCCAGGCATTCCACCGGGTAACAGAACTCCTCCTGGAAGCCAAAACCCCTGTATTATTTCAAAGTCAAATGGCTTCTTCCAGACTTCAACCTAGCCAACCAGCCACCTGGTTAGTAACTCCAGCAACAGGGGGTTTCTCCCTTCAGACTGGAACAGCACCGGCTCACTCGTGGGCATCACATGAGTTCCAAACTGTCGGAGACTGCGTGAGCGTGATCTAAGTGGTCTGACGTTCAACCAACAACGACAGTTTTCTTCGTTTTTCCTCCTCAAACCCCTTGACCCTTCTTTCTGTTTGTCTTTTATTACGAAGATCGGTTTCAGACCAATCAACGTTCAGGTTTATCATTTGAAAGGGAAAAGGTAATTTGGCAGGCGGCGTTACTTTCAAGTATACTGTTGGAAGACGCGCAATCTCTTTGAGACTTTGTGATGCCCACAGTGGCCAAGGAAAGTGGTTAACAGCCCATTCTAGCAGAAATCCTTTATTCAGTGGTACCACGTTTTGGTGCTCACGTGATCAGAATCGCACCGAGACTACAGTAAGTTAAGTCAGTTCCGGCAGAAAAGGTCTCCTCTGTGCCCCGGGAAAGTAACAGCGGCAATTTAAGCTTCACAGAATCACCGTCAAATACAAAGCAGGAGAACTGGTTACCCAGTGCTGCATTAACGGCAGAGACTCAGAGACTAACACCACAGCTTCCCACTTACAAAATTTTGCGTCTGCTCTGTGTTACAGCATTTGGGGGAATATTGAGCAGAGAACTCCTGAATTCGGTACCAGAGAATAAAAAGCACCAACCCAATTTGTAATCCAGCCCTGTAGTTGATTATACATTTCCAACAGAAAGACAGAAACCTCTGTGGGAACTCCCATCGCTTTATGCTTCGTGAACCTTTTCAGTCAGCCCGGAGGGGCGACTCTGCACGGTAACGACAATGACATGTAACGCTCACTGAATAAGTGAAGGAAATTTCTCCTGCAAACACAAAGACGTGGCTGACAGTTTGGAGATCTCGTTTACAAATTGAAGTGATGAATCGGATTAGCAGTGAAATGCTTCACTTCCATGTTCTCAGAGGTCTGTTCTGTCTTTCCATTAGGTTAAAAAGAAAATCTTTCTACGTTGCAAGACCTGGCAAACATTAGCATTTAAGAACCACCACATTTTTAAAAACTGTTGTCTTACCTATCTAGAAAGGGAACACAAAGAAACTTCTCTCTGTTTAAGGTACCCCACAAAAGACTAGAATTGAGTTAACTTTGTTAGATTTGCCAGCTAAACCTTTGGGGTGTAGAGTCACTAGTTTTCTGGAAAGAACAAACTACATCAAAAGCAACTGCAACTTGCTCTGAGGTGTAAAACTGCACAGCCCAAACAAAATCGCTTCTGTTCCTTCCGAGCAACTTTACAGCTAAGCCAGCAGCTCTCAGCGCTTCATTCTGGGTTCTCCCCATAGCAACTGCCTCGCTACCGAGGAGGCACGGCTGACGGCTGGGGCGAGGCGGGAGAGGAAGTGGGTGGGAAAGCGGGATGCACACAATGCCAGCAAAGCCCCTCGCCTCCGCGTCGTGGGAGACTGAGGGAAACTGTCCGAGGTGAATGAGCCTGGCTGAATGCTTGTCATCAATCAGAGCTTTGAGTCCTTTAGAAATACATTTCTTACTTGAAGCTCTTCCTTCCCCCCTCATGACCACCCATTCCTTTAATTTACAGGACGCTGACGTCAGGGAGTATTGCTCCTTTGAAGAAAGTCTGCGGATGTGCTAGAGGTGTAGAGCGGGTACTAGGGGAATAGTGTGGGCCTGTCGTCGTACCTATCGAAAAGGATGATCACGACAGCAAATAGGAATAGCTAGCAGGCAATGGGGGAAACATAGAAAATGGTCACATGTTCAAATGCTAATGTTTTAATTCCAGAGGTTACACAAGGACAACAAAATGTTAATGCAACATTAAATGAAAGATAAATATTATTCAGAAAGCTGCTTGATTCCCCCCCCCCCCCCCCCCCTTTTTTGGAATAGAAATAAGTACACAAGAAAATCTTATGTTTCAACACTACCTCTAAGGCATTGTAATTAATTAAAATTACGCTAAGCACTGACTAAACTGCATTAAAGAATGACGCTCTGGAGTTATTGCTCAAACTTCCAACAAGAATCTACGCTCAAGTTAGGCAGCTCCAAGAGAGAGAACTCCAGTTCTCTGCAACACCTGCACACAACAGAATACGCTAAAGACAAACTGGGCCTTGAATGGTCTTGACTGTTTGGAATTGCTCAACAGATACTTTAATATGAAAGACAAGTTATTATTCTAATTTTTAAAGGAAAAGAAAACTTACTTAAAAATAGTATTTTCAACCTAAAGTTTCCAAGATCCTCATGAGAATTGGCTTAACACTTTGGCTGTGCAGTCCTATTATACACACCATAATGAATAGCTTAAGGTGTACGTGGGTAAGTTTTTTTTTCACTCAGGGAAAGCAGTAAGAATTATATGTCCGTAATGTGAAATAAAGTGCTTTCTAGGTCATCCTCAGCACACACACACCTATTAGCTCCTTATGACTAACACATTTTTACATGAATATGCTCCTTGTAAGACTTCTCACTAAAGGATGTCACTAGACATTCAAATGAGCTGCCCCGTAAACTGCAGTACGAGTAAGTGCTGGATTGCCCTCTAAATTCTGCAATTCACCATTAGTCTAGTGCCCTAAACTGTCATCGCTTTTGCAGACTAAAAGTTGCTAAGAAGTCAGCTGGATACCTCAACTATAAGCTCTCCTGCAACAGGTTTCACACTTATTAGTTGGGGCAAGAAAAAGAAGGAAAAAATTAAATCTTTCATGTGTAGTTCTACACGGGGGTAGATGAATCACTATTTCTTTTTAGTGGAGTTGCCTTCCCTGGCACACAGCTATTAGTTATTCTGCAAGTTCTGATAAGTAAGTGTGCTGAGGGACTAAAACCGTACGTAGGTTTCCAAGTAAAACAGATTGCAAATGCCCTTCCATTCTACACGGTGTATCTGGTTAGAAACGTAAAACCTTATTCTTTTCAACACAGTCCAAGGATTACAATAGTTTTGCTGGATTTTTGCTGCAGGATCTTCATGTGCTGTACCATTTAAGGTCTGTCCCATTGATAATCTTGTGATGTTGCATTTTTAGTTTGCTGTCCTTTCAGAACTGATTTCTTTTCCCCGTGAGGTGATTGAAGACACACAAATATCCTACACACACTGAAATCAATGTCAATCAGGTGCAATGTCCCAGCCTAAGCTTTAATTCTCGGCACAGCTTAGGAAGTGCTCCCGTAGGAGGGAACATGCTGGTGAAGGTGATTTCCAAACCCAGCGAAAAGAGGCAAACCTTTGCGGGTTTCCACCTGCTGGCAAAAGCTCTCTCACAGAGATAGTACATAGCCCCTGCCACCCCACACATGGCTGCTTCCACGGGATGAGAGCTGAGCAGAGAAGCTGTTTGCATAGTTGAAAAAAGTGGTCTGAAAGTCATCCTTGGAAATAAACTGGTTATCCTAGGAACCTGAACAATAGATAGGAAGCAGAGAAGCGAATGCTGTGTATGAACGAAACCATTAGCTTTGGTCCTCTGGGTCATGAAAAATAATAATGATTATTAATAATAATAATATTAATTAAAAAAGCAAACAGACTACAAAGGCATTCATATGTACACCTCAGGACACTGGCTTCATCTCGCTGATTAAGCGCCGAGTCAGCTCGCTGCAGGGAGCACACCACTCGGCTGACCCCCCCAAAACCCCTGAGCTGCCTTGCCTTTCCAGTGTAGCGCTGGTAGGGGGACACAGCAAAAGGACTAGGTCTGGCATCTTTCCAAGCCTCTCTCCCCTCCCCACCTACTTCGGCCTAACTCCCTGTGCCTGATGAGTTCACAACCCCGTCATTAGTATGCGAGACAGACCAGTTTCTTGCTAATCCTGCCAAGAGACTGCAGCGAACTCCTGCCTGTTTTCACTGGCATTGATGGCTATTTACTGACGAGGTCTCTTCCACCTTGGAGAGAAACTGCAGCCACAGGAGCAGGTGATAAGAAACGAAACTCCATCAGTCCTGGAGGAAGGGACGAAGAAGTGTGAAGTCAAGTGAAAAGTAAACCGTATTCTGCACTTATGGAGAAGCGTTCACTCCAGGAGCGGCAAGGTTACGTGTGGAGCATCCGGCGCAGCCACCCCGAGAAGCTGGCATCTCTCTGGGGAAGGAAAGGCTTGCAGTAAGCCAAAGCGTGGAACCGGGCTGGTGCCAGCGTACCAGAAACCATCTACCAAAACTGAACCCAAGAGTACTGTGGGAGTTGTCTGCAAACCCCTAGAGGGCACTATTGCCAAGCGAAAGAACTACCTCTCTCGGCATCAAATAAATAGGTCCTTATTAAAAGAACGTCATTTCATTTCACTGCTGATTTTCCTTCTTTCTCACTTCATGGCCAAAACCAACCTAGGTGACAGTTCTCTAAAGATTAAAAAAAAACCCCAAACCCCAAACCAACCAACCAAAAAAACCCCCCAAAAAACCCAAGGACAAAAGAAACTAGTAAAACCTTTCCCGTGTGTTCCCACATCAACCTGACTTGTCTAATGTCTTTTTCTCCCTTCCCCTTTAGTATTTTTAAGGGGAAGGGGAATAACTGAATTGGGTTTTCTGCAATGGCTTTATTTTGTACATATTTTTCTAGGCGTATGTCTGTGAACAGACTGACAGAGTGGTCAAAAAGGTCCCGTTAAGAACTTGGTTGACCTATTTAAAATAATGGACTCGTACGTAAAATTTTTAGGTTGTATGATCCCCTCGAATACGTGAGAGATCCATACTACAATGTAACATATTTAGATACACTAAAAGTACGATGGAGCAAATGCCTCAGTATAACGTGTAACGCTTTCTCCCCTCCTCCCTTTAAGCAATAGGCCTGTGAATGAAGCTTGTGCCTCCACGCATAGTGAGTGCGGCAGGGGATGACAGGGCGACCCGTTCTACACAGCAGTGCCTTCAAATGCACGCTGCAGGAACCCTCCAGCTTGGTTCTGGTGCTATACGTTCTGCTCCAAGTTCACTTTGGCAGAAGTCTACTTGTGTTGTGGGTTTATCAACACGCCACTACTTGACCTTCACCTGGAATGAGAAACTGCATTCTAGCTCGAGGGATATAATAAACACAATCCAGCAGACCCTCTGAAAAGAAGAGGAGGAAGCATGTTGTGGGCATATTTGGAGATTATTTTCTTGTTACTGTTCAACTTCATCATCTAATAGGTTGACACCTCAGCTACCATCTCTTGGGCCAACAAGAACACTCTTCAAAGCCCATTAATACCACTGCACTAGAAGACGGGGTGAGTAAATATTCCCTTCCTTTCAAAACTAGGATGTGTTTATCGATTTCTCCATTCACCAGCACCTCATGGGGTATACTTCGAATCCCTGCTGGCAGGAAAAGAGACAAGGAACGTATCCTGCGCAAAATTTCAAAGCACTAATCAGTATGTCAGCACAAACGAACTAGGATTTCATACCCTTTGCTGTTTATACTCTGTTGGAAAACACCTCTCAATTAAAGCTAATTGATCAAATGTACTGTACTTTCTTTTCAAGCAGTAATACACGATTTTGCCTCAGTAACTTCAACAAAGCAACATAGACAAACCTTGATTTGGATTACTGAAAGAGCTTTCACATGTATAAACATTACCACAAAAGTTCAGGAGGTGGGAAGACGAGAAACCATTCTATTCGTTCAGCCATTAATTAAAATACTTTCAACAACTAAAAATTCCCCCAAATCCCCACACAGATCCACTGCTTTGGAATTGTCTCTATTCAAACGGAAAATCAGTAAGGTGAAGTTCGTCTGTTTTGGTAACATTCTGAAATTAAATCAAGGCACGTGGCTTTACCCAGAGTCCTACTCAAAGTGCAAATGTTTTCTTAGGCACCTGTACCTGGGGCTTTGGATAAATACGCTAGAGAGACAAAGTTCAGATCTTGGTTTCAAAACATCTTTAGTAGCCAAGGGCTGTTTCTGAATTGAGGAGTTTTCTTTGAGTCAAGTTCTAATCACACTGAAGCCAAGTTTTAATTTTCATTATACTCTTAGAATGCCTCTTTTTCTCTCTCCTACCACCCACTCCACTTACAAGTGATCTGGAGCTCTGTTTTGAAGGTGGTAGAAATTGTCTCACATTGGTTGGTGTTTCCTTTTCAATGGAGTGTCGCCTCTGCGGTGGCTGCCGTCTCTCAGGCTGTGGTGTAGATGATATGGGCAGGAACTTTGGAGGCACTGAAGATTCAACCAGGATGAAAAAGAATTAGTTCTTGTAAGACAGACTGATGGATATCATTGCTCAGTTCTTAAACCAGCCACTGGTTTGCCAGAATTCCCACTACTGGTGGCTGAAGTTACACATCCATACCCAGAACATCTTCAAGACAGCTATCACATTCATCACATTTTCCAGGTTGAGCAAATAGGAATGCTCATAAAGCTAGCAGATGCAGGCATGCTACTGCCCAGGTACCATATAAATGTGGTGTTTCTGGGTATTGGCTTATTCTACTTCTTTCACCATTGTGCACAGAAAATACAGGCAGAGATTACACGCTTCATTACAAAACCTTTCCAGTGCAACACTTTGAAACAAATTAAAAATACTGTTACACAGTAAAGCCTACAATAACTATGCCTGAAAAAAAAAACCAAAAACCAGATCCTCCCCTCTTCCCAGGAAGTACTTATGGGAAATCTGAGTGATTGCTATGTCTTTCAAACAAGGGCATTCACTGCCATGGCGGCATGGACGCAGGAAACATTTAGGTCGGTCTTAGCTTAGAATACGTTTCTGCAGGAACCAATTCTTTTATGAGGTGAGCATAGCTAAACCACCCCCCATTCACTTGTGACTTCCTCTACAGTTCCACATCAAGTATGAAACCTCCTGTTTCACAAGGATCTCCACATACAGTGGAGGCTAATGCCTTCCAATCGTTAATCACATCTGACCTATTTCAGCAGGTTCTGTGGTTCAGCTCTAGAGGTTTATTCCACTAACAACACTCAGCTTCATCTTTCTAGAAAAGTTCAGAGAATGGAAGACAACAGAAGCCTGTGAAAGCGGCCGCTGGGCTCTCTCAACAAAACTCACTCTTTCTGCTGCTGGTGCCTTCTTGAGAGGGGTCTTCTGCTTGCGAGGGAGAGATGCTGCTGCTACTTGCTGATTTGTGCACCGATTCCTCCTGTGTGGCAAGAGGAAAAGAAACAGGATTCCTCAGGGATTGTTCTTTTTCTTCTCTTACTGCTTCTTAGCACACAGAAATCACAAGCTATCAAAGGTATTTTGCACCATTCAATCACTCAAAGCCCTAGAGGAAGTCCTGAGAAATACATCGACTTTACACAACACCAAGTAAACAATTTTCAATGATCAATTTTTTTAGAAATCGGAATAAATGGTGTATGGTTGGAATTCAGTGTATTTAACTATCACATAAAAAAACCCCAAGATCAGAAGAGAGGTGCATGAATCCATTGTAACCTGATAATATTCCTCATTGTATTCAAGGACTTCTAAGGATTTGTAGCTACCGGAGATACATTAACTCAACTTTGTATCTCACACTAGCAAAGAATCCTCACTTGGATTTCTCTGGTCTCCAAAGGAATGAAAGCCACTCATATAAGTGACTCAGGTAAAGAGAAATTAATCTGATCTCCACTGCACTGGTCTCTAATCCCTAATCTTGGAGCATTTCTCCCTCCTTCTGCACTGAAGTCTCATTCATTATTATATGCATGTTTCATCACAACAGCCGAGAGCAACTCCTACAAGATAAATGAGACAGGCTTTGACTAACACCTTCCAGCTACCGAAAGCATTATGCCACCCAAATTATTAAACCCTTTGCTTTCACCTAAAACCTCTGTCTTCAGCCACCAGAGACAGATACACCAGGAAGATTAAGTGCATCACAGGAGCCTCCCGACGGAGTAGAGTTGAAGGACTGAGTGTGAACGCTCTTTAGCTCTAATGTGAATGCTTTTAACCAAGGACAATTACATCATTTAAGCTGTCAAGATTTACAGATCAAACAAGTGACCTGCTCTAAAATCCAGCAAGTGGTTGAGCTTCTCTCTCACAGATTTTCTTCGTTATGTGAACTGCAAGCAGGAAACCCTCCACGGGCTGAAAGATTGCCTTCTTTGGTAACAGCACATCGGAAAAGCTGGCAGGATCACCTCAATGAGCACCACGCATCACAGGCCAGAGGCCTTTACAAATTCCCATCAGGTGGTCTGTTCTTTATGCTTAGCCCAAGGGTATGCATTGTAAACAAGGACACTGGGATGTAAACTGTTCCCACATATATGCCACAACGCAGTATTTTGCAAAGGGACTCAAACCATCTCAGATCCTGAAACAGTACAGTCGCTTTTAACACATCCAGTGTGACCACACAGAGCAGTTGCGATGGGAAGCTTGTAGGGAAGTCTGAGCAGCACATTTAGCTACATCAGTTGTTTTTACTTCCAGAAACCAGGACAGTGAGGTACAGAGCTAGCTCGGATAGCTTTGCATACCACTGCTTCATGCCGCAGGGATGCCTTAAAAGACCGCTGGAGACCTTGAAAGACAATTGGCTGCTCTGTTCTTTAGAAGGGGGGCAACGGTGTTCACAAGTCTGGAGTTAAACATTTAAATTGTGTGAAGGAGAATCCCCCCTGTACAAAGGGAATTACTAAACTTTTCACTTTGCAGAAGCCAAATTCCTCTGAGTGGAAGATTACTTTCCCCATTGCCAGAGAAGCTAACAAGTTAAGATGAAGAACTAAGTAGGGTGTCAATTAAAATCACATAACCAAGGTGCCGTGCTGCTTGTTTTTATGAATTAAGAGCAGCCAGGGCTTCAGAGAGGGCTTTTTGAGGAGTAGGCAGGGAACAGCTGTCTCTGGAGCACAATCCAAGCAATCCTTGCTCTAGAGAAGTCTCTTGTTCTCTGGGACCCTACCTAGTCCTGACCAAAAATTGTGCTTCAGTTGTCACCATCTTACACTGTAGTGTTTTACCAAAGACTGATTTGCGATTCAAGCACAGACTGTGCATTGAGTTTATTCACATGCTTTTCTGGGGTTTTTTGTTCTCCATTTTCTTACATTTATCCAGTGTCTGAAACACTGGCACAGAGAGAAGAGAGACAAAACAAGATGCACAACTGAAAATATACAAATCCTATACTCATTTTAACATAAAACTGTAAAATAGGGATCACAGAATTGTTTCACATGTCCGATTTTGCTAACTGCCACCTTTCAGTGGAAAGAAATAGCTATTAACCATTCTTCATTCCGCTTCTGAACTCAAGATGGACACGATGTCTGTCACATATTGCAAAACTACGTGGAGACTCAGATGTCTCCATCTTTTGTAAAAGACTTCTAGTTACTTCATTTGTAATGAGTGAACCCTGGCTATTCCAGTGGCCTAGGAGTCTTGAAAAAAAAAGAGACTGAAAGAAATGGACAAAAATAGAGGAGTAAGGTGCTTCTCTATGGTAAAGACCTACAAGAAAGTTTCCAGGAGCCACAGTTCTTTTTCTAAAGAATGACAGGGAATGAACTGTCAGAGCCAATGGCTAAGTATAAAAACCAGTAAGCATAAACAACCAACCCAGGGGGAATGGAAGCCAGGAGTATCTTAAATTTGACACATCATTCTGCTGACACAACAGATATTCCTGGTTTGTCATTTCAAATTACTTTTTCTGTGCCCAAACGCATGCACTGAAAATGTTATTACTACCCTACGATTTCTCAGACATGGAAGGCTTTTGTGAGAATCAAAACTTGTGTAGGAAGCACTGATGAACCACTGTATGAAGTTCTTCATATCAATACAGTAACTGTTGACTACTATGGTAAACTGTCTGACGTTTTACATTTGAGGCTGGATCAACCCAACATCGGGGACTGAGCACTTCTCCACAGACAGCTAAACAATTAGTTTGTTTGAAATTAAAAAAAAATCCCAATAATTAAATGTTCTGAGAGAGCTGCAGGTTTAAAGGCATCACCTTACAACGTCTGAGTATGTTACTGACATGATTTTTGTCCAGATAGCTATAGCTTCATTAGGAAGATGCCCTTTTTATATCTGTATTAAAAAAATCACTCTTTTTAGCCACACAAAGCAAAATGGCACTTCCAGCTCTCCCTCTGAAACTGTGATTTCTAGTGGCGATGCAGAAAAAAGCAAGGGCAGAAAGCAGGAATGTGTTTTAGAATACCCATCCTTGCCAGCAAATGGGCACAGGGCTGTATCAGACCTTCCCTTTCACCTCTGGCTGGCAACACTGAGTGCTGGGGCATAGTCTGCATCGCAACACAGCTGAGAGGAGAACAAAGGGGATGCAGGGGGAAAAAATGCGCCTCATCATAGCTCATTTGGCGGTCCACAGCTCAGCAGAGCAGGTATTTGCAGCCTGTAATTTACGGCATAACACAGACATTAACTCCCAGTGAGTAACTCTAAATAGGTTAAGCTCATTTCAAATTGCAGGCAAAGAGGTGGCCGAGTCATTCCTAGGCAATCAGGACAACACATACGCTCTTCTGTGTGTTACATACAAAGTAAAAGTGAGGAAAGAACTAACACATTTGTCAGAGCGATCTTCACTTTCTTCAAACGTTCTATGTCCCACCCCCTCATCAGCTTGGAAAATTTCACCCAAACTCCCTCCAGTTTGTTTATTTACACTACTTTAGCACTGTTCCTGGGCCCCGACCAGTATTCTGCTGAGCGTCTTAATTGCTTCACCAGCTACTTCTGTTGACTCAAACCAGCACAGCATCTGTTTTGTGACAGCCCAGAGTAGCTGATTTATTTCCAATTTGTCTTTTGCTGTATGTTCCAGAGCTTATTCTATACGACTTCGCTTGCCTACACAGTACTGTCTAATCAGTAGTCGCAGTCAGGCATCTTATTTTTCCCTCCTCAAGGATCACTTCATGTTTCCCTTTACAGGATTTTCTTTTACTGACTCCTGCTCATTTTTCCGTGTGAAATATCATGCTGCATTAGCTTCAGGATGCACCGAGCTACGAGCTGTGAAGCTGTAAGTTCAAGATCCAACTCTCATTCACAGGTCTTAATATTCCTGCATTCCACCCAGCTTCATTCATATTAACGAAACACAGCCTCTATTGTAATTTTAAAGACTGAGGAGAGACTTCAGAAAGCAAATCTCTTCTGCTTTCAGAACAGAGGCGCCAAATTATGCACCCACACAAGTCACCCACAGGATAGCCCCTAATACAAAGGGTGTCAAACTTTCACAGATCAAGAAAGTGAGCAGACAGATAAATTTCTCCCCACATCTATTTCTCCCCAGCCTCCTATCTTTCATCTTAGGTGGCTTTGTAAGCACCCTGTCAGGAAGCCCCTCCTTCCCCATTTACTAGAGAGAAAGAGAGTCAGGGAAGACTGCCTTCCCCAGGCTAAAATTAGCCTCTGTGAATAAACCCTGCCTGCATGTGCTTTCCAGGCAGCTTAACGTGCAGAAAGGTCCAGCTCAATTAATAATACTAGTGGTGCAGAAGACAAAGCTCATTCTTGAGGATGTAATGTTGGTACTTCTTTAGGATCATATATAATGCAGTTTTTAAGCTAGAGTGCTTTTGAAAGCTTTTCTCCTTTTTACGCTTTTTAAAATTCTTTAAGTCTCCGTTTGAGAAAGGATGGATACAAAGTTGATTCTCCATCAAAGTGATATTGGCTCGTCTCTGTCTGTGAAACGTTTGTTGGGTTCCCAAGCTTACGCAGCAAACTGACACTGACATTTGCACCAAACTACAGCCCCTCTGGCACAGCTGATGCTCCTTATTTTACAGCCGGTACGGTGAGGCTGGCCTCCCATTTGAGGCCTTTAGCGACAGCTCCTGCACGGGTGCCAGAAGGGTGCAACACATTTGCCTGCATTCCCAAAAGCATAATTGCTACAGCTACACTGTGGACAGATACCGGGCATTTAGAAAATTAAGTAAATACTGGGTTTAAGGCCAAAATTAGCATTTAACCTTTTTAAATAATATTCTCATTTTTAAGGTCTGACCTAGCATTTCTGAAGTATTGTGGGCTAACAAAGCAGTCGTGGAAAATTCAGATTACAATCTGCAAATCCCCTTCTCATCTGATCGGCTCTGCAAATTAAGGAAGAAAGACTGAGTTCCAACAAACTGAGAAGCAAGTCGTGTCCTGATTTTTTACCTCTGAATCTGAGCTGTCAAGTTCAGCCAACGTGGGAGCCTTAAGGAGTCTCTTGCGTTGTACTGTCACTTGTGCGGCCCCATTCTGCTTTCCTTGTGGTGCCACGCCACCATTCACTACAGAGGCATCCAATAATTTTCTTCCAGCCTCTGGTGTGGATACATCTAGCAAAAGGAACAGAACAATTGGCGTTTGGACCTCATTTTTACGTTGTCTTCTCAAATCTTTGTCAAGGCAATACACAGAGAAGGGAAAAAAAAAAAAACATTATTATGAGAGTTATATGTACATGTACAATTATTTTACTGTAGCAATACATCGCTCAGAGAACTACAGGCAATGGCTTGCAGTACAGAAGCAAAATGAAAGAATGAAAGCAGTGGAAAAAGCAGCAGTGAGCAATACTAAAAACCAACCTCAGACCAATCAACTTAAAAAACCCCACGATCCTGTGTTAAACCTGAAAATATTCTTCTTTCAACTTATAGTCTATAATTAACCATATAACAAGTATCAGAATATTGCACAACCATATCTGGACAAGTGGGTTTCCAGTCAGTCTGAAGACCAGGCCACACAGGAATTAGGAGATTTAGCGTGGAGTAAACCTAGTTTTTCCTGTGAGGACAGAATAACACTTTACAAAGGAATGAAAATGAGCTAAATAACTAGTATTCATCAAAAATATGCACAATTCTTAGGTTTGCATGGTCATTTGTATTAAAAATACATCTGTGATGTCAAATCTTCATGGAACGGCAGAAACATGAGGCTATTTTCATCTACATGAGTTTTACAAGGATGTAACTCCACTGAATAAATTACTCAGGATTTCTGCCAGTGTGCAGTGAAGATGCATCTCGGGTAACCTAAGCATCAGCTCTGCTGTGCTCAGTCTAGCTTAGCTTAGACATCAAGATAACGACCTAGGCTTTGATATTTTAGGAGAGCTTACAGATTGGTCTGATAAATTGGTTTTATGCCTGTAAAAGTACAATCTGGAGAAAATGATGTCGGAGGGAGAAGGAAGAGAAGCTTTTAATCTCCCATTTGCATGTATGCCTAAGCATCTGTTCTTTCTACAAATGTGTTTTTCTACCCATGTAATTACAGGACTCCTTCTCCAGTCCTGTAATAACAAAGCACCTCCAGGTATTTAAGGCCAGGGTAATGATGAGTTATTACTCCCATTTTCATACATGGTGAAAAGAAGTACAGAAGGTCAAATGACTCGTACCGTAGGTTACCGGGAGGACTATGACAGAGAAATGATATCACCCAGGTATTCCCAGGGCCAACAACGTAAGTACCCACACATTATTTGGAGTTACATACATAGTTGCCCTGGTATAAACAGACACAGTCACTGCTGCTACAACACAATTTGCACTGTTAAATGCCAAGTTAAAGCCTGAGTTGCAGTAGTAGGTCTGTTTTACAACATTTTCACTGGAATAGCTATGGAGAAGGAGTAAGATGACTACTAAGTTAAATCAATATACATTTCAAAGAATTAATTAGGTTATTGTTAAATGCTAGAAAGGACAGGGGATGTATTATAGTTCCTTTGTAAGCTGTACCTTCAGCTGGGAGTGTAAGAAAAGGCGATTATTTGTACTATTAAAGTCATGGTGACATTCCAAGCCTATGAATCTGTGTACTACAGTATTATTATTGCCTTCAGGTCCTCCCTACAAAGAGTTGCAATCAAAGACTTAGACTCTCTAACCCGTAGTTCCTATCTTCAAAGGCTTTGCTAATGGGTGTCCTGACTAGTACTATGGCTTACAGGTCATGGGTTTTTTTCCTCCTAGATTTCTGCGAGTACAGCATGGGCGTCCTCCACATCAAATACATTCCTGCCCTAACAGCCACTCCGCATAGTCCCAGAAAGCGACAGCAGTAAAACAAAACCTGAACTGCCTCACCTCCCTGCTGCCGATACCACTTCTTGAGACCTCATATTTAGCTGGCATGCAGTTGATTGAAGAAGCCCAGGGTTTCCCAAATGAGCAAGAGAGGAACCTTTGATTTGCCTTTTGATTGCACAGGGCGGTTGCTGAACAGACTGTTCAATGAAGCAGCCCCAGCACCACCAACACCACAGCCAGAGGTGATGTCCCTCCTTCTCTCCTCTCAAAACCTTCCTGGGTGGCAACTCCCCTTGCCTGATGGCAGGGAGGCTGAAGAATGGCCTGTGAGTATTGTTGGAGTCACTGGAATAAAAATGATGGGAAGGCCAACAGTCCTCCTTCCAAAAAATAAAACACGCGACAGCTCCGGGGAAAGGAAAGAGGAGGGAACATCCACCAGACATCACCTGGCTCTGCAGAAGGCAATGAAATGCATATCCAGTTTTCTGTTATGTTCTGCTTTGGTTTGAGGTTTTTTGGTTTGTTTTAGGGTTTTGTTTTGTTTTCCATGAATTTAGATGCCATTTCTTTAGGCCCTGGAACGGGAAATTTCTGATCCATTTTGGAAGTAATTGATATAGCCAATCACTACCTACAAAGCCTAAAACAGGTGTTATTGAAGCTCACACAGGTATGAGTTGTTCAGAAACATATTGTTCGTAAATCTTCTTGAAATACCACAGAAGCTCTAGGTGAATTAAGAATACTTTCCATAGTATTTGTTTTGAAGGGCTCTTCAGTAGGAAATAGCATTTATCACCATTCTTTCCTCTCAAGAAAAGAAAACAGGGAGGATTTTTACAACTTGCAAGCACTAAACGAATAAAACAACAGTAAACCAACAAATTTTACAAAAGTAAAATTAGAAAACCATCCACCATAAAATCTGTTTTGACAAGCGTGCTCAAGTTCACTTTATCATTCCTGCACTTACAGTACTGGATGAATAAAAGGATTATAATAATTTAAGGAAGGGAACATGAAATTTTACAGTTTTTGCAGATTTCAACAGAAAATACTTGTTCCAAAATTAAAACCAGGATTTGTTAACAGAAACAGTCCAAAAAATGATTACTTTAAGCTATTTTAATGAGGTACTCAGGCAGCAGAAACATTACCATGTGGCAAATAATCGTACATCATCGTAAACAAGACAAAATTAATCAGGATAAACAAGTCAGGAGCAACCATTAGACTAATACTTATAAAAATGAATATGCCAGAAGAAATAGATGAACAATTCTTTGAAACAAAAAACGAAGATTTTTTTTTTAATGGGCAGTAGTTTCACAATCTCTAGTTTCATAGAACATCTGAATGTTTTGGAGATGATTCAAATTGTGTTAAAAAAATGCTTTGTGTGTGTAACACCCTGGGGTTAAGATTTCATTAGTCAGACACACTGGGAGAGTGTCATTTCTCTGTGTTTTCAGGCAGCAAGCACAATGAACAGTACCTGCAAATTGGATGAGTATGTTTGGTTTCTTTTGACTTTCTCCTAAGCTATCATTACAGCAGGCAAATGAAAGAAGAGAAGGTCTTGATTTGATTACTTGATCTTTGTGTTAGCCTTCCCTGACCAGCCTTAAGAAGGGGGAGCCAAAAAAAAAAAAAACCAACAAAAAACCCACCCTAGGATAATATGAAATGCGCCCTTATTTACATGTAAGATTACATCTCTTACGAAACAAGGAATTAAGCAGACCACAGATTACATGCAAACCACAGCAGCCATGTAACCATATGCTGTCTGCAT
Source organism: Rhynochetos jubatus (assembly GCA_027574665.1). Classification (NCBI taxonomy): domain Eukaryota; kingdom Metazoa; phylum Chordata; class Aves; order Eurypygiformes; family Rhynochetidae; genus Rhynochetos; species Rhynochetos jubatus. Next base: position 57,085,424 of record CM050648.1, read on the forward strand.
CCTAACCAGCTCTCCTTGGCAAATAATGACAACAGAAAGCTGAATTTTGATCTATACCGCAAATGTACTCCTCAACCTGTCATTTTTACACCGAGTTTTAAAAGAAGGTTAAAATGGTTTGCAGAATTAATATAGGTATATATTGATGATGCTAATATACTGGGAAAGACTGTATAATGAATCATGGTAACAGAAATGTGCTGTGCCTTTCAAAGGACTTAGATGTTGAAATCAAACCTGAGAACTAGTAAATCAGTATACCAAACTGTCAGTCTTTTGCTGGTGTTTGCATCACATTTATTATTGTGTTATGTAAATTAAGAGCTTACCAGGACCTGGAGGAGTTCCTTCCTCACACCGGTCTGAGGCAGAGACCATGTGAAGCCAACAGTGATGCACATCACCTCACAGGGTTGGGAACAACAGGAATAATCCCGGTGAAGTTTGGGTTTAAATGTTTCTGTTTCCTTTTTCTTCTCTCCCAGCATCCCTCCTGCCCCCCCAAATGTACAAAGCGTTTCTGAAGTAACAACTTCAAAGCAGCCATGCATAACAGGTTTGGGGTAAGAACCTGAGCGTTAAGAGTGGGAAGGACTGGTCTTCTGAGTGACCTTCAAAGCAGCGCAGGGAAGTGAAGCTGCTTCTGAGCTGTTTTTCTATTAGAAGTGGGCAACAACTTCCCTGGTCCCTAGTTGATACCCGAGTACCTCTTGGATTACTCTCATTACAGGTTGCTACCACTTGTTCCTGCTAGTAGGAAATGGCAGTGTACAAGGAGGTCCCAGGCACCCGTCCTCTCCTCTTCTGGACGACAGCAGCAGGCAGATGTGTGGAGCCGGGCAAAGTGACACACCAACTCCACCAGCTCCGTGCCAGCTAACATCTTCTCAGAACTGGCCTGCATCATCCCGGGTGCAGACAGCAAGCATAGCAAAAGCCTGCAAACCTGTCCTTTAGCACTCAGTAGCAAATACTTCTGGTTTTCAGCTGGTTTGCATTTTTTCATGACAGCAATTCCATCAAGCAATGAAAGCAGTGGAAAAGCAAGTATGTGGAAACAGTGTACACGGAATTAAAACACAGTATAGCTTCCCCGCCTCCAAAATAATGAAAAAATACAAGCACGCAAAGCAACAACATTCAAAACTACTGCTTATCTGCTTACTATCAACATCCCAACCCATCTAATTCATTTGTACTGCTCATCTGGTGTCTCACCTCTACCTAACTGGAATGTTGTAATCATCCTGAATTTACTTCTAAAGACAACTTATCAGATCACTCAGTCACGCCATCTGATACTACTTGCTGAGAACCACATGACTTGAAAAAACAAAACCAATCACATTTGGAAGATGGATAAAGAAAACAGGAAGAGTTCTTCGATGGTCAGTCAAAACGAGCAAATCCAAGTAGAGTACAGATTGCTATGGAGCTACTTCTTTAACATAAAAATGTTATGGTAATGAATTAATGGATTATGAAGGGAGCTTGTACAAAATATTGTTTGGATTTAAATGAATGAGGATGTCTCAGGACTCTTACAAATAAAAGGCAAAAGAAAAAGCAAACAGACACATGTGGAAGGACAGATCTGAACATTTCCCTTTTGTTGGTCACTGGCAATTTCAGTTTTATAGTCTTAAAACTGAAGGAACTTTGGGCATATCTGAGAGGAGCAATACTTTTTGAAGACTGAAGTTTGCCTGTTTACGCTATTCTCTGAACCTCTGGGGACCCTTCAGCTTTCAGTGGAGTAAAACATGATACCAAGGACATATACAATTGGAATCCCACCAGACGGCTGTAGCAAGTGTAAGGTTTCACAAGAGGGCTTGAGCTGGACTGACAGCTTGCCACGGCCTCCTTCCTCCTGTCCACCCCTGCTCATCACTTGCCCTCAGCCAGCTCGCTGATCATCCGATCAGAGCGTAGCAGGTTTGAATCACTAAAAGAGCAGAAAACCCACCTGGTAAAAAAAATAACCGCATTTGTTCCTGGGTTACGTGAGTTTAACAAGGTCATCTTGTGAATAAATGAGCAGGACTGGCACAGAGGAGGAGGGGAAATCACGTGCTTAGAGAGGAGCTCAGGGAGGAGAGGGAGCAGAGAGCCCCTCCTCGCCTCTCGACAGTGGCAAGCTGTTCATGTGGCTCAACGAGGACACGAAGCCACCTTCACAGACAGGTCACGTGTGAACTTCGCTCCCGTATTACGAAACTATCATAGTTTTTTATATTATGGTCATCAAAAAAAGTCCAATGTTCTTTCTAATTCACAATATGCTAGCATTTCAGTCCAACTATGCCTTTCTATGGGGAAAATAACCACATGGGCTTAAAGGGTGATGGAGAAACAGAGGATGAAATCTCTGCAAAAGGCCCAGACGAGATGTTTCCCTGGAAGGAAGCATAGAGGGTACAGCTGCAGCTGCTGCTTCTTTACAAAACGAGAGTATGGCTTTATTTGGAGATTGTTTCTCTCGGGAGTCACCTAGGGGAAATTAAATAAGAGCTAGTGTAAGAGCTCTCCTCAGCAGACAGACCTCTGAGGCTAATGAAGAATATGTCCAGCCTCAATGATGGAGTCTCTGGGCCTGAGCATCCTGGAAAAGTTAGCGTACAATGAGGGAGGAATTAATTTACTTTCTGGCTGGTAGGCACAAACTCTCTGATGTTGCGTCTCTGAAGTACAACATGTTCATACAGTTACTGCATGTCCTAACCGATGGCCCACCAGGAGAAAACTTGAAATTTGATAGTAGATAGCTGATGAAGGGTCAGCTATCGAATCCTCTGTATCAGCTATTACCAGCAAACCTCAGCACCTTAGTTTGCTAAAGGTGGGAAGAAGGAAGGTTTAGCATCTTTTGAGCAAACATCTTTGATTTCATGACTTACAAAGCATTTACTGTAAAGACACTCAGTAGAACCAACAGTTCCTTTCTAGATTAGTATTCATAGGTGTATTTCATTGAATCTAGAAAGGTAGATGAGTTCAAAACTGGTTTTTGGATCCTCATGAGAAATGAAGCACTGCAAAAGATGGTCTAGCAAAAAAGTGCATGTAGTGACACAAAGGTCAGATTAATAAACAAGTAAATGGGACTTGACGGTGACCTTATATTCTGCAATCCTTTTTAGAATTTCGAATAGCTTTGGGCCACCTTATTTTGGTTATTTATTTAAACTGAATTCCAGCAGTCTATTTCAGTTGAAATACAGTTTCCTATACCTAGGCATTCTTTTGTGGCAAGGGAAATGTAGGTGTTAATAAGTAATTTATCTTAATTATTATTTTCACTGACCATATCTTGGAAGAATCCCTTCAAGTTTCTTTCTTAAATGGGAATTCAACAAGCAGATGGAACAAATTTCACAATAAGCACAATAACCACGTCAGGTGTTGCTGCACCTTTTACCTGACAAGTCAAAACTGTAAGACATGCTAAGAGGCCGCATTGCTGTAAAAAAGAAACAAAAACAACAAAAAGAAAACAATTCAGCTATTAGAAAAGCAGAGGCGCAATGAAAAAAAATTAAAATTAAATCCACTTGAGACATTTTGGATTCTGTTGCCTAAATCCAAAATGTGTCAGACATATTATTGCTTTACTGTAGTAAAGCTCAGAGTCTGAAAACTACAGTAGCATAAATGGGACTTACAAACAGAGCAATTATAAATATATTTGTATTGTTGGGGAATGAGATTTTTCGAGTTCAGTAATTCAAATATCAAAACAAGAGGCAAATATCTTAAAAATGGAATATTTTCAATTAAAATGCCATGAAAGAGAGAAAGGGAGAGGGAAAAGAGGCGAGAAAGGAGTGAAAAAAACTGTAAGTACAAAGCCACATTTCACACAACTTTCAGTGACCTGAAATAAAGATATTTCTAATTTTTTTAAGCATAATCTCCAATGATTATAATTAAACTAATAAAGAGAGACACTCAAGCTTAGCTTGAGCAGTAGTTTCCTTGAACAGGATGGAAAAAAAAGCCAAACACAGTGAGATTTGTGCTGATTCTCATTCTTTTTAAAAACCTTGGGTGGACTTGGCCTTTTAAATGCATCCATAATATTATCTTCTTTCAGGGCCTCTAATGATTTTATTTCAAGCTAAGAAAGTGGTCAGATGTTCTGTATTTCTGTAAAGACCTATCTGTATTTCAAATTAAACAGTGTAATTCAGGAAGCAGACACTCAAATTTTTTCTCAACTGAAAAAAAAATTTCAAGGCACTAATCTAAAAGCAGCAGGCCAAGCCCAGTGCCAAGAATGTACAAGAACACATCAAACTGACATCAGTTTACCTGTCTTACTTGACAGGTGACAAACAAATCAGTATGAAAGGGCCTGTCAGGCACACACACCGCTGCACTAAAAGATTAAATGCTGGGACAAGTTTTGCTCACGAGAATTAATCTATGCGGTGAACGCAGGAGGTGGCTGACTCAGAGCGAAATTTAGGAGTGAGGGTATTGTTCCTGCAGTCCATTAACTAGACACATCAGCCACAGGTAACAGCTACAGAATCAGTAGCTAAATCCCTGTCCAAACTCAGCATAAAGACAAATACATTTTTAAGCATAAGAAGGGTGTTTATCACCTAATGCTGATCACAAATCCATGCTGTTAATTAAAAGGACATGTACCGTGAGGCTGTGCTTGTCTTGATAGCTTACTCTGATAATTTTACGAGGTCACCTGGAAGCTCACTCCGATTCCTTCACTTAAGCCTCTGAGAGCAGCTACCCCTTCCAGAGAAGTGTTAGATGGAGAGCAGTCAGCCACAGGCTGGTGTTCTCAGAGGCAGCTCAGGGTAGAGAAGGCCTTACCTGTGCACACGTGTTGTGCAGAGCAGAGGGACAAAGCCTGTGGCTGCTGGGAAACTCACGCCATACGGTCCACCCATATGGCAGAGGAGGAACTGCAAAAGCACAGCTCCCCTCACCCCAGCAGTCAAGTGTAGTTGTGCTCTTGACCACGATAAACTGTGCAACAAGGAATAACTCTCGGACATGTGCAATGTACCTCATACTCCCAAATATTTCACTTCAATGCTCTTTTTTTTTTTCCTTCTTCTTTTAAACAGCAACAAATACTTCTATCCAGATGATTCAAGCATCCCACATGGTGTTTCTGCTTAGATTTATAATCCTTAAGCCTCATTACCTTACATGTTGCTACACTGAATTACATTCAGTGGTCATCTAAACCGTATGGCAGATCTGTTTCTACCATACTGATTGCCACTAGCATTACTCCATTCCCGATTGTGCACAAACACATTTTATTCTAAAAGGAACTTTGGACATAACAGTCGTTTTGATGTGAAAAGGCACAAACCCTCATATTTCAACATAAGAAAAAATTATTTTCAAGGCCTCTGTTCTTTTTCCTTCTTCATGCCAGCAGCAAATAAACACTTGGGACATAAAAATTGCACACATCCCCTTTTACCCCTCCAGTAATCTGGCATTTAATCCAAACAATTCACTACACTGAAGGGGAACTACCACAGTTCCAAAACTCAACAATTTAATTCCTTAACAAAAAATGAAGAATTGGCAGAAGACAGGTATCCCTCATTGGAGGCTATGCCCTGAAAGCAGCCCAGGAAGTCCTAGCCAGTAATACTCCAAAATTTAACACAGATTTTAGAAACTGTTTACTAAATGTACTTGATGTCATTTGTATCAGTTCGAAATTTTAAAGATCTATTAGACCACATTTGCTGCCCCTGAGAGGATATGATAGTTCCCAGATGGAGAGCATTTAAAATACTTAAACTGAATCTTTGAAAGGAAAGTAAGGAATTGTTAAGTGTTTTTACAAGCTTCCTACATTTGGAAAAAGGTCTAGGCCTATTAGAAACATTAATTGTTACAGAAAGCATAAACTGAATCCAAACCAGAAACTGGAAGGAAAGAAACAATATTCAAAACATCGTGCTCTTAAAAATGCACCCAAGCGTTCACCAAACTCTACCGAGCTCTTCAGAACAATGCAACAAAGCAAGACTCATGAAATTGTTTTTCTGCAGAGACAATGGGTTGTCGCAACCACTGGACCAGTGCCTCTAAGCACCTGTGGCAAGCACAAATATTTTGCAAAAAGCAGTGACAGGCAGTACATACGTGGATTATTGCATGCTCTTCAGCCATAAGATGCCACTTTTGCTCTTAAAAATCCAGCTAGCTCACCTTTTTCTGATACAGATAAATTCCATGCTCTTAAAGAAATGATAAGTCACAATTTAAGACCATAGTTTGTCATGCTTTTGTCATCAGAACCACTGAACTAATGCAAACCAGTGATTGTTGGAAAGCACAGTATTTGTATAATTTCATAGTGGGTTACTGAATATACACTGCAGAAATGAAATGCTCTGTGGTACAAGTCTGAATTATTTGCCCACTGAAAATATATACAAACACATGTTCTACAACTTAGAAAATGAAGCAAAGTTTTAGATTCAAAATAAAAGCAATAAATTCAGCAAACAAAATAAAAGCAGCTTTTAAATGAGAATAAGGAAGTTGATGCTAACAGCAGGAAACAAAGATAATGAAATTAATTGAAAACAGACATGTAAAGAATACTTGCAGATAGGCAAAGAACATTGCACTGGGGAAAAGCAATACCCATTCCCTTCTGAGCAAAGCTAACATTAACTGTCATGTGCAACAAGCAACATAATGCCATTAAATTTATCTAATACTTACATTAAAAACTTGAAGGGAATCAGGCTGAACCATACAGTATCTTATTTTTAAATATGACTTAGCACAAAGATTGCATAGCCCTAGCAAAGCCTGTAGGTTCTTTCTTTTTCTGAAGGGGTGAGAATAATTTTATCTTCTGTGACATCAGAATATTGATGTCTGAAGATAACAGACATTGCTAATATTGCTGCTTCTTATGTGGGAAGTTTTCTGTGGATGCTGCAGGTAAAAACGAGCACTGTGCTTACCCAGCCTGCTACGCCTTATCTCATCAGGTGAGACTGGCCGTAACTTCCTCTCTGCTTTGATTTCCTCCAGTATCCTTTCATGAAGGCTGCGCGGCCGTGGTGGGGTTGGTTTCAGTTTTCTTGCTGAGGCCTCGGGATATAAAGAGAACCATATTTCCATAAAACAGTGCTCCCTTAAATGTAGATTTCACACTTTTTTGGAAAAAAATGTGGAATGTTGGGATACGATTTTACATGCACACAATTGTAAAACTCACATCAACTGGAGAGAGGATTGTATTTTTCCCCAATTCATCATGATTCCCCAGAGATAAAGGGCTGCTCATTGTAACAGCTATTAATTGGTAGGTGCAAGATATTACAAACCGTTCTTTTACGAGATCGCGTTCTACATACAGAAGACAACATTTTTGAAAGCCCATGTCAGAAAATGTAATATTTTACATATTCCCTGGACACGGACATGCTTTAAGGAGCCACATTTTTTGTTAGGAATGAAGCCCATTGGATTACATACAGGATTTAATGGAGGTCGTGATCGGATGAAATCCAGGATTATTTCATGGGCACTCTTTTTTAATCGAGGTGGAATGTCACCGTTGACCTGGAAAGGAGAAAAAGTGAAATGTATATTTTCGTGGTTTGCATTCATATTCATACAGATGATGAAATCAATTGAAACCTCACAGCCACCCTGACAGAGCTTGCAGTGTTCTGACACCTGCACCAGACATAAAACCCTACCGACTCTGAGCACAGCAACAACCCATTTGCAGAGCACAGGCAAGCAAAAATGCACATAACAGCTTTCCAGCTTTGCGGATAGCTGCAAAATAACCACAACTGCAGCAGCTTTAATCAGCAATACTTAGGATTTTGAAATGATGAAATCAAATGTTAAGGCTGCAATCATGTCTGTGAGAGAATGCAGGTGAAAATTGTATCTTGCCTGGAGGAAAAGTTGCCAACACCGTTTTTAAGAACAACTGAACCATGTCTCACTGCCAAAGATTACACTCTGTTCTTAGCCTCTGAGAAAACATGGATACTCTTTCAGGCCCCCGTTTTCTTGTTCTCCTTATCATCTCCCACGCACTGATGCGAAAGCAAAGCTAGATACCATAGAATCATAGGATTGGTTGGAAGGGACCTCAAAGATCATCCAGTTCCAACCCCCCTGCCATGGGCAGGGACACCCTCCACTAGACCAGGTTGCTCAAAGCCTCATCCAGCCTGGCCTTGAACACTGCCAGGGATGGGGCACCCACAGCTTCTCTGGGCAACCTGTTCCAGTGCCTCACCACCCTCTCCATGAAGCATTTCTTCCTGATGTCCAATCTAAATCTCCCTGCTTCAGTTTAAACCCGTTACCCATTGTCCTGTCACTACAGGCCCTTGTAAAAAGTCCCCTCCCCAGCTTCCTTGTAGGCCTCTACAGGTACTGGAAGGTGCTATAATGTCTCCCCGGAGCCTTCTCTTCTCCAGGCTGAACAAGCCCACCTCTCTCAGCCTTTCATCATAGGAGAGGTGCTTCTCTGAGCATCTTTGTGACAGTCACCAATGATTTACATGTAGCAATGGATGAAAAATATGTCCACCTTATTTTTTTGTCCTTACCACCTGTGTCTGCTGCTCTGGCCATGAAGAGGTGCCCTTGTGTGTAAATCTCAGTATAAGAGGGAAGCCCTGAGCACGATCTCATAGCTACTTCTTCACCTGCACTTCCAAGATTACTCAAGCAAAGTTTGTTAATGTCTAGAAAGTAAATCACTAGAATGCCATGGGATGCCATCAAAAGTACAGGAAACACATTGCCCCACTGTAAATCATATATTTCTGTAGAAGAGGGGCTGGGTGAGGGCTGTTTGCTTGGTTTTCTCCAGAGAGACAGACATTTCTTTCTCTGATACCTCCTTTAGACCTAAGACAAGACATCACAGGGAAGAGTCAGCAATTCACTCTATAGAGGATATGAAAGAAGGCAATGGAAAGTTTCCTATCATATGAAGAATTTATAAACTGTAAGCTGGGAATAAGTGTATGGATTTGTTTAAAAAAATCCACCTGTCAGGTTCAGTCTCCATAAAGCACTGTGCCCAAGCACACTGTCAGGGATGACAGAGCATCCTATGTCATACATCCTCCTGGTACCTTCCACTACTACACAGCACGTGGCTATCAGCCCTGCCAGCCAATTTGACGGAAATTCCCATGGCATTACATTTCTTGGACCAAGTGTCCCAAATTTCAGCACTTTTTTTTTCTTTTTCCTTTTAAAGGGTCAGTTGGCTCATTTTTTTGGGGAGACATATATGTGAAATATATGTGAAGACGTAACACTGGTTTGTCAAATCGCACGCACTTTTGCTAACCAGAGGGAATGCTGCAATCATAAAAATGGGTTAAGGTCACCTGAATATGATCCCTAACTGAACTTCACTAATGACATGCAGGTTCTGTACAAGCTCTGCTTGCCTCAGACATGCCCCGTTTCCAGGCTGAGGCAGAGCAACAGCCTCCCAAGGGAAGGTTAATCCCTTCCCCGATAAGGAATCGGATGCAGAGACCCTCCTGGGGAACATTTCATTGCTTTCCTGGGGACTTTTTCTGGAGGTATCCTACCCCAGACATGGTCCACATTCCCCCCCGCTGCTATCCCCTTAGCTTCCTTAGAATGAATTTCATGTAGCTTGGCAGAGAATACCAAGCTGCTAAACTCTGCAACACGCATCACCTTCCTAAAAATAGGGCAGAAAAATTAAAATGGAAAAGGTTTATACTGAACAGTGATTTGACATTTTATGATGAGGAGAATATTATGTTACGTGGTGTGATTGATTGCTTCTGTTGAAGGACTGAGCAATTTTCTGAGGCTAGCATGCTTTGCAGGATTGTTAATGAAATGAGAAGTCCCTCTTTCCCCAGTTACTGCTCAGCAGATGTCAAAGTTGATAGCTGAAGTTGAGAATTATTACCATCACAAGAGCCATTTTGTAAACTGATGATCTCCGTTCCAGCCTTTGGGAACAACCTCCTGCGTGACAACGGGAAATAAATAATACATGGCTCTGAGCCTTTCACCTCAGGGCACTCTACACCCTGACTTAATGCCACCAGGGTATAATTAGTATCAGTATTCCCATTTGATTGGGAAAGGAGAAATGTAGATTTGCTTAAGTGATTTTCCACAGGATACATGGGGACCTGGTGGAAAAGCAAGTGGATGTTTTGCCGCCAACAAGCCAAGAGCAGGAGCGGCGGTGGCAGAGCCTACCTTCTCGTACTCAGCACCTGAACAAGATACTGGTATGAAAGAATTGAAGGGAAGCTTTTATCCTCTCTGTCCATGCTAGATCTATTTCTTTGCTCTGACTAACTCTCTCTGTAATAAGCAATTTCACATGCATCTTTTAATTAATTAAAATTCATGGCTCTTGATTAAAGTCTAAATCAGAGATATATTGCACAGATGCAGCCATGAAAAATGCAGGAAAATATTCTTTTTTTTTTTTTTCCCTACATACCAGATTGGCCCCAGCTGCAAACAAGTTATTTAAATACACACCTCAAAACAGTGTAAAACTATGCTAAGTCTTCACGTGTGTAAAACGGCTTTCGGACAGCAGTATGCGTTAAAAACCCGGCAGTGTGGGGAAAGCACAATCCATGACTATAAAAACCAACCAGAACTTCAGAGAGCTAAACAGCTCAAGCACAGAAAAATTACCATGTAATCATCTCCTCACTCACAACCTGCTACCATCACGTATAAAAAGGGATTTGCGGTTTAAAAAATAACTCGTACTTAGTAAACTTTGCCTGAAGCCTGAGCTTTAAAAATGGTGATCCCAAACAAGAAGTAATACATCACTTATCGCTGACATTCAAATTATCTCAGCCATTAATTTGTCTCGCTATAAAAGGTGACACTGTTAAGTAGAAGAGTGCTATCTCTAAATAATAGGCAACATGAAACTGATACTGTTTTGTACTATGTAGAAATTTTAATTTAAAAATGAAATTGCAGGGACACTAAAACAGAGGGGGCATGCTACATCATTTCCAGAACAGCTCATGATGAAGTTCTGTTGTGAATTAAAGTAATTTAAGTAGATATATATTTGCTATCTTTCATTAGGCGGACAGTGTAGCACTTGTGTTACGGGAGTTGTTACAGAGTGGACACCTGACACCACACCGCAAGCTCAAGCAGCAGTGTCCAAGAATGAAAGTCACTGTATTCACACTGCTGTTCCTGCACACCGATTAGAGATACAACTTTATGATTCCGTAAGTACTTACACAGACTCGTTCCTTCTTTAAACACCTCTAAAGCATGATTAGGAACTGTAAAGCTCACTGCTCTACCTAGGATAATTCCTATACTTCTGCAGGAACACCTGCTGAAGGCAGAAAATGAAGATAGCTTTAAGCAGGACAGTTCCCTGCTTGAAGCAGCTGAGTAACACTCAGTGAAACCAAGCCAGACCTCTGCAGAAGAGAATGACAGACTCTACAAAGCCCAGCTGGACAAACTGGTCAGCCTTCTCCTCACCTTCACTATGTTCAGCTTGAAATATCTGAAATCTTGCTTATGAAACAGAATCTGTGCAGAGCTATTGTCGCAACTAATGTAAGCACTGTAAGACGCTAATTACCGTAAAGAAATAAATACAATTTTCTTAAAAATACCCAAACAACCATGCTACAGGATTCTCAGATTAGACATTCAAATTACGGGATATTTTTAATAATAACAGCTTCAATCTCTATGTCTAAATTCCCCTTCTGCAACACGGCCCAGCTAATACCCTTGCATCACAGGTATTTGGGAAGAGCTTGACTATGAAGACTTCAACTGTTCTGCAGTGTAATGCTGAGTTTGGACACTACGTAAAAGGTATCTCACAGCCATGCATTGAGTAAGTCACACAGGAGTTATCGGTTACGGTTCAATAAGCACTGCTCAAGAAACATAGTGAACAGTGCACATCTTGGAGGGGAGGTGGTGGGCAGGAAAGAGAGCTAGCTGTGAATCTATGTGGAATGAAAAGCTGCAGCTTAACACCTATGCGTAATAAAGAAAAATTAAGCCTGTAAGAGTAATTTAATTCTTAAAATTTCCCTGTTTCCAAGTGCTGACTCAACCAATGTTCATAATTTTTCATTTTTTGGGAATGAGTGCTGCACAGGAGAAAAATGCTATTAAATTCCTCCAGCTAGACATGAAAAGATTACAAAACACCAGGGTAAAATCTTGTTCCCGCAACCACCATACAAACAGGTGGTTTGCAGGATAGAGAGATGACAAATTTGAAATTATTTTCATATGTACAGAAATAGAAATGCCGTCACTGAAACAAATGAAACCAGTTATTTATAAAAAGCCCAGAATTTGACATTTTACATCTTCAAAACATTTTGAATATTTGCAGTATGACAGAAGATGAGCGAGAACAGACAGCTCCAGTTACCGGCATCTGTAAACACTTTTGATAGTCTGAAACACCAAAACTAAGTAATGCAACTAATAGGAACATCTGTTCCTTCCCTAATTTCTACTCAGAGTACTGAGCAGTTAGGCACAGATTGAGCTATTCTTTTAAACACAAAATTATATTAATACAAAGAACAGTGAAGACTTCATGTTGCATCTCACTGACTTAAAAAATTTACTTAACCTCTTGTTATCATTAGTAGCATATGCATTTTCACAAGCTACGAAGTCTAAAAATACTACCTATAAATTTAAAGCAAAATTGCTTTTAAGAAAAATTTTGCCAAACATCCATCAGTTTTGACTGATAGAAAAAAACATAATCCATCTGTATGAGGCTGCCAAAAATTCAGATTTTAGGATTCTTGTTCTTTCCTCCTCAAGAACCGTGACAGTTTTCTCTGATGGGAATACGTTTAATCAGCTTTGACCCATGATGGTCAGCCAAAAGATGCTGTATTTATGCGATCTAACTAAAGTTGTAATTCTATGTGGATCCTTCAAGCCCCCACATATTTTGTGTCAAGACGCACTCTTATTATTGTGCATATTTTGCACAATCTTCAAGCAGACCCTGCAGCAGAATCCAATTTACTGAATTTAAGATTTCTAGTAAGAAAGTTGTTTTTCTAACACAGTGTCACTAACTGTTGTCAGACTAAGACAGCAGTTGCATCACAGACAGCTCTACAGGTACTATACCTGCAGCTGACTGTAATCCCAATTCATGTTTATGCCCAGAGGTCACTTTGGACAATCTACCTGGCAGACAAGATAGCAGGACAAAAATAGATGCTTGCAGGGATTTCTTATACAGTGAGAGTCTGGATGAGCAGAGGAGCAGCTGTGCCTCCAAGTCCTACTATATAATGAAGAAAATCCCTTCTGAAGAGGCAGGAGCTTGCTCAGCAGAAGATGAATTCAAGGCTAGTCTGGCAAAAGCAAAATTAGATGACCCAGGGGTTCCCATTCAAACAAAGCTACTATCCTGATTGCATACAGTAATCAATGTCCTGAGGGGACTGTTCCTCTTTTGCAGTGGGTAGTATGAACACTTAGCACGGTTCTCTGAACTGTTAGCAGGAAGACAGATAACATCATTACCTGAGTATGCATTTTACCCTATTGATCTAACATTTCAGTGACATATGCTGCAGAAAATAAATACAATCTGATAGTCTAAATCCAGATTTTGATTAGGAAAGTACTTTCAGCTCATACATAAAGGGCATTTGTATTTGTAACAGGACTCATTTATTTGCTCCCCATGTAGTTGTTCCATTTTTTTCCCTCCTTTATTCTTTTTTCTAATGATCTCTGATGGAACAAACCACATGCTTTCGGTCTCTCTGGTCTCCCCCCCACTCCCATCTCTGAATTTTTCTAGTGGAATTACGGCTTTCCAACTAACAAAGGTTTTGTCAGGAAAGCGAATACATTTGAACACTGAATTAAAAAAAAAAAAAGAGAGAAGAAAATAAGAAAATACAAAAGGAAAAGAACATTTCTAATTTGACAAATTCTAGCGATTCTCTTGGCTTACCATGACCTTCCTTAAGGTATAGCGTTTGGACCTAATATCATCCATCAGCATTTCATAGGGTGTGAGCTGATATTCTATTGGGAGTGGGTTGTACTGACGCTCTTGAACTTTCTTAAGTTTAACACCATTCCGTAAATCTCTCATCACTTGTACCCAAAAACGAGCCTGAAGTGAAAAGACAGAGAAATTTTATTTGATAACTTACCCTTGAATATCACCTCACATTAAACCAAAATTGTGCATTCCCTTTTCAGGACACCATCAAATACGTACAGCTGTACTATTTTATTTTTAACACATCAACCAAAAGCCATTTTGTCTGTGGTTATTTGATATAAGCCTATTTTAAAGCCTCATGACCCTAACAAAACTTTGCTGCAGCTCAGCAGGACTGCAGAGTCTCACCCCAGGCGGTATTCAGCCCTAAGATAATACAGAAAAAGGATTTGAAATTCTTGTACCATACATCTGTATTTCCATTTCACGTATATTGCAAGCACATCAGGAAAGCTTCTAGACTTACAGCTAATACTATGTGAAGTAAACCAGTGATTGAATCCAAAACTTTGTTTCGCTTAGACCCAGAACTTGCTTGCAAAATTTTCCAGCAGTTGCTCTTCAAATAGAAATTTGGGAATGGACTCCAAATCCTAAGGTCTAGCCATATCCTCTCAGCACTCAATTTCCTTTTGCTCCACCTGTAAGAGCATCACATACTAACACCTCCCTCTCATTTCTTGGGCAGTGAGAATGGCTGGGGAGGAGGAAGAACAGGCGGTGCATAGAATATTGGGAGATTGAAATCAAGTACTTTTAAGAACCTCATAATATTCCTCTATGAACTGGCAAGAATAGTAACTAGGAAATAAAACAAGCTACTTTCTGTTAAGAGTTTATCTGTAACATTTTTCTTTCATCACTGGAGAAACGCAGCTGGTGGCTCTGGCTACTGCCTGGCTGCCCCTTGGAAGAGCAGTCAGCATGATACCTGTCTAAACGTCCAGTCTTTTTGATTTGCAAAAGTTTCTCCATGAAAACAGTCTCAAGAAAAAATGCAATGCTTGGATACTTGTATTGTTTCATCTGTCTGTGAGAGAAGGTTGAGACTCCATTTGGTTGTAACTTGCCATGAGTTACTACTGTAAGTTAAAAAAACCCCAACAAAACCAGGCACTGATTTTAACATAAGCCAAAAAGCCTTAGGTGAGCATTATAATGAAATACGAAAGACAAGTAATAGTGCCGAATCATTATTGAACTGTTGTCTTACCCAGTCAGCATTTTTTAAGTCATCAAGATCTGTGCTGGATTCATCACTTGCCTCTTTGTCCATTTCTTGAATCTTCTTCAGATTCTGCCAATGAAAAATATGAGTCAATAAATAAATGGTGGCATTACTCTCAAGGAAAACATAAGTTTAATTTTTGACATCTGTTGAATTACGTTGTTTGGTTACTCTACCGAATATTTCATGACTTGAGCAGTGCCACTGTAAAAGTAACTTGAAATACTATTTGAATATATTTATCTTAATTGAAAAGTGAACCTTAAGTGCCGGAGGTGGGAGGGGAGGGGGTGCGGAAATCTTAAGTTTTGAGTATAAAGGTACACCAGATAATAGTACACCAGAGGAAAAACTATACTTACAAATTTTAATATTCCTAAAACTGGGCTATACATAGGAAAAAAACCCAACCACCCACCTAGCAGGTCTGTTAAGCTACCACACAGGAAACATTACCAAATTGGTAAGGACCCCATTCAAAACAAAATTACTGCTATTTGTTGAATTCAAGACAGCTCATTTTTGTAGAAGAAGAAATTCCCAGAAAGTTAGTTGCGAGGAGAAATAAACTATGAGAAATCCTTTACGTTCAATAGTGACAGACTTGCATATATATTGAAATTAAGTAGTCTGTATAACAGGGTTATAGATTCTGAAATCTGAGCAATAAAATTATGTAAGAAAGAGAAACAGATCTTTCAAAGGTAAAAACTGCTATTTATGAAGAAGATCAGATCATGCAAATATAGAAAAGATCATCTGCAAAGGGGCAAAAAACCCCCTTTCATACTAACATGAATATGAAAAATGATTAAAAGTTATAGCAGACCAAAGAACAGGCAAGCTTGCACACAGACAAATGCAAGCAAAAGATTTAAAAGGCTTTACAGAAATTATCTTATACACATAAAAACCTGCATATTCAAAATGCTATTTTTTTGTTTACTTCTCTATGGAAATGTCCTGGAATCAGCAGTACAAATTGTCAATACTCCAATTGTCAATACTCAAGCTCTTCCTTTAATGGAACTGAACAATCAGTCTCAATTTAGCTTTTAGGCTTCACAGAAAACTTAAAAATAAGCGTATTTTGTAAAAAATTTTTCCTGGAAATAGTTCCAAAGCTGCCAACATAGTGGAAGAAATGGAAGCACTGGAAGAGGGCTTAAATTGCACATTTAACAGAGTGCAACAATCTACCAAACCCGGTTATAGAGTTAGCACGTATGAGTCTGCCACCACAGAGGTTTTGGAAAGAGAGCAGATGGGTTATTTATTGTCTTATTTAAATAAGTAACACACTCGCTCTCCTGTCAAAAATTAAATACTACCACTGCCCTATAAAAGTAAAATACGTAATTTACAGGAAGACTCTAAAACCACAATAAATCCCCTACACTACAGAAGCAAATACACCACGGGACATTGTGGGGATGTTCTGGCGTGACCTGCAGTATCACCACAGCACAGCCAACTGGGAAAGAATGCCTTTACGGAAACTTGTGTGGGTTCTGTCGCTGCAGTCAGCAGCCAGTCTGATACTTAGAGGAAAACACCCTTTTCCAAGGGAGAAATAAAAGAAAAATGGAAAGAAGGAGTAACATAAAGGCCTTGCTTATTTTTTGTCCAGTGTTTCTTCTTTCCTGTACCATACGGTTGCAGCAATAATTTCAAATACAGTATCTGTGAACTGTATATTATTTATTTTCTTGCAAACTGCTAACATTTAATGATAAACTGCAAAATATAAAATAATTCTGACACTTTCTTCTTTGTAAGCAAAAAGCTAACTTCAGTAAATGAGCTCACAACTGTCAGATTTGCTCCTCCTTTCCATACTCCAAGGTTCACATTAATTTTTAAAAAATTAACGTGTTACAGATGCTTAACCTTTCCTTTGACTGTTCAACAGGATTTGCAGCAATTACCCATTGCTGCAACCATGTTCCCTACCATACAATTTACCAGGCTGGTTTATGCCCAAAGGCTCATGCCTGTGACTGACACAAATATTCCATGAATCTAAAAAGATTACAACCTGTTTTTCTTAACAGCAGAAAAGAGGGGGGAAAAAAAAAAACAAACCCAACCCTGAACAGCTGAAAGATCTTCCAAATAAGGCAACCATCTAATTAGTTTCTCTGGAACATAGCTTGAGGGGGAGTTTCTACCCAAGAAAGCACAGGTGTAAGTGGTGCTGGCTACACAGAGTTGCAAGAGCAAAACCTGCCAGCCAGACTAAGCCTCTCTAAGTACAGTTTTATGATCCAAATGAGCTGATACAAGCACAGGCTCCTGCCAGAGCTGGGCTTCTACTTCTCCCTGTCCCAGCCAAGTGCTCCAGCTGCATCCCTCACACCAGTATTGACCCACACTTCACAGGGATAGCTCATTCCCCTCCCTGGCACTCAGCTCAGACCCCTAAAGGCAGCTCACCATGCGATTAGTAAAGAACAGTAGAAAGGAAAGAAATTTCCATCACTACAGAAGTTAGAAAGCTTTGGAGGACTAGGGAGAAATAAACAGCAAGTGCTCTATCCTTGCAGCCAGTGCTTCGAAAGGCTTCTTAACTCTTCTACACCTGTCAGGTGCTGCTTAGGAAGGAATAAATTCACTGTGACAAATGATTATGTTTAAACTTCCAGACTAAATGAAATATTATCATTTCTCCCCAGCAACCCCAGCCAGCGCCAGTGGGTTCTGCATCTGTTTCAATCATAAATTACAGAAACCAACACGTTTACAATACAAGAGACCATTTGTCAGAACTTAACTGTGATCCAAAACCTGTGAGTAACCTCAGATGCTGTAGCCACTTGTACTTACCCTTGGGACAACAGCTTCAGAAAAGCTATTACAGGGTAATAAATATAGGGCCTAAATGGGTTTCCATTTCAGAAAGCAGAAACATCTTAATATGGTTTTTCTAAACGATCCCAGAACCTCAGACCCATACCACAGACCTGATTCACCTACTACAGCCTGGGCGTTCATTCAGGAAATAAGGGTTGGATGGGTGGGAAGCGAGCATTTCAACAGCTTTGGCTTTTTTTTAAACCATTACAGCCTTTGACCATTTAAAAAAAAAACCCAAAACCAAAACAACCACACATTTTGTGACAAAAGCTAGTAATAAAAATACCAAATGCCTGCAAACATCTTGCTGCACTATTAAAAGCAGGCAGCTGATTTGCTGCTGCTGCGTGTCCCACATTTGAGACGCGCTCTCCCATGCTCAGTGACAGATGGGAGTTTATATAAGACACTTGTCAGCACAGCATCTAAGACTCGCTTCCACAAAACGCTCTCTAACACACAGTGTTTTAATGAAGACGGTATTCTTGGGAATCCAGATCTGGACTTTGTCTTTCACCAACTGCAGACACAGTCTACTGCAGGTCCCAGTTTATATTCTTAATTAGGAATCATTTGTTTGCTGATGCAACTAATTCTTATGCTGCTATCTGCCAAACTAATAAAATATTCTTGCACCTCTAGGCTCAGTTTAAAAATATATAACTTGCACACAGGGGAAAACCTACTTGCAGACACTCAGCTATCCAACTCGGGTTTAAATTCCAAGGGCTTGGCCAGCATTAGTCTAATGCTCTGGAAAGACCCAAACCCCATTTAATTCAAACATGGGAATAGGATCGGTTAAATCAGTCCCTGAAAACCTCTTTCTCGAGTGGATATCAAAGTTCTTCGTATACAGAGGTATGGGTTGACATACTTTGTTGAGCTCTGGAATGGGCAATAGTCACCATGCTGCTCTCCTCTGTTTCAAAAGAGGCCAAAAAACCCCCAAACCAAGTGGATGTAACACTTACTGAGTGACAGTGCTTGCATCACTTAAGAAAACAAACCAAACACACACACAGCCCCCTCTCCCAAACAAACAAACAGCCACAAAACCAAAAAACCTCTAACAAACCAGAAACAAACCAGCAGCCTTTTCCCTTATTAAAGCTCCCAAACTGAGGGATCAAACAAATCACGGTGGGGCTGCAAGCCTGACGATGACACAGTTACAATGGTGGAGTCAATGGAAGCCTGAAAGTGTAGGCAAAAGTGAAGTTACGAGTAGAAAAGTTTGTGAATCAATTTATTTTTCCGGCTGTACTTTCTGAAAATCCAAGCAGCAAGGTATATAACAGCTTTTATAGTCATGAGACTATCAAGAGTAACTTGGCTAATGACCGTATTTCCAAAGTAAGTTAGCCATTAACATTGTTTAGGTACCTATTAACTACCTCTATTATCATATTTGGTACAAATAATACACCAGTATAGCCCTGTCAAATGGAAAGTAACACGTGACCTTCTTAATTAACCGTTTTCCAACTGAACCTTTACATGACATGCAACTGGGAGAAAAGGAAAGGAACAATTTCATTTCTACTTATGTACTTGATTAGAATTTGGATGTTTACATTTTCATACAGATCAGATTGAAATATATCCAGGCAGACTGAAAGAGTTATGTTTTTACATCAAAAAGGACATAAATGAAAGCTGATATGATTCAAAATAACAGTACCAAGATGACAGATTGAGAGCTTTATCTGTATTCCAAACCAAAAACAATTACAAGCCGTAGTGTGGATAATGAAATGATGGAAAAGTTTTTGATGAGCCTGGACTTTCACGGCAAAGGAAGATGCAGGAAATGATAAAAATATACACAGTCTTAATTAGTTTGGAAGGAATATTAGTCCTGAAGCTTTAGGGTGTACATCAATCTAAAAATTTTTGAGATATGAGTCAAACCTACCGCAGCAGGTTAAGACACATCTGCCTACTGGACACTTCTTGTTTTTACACTGGCCAGCATCACAAGGCATGTTTGAGCACCAGCTTGCCAGTTGTGGGGTTTATCACCCACAGCCCACTCACAAATGCTTAGCTCCACTGCAGGCTGGCATCACCATTTACTGGTACCACTCACAAACTCACAGAGTGGCTGAGGTCAGAAGACACCTCTGGAGGTCAGCTGGTCCAACCCCGCTGCTCAAACAGGGCCACCCAAGGACCATGTCCAGGCGCCTTCTGAATATCTCGAAGGATGGAGATTCTACAGCCTCCCTGGGCAACCTGTGCCGGTGCTGGGTCACCCTCATAGTGAAAAAGTGTTTCCTGATGTTCAGAGGGAACATCCGTATTTCACTTTATGCTGAGCACCACTAAGAAGAGTCTGGCTCCATCCTCTTTGCACCCTCCCTTCAGGTACTTATAGACATTGATGAGATCCTCCCGAGCCTTCACTTCTCCAGGCAGAACAGACTCAGGTCCCTCAGCTCTCCTCATATGTGAGATGCTCCAGTTCCTTCATCATCCCTGTGGCCCTTTGTTAGACCCTCTCCAGTATGTCCATGTATCTCTTGTACTGGGGAGCCCAGAACTGGACTCATCACTCCAGCTGTGGCCTCACCAGAGCTGAGTGGAGGGGAAGGACCACCTCCCTCAACCTGCTGGCAATATTTCTCCCAGTGCAACCCAGGACACCGTAAGGTTTCTTTGTGACAAGGGCACATTGCTGGCTCACTCAGCCATTAAGCGCACGTGGAGCATTAATCCCAGTACAAGGCAAGACGGGGCAGTAAGAGGAAGCTGAAGGAGGACGAGGGCAGATATCCCCTCAATAAAGCAGGTTCACAACGTGGATAGCAGACCAGGTGGATACCTGGATCAATTCAGAGCAATCATGTCTGCATTCCAATGCTTGCGTAGTCTCTCCGTCCCTCTCAGTCACACTTGATGGCGTTTCTGAGCACTGTGCGTGACCTTTTCAGATACTCCACAACAGGAACATTTGCTTTATCTCATGGACGTCACTTATTTGTGCCTACAGTTCTCCCTATGGCTAAGTGCCGAAAAAGGTGATCCCAATGACTTTTGGATGATCCTGAAAATGATCAATCTCTTCTTTTTCATGATGTCCATTTTTAGCAGATGTTCAAACTACCTTCCCTCTCATCACACACACATGCATTTCCTCCACCTTGTTGACCATTTTTCCTCACATATAACCAAAAAGAAAAAAGGAGAGATCCTGGTTTTGTGGAATTTTCCTACTGCAATTTTAAAAGCTTACTGTTTGAGATGAGAAACAAGTTGTACTCCATTTTTGTCCTTGGTTATAAATGATTAAACAGCAGGACACAGAGTTAGGAGGTCTTGGCCCATCAAAAGACCACTTCTGGATTGCAGCAGATGGTACCCAGGGTGGATCGGCAGTAAGAGCACCCTTCACAGAGCATGAGCAACATACAAATCTTGCCAGCAAGCTAAAAAGCAGCCCAGTAAACTTGCTAGAAAAACTTCACTTTGCAAAAGGATGCAAAGTTAGATCAGATGAGTTAATTTCAACCCTACCCTTGGAGTTGCTGCTGCTATTCCACACAAATATGTACTCTTATGATTGTTACTCTATTTATTTTTTTTCACTATTGCAATAATAGTATCACTC
This sequence comes from Rhynochetos jubatus, assembly GCA_027574665.1. Lineage (NCBI taxonomy): Eukaryota > Metazoa > Chordata > Aves > Eurypygiformes > Rhynochetidae > Rhynochetos > Rhynochetos jubatus. Next base: position 57,107,195 of record CM050648.1, read on the forward strand.
CTTTATCAACCCTGGCTTGAGTCCTGTCCTAGGCGTCCACTACATTAAACATTTCATTCTTTTTAAGAATGGAAGTACCATCTCCTGTCTGCAAGTCAGCTTTACTGCTGACCTTTCATACACGGGGAATCAGACTGGAAATAAAAACCACATGGCATCAAGTATGTGACAAAGTGCCTAAAACATTTTATTTGACATCCACTGAGATGACCCAAACAGCTCACTCATTGTTTCATCATTTCTGATTAATGCACTCGCCCAAATGCATGCCAGTAAAACCCTTCCTGAAACTACTCTCCATTCGTGTTGTGACAGCGATGTTCACAGGATAGACTGGAGTGCACGTGACTACTCAGTATGTATATTAGTAACATAACATATTAGAACACTACAGGCATATCCCTCCTGGCTCCTGATCTATACCTTGTGAAATCCTATAACTTTCAAAATCCTGACAAGTTTTTATAGAGCCAAATTGAAAACAGCATCACAGCAATCTTTTTTTCTGCCTCTCTTGCAGTGTATTTCCCTTCTAAAGCTGTCTTGGGCTGTAGCCTAAGATAGGTCTGACTTGGTCCACTCCTAGCAAGTGAATTTCTGCAGATAAAAATAATCCCTCTTCCACTACAGTGAAGTTGGCTTGTTTAAGTGCCTACTGAGCGAAAACTATGAAGTTCATCCACCCAGGAAACAGATACCCAGATGCCAACCAGTGGCCCTAGAAGGAATCCAAGGAATTTCAAAGTAATTTCCATTCACAGGAAAGTTATTTTAAGAAATTTTAGAGGAGTTTCCCCCCTTTTTAGTATCTTTATTGTCATTTTGATCTCACATCCACCACTGTGTCTAGGTCTGAGGGATTCTAAAGAAAAATCTTGATGTAAAGGTGTAGTTTTTTAAAATAAACTAGCAGTTTAAAATTCCTGGCATCTTTGGTCTCACAAACAGAGTATTACCCAGTTGAAGTTTTTTTTAATCAGAGCTGATGTATGCAACTTCGGTTTATTTGCCCCAGTTATCTGCCAATGTAATCACCACAAATTCATGTCAAAAATATGTCCTTACTGAAGTATTAAAGTGTTTCTCTCCTTTTACCCAATACTCGTGACAATAACAGAAGAAAAACAAAAAGACATTTATTGACTTGAATTGTATTTAACCATATTCCTCATGAATTAAGATTCTTCTGTGTATTTGCAAGAGAGAAGAATAAACAGCATCACAGCTTCTACTGGCACAAACCTACTGTGATCATATGATTCCTGCCTGCCTCAAGTATAAACTATAGAGGTCATTTTTAAAAGGCGTAGTAAGATTGACAGCATTACACCTCGTATTTTCTTCGCACCTATTTATTTCTTTGTACCCTACGTTATTTTCAAAATTAAATACATTCCAAATCTATAGTTGGAGAAAAGCTACAAGCGAGGATCAAGCGCATCATAAAACTAAAGCACTCAGATTCCAGAAGCTGCTGGTAAGATAATTTTCTTGGTCACTCTTTGTATGCCTACTGGGAGACTGATCCAGAGTAAAATGAAATAAAAAAAATCAAAATTCTGGCCTTGGTTAGGTGCAGCAATAAAAGCCTTACTGAGTTCAGTAGGGCCAAAATTCCATCTATAAGGATTACTTCCTTTGACCTAAATGTACTTTGAATCAATCCCTAATAGCCTTTGAGAGGCAAATGGTTTCTTTCATTTGACATTAACTCATAGTATGGTCTATGGTGTGATCAGATGTTGTTGGGTTTTTACATCCAATTATAAGGTGATTAAATAATTTTCAAATTCAAAACACTCCTTTCTTAATAAATTAAAAAAAATGATAAGACTGAATTTGAAATGGTTATAAACCACAGTATTTTAATTTGACATTGACAACAGAGATGCCTCATGACTGCTTACTGTGGCCAAAATGTTCAGAAACTACTGGAAATGTAATTCCTCTCTGAGCAGAAAGAACTTCAAAGGATCTTATCTTTGAGCCTCAATATGGATGTTGCAAGAGCTATTAGCTGAGGTGTTTCTAGCCCAGGCCCCTCAGTTAGTATACCCAGCAGTCAGAACACTAAGGAGCAGCGAAAGGTGAGATGTGACATTAATGACGTCAAGGTTCAGGAGACAGATTTAGCACAGAGACACCGTATCCTGTCTGCTCTCTGCATCAGGGGCATTGGATGCAGCTGAACCGTAACACAGGCCCTTCAGAAAACAAGTGGCTCTTTAGCCATGCTGACACTGTCAAAATTATCCCCGTATGACACTGCTTCAGTTTAAAAACTGCTTTCTGTTTGAAAGGACTGGAGCAAGAGTGGAGGTGAAACTTGACCCCAAGCAACAGAAAAACACCTCCCCCTTGGACAGACACATCTCAACCAGGAAGAAAAGCCAGCACCAGTTCCTTATGCCTCTGACTGGTTTGTGTCTTCCACCACCAGCGTGAGGATAAAAGTGCTCTTGTGGTGCTCTGAGGCTCATCTGACCCTTTAATGGGCTGATTCAGCTCATTAACCTGACAAGGAATGACTCCGTGGGATTTTTTTGTTTAGTATTTGCTGTGTTTGTTTCCTAGAACCAGAGGAAGGAAAACAGTGGGAGCATGTGTGCGTGGGTGGAACCGCTCTGCCTCTTCCAGCAGCAAAATTTTTAGATCAGCCTATAAAATCTTATGCTGCTTTTTAAAGGTACTGTACATCTTGACTTACAAAAGAAGAGAAAATCCTTCAGGGATTTATTAAAAAGAAAAGTGATGAAAGTGCTGTTACTTGACAAGCTGTCTTCGGTGAAGGAACCAGCTTTAAGAAGCATGTTTCCCTTCCTGTCCTTCTCCTCACCCAATGTCACCAACACCCACACCGTGTTAACACAATTGTTATGGAGCCATTATGATGCTATCTTCATTAAAAATCACCTGTCCACCCTCAAAGTTATTCTTCATCAGACCATTTAATTGCAGTGGTTCACAGGATGGCCTTTCAGCCAACAGTAACAGCCAAGCAGGCAGGGAACATCAGCATCAAGACCCACAGGCAGAAATTTTTCTTTCTTTAAGCTGGCTCTGCTGTGAAGTTTATGTGACAAACAAGCCAATCATACATCAAAGGTAAGGAAGGCGCTGACTGGGGACAAAATATGAGCAAGAAGAATCTTAGATAATTCTCAGCCAAAGACAAGGCATGAGAAGGAGCTGAGGAACAACAGGCAAAGCTCTGATGCTTCACAACATCCCTGAAGCACCAGAGAAGATTTGAGACTCAAATACACTGCATGCATGTATGCAGGAATCGATGCACGTGTGCTATGTGCAACCCTCCTCCAAGACAAACTTCTGTTTTACTCCCAGGTAGACTAGTGGCAATTAATAACAATTTTATCAGACAGCTGTAACTTGTTACAGGCCAAAAGAAAAGAAATCAGCTGTAGAACTGCTCTCCCTGAACACTACAGACAATTTCTTCATGCATCTGACATTCACTACTGGCTGGGTACAGAAGTGATTTTGTAAGCCTAATTCACACAGTAATGAGCTCAAATACAGAAAAGCTTCTGAGACTGCTTACCTCTTTTGCACTTTTAATTTTGGCCAAGAAAGTGTACAGTTCCATTGTTTCAGCAAACAGAGCCCGACATACTGCTTGATAGTGGTTCGGTGCCTCTGACCGGGTTGGCAAGTGAGCAGCACACAGCTAGAGAGAAAAATAAATAGCTGTATCAAAACAATGCCCCATTGCTTTCATTAATGCTACAGACTATGACATAACATGAAAGTGAATGCAACAGAATAATTAGGGCACAAAAAGCCATGAGACATCTAAGTTTAGGCAGAAATTGTGGTGTATTTTCTAAACCTTCTGCTACCATTTATTTTATGAGAAGAGTTCTACAAGGATGGTATAAGGGGTTGGTTGACCAGGTCCTGGAAAAATCTGAAAACCAAGTCATTGCCTTTCCATTTAAAAAAAAGATGACATAATTGTGGAGGAGAAACAAACAATCTTGCGGTACCAAATTCTGGGAAAACGTACTTAATTCAAATCAGCTTTAACAGTAAGTGTTGGTTAGCTTCCTATGAATGTGAAAGAGAAATGTCTTCCCCACCAATTTATGAAAGGTTGGAAGGTGAAGCAAGGGAAAAAAATAAAGTGTAATTGTCAAGCTGAAACTGATTTCGTTTGTTTCAAGCAGTACAAAGATTTTAAAGATCAGCAAGAGCCATGGAAGCACAGCCTTATTGCTTCACCTCAAGCACTCATGGACATTTCCACACACAGGAGATGTAAAAACCAATAGATGTTTTCATATATGCTAAGCCTGCAAAACTCTGAAAGCCTGCTCAAAACATTAATAATAATTCACAAGTACTGTTAAGCAGTCAGTCCAGCATTGCTTTTCAAGTAAAACGTGCAGCTCCCATTTTTTGACAAAAGAAGTTTCACTGAAACCAGCTTTTATATTTCAAACCGAGAACCTGAATGGTACGAGCAACATCCAGCTTCATGAACATCCAGCTTCTGCTATTGCAGAATAGCTCAGCACTGACACTAACAGTTGTAATATCTTTTTCCCCTCAGTCAAATCCATCACCTGTAAGTATCTGTCATAGAAATCTTCGCTGGAAGCAGACAGAACATATATAATTTGTTCCCTAAAAATGTTTTAAATCAAAAAATCCCTGAAGCCAAACTTAGAGCACCCATGTCATATATCAGGCTGGTGTATATATTAAAATAAAACAGAATCTTAAACCAGACCTTAAAATGTGTCTTGTTACTGTGGATTTATAGTAGATATTTATTATATATATCGCTGTATTTGTAGCTATAGAGCTAAAACTAAGAACAAGCCAAAACCTGACGCAGTAGGTGGCTACATTCAGATCTCCAGAATTAAAGCTTGAGACAAAAGCCTCTTCAGAAGAGCCCCTAATTGGCCTAGTGGCATATTTGTCCAAATCTCTCCTGCTATTAGAGTGAACACTGTGGTTACAAAGGGCACAGTGCACGTGAAGCTCAGATTGCTTTTTCATGTTGCTTTCAATTTGATTTAAATCCACGCTGCCACTGAAAGGTGTGGTCCTGTGGCCTCCAGCCGTACGTGGCCACTGATGCCCTTACGCTGCTGGCACCAGAGCTCATGCCCTAACTCAGACAGGATTAGTCACCCCAACAAAAACGAACAGTGTGGAGGAAGGGGAGCAGGAGACAATTATTCTTCGTGGCATGGATACACACGTACTAGCACAGGCAAAAAGGAGCACGGGGAGCACACTGCCAGAGTGGGGATAGGGAGGAAGGGTTGAACAACTGTTCTTGGTTGCAGCCAGATTTAGGCTGGCTCAGTCTCACTCACAAGTTGCTATCTAAGGCCACAGGTTCCTTGTTATCTTTCATTTCTTCCAATCAGTATAACAATACAGAGTTCAGTGGTCACATTTGGTCAGCTTCTTTGAGATTTTTACAAGCACAATATGGACTCCTGCACTATTCTATTCTGATTATTGCATATAAATACATATCCTTTTAGTCATAAAAAACAACATCTATAAGGAAAGTTTATATGTATGTGCGTGCAATTTTCTTCTTTCCTATATACTTTGCTTATATATAGAGAACACAAGGCCAAAATTCATGAAACTGTCCTTGATTCCTCTCTTTCGACTTTTATACTGCCTTACTATGATGGCCAACATTTTCTTAATTTTCATATTTATTTCTGGATAATAACAAGGACATAGTTGAGAGGAAAAAAACCCTCTTTTTTTTCCCTTTCTTTTTTCTTCCTTGTTCTTTCTCCCTCCCCTCTTTTTTTTCTTTTCTTTTTTTCCTTGTTAACAAATCATACCATCTCCTTTGCAAGTAAAGGGAGAAAAACCAGAACAGATGCACCTGTAATGTGTGCTGCAGTGAGAATGCGTACCACAGAGGTAGAAGCTCTTAAATATTTCCCCTGGCTTAATGCAAAATTCCCAACATTTAAAAGACCAAATTCTGAGTATGGTTAATTTGTGTTCCTTTCTCCCAATAACTAATCATGTCCTTACCTGCCTTAGTGTGTATTCAGTAAGCTATTTCTGGTTATTTATTATGGTACAGATAGAAAGGATTTAATTTCAAAATACACCACTTACACAAATAACAATAAGAATAATAACAACAGAAATTTCAAAAAGGTCCTAAAATGGTACAAGTCTTCATAGCTTAGAATAAAATTTTATTATTATACATATTGCACACAGGGTTTTTTTCTTTATTTAGAAGCATGTTAATTAGAAACAATTTGCATCAAATATTGAGAAAGTTAATGAAATGCAGCAGTGGCAAGTTCAAGCACGGGATGGCTATAATCTTGATTCTATTACTGAACATGAAGAACAGAAAAAAAAAAAATTAAATGCCTGCCGTTGAACCCAGTTACAAAAGCAACCACATAAAAAGTTGACCATTTGGTTTGTAAACATTAGGCTGCAGATATTCAAAGAGGGCCAGCAGCTCCTACTAACTTTAATGTTCTGAAAAATCAATCTCTGAGTGATCTTCTATTATGTTAAGATGCATTACATACAAAAATCCCTTGTGGTAACATTAAGTCAAGTGACTTAGCATAAATTTTTGGATTGGAGAAGGTAAGCCTGAAGAAAAAGGCAAATGCAAATAGGACAGTGATTGTTTTTCCCCTTCCCTGTAATACACTGTACTTGCCCGCTGTTCAGAGTACCTGGCAAGCTATAACTTCTACATGAAAACATACTGCAATATCTAAGCAGACAAGGCAAATCGAGTATGAAATGTCACTCTAGCCTGAGTTCAGGACATTTATCCACTTGAAAAAATTAAAAATCACATCTTTAATTTTACGATAGTAGCATTTGAAAAGCTATGTTACTGTAACACACCACAAAAATCACAATCAGAAGGTTTTCCTGACTGAGATATGAAAGGACAGGCACCTAATGAACTCCTCCTCTTACGATGTCATAGCGGCCATGGTGCAAGATCAGGTCTGCAGTCTTTGCCAGCCGTTCAGAGTTCATCAAGGAAAGGAAGCCCCTGTGTGCTGCTTATTCTGACACTTGCCTTTTCATCCCTCATGATACAACTTAAAACTATCCTAAAGGGGATGAACACAAACAGTGCCCAGAGCTTAATACAAGGGCTGTTTGTTCCATTTCCAAGAAGTCTCAATACGTATGGCTGAACACAAATCACGTGGTCTTTGCAAACTGGTGAAATAGCAAAAATATTATCAACTACTGAAACATTAACTAGCTTGGTCTGTACGCATTTCCACTTGCAGTCATTGTGAAGAGCTGAGATTTTTTAATTTCCTACCCCCCCCCCCCCCTTAACTGAGCCTATCCAAAACCCAGCTTGACCCAAAGCATTCAATCTTTGCTTAGATCACTAAGAAGATTAGAGACTGTTTCCATCCACATTCAGGGTTCACAGGAGAAAAAAAAAAAGGCATTATGTAAATACCATAGCCTTGCCAGCTCCTCTATCCAAATCCATCCATGATTGACTAGGAAACCGCACCAAGCCAAAGCAGTGTTAACAGAAATCGCAATGTAACCCTCCGAAGAGATCAAACAGCATTTCTTGCATCTGTTTGAAAATATTCCATTGAAGAGCTCCACAAAACTATGAAAAACACAACTGACTCACCCACTAAAATTCAGGCAGGTTTTGCGAAACCTTTTTGGCTAGATATACACTGGAAGCTTCATCAAAACACCTGGCCTGCTGGAATTAAAATTTCAAAAGACAAAAAGTGTTTCCACTTGCAGTCACCTTGCGCAGAGGGCCTGTATGAATGCGCCACAAAGAAGAAAAGGATTTCTTTTTCCCATGGGCCACAAAGACAAGCTATTGATATTATGCAAAACATACTCCCAGCCTACAAATGCCAGGCTTGTTAAAGTGTTTTGAAAGCCTTGGAGTATTAACATAGACTTAAAAGATGTACTTTTTCTTGAGTAACAAGAAGAAATTACTTTAACCAACTGAACACACAACTGTGCTAGGTATCTGCCTCACCCTTTGCAGTACGGTACTGCAACAGGTTCAGAAAAAGAAAACTCAGGTTGCGATGCCTTCCCAAGTCGAGATTATTTTCTGGAAGGTTTTATATCCATGCAGATAAACTAAACCTTGTGATTAGACCTTTTTGTTTGTTCAGATTTGGGGTTTTTTTTAATATAGAACCTTTTATTCCTATAAATATGAACTTCAAGAAGCCATCTGTCTTACCAGAAAAATCTTATCAAGACAATGCCCACATATTTGTAAAACTCAACCGAGCAGTTTATTTCACTTAATTATCCAGAATAACATGAAGGGATGGAGTGTTCAAAGGAATAAGAAGTGTTTTGACATGAGTTTGCAAGATGTTTCTGCCTGCTAGGACCACCCCTGTGCTGAGTACCAGTTCACAGCTGCTCTCCCAAACCTTCCAAGCAGAGACCTGCCTCTGGCTCTGCCACTTGTCACTGCAGTGGGCCAAGGACAAACAGACCCCTCTGATAAAGGGCTTTAGGGGAATTCTACCGAGGTAAGATTGATCAGACAAATTGGATGGGGGCAGAGTTAGCGATGAGTCCACAAAATAAATGTACAGAAAGGATTCACAGAAAGTTACTCTTCCCAGAGTGCTATCTGCAGAAGCTTTGTAACTTTTTAAATTGGTATTTTAAATGACAATTTCCAAGTGCCATGGAAGGTCCAACTGCTTGTCATGTGAGCTCCTAATTAGTTTCACACACCTCAAGGAAAAGGTAGGTTTTATGAAAATTGAGGCAAATTGCAAGTTTGCCTGTGTCAAGCACTTCTACCTCATTATTTAAGCGTTCTACAGCAATCTCTAAGTCTTTCCCCTCGCACTGGTAATTGTTGTTTTGATCATGTTTTCCATCGCTTTGAGGTGGAGAAGAACTTAATGGTTTAAGTGATCTTCCCCACAAAATGGCTTAATATATTCTTTCTTTACTGATTTTCCTTTCTAATATGAAAACCTAAATGCAGCAGCAAAGCTATTGCATTTAGCAATAACAGGTACAATTTGATGAAACAGTGGCCTTGGTTGGTTCCCTCTTTCAGGATTGTAAAAAGAGGAAAAAAATGCAGCTGCTGAAATGAAAGTCAAAACTGCAAATGGGAATTAGATGATGCAAGCATTGAAAACAGTGCTTTGTATAAGATCTTGATACTTAAACAAGTGTCCAACTGTCTGCATCATACAATCTTCATCATCATTATTTACCTTCTGCTTTGCAAACTCTGAGGATTAAAGGCCTTGAGCGAATTATATATATATATATATATATGCTTAAATGTCCCACAGGAATTGAGGAACGAATGTTTGCAAATGCTCTCCTGCATCAAAACTTAAGTCAGTGTGGAAGTGAAGTTGAAACACTCACATGGGTAGATCACGTTTGGGAAATGCTGCAAGGCTCTTTCATATGCTGTAGTTGCTTTTAGAAATACAAAGCAAAACTTGAGCAATTCAGCAATGCTCAGGATGGAAGCTGGTGCACGGGAAAGGACTCTTCTCCACTATTTTCTTCTACACAGAGTATCTGCCCTGATACCATTTCCTCCAGATAAGTACTGATGGCCTGGAGATGCTGAGCACTGTGACTCATTTTCTTTCATAAAATGTTACATTTCACAGCTATTTGAAGAGTCTTAACCACTTTTCCACATTATTAGACTGAATTTAAGCAATGATGAGAATCCTGATTAAATTTCAACAGACAGTAACTGCAAGATTAACACCTCACTGAACTGTCACTTATAAATTTGAACTTTTTCCAATGAAGAAACCATTAAAGGTGAAGACAATTTGTATTCTGTTACATTTCTATGACACCATATTTAGGGAGACAAGTCTTACACATATTTAACACAATTACGAACACTTTTGAAAGCATTTAAAACTTACATGGGTGTAAAGAAATGGAAAGCAAAACTACAGTGTACATTACTGACTACATTTCAATTTTTAAGCCTAACCCTGTATTTTTCATGCTCAGCGAATCCTACTGTTGCTCTTTCTTAGCTTTCTAAGCACAGAATGAAGACCTTGACTATTGAAATCAACTTCAAAACAAAGTCAAACTATGTTTTTGTGAGATGATATTTCCACTGGATATTTTTACACTAATTTTTCAATGACTGACTGATTTTTACGTGCCAAAGCAGACTTCTTGACAAAGTTGTGTTCATGTAAATTCTCATTTCTTGAAAGCTATTAAGCTATTTTTACCCTGCAAATACACCCCCTCACATACATCTGTTTCTGGAATACGTGTTAGGTGTATTGTTACACTGTCTTTACACAGTGGACTAACAACATCCTGCTTCTCTAAGAGGCTTGTTTCAAAAGAGCCAATTAAGTGAAAACCAATTCTGCATTCTCTCTTAGTTTCAGAGAAACTGTGCTCCGTTGTTTCTTAGCAGAATAATGGAGGAATTAATAATATAAACATGCAGTAATCTGAATTTGCTAGCTCTCGTTCTTTGACCATTCAGTGGAACATCAATGGGATTATTCACGAGCAAGGGCAAAATCCTACAATTTATATTTTTCCTATTCTTTTACATGAAATGTCAACCCCTGCAACATTTAGCAAAACCACTAGCTGGCCTGTCAGCAGCAACCGTTTTCTAAAGCTTGCTCTCTGCTTCACAGCAAGGCAATGCAACAGTTCTGTGTGCATTCGGCAGCTCTCATCTGTACCGCTCACGCATCTGCATTGCATGCAAGAGCAGCAGCGTGAAGGACGGGATGGAGGCATCAGGGTCAGAAAACCAGCTTCAGAAGCGGAGCTGAGGTGTAGATGAGGAAACACGATAAAACTGGATAATTAAAGGAGCAGAGGCGTGGTTGTACATATTCACAGAGCTACCTGTAGCTGTGTAGCTAACAGCCCATTAAGTTGTGGAACCACCCTATACATTATTAAATAATTTAGACCAGAATAACTGATAGCAAAGAGTTGCACCCCTGTAATGTCATTCTGTATGCTTGTCAACCATGCTTCTCAGGCCCTCCTTAGGACCCAAGCATGCCTTCTTTCTGGAACTACTACTTCTGTTCAGCAGAAAAGAGAGGGGAGTTGGGTTTTGCACCAGGGTGCTTGGCATAGGCACCAGAGAATGACAGCAGGACAGGTGCCCATCTCCCCAAGCATATGAAGCAGCCACTACACTCAGGGTACTGCTTGGAAAGAAAAGAAAAACGAAACTCAGAACATCTCTGGAAAAAACAGTAGAAAAAAGTGAAATTTTTGAACAGATTAAATGAGATGATAACAATTTTATCAAAAGGCAACAGGAAACAGTGGGGAATTACTCTCCAATCAGAAACCAAATCTCACTGACACACGCAGAAAAGGAAGGGGAGAATAATGCAGAAGAGAGGTTGTTTCCTCTGTCATTTTTCCAGTAATGCCCATCAATCTCATTACTAAACAGTTCAGATGTTTGCACACTTACTAAATGAGAGACAATATACTAATGTAAGGCAGTATTATTCATGAGCCACTTAAAAACCAATTAAAATATATCAACTAAAATAAAAACACGCACTTTCCTTGGCAGCAATTTACAGTTCATGTACAGAGCTTTAAAATGTATGTGTGTGGGAAGCTTGTTTGTTTTTATGTAAAGTGCTCAAACTTCTTTTGGTAGGCATAATAATAATTTGCTTTCATGTGTTGTCCTGAAGCATGACTTTTTACTCCTATCCAAAAAAACAGATTTCCAGCTGCATAACCAAACAAACTGCGTTAGTAAACACAACACGCTTTTAAACTTCACTCCCAACGAATAAATCCAGCAACGTCTAACCAGTCTCATTTTGCTTTCGTTAGATCTCAGTGTATGGAAACCTATTCTATTCTTTCACGCATGCCATACTCCTCATTTGTAGTACCTTTGTCAGGGAAATCAGGTCTTGAAGGTCTGCATGAAAAAGATCTATAGGAAAATTCTTCCTCCTCTTCTAGGCAAGTATGCTTAACACTTTTTTCTTAAAATTTATAGCCATTGAATCTACATTGCAATCATCTTTTCAAAGAGATCAGTTACATAATATGCCATTCTAAGACAGGTATGAACAAAATTACTTAATCCACAATGTATGGATTAAAAATTAAATACTATAATTTTGATTCAAATATATATCCTTGCTTATTCAAGCAGAACAGATAACCAATAAATCAGAACTTAAAAGGTGTTATTTTCTCCTCAATTCCCTCTATTCCGAGTGGTGGTGCCCTTTTTTGTCCTTCTCTACGCACACTCCATTCCTGGAAATTGTTTCCAGTATGGTAATTACTAGAAATTGAATTATCTAGAGTCAATGGCTATGACATACGCCCTGTATATAGGTGGGATTAACCACCTGTAGGGACTGCAGATGGTGTTTATACCACCCTGACTGCTCAGAGACTTGAGGGAAAGACAGCTTTACCGCTGTGCTTTGGCTCCACGCATTTCTTGCCAACGGCAGCAACAGGAGTAACACCACCGCTTTGTCAAGTGTTCAAGGCCACATCGTATATCCCAAGCTGCACTGAGTCTACACAGTAGGGACGACTGTAGTAGTGCTGTAAGGAGCTTCATCTCTGTAGCTGCCGCGCAGTCCATGCTGCATGTATTCTCTGACCCTTGGGCCACTAGGAATTGCCAATTCTGTTTTGCCGATGGAGACTGAGGCCGATGCAAAGCCCACTGAGCTTGTCAAGGAATCTTTTCAGACAATAAAAAAATTGTGGATCAAAGCAATAGCTGACCAAACCACGTAGGGATGCTACAGCATATTTTTCCATCATGTCCCTGCTTTATTGGTCCATTTGCACTCTTACCTGCTAAGCAGAATTCAGTCTCCATATTAAAATTTAGAATGGTCAACTTTAGTGAATTATTATGCATCCTGTAGTAATTGGCGGGTTTTCTGAAATCTTAGGTCCTGAACTCATAGGAATTCATGTGAAATGGAATCTTCATAATTTCTAATTAAGGGATTGTGAATATTTTAGTAGAATCTAGAGGCTGACCTTTTGTTTCAATGTCAAAATATATTAGCTTTATTTTATGAATTTTATGATTCTTTCGAGGGGATAGGCATGAGTCCTTGTTTCTAAACAGGATAAACAACACAGATCTCCACACAAGGTGAAAACCCAGAGATACAGAGAGATCCTCTCTTGCTAATAAACTATTTTCAGAAACATTTCTTGCTCTTCCCCAGGGTTTGGCTGCTCTTTCTACCAGTTAGCTTGCTTATTTCAAAAGCTGCCACTTGTAGAGAGAGGCAAAGCCATGCACCTTGGCCAATCTCTGACTACAAAATCAAACAAAGTTTGTTATAATTTCAAAAAGAGCTACTTTCACTTTCAAATGCTGAGCAAACTTTTTGAAATTAAGTTCTCTGCACAGTCAAAAAAAATGCATAGAAAAAGAAATACATAGTTTAAAAGTATTTGAAGAGTCTTTCCAACTCTTACTACCTTGCTTTTAATTATCATAAAATAATTTTGCACTTTAGGTTATTTCCAACCCCATCAGATAAGTCTTACCATTCTTATCAAAGAAGGAGCCTTATATAAACAAGGATGTTCTGCAGTAAAAAGAATGTGTCCTTGACATAGAACAGTTAAGGCAAAAAGCAAACAATGAAAAAACACACCACAACCCAGCCACCAGCTGCCTCTTCATCAAAATCTTATTATCTGAAGGGATAAAGAGAAAATGGAAGGAGGCAAATCACTTTCCTAGTTCTCCAGTCAACTGCTGCACGAGTGCTTTGTTTTCAAACACAGCTCTTAAAATAATTAAAGTATTTCATGCCAAGTATTCTAAGGACCCGAGCCATAGATAATTATTTACCTGTTCTCAGTTACACATCATGAAAGATATATCTCTGCAAGTCAGGCAGGAACACCCAGATCAGTTCTTCAACTTCAAAGCTACCTTTAAAACCCCTGGCACTTGCAGAGACATCTACTACATGTCCGTTGAAATAGATGCTTTTTTGTGATACGTTTACCAATGCTTTCCAAAGCAGAAATATAAAAGGAATTAAATCTCTGCAAGGTAATTAATACTGTAGTGACCTTAGTCCATGGAGAATAGGGTTATCAAAGGAGTGATCGTGGTAGAGCACTCTCCTGTTTTTTGACCATGTAGTCAAAGACCAATTGTTACTCTTGGGTAACTTGTCTGTACTGACATTTTTCACGATAAAGCCACTTTTAAAGGCCGAAACTCAGGGCAGTCACTTTTAAAATAAACAAGACTTAAGAGCAAAGTACAGGTAACTAGAAACGCAAATATATAAATCTATTTCAAACATTGCTATCTTCAGCAAGATGAAAGCTGGTTTAACATCAGCTTCATATGGAAGAACTTGATAGCGATGGATAAAAGGACAAATCTAAGATGCTGGCAAAGTGCCTCAACTGGAGTTTGTTGACAGCTCTGAACCGAATTTAGGATGTACCGTCACATCTACAAAGAGTCTGGTGTAAAACCCGTGAGTGTTAAAGCTTACAGCTTGTTCTGCCAGCAAAGATAGCTGAGAACATCACTCTCTTGTCAAAAAGTTCCAAACTAAGTGTTTCTAAAGGACTTTTTGCCAGCATCCTTAAGTATTATGTCAGGGTCCCATGAGAAAGATGACTTCAAGAGGAAGCTGGGAGAGGCAGGGAAGACGAGGGGAGTTCAGATCCCTCAAACGCTGTGTGACACCAGCAGGGAGCTGCCAAGAAACCACTCTGCCTGCAGCATCTTCATTAAAAGGCCTCGATAGCTGTCAAATTAACCTCAAAGGAGGTTATCTTTGTCTGTCAGAGTGGTAAAGAAAATTATTAATCATTTCATTGTGGTAGGCATGGAAGACAACAGAGGTTACTGGGGGGGTGGCTTAGTTATCTCACCAGTTATCTCACCTCAGCAGTTCACTGCCGTGCACCCATGCAGAATACCCAGTGGGAGATTACAAACCTCTTGAGTTTCATCTTTACGGCAAAAAGTGGCAGGATATGACAGACGCCCCTTCTGCTTTACCTGCTCACTTGCCCTGAGAGCCAGGCCAAAGAAAGATGGGTGCCATGCAACTCCTGGCCACCAGGACAGCACCTGGAAGGAGCAGGCATGTCCTCTCTCCCCTCTCCTACTTCAGCCACTCATGACAAAGTGGGCCCAGGTAGGAAAATAAAACCAGCCCGTGGCGTTCATAGGTACACTTTTTGCCACTATTTTGCAGTTTGGTTTTGGGGGTTTTTTTAGGTTTCCCGCAATGACAGATTTCTGTACTTCTCCTGAAGGTGACGCCATGAGGCCAAGTGCCTCTGGCGTCCAGACTCCTCAATGGAAAGTCCCCGGCAAGGTGCCTTGGCTCCCAACCCAGTGAGCACCATTTCCAGGGCAAGAAATTGCAATAAACACCCCTCCTTTGCTCAGTAACACATTGAAATGCGAAACGGACTGACATCACCCTTTTAAACCCAGCACAGTGGTTACTTTCAAAGTGAAGCGGAACACGTGTTGACCTCCAATTACACTGCCCAGAATGAAAAATCAGGACAACTGTTTAAGACACCAAATGACATCACTTTAATTAATGAAACCTGTCTATCAACATAATTCACTTAAACACTTGTCACGTTCAAAGCTGCTTTAAAATTACATTAAAGGGATTTACACAAACCGTCCCCAGCTTTCTTGATCAAGACAAGGTACAGGAATCCTTCATTTTCTGTATAAGAAATTTAACACAAACATAGAGGCAACATTAATTTACTAAATATTTTTATTTGCCTGGAAAACATATTTTCTATATTTTTACCTCTGAGCCATTAAAAATATTTTTACTGACACAATTCCTCCGTCCAGACATGAAAAGACTTAATAAATCATGCTGACTAATACTCTCCTGAACTTCATTTTTCTTGTTTGTTAATGTTACATGCTACCACAGAAGGCAAAGTTTTTTAAAAAAAACAAACCCTATAGCTCATTTTCCTCCTTCAATGCCGTCATGTTTCCAAACATCACCTTATAACCTTTCCATTTTAAAAAGTGGATTCGAGGACAGTGATATTTCACACCTACCTGTGCAAGTGTGTATGACTATAAAATACATATACAGGGGCTTGTTACACACAGTATGAGATAGTGGACTGATCAACATGATTAGAAGAGACCAGTTCATAAAGAGATTTGGCTTCATGAGAATTTGCTCATCTAAAGCAAGTGTTGGTCTTAGGGCTCACAGCAAGAAATCTTGGCATGCCAAAAAGGAAAAACAAATAGAATTGCTCATTAGGACCTTCTTGTCCCAACTCCAAACTTGCTTTGTCCTAAGAAAAAGCTAGGCAAAAAAAACAGAACTCTCTTTTGGCTTAAATTACCCAAAGTATCTTGTTCTTCCTTGTCACCATGAACTCAATAACCATAAAACAAATGCCTGGTTTTTCTAGTGTTTAAAATCAAGTTTCTAGCCTCTTTCCCAGAGATGCACATACATAAATAACAATAAAGCAAAGGGGTTTGTTCTCTTCAGGGCAAAGGCAAAAAACCTCCTCTGTTTTCCATCTAACCAGGCTTCCAAAAAAAGTCTTCCTAGTGTCTTCTTTACAGGGTTTACACAAAGCAAACTCAGAGCAGCGTATGAAGCATTGCCCCCGTGTGTAGTTGGCTTCCTTTAGCATGATGCCTTAGATGCCTGCCCTTGCCAATCTCTCAGCTAAATCTTCTTTATATGATTTAGTTTGTGTCTCCTAAAAATGAGTAGCCATGGTTGCTACTCAGCTCTGCCAGTTTGCCTTACCTCCCCACACAAAATCCCATGCCTGCTGCCTTCCTATGGCATTCAGGCTAGCCTACACCTTCCCTTCAACAAACGCTCTGCCAACCTTGGTAGATTCAAGGCATTTGTCTCTTGGGACCATTTTGTTCAGCTGCACAAGTTATTGTGAGTTTTTATGAAGGCTACTAGACTGAAATGATCAAATAATTCTCCACAACTACGGATACAAGACCCACAGATGCACAAGCTTTGGGAGGTATGGCCCAAGCGACGCAGTAAGGCAAAGCTAAAACTACCCGAGGAATGCACTGAAGCTATCACCCAGAAGAATACTGCTTTTCCCAATGTGTTATTCCATTCAAAATATTTACAAATCAACCATTTAAAATACACTCGGGGCCATGCATCCTGCAGAAAGCAGTCTTTTCAAAGTTACCCCTTAAGACTGCTGCAGTTACGATACTGTTTAAGGATGTTGCAACTACACGTTTCAAACAAAAGCCTACTGTAAAAATCCTTTTATTAAGAAATGCAAAGCATTCCCTGTCTTCAGACCAATCTTTGGGATAAATATGATATTCTGACTTTCAAATTCAGATCTTCAGGGGACAGCACAATCTAATACACACTGTTTATTTCTCTGTACCAAATGGCCTTATCTCACTTCAATATTTTTCTAAAACACAGCACGCAACAGTACGCTAAGCAAAGGGGAGCAGAAAATAGCAACATGGGAACACAGTAATCAGGAGCATATTAAAAATCACGTAACTAAAATAGAGAGATTATTATTTTGGAAAATTAATGGTACTTCTAAGTGAATTCAAACAACTTTCCTCCAAATGTTTCATTTCTTTTAATACTGTTACCAGCACTGAAATAAATGTACCAAAAGAAACTTTGCCTCAAGCCCAAGGCTCCCTCTTGAATAATTCAAAAGCAAGAAGATCACAGTGGCTTAATTAAAGGGCCCTTGCTCCGTTTCTTTAATTTTCCCATGTTGCTGTTACTGTACAATATGCCTCTATAAGGAATTAAGCAATTTTGTAGCACCTGTGCCGCTTCCATTTTCTTTGGCAATGTAATTATATCATCCTTAAAGTGACTTTGAACTAGGAATACTGACAACTGAAATAACCACAGTTTTTTTACACAACTGCCATCAGCAAGAAAATCTTCCGAACATCCTCAAATCTAGTCGGTTTTGTCCTGGCAAGAAGTAGAACAGGCAAAGCTTCCACAGCCACTGTTCCTCTTGACCTCTCTCCTGAACGGGGTGGGGTATTGTGAAGTTCAAAAACCTCACAGAAGTTAGCGACTCCAAAATTTATAGCGGGCAATCACTTGGAGACTCTTGTTTCAGCTTGGAAGGGCTAAAATATTTTCCCCCAGCTAACTCAGTTGGCCTAATTGAGAAGTTCTCCCCCACACCATAAATCCTGCTTCTCCTGTGCCTGTAGAGCATTACAGCTATAAGAACATCTATATTGCCCATTTCAAACAAGAGCTGTATATGTACATCTTAAAAACTGCAGGAATAAGTTAATCTACTGTTTTGAATACAGCCTGTGAGGACAGCTACTGAGAACCTTCAACACGTAACACTGTATGAGAGAGAAAACTGTACGGTAATTTTTCATGTCACCGTTAATTTACTTGTCTACTGAAACATATATCACACACACAATGTAAATAATACAAGTAGTACTGATAAGGTACATGGGATATTCCCTGTGGGATGGTGGCATTACATGGAAATCAACAAACACTTGTGCCTTACAGACATGATAGAAAATGTCAAGTGAATCTGTATAAAAATGGCCTGCATTTTTAAAGGAGTTAAAGAAGCCAGTAGAGCTAAAAAGCTAGCTGCAACACCATGAACATCCAAGGCTGCAAAGTCTACATGGGGGGAAACTAGATTCTGGTAAGATGAACCTTTGCCAAACCCTAGTGTAAGACAAGCTGCTGTCCTGGCTAATTCTTCTGAGCAGATCTACTGTCTTTACCAGGCTGACAGTGAATCTGAAAAATCCATCACAGCCTTCTGTGCACTCATCAGCTTTAGTACCCGGAGAGAGGAGGTGGTAGAGGGTTGAAGAGACAGACGCTTGGGCAGATCCTTTCAGCTTTGCTCAGTCTGCACTGCCCGGCTCAGTGCTGGAGTTAATCCGTAGGGCAGAGAAGATATGGGTCACTTTCGTAGCTCTGTTCCTTTTTTTTTTTTTTTCCAGTTTGTTATGGGTCACTACAACATTACTGTTAATTGACCATTACCCTGATTTCCAGCCATTAGTTAGAATTTCAAAGTAATCTGATCAAACAAAACGTACCTTGTAAAAGTAAACATTGATCTACTTTAGTCTCCAGGGTCTATTTTAGGCATCGCAGGCTAACAAAGGTTCTTTAATACTTCACAGATTCCCAGAGTGGTAGGGGTTGGAAGGGACCTCTAGAGATCATCTAGTCCAACCCCCCTGCCAGAGCAGGATCCCCTAGAGCACATCACACAGGAACAAGTCCAGGCAGCTTTGGAAAGTCTCCAGGGAAGGAGACTCCCCCACCTCTCTGGGCAGCCTGTCCCACTGCTCTGTCACCCTCACAGGAAGAAGCGTTTCCTCACGTTCACGTTGAACCTTCTGTTTTCCAGTTTATGGCCATTGTCCCTAGCCCTAGTTCAGATTATACCTCATATTCAGATGTGCTACTTCTAACAGATTGCTTTGCAGGTTTTAGATGTTTGTATTTTTAGAGGGAAAATCAGAGCTCTGTGGTGAAAAATTCTGCATTTTCTGCACTACGGGACATCATTACCACCAAAGAGTCCTTCTACTTCCACTGAAAAGTGGAACTTTATTTTTACCCATGTATAAGTTATTTACAATAATTCCAGCATAAAACAGGTGGGAAAAAAAGTCCATGCCCTACTCCTTTTAGATGAATAAAGGCCACACACAAATTTCCGGTGTATTCTAACCTCCCCATACATAAAAATAACCTGAACACTCAATCTGTGTTTCCTGTTTTTGTTGGACAACTCCTTGGATTCCTCAGACTCTTTTAGACTTTAGACGGGTTATATGGGTATAATTATGTGAATTATGGGTACAAAGATTTTTAACCAGTGTAGATGCATTACTGTGAGCCATAATTGAAAGATAAAAATCACCACAGAAAAGGTGATGTGGTTTTGTCTCCCAGCCTGGAATAAGACACTCCAATCCATCTAAGCCTATGCCGATGGAAGGGATGTTTCTGCTGTTCCGTATAAAAATAATAAATCAAGTTAAAAACCCAAGCCCTTCTCTTTTTAATGGGAAGACCACAGTCATGAGGG
Source organism: Rhynochetos jubatus (assembly GCA_027574665.1). Lineage (NCBI taxonomy): Eukaryota > Metazoa > Chordata > Aves > Eurypygiformes > Rhynochetidae > Rhynochetos > Rhynochetos jubatus. The sequence goes on from CM050648.1 coordinate 57,127,349, forward strand.
GCAACTTCCTTGCAAGTACATTCGGTATAATGCAGTTCTAAGCCAAACCTCTCAAAATAAACATTGTGAGCAGTACAAAATTACTTCTGTTTCTACTTATCTTTCACTTGCAGAGTTCTCAGTTGTCATAAATCCACTGGCTCTGCAGATGTTTATAAAGACCTTTGTATCAAAGCCCTGTTATTGTTGTTAAATGATTTTATTTTAAAACCAAGCACATGGAGATATTGCTCATGTATTAAGACTCAAATATGCAGAGAGACACTCTGCTTTATTTTGCGCAGTCTGTCCTCAGCCTGGACAGTACTGGAGCTTCAAACACTGACTCCTTTCATGACTCAGCCAGTGGCACAGTTTACTCCACCGGTCCTTCAGCTGTGCCTGCACAAATGCTTGAGGACTTTTGCAGCACAACAGACAAAGGAACTGATGGAGTTAAAAAAAAAAAAAAGACCAAACAAAAAAAAAAAAAACCCTTCGGGATCCTTTGACTAAATATAGGTGACATGGATCCCAGTCAAGGTGACAGCAGAGACAGAAGAAACACACTATGGTATGAATGAAGAATCATGATGTACAAGGCTTACTTGGACAAGAGAAAAATAGCAGGTTTACTACATTTCTAAGACAACTCCAAGTTAGCTCAAAGAATGGTGAAGGAACAAGAAAATGCCTGTGTATGGGTGTCATGGTGTAGCTCCAGCCAGCAGCTAAGCACCACACAGCCGCTCGCTCACCCCCGCCTTGGGATGGGATGAGGGAGAGAATCGGAAAAAAACAAAACTCATAGGTTGAGATAAAAAGAGTTTAATAGGACAGCAAAGGGAGAGGAAATAATAATAATATCACCAATAAAAGCAATATACAAAAACAGGTGATGCACAACATAACAAATGCTCACCACCCGGTGATCAACAGCCCAGCAGCTCATGTACTAAGCATTGATGCCATATGGCACAAAATGTCCCTTTGATCAGTTTGGGTCAGCTGTCCGGGCTGTGTTCTCTCCCAGCCTCTTGTAGAGAAGAAGGTGGGAGAATAGGGGCAGTATGAGAAACTGAAAAGTCCTTGGTTTAATGTAAGCATTACCTGGCAACAACTAAAACATCAGTGTTATCAACATTCTTTTCAGCACAAATCCAAAACATAGCCCCATACTAGCTACTATGAAGAAAATTAACCCTATCTGAGCCAATGGGTCCTATTCAGTCAAGACCTACATAGACCAGGATTCAAGAGAAGAGAGCGGAACATTTGTCTTCACTGAGCATGACGACTTTCACAAATGACTAATATTGTTTCCTATCTTTCCAATATATAAAGTAGTGACAACATCTGGGATACTGGTTACCATCTCAGGTTCCAAAACATTCACTACCTTCAGGCAGAGTTACAGGGTATACTGCAAGTTGCTTGTTTCAAAACGAAGCATACTGTTCTGCAGGCTCACATAAAAATGCTAAAGCCAACCCAGCCTTAAACAGCGTAACACTCACAGAAAGCTGCACCTTACTAATTTTAACCTCATGGACTAGGCAAAATTATGGGCCTTTGAATTCCAGTATCATGAACTCTTTAACTGTCATAAACAAATACCCAGACTTGTTTTTAACTGCATTTTCTGGTTCCTCTCTGGCAGGTTCCCATATTATACTTAGATGGGCTCATATATGGTAATAATATATGTCCTCAAACTCAGAGGGAGACTCCAAAATGCTTAGATCTAAATGCAGACCTTCTCATCCTGGCTCTAATTGCATGGATAGAGGACATACTCTCTTTTTCCCCTATAACTCTACATATGCCATAGATAGTTGATCTGTACTACCATCAGAGTACTCAAAACAAAGCAAGCAGATCAGTATCACCACAGTTCCTTTCAGCTGAATCAAGTCAGTCATATACTTGACCTACCAAAGCACACGTCACTTGGACTTACAAGTTTCTCATTGAAGAGACCATGCCAATGATTAAAGGATAATTAAAATATCTCAATATGGGTGGGTTTTGACAGAAACATAATTTATACTTCCTCTTTGCTTACAAGCAAAGCACAAACATGAATTTCTACCAATTAAAATATTCCAAACCGTAATCTTGTTTATGTTTGTTACCGTGAGATAACACAATATTGCACATGCTGCTCTGAAAATTATTTTCATACAAATTAAAAGGTCAACATGGAGATTTCTTACGTACGAGTGTTGTTTACTATGGGACCTGGGTCACTAATTGATCTTTGTGAAGCAGCAGTTGCACAACAGTTAATTTTTGGTCAGAATTAAGGAACATTATTACTGCACTACCTAGAAGTGATTACTTAGGTAAGGCCTGTGGGCCTTACCTGGGCACTGGGGACCATTCACCTATATTTGTCTCTGAGACAAGAAGGTGTGGCTTGGCTACAGGTAAAGCTGAGTTAACTTTTGGGACAAAAGGTGAACGTAAGTAAGAGGAAGATAGTGGTTCAGAAAGACCACTGCCTCCATACTATCTTCCACCAGATCCGCTGAAAAAGGTAGCAGAGACAGTGACGAAGGTTAACGTCGCCACTTGCAGATACTACTGACACCACTTCTGCTCTGAAGAGGAGTGAGGGTAAAGTCTAGTCTTGGCAGCAGCGATTTGGCTACGATGACAGGGCTAGGGCTAGGATGGCAGCTCAGCACAGCAAATACAAGCACAGAATAAAACCTGCTATCAAAGGGTTACGTGGTTTTATTTACATCTGGAAGTAGAAGAAGAGGGTGCTGGCCTAGAATAAAGGAGAATACTGGGATTGGGTGTAGGGTTGGGACTCAGGCCAGCAGATACTGAATAACTGCAGCTTAGAAAGCAGCTCCAGGTTAACATGAAAAGTGGTGCTGTCTTAAACCATCTGACTCCAGAGATCTGTGGGATACGGAGTGAGATAACGTTAAGATTAGGAGTGGAATTAGGGTTCAAGCATACTCTGGAAGAGATTGATAAACTGCATCATCTTGTTTCAGTACCAGAGAGGGCCACGCGCCCTGATAAAAGGACCACGTGACAGGGCTTCACACGCCCTTAGCAAGCCCAACCCCACCCAGCACTCCAGGCCCACCCCGCCTATATTCTCTGTTGACCCAAGGCTCCCCAAGCCATATCTATGCTGCCAGCCTGATGCGTTCCTGACCCCTCGGGATTACTGCATATATGTACACTTGTGTCCTTGTGTATGTGCACAGTGAACCTGGCACTCCCGAGCTGTACAGACTTCCTGTACTGTATGTGCACGGTGTGTACGCACTGTGGATAGGGGCAGGGAAGAGGGCCCCAAACAAGGAAAGTGTGTGTCTGAAGACACCCTGTCCCTACTGTCTCTATTTCTCCCTTCATTGGCACTAGGGCTGCCAAATCCAAAACACATCAAAGACTGAAAAAGTTAGGCGTCTGGCAACCAATGTCTCCTCTCTTCACAGATGCATTTTTAAAAACAGTGGATCAAGTCTGTGCAGCAGGTTGGTCCTGCCAAGGAAATCAAAAGCCAAATCAGCCAAATACACCGAGGAGTAGCACAAAAGCTCGTCTGTGCCTTCTCCAAACAGAAGCTTTGCCAATAACGATCTTGGCAGTACTGTTTAGCATTTACCCTTTTCCCAGTTCCTAGGAACTTTTCCCAGTTCCTCCACCACGTTACTCAGCATTTTCCAGGTTAGTGGACAGTTCAGGATTGACCTTGCCTACTTCACATGACAGAAAAACCTGACGCATATCTTGCCTATCTCTGTGTTTTAATCACAAAATAGGCTCATCCACATTAGTGATGAATGGTGAAAAGTTCAGTCTTCGTGGCAGACCTGACAGTGACACTTTCTGGAGAAGGATGAAACATAATCACATTTCAGGGACAAAATAATGTCCATTCTGGAGACTATGTAGCTAAAAACCTTAAAAATCGATACAAGTAGCACACAGCCCATCTCTACGTTTTCCAAGCTTGCGATTTAGAGAATGCAGGGTAGGCAAGAACAACAGTTGCTCAATTCAATAAGCAAACCTGCTGCAGCATTCCCTACAAACTGCAGAGGAGAAAGCTTCACAGCGAGTCTTGCCAAGGGGGAATTACAATTACCGAGCCTCATGGTCACAAGACCACACACTACTGTTGTGAAACAATCACTGGGTAAATAAGGGTGTAACTTGCACCACAGTTTACCACTGCAGAGGGGGAAGAAAAAACCACACGCAAAAAGTGGTCTTACCCCTGAAAAGGTACCAAGTCAAGAAAAATGGATCTTAGAAATCCGCACTGATGTCAGAACTGTGTCAGAACGATGCTGCCCTTCTAGTGCTGTCAATGCAGTAACAACTCAGAGTATGGAGTAGAGGTGAGTTGCAGAGTTACTCCTGCAGCAAATAATTTAGGAAAAAGCAACAACAGCAAGAAAAGAGAAATCCAAGGGATGGAGCAGTAGGAGTCAGGATGATGTAGAAATGATAGCTGAACTTGAGTTCATTACAGTGAAGTCACAAAAGTGGTACATTTCCAGAATGATAAAAAAATTAATAGCAACATATGGTGTTAAAATTTAAGACACCGATTTTAAAACATAAAGAGGCAGGTACCTCAGACTAGCAGAGATACATATTAAGAAAGCAGAACCAGAAAGATGCCATTCAGCAGCCTTAACAGTGGAAACCTGACCATATTCTTATCCCTTTTTTTTTTTCCCCAGGGATGCGTACCAGTGTAACTGAAGGAGTTCAGAAGTTTTCCAAACTTATCTTTTCATGTTTGCAGAAACCAAGTAACGAACTTTCAAAATAATCACTTCTACAAGCCACTGCCCTCAGTTCTGCGCATATGTATCTCTCTCCTGCCTCTGTGCTAAGTGATACTTCCTCTAACCATCCAACTTTCATTGTCCCACCGATTCACAGCATTTTTGCCAAGCTAGGGGAAAAGAGGATATATTGCACCGACCCTCTACACAGCACCGTGCTGTTTGGAGCAGGTCCCACGGGAGCTTAGCAGGGTGCTGCTGGCCACTCCTAGGGAAGGTGACTGGGTGGCAGGGAGTGGCAGAGGGAAGAGCAAAGCAACCTTCGCTCCTGCCCACCGTGACAGCATCGATGCAGCACTGCTGGGAGTGGCAGGGGCTTGAAGGGGCCTGGTCCAGGCCCTCCCTACCACAGGGGCGTGAAAGGCTGTTTCATTCATTTCTCCCTCTGACCTTCTCCTTCTCTGAGGGAGGGACTAAAAACGAAGGCATTAAGCATTTAGCAGTATTTCTGATGCGAGGAGGATACAAAAGCATCTCGAACAAAAGTTACTCCCATTCCAGTCTCCTAAGAGCTTTCCTCTTTACTGTCAACCCATCAGGAGTGGTGGGTTTTAGTGGGGTCTTGTTTCTGCATTCTAGAGTGTCCTGAAGTGCTGTCCAGGACACACTTCTAGTCTCAGCTTCCACCACTACCCTCACTTTCTGTGACACACTAAGCATTTGGTCGTTAGATATGACCTGCATTTAAATATACAAGGTTCAATCCCCTGGTACAAGTCAGCATACATTTTTCCAACATGTATTAAACTCTCAGATTATTTATGAGGTAAACCAATTACACAAGTTCTGTCAAAATCCAGTGCCTCTGTCTCTACTAAGAGCTCATTGGGCTCTAAAATTTGTACTGAAGATTACTCTATAGAAAAAAGAGGGTTAATACTTTTAAATGATTGTTCACCATAGCCCAGATCAAATTAAAGAACCTGTTGCAATTAAAATTCATAAGCTGCATTTCCAAATCTCACAACTCAGGTCAAGAACCACAACCATAATGATCATCAATGAAATACAGTATTAGACTGACTCACTCCATACAAATAAGCTACTTTAAAAAAATCCCTCCTCTGCTACAGTAGAGGAGGGTGGCAAAGGAGGAAACTGATAAGGAATAATTAAAGTAATACTGCATGATGAAAAGGTGAATTGATTGAAACAGCCCATGAAGTATCCAAGTGTACACAAAGTAATTCAACAGGCATTACACTGAAAGGCTGACTATCCAGCAGATGGGTGATATCAGAAGGTGGTATTAATAGCACAACCAACAATAAAGCTGGTCATGGATTTTCTGTTGCGTACTGTCACACATGAAACACTACTGCACGTCATTTTTGCAAGCAAACCTTACAGAAAACAGAAAATGATGCAGCAAGCATCACACTAGACAATAACATGAAAAATAGAGTTGATTTTCTCATGGATAAAGCCAGTGAAATATCACATAAATTGCCCATTACTGTACCTTCATGACATCTTTATAGGAATGAATGGCCTCAACTTCCTCTTTGTTGTCATCATCATCCTCCTCCTCCACTCCTTCATCCAGAGCATCATATCCTTCATCCCTACTCCCATCTGTTTCTGTGGTGTTAGTCATGTGGTCAATAAGCTGCTCCAGTGGAGGACTTAATTCTCGCTCTTCATTCTCCTTCAAACCATAGTCCAGGGCTTTATATATAATAATCCCTAGTGATTCAATAACCTATAAAAGTGAAAAAGAAATATTTATTAATGACATTTACATGAACAAATAGGTCAGTCTAGAAACACACTTTTCCAGTGTTTGTGTAACAAACTTGGCAACAGAGGGGGCAATAAACATCAAAACTAAAGAGAAAAAAGATCCTCTAATACTTAGAGCAGTACTTCAGTAATGCAGCACTGGACACACAAGACCAGGTCATACCACATACCTACCACTTTCTTTTGTCAAAGTTTGAAATAAAATTTGTAACTTAAAAACAAAGCAGGACCTTTTTAGATTATTTTCTCTTTTTCCTTCTAATATGACAAACCTCAAAATAACATTACTCTAGACCTTCTAAGACTACGTTACATGCATCTGACCTTTTGGGGGGTGGAGGATGGAGGGGGAAGAAATCAGAAGAAAGAATAAACTAACATGAGACAACTCCCTCCTCCCACAAATTAATGACACCTGGAGACTGCCCTTCAGCTTCTGCATCTCTTCATTGACCCAAGAGGTGTCTGGACACAGCTGTGGGTATCCCAATATTTACTCACTGGGACATCAGCCCACAAGAACTCCTTTGCCTGTTGCACAGCTGGTGAAGGCACATACATTCCACTGAAACTACCAACAACTGAATTTCATAGTAATGTGGTAGCACCTTGATTTTTCACTAAAGGCTGCTGCTTTTTTTGTACTCTGTCAAGAGTGAAGCAAACAGACCTCTTGGCATAAGCTAGCCAAAAATTGTTGTAAACATCCCAAAATGCTAAATGCATATTTTATTTCTTGGCATTACTTTCCCTACAAGTAATACTGAAGCTTCTAGCATTTTAAGGATGTAAAGAGATGGCATTTCAAATTGAGGAGTTTGGAAATGGGTATTAGTGGAGAAGGAAGGGAAAATGGGCTTGCAAGAGTAAACCCCAGGAAGGTAATGTTCCTGCTGGGAGATCCTTGTCTGACAACAGAAGTAGGATGAGCTATTGCATGTAATTTCTGATCTTTCTTGTGTGTTGTGACGGCTAGCATGTCACACAAACGAACAGACTCGCAGTGTAGGAGTTGTTGGCACTAGAGCAACTTTAATAACAGAAGCATTTCTAAATATCTGAAACCTTGTAATCAAATGCCATTCTCTCTCATATGGCTTTCAGCACTATCCTGGTCAACACATTTTTTAATGTAGATTTTTGAAATTCTATTTGGGTATATAGGACAACACAAATGGATTCTCAAAACACTACATCTGACTCTAGCAGCTTATATATTTCAGCACAGCAAAGTATTTTTGGTTTGAGAAACTGGAGGTTAGCAAAGACTTAAAATTATTTCCTATTAGTTTATCTGGACAGACAGTTTAATGAATTAGCTCTAGTCTGACAGCTTTACACTTGCATATTTCATTCCTCTATTGAGATGATTTTGCAGCACAAATTCACTTTGCAAGGAGACAGCTAACAAACAAACACAAAAAACAATACATTAAAAAAAGCATTTTTAATTTACTTCTAATAATTTTCCTATGCTGTTCCCTTGAAATGTGTTTATACATATTTGGAAAATATTCTTAAAATACAGTCAAGAAAAGTGATTAGGCAAATTAATGAAGAAAAAATTGGCCTAATTTATTTAGTTCAAAGAACAGCTTCTGACTTGGGAAATGCTTGTGAGACAGCAAATTGTACCACGGAAGTATCACTGCATACTTGCTCAGTTCTCATACCCTTCCCCAGACTCTGCCATGACCCACTTTGGAGACAGGACACTGCAATACACAGACCTTAAAAAAAGCTGTAACAGATCAAACTTAGGTTTGCAGCATATCTGGCTTGCTTCTTAGAGAAGCTATTTTGTAATATCGACCTCGTAAAACTTGTATTGTTAAAAAAAAATCTGAAAATGTGAAAATTTCACATTCAGTGAAAATTTTCACCTGCAATTCAGGTTGTGAGTATGATCTCAACATACACCCCTTCAGCAACTGAAAGGGAACAAAGAAGAACAAGTTAATTCCAATTTGAAGTAGACCTAAATGAAAATGAAGTACAACTGAATAATCACTTTGATATTTTAAACACTTGGGAGTAAACACAATGTGAGTAATTTCTAACTTCAATAAAAACTAAATTTGAAAGACCTTAGCATACATGAGGAGGACTGAAATGTCCAAATGAGATGCAAAGAAAATAAATGTCTTGTGCCAAGCAGTGATGACTGCTGAGCATAGCTTCTGGATTTTGCTATACCAACACTTGAAAAAAATAGGAAGGGGGGTATAAAGAAAGTGTGTTCTCTCTGCCTACTGTTTGGGAAGAGGATTAAGGCATTCAAAAGCACCGTGGCTAAAACTGGATGACAGCTGCCGCTTTCTTTGATGTATCTGCAATGGAGCTTTTGCAGTTCAGTAATACAGTTTGTGCATTTTTATGTACTATGAACAGATTTCATAATACATGCAAAGCTGACACAACACCAAAGCCTGCAACGGCACCAATTCAGACCTATATTTCCGTCTCCCAGCTCCTTATTTAGGAGACGTGATCAAAACCGTATTTATTCAGTGTCTGTCAGCATCACAGATTCTTCTTGCTGAAAGACAAAGCAGTGAATATCTTAACTGAGAAACTTTGCTTTGAGCTGCATTAAAACTGAAAACACTTAACACTTTCAGTAATACAGGTTTACCAAGGATCTTGTAATACCACAAAAGTGCCATACGAATATCAAACGACAGTCCTCGAATCATCAACGCTTCTTCACATGGGCAAAACTACTATTACAACTTCACACAAATAAAACTGCTAGGTCTATATAACTGGAAACATAATATACAATGTTAGACAGTCAGCTCATCGCTCCTTAAACACGAGTGCTGTCACTTTGCTTGTAGTACAAATCAAATACAAACAAAAAAAGGAAAAGCTTTTCACAGCTGAATGGATGAATTGATAAGTATGTGGGGTTTTGAGGTGGATAATCAGGGGCTATCACTCTTTTTTTAAACATCAATTATTTATGTACGAGTCACTGCTTCTAAACTGTACTTGTTTGCTAATTTCACACAAAATAAATACTTCTGGCATCTAACAAGTGACAAGCACTGGCATTGTTTTCAATTGTATGTGTAAACAGAGGTATAGTAGGAAAAACAACAATAAGAGGTTTAGCAAGGCTCTTTTAAACCACAAAGTTGTACAGTGACACACTAAAAACACCACATGATGCTGAAATAAGTGCCAGCACTAATGATAAATGATGCTGCTTAATTAAAAAAATTAAAATTTTAGAACTCATTTGTACCTAATTGATTTAGATTTTGGTGAAGGACGTGATCTTTGCAAATCAATCAGTCACTAACTAACTTTAAAAAAATAAACAAGGAAGTCTGCATTATTATGCTTTATACCTTCTTACCAAGTTCTTTTTAAAGTCATGGCTTCAGACCAAGAAAAAAAAAAAGCACATTTCCCACAGACTGAGCTGGTACTCTGTTGTGCTTAAATTGTTAGTGAAAGGGGAATTTTGTCTCACCGTGAGTATTCTTTCAGTTCCTACACCAGTGTGGACTCCTATTATACTGTTCTTTCATAACAAGTTGAGATAAAGTTGCTGGAACACTGACTTCAAACATGATGTAAAAACAATCTCCTCACGCTCCTTTTACACACAGAGCAAAAACAAAACCCAAACCATTCAGATTGCTTTTGTACACAAACATTGCCCGGAACTTTCCATTCCGCACGCCTTCCTTCAACACATTAAGGCTTGCCTCTTGGAAAAAGGTTCATTAGGGGTTTAGGCCTTTTATGAGACACAAATTATGTTCTTCCAATGAACACTGCCAGTTGAACATTCTCAAACACCATTCAAATATACAGCCTTTGTACAGGAAACAAACACATTTGAGACTTGCAAAACGCTCCAGTGAAATTACTGAGAGTATTTCTCTTTTTTTGAAATTTCAGAGAAGAATCCTTTTCTTGCCCCCAACTTACATCTCTGACTGTTGCTGAAATGTGGATTCGAGCAGGCAGAATCCACATGCCATTCCCCCCACTCCCTGCACACACAATGGGGCGGTCGGAGCTTTCAACCCCTTACTAGGCTTGCCTCAAATTTTAAACAAAGCAACAAAGCCTAAGGACAGGCTTGTACTTCCAGCAGCAAAGGGCTTTTTTTCAGCTCAAATGCTTGTCCCTCCCTCAAATTCTCCTTTCCTCCAAAAGCCACTCGGGTTTTCTATCCCTAAATTGGGATTAAAGACGCCATAAAGTTCCAGCTCCTAAAGTGAGTCAACTAACTTTGAACTTCCCCACAAGGACCTCAGATGTGGCAACCAGTCACTACAATATTTGCATTACTACTGCACTGTCTTTTATGAATTCTACTATTTTTTTTAATTAAAAAATTATACTACAATTACTATTTTTAAGCACTCCCATTTCTTACCAGCAGATCTCCAATACACTTTATGAAGGGAGAATCGCTCTGCCCTATAGTAGGAGTGCTGAGAGTCCAGAGCTGGCGTTAGCCACGGCACTCCCTAGGGCAGAGCTCCTCTCCACCACCACCCCTGGTATTAGGCAGCACTGAGTCAACCTGCAAAGACTAACCTGTCCTACTGCGGGCTCTGAATCAGCCTGCCAAGAGCTCCACACTGTGTTTCTGGAATCATAACATGTGGCATAAACATAGCCATAGACACCCTTAAGTCAAGAGTTATGTCATTGTAAATTTTCTGTGGTGCATTAGGAGGCAACACACAAACACATACAAGTTTTTGCAATAAAATTCTGTAATACAGTCCAAAACCCAAGCATGTTCAAATTTTATGTAAACCCAACTGTTCCTCTCCAGCTAGATGACAGAGGGAGCAACCTATTGTCCTGGTCATCTTTTCCATTTGTAACAAAGCAATAGGCTTGCTTCTTCAGTACCTGATTCAGGCACTGAAAAAGAGCACACTTTCGGGAAGGGTGAACAAATAACAGGGTTAGGATAAACCAAAGAACATTTTTCGGTTGTTTACCTCATTCTTAGGTGCCCTACATAACTCTCAAGAGTAGCTCATGGAAGAAGATGTCTAAATAGGTTGTAATAAGAGATGTACTGCAGTCACTGCATACCTTGGGTATATTAATGTCAGTTTTGCCACAGCATTCCTCAGTGGAAACAGGCTAGCATTACTCAGGTACTAATAGCTGGGGATGTTGCTAAATTTAAATACGACCTTCACTAAATCAGAGCAACTTGCAACGGACTGTCAGAAGAGAACAGTGAAAAAACTTCCAAGTGATTCCAGGTAAGCAGTAAGGATTAGGAATATTTCCAAGGAACCGGATTAACCACTGATTTCCAAAGAATACAGACATAACATAGAGGATTATTTAACTTCTGTGTTATTGGTTTGCTATTGAAATAACAAGATACTGCTTTCTGCAATATAATAAGTCTTGCTATTTAAGACAAAAGTTTAAGGTTCAAGAGTAATATAACTCACAGAATCACTAAGGTTGGAAAAGACCTATCAGATCATCCAGTCCAGCCACCAACCCAACACTACCGCACCCACTAGGCCATGTCCTCAAGCGCCATGTCTACACGTTCCTTGAACACCTCCAGGGATGGTGACTCCACCACTTCCCTGGGCAGCCTGTTCCAATGCCTGACCACTCCTTCAGTGAAGAAGTTTATCCTAAAATCTAATCTAAACCTCCCCTGATGCAACTTGTGGCCATTTCCTCTTGTCCTGTCACCAGTTACCCGGGAGAACAGGCCAGCACCTGCCTCCCTACAACCTCCTGTCAGGGAGCTGTAGAGAGCGATCAGGTCTCCCCTCAGCCTCCCCTTCTTTAGGACTTGTGCTCCAGACCCTTCCCCAGCTTTGTTGCCCTTCTCTGGACGCACTCCAGCATCTCTGTGCCCTCCTTGCAGTGAGGGGCCCAAACCTGAACACAGGACTCGAGGTGCAGTCTCACCAGTGCCCAGTACAGGGGCACAATCACTTCCCTACTCCTGCTGACCACACTAACTCTCCAATTTATTCAAAGGTTCTGATTATTATAAACATGTTCGGTTGTTGAAGTTTCACTATAGATATTATATATTTATTAGCATAAAAAAGAAAGCAGAATTTATTCCACTGTATCCGTCTGAACTTACATTGCATCTGCTGTATTAAAACACTGAAATAAACCCCTCGTTTTTCTTCTAGTTTTTGTTCATATATTATAATCCTCAAGATTAAGACCAATTGTTACTCTGTTATTAAGGAGTTTATCCAACCTGAAGGAATTTCACCAAAGTGACAGTTCATCCCCGGAGAAAAACAAAATTAAATTCCCTGATTTAACTGTGGAGACTCCAGTAATAGCTGAAGCTCCACTAAAAGAATTAGGTGCAATAACTAACACAGATGGTGACAGTACTTTGAAATTTCTTAAACACATCTCTATTCGTATCACAGTTTCAAATACAGGTCATGTTATCCTGATCTCATTTCAGTAAATGGTAGAGATGGCAATGACATTAGGAATTATAAGGTTGGAATATATTTGCTGAAACAACTAGGCAGAATGTGTATTTTGTTCCATTTCCCTACCACAGGCTTAAAACTATCAGAAAATTGTCATAAAATATCCTACCTATTTAGAATTTCAGGCCCCACAACTCATCCTAATCTTTTTGGAAACTTTTCATTATCACAGTCTATAAAGCCAATTTGAACAAAAACTTCATTCAAAATCACAGGGGCTTCAAAATTAAGTACATCAAAATTCAGATCACGAAAGCCTCAATGTCTGTGGAAATGCTATTTGGAAATATCAAGTTAATAAATGTTTTTTATCTTAAGCTAAAAACAAAATTAGACCATGTCACAAACTTCTGTTCTATTTCCTTTCTCATGTACACCAAAGCCATAAATCTTCTATTACTCTTCAGATTAAAGCTTCTCACACATAAAAAGTAATCTTCTAAAGTTTGAATCCAGAATTTATCTGATAAAATGACAGGTAGTATTACTACATCAGAATCATTTAATAATTCACCTATCCAACCAAAAGTCAGGTCCAAACAAAGTTTTTGTTGTCCTTTTAAATTATGAAATATAGTTATATATATAGTTTTACATAGAAATAGAAAGTAATCAAGTGAACTCTCTGAATAAACCTACAGAAGGAGCAAAGACTTTAGCTAATTACTAAAAACATAACCAGGCCACAGAAACTCCAATGGGGTCAAATTGTGTAAGAGGGAGAAGTTGCCATTTGCTGTATCAGCCTTTTGTACAAAGCTTTATCTAGATTACACGAGACTATCAGATTAACTACAGCAAAAGATTTTCTAGTGAGAGGGAAGTGATCAGCTCAAGGAAAACTGGTATAAAGGAGAGTGAAACAAGTTCAGTAGCTCTGATCCTGAGAATTCGTGTGTGACTGGTTTAAATTCGGCTGATCCTGCATACCTGCCTATGGTCTGTCAGACACGCTATAGGAGAAAAATAATAAAATGCTTACAGTAGCCTTGATTCAGTTCAATGTATGGAATTCATGAAGAAATGCAAAATAGATGCCACTTTTATTCAAAGTATCTACACAATTCAACTAAACTACTCCAAAAGTCCGTTTGCATTAACTGCTCAGCCTTCTCACACAGATTTCATTTAAACCACTACAGCTGCCTGCTACAGGCTCAGCCCCCATTTAATTAATCCAAAAATTAAAGTGAGCAAACACATGCTGCAATGTAAACCATTTCTTCTCCTGTGAGTCAAGAACTTTCTCACACCTATTTTCTCCAAAATTAACTACAAAACCCAAGCAAACAACATACCTGTTCAATGAAAGCTATTCTTTTAAATACAAATACTTGATTAGTTATAAAGTTTTACATTTGCATATGTGTCTTCCAAGCTTTCCACAGAAGGTCTCAGCAGACTTTACAAAAGTTAGGCTGGTTTCATCACATTTGCCAGAAGTCTGTATGTGTGCATTTCAAGCGCTTTGCAGATGACGAACTTCAGAGACAGATGAAGCACCTGAACAAGTTCACACAGAGTAGCGAACATGACACGTCTTCTGGTTTAACTGCAGCTTGCCTCAAATCTATCTTCTTCCATTCCTGAAAAAATATGTCCTTCTGACTCCCAACAGACTTCTCCTGTCAGCCAAATTATCGCAATTCCAAGGCTTCATGCCTGAACTCGATGATGTCAAGAAACAAACCCAAACGTAACAACACAACAGGTCTTTTTTCAAGCGATGTGCCACAAAAGGCAGCTAACACACGCTGCTGCTTTCTAGTGGCTGGAGTATTCATTAACTACACACAAAGCAATACAAATTTAATGTTGTTTGTCTTAAAGGTGCTGAATATTGATGGGAAGCCAAATAACCACCGATAAGAAGGTTGTCCTTTTCATCCACACCAAAGGGATGTGGGATGCTGGCATTTATTACATAGCTTCCCTAGGTGAACCATGCACAGGTACCTCCACTACCTTATGGAAGAGCACTCAGCCATACCTAGGCAGATATACGTGTCTTCTTTCGTAAAGAAAGCAGCTATGTGACTTTCCTGAAGAAACGCATGGAAATTCACACACATGGCCTCTGAACAAAGAGCTAAAAAATTAGGGACCCTTACTGAGAGGTTTTTTGTTAGTCAGATGTGCAAGGAAACTTGAACTTGACATTAAGGACGTAATTTGACCATGAAATATGTGGATTTTCACATGGACTAAGATGACAGTCTGAGGAGTTACTAATGTGCCAGGCAGCTATTCATTCAGGTCATGTCTGATATCTAGTTATGTCATACAAACATAACACTGCAGGCTGACAAAGCCTCTGCAAAGCTCCTCATTTTATGAATACTCTTCCATGTCCTTTTCCCCATAAACAGCAACACTGGATACCGGCATTTGGATGACTGACATTCAAACAAATACTCCTCTAAGACTGAAAGCTTAAGTGAACATAAAATATTTTAGTAACGAGTAAAGGGAGTTACTGCACAATTATCCTCGAGCTCTCACAATGGCCTCATTGGAAAGACTGGCATTAGCTAGAATAATTCAAGAGAGCACCAGTAGGCACTGTTGACAAGATATCCACTCACAAGAAGATGTAAGTCTGATATTATTTTTTAGGTCTGAAATTCAGAAACAATAGCATGGAAGGCAGACATACCCTAAACCAAAGAGCAACAGAAGGTGTGGCCAAGCCTCAACAGAAAGCTCACCACCCCACATTTCGGGCTGCAAAACCCCAGAGAATCTGGTTATGAAATGACCCTCAGAGTTTTCCATTTTCTTCGCTGTTCCTTCTGAACAGTGAGATCCCCCCAAGAAATCCATAATAAAACATACTTCTACCACAGTTAAAAATTATTGATACATAAAACATACAGTTTATAACCTCAGGCATGAAATACCTCACTTAGCACAAGATATTCTAGCACCTGCCAGCTCCCAAAGTCATCAAAGTGCTGGACTGTGACAGTTTATTAGCCTTGATGGGACAGACATATTCCTGGATTACAAATGGCTGAGCATTATTTTATTGCTCTCTGTCAATAACGATAATATCCATGTATTCTAGTACAGCCACGATAACAGAGATTTGCATATGGTCACACTTCAGAAGTGTTAATGTAATTTCAAAAAAATGCATATGCATTTTATGTTTCGAGTAAAAAAAAAAAGAAAAGCACAAAACACCCAAAAAAAAAAAAAATCAAAGTATTCCCAACTGGCTCTCTACAAACAGCCAGATATTCTACAATGCTCAGCACCTGGCCTTCTAATACAGCTGATATTATCTAGATAATTCACTTAGCTGCTTAGATAGCACGACAAGTTAGCAAATATCCAAGCATTGGTGGAGAAGGGTTAATTCCAACACTTACATCTATGTAAGCTGTACAAGTACTTGGGAACAAAAAAAAAAAGGCTGAAGTTTAAAAAAGAAATTGTTTATGCATAACAATTTACTAGACTTACTGCCTCAAAATCTACATTGAAATACTCTGTCCTATTCAGTGCATTTTGCATGGCTTGGAAAACTAGAGAGTCTCACAAAATTAGGCCTGAAAGCGCCAATCCTAAATTTCTCCTGTGCTGAGTCCTTGTTAATGGAGGTGCTAAAGTCAGTTCCTGTACAAGTCACTCTCCTGTCCTCAGCCCAAGCGAAAGCAAGATAGGTGAAGATGGGTATTGGAAGTCACATGGTAGCAAGGGGAAAGGGCAACACCAGGACAGAGTGACCCATCAATCCATAAGACCACTACAGGGCAGCTCTAACACAGTCCTACACAATTCATCCCTGGATCGAGGATCCACAACATGCTCCTCAAACCTTCCTTGCTGTCTTGCAAACAGAGCTGAGGTCAGGCATACGGGGAGTATAAAACCCCTTAGAGGTCTCATGGAAATTATAATTATGCTGCAATACTACCCCGTCTTTCTAGCCACATTATCATCCTTTAAACAATGGCATGGGATCCCTTCCTGGAAAAAGAAAGTCAAGGTTATGTTCATGCTGTGGCGAGTTTCCTGGTTTTGAAAACATCAAGCTTGTTTTGTAAAATATTGACTACAATTCCAAGTTTATAAATTCTAGGTAAATGGTGTCACAGAATATAGTTGCTTCCACAATTTTCTTAACACAAAACAACCGAAGAATTCAAATCCTAAATTTAGTCTCATCTTTACATCTCCAAGCTCCCCAGCAAAATAAGCTGAATTGCCGTTCCTAACTGCATTGTAAACCACAGGCATTACCTCTCCCATCCAGTACTTGAGCCAATTTCAAACGTAAGAAGTGTATGGGGCTGAAGGTCCTGTCGGGTTTTCCAGTTTGCTTATTCCTTTACACTTGTCATTTCCCCTCTCCTGTAACAGTTTTACCACCTGCTATATGATGATATTGACCCATTTTCAAAGCTTTGGATGAAAAGTGCTGTGCAAGTCTAAATTCTATTTCTGCATGTCACACACACAGACTTAAACTCAGCTGGAAGTGCCTCTAATCAGTCAGTTTTCCCTACAAACTAAGGGAAGGAAAAATGAAAAAAGTACATGCCTGAGGCTAATGGTTAGGCTTATCAGCTGGGTGCAACGCAACACACAAAACTGCTTTTCTTTTAGAACATAAAGCAAGACGCAAGACTGATTTATTTAAGAGTGAGTAGTGCAGGTAGCCAGAGAAAATAGCTACTAAGATTAGACCATTAGATTTCTCTAAACTGCACAGGAAATAAATTCTGACAGCACCATCCCTTTGTTTTGTTATACCAATGTAATTATACCTACCAGTCTACACTCTGGAGAACGAATGTCTTGAAGTTTAATAGGAAAAATGGCAAAATTTTAATGATTTTGGACTTTATGGCTTTACATTTTGATCCTTAATTTAATAAGAATCCCTAATTAATTTTAATATACCTTAAGATCTTAACATTTTACAAACTTGATTATATCCACACCCCCTTTTGGGAATAGCTTTTGTAATGCACACAGCATGACTGCACACATTATAGCTCAAAACCAAATAGCCTGGCAATTTCTCGACCAAACAAAACGGGAAAAAAGTTGTTTTTTCTTCAGATAATTCTCTAGCAAGTGAAATAGTTTTCCTGGAAGGAAATTAAAAAGAAAAAAGGGGGGGGGGGGGGGGGGGGGGCAGGGCAAGGTAACAGTCAGAAGGTCCATTACAGAAGCAACGCTAAATTCTGCTGGACTTTCATAGGAATCACAGCTTTGGAATAGCAAAAACATATCTGCCTAGCCAAGAAACAAGTGACTCAAAAGTAATCTCCTTAAATCAGAAAGACATCCAATTGATTCCATCAGATATTCATTTTTTATTGTTCTTTTATTTTGTAGCTCCCCGAAAGTTTAAGAAATACAAGAATAAAAGAAAAATATCATTGTATTAAAAACATAAGCCTACATTCTTTAACTAAATGAGCGCAGTCATCAATGCTCTTGAAGGAGTTAAAGATCTTCAATCAAATCGGTTTGAAAGAGCATCTTCTCAACTACCTCCAGGGAATCAAACGTTCAGTATTTCAAATACCAGTGAACAATCTGTGTCTCTGACTTCGAGAGTGCAGAGTGATGGCAGAATTTGGTTTTATTTTCTTTTCATTAACTCTTTTGCACAGATTATTTTTCTCCTTTGTGTCACACTATACTTCATTAAGCTGTGTGTTCTCCCATAAAAACCAAACCAGGCAGCGACATGTAAATGTTCACCTATGAAAAGGTGAAACCTCACAAAGGAGGGGTGTCTTTTGTAAGGACTGGGACCATGAATAAGTGTCGGACAAACTGCAATGGCACCATTTCAGAGACACTGATTTTAAGGTACAACTACTGCTTGCCAAACCGGGGTGGGTGTCATTCTCACCTCCCCACCTAGCCTCTGCGAACATCATAGCGTCTGTGTTGCAATATGGTCAGCCAGATCAGAATACCGACTGCAGAACAGTCAGACTACTGACTGTGCTGAACAACTCATGCTCGCCTGACCGGTGTAGGAAAAGAAAACACCCAACAAACCCAAACCTCTCTATGCTACTATGCACCCTCTCCGCTACCATACATCAACTTTGACATTAGGCCAAAAGACAGCACAGCACTGCAGAAACCTCAAAGCTATACTTACAGATAAAAGAAACGTCTATTTTACCTGGAGAAGCTAAAATTAGCCTTACCAAGGAGTGACATCATGACTGTTTGCCATCACTATTTAATATTTTTAGATAAAATGCTCCATGGAAACAGAATCATTTCTCTGACAATCTTTCTGTATTTTCACAGTACAATTTCTTCCCTAATTTCCAGTTTTACCTATGAATATCTCTAATTTTACCTATGAACACTGCTTTTTACCAAATACCCATTATGACAGTTAGAACTGGGAGGAGGAAATGTTATGAGGTTTCACTTCGTAGAGTTAAGATTTAAAAAAAAAAAAAAAGGGGGTGTGTGGTTATTTTAAAATTATTATATATGGATGAATCAAGTCAATCAAAAGCAAGACACAATGAAATAGTCTAACTCAAATCATAACTATTTTAAACAAACACTTATTATTAAGAGAAATACAGTAACATCTAAGAGATTTCAAAGTGGAGCAAAATATTGCAAATACAGAGTTTTCTTTTAGATTTTTTTCTTTTAAACCAAATTAAAACTCCTTAAAATCAAATTTCTGAAGATTTTTCCATTACACTTAAAGCTGTTTTGACAGAGTAATATGTGACATTTCAACATAGCCCAGGTGCAAAGGAACAAGCAGACTGGAAACAACCATCCCTGCTCACTGCCCTTATCTAATTAAGCTAATAAAAAGTATTCTACCAGAAAAAATTAAGCTTTTCTCTGTCCCAGAAAGCTCTCTATTTTTAGATGGCCAAACCAAGGTAATGAATAACGTTTATAATCATTTTAAACACACTTCCCAGCTAAAAAATTTATTCCATGAATTGGCCGACCAATGGGACTATGTAAGTGTCTGACCTAGAAACTTGTACCAAAAAAATTAAGAGAAAAAATTTTTTTTTCTTATACAGAAGGCACACCTCGAACAGTGGATTACTGATCACTAGAAAGCATGGCTTCATGTGTTTGCTCACTTTTTCCAGTGAGCAGGCACTTCAGCAGTTGCTGCTCATATGGGAACACTACACGAAATCTGTTGGGCAGGATGGTCAGCGGCCACCACAGATACAGGCTGTAACAATTACCAAGAAATTTTCAACCGAAGGCAAGACTTAACATTCTTAGAGTATACATGGGCCTACAAGGAAGCTGGGGGGGGGGGTGGGGGGGTGGTGGTTTCTTTTTACAAGGGCCTGTAGTGACAGGACAAGGGGTAACGGGTTTAAACTAAAAGCGGAGAGGTTTAGATTAGGTATCAGGAAGAAATTCTTCCCAGAGAGGGTGGTGAGGCACTGGAACAGGTTGCCCAGAGAAGCTGTGGGTGCCCCATCCCTGGCAGTGTTCAAGGCCAGGCTGGATGAGGCTTGGAGCAACCTGGTCTAGTGGAGGGTGTCCCTGCCCATGGCAGGGGGGTTGGAACTAGATGATCTTTAAGGCCCCTTCCAACCCCAACCATTCTGTGATATTTTCCCAAATCTCTCTGGCCATTTGACTATAGCTAATATTTCTGGACTGATTTACAGCTGCTTCCTCCAAACGTACATCATCTTAATATGCAACTTCCAGTTTCTACAGGAGTATTTTGCTCTTTTCCAAAGTTAAAAAAAAAATCTGATTGAATGTTAACATTAAGCTGTTTCCAAAAGACAACTTGTCACTGTTTTCTAAGGAACAGTAGCCACTAAAACTAGCAAAAGAAGTTTGAGATGACTATCAGACCTACCAGGTCTGCTACCAACATCTACCAATTTTGCAGCATTTATTCCTGAGGGCCCACATTTATGGCTCTTGTTCAGATATGGTTTTGGGCTACAGCAGTAAAAAAGACTGGACATGCAAAAAAATATCTGTAACTTGCTAATTAAGAAATAACTGCTTATAAATTATAAACAGGTAGAAAATACATTCACAGTCCTGTTTCTGCATCCATTACTCGTGATGAATGTGTGACAAAGTGGAATGATGGCTCAGGCTCACTGTGCTAAACTGAGGTAGCACGTGCATGAATAAAGCACCCACTGTCACTAAAGGGTACAATAGCACTTCCGTTTTCAAGTAAAGTGGGCTTCTATTAAACTCACTAGAACAGATTTTTGACCAACCACATTCCTCTTTGGTGAACTCACATGAGCATTTACAATATCAGATCAGAACAGCGCTTTTGAAGCGATGCTCCCCATCGTCACTCTCTGGGCTTTTGGCCATCATGGAGTGCTCCGCAAAATGGGGATCCTTTTGGATGAAGCTAAAATGGAAGATGAAATTCAGAAGCTCACCTAACGTACTTATTTTGCTGATGGCACACTCAGCCAAAGGCACTCAGAAGAGATCTAATCTGAAATAAAGCAACTGGAACACATATTCCATGGACATTGGGTCCTCAACATCAACTTTCTTGCTCTACAGACCTGCAACATGCTGTTTGTTAACGCAACGGACTGAGTTGAAATTCAAAAGTCATAAATAACTAGTGCAAGACCAAAGAACAACCGAAAAGTTGTAAAATAACCACAAAACTATTAACCCAGTACATAAAGAATAACAGCAGCCAGTATATTAGACAACATTTTGTAATAAAAAAGCTGTGGTTTTATTTGGGCAGCTCAGATGCAGTCTGCACTTAGTTTCTGTCTAAATGGAAATTTATGAGAGGTGGCTACACCTCCGGGATATCTGGGCTAGCACTCGTATCCTGTGATGAAAATCTAGCAGTGTCCACTGCTGCTCCTTCCCCCAGCTGAAGGAGGATGAGTATCATTATGGCTGGATATGCTGATGGTAGGGGAGACAGTTTAATATCTATATTAACAGTATCTATAAGCTGCTACATTAATGTTAAAGCATTTTACTTTGAGTCAACACACACAATCAGCAAGGCAATGGGAAAGAAAGAATAATGCATCTTTCTACCTTAATCACAGAGTACATTGGAAAGAGAACACAAATTTAGTAAGCTAAAATACTTGAGAAATCCCTTTAAAACACTCCCTTGCAACAAAAGTGAAAACACTGACAGAACAGGAAAATTCTCCTTAAGACGAAAGCCACAGCCCTGTTTTACAAACCTTTATCCTCCCATAGGTATAGTGTAAGATGGTGCCTTTCACCAGTTTTTACAAAGGACATTAAATCCAGTCAGAGTACTGTCTGATTCCTCTCCTACACCTCAGCTTCTACTCTGACGGAAACTTCAGAATTCTTTAAAAACAGGTAGTGGATTATTAATATAACTACAAAATATTTTGAATTCAGTAGAACAAGTGGAAGAAAGATTCTGTTAAAGCCAGAAATGTTAATAATTCAAACATTAAAGGTTTCCTCCTTTAACATCAGCGTATTTTTTTGCTGCTACAGTGTTGTGAAACTGCAAGTAATTGTAATCAGTGTAAAATTACAAAAGAAATGTTACAGATTTAAAATAGAATTTGGAGCTTTGGATATTAAAAGGTGAAATAATACAGGCACTGCAGCTCAAACCAGCACCTTCTACCCACTCTTCTTCACCCTATGTGAAGTAAACCACATGCAGACTAGGCAATGGATACTTTAACTTAAGTAAAAAATAATAATAATTAAAACCAAACAAACAAACGACTAAAAACCAATGGGTAGTTTAAAATTAATGACAAACATTGTTTCCTTGTTTAAAAAATAAATAGCAGTATGTATATATACATTGTTCAGCAATCTATTTGTCTTCTTTTAGGACATGCACGTTTCTTACTTCAGGTCCATTTCAATGGGACTACAGATAATGAAGTGTGGATGAAATAAGTTTATAGTTAGATACTAAACATTTACAATGTCCTGTGAATAATTAAGATACTGTAATTATAATGTCCCAAGCCTCACCCTTCCCATACAGGATTCTTTTTACCTATGTAGCACCCAGCATGCAACTCAGGGATCTCCTCTCTGCCAAGTCCCTGCTTGCTGAGCAGAAAACTGAGATGGGAGTGATGCAGAAGCAATTCACCACTACTTGGCCACTTCTACAACCAGAAGGTGCTTGTATCTTCTAGTACCTAAACCAAGGTATTCAAGAAGGCTAGAGGGATCCAGGAGTTTGCACTCACCAAATCTCGTCCCTCTTTCCAGCCCAATGTTAAATTACTTAACACTTTTCAACCAGCAACTGGGAGAACAACAGCTTCTCAAGGAAAGCCAAACAGGGACTGCAAGTTAAATTCTCAAAATTTTTTCTTTCTCCCCTGCAAAATGAAATAATGACATTCATAACCTTAAAAAGGCAGGAAAGGAGATATATGAGAAGAGTTACTAACAAGAAGTGACATGCTTGATTACAACACATAGGAGCTTTTTTAGTGGGGAATGGTTTTGCTCCACTAAGGGTAGAAAAGAAGGCTTCTTTTGTCTGTCCTGCAGAGCCTCTCAAACAGTAATAAGCACTTGCTTCATGACAACAAAGATTATCAGATGACTTCGGACATTATATAATAATACTTTTTAATCTCATCTCACAGTAGTTGATAAACTCACTCTGCTCTTCCAAAATCCTCTTCTTTATACCACAGACTTTGCAATAGGTTAAAAGTCCCAGGCAGACCAAAACCCCCACATTTTTATCTACACAACCCTCACCTGAGATAACCTGCTTTCTATAGGAAATACCTGTATTTGAAAGTAAATCCTCAGATAAGGCATCATCTGAGAAAACCTGCACATGTAGTGGTATACCAGACAAACCAGAGTAAGGGAGCTTTTCAGGAATCAGAATCAGCGGTAGGAAAGGAAAGAGAGACTGCAAGGAAATAGGGTGCTTAAGAGTCACTTACACCTTACACAACCACTGACACAAACCTGAAAATGCTCTGCTGAATCTCTGGAAGAAAAAAAGGAACCAAAAAGCCAAGTGAAAACTGATCACCTGTGTGAAATATATGTGAAAACACAGTCATTAATACAAATGGCATTGGGGACACAATGGATACAGTGCTCTAAGTAAGCTACTTCATCCCACAGACCTTTACCAGAGATCTCTCTCAAATGAGTATTTATTCCAAATGGGAGATAAAGTTCTGAGCAGATCAGCATTTGTCCAACATCACCTTGAACAGTTTGCCGGGCTGGAACTACGCTACACGAGACTATAAAGGCCTCTAATGAGTACTTGACTCACAAAGCAGCATTGAGGTGCAAGCCTACTTTACAAGTAGTTATTGTAGTTATTTCACAATGCCCAGCCTGTGAGATGCAATCTCAGGTGGGCTACACCTGTTCTGCAGGGCTTCGGGCTGTCAAGGTCAGATATCTGGAGCTGGTTGTAACTTGAACTCTGTTGGAGTTCAGATAAATGCAGTTAAATAGGAAAGAGAAAGCTTTAGTGTCTCCAGAGTATCCTATTCCAACAGAGAGCAAAGGGACATAGAAAGTAAGTTTGTGGTAGAAACACAGGCTTGGCTCTGTCTTTTTTTCCTTCCCTCTCCTGTCCCCAAACCCACAGGCATTGTTAGAGATGTAATTTTAGTTTCAGATAGCATGTATCTTTTTCATAGCCTCCCCAAGCAAAATGAAAGAGGGGCTTCTTACAATTTTAAAGGGCAGAAGAGAACCTCTTGACTCTCTTGCTACTACTGTTAATTATTGAAACTAAACAGATTTAATTAGAACCAACCAAACATAAAAACATGCGTAAACTATGCCTTTGGCATAGCCTGAGCCATGCAAAAGGCAATGAAGCAACCCCTTGTAGGACGATTTCACTCATATTTTAGGAGGACTAGTCAGACCAGGATTCAGCAGGGGTACTTCTAGTAACTGATAAATCACCATTATTATGCAGGATAAGCTATACAAACACATTACATTTTGAGACAGTAAAATGCCTTGTCACGATATTTTGTTGTGTGCACACAAGAGGTTTCCTGTTGTGACTGAACAGGCAACGCTAATTTTGCCATTTCCCGACTCTCACATGCGTGAGCTCATAGGTTTTATTTTGTGGGAGCAAGAACTATGAAAGTGGGAGGGGAAGCTAACAAAACTGAGCTCTGTCAAAACATTATTATCACAACACCTGTAAAATTGTAACCTCTAACCCAGAACCTAACACGATACGAGGCTGCTATCTTCCATGAGGACTGATTTATCCTCAGAAGGTATTTGCAGAATCAAAGAGGTCTCCCTGACACTTCTGAACAGGAACACTTCAAAAGTGTCTGGCCTGCCTCTCTTCCACCCCCGTGGTCTTCAACCCATTCTTCACCTCGTTTCTTCTTCTAATGGAAAAAATGAAGATACGTTGTGTGAAGCTCGGGCAACCTCTTATTGATAAAACTTTTGTCCCCACCAACTGGAAGACTGGCTTCAAACGTACATGGGTGTTTGTGGCTTTTGTTTCAGAAATGACTTTTCTTAGCTTTAATAAAATGTTCCACCATTTAGTCACAGCAGACCTTTACAAATATCCACAAGACCAGCTGCACATACTTAGTGCAGTTACCACTACATTTTATCCCCCTCTTTTCCCGTAAGCCTGGATTGTCAATGGAGGTCTGAACATCAGAGGCACTGAACCACCAGTGAGAGCTGTGCCCACAGCACTCAAAGTGCTGTATAACATTAAGTGCTCTGAAAGTCAGACTCGGGCTAAAAGAGGCACGGAAAATTAAACTATCTGTACAACAAAATGAAAACATACTATGAAAATACACATTTGTAAAACCTTTTGAAATCACAGCAATTAATATAACAGCAAAGCCCATGACAGAGTCAACCTTTCTTTGAAAATGGATTTGAATGTTGCAACTATGACTATGAAAATCCTGTGGAAAACCTGTAAGATGATGCAAGCACAGAAAGGAACCAAACTGCTCTTGCAAGGCCACCATTGATTACGGGCATTCTTCACTTGTGAACTCCTAAATTTACAACCTTACCAAGTTTTTCCTTTATTTAACATTCACGTGTGTAGGAACAGTATCACACACAGATCTTCCTTCAAAATGATCTTTTAAAATATATCTGCATGTAGCCACTCTACTAATGTTATGATATGTGCGCACCTATGGTCTGCACACATGCACACATACACATAGCAACACCATTACCTACAGCAGTAAACAATTTTTCTGTCTATCCTCTGCTACGGCTTTGTAGCTAAGCTGCTTATTTAAAGAGTTGAACCTACTCTACTCTGGAAGCTTATTAGAAGGGGCAATTTTACACCATAACTGTTAGATGGATAACTGCTTTAAAAAAGCAAACCAGAACAAATAATTGGTTTGCCTTTTTCTGAAGACCATAAAATGCTCAACCCTCTGTCTAGTGCCTGAGTATTCCACAAAGTAGAGACCAAACCTGTACTACAGTTGTTTTGTTCCTGTGGGAGAAGCTCCTACAGAGAAGACAGGTCGCCTTTGAGATAAGGCTGTCTGAGCCCATCTAGGACTTTGAACATCAGCAGCCGATTTAAAGCCGCACCCAGGATGCGACTGGCGGCTGACAGCAACGCGGGGCGCAGGCACGGCACTATGCGCTCCCACCACTTACCTCCCCAGAATAAAATTGGCTTTTGTTCCCTTCATGTGGCCTCTTAGTCATGCAACAGTGAGCTACAGACACCATAATTCAGTCCTTCGCAAGAAGGCTATTAGCAACAGCCAAAGAAGCAGTCAAGTTCGGAGTCCCATCAGTAGAAGGTAGCAGATGTTAACCACCACCATTTGTTAGCAGTTTGCTTTCAAGTAAAGCTAATAGTATAAAGAAATGATGCCAGCTTTTCTTAACTACCAACATCTAATAACACAAATTTCAAGCTTTAGGTCAGCTCCACAGAGCTGGTGAAAATCAGCTTACAGGTTTTTAATGCTTGGCAAGTCTTATTTACAAGGGTTCTACTGTGTGATTAAGCAAATTGTAAATTCAAGCATAGTTCGAACATATAGCAATTGCCTTTATGAAATGTGACTTGCAAAGGTATTACGTGAAATTAATTGGGAAAACAATAATAATCTAGAACATAGTAATCACATTTTAAATATGAAACCCTTAACTAATTCACAGCTATCCAGAATTAAAGAGTTCGTAGCTAATATAGCTAATAAAATGCTGATCTTGATGTTCCTTTACAAAAGGAAGAGCCATAAGGCCTGTAAAAAGATGAACCTTTACAATGCAATGCTACCATTCTTTTAAATTAATGAAGCCATACAGTGAACAAAAGAGCAACTATTTCTAGACATTTAACAGACTTTTAAGATTTTTAAATCAGATTTTAAAAAGATCATGGATGAACAGGTGAACTTCCACACATCTTCAGAGATGTATGAGGAGAAAGATAAGCATTTCAGTCAATACAGGCATTACAAGCAAGCTGAAATGAGAGATCTTTGTCACGACAGAATGGCTTAATTTTTTTGCATATGCTTTTAAAGTGTCCCCATTCACATCAAAATATTCTGCAGGATTCCATTTCAACATAATTTCAAACACTTCTGCCTGCAATTGCTAGGAAAAAACCTAAAGGGGGATTACATGCGTCCTGTTAAATTTAGATCTATTTACAATATAATTTTGCAGAATTTTGTGAGATCAGAGTGCATGATAGTAGAAGTAAATGATTTTGGAAATATATGCAAATATTCCACCTAATAAAGAATATAAACTGAACATTAATGTTACAAGTATACAGAACAGATAGCACCAAAGAGGATTTCCTGGTGGCTTTTAATTACAGAGTTTGTTAGTAAACACACTGACTAGCAGCATAACTAGGAATTTTGCTCTGTGCCTGCAAGGGCAGAAAGGTCAAGATCACAGAGCTCCTTTTTTACAAGCAGAAGAAAGAAGGTTAAAGAAGGCATCACAACAGGACTTTTTTTCCCTTCCTTGCCTTCAAAAAAATAAGGGATTGGAGAAAAGCTTGGTTAACTTTTAATCAACACCAATCATTTTTTTGTTCACATAAAGAAGCAATTTTATGACAGCAAGTACCTCTACTGTTTTGCCTCTACACTAAAAAGCAGTAAATCCCAAGAGCATCTTGAACATTATCAGTTTGAAGAATTTGAAACAAAGGATGAACAGACTACCAGAGTAAGAGCCAGTGAAATGAATGATAAAGACCTTTTGTTTTTAAAAGCACACAGACCTTCTTGCAGAATGTTTCTTTCACTGACACACTGCTTCCCCAACATGACACAGTTTCCACGAGCACTGATTTCAAATTATTGACGTATCTCATACTTCTCCACTTATTCTTAGAGCTCCTTTAAAGAAGGCCTTTGCAAAGCAATCCAAGAAAGTCTCCAGAAAGAAAAAAAAAATTACACGAGTGCTTACAACAGACTCCAGAATCAAGCAAACAGATAATCAGATAACATGGGAGAGCCTATTATACTCCACGGTTCAACAGCTTAAGAATCCTCCTCATTAAGATTTCATTTTTAATCATTAAAATATCCTGTATCCCTATCATAATAAGGTTCTTACATCCTCGTAACGCCACATTTCAAAGCAGTGAGTTCCCCAGATCAGACTTTGGGCGTGAATAGGCTGAGTTTCCTTTCTGAGGCTGAGTTTCCTTTCAGCCTCACAAAGTTCTGGAGGTGTTCCTTCCCTGCCGCACCTCTCCCCTCCTTTAGCCCTTCAGTGTTATTGCACAGCCTCTTAAAATATAATTTGTTGAAAAATATTTTTTTAAAAAACATAGAAAACAATAAGTAAAAAGACAAGGAAAATAAACCCTGGATGTCTTTATTTCTTTTATTACAGATGGTTGGATGGTTGTGGAACCGCTGTCATCAGAAGTCTTCAAAACCCAACTAGACAAAAAGCGTCAAAGCAACCTAGAGAGAACCGAGAGCTGACCAGAGGCCCCTTACAACCTAATGGTTCTGTTTGGAATTTTTTAGGCAAACATTTACCTTTAAATTTTAATGTGACAGTTGCAATGGAAAGAGCAGTTGGCCTAAAGCAATCATACTGACGGCCATAAGCCAACTTGCGAACAGCAGCAAATACAGAAATGACAAATTTTCTTTTTAGAAATACCGTGATTAATTTTGATATATATAGGAGAAAAAAAAGGTCTCTTAAAACCCAAGTCTTAGAGGCTGTCAGTATTTATTAGGTTTTATCTTTTCTTAAGATGGCATCTTTCCACGGGCATGTGTGCAATATTCTCTCTCCATGGAATAACGGCTATAGTTATATGTTTTTTACATTAAAATGTAAAAGTCATTACATATTCATGTATGGATATTTTGGAATAAAACTGTTTACAGGATTGGTGTTTTGTCTGGCTGATGGAAAATAATGAATTTTCTTGGCAAACGGATTAAAAATTGTCACGTGAAAATTCATAATTTATGTAGATAATCTGTAGTTTTATATTTATGCAGTCTTAAAAGTACAGTTTACATTAGAGTGCAAATCATTGTAAAAAGTCTCCCCCTCCCTTTTTTTCTAAGAACAAATACAAGCAGTTACCTTACTCTGTTTGACAGAGCTGGCTCTCTGAAATATTATGGACAGTCACACCACAAAATACAGGTCACTTTCTATTCTCCGTAATTACAAAAGGCATAAGATGTTTCCACCAGAACAGCCAGTCTGTACAAGCACCACAAAAATGCTGTTTGTTAGAATCAGACATTACCCCAATGTATTCTGACTGTGCCAGATGAAGGTTCAGTTTACGGGCATATCCAGAAGTGGTTCTCAAAAAATATCTTGACTTTCACCCCCAAGAGGAAGAGACTTTATTACAAACATATGACTCTGTTGAAGGGCACTTATTATTTTGCTTTTCTTGATACCAATTTTTGTAGCATAAAAAGGCTACATCTTCTCCCTATTTTTTTCTATAATATGTATTATTTTCACTTCTGGTAATATGGTAGAGCATATTTTATTTGGCACAGAAAGTAAAAGGAAAGTAAAAGAAAAAAAATGTTCTACATGCAATATAAGACAGAAAGAGTTGTACCACATGAATGGTAAGACAAATTATGTTCTAGACAGAACTTGGGAGTCCAATAAAATTAATCTCAAAACCTTTTTAATGAAAATGTAAAGACAAACCCATAAAACATACAGGTCTTGGTTTAAGACAACTGATGAGGTCTGTAGCGCAGCAGTTACAAAAACTATCTAGTCATATTTGTACTAAAACCTGTTCTGTCTTAAGACATCTTTCTAATTGAACTTGAAATATTAGTTACCAGTTCTCATGATTTCATCAAGGGACTCATGCAATTTAGCCTGTTCCTTACAGTCCCAATTCCCCAGTTGTGCAACGAGGTTTAAGGATTTTTTGCTTATTTATTTTTAAGTGGGGTTTTTAGCCTTTTAAGTTCAAGTAAATAAAAATCAAACCGCAGGAATTCTAAAAGGCTTGGTGTTTTAAGGAAGAAATGAAAAAATTCAAACTCATGAATTTCTGAGGAAAAAAAAGGAGTTTCTAAATCCTGACCTAATTTCATATGCTTGGATTTTATACGACTGCTTTGCATCATTTCAGATTTATCATTCCCATAATAATTATTATGTAACTTCTACTTTTTAACACCTGCAGATTTACCAGGGATCCTAAGGATACACAAGCTCTGCATACATTTTACACCCATATTTTTAAGTGCTAGGGAGGGAAACAAAGAAAGAAGAAAAACACAACTCACACTATTCCACTATCAACATCGAGCTCCCACAAACATTAAGCTATTTTTAAACACCAGTCAAATCCTACCCAAAAAGGGCAGTATCATTAGCTATTCTCATTACAACACTTCCCCAGTATCTAACCAAGGCCAAACATGTTTCATTACAAAATCCAAGCTCAGTGCATCCTGTCTTCCAGTCACATGCGGTAAATTCAGACTTTTTTTTCGTAGTATACAAATGAAAGCAGAATAATAAAAAAAAAAGAAATACACCATTCTTCAAAAATCATTACACATTCAAGGAACAGTTTTGACATTAAGCCTCTCCTGAACTTAGTCTTAGCTAGCTGGTTGCCATTTCCCCAGACATAAACCATGCAGCCCTTTATTGTGTCCAAGAGGTTTAAAGAATCAAGAAATATTATCAAGAGGTTTAAATATTTTCAGCATAGGTGGTAGATCTATTGTGTAACATTAACCCAAAGGCATGAAAGCCACCACCTAGAAAGCAAAAGACAAGGATTCACGTGCCTTCATAGCTTTTTCTTTTTTTTTTTTTTCTTTTTTTTTTCCTTTTACTTCTTTCTTGGTAGGGAGAGCAAGAACAAAGAGGAGCAGCACAGGAATAAACAAGCAAATCCACAGGAATAAATAAGCAAATCAACTACTTTTCTAAAACAAAACCACCCAGTGAGTGAAAGGTGATGGAATAACTTAAGACTATTTTTTCTGCTTCCATGTAGAAGAGAAAATTATACAAGATCTCTAAAAGTCCCTTCTATCTCCATGTTTATGATTCTGTACTTTATACAGCTTCAGGCAGCTATAATCACCAAAGACTCCCACACTGAGTACGCAAGATGTCACAAGACCTAAGAAATAGAATGTTTCTATTGTTCTTATGAGACATCAATATCCTAAACCATATTTTCACCATTATTCCTAAAAGGCAGACTTAATGTATTTATAGCATGACATTATTCTCTTAGAATTTTATCTTGCAGAATTTCATGTAAGACCTGCAGTCTTGAGAGATTTTCCACTTTCACATTCTGCTGCTAAAAGAAGAAAAAGAAGCTGCATCCATGGTATGACAACTTTTGACTTATTGTAAGATATGTCATTAATTGTGGGCACGTCCGTTCAGTTGGCACATACAAGCACTTCTATTGCCAAGTGACTTCTGTCTAACCTTCCTTAGGAAAGCACATTTACATACTTGTATGAAGTTTGGACAAAGATACTGCTTCCCAACTAATGGTCATAGGGTAGCCCACCAACATTATGTAACAGTGAAATACTACTATTAATGAAATGAATGAAACTGTGAGTCAACTTGTCACATTTTTTCTTGTTCATAATGGAGAACTGTTGCAACAGACAAAGTTGTAGAAAGTCATCAAAAGAGATGAAACAAAAGGAAAAAAAAATTCAAGAAAAATAAAAATTAGTTGTTCTCTGCCTCCCTGATACTTTTGAGTCCAAGTACCTTGAATATCCTCTCCAAGAACCCTAAGTTTGACTCCTCAATCATACTCTATGTCAAAGAGTATGTAGGACTCTACATCCAGTTTTGCTACCAAAGAGCACTTTTCACCAGCAAGCAGAGCATCTATTCTGCACTGACTCTGAGTGTACAAAGCAGATGCCCACACCGTACACACCACCAAAATTCCCAGCAAGCTACATCTCACGCCAGAAAACTACCTATTGTACTAGCCGAGAGCTGCAAGCAAACTAGTTTACAGTAGTGTCACCCACATGGAGCTGTGGGCCACCATGGTCCCCTGCATTCAGAAATAGCTCAGGCAGGCTGAAAGGAAAAGCCAGGTACTTCCTGTGGTTACAAGTATTAAATCTTGTATTTTCAGTATGGCAACTGTGGTTGTCAATCTTTCAGCAAGACAGACCCAGAGCCAAAACTCCTGCACAAACACAGAAACTCTTACATTGCAAGGCAATCGTTGAGCCAAGAGTTAGTTACATTTCCAACTGAGATAACAGGCATTTATCCAAACAAGGTGGCTCTTCTCAATTAGATACTACTATATAGATAGCAACATCACAGATATATATATTTAATGAAAATCTATGTATTTTAAAGTATTCTAAGTATTTCCATTCTGGAAAAACTGCATGCTTAAATCCAAAGCATTGTAATCTGTGCTTCATTAAGCCTTGAAGGCAGCCCAAATGCATCAGTCAGCTCCAGACAGAAGAATCTCAGCTACGACTCATGGGTTGGGGAATTTCTGCCCACTCCATGTCAATTAGGAAATGACTCAGTCATGCTGAACAGAGTGGTCCTCTTGCAACACAGCTACCAAAAAAAACCCTGTACGCCAATTCATACTCCAACCACTCTCCCTGGTTCACAGTCTCAGCCAGTGTGCAGTCAATCTGTAGATACTTCAGTCAAAAAAACCTCAAAACCCCACACCATGTACTATATAGATAATTTCTTTTCCTGTTTTTAATGACATTTCTGTATTTGTAAAATAGCAGTGCCTAATTAGAGGAGCTAGAACAGCAAGAAGATGTAAAAAAGGTGACATCAGATGATGATGGGATGCTCACTTTGTAGGATTTGTTAGATATAACCGGTTGACGAAATAGCCAATTCTTCATTTAACGCATATGATTCTTTTATTCAGAGCGGCCACATGGCTCAAATAACAACTGGCATCTTCTCTGCTGAGCTTTTCTGAAATATTGTCTTAGTGCTTTAGAAAAGGAAGACTTCTGAAGTTTTCTGTTTATTTTCTTTTGCCACTAATAGCATAAGTAAAGCAATCTAGTAAATACTTCTAACTTAAGAGCTCCACAGGTATGTGAGATCCTATACAGATATTTCTCCTCAAGGAGAAAGGACATAGTATTGACTTTTTTACGTATCCTTGGAGAGGACAAGCTTTTATTGTTCCTGTTTATAGTAAGTGAAGTTACCTCTCTGCATGTACCATTGTCTCCTCAGAGAGAGGACACACAAAACATATTAGTTTGCTTTAAAACTGTTTTTCCAGCACTGTGTGATGATGTTAAGACTGCTAATGAAAGTAAGTGGACAACACCTTCAGCATTAGATGAGTTTTAGTATTTATTGTATTATTTTTTGTTGGCCTGCTCTTTTCTGACTCATAGACATCATAATTTCTCTTCTCAGAAGCTCAGTGAGAACATTTCTTTCCAAATATAATTTGCCATGAAACAATTGAGATGTTTGTTTTTCCACATAGGAATTTCTCTCAACCACAAACAAGTCCCTGACCTTCAAGCAAACAGGCACAATGATCCTAGTAATAATCTAAAATTATATTGTGACTTGTTCACAATGGCCATATAAAACAGGCATCAAGGGTGGGAAAATGGAAAAACAGATAGGCCACAGTCACCTCACCAGCTGGTTGGTGGCTTTTCTATGGATGTTGCCCCTGTCACCATAGCATTTCCACTGGCTGGGGAGAGGATGTTGATGTAAAATACTGCGACAAACCTGGAATTAATTTCTCAGACTGTGGGGTATGGCTCATGTCAGCAATTCAGGCATGCTAAAGCACCTGGACAAACACAGCACAACTCCTTGGTATTTACTTTGATATCCCACTATGACACTCTCAACAGATGAGGCAATAATGATATCACTTTTGCAGATCATTCATAACTTTACCTTAAAATCCTTTGTACTCTGTTCTGCAAACCTGTACTCACACGCATGTGTTGGCCTCTACTGCTGCAGGGAGAGAAAAGTAGTGCACGTATCCCCACCCCCAGGGTTCAGCATCCATGTGTGTCTATATGTTCTGTACTGGTTACCTTTTGCTGTGATCAGAGAGAGGAAACATGCTTCCCTGTTTTTAACTGAGCAAAGAACTCCATGTAAGGAAACAGCATGGCCAGTCACCTCTGCCACAGAGGGCGAGTCAGAAGCTGAGGGTGACCACAACAGAGGCAGGGGCAGTGCCCTCACTGACCAGGGACTCAGTCCCAGGTACCCAAACAGGAAAAGCAGAGCAGGTCTGGTGACAGGAATCAGGGTCAGCCACAGTCCTTGATCAAAAAGAAGTCCCATGGTGACAAGGCAGGTCTGAGGCTTGGCCAGGAAGGCAAGTCCGCAGGTCAGGTCCAGCGAGGGACATGGCTGGGCACAGGAAGAGCTGCAGCGCAGCTCAAGAGAGAAAATGCAAAGGCTCAGCTTAAATGTTGCTCCTGAGAAAAAAGGAGGAATGCCTGGAACGAGGCTGCTCATGGCTCTTCACAGCTGCTCGATCCAAGGTTACAGCTGTACCACAGCAGAGCTGGCCTTGGGCACGGGCAGCCCTCCCCTACCAGGGGTGTGTGCACAGGGCCCTGGCATCGAGCACTGAGCTTCAGTACCCAGGAAACACCAAAATGCTGGGGGGAAATGTGTGTATTCTTCCAGTAAACAGTATGTGGCAACTATCAGAAAACAGCGTTACTGAAAAATCAGATGTCTGAAGTCAAGAGCAATGCAGTGTTCAGACATAATGTAAGATACTGAAATATATATGGACTTTGAAAGCTAGCTTGTGAAAGAGCTGCATTGAACTCTGTATTTACCTTGAGTTTTCCTGACCTATGAGACAAAATACTAATCATGTTCTTCAGGAAGAGAAAAACTTCATCTTCCTGAATGAGGAAGATTTGGCAATTTGCTTACTAGACTTGTTTCGTAACTGATCATGAGACCTACTAACAAACCCGTGTTGTTCACTTTTTAATTAAATGAAGTCTATTATATTTGGGCATCTCCTGGAAAACACTCATAATAAAGTCATTGATGGTTTTGTGTAAGAGAACAATAGCCTTTTTAAGCCAACATTGTTTATGAAACTAATACCAATTACGGCCATCAACAGTATCACATAAACAAGACCTTCCTTAAAAGAAAGGATACCAACAACTACTGCAGGAATTACTGAAAACAAACATGCGTGCACGCTCACATCCACAAATCAGCCTTGGGTACCACGTTACTGTGACTCCCTGCACTGGCAAACTCATTTTGGGTAGCACAAGCCTCCACAGTGCGCACACAGGTGCCGCAGCAGCAGTATCCTCATCCCATTCGTACTTTGTCCTTCCTATGGGACTCTGACTCTCTTTAAAGAAACCAAACTGTTTTAGCCAACACCATGGCTCATTCCTTCTAGCCATTTGACCATCCTACGCTTCCAGTGACACTCTGAGTCAGCACGCTGCCTGTGCGGCCAAGCCAACACTTGTGCCTCCTCCCTGAAACCTCTCCTGAACCATCCCCAATGCCTCAGCTCCGAATGTGAGGTCAGCGTGGGCGTTCCAAGCTCTTAAAATATTTCAGGACTCCCATGTGTTAGACTGATCCTCTCCTCTCTGAACCTGGAAAACAACCGAACTTTCTTTCCATCAAACAGTTGGAGAGGATAATGCAGGCAAACAAATACACAGCTAAAATAACCCTGACTCAAAGCATTCAAGGAGCAATAAAAAGGATTGATTTACACACATGGATTTGGTCTTTTTTACATAAATTATTTCATTACAGCAACATGAACAAACAATTCACCAAAGTGCTCCAAATAGCATATGTTTAGGCTGGTTTAACAAAACGATCAGCTAAGAAAACATTACTAATATCTGGGAAATACATAAGAATCTTTGCTTATCTTGAAGCCTGCTCATTTTAAAACTGAATTATCTATATAGGCACATTCATGAGCAAATGTTTTATAACGCACGTTGCTTGTTGTTGAGCAGTTGTCCTTCCATAAGAAATATAAAATAATCTCAGGTATGTAAAGTCTATACAAATAATCAGTGACAAACATATATATGAATTTGAGACATCCACGTGGAAAAAAAAAAAAGGATGCATACAACAAAGTAAGAAAGATCTAGGATACACAAAGAGCTCTTAGTTTAGGTAGAAATTGTCTAGCCTCATGTATCTGGAAAACATTTCATCACCAGCTTTACTGCAAGTAAACAGTGATACAATCTAAACCAGAAAATGAAATATATCCAACTGTCTAATGACAATGGTTGCCTAACAGTCTTTTTAAGATCATTCGATTAAATTTGAAACTGGCTACATTATGGTAGTATACGTTGGGTATTTCAAACATTACAATCCCTAAGACTGGTTAAGTAACAACAAACTTTATGTAACATTAGGTTCAGTGATTTGAAGCCTCCTCTAAAACTTGTGATCAGTCACAAGGCTCTATGACTCTCGAGTTTATCATTTCACTTAAAGGGAAACTGTTTTTCATCCCAGATAGTTAAATATTCAGCATAAGCACATACCATAGCTTAACAAGAAGCTACCAAGTCTCAGTTCACGTTTTCCTTGTGCAACATACACTAATTCCTGATGCTGTTTCACGTGTGTGCAAACCAAATAATACCATTCCGCTGCTAACGGGAAACACCAACATATCCACTACGCTTCCTCTGTGTCTGCTATTTCACCATGACAAAAATAAATACATACATACAATCACATGTATGTGTTTGTTTGCTACGCATGATAAAACATCAGTTTTGTATTAAAAAAAAAACCCCAAACTTAGAACGATTTGCAAAGTTTAAATAAGATCACTCATTG
Source organism: Rhynochetos jubatus (assembly GCA_027574665.1). NCBI lineage: Eukaryota > Metazoa > Chordata > Aves > Eurypygiformes > Rhynochetidae > Rhynochetos > Rhynochetos jubatus. Next base: position 57,164,748 of record CM050648.1, read on the forward strand.
AAGACTAAGGGAAATCACTGGAATGACACTCATGTCAGCCATTTCCCAAACACACAAACATAAGGTTACGCACAGAAACTAAGAACAAGGGGTTTATTACCAGTGATCCAAGTTCCTCAAGATCTGTAACCCAAAGTTTCAGTACAGAAGGGTGTTAGAGTTTGGAAAGTCTGTTTCTAGCTTTAACAGCACTCTGGGAAGGAGCTCATGCCTTTGTCTTTCATGTTGTGCTGCCACATCAATGCTCTGCTCTGAGCACTAACCTCCATGCCCTCAGTATTTCTCAACATGCAATTCAAAACAAGTGCTAGCAGATTAAAGACAAGACAGAAAGAATGTACCCATACGTGTGGGTTACATTTTCAAGCAACTACAGCTACTACAAAGAAACAAAGAATTTTTTTTTCTGTGCTTGGGTGGCTGTCTGCATAGGTATTCTTCACAATGAGGGTGGTGAAACAAGAGTAGATTTTCCGAAGAGGTTTAGGTATCTTCAACCTTGGATGCAATCAAAACTTGACCTGACAAGGTCCTTATCAACCTCATTTAACTTGAGGTTAGCACTGTCTTCAGCATTCTGGTCATCTGGCCCAGATGATCAGGGGTCCCTTCAAAGGTCCCTTCTAACTATATTATTCTATGATTCGATAACACTGTAACCGTGACCCATTTCAAGTCCCATCTTACAAATTTACAATCATTAAAGAGCAGATCACAGAGGCTTTCATACACGCGAAGATCCAGAGTCCAGCACAGTCCATACCCAACAGCATTGTTGCCAGAGTTTGCAGCAATGACACCCAGCTTAACAAAGTTACAGAGCTCCTGGTGGACATGCCAAACAAGTCAGTGCTGGAAACCTTCTCTACATCAACCCCAGTGCAGCTAAGGCTCTCGTGAAATAAACGGCAATCAACCAAGCCAGCACAACCACAGCTAATGTAAATCAGTCTTGGCACAACACATTAGCCACGTCAAAAGGATGTGAGTAGCGATGGCCAACCCCCCCAGTTACACCACAGTGGAGACAAAAATATGAAGGGCTTAGACCTGTGAATGTTAAAAGACAATTTTTCACATTCAGAGCAACTAATGAAGCTTGTAAACTTCATGGATCCAGAAGGAAAACTCAAATACATTGTATAGTAACAGTTGGCAGAGGATCTTCAACGTCCCTTCATAAATAACACTGTAGTTAACAGGAAGACCAACTTCATAGAAAGACATGACAGTAAGTATGTTGCCAAAGGTACAAATTCAATAGAATATTGCATTGTTCAGTGTCTCATGATACAGGAATCAGGTCTTTTAGCATCTTACAACCAAACAGCATTCTCTGCAGACTGAAAAAGGACAACGTTTGGGTTTTTTGACCCTAGAAATCCTGTAAGACATTCTTAAGTCAGTCATTGCAATGGAAAAAGCTGAGGAAATCCGAGACTGTGTAGTAATTACACCCCTGAAATGGACGTGGCAGCACAAGTTATTCCTCCACCTCAGTTTCAGGAGGCTGCAGTGCCACGCAGCAGGAGTCATGGGGGTCAGGTGCCAAGAACATACGACCTTCATCTTACGGAGGACATGGCCTTTGTAAGAGTCAACATACAGGAACCTCACTCTGTGGCTGTAGGTGTTCTCTGAGTGCAACAGCAGCAGCTGCTAGGCTTAGGGCAGTCAGAATTTAGCAGAACTTGTAGCTGAGGACAACTGCTTGCTGTATCCTTTTCTGTTGCCTTTACTCTGACTTTTTTTCTCGGGATCCTCTTGTGAGATCTTCAGGTGAAATCCTGCACTAGGATGACAAGGACCCTGCTATTTGCAGCTCTCAGGGCCACGGCAGGGACAACAGTGGAATTAGTCTGGAACGCCAATGGGGCCGACATAATCTAAGTAGCCACCCAAAAGAGGGATTCTGCAGGTGTGGGCTTTGCTCCCCCGGTTTGTGGGATTTGAAATCACTGACAGCTCTATGCTTAGTTACTGGATCTCTCCAGAGCAGCAGAGCTACAGAGTGTGGGTGGATGACAAGAAGTATGCTTTGAGGAGGCTGTTCTCAGGAGATAGATTGCTGCCTACTAGCAATTTAAAGGAAAGCAGAAAACATACTTTTTGAGGAAAACAATACTTTGTTTTGGAGTTTCTGTACAACTGCTGTTAGATGGGCCTTTTATTTTGAAGTCTAGCAATTCTCAGTTTCACTGCATCAAAGCCACAGAGGTGGTAACTACCATAAAGCCCAAAGAAGCTGATATTCTTTGTTCCTATAGCCATTAAACAGGGAAAAAGCACAGCAATCAACATTTTTCTGTCTTCTGTTCAGAAAGCTTTTTGGAAACTTGCTTTCACAATGACTATAAAAATCTGTAATAGGGCACATCAAATAAAAACCCCCACCATCACATAAATTCAACCACCTTTGATGAACAGTATCTTTTAGTTATATACAACGAAAATATCAATACAATTGTCTGTTAATTCACAATGTTCAAGTTTCCATGCCAAGATAGGAAACGCAAGACTGTGTGTATGTGTACCTGCTGCAGTGCCCGCTGTCTGGTAAAATCCATCTATCTAGATATTCACACAGTCATAAGATTGAAGAACCAAGATCTTCATACATATGCAAGCTGTCTTTTTCAAAACCAAAAGGATGAGCCACTGACAGGAAAGTGCTTGGAATCTCTTTAATTTGACACTTTGTGTTTCAATATGACATTTGAAACGCTACAAGAATACCAAAACGCGGTGTTGCACACAGCATAAATGCAGAGTGAGGTTCAGGCTGGTTTTAATGATTGTATCTTGGTTCATGATACATCTACTGAAAAATTATACCAGTCCTCTGCAGCAGATTTTTGAAATTAAATTCTATTTTTAGGACCACTAGCTTGCTTACTTCTAACAGATTTTTTTCCTGTCTCTGTCCTACTACTCATTGCTAGAGTATTTCCACGCTGTGAAGCTAAACATTGTTTCATCCACATTTCAATGACAATACATTTTGTTTCACTACCTTTTCGAGTGCTTCAGTAAAGAAAGGTTTCCTTATTCTGTATTAGTTTTTGATGCTTCTTTCCCTTATTACTGGGATAGTTACCCTTTTCTCATACCTAAATATGACTCCTACTTCAAATCCCCAAGTGTGCTTTTTTCTTCTATGAAACTATTCATTTTGCTTTCCCCCAAACATTCTACATCAGTTTTGAAATGCATTCTTTGTCTGAAATGTATACAAGAAATTTAGAGGCAAGTTTGTATTCTGTGTAGGAACAAAGCTCAGTCTATCTACTGCCGGAAAGCGAACAATAGAAGGTAAAGTCTGCTTTTGTACGAGCATGGCAACATCTACATTTATAACCCTGAGAGATAAGTGATTTATTTTGAAAGAGAAGGGGTTACCACTTCTATAGAATTTAAGTATTTAAGAAGTCTACACAGAAAAAACGGATAGACTAGCCTGAAAATAAACTCCTAGTATCCTGATGAAATGTGTCTCAAGGGAATTAGTAATTTCTTGGCAGTAACGTAACAGGTTTGTTATTTTGGGTAGCACTGAAAATCTGAAGAAATATTTTTCGGTTTGTGATTAAAGTTTAAATAATCTAGATTCTAAAACAGCTCTGCCATGCAGCCCAAACGTCACACTGGGCAATTTGCCCAATGTCTTCAAACTTAATTTTCCTTTCTCTGAGTACAGGATTTATTTTATCCCACCAAACATTCATCTCACCTACTTTAGTGCCCACATAATTAAGTCACTGGGGCAACTCACAGAACCTCAGGTTCATCACACACCCCATTTATTGCTGGTCTGGGCTTTAAACTGTAGTCTGTCACTGTATTTGCATATATAACTAGCATAACAAGACACAGAAATCAGCTGGAGGATCTGAGAACTGCAAGCAGACAACACTACTCCAGGAAGTTGGGAGTGCAGAGATTAAAAAGACTTTAACTTTTAAACAAACATTTTCCTTGTGTAAGAGAATGAAGTACTTGAAATTGAAAAACAATTTTGCTATAATCCCCCTAAGTAAGTGCTAAAACATTCTACACCACACTGGCATGGTTTTTTCCCCTTCTCCCATTTAATACAGAAAACTTAAGTGAGAATTCTTAACTTTCTATTTAACATCCAGTAATGAGTCTGAAATATGAAAAACAAATTGTATTCCAATACATTTTCCTAGTGCCAGTGCTTTAAATGTGACAGGCATAAACATGCAGCTGACTCATGAGCATGCAGTATTACTGTTCAAATGTCCTTCAGACGGTGCGATGAAAGCGTCAGACTGCATAAAGAAAGCCAGGTTCAGCACTAGCTCTGCCTACCAGATCTGAATAAAAAGCTAAGAGCTGACAACAGTAAATGTGAAATTTTGAAGCAAAATGTATCACAACAAAAAGTTGACTAAATAAAATCATAGCAGAAGTCCTCAAGTACATTAAGCTGGACAACGAAAGCTATTACAAAAAAGTAATGCTGGATGTTATAAACACATCCTGGCCAAAGTTCATTACAAACATAATTTCTGTCAGTATACAGATAAATAAAAAGAGAAAGAAGAAAAGGGAAAAGAACTATTTTCTGCATGCCCTACCATATTTGTAGGTTTAAAGAAAACTCCAGTAGCAAACAATACAAAGAGTTACAAACAAAAGCAGCCCTTTGGAAAATTACAAGGCAAAAAGGTGGCCAAGGACCAGAGACTGCAATTACTTGACTGTGTTCATGCCGTTTCAACTGTATGTATTTACTTCATGCCCAACTAAATGAAACATTTGTGGAATACCTAGGAATTGCATGGAGCTTTCACTCTGAGAATAAAAGTGAAATACTCAAAAATCCAAGCACGAGCAACATGCTAAGGAAAGCAAATGTAATCTGACATGCTACAAAGTCTATTCAAAGGAAACTATTGATTCACAATCAGCAAATGGTGAAGGAGTTAAAAATACAGTTTAGAAGACTACACACATTTTTTTCTCATCTATGTTCTCTGAAACACTTTTAAGAGCTTTGCTCCAAAGCAAACAGAATGCACAGCACAAAGAATGGCACATCTTTCTAAACCAACAGGCCAGATGGAGCAACTTGTTTACTTTGCAATGAGTGTGTGCTCCAGACTTACAACAGCAGCAAGAAGATAGCCTGAACGTGTAGACCAGAGGTGAAAAGCAACATGTAGCAACCCCAAAATCACGATACAGCCAGAAGAGTCTTTCAAAAAATCTTTGAAGAAATATTTGTCATCATTGCCAAGAAAGGAGTAGGTGGCAGGCAGTTTGCGTTACCCAAGACAACCCAACAAAAAAGGCACAAAGCCTGAATTATCATCTTGGCAACAGAGAAGAGAGGGGTGCTTTTAGCAGACGGCAATTAAGGATTTGGCAAGCAAGTGGAGGAAAGGAAAGCGTGTGAGTCAAAGATAACGCTAATATCACAAGTCCAGATAACAGAGAAAGATAAGGACACAATGAGAAATGCATAGCAGAGTAATAATGAATTCAGGTAGCAGAACAACATCCATGAGGACCAACGGAAGAAACAAGTAGAAGTGCAGGGAGCTGAGAGTCATCAAATACTGGGCAGAGGCAGTAATGCAGACCCAAAAGGGCAGATGATTAACTTCCTGGTTAGGGAGAAACAGAAATAAAGGAAGTTAATGAATGAACTATAAAAGATTTTGGAAGAAAAGAAGAGAGGGAGGCTGGCAGTAAAAGTACAATACATATGAGAAGCAGTGACAGGAGACTTGGACAAGGGTGTTTCAGTCAGGCTTAAGGTAAATAGGTGGAAGGGAAAAACTGTCAGTTTAACAGAATACTCCCATCTTCTTAAATGAAGCAGGAGTTAATCTACTAAGTGTGAACAGCTTGCCTTGTCCTAGTTAATTATTTAACCTTCATTTCTTACAGAGGGTGAAGTACTAAAAGCATTACAGGTGCTTCATAATTACTACTGGTTAATAGAAGAAAGGGACATGATGAAATACAAATATAGAATTCAGTCACCCCTTTGTTTTATCTGTGTGTTTAATTTACCCTCTGTATTTCCTTTTGGCAAATGAAAGTATTTTACTTCACATGGTACAGCACACAGCAACACTAAATGATAATTGAACACTTCGGCACTGAACATCTTTCAAGAGTCCTTCCTTCACACCATTAAGGAGAGATCTTGGAGCTTGCTTGGTTTTCCCATGATCGACATTACAAACATGTAAGTGGCAGACAAAATTAAACAGTTTAAGATGAAAATGTTCACACTGGTAGGTCATGGGGAGCACAGAAACTTAGCAGTTGCTAAAAACTTCACTTTAGAACAAAAGCTCAATGAGTTGCACTGTGTCAAGTCAAACAAAAGAAAGTACAAGACTAACAAAAACTCCTTTTTGCCTCAGTGAGCCCCAAGACGGATTCAGCAGTACCCTCTCTGCCAAAGAAAGCACGCAGTGCTGCACACTCTCACAACTCAGCTGCAAATCCGGCTTTGTTTAACGTCTCAACTTCCCAGGCCAAGTGATTTAGATAAAACGCTACATGTTAGTGTCCGTGTGAAGAAAAACATTTAGTCAGAGAACTGCAAAGAAAAAAAATGTACCCGAGTATGTATTAACCAAAACCTAGAAACTAACTAAAAAAACCCATACTTTTTTCAACTGTTTATTTTCTGCTGATCTCACTGTATGCTAGAATAAGCTTTACAATTTTTGAATGCTCAAAGACAGCGTTACTGGCAATTTCTGAACTGTCCACACACCACGACCTGCCCTCTTATTAATCTACTGAAAATGAGTACCTGACTAAAATTCCAGTGAAGCTTTACTCTTAGTGTTTTCCCTGAGTAACCTTTGAAAACCCTGTGAGGGGACACCATATTGCTCCTGCCTTCTCCTGCAAGAACTGAAGCTTATGTATGTTCACAACCAGAGGAGAGCAGCTCTTCTTGCTCCCAGCAGACAGACAAGATAGCAGAAGGCGGCAAAAGAAATAAAAGGCTCAACACAGATTAACCACACTGTCTACTTGTTTATAGAAACTCCACATGTTCATCTGCATTAGGTTAGCTAAGGATACATTTTTAAAAAGCCTTTCATAAGGTTATTTTCCAAAGTAAAAATTGCTGGGGTTTCTACACATGTAAAGTGGCTAACAAGAGTATATGTTAAAACGTGATCTACTTCATACCAGTACAGTTTCGATAAACTAGATCAATATTTCTAAGCACGTTCAAAGCAGAAATGTTTGAATGACTCAATGTTACTATAAGTTACCTGCAAAGAGCACAAGTGTGATTAAACAAAGTAGGTGGGAGCACCCAGGATTCAACTCATTCATATATATCTACTACTCTCCGTGCTTTAAATCTCTTCACATTTTGACAATAAACTTACTGATATTTCTAGTTTTATCTTTCAATCCTTGCCTCATTTCCTTAATGGGTAAATTTAAAATAACATTTGCTTTTAAATGATAAGTTTGGAAATGTACCTGGTAACTGAACTGCTGAAGTGAAATTAAGTGTTTAGGTGCCTTGAGTTTCAATTTCTTTGACCCCTGACCAAATTCAGAACCGATAAACGAGCAATTTGGTTATCTTAGCTATGTTAAAATTAGCCTAATCCAGTAATGCATATTATAGTTGAAATAATGCTGCTTAGATACTCAAAGGCTTTTATGTCAGAGTCACAGGGTTACTAAACCCAGCCAACTACAAATAAGAAAAATCAGAGATCAATTAGGAACACACACAAAAAAGCCTACTTGAGCAATTTACTCTCTTAAGGTGATTTAATAATCTAGAACCAAAACATTTTAAAAAAAATGTTTGTTCTTCATAAAACATCTCTAATACCCACTTCAGTCAGAGGAAGTTACTCATGTTGTGCTCGTTTTGGCAGGGACAGAGTTCATTTTCTACACAGTAGCTCTTACAGGGCTGTGTTTTGGATTTGTGCTGGAAACAGTGTGGATAATTCAGGGATGTTTTCATTACTGCTGAGCAGTGCTTACAGAGAGTCAAGGCCTTTTCTGCCCCTCATACCACCCCACCAGTGAGTGGGATGGGGGTGCACAAGGAGTTGGGAGGGGACACAGCTGGGACAGCTGACCCCAACTGACCAAAGGGATGTTCCATACCATATGGTGTCATGTTTAGCATGTAACGCTGGGAGAGGAAGAAGGAAGGGGTGGGGAGGGGGTGGTGTGTGTTTGGAGCGATGGCATTTGTCTTCCCAAGTAACAGTTAACGCATGATGGAGCCCTGCTTCCCCGGAGATGGCTGAACACCTGCCTGCCCATGGGGATTGGTGAATGAATTCCTTGCTTTGCTTTGCTTGTGTGCGTGGCTTGTGCTTTACCTTTTAAATTGTCTTTGTCTCAACCCACAAGTTTTCTCACTTTTAGTCATCCAATTGTCTTCCCTATCCCACCATAAGGCCTCTCCCCCATCCCACCGTGAGGAAGTAAGCAAGCAGCCGTGTGGTACTTAGTTGCTGGCTGGGGTTAAACCACAACAGAGACAACTACAATATCAAAAGGAACATCTGAAAGGGAAAATGCAGTACAAAATGAATGCAATAGTACATTTGGATACTTAACAGCCTGCCAAAGTGCTCCTTGCTTTCCTAAAAAAATATGTGCTGAAGTCCAATTTCCCTTGGCTTCCCAAAAATCAAACCATCCACTGACCCTATTCAGTACTCCCAACTTCAACACTGCAAGTGCTGTGTGGACTGAAGGGGTACAGGGGAAGAACAGCTGTAAACAACAAGAAATCTTCAGAGACTCAGCCTCTTTGCGTCCTTTTTGTCTATCATTTAATCTACATTTTATGCACTTTATTCTCAGCACCCGTAAATCTTCTGCATACTTTTTGCATTGTGGATATTGGGCTTCTGTGTGAATAGAGGTATTCAGGAATGGAAGGGTTGGGTTTTGTCCCCCACAGATCAAAAAGCCAACACTAACAGGTCGAACTTACCACTGAAACTGAACTTAATGAACCCCTGAGGGGGTCTATTTTACCTCAGTTTTTAAAATTGGCCCAGACAAAATCCACCAAGAAATAACAAAAGGCTCCCTCCACACAATCACTCTGAAAACGATTATGTTGTTTCTATTCATCCCCAGAACGCCTACCGCTTCTCTGGATTATTTTTACTATCTGGTACTTAGCGAAGAGGCAGGAAAACACAGCATCTCTAACAGAAAACACATAACTAGCAGACTTCATAGAAAAACAATGTCATATGATCTCAGAAGCCCTTCAGAGATTCAGCAAATCATAAGTGTAGTTATAACTTCTGTAGCTTAAAATTTAGTTGCCATTACAAGGAAAAAGAAAAAAACAAAACAAACCACCATGAAACTGAGAAAACAGAATTCTCATTTCATACCAGTACTCTAAACTTATTCTTTATTATATACATCAACAAAGAAGGACAATGCAAAGGGCAATGAAACTGTAGGCATGGAAAGAACATCTAAAGCTTAAATTTTCCCTGCAGTTTGAATGAGCAGTCAGACTACTCTCTCAGTCTGAACAGATATGCAAGCATGTCCACTGGCACAGGTCTGCTAAAAAATTAGCACATTAAGGCTAATAGGATAGCTATCATATCAACCAGTACATATGCTAGCCGCCATAGATATGACAGTATGCCATTGATATGATAGGTATCTTCTCAAGCACGCTATAATGGAATTTATATAGAGAGGGTTCTACAAAAACCAAAGAACTCAAAAAATCACCTTATTCTCCCAACACTGAGATCCCTTTCAGAGTCATATGAACTATATTTTCAAACTTTCATATTTAATCTCATTAAAAAAAGGGTAGTTCTTCAGTTACCACAAAGTAACTATATAAAGAATATTTTTGTGTTTGAGATTTAAAAAACAAGACAAAAAAACCCATAAGACACCACCTCTACCACCACCTAATCTAATGCTCCATGCTCTGCTATTTGTGCTTTTCACAGGCAAAACATTCCCCAGAGGGATGAAAGTTACTGCAAGACCTAGTTTTCCTCCAACCACTACCTGAAATTGTCAGAAGACCTAGACTGAAATCTGTCTCTGGACTCTTCCCCAGCTGATTGAAAGGTTTACCAGTGGCATCACTGGAATGAAGATTTCATCATAAATCCTGCGTGACTTTAGGGCGTGTAGATTATTAAAGGCACATCGTACTACGCTACAAAATGACAAAGCCTTTGCAAGGAACAGTTGAATTCTCTTAGAGTCTCTGGACAGATGGCAGGATTTGACTATCACTAAACCAGCTTAGTCAAATACATTATTAGTTCTCCAGCCCAATATTCACTGTGTATTCCTAATGAAAGTGCTGAATGAAAAGGGCGATGTGCCAAGTTTATAGCAAGTAAACAACAGAAACCCATTTTCCTCCAAGATCAACCGCCTCCCGACATGCTGTAAACGCTTATACAAATTACAAAAAACAAAGCTCCTCTTAAAAAAAGCAGCTCATTACAAAACAGAAGAGATCAAAACCCAAAAACTACTTTTTTGTGTGTTTACTATTTAATGAAGTGTCTGTTAAGCTGTTACTTTGTGACTATGAAGTAATTCAGGAAAATCAGGAGGTCAGACTGACTGCCACAGAAGGACCACATCAATGGACACACATAATGGGCATTCAGGTATCTAAAATAACGACAGGTTCCTCAAAGGCTGGATGTGCAGCTTCCCTGGGAGATAATTCCATCAGCAAGGGATGCGGGCTTCACTTATCAGAACTGGCACATAATGCTCCAGCACGACTTCATGCCCGCAAGGAAAGATGCATGATTCTACACTGATTTCTAGAAGGCAATCTGAGTTCCCTTTAATTCTCTGCACAAGGAATCAGAAGCTCTCATAGAATTACCAGATTTGCAACCAAGCACTGACACAGAATTTTATTTTTTCAGTGCATAATCAAAACTTACTTTGATGGAAGTCACCCTCAGTCATATTTTAACTAAAAGAAGTGATTCTCCTAAACCCATTTTTGCCTGTCCTCCATGCAGTGACATTTCTTCTCCCTTGTCACTCTAAGGTTAATGCTCAGGATGTAGAACGAAGTGATTATTACTGTGCATGACACAGTTTGTTTGCTGCAGCAATTACCCCTCAATCAGAATGCTACTTGTGTTTACACTCAACAGGGATAAAAAAAAAAGAATCCTAGATATTAGTATATGCTAAATACACCTATTTCAAACTGCTTGAATTTTGAGCAGGTGACACACTTTAATGTAGGTGTGGCGTTATTTTTAATGCAAAATTATGACACGTCTTTTGAAATTCTAACATTCTTTGCTATTAAATACAGGCTCCCATTTTCATCAGTGTGAAAGAGGTGGTTGATTTTGTTCACATCAATACAATGAACTAACAAGTATATTCTTATTTGTACCAAAACAAACACAATATCCTTACAACCTATATATTTATTTCTCTAGATTATCTGAAATACAGTCAATATTTCAAGTTCACAATGAAAAGGTAAAAAAGAAAGTTTAGCCCCATAGACAAGTACTATAATTTTTACTGTAAGTTAAGATTTTTAATAATTAGAAATACACAGAACTGAGAGCTTGTTACTAGAATCTGCATACAGAGCACACAGTCTCTCTAGAACATTTCTACAATTGATTCCTTTTGTGATTTGACACAAGCTGAATGGTGTTAAACAATTTATTTGCCACTGTTTGGGACAGGTTATTTAATTTATTTCTGACTTTTAAACAAATGTGAGAGGTTGCGTATATGTTGATATCAGCACACATACTGGTTAGCTACATTACTCATACACAACAGACCTGTGCTCAGTTAGGTGGGTCTTTTCAAATACACAGCAATTAAACCCTCCTACATATGAGTCACCGCATTCACGGAATATTTTCTATATGAGTACTAAGTGTTTACAAATGAGGCTGGCATATTTTATATAATCTTCACCACCTTGGTTGAGATGACCGAGGAGCACTACCATTATTTACGCAACAGAGTCATAGGCAGGTGCAGATTAAATAAGGTCACCTTATTCCTTACTCCCATCTTCCCATCGTGGCTATGCCATCTGGACTCTGAACTTGAGACACCACTCGTATTGCTAGCTTGAAATAAATGGTGTACCAACTCACGACAGTTTGCAAGCATTTTATGATTGTTATTAGTCACAATTTTAAGAAGTTTCCCACATATTCTAATACATCTAATACTCAGGCCACACTCTTTTCCACAGGCATCAAAAAAGTGAGACAGGCTGCCTCTGCTGAATTCCTAGTTCTGGAAAACACAAACATCATCAAATCCAAGTCTAAAGCTGCAGCCCCAAAGGAATTTTGGAGGAGGAAAAAGTCACTGACTCCTTCACAGCCTCCTTCAAAAAGGACACAGATAAATAGAAAAGTCAATATGTAAATGGTCACAGTGCTGCTTATTAGAGACAATTTAAAATGAAGCCTGTGTCTCAGGGGAAATTATCATCTGCTTTTCTTTACAAACTATCAACAAAAAATATTTTAGAAAGATCAAAATTAAAAAATTCTTCCCCCAGAGAAGATGAAGCATAGCATACCCAACTGACTCTAACTAGGTATTTTCATTTGAAACAAAAGCACTTCTACTTTCCCAAAATGAAATATTCTATGTTTTATTAAAAGTATCTTAATGGGGGTTTATTATTGTTCAGATTTTTAGTGTTAGGGCCTTTCATTACTTTCCATTGAAAAAACGTAAAGCAAAATTGTGAACACTATTTAGTATGCAAAGCAAATGACACACTAGATTATCATTTGTAAATAATCTCTAAATCTAGCACCTTTTTTTTTTGAGATTTAACAAATGCTGAAACAAAACCAGGATGCATTTGCTTAAACTGAACCACACAAAGAAGCAAAGCATGCCTACTTCCAGTTTCTATGCTTATATCAGTTAGGAATTACTCCTTACACTGTATCCTGCAGAAAGGACATTTTCTTTTTTTTTTTTTATTATTAATACTTGCAAAAACCTGGATGGCCTTCGCATTTTACCATTTGTAGTTGAATTAGCTGGCCTTTTGTTTTGTTTCTAAACCAGCTGTTTTCATGCACAGTTTATCTCCGTATAAACCATTCAGTAACAGCAGTTTGTCACCTTCATATATATTATTGATGAGAAAACAGACAATCCGCCAATTAAGATGCATGCACTTGCCCCGTCTCCAGGCTCAGCCTGAGGTACTGATGGAGCTGTTGAAGTAAAAACTCAGTTTTACATTTCAAAGAAAATTCAAAGGCAGTGAGAAAAGACTGCCCGGCAATGGACTCAGAAATTGTCTTTATTGCTGGAAAAGTTTATTTAAGAAATAGACTATATTGTTTACTCTGAATGATAATAAAAATTATAGCATGAGTCCTCAACTTGTTCAACAAGACATTTGAATGAGTTTGCTTTCAGTCTTGGATTAATCTATGAATCTGCCAAAATGACAGCTTGAACATTCTTACAATACTAGCCACAGCTTGGTATCAAAGATGCAGTGTCAAATAATGGTCAAGATACAAATCAAGCAGATGTAACTGGATATGTGTTTCTATTGCTACCTCAGCAAGATGCACAATATTTTTTGGGCCCCAAAACATTGCCAAATGATAGATCAAAGAAAATATTAAAAGTATTTGAAATCAGGATGTCTTTAGATAGACAAACAACCCTGCGATCACTTGTCTTCACTGCTTCCATCCAAATTCTTGGTTGTCAACAATCACCATGCCATTCCATAAACACTAAATATTTATTCGAAGACCTACCAGTCCTTTCTAAAATAAGTATAACAAAAGAATTTATCCAACAGAAATTATCTAAAATAAAATATTCTTCTAAAAATATACAAATAAATTAATCTCATGAGATTACATTGGCTGCATAACATCTCTAACCTTGTTTTTGGAAAACCGCACTGCCTTTCTTTCCTCTGTTTCTGAACGTAAGACTAAATATTACATTCTAAGACACATTTATGCAGCTGTTAATGAAAGTCATAAATACAATACATGTTTCACGGGACAACTTTGCAATAACTCCACATTATAAATGTACCACTTTTAGACTGTAAGTTAATGAAATAGAGCTGAGCTAAATCAGCACTAGCAGAGAACACAAAATATTTTTCTTACCTCCATTTCTGTGCAGTGTAAACGGCTCGATTTATCTGTAAATGAAAACAAAAAAAAGTTTTCAGATGAAGTTAAAGTCATTGGACAAATAAAACTAAAAACTTGTCACTTTTTTCCTTGAGTAATTAACAAATACTCTTTGCCTTACTTTAATCACACATTTCAATAATGTTTCCATTATATATGCATCACAGAATTAACAACAAGAAGGCCCTGCCCTTTTTATTAGGATACTTCACAATATTCCCTTTCAAAAAGATGTCTTTAATGCCTGGCTTCATTATTTAAATTGTATGAGTGATGCTTGGCCATGGAGGGAACATGAAAACACATCGGCTTAAATTAAGCAGCAGCAAATAATTATTTCAAGGGAAAAAACAACATTAATTCATGAACCAGGGAAAAGCCACTGTTTCATCTGATACTTCTGGGGTATCAAAGAGTTCAACAACAACATGAAGTTCAAGCAAATCGAAGATGAAGCATTACTGTAATATTTTTGTAAGTCCCTCTTGTCAACTTTTGTATTTCCTCTGAGTTCAGAAACATGACTTTGGAATTTATATAATACAGAAACATTATATTTCTTAATCGTTTCATCAAATTGAAATCTCCATTTTCTCAGAGACAAAACACTTTGGTATAAAAGTTTAAGTGGCTTGACAGTTAAAAAAAAAAAGACTGAAACTTCACAGCATATTATGAAGGTACCATTTCACTAAAAGCAGCAAGATCATGATTTCATAGTAATAATTTATATCAAAGTAGGGTGAAGTAATTCTGACAGGATGATTTTCTTGGAAAAACGATATTCAAGAAAGTCAAGCATTTCACAGAAATTTATCTTTTTCAAAGGGGAGATACCCAAAACTTTAATTTCAAAACACACAGATATTGAATTTTACTCTTTTTTTTTTTTTTTTTGCTTTTTGGCTGCATTACAGCCACACTGCTAGTCTAAAATCGCTGACTTTGGGCTTGATGGCACTCACCCGAGGAGATGTGTGACACATTTTGAGTCCCCACTTGCCCAAAAACTAGAACAATGCACGTTCGCTTGACCGTGCACACACACTGAGAGCATATGCTACAGGTGATGGCTGCTGAATACCTCCCAGCGTAGCTGAAGGATTTACTGCAATAGCTAGGAAGAGCCTGCAATTTGTAGCCATAAGTGGAAGGACTGTTTTATCATATTGCCTGGCAAGCTCAAGGAAGCTCATTCAACTGGTTAGCATAATGTTTGCACAGAGGAGTGATCACGCTGACTTCATACGTTAAATCTGAATGGCATTTGAAACTGTCAGCACTAGGGAAAAGTCACCCGCTTAGAAAAAGATTGATTTTTCATATTCAACAGGTCACCTTCCCTTTGAAACTAAAGGTTAAACACACCTTGGATGAATAGGGAACATCCACCTAACAGTGAAAGTTGTTTACCTTCATTGTGAACTGTTGCCAGCGCAAGCAGAATGCGTAGCACTGGTGTCTGACTTTAAAACAAAGAACACAGGAGTGACTTAAAAAGGCAACTTTTGCATCACATATCATGTTTTCACAAGGACTGGTGATTCTGGTCGATTCATTTCAAGATTCACAAAAGAGATGGGTTTTTGTGTCTAAAATGGTAACATTCATGTGATCGGTATAAACCATAAATGGGAGAAACTTAGTGAGAACTCTTTTGAAATAATCCTACGATTATTAGCAAGTATGTAAGTATTAGGGACTACTTCGGTAAAACTCAAATGACAGATGACCAAAACAATGTATCTCCACAATACAAGACAATAAAAGACCAATTCATAGAAATGTAATCAAGATTCGGAGGAGGTGGGGTGTGTGGAACTGCGATGCCTTTTTTTAAATTATTACTTCAGAAAAAAAGTAGTGATTTTAAACCTGTAACAATGCAATGGCATACGGAAGGCCACCAACGTTTGCAGTTACTGACAATTTAAAATATCTTGACTTGCATCTCCTATGGAACAGGAGTCAAACTATTTACTAGATCCTCTCAGTAGCACAGACACAATGTACTCATTGCTACACCTCATAGCAATGCTGAGACCCTTTGAAAAGCCTGTTATTAAAAGCCCTAACCAAGTCCTGAAGCACAAACCAATTAAATCAGCCCAGACCAAAACAAGTAATGCAAAAACTGTATTCTCAAAGAAATGGCAAGACGCTGGCTGGATGGTCACACTCAGAGAGTGGTGGTCAATGGCTCAATGTCTGAGTAGAGACCAGTTACGAGCGGCGTTCCTCAGCGGTAGGTACTGTTTGACATCTTTGTCAGTGACACGGACGATGGCATCGAGTGCTCCCTCAGCAAGTTTGCTGACCATACCAAGCTGTGTGGTGCGGTCGACACGCTGGAGGGAAGGGATGCCATCCAAAGGGACCTGGGCAGGCTGAAGAGGTGGGCCACTGCCAACCTCATGGAGTTCAACAAGGCCAAGTGCAAGGTCCTGCACCTGGATTGGGGCAATCCCAAACACAAGTACAGGCTGGGTGGTGAATGGATCAAGAGCAGCCCTGAGGAGAAGGACTTGAAGGTACTGGTGGATGAAAAGCTGGACATGAGCCATCAGTGTGCACTGGCAGCCCAGAAATCCAACTGTATCCTGGGCTGTATCCAGAGAACCGTGGCCAGCAGGTCAAGGGAGGTGATGCTCCCTCTCTACTCTGCTCTCATGAGACCCCATCTGGAGTACTGTGTCCAGCTCTGGAGCCCTCAACATCAGAAGGATATTGACCAAATGGAACGAGTCCAGAGGAGGGCACGGAGGTGCTCAGAGGGCTGGAGCACCTCTCCTGTGAAGAAAGGCTGACAGAGTTGGGCTTGTTCAGCCTGGAGAAGAGAAGGCTCCGGGGAGACCTTACTGCAGCCTTCCAGTACCTGAAGGGGCCTACAAGGAAGCTGGGGAGGGGACTTTTTACAAGGGCCTCTAGCGACAGGACAAGGGGTAAGGGGTTTAAACTGAAAGAAGGGAGATTTACATTAGGTATCAGGAAGAAGTTCTTCACAGAGAGGGGGTGAGGCACTGGAACAGGTTGCCCAGAGAAGCTGTGGGTGCCCCATCCCTGACAGTGTTCAAGGCCAGGCTGGATGAGGCTTTGAGCGACCTGGTCTAGTGGAGGGTGTCCCTGCTCATGGCAGGGGGGTTGGAACTACATGATCTTTAAGGTCCCTTCCAAGCCTAACCATTCTATGATTCTGTGATTATCTCACAGCCCCTTGGACATATCTTCTTTGATAAACTTCCATGAAAGCTGTTCTTCAAGGAAAAACACTCAAAACTTCCTTATTTCATATATAGCACTATCAAAATTTGCTACTGCTTTGAGAGCAAATCACAATTTGGTTTTGGTTTTATTATTAAAAAATGTAGGGAACATCTTAAACTGGATTACTTATTCCTATTATTTGTGAAATGGGCAACAACACACGAGAAGGGCAACACTTATAAAGCAATAGTATTGTCCTGATTCCATGTGCTGGGGAAGAAAGAGAGAATAACAAGTAGTTTAAGTCTCACACCAGCTCAAATGCACCGCAGACAGTATTCTAGACACTACTAACTTACAACATTTTAGTATTATATTCTGCATTATGGAGATTATTAAACATAACATTCTATATCCCTCTGTACCTTGAGTTCAGCTACACACTTAACGTATTTTCCCAAGCTATTTGCAGTGACTTATGTACCTGCTCCTTTGGGAATGTCCTACATTTCTGAAGAGACCAGCATTAACAGTACTGACCCAAGAAACATGCACTTACTTGCAGCTATCATACGGAAATGAATTTGCTTTTGTATGGTCCATGCAAGCCAACTGACTTAATACTGGCTTTAGTTGTACTGGCTGGGGGTAGAAATTTCCTCTCTCTTCAGCTGATGTGACTGAAAAAGCAGAAACTCTTCAGTGTAGCCTAAGGGTCACACTCAGGCTGTATTCCCTGTACAAAATCATAGAATGATCTCTGACTGCAAGCCGTATTAAATCTGTTAAATAGGTGAAGACTTACAAAATTATTAAAGCTGCTGCTTCTTAAGGTAGATCATGCTTCACAAACATTCAACTAGATACTAATCGGTGTAGCATTTTCACCACTCTTCCTGCCAAAACACAATTCAACAGTATTTTTCCACGACAGCTTTCCAAGAGTGACTAACACATTCATTACTAGTAAAAATAACTGTCAAGTTGACTTCAATTTATAAAGAAGTTACAGTTTGGAAGATTACGATTCCTGAAATGCAAAAAATGAACAGTTTTTGCAAGAAGGAGAGAGGCTTAAATTGGAGGTTTCCTGTATCTCTGAAAAGAGTCTTCAAAGAGACACATTTGTGTCCAAAAAGAAAAAAAACCAAAACAAAACAAAATCCCAAACCTTCACATGCATTTTTCATTCCTCAAATTTTCTATTCGGAAATTATTCCTCTTTCAAACCGTCAGCAAGAGGAGTCATGCCAGCCTTTCATCAAGCATTAGGGCACACTGACTCATCCCTCAAGGCAGGAGCTTCAGACTGCTACTTAGACCAGGAAAAATAATCCTTTTCATAAAAATATCTCAGAAAGCTGCTAAAAAAAAAAAATTCATCCTCAATTCATCTACAGCCCCATGCTTCACTGAAGCACAACCTCCCTGTCTCCCAAGGATTAACAGGTCACGGTTAGAAAGGGTCTTCGCAGATAGAAAAACAGATAGCAAGTGTACCTTGTACTGCTGCCAGTAGTGAGAAGCACACATTTAAGGCTGAATTTTAAAAGCAAAATAGATAATTCAGCGTGTTAAAATGGAAGCACGCAGAACATGCAGAACCATTTACACGCTGCTATCCGAAGAAAAATTAAACTACAGAGTTGAGGTTAGCGATGCGACACCGCAATCACATGGCCACTGTTTCAGCTCTTTCGGCTATAACCAGCTACTCCTAGAGCCTGCAGCTTAGAGCCTCCCAAGCCTCCTCCCAGCCTTCCTCTGATGTCTCAGCTTCCTCTGCACAGATCCAAAAGCATTTGCTTCAATGCACCTTCTTGCAAAACTGAAATTATTAGCACTGATTTTCAGACAACAGTGTAGCTGATGCATGCACTGGCAACAAAGCCAAATCTAGTTTTGTGTTACAGATTAATACTCTAATTAAATGCCACAACCCATTTCTGCAGGTTTTTGGGTGAAATCAAGCTATTTTCACAACAGCGGAAGTCAAGTTGCCTTCAGGAAAGACAGCCACTGCCCATACAGTGGGCAGAAGACAGCAGAAGAGGTGGCAGAAGAAGCAACATGGGATAATCGAAGGAAAGGGAGAAAGGGAGAACATGGGAATCACTGACTCAAGATTCACAAATTCATCAGTCTTTAGCCAGGCCCCCAAATTAATGATAAGTTGAATATATATTTGCTTTCTGGCTTTTACATCTTCAAGAGGCACTGTAGCTACAATACTAAGCTTTTCCCTGCCCTTAAGAGAATGAGGAACTCCTTTTTACATAAAAAAGGGAAAAAAGGGGAAAAAGCTCAGATTCTCATTTAATCACCTGACTGCAGGATCTGGAGCATTAGTTACCAAATCTGACCAAATTGTCAATACAAAAGTCAAGATTAGTACCAGTAAAAAGGAAAGGGAAAGAATGAGGAAAGCAAAGGCAACCAAGTAAATTAGGAAAAGAGATTAATATCCAAAGAACAGGATTCATAATTCAATGAAGGGAGGGGGAAATACTGATGTAGCAGGAGTGCGCCAGACTTCTGGCAGAGGATGGGTATTACAGGATAAACAGAGGAGGACAGAGAAGTCTGGCCTGATAAAAAGAGACAGAAAAAAGTGAAAACAACAAAGAAATGTAGGTAAAGTACAGTTTAGGAATAAGAGACATCAGGCTGCAGGGAAGAAGGTCAAGAAGAGTGAGAACATGAGGAAGTGGAAGGAAGCACACTGAATTAAGAGAGGTAATCAAAAACCTCCCAGAGCAGCAAGCACTGAGACCCATGTTTTTAAGTAAAACATTTAAGCTTTGAGGATCAACATATCCTTCCTTTAAACTGTGTAATTGGAAGGCAACAAGAAACAGGGTGAGTTTTTCACAGCTTCTGGCTTTTTGGATCTGACTCAAGATTTCTGCATCAGCCTACAGCGGATGATTTAGAAACGGTATGCTTCATTTTTCCACTTGGGAGAGGAAAAACGAAAGAAAATTTATAAGAAAACTCAAGGAAAATTATTAGAGAAGTTACTAGTGCAAAGGTAGCCAGGAGTTTCCTTCCCTGTGTCAATCTTTGTTCACGTCTTCATCTTTCTCCATCCAACATTTCACTGAAGTTACTCCCCATTTTGTACAGTCATAAGCAATCCTCTGTACATTGCACAAAGCAAAGGTGACAACTAAGAGGTCTTTGGCAGTACCATTCAGTTAAACTGTGTAATAAAAATTATTTTAAAATAATATTCTTTAATTCCAAATTAACAGATCCATGCTATCTTAGTGTACCTTCTAAGGCATAATTAAATGGTCACTCTTGTCCCATTCCTACTCTGCACAAGGAAACTAGCTGTCATCACCAAGTAACTCATTCCATGTTCCACTGCTCACCTTCTATAGCAAACCCGTAAGTTTAGCTAAGGATCACATCAACTTTTGTTCTTCTAAGATAAATACTGTGGTAGATACGCATCTCCAAGTGCTGCCAAGCTCTATTTGTAGTTGCCAATCTCTTCTGCAGATGCTTAAGTACAGATACTACACTCACTTCCCTCTGGCCTGTCCAGATATCAGCCCTTCCCAACAAGTGTGAATATGCACTCAAGAGCTCATGTGTCTTTTTTTTTTTTTTAAAGTTCTGTTACTCTAATCATACTGTATTTTTTCCTGGGGAATTCTGACTGAACTCACCAGTAGTTTCTTCCACCATGTCTGATGGAGCCAGAGTTGCAAGCAGGTTACAGCTCTTCTAAATTGGTAACACAGCACTATAGGATCTGTTAAGAACTTCAGCCAGCTATTAATAAACTCTCTCAAGCAGACGAAAAAGTAGTTCTCTTAATTCTCCTCTACCTCAGCTACATCTTCGCAGTCTTGTATTTACACTGTACAAACTGACTCACTCCTCCTAAAGTGCACAGTAATAAAATTCAGTAACACACTCATAGTTGCATGTGTCATGCAAGCTAGCTTAAGGTTTTACCAGGAATAGAACAATATTCACTTTGTCTTCCTTACCGGATCCAATGCTGTAATGTGATAAATCAATGCAGAAACCTAGAATGAACACTCTCCAGCCTTCTTTTAACAGACACGAAAAAGCTTCCCCACTTTTTATAAAGATACGTTCATTGCCAACATGGATCCAGGATGTTATGTACCTTTAATCCTCCTGTCACCTGCAACACACCTACTCCACACTTGGAAATGCAGCCACCCTCGGGTCAGACTCATTCACAACGCTGCTGCTATACGGGTCATTTTCTCTGCCTGTCGCTCTGATCACGTCTTGCTCGCTGCACTGTCGTTAGAGGTGCACGATCTCTCTCTCCCACATCAGACTCAGTTACCATTTTCATTTTCAAAGCCCTTCTCCTGCTACCCCAGTCCTACCCACCACCTCCCACTGGGGATAACCTGTCACCTCCAGCCACCCCTCGAGTTGGACTCCATTACGCACCACTTTTTTTTTTTTTTTAAAAGGCATCTTTGTTCTTTCCTCAGTGATGCCCCTAAAAGACATCATCTTTTCACGCTACTCTTCAATCACTGTTGGTAAGGACAACTACAATTTCACTTTCCTTTCTATAGCAACATTTTTACTGCACTAGCCAAGAAAACCTCCGTTAAATTACAAACGTGTTATCTTTTACTTAAAGTCGTTACGAACATCAAGAGCCCACAGTCCCCCATCGTTCTTTGCTCTTAAATTTTCCTTCGGAACAAATGCAGATTTCAGAAAACACCAAATCAGTCCTTATGCATTCACTGCCTACTTACCATTTTCAGCATTTCTGTATATAAACATAGGTAGCCAAGGTCACCTATCACTGTTGGCAGCTTCCTTCCATTTCTTTCGTGCAGGCATTTGCAATGTACTTTTTTTTTTTTTTTTAAAGACCTTATTTTCTTATGTTGTGATCTTTTTTTTGCCTATTGTGTTGTGTCCTCCCTCAGCAGAGCTGTCTACGACAGGGTCCGGAGCCACGTGCCCGCATTCACAGAGAGCCCACGTAACCCTCAATGCTCAGGATGCGTCAGCATAAGGCATGACTGGAAGCCTTCCAGTTCACCCTTATGTACTGGGAACCACGCTGATGGCAGAAAGCCTGGCATAAATAAGGCCTAAGCTTTCTTTCACACATGAGCAGAGGAGGGAAGCAGAGATAAAGCATCAGCTCACCGAGGCTGTCTCTGCTGTTTAGTGCCATTTTCTTCCTACCTACACTTCCAACATTTACATATTTTTTAGATATATATATATATAAATATATATATATAAACACTCCTGCAGGAAAAGGTGGGGCTTAATACATCAAACCTTACCCTTTTTAAATACGGATGTTTCTGAATACCCTTGAACAAAATCTGAACTCAGAGTGTAATTAAGTCTTAATTCTGGAGGTACTATTTTTTTTAGCAGTGTTCACAACACCACCCATTTTGAAATTTAAACAGCAAGCAAGGCTACTCCCATCCATTATCTTTCAAAAGGGTCAACAAAATTAGAAGTAAAACGTCAGTACATGCAATTTCCTCTAAAAATTCTGCATATTTTTCCTCAGCACTCTACAAGACACTGACAGATGAGAAAGTCTTGATGCACACAAGCTAAATTTGCATTTATTCATCCTATATTTCTCCACGCTACCTTCCAATACAAAACTGCCAAGACAACATCAGCTATTCCTCTCCAGCATGTCTCACCCTGAGCCCTCCGAGTCCCATGAAAGTCACCACGCAGTCAACTTTCCTGTGATCTTTTTGGTTCAAAGCCAGAATACTCCATGCATTATGCCCTCCCGGTGAATGTCTGGCAGATATCCAAAAGAAAAATCTGCATAGTGCTTGCTTCTGATAAAACCAGCAGTAATTTTTTGCTGTGCTTTCTCCTCTAGGGCTGGAGGACAAGGCAAAAGAAGGGCCACCGACACTACTCGCAGAGGCAGCCTTACAGGAGGGAAAGGGAAGGCTGAGAAGAGCCAAATGCATGCCAGGCCTCAACAGCCAAAGGATGGCAATCATCACAGTTCGGTTTTCCAACTACCTGCCCTTGCCCCTTTCTAATATCCTCAAGGCTGCTTCTCTTCAGGAGCCCAGTGCAATGCCCAAAATCAGTGTCTGCCTTTGCTGAGTCAGGGACCCAGCACTAACAAAACACGTCAGGAAAACTCCATCTCTCCAAGCCTGCTCATCCCCAAAACTGTCCTGTGGGAAGGAGGTGGCACAGCCAGCACTCTGAGAAGTGAAAGCCCCTTAACCAGCTTGCAGTGACAATATGATCCCGACAAAACAGCACCGCGTGGCATTCTGGTGCAGCTAAACACTGGGTGCGAGGTCAACTGCCAGCTTTCATGCAGGTTTCCTACTCCTGTACCTATCACTTCATCATTGCTTCAAGTTTTAAAAAGCCCTTACAAGTACTGTTCCACAAGAAGAGAGCTTGGAGGGGTCAAACCACATGTTTACACTGAACGTTTTAGCTCGTTCAGAAGTTAAGTTTTATTGCAGCTTGCACTTGACTAGATGGCCCCGTCAGTTCGTTTCATATAAATCACAAGTAACAAAGAGACAGCTAAAACACCCATTAGGTAAAATACATTCTACACTGTATCTCCAATTTCATTGTATTTCTAAGCAACCCACATTTCTGTGGTAGACGTCAGACAGTTCATTGCTAAGATGAAGACACGTGCCAAGATGACCACAGAGAGCTCTTCAATTTTTGCATGTTCCTCTTTATTCCTTACTCCAGTTCTGGCAAAACGATAAGGTTTACAAAGACACCGCAAAGACGTTGCTTTGTGCATGGAAAGGTAAGCGTGAGTGTCCCCAGAGCAACCTCTGTGACAAGGCTGCATTCGCTCCTGACTTCGCCCGAGCCCCGTTGGCAGGCACGACCGATCACATCGTTCTTCGTCGTCCTGAACAAAGCCCGAATGTTCGCTCCCCAAAGACACCATTCTTCGGGGACTCCTTTATTTGCCTGCACACGATTCTGCTGTTTACAAAAATAGAAACTAACAGCCAATACTTGTTCCTGTGAAACATCCAAACCTATGCACCAACCTACAGCTATACTTTCTTCTTTTCATGCGGCGCTAGAACAAAACAGCTTTACAGCTCTGAGCATTAACCTGCAGACCTACATTGCTCTGACAAACCTCCTGACACAGGCATTTAAACTTAAGTTGTCTGAAATACAAAGGCAGGAAAACAATTAGCCAGAATCCTCTCTGATCCTCCTCTTGCCAGGGATTCAGGTAGTATCACTGCTTACATGAAAATGAACAACTGAGCGACATTTGCATTCTTATTTTTTTACCACTATTTAACCAAAACCCTATTAATTTTTGTTTATTTGTTCTAAACAAGATAAACAAATATTAACAGACCACATAGATAAAACTGAGGTCTGAGTATCAGTCTCTGGTTTTGGTTAAGGACAGGGATTCAACTCCAAGGTTGTTTTTCTGCCCTCGTATCAGTGAAACTCATCTTTGTTTCTTATCTCAAAGACATTTTCTTCAATTTCTAGGTATTTTTACTTGGAATTTCAAGTACTGCACATTAACCAAAAAACTGCTTCACAAGAAACGGCTTTGGAAGAGTACCATCAGTTTCTACATAATCAGTACTTTTTAAGAAAACTTTAATTTGGATCTCAAGAGTGAAATTAATGTGGCCAGGCAGCTTCAGGGCCTATGCTACAATGTACTGCTCCCCAAGCCATCACGCCAGGGTACCGGTTCTTCTTAAGCTCTCTTTGCTACTAAGCAGAATACATGAACCTAAGAATAAACGCCCATTCCAGAGGCTCAAGCTGAAATTGGCTCAGAAAGCTCATTAATCATCACCTAAGGACACTGCAGTGAGCAATAAGGAAAAGAACTGGGACAGTTCAAAAGACACCAAAGAGAAGCAAGCCTACTGTCAACTTTCCAATGTTCAGGACAGCAAATTACCAACATTCACTGTATCATGCATGACAGTTGCCAGTGAAAACCTGCTGCAAGTTCCACAAGCCAAAGAAGAATAAAAACCAACTGACTCGGGCCACACTTGTTTCACGCTGACAGTTACTCCCACAAACACACAAAATCCTTTGCGAAAGCTTGCAGGCCAAGCAATGGCCTATATTGCAGGCATCTATTCAAAATTCGGGACATGAGGAAGACTGGGGGCAGGGAAAGGACCCCAGGAGGAATACGGCATCCTTTCAAATCCAGGCTCATACCAGCCTGCAGCTGATGCAAAAGTGGGATCACAGAGTATGGTCTAGGAATGGACATCTGGCAGAAATCTCCCCCCTCCCCTTTTCTATTATACACACTGGAGTGGGTACTCTCCCTGGGTTTTCTCCTCCCTCCTGCTTTCCTGCTAGCAGACTGGTTATCTTTTTATATATATACATACACCCACTCACACTCCTAAGATTTTCAAGAAAGAAGCACATTTGTGGTGTTAACTGATAAACAATACATATAATAATAAGGTTTAAAAAAATAAAACAAAAAATAGTCAGGGCTGGAAGATTAAAAAAAAAAAAAAGTCTCCTCTAGCCAAAGATTTAAATGCAGTATCAACATACACAGGTTAGCACACGTTAACTAAAACACTTGAAACGACTCATGCAGATGAGGCATGCAGCTTTAGCCTAAACTAAACACGCTGGATGTCAGTGAGGGGCCTGAACTTTCTATCCAGATATATCCAATGGGCCGTTAAAGGTGTACTGTAAGAAGAAATAGGGTAAGCCCACAAGGAGCAAGGAAAATGCAACAGAATGAAGAAAAGCATAGGAAATCAATGTATCTCCTACAGTAGGAAAAAGAAAGGAAGTCTGATATCATCTCAAAACACTGTAAGTAGAAGCAGCACAAAATATCCAATACTCTCCCATGCCTTTGTGACATGCAGATGCCTTGGTCAGGAAAGTATTTTCCTGGAGGTTCTGAGTGTTGATCTGCCATTTTATTAACATTACAATAACCCATTTTTAAAAATAATTCTAAAAGCACATCAGATCACATTTAAAACAAAGTGTCATTTCAATTGTGGAACAAAATTATGTCCCTTCTTCCACTGAGTACATTTTGAAATTTGCATGTAGCACTAGCTCTGAACTGGATTACTGCAAATCTCTGCCAAAAGACTTTTCAGACAGACATCGTATTAAAAGGCTTCATTAAATTGTAGCACCAGGCACAATATCCCATGTTCTAAATGCTGAGGGCTCCGTTAATCCCATTTTGTGAGTTTACCACTGCCTTCTGCTTCACAATTTTAAAATCCCAAAACGTTTGTCTTCCTGGAGAATTCAGTGATGCTGAACCTGGACAAGGCTGATACTGGGGAATGGCATCATCTCTGTGGTAACTGATGGCATCCCTCTGCTGCCTGGCTTTGGTTTCTTTAACTAAGTCCAGCTTTACTTGCAATAAAGAATACTCATTTCCGCATTTCATAATGAGAAACTTTGACGCGCTCAGAAGCGGCCACGCACCCTTCTTTCCAACGCAAAACGTGTTTTCCTGGGTATTCTAAAGAAGCTGACGGTAGGTGCTCAGCCTCCGGCAGATGCACAGGGCCTTATCGTTTACTTGATGTCAGCGCACCTCCAAAGCGATGCGCTTCTGATAGGCGCTGTAGGATGAGCGATGGGGCCAGAGGAGCCCCGAAAGCAGGCGCTGAAGGTGCGGATGCCACAGTCATACGCACCGAGGGACGACGCAGTTACGAAGCACTAAACCCGCATTCCCCTCCCCTGAACCCTGGCGCAGGCGGTTCAATTCCAGGCGACGCGTTTTACCTTTCCACGCACAAAACCGATGGTGCAGGGACACCCGCCCCCCCCACCCCCGGCCCAGCACGGCACAGGAGCGCTCGGGAAGGTGCGGGAAGGTGCCCGTCTCCTCCCGGCCGCCGCAACCCACGGACAAAGGCCGATGGCAGAAGGGCGGCCGCCCGCACCCGGCCCCCGGCTGCCGCCGCTGTGGGGCCGGGCCGCAGCCGGGGAAGGGGCTCACGGGGACCGGCGGCGGCGACGGCGGGGCCCGGCCTTACCTGCTGCGGGCGGGGGCGGCCGGCGGGGCTCGCCCTGCTCCAGGGTGACGGTGCCGTCCCGCCAGACGCGGAGGTGGGCGGCCGGCCCCAGCCTGGCGGCGGGGGTCTCTCCGCGGCGGGCGCGGGCCCGCAGCGAGCCGCAGCACTGGTAGCACACGGCCCACGCCTGCTCCTCGTTGATGGGCTGGTTGTAGAGCCTCAGGATCTCCTCCAACGACAGCGCCTCCGGCTGCCCGCCGGCCCCGCCGCCGCCGTCCTCCTCCTCGGCGGCGGAGGGGCGAGAGGCGCCGGGCTGGGGCTCCGCTCCGCGTTCCCCCGGCAGCGCCATGCCCTGCCTCCGCCGCGATGCTCCTCGGCTCACTGACCGGCCCCGCCGCGGCGGCTGCTGCTCGCTCTGCTACTGCTGCCGACGCCCGGTCCCGCCGTGCTCATCCTCCCCGCCCCGCTAGTGCCACCAGGCCGCCGGACAGCCCGGCCCGCGCAGCAGGCGGGCGGGCAGCGGCCAGCCGGCAAGGAGGAGCGGCGCCCGGGCCGCCCGCCGCTGCCACCGCCGCGGGGGGAGACAGCTCATAGCAACGCAATGGCGTCCGTTCCCGCCGCCGGCGCCGCAGCGCCCCCTGCCGCCACAGGCCCGCCCGCAATGGCGGCGCGGAGCTCGGGGTGGGGGGAGGCGTTCACGTCGGGGGATGCCGCGGCACGGCACGGCTACCGCGGCGGCCCCCGTGCCCACGGGCTTCCCTTCGAGCTGCTAGGCTTCCACCCGCCGAGGGGCGGGTAACGCTGTGGTGTTCTTAGCTCATAACCCTCGGGCCTCCGGTTCTGTGCCCAGTGCTGGTACCACCCCACCCCCTCCACCACCACCCCAAAACGTGTTTTTTTTCCTTAAGTATTCTACAATTTTACGTGGCATATGTAAAAGGAAATTAAAATTTCCCCCCAGGACCCTCTTCGTGTGAAGGGCCGCGGGGTATCAACGCAAGGGTGCATCGCGCGGTGTCCCCTTCGCGCCGCAAAGGCCGAACAACGCTCCCCATTTCCCCCTCTAGTTACCTGGAACACGGGCACTTTCTTCCTCTTGCGGTGACACGCGCTGCTCAAGTGAGAGACGATGAGTATTTGGATGAAGCGATTTAATTTAGCGATATCCACCACACGATACGATCCAGCCCTTCACGATGTCAGATATACCTGTGCTGTCCGAAGCGTTGGTCGGCGTCCCGTATGCTGTGTGACAGGGAAATGAATCCATTTGGAGCTTTCGGGCATGCGAAAGAAGAGAACACAAAACCAGATTTGTAGAGTATTTTAAATCTGTGAGCAGCAAGGCCAGTAAATCCATAATGTACCATCAAAATCTCAAGTTAAAAGCCAAGTGCTGCCGTAGGCAGTATTTAACACTTCTGGGGAAAACCCCCTCAAAACAGCGTCACCCAACCCCACTTCTGACTACACACACGTTCACAATGCCAACGTTCACTCTCGCTGTATGTGTCCCAAGCTTTCCTAGGATTAGTTATTTATTTTTCCTCGAGCACCAGCAGAAAGCGTTGGATCTTTCTTGCAAGTAGAACAAAAGGAGCTGAACATGGATAATCAAAGAATGGCTTCTAGAGCAGAAACCAAACCGTTTGGGATTCTTCAGCCTCAGAGAGAGATGCCTGGAGTCCCCATGGTGAAAAACATGAGAGGCGTGGTATGGAGTTCAGTAAGTCCAATTGCTTGCCATTTCTCAAAGCATGAAGACTAAAAGATGCTCATCAAAATCACCATCCACAGGTTTAAGACAAACAAAACCATGGGTGGATAATTGAGTATGGATCTGGGTGCCAGAATCAGACAAAATCATGAATGGTTGTGACGCAAAACAGCCTGGCTACAACTTTTACCCCAGAAACTTCCAAGCTAACGTCAGGAGAAAGACATCAGGTTAAACCGTCCAGCACAGCTAGTCACATGTCCAGGTAACCAAGCCTTATTTTTAAACGTTAAAAAAATTATTAAATTTATAGATTAACAGGCTTACTTTAACCTGACTCAACTGTTCTTAGAGGCTGAAGGTAGGAGCTATTGCTAGGTCCAAGAGACAGAAATAAATCTTGTTGTGGAAAGGACACATGGTTAAACGTCAGCATTTCTGGATCTCAGTCACTCACAAAGTACAGCTGGGATGCTATGAGGAGAGGACAGGTAGAACAGAGTGTTCTACCTCTGGTAGAACTGGTCTTTGCTGGGATAGAGTTGATTTTCTTCACGGTAACTACTATAAGGCTGTGTTTTGGATTTGTGCTGAGAAGAATATCGACAGCACACTAATGTTTTCAGTTGTTGCCAAGCAACGTTTATGTCAAGCCAAGGACTTTTTCAGTTTCAGATACTGCCCCCCTGTTCCCAGCTTCTCTACAAGAGGCTGGGAGGAGACACAGCCAGGACAGCTGACCCAAACTGACCAAAGGGACATTGCATGCCATCAAATGTCATGCTCTGAATGTAAGTTGGGGGGAGTTGGCTGGGGGTCCTGACTCTGGCTCTCACTGTTCGGACACTGGCTGAACATCAGTTGGTGGGTGGTGAGTGGTTGTATCTTTTTCTTTTTTTCCCCTTTGTTTTCCTTTTCATTATGTATTATCATACTTACTAGTAGTAGTCTTTTCCAATACTACATATTATTATTACTATTATTATTATATAAGTAACCTTATTTTATTTATTTTTAGTTATTAAACTGTTCTTATCTCAACCCACAAATTCTCTTTTTCCTCCAATTCTCTCCCCCAACCCACCGTGGGAGGGAGGAGGTGAGCAAGTGGCTGCGTGGTTTAGTTGCTGACTGGGGCTAAACCATGACACCCCTTTTTTGGTGCCCAGCATGGGGCTCGAATGAGATGATGACAGATTTGATCAGAGTGTGTTAAAACAGAACTGGTGTAGGTATTCATTGTACTGGTTTGGTGGTCACTGGTCACAATGTCGGTTGCTTTGCTCTTGGAGCTGTGATTAGGAGCGTGGGATGTCACACCCTACTTGTTCCCTGTGGTGCTGATTATCAGCTCTGGATCCTGCCTGGTTCAAGGGTGTTGTTGGGCTGGACTGTGTCACACTGAGAACAGCCCGGTACCTGCAGTCAGTACTGCTGCCATCGTCGTACCGCTGGTGCTACCTCCTGGAAGCTAGTAGTAATTACATGTCTTCCCGTTACTCCTCGGAGAGTCAGCGTGCAGGAGACATCTCCGTACTCCGTACATCTCCTGGAAACTATTAGCAATTACACTTTGTACTTGTTCTCTACGGGGAGCCAACCTACCCCCTTCCCCTTCCCTACCAGGCCAATTGCAACAGTGTGTGAGTATTCCGAACATTTTTAACATCCGTGGAATGTTCTATTGCTGGGAACCAGTATGTTCCTGAATTTGGTTCTAGTCTCACTTAGGCTTAAACAACTATTTACAAATATCACCCCACCTGCTACCAGTGCTGGGTGCGAATGCAGGCACTGTGCAGCTACTCCAACCCCTGCAGCAGGCACTGCGGCTACTCCAACCCTCACAACAGGTACTGTGGCTACTCAAACCCTGGCGCAGGCCAGGGATGGGTAATGCAGCTGAACCAGGGAGTCAAATCAAACAGGAGATAGCTGATGCAGTAGCCCTTGGGCCAGCCCAGGCAGGACATACATGTGCTGCTCTACACTTGTAGCTGGAGCAAAAGCATCAGGGGAGTCTTGAAGTCGATCCATAGGATTTTGGAGCTGGGGATACAGAGGATCCAAGGCCCATTATACACCAACTGAAAAAGAGATACTGGCAGCTTTTGAAGGGGTTTGACTTGCTTCAGAAGTGGTTGGTACTGAAGCACAGCTTCTCCTGGCACCTCGACTGCTGGGCTGGGTGTTCAGAGAGAGGGTCCCCTCTACAGATCATGCAACTGATGCCACCACATGGGTCGCACCGATCACACTACAAGCTCAAATAGGAAATCCCAGTCACCCAGGAATCTTGGAAGTGATCACGGACTGGCCGGAAGGCAAAGATTTTGGAATGTCACCAGAGGAGGAGATGACACGGGCTGAAGAAGCCCCCTTGTACAATCAGTTGCCAGAAAGTGAGTAGCAATATGCCCTGCTTACTGATGGGTCCTGTCACATTGCAGGGAAACACTGGAGGTGGAAAGCTGCGGTGTGGAGCCCCACACGACAAGTTGCAGAGACTGCTGAAGGCAAAGGTGAATCGAGTCCGTTTGCAGAGGTAAAGGCCATCCAGCTGGCTTTGGACTTTGCTGAACGAGAGAAATGGCCAGTGCTTTACCTCTACACTGACTCGTGGGTGGTGACAAATGCTCTGTGGGGGTGGCTGCAGCAGTGGAAACAGAGCAACTGGCAGTGCCGAGGGAAACCCATCATCTGGGCTGCTGAATTACAAGATATTGCTGCTTGGGTAGACAACCTGTTGGAAAAGTGTGTCATGTAGATGCTCACATACCCAAGAGTTGGGCCACGAAAGAACATCGATACAACCAGCAGGTGGATCAAGCTGCTGAGATTGCAGTGGCTCAGGTGGATCTGGACTGGCAACATAAAGGTGAGCTGTTCATGGCTAGGTGGGCCCATGACACCTTGGGCCACCAGGGGAGAGATCCCATGTACAGATGGGCTCATGACCGAGGGGCGGACTTGACCATGGATGACATTGCTCATGCTATTCATGAATGTGAGACATGCTGCCATCAAACAAGCCAGGAGGGTGAAGCCTCTTTGGTATGGGGAACTATGGTTGAAATATAAATACAGGGAGGCCTGGCAGACTGACCACATGACCCTCCCCAAAACCCACCAGGGCGAGTGCCAAGTTCTCACGATGGTGGAAGCAACCACAGGGTGGCTGGAAACATATCCTGTACCCCATGCCAGCACCTGGAACACTGTCTTGGGCCTTGAAAAACAAGTCCTGTGGTGACATGGCACTCCAGAAAGAATAGTCAGACATTTCCGAAATAACCTCATAGACACTTGGGCCAAAGAGCGCGGCATTGAGTGGGTGTATCACATCCCCTACCATTCAACTGCCTCTGGGAAGATCGAATGGTGCAATGGGCTGTTAAAGACCAGCCTGAGAGCAATGGGGGGTGGAACTCTCAAACATTGGGACACACATTTAGCAAAAGCCAATTTGTATTGACCTGGTTGGTCAACACTAGAGGATCTGCCAATTGGGCTGGCTCCACCTGATCAAAACTTCTACGTACTGCAGAAAGACCCTGTAGTGCACACCAAAAATAAACTGGGAAAAAGTCTGGGTTATTCCTGCCTCAGACAAAGGCAAACCCACCTGTGGGATTGCTTTTGCTCAAGGATCTGGGTGCACTTGGTGGGTGATGTGGAAAGGATGTGGAATTCTGATGTGTACCTCTATGGGGTTTGATTCTGAGGGAAAATACCCAGTGAATTAAACTGCATGATGGACATTGATGGCTCTATATGGCCCTGCCACTGTATGGCATCATTACTATAGCAGGAACGCCTTACTGCTAGCGAGGCTAGGAGCCAAGGGAGGAGTTCATTGCAATGTTAAACCCTATAAATTGACCCAAAATGTCCAGGGGTGGAGATGCAACAGAAAATACCTTTAAATTGTTGTAACCCAGGATCTGAGTTGCACGTTACAGGAATTACCAGAGCAGGAACCACCCGAAACAGTGGAGAAGAAACCTCACAAGAAGCAGTACAAGTGCAGCAGTGACCGGGCCTGGGCTGGCTTTGGCACCCAATGACCCCACGCAGCACACCACCTCTCCTGTCCTGAGTGACCATCAGAATGGTGGAGCTCAAAGTCATGGAATAAATGAACCCAGGGCTCGTTTTGTGGACATTTTATAAGGATGATTCGTAGATATCTGTGTATTATATCAAAGGAGGAGGTTAATGAGAATATATTGGATAGTGTTGGACCTGAGCATGATATGAATGGTAGGGAATAAGGGGTGGAGAATGTGCTGGGTTAATTTTCTTCACACTAGCCACTATGAGGCCATGTTTTGGATTTGTGCTGAAAAGAATGTTGACACACTAATGTTTTTAGTGGTTGTTAAGCAATGTTTATATCAAGCCAAGGACTTTTCAGTTTCTGATACTGCTCCTGGGTTCCCAGCTTCTTCCCTACAAGAGTCTGGGAGAGGACACAGCCAGGAGCTGACCCAAACTGACTAAAGGGAAATTTCATGCCATCAAATGTCATGCTCTGTCTATAAGCTGCAGAAAGTTGGCCAGGGCCCTGACTCTGGTTCTCGCTGTTTGGGGACTGTCTGGGCATCAGTCAGCAGGTGGTGAGCAGTTGTATCATATTTTTTCTTCTTTGTTTTCCTTCTCATTATGTATTATTAGTAGTAGTATTTTCCATTACTTACTATTATTATGCCAGTATAATATTTTTCCCCATTTATTTTCAATTATGAAACTGTTCTTGTTTCAACTCACAAGTTCTCTTTTTCCTCCAATTCTCTTCTCCATCCCACTGGGGAAGAGGGAGGTGAGCAAGCGGCTGCGTGGTGCTTAGTTGCTGACTGTGGCTAAGCCACGACAGAGTCCCTTACCCTGGAGAGGTAAACCTGACTCTTTTCTAAATGAATTCCTTTAGCAGTTCAGAACTGAAGAAGAGAAGCTAGTATTTTATGCACACATTTTCGTAACTTGACCCACATTCCTGTAAGTATTAAAAGTAACTTTTTAATAAAAATAGGAATAAATTCTCTTTATAAATACAAGCATTACTGTGTACACAATCCTCTTCAATACACACGCTGTGGTATATAAATGCCACTGATTTTGAATAAAATACAAGATTAGATTTTAATTGCATAATTTTATACTCACATACATTATTTTTCAGATCTGAAAAGGTTGGAATGATTTTGGGTTTTTTCAAAGGACAGAGCGGTATTTACAAGCCAACATGATCCAAACAGCACATGCAGATTCAGGGTAAGCAAACACTCGTACACGAACCGCAAGTCGCACTTGGTCTCCCCTACAACAGATTATTTCTTCACAGAAAGGAGACCTATTTGACAAAAAGAAAAAAACAGAGTAACAGGTATTACTAAGGTATTACTAAAATTTTCAATTACATATGTGCAGTTATTTCAAATGTGACTGACATTCAAATAACCGTGAGTGCCATGAGTCTGTCATTACAAATAATATTGTTCTATGGTGTAGAGGCTGTTGCCTTGGAGAAAAACAAGACCATCACTGATCACTTTTAGCAAGTACAGATAAATTAAATAAACTCCTTGTTGTTTAATTTAACCCGTGACAAGTTCATTATCACTGAACTCACCCACGTAACATAAAAACTCTGTACCCTCCCGACCCATTACATACACTACACAACCCTTTTTCCAGTTCTAATTTAAGGAAATTAATTTTCTTTAAATGTCGTTATTAAAAACAAAACAAAACCCACCACAGACCCAACCCAAAATGAGTTGCAATTCCTAATTAAGTATTACTATTTGGTTTTAACATATATATCTTTACATTTAAACTTACCGAAGACATGTGGCAAATGCTCTCCTGGCATTTCTGTACACAAAATGGATAGGAAACCCTTTAAATGTGTGACCGTCGGGTACCGCTCTTCTTACAGCATCTTGAAACTCTTCATTTCCTGCAGAAATGCCTGTTGTACGTTCAAGCTCATAGGCTGCTAATGCTGGTGACAACAGATAGGACAGATGGTCATCCCAAACAGTAGAAAGGCCAAGATCCTGTGAGGCAAGTCACAGAATGATGACAACCATGCAGAATGAACATTAGGATATTAATAAACTTGTATATTGTATGGATTCAACTAAATCTGTGACAATTCTTTCATTTGTAGTTAATGGGAGTAAATCCATGAAGCAGTAAGATTTGTATCTCGATTCACACACCAACCAGAAGAATCAAACACCATCAACTACATAACCAAAGTTTACCAAAAAATGAAGTTAGACTGCTAGACTAAAACCAGACCAGCAGAGCTGAAACCAGGTGTTTTAGCTGCAGTATCTCTGCATGACACGTAAGATGACAGTGCATAAACACACAGCATAAATCTGGGCAAGACCAACTAAGATTCACCTCACACTTTTCTCATGTCTCCCATGGAAACCCACTTCCAAAAAATCAATGCACGACAGCTCCCCAAAACACATACACATGTACACGTACCTTCCTCCTACCATCCCAGCAAGGGCAAAGTAGAAAAAGCTACCGTGTAAGTACGTATGCAACATTACGTGAGATTCATCCTCTGAGAATTACTTGCCACCCCTAAAACTGAGTATTGTGTGGGGAGATAAAAACAACCAAACCCACCCATTAAAACCAGACAAAAGCCAACAGGGATTTTAAATATCATCTCCTTCATATCCAGCACAGAAGAATCATTTCTGGCACATTATGTCTTTTTAAAATTCTGATAAAGGACAAAACTAACTGCTAAAAACACCCTCTGATTCTGTAAGGCAGTGAGGGGTAGCATCATGAAAGCTGAAAGCCTGCTTTTAGCTAGGGACCAAAACTATTTGAGATGGATTGGCAAAGCTCTCTGACAACCAGATTTGATCTTCACAGCTCTTACAGACCCCTCACAGGTAGCCTGCAGGTGCCAGTAAGCTGAAGGACACAGACTTAGCACAAGAGGCAAAGGCAGGGTGGGGTGAAGAGCCCACACACGAGACTACAGAATCTCCACCGCGGAGAGTACGACTGACGTCTGCACTAGCTCAGTACAGCCTCTCCAAACAACTTTTCAGTTACTTCATTTTCCACATACCACATTTCTGCAAAAGCTGGTGGAAAACACTTTGCAAAGATACGTGAACTAACAAATGGATATCCAAACCAAGTATACAGTAAAATCATGCAACTTCATTACTGCAATGTATCAATGACAATCTTTAAACAGTATTACCTTCCTGTGTTCAGAGACCAGTATTCTCAGCTGCACCTCTATGTCGTTGCTTGTTACCGCAGCATCTACTGCAGAAGCACACAGAGGAGGAAAAGGGGGAACTGAAGATGTTGTTCCAGGGGAACATACAGATTTTATTGCTTCTCCACTCATGGGTTTCCATTTAGATTCATCGTGCAGGTCGAACACACAGACCTCAACAGCGTCAGAGGGCTGACAATTTCCAAAGAACTTCTGATGGTTGAAGATACAACCTATCGTGCGATAAGGATACAGTGGCTTGGGTTGTTCAGCTAGTGGAGGGTCATCGGGGTTGACCGGTCTGTGAATGTACCTAATCAAAAACATTCAATTTCTTATTAATAAACCTTGTTTCAAGGCAAGGGAAAAATACTTAGATGGGACAGAGCTGAGCTATTTCTCTTTTTAGAAGTATAAGACAAGTTTGGTAACATTTTTTTCCCTGCAAATAATGGTGCTGATTTATTTACAGAAAAAGAAAAATAATTATACATATTTTGTAGGCCTAACACACAATGAAATAATCCACCACTTTTTTTCCTTTAAATCTAGAAAAATAAGCTGATTAATCAAGCAGCTATTCAACAGCAATTAAAGTTTGCAGCTATAACAACATACCCATACAGTTTCCCCACTGTTCATCACATTTACATCTTCAAATGCTAACGACAGGATACAGAAACTGGCAAAACAGAACTGCTTATTTTCAGCACTGGATATTAATCAGTACTTTTCACAAAGCCAAAAGTCTTATATTCAAATATATAGTCCCACTGTGCTTCTACCAATGCAATGTAGAGCTATATGTTACAAAAATTATGTTTCCAAAAGTAATGCTTTAAAAAGCGATATGAAGTACAACGGGACAACGGGATGGTTCGCAGTGCTGAATATCATCAGTAAAAAGGAAGTGCTGTTCACTGAAGTCTAGAGTACTTTTATATTTTTATATAAAAATTGGGACTGAGTACCATTCTATGCACTTGAGCAATAGGACACACAGAATAAGAAGAAAGAATTTGTAACAAACAGGTTGCAGAAGCTCTGGAATAAAGAACACAACTGAGACAGAATCTCAGAGAATTTGAAGAGATTTTTGCAGGGGAAAAAAAGTAATGTAACACTGATTTCACAGATGAAATAAGTAAAAAATATTATGGGTTCCTGTGCTGGTTTTGGCAGGGATAGAGTTAATATTCTTCACAGTAGCTATCATGGGGCTGTGCTTTGGATTTGTGCTGGAAACAGTGTGGATAATTCAGGGATGTTTTCATTACTGCTGAGCAGTGCTTACAGAGAGTCAAGGCCTTTTCTGCCTCTCACACCAACCTGCCAGCGAGTGGGATGGGGGTACACAAGGAGCTGGGAGGGGACACAGCTGGGACAGCTGACCCCAACTGACCAAAGGCATATTCCATACCATATAGTGTCATGTTCAGCATACAGAGCTGGGGGAAGAAGAAGGAAGGGGGGGACATTCGTAGTGATGGCATTTGCCTCCCCAAGTAACTGTTATGTGTGATTGGAGCCCTGCTTCCCTGGAGATGGCTGAACACCTGCCTGCCCATGGGAAGTGGCGAATTAATTCCTTGTTTTGCTCTGCTTGCATGCGTAGCTTGTGCTTGACCTATTAAACTGTCTTTATGTCAACCCACAAGTTTTCTCACTTTTACCCTTCTGATTCTCTCCTCATCCCATCGGGGGAGAGTGAGCAGGTGGCTGTGTGGTGCTTGGTTGCTGGCTGGGATTAAACCACAACGGTTCCTAAAGAATCATGTCAGATTTCATCTCCTTCATTACAAATGATGTCAGCAACACCATCAATAGCAATCAGCTGCCACAGACACCACACAGCTGCTACACTGTATTAAAGCCACTGAAATCTGTATTACAAATTGTTGAAATACTTCACCTTACACTGAACCAGTTATTTTCCAAGCAACAACAGTACACAGAAGATCCTTGTCTTTGTGTCTTTGTCTTTGATTACACGATTTTGTCTTTGATTACATGATTTACATGGTGGGGTGTAAAGGTTAAAAAAACCCCAAAAAGCAACAACAGAAATAGTCCACGCAAACCTCAACATACATTGCTCAGTTTTCCTATATTCCTTTTACTCACCTATGTCCTGTTAAGCTCTCCCAAAAAGTAATTGTTCCATCAGTTCCACAAGTCATTACCCAAGTGTGGGGGACTCCTTTTGCTTTTGTTCCAACACACACAAAGGCTTCCAATCCAAACCCAAGAAGAAGACTGCACAGAAGGTTAGCATGATCTTCACAGTCACCCTAGGCAGTAAATATTAGTAAGCTGGTTTGAGTATCAGGCATGGATAAAATCTTAGAGAAAGAAAAGAGTGATATTTCTCTAACCATGATGTAACAAGTCATGTTTCCCTCCTGTTTACTGAAAGCACATATCAGAAGTCAGGATTTTAAGGTTTAAACTTGACAAGTTTTAGTTTTCTGTAATAGAAAAAATGGTTTAAAACCAGTAGTATGTTCTAATGAGAGATTATTTATATTTTTAATTCAAATATATGATCTCATTAATACTGGAAAACCTTTCTTATTATTAGAAAGTTACCTTCTGGTAAACCAAAACTGACCTATAAAGATAAAACTAACATTCTAATATAAGGCCAAAATGTACATAAGGCAAATATCTGGGGTAATATTAGAAATTACACAGAAATTTAATCAATTAATAAAACATAATTCTATTATAATTTTACTGTCTTGAATGTATAGCCAAAGTTCCAAAATGAGAAAAAAGGTAAAACATATGCCCTCACAGATCTAACTGTGTAACAACTGAAAGTCATGCGTTGCTGCATTTCCCTTCAACCAGAAGGAAGAAAGTTTTCTTCATAAATTTACTGCCACCACTGGTAATTCACGAAATCAAGTTCTGAAAGTGATGTGTAATATTGGTTTTATCTTAAGTTCTTTACAAACGTCAGCTGTGAAGTAAGAAACAAAAAATCCTCATGCAATGAAGCCTTCATAACACAAAGCACAGCATTCAGAAGTAGAACAGTACAGCTCTTTAATCAAACACTGTTAGAATGCTGCAAATGTAAAATTCAGTGTTCTTGGATTTATCTGTTCACTACACAGATAACACGATCTTCCTCTACCAGAATGTATAAGGAAAATATCCAGAAAAGTAGGTTTAAACGAGTTTCTGGTGAACCTGTGTTCATTTAATAATGCCACACCATTTTACACAAAAAACAAAGAATAACAGCCCAGTTGGCATTTCAGGGGCTAAATCCAGCTACTTTCTATAGTTTATCACTTCCGCCTCAGAGCAAACCCTTTCTTTGCGCCTCCAAACACAACGGTCCTCAATGTCACCATCACCACCTCCATCTGAAAGCCAGTGGGTAGCCAGTGGTGCCTCCACATGGTACCCGTGCACAATGTCATACTCAGAGAGCACAGCTAACATCTGTTCTGTGTGGTCTTTGGGACAGGTCTGAAAATTGGGATACAGCTCCTGCTGCCAAGAAGAACAGATCTTTTTAATATGAACATGAGTGAGGTTGGTTTTGAACCCCCTCAGCAGTCATGACAAGCATCGACCACTCCAAAGAACTAGGCTGAAGCTTTTAGTGACAATCCCTATCTTGCAAAAAAGGAATGCAAAGATTGCAAGGACGTTTTAGCTCACCTAAAACCAGTTTTTCAAATGTGTCTTTTCCAACTCTTCCTGGATTAATCCAGGATTTAAATTAGCGGCCTGCACACTGGCAGGGATTCACTGAATAATTACATGGGATCATAGAAAAGCAAATGAGGAAAAGTAAGCTCATTGTCTAACAGAGGTATTGACAAATGGACCCCAACAATAGCAGTAAAGACAGTCTGCTCCAAAGCCTTCTTGTCTGCTATTTAACATCTGTTTCTCTTTAGAAAGGTTTTAAAACAAGTTGTTGTAATAGAATTCTCCAAATTTGATTTAATCCATGTACTTGCAGCCCATTTTAAATTCCTGACTTCAGTCAGAGTATGATACCCACTCTATTGTGTCACACAAAGACCATTTGCACATACCTTG
Source organism: Rhynochetos jubatus (assembly GCA_027574665.1). Lineage (NCBI taxonomy): Eukaryota > Metazoa > Chordata > Aves > Eurypygiformes > Rhynochetidae > Rhynochetos > Rhynochetos jubatus. Next base: position 57,205,239 of record CM050648.1, read on the forward strand.
TTTCTACACAAAAAAGCAAGAAGGGTGCACCACTGTTCCTGTTTGCCACAACCTCCTCCGATGACAGGAGCTCTTTCATAACCCAGGACACTGACAAATCGCGCCGCTTGCCTCGGAGTGTCTAGTAACCGGCCGGCTCGAAGCGGTCTGATATATGAACAGACTGGACGGTTTACTCCATTTTCATCCTGAACATATAAAGCATGTTACTAGCCCAACATGCAGCTGTTAGGAAAGATTCATCTTAACTTCAACTGTCTTTTTGCTAATTAATGAGGCTTTGAGCAACCTGGTCTAGTGGAGGGTGTCCCTGCCCATGGCAGGGAGGTTGGAACTAGATGGTCTTTAAGGTCCCTTCCAACCCAAACCATTCTGTGATTTATTCTCCCTGAAATAAGTATCACTGAAAAATATTAAGAGACATAAATCCTGCTAGAATTAAGACACATGACCATTAAGGCAATTCATTGAGAGACACTTCAGTGAGATTTTTCCACTGGCTCTGTCACCATTGGAAATTCTATACTAAAAGTTTAAACACCTGGAGCAGTACAGGTTGAACTTAATCTTCTTAAACGGGTGAGGAACTGTTCATGTTCCATCCATCGTCAATTTCCGCATTATCATCAACCAAACAAACCCCAAACAAACAAAAACGGACCAGCCAAACACCCCACATCCAACCAAAAAATAGCCCAAATCAAAGAAATAAAAAACCCCAACACCTACACACCCACCAAGACTCACAATAAACCCGCAACACACCCCTTCAAAGCATTCACCATTCAGCAGCTGAATTTAGAAGGTGGCTATTTTTTTCTCCATTTGTATGCTTTTCACCTCTTGTCGTAACACCAAAACCCAATAAAATTTATTCACAATCGTGTCACTAGATATATAAAAATTACAAGAATAGTAATACTATGAATTTCTCATTTCTTGGAAATATGAAAAAATAAGATGACTGGAAAAAGGTCTGTTTTATTATGTGCTGCAGGGAAATATTATGATTATCAACTCTTAAAACCATTTCAAGCAGTATAAAACTCCTTTTTCCCCCTCACTGGGCTAAACTGATACTTTCATGTTTGTATATTTAAAAAGGCATCAAAGCCTTTTACATGTCTGCAGCTTCAGGAAACCATGTTCTCATTTTTTTTTACTGTACTCACATATTGGCCCCTTTAAGGTCCTGCCAATGCTTTTCCAGCAAGCTGGTGTAAGAATAGCACCATTTATTTGAAACTGACTGAAATTCCATTGGAAATTATTTTACAACTAGAAAGCAAGCTAAAAAACTCCACCAGGATTCATTTTTTTATTTAACATAGTTTTATATGTGTAATGCATGCTTCCGCCTTACGTCTACAAAAATGGCTGATAACTAAATTATTAAACAACTCTGTTAATCTCACTTCGGTTGCCAGAAATAAAGAAGGCCATTAAGGGCAGTGTTACTAACATTTGCTATGGCAAGCAGGAGACTCAAGATAAGCTCTGTATAGGTACTGAACTACCAGGGCCCTACTTCCTATAGCGTTATGGGGGCTGCCAATTTCTGTACTGGTCTGTAACAGAGAACTCATCCCTCTAATCCTATCCATCAACCCTTCCCCTTCCCACCTTCTTCCCAACCCTACTGTAGCTTTGTGGGTGTAGAATCTGGAATACCATTAATTCACATACTGCTTTATTCTCAAAATAGTACAAGTCCTGTTTTTACCTCCTGTCCCCAGTTAAACTCGAGTTCTAGAATTCTCTGATTACATATTTTGCCTCTCTATAAACCCTGCCCTGAAAACCTTAGGCCTTTGTACTGGGTCTGGCTGGGATGGAGTTAATTTTCTTCACAGTAGCCTCTGTGGTGCTTTGTTTTAGATTTGCGACCAGAACAGTGTTGATAACACACCAATGTTTCAGCAGCTGCTGAGCAGTGCCTGCACAGCAGCAGCTAAAACTTCTCTGCTTCCCATTCTGTCCCAACACAGAGTAAGTTTGGGGTGGACAAGAGGCTGGGAGGGGACACAGCCAGGACAGCTAACCTGAACTGACTAAAGGGATACTCCATGCCATATGGCATCATGTTCAGCAATAAAACCGGTGGACAGGGAAACAGACTTTCTCTAAACTAGCCGCTGCTTGGAGACTTGCTGGGCATCACCCTGCTGGTGGGAGGTGATAAGTGATTGTCTTTATATCACTTTCTTCTCCCTCTTCCTTTCTTTCCTTCACATATTAAACTGTCTTCATCACAACCCATGAGTTTCTCCGGGCTTTCACCCTTGCCATTCCCTCCTCCGTTCCACTGGGGTGGAGTGAGAGTGACTGGGAGGGGGCTCAGCTGCTCTGGGACCAACTCACCACACCTTTATTTGGAAGTTCACACCGCTACTGAACACACAGTACAGCCAGAATGGAAGCTGTTACTTTACTGAAAAGAAAGAGTAGGCAGGGATCACTTCAGGACGCCACTTTGCGATAATAAGCTACTGCTCGTTATCTGTGCTTGGAAAATTGCTACTGTGCAAGACAAATTAATGGCACTAAGAATGCAAAGAATCATCCCATTCCTTTTACTTAGAGACACTTACCAAAGAGCGATTGATGCATAATAATTTATTAGCCTGCAATAATCATGTCTGTAGCTAGAGTGCAACATTAACCAGAGATTGCTTTACAGACCACACAGAGCTCAAATATTGTGTGGATTGGTTCTGATAAATCTAAGTAACTCCATTCTTAATAACTGTTTTATCTGGTATAAAACTTCTTTGAAAAAGTTTGCACAGATCACCCAAGTCTTTGTCGTTTGTGAGTATTCAAGGAAAAGAGTAAACAGGCTTTTTTTTTTAAATCACCTCATGCATCAGGGGTGGTTGGAGCAACCCTTCTTTCTGCATCATGTTACTGAGCTTCAATACAGATATAGAAGCTCAATCCTTACAAATTCCATTTTTTATACAATACACCACATGTAGCCCTGACGTAACCACATCATAAATCTTCACAGATTCCACATACAGAGAAACTTCAAAATGCATCTAAAACCAAAAAAGATTAAGTTATATAAAAGATCTATCTATTTGTAAAATTTACAAACCTGTGCAAAAATCTTTACTAGCCTTACGTTGTGTGTAGGCCTTATCTGCAGGTACTCCCTCCACCACTGTTTAGCATATACAAGAAATAATCGTTCTTTTTCTGCTGTTTTCTGACGTTCCAAAGCAAACTGCAGGTAAGAAGGACATCACCAATCACACATGTATTAATTCTAAACAGGAAAACAACCCCGTAATCAGTTAGTATGTTAACACTAAATCGGGTCTATGCAAAATCCAATAAATAAAACCCTCCAGTTACATTTCTCGGCTTAGGCTCAGATATCAAGCTTGACTGAAGCAGTCTTCATCTTAAGTGATGTGCTTCTGTGCAGAAGGATCGCTCGGCTTTTGATGTACAGAGGAGTATCTGCATGCACCTTCAGGCCAACATTTACTGGCTTTTCTGGGCAGAATAGCTGACTTGAAATAATAATTTCCAATGGGAGAGTGCAAGAAAACATATACTACCTGAAGGAAATTAGGTATATTGCATCTTTCTTCTTCTTAAAGTTTTGATACAACTACCAAAGTAACATTTCAGATAATGATCCATATAAACAAAGTAGTTTTAAATATACTGAGATTTAAGGGGGGAAAAAAGTAACAAACAATCAAAATCCCACAGCCCTCACCACCTACTTAAGTAATTCTATACTGAACTTCTCCTTACCAATAAAAGAATGTCAGCCCTCCCCAGAATTACTTACTTGAGTACTAGTTATTTCTGGAGATAGCGTCTTATTAAGCTGTGGATACATTTCCAGCCTGATGTTTAAAACGCCAACAGAAACCTTTGATTCTGTACCTTTGAACCCAAACAAATTTCAATCAGTTCTCTTAAATTCATTTTACTTAGGACATTCCAGCCAGGAAGAAGCAAATAATTAAAATAAATATTTTAGCTATATAGTAATAAAAAATAACTAAACTTCTTTAAGTATATGCAAAATAAGTATCTTTATTTAAATGAGTCTGTAAGAAAGCATAATCTGGCCAAAAAAGCAGACATCTAAATCTGAGGTGATTATCCAAGCCTTCTCGGCAGTCAGTCGCAGGGCACAGGAGACTAATTGCATTCTAGAAATGTCTAGAGTAGGCATCTAAAACAGTGCAGGAGTAACTGCTCTTTGTTACACACTGTAAAAGTGGGTAACTTATCCAGATTTTGCAGAAAATCAATAGTGAGGGCTCCCAGACACTGGGACCGTTATTATACAGCATCTAGAGTATACATTCTTAGTATTTGGGTAACAGAAAACTTCGACCATTAGTCTCGTACACGTTTTCTAAGGATAGCTTATAGAAATTTATGAGTTGAACTAAAACTACATCATAAATGTTGCTTTCATCTTAGAAGTAAGCTCAGTACCCAATACTTGTCATCATTACAGCCTTATTATTTGTCCTTACCTACACCCAGGAGTTCAACAGGAACATTTGTTATGCCATTCTCTGAAGCCAAGACAGATCGCCACTCCAAGAAATAGGATGCTACTAGAGTTCTTTCACCAAATGTGTCTGTTCTGATCAGAACCATATGCACTGGATCGCATATAGATAACATAGTGGTTGCATCCACCATTTTACTTCCGTCACCTGCCATTATTAAACCAAGACAGCAAGAATATTATTATTTTGCTGAAGGCTTGAAATTATAAAAAAAAATATGCATTTACATAAAAATATGCATTTACATTCATTGCATTTTAAGAAAAATCTCGCATCCAGAAGTGCAAGCAATGATCCCATCTTAAGATCAAACTCAGTTTAGGACAGAACTACAGTAAAATTACAGTCAATTTACAGAGGAGGTAAGATTCCTACAGTTGAGTACTCAAATGTAACTGGTTCAACTGCACAAAAATTAAAATGGAATTAGCGTTTAAGAAAATAAAGAATATTAAATCACCATTAAATAAAAACAATTGAATAATATGCCTTTAATAAGTTGGGATGTGTCAACTTAACTATACCTCAGTATTTAGGAAACAACTTTCTCTGTAGTTAAGCTTAACCCTATGATAAGAACAACTCCATGAGCAATGGAATTAACGAAGTCTGGTTTTCTTTAAATTGGTGGTATATTCACTCCCTTCCACAGGTTCCACAGCAATAACTCTGGCTTTCTCTTTGTCCCCTGATATTCCATAAACTACCCCAGATTTCTACAAGATTCAGACAATATCCAGTAGTCTTTCCATAACATACTTAGCTCCTACCGTGTTCCCCAACTACCAAAAGAAGAATGATAAGCCAGGCTCTGCACAACAACTCTTCTGCAGGTGTTTGCCAACTGGTAGGCAACCTGAACTCATGCTGAAGTTTTTCCTTCCATACAACTACAAATTTCTGTTTCTCTTCTTCACTTGTTAGCAAAAAGTTCATGAAAATCACAGCCACCTTAGTACCTCTTACTATCTCTGAGACCGTTATCTCACTGTCAATTACGGTCAAATTCAAAACTTACTTTAGAGTGGAAAGGAAGAAGGAAGAGTAGAGAAGGATCTACAAGTGGCATAACCTAATACAGTAATCCAGTTTCCGCAGGCAAACATGACAAAAAATGGGAAAGGAAGCAAGTACGTAACACCAAACATATTTCACAATAACTCTGAAGTCAGAAAAAAACCCAACAGCATCAGCTTTAAGCCCACAATATTCCTTACCTAGGCTATCCTTGTGTACTTCAAGTAAAAAACCATCGTGAAAATCTGGCTCACAGGCACAGGGGACAGGCTTAGAACGGAAACGCTGATTTCGAAAATGTAAACACAGAGTGAAGGTAGAACAGATCTGGCCAGGCAGAGGCTCCGGTTCCTGAAGGTGTTCCAGAAAAGCTTTTCCACCCAAAACCTGAAGGTAAAGATACCTCCGTGTTGGGTCAATGTTAGCTGTAAAGCGTAGCAATAAAAATGAAGAGACTACAAACAGATCTGAAGAAGCATGTTAAATATCAGTTATTTAACAGCAGACTAGAAAAAAAAAAATTCTGAAAGAAGTGCTCAGGAGAAGGTGATTTTAAAACGTATGGAAGTTACATTAATGTAAAACTAATTACTTTTTTTTTTAAAGTCACATTTTATATAACACTTATTTCTGCTGCTTACATGAATTTACTTCCTGTTGATATGCAGGAAAAACATCTACCTTTATGCCAGGTCGTATTGAATTACAAATTTAGAGTTAAAAAATCATAGACATCAAATTTCTCTCAAAACTATGATCTAAATATTAAAATAAACAAGCAACATACTTTTTTCCAAAACTGGTGGTTCTCTGTCAACAAAATGCGTTGATGGTTTTGGAGCTGAAGTCTTCTTTTCATTCACATCCTGAAATTACAATTGAGGCTTCTTAAGGCATCAAGCGATGCAACAGTGCTCTTACCACAGTCTTCTAAAAATTAAAGAATCCTCCATATCAGCTGAATGCCATTCCTCATGTACGCTCCATTCTAGTACTTGAGATGCAATGAAACCAAACAAATGGGTTTAGATTGAAAGCAGGGAGATTTAGACTGGATATCAGGAAGAGGTTCTTCCGGGAGAGGGTGGTGAGGCACTGGAACAGGTTGCCCAGAGAAGCTGTGGGTGCCCCATCCCTGGCAGTGTTCAAGGCCAGGCTGGATGAGGCTTGGAGCAACCTGGTCTAGTGGAGGGTGTCCCTTCCCCATGGCAGGGGGGTTGGAACTAGATGGTCTTTAAGGTCCTTTCCAACCCAAACCAGTCTGTGATTCTACGAAATACTTTCAATGTAGTATTATCATTAAACCAATTTTAGCACGTGCATTAGGTTGTTGTACTCCTAACATGTCACAAATCAGTAAAGCCATTACAAACCTTTAGAAGTAGCAAGTTTTGACTAAGTCAAAACTCCAAGTCACTAAGAGGAATAAGCAAAAATATTTTCACTCTTCAAAAGCTACTTACAGTTACAAATTTCAGTTCCTTCATAACATCATCAATGATTCCTCGTTGTCTTAAAGCTTTTATCAGATCTTCTGTGGATAACTGCTGATGCTCAGGTGCTAACTCTTCGCGTATAGTCTCAGCAAGAACTTCTCTTATTCTGCCATGGACATCCATCTGAAAGAAAATTCACTACGTGCTACCAATCCAAGCTCTTTAAATGGTAGCAGCTATGACATTCTGTAACAGTCACTCTGTAAGACTAAAGGCATTCTCCTAGGAACACAGAAACAACTACAGCAAATGTTAGTTATTTCAGGACTAATCTCACCAGAGCAGCTCTACAAGTTAAAAGAAATCATGAGGATACCAAACCTGAGCCTTTGCACTGCTCTTGACAGCATCCCCTCTGAGGGAAGCTCAAGACAAAAAGGTCTACAAATCCATCCATTATAAAATGCTCCTTGTTTGAATTTCCTGTCTCCCGCAAAATTCAAATTTAAGATAATAGTTCCTCGTATTTTAAGGGAAAAAATACACCTTCATCCACTTGTAGGGAGCACCTCTGTCCTTCACTCAGCCGTGAAACTGCACGGCTTGGTACAGCTGTTTCTCACCCAGGAAGAACGTTAAAGCCACAGCTGAGACTTGGAAATGCTTTGCGATATAGGAGTCACAACACCCGTATCTATCTCCCCCTGGGCCCAAGTCCCAGCCCGAGCACCTCGCTGAAAAAGCGCCAAGCCAAACAAGAAGAGCCTCGGTCCCCGGGCGCTGACCCGCCGCTCAGCCCGCCGGTGCCTCGGGCCTCGCTCCCGCCACTGGGCCGACACCGCTGCGGTCCTCTGCCCGTCCTCAACGGGACGGCGACAGGCACAGAGCAGCAACGGGAGCGGCCAGGAAGTAGGAAAACCAAAGCAGGACGAGGGAGCGGGCACGCCGCGTGCCCCACCACCACCTCAGCGGGCACTGCCGTCACCACGGGCCTGGGGTCCGCGCCGGCAAAGCCCGGCCAGCTCCCCCCTCCGCTGCCGCGGGCTCCCCCCAGCAGGAGAACTCGCTACCGCGGACACACCCCCACCTTGACCAGCTGCTGGTGGATGATCTGCTTCAGCTCGGAGGCTTTCTCCGGCGGCAGCGACATGACGACGGCGCCAGCACACAAACCCCGCCGCTTCCCGCCCGCCAGGAGCGCGGGCACAGTGCGCGGCGGGAGAAGCTCCGCCCCCAGCCGCCGAACCAACGGGCAACGGCGCCGCGGCCGCGGTCCCGCCCCCTCGTGGGCGCGAGGCGAGGCGGGAGGGCACCGCCCCCGCTCCGCTGAGGCGAGAGGCTGGGTGCGCCTCGCTGCCTTCATCCCCGGCCGGCATGTTCGTTCCTTGCCACCGCGGCGGGGGCTGCGCCCGCCCCGACTTTAAAGGCTTCACTCTGCTCATGGTAAATCGCGCTCCTGCTTCTGTCCCGCCCTCGGGGGGGTTGCGGCCCCAGTGGGGTACCCCTGGGGCGGGCGGGCGCTGAGGGCCTCCGTCCGTCCCGTGGGGTGCGGGCAGGGGTAGGAGGGCTGGCGGGAAGGCCGTCGCTGTGCCCGTGTATCCATCGGCTGTCCTGCCGAGGGAAAGGGGGAGGGTTTGCGGTTGTCCTTCCCGCAGCTGTTTCCAGGAGGGCTTAAGGCGGTCTCTTCCGTTTCTGCCCCCTCAGCCCCCTTGCCGAGCTGTGGCTGCGCGACGGCGCTCCGCGATTGAGGTGTCACGCGTGTTAGGAAATCTGCAGTACCTGTGGGTTCGGACTGGGATAAAAGGCCATTGTTTTTCATTTAGATGCCGTACATATGTTTTATTCAAGGCACTATTCCTCATCCGTGCTGTATTTAAGCTCCAGTTAGGCCTGTTGTGGGAAGCCTTCCAATCCCGTTCCGTACGCGGTGTGACAGCAGCGTCAGATAACGTACCGGAGGTCACATCGGTTGTTGTGGGGGAAAGGGTTCCCGTGCAGGCTGCCAGGTAGCAAACGGTCGGTTGTGCTCTCGGCGAGCCCCTTGCCGTGTTCCTGGCGGGTAACCCCGCCCCCCGCCGCCGGGGCGGCGCAGGCCGCAGCGGAAGCAGCTCCCCGGCGGCGGAAGAGCCGCCGGAAGTGGAGCGCTGCGCTCCTCCGGCTCTGGGTGCGGCGGGAGGTTGGCTGTAACCGGCCTGTGACGGCAGGCTGGAAGTGCCGTTACCGCCTCTTTGCCCAGAGCTTAGCAGCGTCAAAGTCCGCGTCTCCACAGTTGGTGGCGGCAGGAGCTCGTAGACACGCACTTGCTTATAAATCAGAGGGAGGCAACTGGAAATTTTACCTTTGCCTTCCATTATTAGTTTCTGTGCCGTCAAATTAGGTCAGTATCAGCCCCGATTAGTTATCACCAGTGGCAACTCCTGTGAAATAAATCCGATATGACCCTTAGCATTTTCATCCTTAAAAAAACGGAGACCTACCTACTTTTCCATATGGGTCAATCTGAGATTTATAGGTTTAGTATGTGAAACCAACATTACCGTTAGGTGTCACTCGAGGGCTGCCAATCTCAGCATTAGCCGTTTGCGTGAGGTTTATCTGCCCTGTGCCGTGGATTACCCCCAGCCAGCAATGCAGCACCACACGGCCACTCACTCATCTCCCCCCTCTGCCAGTGGGATGGGGAGGAGAATCGGAGGAAAACACAAGGAAACTCATGGGTTGAGCTAAGAACAAGTCAATAATTGATAATAAATACCTTCAGAAATCATGTCTGACCAGAATTGAAGTAGTTTAAACTTTCACCATTTGAACAGCATATTGTGTTGTCCATAAAACGCAGCGTGATTCAGTGATTTCTGTTACTTCAGCCAGCAGTGTCGGTGGGAAATGTTGGTCAACTGGCAATAGATCTAGTCATTTCCACACTCAACATGACTAAAGTTGGTTACTTCTACACTGACTGCCTGGTGCCAATGGTTGGAAATAATCCATATGCAACAGCAGAGGAAAACTCAACGGAGCTGAGTATAAATGCTGAAGGTGGGTATTCAATGCTCACGATATTTGCAGGCTGTGTAAGGTGCGGGAATGTCACATTTACTTCTTTTGTCGTTGTTATGTTTTGCTTATGTGAACAGTGTTTAAATTAAGGTCAGCAATAACAACTTCAGTAACTTACGGGTAAGAACGTATGTACACTTCACAGAAGAACTGTTACTGTTGTTATCTTGGATAACTGATTTCACATGTGGGACCACTAAGAACTGTGACTCAACCATACTACAGTGTAGCCACAACTCTCCGCAGGTTTAATCAAAGGCAACACGAAGTGTGCACGTGCTTGCAGTACACTGCTAGAATGCAAGCTGAATTTCTGGTGTAGAAGGATATTTGTCCTCCTTCCCTCCCTTTTCCTGATGTGCTATTTCTCCCCCTCCCCTCTTCAAATTCTTAGGTTCTTCCCGTATATTGACCATTGCATTTCATCTTCCCCCCCCCCCATCCCTCACCTCCTCTCTCCCAAAATCATGGAAATCTCAGAATAATCTGCTGTAATCTTTGCAAAGCAGCATAAAGAGATTGTCTGAATCATTATGGGAGGCAGATCTTCGTATATTTTACTTCACTCAATCTTTTGAAATTGACAAGTGAAACTAAGTCCAGTGAAGACACAAAAATACGTATTTTTAACACTGTGGGTATTGTCAAGCTTTCCTGTATGAATCAATAGCTGAAAGGTTTACTATCCTCAGCTTTGTAAATTGGATAAATCTAGATACTTCTAAGACCAAATCTCTTTCTTGCTTTCTTCTTACAAAACTTAATTATTTCTTCTTGTAGTGTATTCATTACCTTCAAAGAAACTTGTAGTTCTGCAGATCAGATCACCTTTTATAAAGGTATGTATGTTCATCGATGGTTCCTACTTCACTATTCAATTTGAATAGTTCTGCTGGCAAATAGATTTAAGTGGTCTAGGTAAATTTTAAGGCATTCAAAGAGACTAAATAAGCAAAACTAGAAGAACTATGTCACATTATAAAACATTTTGTTAAAAAAAAAAAGGCAAAACACAAAACAGACTGAAAGAGAGCAAAATATTTTTCTGCTTTGTGCTATAATACCTTCTGCATTTGGTACAATTTTAACTACAAAACCTGATTTCTGCATCCATTGTGTGTTGAAGTTTTGGTTTGTTTTTCAAAGCCTCAGAACAATGCACTTACGTTCCTAAGTTTTAGTGTAAGTATGTCCTGAGTTACTAACAGTCTTGAAAAAATATAACGGGTTGGGTTTTGTTTCTGTGTTTGGTTTATTTTAATTTATACTCACTGTCTCTGTGCTTTTGTCTTTTATTGTAATAGGTTAATTTTTTACATCACTCCAATTTAATTATTTCATAGTATTGTATATTAATTTGAACTGCATTCATTTGTAAAAAACCGAAGAATTTAGAATTACTCATTAATTGGACAGTAGCTGTAATTTAAAATAAGCAGCACACCACACCAGAAAAAATTGGTGCTGCAGGTTTTGGCAGTTCAAAGTGCAGAAAAATACCGTGTGATCCTACCATCCCATCTTGCTCTGCAGCTTTTTCCATGGGTACTAATGGCACACAGAACAGGTGGTACTGCTGTTGTTACCATGGTCTTGATGATAACTTTTGTCGTTGTATCTGCAGTGTTGATTAGGTAAACAACCAGAGCAGCCCTCTGCTTTTAAAAAATATATTTTAAGATGAAGACTAAACGGGTACAAAGAAAAATTTACACCACTGCTAACCGTTCTGTGTAACCCCTAGTACTCTTGGCTTTTGGCTTGGTTTTTTTAAGGACACAATATATTTTTCACTTTTTTTTTTCCCACCCCCCGTCTTTGCATAAAGAACAAGTACAGGCCATTCTGTGAAACACTGCTTTCTTGGGTGGAAGGCAGCAAATGTGCCAGAGTCGTCGTGTTGTCTAGCAGCCATGCGTACCAGTGCGATGACGAGCAACTTCTTGGGTATGTTTGTGTCATGAAAAGAACTAATTTTAAAACATTGTGTTATACTGGATTAGTCTCTGGGTTCTGTTAGTTACTACTGTCAGAAGTACTGAGCAAATAGTAAACTGTAAGTAAATTGCACTTGGCCTGCACTGTCCTGCAACAGAGCCTCAGTTTTCTTAATTTATTGTGGCTGCAAGCAATTTCAGGGATTAGCCGCTAACATACAGGTCACAGATGAGATTTTCAACAGTTAATTAGAATATTGGCTGGTTTCTTACCTCTTCTTCATTATTCTGCATTTTGAAGGTTTTCTTTCCTATAGTAAGTTGGCAGTCTTTTTTTAATAGCAAGTTGCGGATTCCTATTTTTTGGGAGGCAACTACAAGGTTCATACTGCGTGTATTTTTATTGGCTATTACCCCTTTAACAAACAAGCATTACTTGCTGATTGAGGGCATCACAGCTGGTAATTAAAAAAAAAAAAAAGAAAAAGAAATTAGTATTTTTGCAAAAGACCATTTGTTATCCTCAGGCTGTAGAAATGGGTAGAGCCTTAAAGGAGGTTTAGATCCATGCACATCCCAGGTCTAGTTACCCTTCATGCTTGCGTAGTGTTGAAGAATGGCCAGCTAATGTGGAATGAAATGCGGGGGGCTGATGGTTATTCGATGTGTTCTGAGTCGGAAGTTGTGGTGGTTTAACCCCCTCCCCTCAGCACCACAGAAGAACTCTCTTGTAGCAGGTCCAGTAAAGAGTGAGAGTAGTGCATTCAGAAAATACTTGGACTTGGCTGAAGTCTGCATGTATTTGTAGTGTGAGCTTATGGAAAATACTCCATCCCAGCAAAGTCCAAGTTTACACTAACTTTAATCGCCTCCGATCTGAGGGAAGAACGAGCACATTTTATTTGTAACTCTTCTTAACAACCATAAGCAGTTCTATTTATGTGCTTATGTATCTGGTACTTGCCAGTTATTTGAGTCTCTAAAAAGAGGGTACCTTCGTTCTGTGGGGGGCAGAAAGTTGCATAGTTTATACTGGTTTGAGGCCACAGACTGCTTTTTAACTCAGGTTTAAGGAGGAAGGGAGTGTCAGTGCAATTCTTCATTGCAAGTGCAAGGCCCTCACTGCTTGCAGCTTCTTCCTGTCACAAGCAATAACGTTGGTAGTGTCTTTTATTGTCAGACTGACTGTGTTCCTGACTTGTTTCTAGGACACCACTACGCTACCTACTTACACCCGATCTTGAGAAAGCAGTTGGAGGCCTTATGCAGGAGCTGAACTGGAAAGAAATGGAAAAGGTGGCAGCTTACCCTGGAGTAAGTGATACAGAAAAAGTTCTCCATGTTCCTGGAGGTGGCATCACAAAACTCTTGTTTACTGAGAGGTGAGTTGCCTAAAGATAAGCACAGAGAGATACCAGAAGTCTTGTTTTTAGTACATGGGTAAAATTATCTTTTAAATCATTGCGTTACAGGAAAAAAGTCTCCCTTTTCATAGAAAAGGGTTTTATAGGAATAGAACTTCTTAGAGATCAAGCCCATAAATAAGAGGGAAAAATAGGAAAATCTGTGTCACACAGTTGAAATGCAATGAAAATAGAAGTGATTGGGCTAAGGGGAAAAAAATTAAGCCTTTACGGTTAAGGTTATCATGAATCTGGTATCTGATTTTATGCAAACTATCATTTGTAAATAGTAAAGTTCCTGTGCCTGTGATACTTTAACTAAAACGGTTTCCTGTGACAAATAGATCCATCATCAGTAAAAAAAAAAATGCTCTGAGCAATAGGAATAAGTTAAGATTTCAGGGCCAGCAAACAGTTAGGTGTGGGGTTTTAGTTAAAAGGTGTGTCCATCAGAAGCTGTGCCAAAAGCATGTCTGAGTTTCAAAGTTTGGCTAGTAATACTCGCTCGTTAGGGTAAAGCTGTGTTAGCTCTGCTAAAGGTGTTTGTTTGTAAGGGTCAGGTGGGAAATTCACTTTTTTTAGTTATTGCTTTTGACACCTGTCCTAACTGTTGCATCTGACAGCAGGAGATTTACTAATCTCATGCTTACCTTTGTACTGACTTCAGTATGGAAACGATATAGAAGTTCACAAGACAAGACCTTCCAGGACTTCAGGGTAAAAACCCCAAACAATTTTAACATCCAAATGATAAAATGGGAACATTGTGAGTAAAGTAGTGATACGCAGCTTGCGAAACTGCTGTTGGAAATACACAGAAAGATAAGGAGTGATTGTATCAAAGGATCTGTATAAATGCCCCACCGGCACAAAAATGCAGAGTGTGCAAAAGAGGCCCTGAGTAACTCTTCCAGGACCTAGGATTCCTGCCTCACAAAGCAAAGGACAAATTCAAGACTAAGAAAAAGAACGTGAAGTGTGAAAATGCAATCAAGGAAGTCTGGAGGAAAAAAAAAATCTCTCTAAGTATGTATTTTCACTTTTTGTTTGGCTTTTTTCTTGGTAAGCCATATGCAGGTTGCTGTTGCTCTTTATACATAAATCCAGATGTCTGGATTTAGGGAAGAAACAGAAATTTCTGCTCGTTTTTGTTGCAGCTGCTCAAAGGGAATCCAAATGGCAGTTCTTCTGAAATTCTGCTCAGAGGGGGACAACATCCCGGATGCGTTTGCTCTTGTTAACTATCTTAATGAATGGCTTCAGCTAATTAAAAGTGAAGTAAGTGCTGTTTGATCTAGAGTTCTTTCTTTTGTGTTTTATATCTGTTATTTTCATTTTTCTTCAGTCCAGAAGATTAAAAAACAGTGTTACTTGGCTGAATGTTACTTGGCTTTTAACTTTTTAACTGAAAAGTTGAAAGTGTATGAGTTGGGTTCATTTTGACCCTTGGTAATCAAGGATACACCAAACCAAAGAAACATTTTCATTGGGAAATTGCCCACCCGAAAAGCCAAACCTACACCCCGCTCCCTTTGTTTGACAGGCAGGTGGGGAAATAGCGTAAAGTTTTGATCAAGTTTGATCTTGCAGTGCTCTTCTCTAAGACAACCCACAGTGATACTGCCACTTGAATGCTGCCCATTAGTTTAATGCCTGTGCCAGAGAAAGAATTGCATCTTTATTATTTAAAGCTTGAGGGATTATTCTGTTTTTGTTGCAGAGCAACAATTCCACAG
Source organism: Rhynochetos jubatus (assembly GCA_027574665.1). Taxonomy (NCBI): domain Eukaryota; kingdom Metazoa; phylum Chordata; class Aves; order Eurypygiformes; family Rhynochetidae; genus Rhynochetos; species Rhynochetos jubatus. The sequence continues at coordinate 57,220,378 of CM050648.1, forward strand.
ATACTTCTTCGCAATGGAAAATACCAAGTTCTTGGCGCTTACTTTTCGGCAGCGGCCTTCCACCAGCACTCTTCTGATCAGTTCCGAATTCCTCTGTAAGTCGCGTTTGCAGTCTGAAACAAACATCCCTTGAGAAGGTGATTGCGTAGGAATTGCCAAGCAGCCGCAGCCCAATTCGTTGTGTACATAAATTCTTAATTTAAGAACAATTCCTTTCACGTACCTGGGTAGCTAAAGAAATTAAGGTAACTTTCACAAATCGACCAAAGAAATATGTTTTGTACAGTTCTTTATTGAATAACTTTGGTTGGGTTTAGGGTTGGTTTTTTTCCCTAATAAAATATTTTTTAAAAAACCCTTTTTCTTTGGTTAAGTGTTTTTGCTATGGAAGAGCTTATGGTGCACCTTCTTAATGCAGTTGAGACCTTGAGATTGATGTGCAAGCATAGATTTTCTTAGAGATGAAACCCCGCCCATCCATGTCGACTGTGGATCTCTGCTTTTTTCCAAAACCTTCCTGGTGATGTAAAGTGAAGCTCCAAAGTGACCGGTTCCGCCTTTGTTGCGGTAGCTTCAGCTGGGGAAACTGCAAGCTCTACAGCAGCCTGTTCTCTCTTTGATCTACTTCTGTTGTATACCTTCCGTTCTGATTCCGAGGGCTGCAGAGGTGCTAAAACTACAGCTTTATAGGTAGGTGAGCCTTCTTAGGCTGATTTGAGGATAAATACAGTGCTCTGAAAAATAAAGGAATTAAAACATGGCCTTGATAGCAGGCAGTCTGATATCTGTATATTTTATAAGCTCAGCCTAAGATGCCAGTTGTGTGATGAGCGATTAACGTCATAGTATTTGTAATGGCACTTTTGTTGCACTATTAAGCTACATGTTCAATTTTGATCTTTTGGAAGTGCCTGGTCACATCAGTTACAGCTTGTGAATCAATAGATATGACATACATACAGGCTATATTTTTAAATATTTAGTCTACTAAATAGTTTTTTTTTTTTGGTGATATTGTTACACCAGTAGTGTGAATGATGAGGAAAGGAACAGCAGCGGTCCTGCAGACATATGCCTAGACCTTCAGCGTAAGATTCAGTAGTTGGCTTTGCTAAAGAAGAATAGTTCAGCCTAAGCGCGCAGGGAGTGAGACTGATGACCCAGACGATGCGATAGTGTTCGTCTTTTGGGAAGTTTATCAGGTGAGAATCCTAGTGAATACCTGTCACAGAGGACTAATATTTGAATAAATATTCTGTTACTGTTCTTTTTCCACAAAACGGTAAGAAATTTAAGTCTTTCCCAGCCTTAAGCCTGCTTTGCAGAAGCAGATAATGCAGGGTCAGACTGAACCTTGCAGAAGTGGTGCGAATCCTTCATATAACTATGTCAAAATACCTTCAAATAAGGTCTTAAAATGTAGGCAGTCTCAAGTTAAATACTGTAGTTGAGTCAGTCACAAACCTAGATACGTGTAGAACAGTGTGAGCGTGCACTCACTGCTGCTGGCGTTAGGAGAACTGGAGAGGCTTCGCGATGACCTAACTACACCTGCAGGGTTTGTTCATAGGTTTGAGTTGTGTTAACCCCGATGCTTCCTCGTATTAAATGCCATGCTAGAAATGTGAAGGAATCCTTTGCCTGTGTTAATAAGCTTTTACAGTAATAGCGCATGAAGATGCCACGTTTCGTGGTGTTAAAAATGAGCTGTGAATAGATTCAAAGTGTTCAGGAATGACCGATGGGCCTGTGATTGTGACTCAGAAGAAACTCACCTGAACAAAAAGCAACTCGCGTACGACTGGTGTGTGAGCTACAACCACAAGTTGAACCAAATAACATCACTGAACGGATCACAACATTATAATGAGCTTAAAGGTTTATTTTAGCTTGTCTTGTCATTGTTTTACAAGAAACTCGAGTTTCTGTTGGCAGGAGGGAGGCTAAACCGCTTGCAGCCTGCCATCATGGTGATACGTCATGCTTGCAAATACTGTTTATTCAAATTCTGCATTTTTAGAAAAGGACTAATGACCTAAATATGCTTCTGTTATCATCCTTCATTGTGATGGATTCTCAGATTCTCTGTGAATGTAATACGTCACCTGTAACTGGAGAGTAGTGAGCACAGAGAGAACCTGAGGGTGTAATTTGCTGCTGTATGTTAGTGGGGAAAGCTGAATGCCAAGAAACTTCTGCCTTGAACCAGTAAGCACTTCAGGGTGCTTCCTCACTTTAAGCACAAAGGCCTCTGTAAGCCACAACAACTACCTGCTTGTTCTTGGGCACTGCTGGCTCTGGAGCCGAGTATTTGTTTTCCTTGATTGGGATCTGCCTTCTAAGCCGTCAGAAGTTGAAGCTGATCACGGTCCTGGTTTGGGCTTTAGACTGAAAGCCAGCGGGGTGCATCGCGTTTACCAGTGAAGTCAGCCGCTGACCTTGGAGCGAAGCTGCAGGGGATCCCGCCTTCTCCCTTCCATGTGCTGACGCCGCTGTGCGGTCCAGTGACCACGTTTGGTTTGAGCTGGGGCTTTGTGCTGACATCCTAGAGAAAGACTGGTCAGGAAAGAATGGCCCAGCGGTCTAAATGCACTCAGCTTGGCGCACGAACTCTGTTGGTTTGGAAGAGTGCGTGGATGAGGGCAAGAAGAACACTTGGAACCGACAGTGGAATGGTGGCTTTTAAAGGGGGAAAGATATTTAACTTGTGGGGTTCTCTTGGAATCACTGAGCAAACCAATGTGACGAAGGCGGCTGTTTGAATCAGCTGTACCTTCTGGAAGCTTTCCCGAGATGAAAACTGTTCTTCAGAAAGAAGGGGATGGATGCCCACCTCTGCACTACCTTAGTGTCAGTCCTACTCTGTGAGCTTGGGAATGCCCTGCAATTGGGCAGGGCACGGATAATTGCAAGGGTAGCAACTGAGGAAGCAGCCCGGAAGGTCTGTCCTTTATTACACGGAGTTGCAAGGCACTGACCGGTGCCTGTCAGGGAGCCGGCTCTCCAGCCGCAGCCTGCGCGTTGCTGATGCAGGGAGCACGGCTTTTCGGAAACGGTGACGTGTGCGCTGGAGATGCTTCATGAGGCTTTTCCAACCGTCATAGGCTGTTGGACTGGGGAAAACAAGGAATTATGCAGGCACAAGGTTGCTAAGTTTTTCAGGCTTTTTTGTTGTTGTTTGGGTGGTGGTTGTTTTGTTTTTTCAATAAGATGACTGTATAACCTTCCTTTAGCCGGCTCTGTTTAAGTTCCCAGTTCCTTTGGGATCAAATTCGTTTAGGCCTCTTCACAAGTGTCGTTATTCTGACATCTGTCAACTTCACCCTCGCTGCAGTAAACTTACTTAATACCTCTGCCATCTGCAGCCTGATGGTCTAGACGACACTTAGTACTGCAGACGGGTTGCGGAGTACGTGTGCTGTACGGAGTTCACCTGTATAAATAACTCGCGACATACGACGAGCAAGCCCAGACAGGGTTCGCTGTGGCTGTTTGACACGGGCGTGCAGCTTTGTTCAGGACCCGGAACACGTTGTGTAGGTCTAAAATATGCAAGGTACTAAACCAACTTGAAATACCAAAGGTGACTTCTGTGGTTCTTAAATGATATAAATGTAAAAACCCCGAAGGATAAAACCTTATTTGGGCAACAAGCAGAGTTGCTTGGACATCCACAGAATGCTCATCAGGTAGGAAAAAATTGTATTGATTGGCTGCATTAATCAGGATGCAAGCTGGTGTACACCCTGTAGTGTTTGAGAAGCTACAGTTCAGGAGGTATTTAACAGCAAAACTGGATTAATCAAAGCCCAAGCACCTGTGATAACAGATGAAATTTCCATCAAAATTAGTATGGCTTGGAACAAGGAGAAGCAGTGGTAACAAAGCTAGAGGAGGAACAACAAGGATTCTGAAGCAACAGCGAGGAAGCATTCAGAATTTTTCGGAGGCAGGGGAGTCCTTTTTTCTTTCCTTCTTTTACTGGTCACAGACAAAAGTGCAATTTCTCATTAAAACATTCTCTCCAATAGCTTAGACACAGTCATTTTTATTGTCATTTTGGCTAGACCAGCACTTGGTTCACGAGCACTTTCAGAGTGCGAGCCAACCACGATTCCTACCGCCCCGAGTGTTTCCGCATAGGGTGGGAGAGGCCCTTGTGATCCGTGTGCCCAAAGCAAAGCAGGCCGGGGGCCGGGCACAGCACCCTGCTGTGGGCGGAGGTTACCGTGGGACTGAGACCGCGGCGTTGGTTTTGGAGGAGATGCTGCCCTGCCACCTGCTATTCCTTCTGTAGCCGTACCTCAGAAGAAAAGCCGTTTGGGCGCTCACTGGGAGAACACGGCCTACGGGAAGGCATCGGGCGAGCTCCTGTTTGTGAGAGGTTGGGCAGGATCCCTAAGAACACGGAAAGCAGCACTTGAGTGTGTTTTAACCTAAAAGCACCATCGTGGAGTTAGCCGGCAGTAGCTGCGGCGGCTTTCCTGCCCCCTTCCCCCTAAGATACCGTAAAGATTTGCTGGTCTTGCTCTTTGCTCTTCCTCATTGGACTGAGCTTTACGTCCATGCTGGTCGTGAGCAGTTTGCCGCTGCTTGCGTCTCTTTTTCAGATACTATCAAGAAATACGAGGCATGAAATCTAATACTTGCAAGCAATTAAAAGGCTTAAAGTTCTGATTTTATCACTTGGAGCTCTTCTAAAATTCCCCACGCTCTCTGCAGTTGTGCTGAATTCTGTGCTCAGAGCTGCATCAGCCCTCGCATCTCCAATTGCCCGTTGCGGCCTCTCCCGCTGGCGTGCGCAGATCCCCAGACAGGAGCGGGTCAAACCAGCGCCTCCTCCAGGTAGGGGGCTGCAAGCACGGCCACGTCACCCGTGTTTGTTGGGCTGGTGGTTTCAGCCAGCAAAGATGCCTCGAGTTACCTTTATCGGAGATTCACAGCTGTAAAAATGATTCCGTAGGGCGCTCTCCAAATTAGGAAGGAGCAGTACACAATCGATGGCTGTAGTACGGAAAAGTCTGTTGTAAATGCTGGGTTGTAAGGTACTGATAGTAAGGATGAAGCCTTGAGCATTCCAGACAGGCCACGCCCTTTTTTCTTTAACATATTGTGACAAATAATAAGCCCGTGGCACAAATGGTATCAGCATCGCCCAGAGTAGTGCTTCTTATTTAAAAAAATCAGAGTCAGGAGCTGAGTAGCGGTATCTACTCTGATGTTGCAACTCCTGAGCACTTACCGAACCGTCACGACAGAGGCTAGGCTGCTGCTTTCAGGCATCGTTGTCACCGCTGGAGATGCTTCCAAATGACACAGTTGCACGGAGTTTCTTGGAGTTTAAAACCTGATAAATTGAGTCAGTTGTGAGAGAGAAAAACGTGTTTTACAGACATAAAACTATACCGGAGCTGTTCTGCCAGTGCTGTGAGCAAGGAAAGAAAAGCAACAGCTTTTTTTGCAGGAGAGGGCAGAGGGGTAGGCACAAGAAAACGTTGGGAAGCAGTAATGAGCTTTCAAAACTGGTGGCAATTCCTCTCGGGTTCCTCTCCAAGTGCCATGCCGACACAGCCGGTGCTGATAACAGAACAGGGCAGGAAAAGGATTGCACGTACAGCACACCCAAAGGTGTTTGAACAGCAGTGAGTTCAGGCGACGTAACCAAGAGGGCAGCAGCAGTGGAGAAACCACTAGGAGGTGGTGGCAGGTTACAGATGCGAGGTGGTTCTAGGGTTGGAAAGTGAGATTTCACCGGAATCTGTTTTTAGGCATTTCTGTAGGTATCCAGACTAGTAAGCTGTGCGTCAAAATGCGGATGTGGTGAAGGAACACAGACAAAAGGTTGCGTGTGGCACAAGGCACGTCTGGTAAGCCTGGAACGAGTTGGCAAACCCAACTATTAAAAACTAGAGACAAGGGCAGACGTTGCTGGGAGACAGACAGAACGAGCGTGCCTGTCTTCTCTGTATTCCCAGCACTTGGGCTGCGAGGCGCGGGCCAGCTGCTGCGTGACAGAAGCTTCTGCGCAGAAACCAACTGTTCTGTAATGGTCCGTCATACAAAATCCCAAGGTCACTGCCGTGCTCTCGCTGAGGCAGCTGCTCTCCAGCACTGTCGCAGGGCTGGAGTTGTTAACCGCTGGTGGGAGTGAGGTGGTTCCGTGCTAGACCGCTGAAGACTCCCTCGCAGGCTTTACTCTTGTCTTCCCTCTACCCACCATCCCCAACTCCCTACCTAAGGGGTATGTGTATTTAGCTCACTACCTTCCGGTCCTGCCCACTGACCTGTGGCTGTGTATTCCAAACTTAGGACCTGTGGTAAAGTAGGTGTTAGCTGGAGCAACCAGCCTCAACGACTTGCTGAGGAGGCCCATCTCTGTACGCTTGTGACCAGCAAGACCTACCCAGGAGCGGAGGAGAAAGGCAGGGCCGAGTGCTGCCAAGCACTGGAGGATTCCTTGTAAAAATGTTACTGTGAGGGCACGCTGTAGGGAGAGGGCAAATTCATGACCGAGGGAAGGAAGGACCAGACAAAAGCGATGAAGGTGGTGTCATTTGCCTGGCAATACTTCTTAGAGCAGCCACAGGTGCCTCCTCAAGAGGGACAGCAGAGAAAACTCAAGGAGAAAAGGGGAGCTCTCTGTACTGTATCTTCCAGAAGAGAAACCCCCAAGACTTTCCTGTTCCCTGCAGAAACTGCGTTCGGCTCTTCCAGACCTTTGGGTCTTTATCAAGACAAGGAGACAGCTTCTCCTGGAGCAGGCATGGCAGCAGCACCTTTACCTCCCCTTGCCCCGGGGCCACAGGCAGCCCCAAGCTCCTCCTGCTTCCCCCAGCCCACCCCTTCCGCTGCCCACCCAGGGACACACGCCCAAGGGCAGCGCTCCCCTGGCCTGCCCACCCTCCTGCCAACCACAGCCTGCCTGCGGGGCGAGGCCGCGGTTGTGTCCTGTGAAGAGGGCTAGCGGAAACAAAACCAAGTACCTCGGCGCCACTTCTCTCGGAGGTGGAGAAGAAAAATCCACGGCAGGCAGTGGAAAATCAGCAGGTCTGTCGTTGTTCTAACCCCGTTTCTGTTGAGGCTGCGATCAGGCGCTCAGCTGCCCTTTTTTTTCGGAAGGCGGCCTCTCCCTTCAGCCCTGAAAACACACCTTCCCAGCGGCCGAGCACCGCAGCCTTGCATAGCAACAACAAAACACGTGCCACGTGTCAGAAGGCTTCCAAGACTTGTGCTGTCACAAGGCAGCCTTCAGCCAAACCTGCCACCCTGACAGAGCTGCGTTTGGGACTGCTCTATCCCCTGTGCCTGTTGGTGAAGTTAGCCCGACACCAACAGCCTTCTAGAAACGGCGAGCGAGGAAATGGGCGTTTTGACTGGAAGAGCCCACTGTGTGACGAGGGCCCAAGTACCTCCGGCCCTCTACACCCCACGAGATAAACCGAGTTCATTGCGGGTTTGATGGCAGCAGGTGAAGTAATGAGCACGTTTCCAGTGGTCACAGCCCTCCAGAAGGCAAACCCAGTGAAAATGTGATAGCTGAAGGGGAAAGACACAAACGGCTGAAAGCCGGATTTAAAGGTGTGTAAACGGGCTCCGTTCCCGTACTCGGGAGCAGGGTTTAGCGCAGGGGGTTTGGCCAGACCACGATCTCATTCTAAACGCTCCCGGGCTCTTGGCTGCACGACTCGAAACTGAAACCTGCACCAAGCTGTGCTGTTGTTTTCCCCTCCAACACAAGTTTAGGAACAGCAGCCATCGTCTACACATCACACTGTTTCAGGGTGGCGTAAAGCACACGTTTAGCTCAAGCAGGAGCATTAAGTACTCAGCTTCAAGTCAAACACAACCCTGAATGTACTTGCTTTGTGAGCCTTAAAACCCAGCTCTGTCAAGATTTCAGGTTGCTCCCTGTTTTAGCAGAACGACCCTTAATTCTCCCCTATCTCCCCCCTCGTTCCATGCTTTACTTTCAGCAACTGCGCCATCTGTGCAAAACCTCGTTACAAAAACACGCAAAGTACAAATGACGCGTCATGCTGCTCCAGTCATTGAATGTAAGGGGGTTTTGGGTGAAATAAGGTTTTCCCTGAAACGGCCGGGGAATGCAGAATTGACATCAGCTCTGTTTGAGAGGGAGAGGCCTGGAAACCATGCTGAGTCCGTCGGGACTCCTTTATCCAGCGTTCCAGCTTACCGCTTCCCAAAGCCGGTCAGACTGTCGGGGAGAAACGCGCAGCATCATTGATACAACACACTGCCATGAGACAATCCAAAACCCATTTAATTCAAGACACGGTTCACTTTGCGCGCTTTGCACCTGGCGGCGAGAGGTCGGATTCCCATCTTCCCTCCCTTTAAAGTGCCACCAACAAACCCCCTTTCCCTTCACAGAGCGACTCTGCGCACCGTGTGCATATTTTTATAGCAAAAATAAGGAGGGTTACCAGTCCAACTGCTCAGATTAATAAAATAATATCCTTAGTGGTATATTACGAAAGAAATGTGCAAGAGCTCCTCTTAGCTCAAACTACAATACTTGGCATTCATGAAAATATTCCCATCAAGCACGTTCCAATCACTTTGCCATTTTCCGGTTAAGCCAGGATCTCAGGAGACCTTAAGGCAAAACAGTTCTTTTCCCACAAAACCGGCTCTGAACAGCTTCTCCCTAACATAACGCGCAACACAACAGCACATTGTCCATTTAAAAAAATATTTAATGCTGCCAAAAAGTATAAAAATACAATAAGAATGGCAGTACAAAACAAAATATTTCCTAATTTATTTCTTTTACATCTTTCTACATCAATACAGGCATTATAAAAAACCACAAGACGGCAAATTCTTTTGTTTTGCAAAGTAGCAGGCTGCTGGTGGTCTTCATCCCCTCGATGCAGTTTACGCTGTAAACAGATAACTGAGGTCTTCCCGGGACTTAACAGACCTCACTTTTGGGTCCTGAAGAGGGGTTCGTGTCTCGCTTTGCATGTCAATTATGTGCAGTTTATAGCTGCAGAACATTCACAAGTCCCGAAGGCTTAGGTGTCGGTCAGTCTCGGCCTGCGACACACAACGCAAAAGAAAGTCACCGATTCAGTATGAGCACAGGAAAAAAAAAGATAATAAGTAAGAACAGACAACGGGTTTGCAACTGGCTACGAGCACCAAACAGCTTCTCACGCGCTCCCCGCAGCGACTACCCATCAGCGTTTGCCTGCGGCAAGCACGCTTGGAAAGCCGTTGCTTTTCCAGAAGGTATTTGCGTACCGCAGCGTAAGGCGCGAGCTGCCGGGGAGCTCCAAGCATCGGGTCTCCGTCCAGCAGGGGCCGGCTGCTGCGCTTAACCCGCAAGCACCGCCCAAGTCTTCTCGCGCCTCAGCGGGACTACGGAGGCCGCGCCTCAAAGCGCCACCAGCGCCTGCCATGGCCCCGTGGGCCGACCCCGGCCCAGTGGCATGGAAACGAGGGTTTCCAGGCAAAGGTTTCGTGTAGCGAGAAGACATCCCGGCACTGGACATTATGGTTTTGGGGAAGGGGAGGCTCTACTCCGAGGAGCACATGAAAAGACCTTGGTACTCGCGAGGCGCTACAAGGAAAACGCTTCCGAGTTCTGCAAGCACTACACTGATGCGTAAAGCGGCTTTCTTTGGTCACGTTAAAAATCCCTCTCCCAAGTATTTATCCTTCCAGGTTAAATAAAGACTCAGACAGAGATGCGATTTTCAACACATTTATTTCCCGTACATCGAAACGAAAGAAGGAGCTAAAACTCTGGGGGGAAACAAGAAAGCCCAGGAAGACTACTGCGTGTTACATCAGCTCTGCAAATCTCGTCCTCTGACTTAAGCCACTTGGCCTTGCAGAAACCTTCCTCTTTTGCCATCCTTAATTTAGTTTCTCGCGCAGTCTCAAGTGACTCGGGTTTAACTACAGCGCCAAACAGCAAACTAAGTCGTTTGGTTAACAGGCGTTAAACTTAAAGCTAGCCAGGCTTTTCCATCACCCGCACAGTCCGGCCACGCACACACGTTTACACCTCTTCCCTCTTCGGTGGGATAGAAACTGATGCCAGGAAACCATTTTACTCACGGTTTAACAAAATCAGATACCTTGCACTCACAACATCTTACTCTCGTAAAACAAATCTGCTTTTTTCCCCCCCCAAATCGCTATTTCAAGCTGAATTCCATTATTTCACCTCATACGCTGCAAGAACACCACAGCTATACTGTCGCTCTAACGTGGACAATCCCCGCACCAAGAACGTAAACAGAAAACCTACAGGCCTAACTCCGAACTTGCAGCCCCCTTGCGACGCAGTTCCACGTGTTTGTTCGTGCTGTTCTTAGGAGAACGCGCATGGTTTGTACAGGAGCGTTCATCCGAGAGCCGGACGTCCTTTAACCAAACCCAGGGAAGCCCGCTACGCCGCCAAGTATTTTGCCTGATCCATCTCCAGAACAGAGGCAAGAACCCGACGCCGCAACACTTAGACTGGAGCACGACAGCAGCAGCAGCACAGGACCAGCCATCAGCTTGCCAGAACCCGGGGTGGGGGGAGCAGGAGGGGGCCAGAAGGCACCTCCTTCAGCTTTACTCTTTTTTTAAGCATTTCCTACGACTGAGGTCACTGGCAGCGACAGCTCTTCATCTTGGCCCGTATTTGTTCTTATTTAACATCCCAGTTGTGCAAAAGTGCTGCAAGTTTAAATCCTACAGAATAACAACGTATCACAAGGGCTCAGGTTGCAGGAAACAGAACAAGCCTCCCCCAGATTTTGGGTTTTTAAGGATACCTGATGGACCAGACAGAAGAGTTGCATCCGCATTAGCTTCTGGAATGTACTACGGGATCTAACGTGTTATTTCCCTTCCTACGCCCATACTGCCATGGACAATCCACTGTACAAACCAGTTCTGTCCAAGACTTGTACTGGTTCATGGTCCTCAAATGACTAAGGGTTAGGCTCTGAAGGGATACAATCACGGAACCAAACCCAATCCTTACAGATCAGCTTCACTGCATCAAGAAGTGTGAGGTGGCGCGAGCCGGCCCCCTGCCGCCCTGCCCTGAAGAGAGGAATACCTGCTCAGGCTAGAGGCAACAGAAAAACCACCATTTAGAAGACGGAATCAGGAAAAAATTCACGTGACAACTTGACAAGCCCCAGTTAGAGCGCAGTGTCCACAGGATACTGGTGGCCCAGGAAACCCTCCTCGTGCAACCAGAAAGGCAGGAAGTGACAGGACGATTTCAGTGAAGGTTTCGCCTGCACTTTTTCCTTTGCTGCTTTTAATTGTTTAGAATAAAATCTGGAATATTTCTCTTATAAAAGCATTTAATTACATTCCACGTGTTTTTCCATAGCCAAAATATCCTTTATAAGGCACATACATCTACACCTACTGTCAGTTCTAGCTGATACTGAAGACCCATCTGCCCAGTTTAAGGGGGGTGGCGGAAGATCTTTTGCCAAACCTCTTGTTGGCCAAGAGTTACAGTGGTTGTCACGTTATGAAGTGGCTTCACGTACGTAAGCTGCCTGCCTACACCGTGTCACAGCCGTCACTTTGCTGTTAGAGCTCACAGCTGGTCAGTAATGCCACAGGACAGACTGTCTTGTTCTACTGCCATGCGATTTCCCAAATGCGGAACCCAACGTCCTAAGAAACTACACTTGTTTTCCTTATCTGGACCCTTCAGCGTTTGTTTACTATATAAACAGCCTGGTCCCAACTAGTAGTAGCTATTGTGAAATGAGAATTTCCAAGAGTAAATTCAACTCAGCTTTGCGTAGGCAACGTCAGACTCTTTGGGCCCCGTGCCTGGTACGTCACTCCCAAGCTCGGACGTGCTGGAAACCTTTCAAGTTAAGCCCTTTGGATAAGGAGCAAAGCCATTACCCAGCTCTTTCAGTACTTTTCAGCAGGAAATCCAAACAGCGCTTTACCAAAGAACCGAAGGGAGGGGGGGGAGAAACCCCCAACCCCCCCATAGCCAACAGAGAACAACAGGCTAGAAAAACGGGGAGAGAAAACACGACTTCTCTGAAGCCATCCAGCAAGGCAAGGCTTGGGCAAACACAACCCTGGTTTCACAGTGCAGTCCGCCACTACAAACCGTTAGGTCTCCACTTGGAGGACGCAGCTCCACACAGCCACGCGCAATCCCCGCAGGCCAAGGGAGCTGGAGGGACAGGGAGTGGCTTGTGCTGAATTACGACTCAGAGTGCTATCATCCGGCTGAGGGAAGGGGAGCGCTCTTAACGCCACCGTAGCACAGGTGTTCCCAAAACACCACCTGTTCTCTGGTTAAGTCCTGCCTCTCTCCTACAGCGCCGGGGACCTGAGAAGCAATTCCAGGCTCTCTGCAGGTGGGGATGTGGCGCAGGCAGCTGAGCGTGCTGGGTACGGGAAAGCATTGCCTGCAGTTGTTCGCTAGTAAAACTGCCCCTGCCAGTCCAGCTACCGTTTCCTTTGTGCTTCCTACCCCTGTTACTGACGAAAAGATTCTATTCTTTCCAGCAATTAAAAGCTGTAGACACACAAACCTTTACGCTTCACATTTAATGGAATGTCAGAACTTTAACAATGTTTGGCCTTCAGACAGTAGTTGAAGTCTGGATACATTACTCAACAGTATGCTTTTCGGTGGGGGCCAAGGTCTCAAAAGCCTTAAAAAAAAATACCAAATCTCCAAGCCTTACTTAAATAATGGAAACTACAAAAAAAAAATAAATAAGGAATGCAAATTAACAGAGTAGAAATTGGTAAGTGCTTCATCAGACCCCTAGCTGCTCAGACCATGAATTTGAGAGTCAAAATACGGGGAATGGTGGCACTCGTATGTTCATGCACAAATTATAATTACATTTAGCATCAAAATCAAATTTTTTGGTCAGAAATTTGTACAAACTGAGCTTTTAAAAGTACAGTGAACTACAAAAAAGATTAAATATGCAATTATAAAATATATTTATCCTAGGTCATAAGAATATAAAATGTTTATGTTCGTGTCACTAGTTCATTACACATTACACACTACACACATTTAAGGATAACTTCTTTGCATTAATAATCTAAATGATACAACACTGTTTATTGCTTATGTCAGGCATGTAAATTTAAATCCAGACAGCCTTCGGCAGCTAAACCTCTGTGGTTCAGGGTTTGCTTAAGATCAGGTAGAACACCATTTAAAAAAAAAAAAAAAAGGTGTATAAACAGTTGCAGCAAGTTTGTACCTGCTCATATAAACACGAACCATCACCTTTGCTGGAGGGCAGCACTTCAGTTTTCTAAGTACCTGCAGTGGAAAGTCCTGAGATGTCGGCGTGTGATCAAGTTTACATCACTTCTCTACTGTACGTCAGGGTCTGTACCTGTGCCGGGTGTAGGGAGTTTACTGCTTTAAAGGCACAGCCCTAGTCACTAGCCTTCAGCAAAAGCAGCCGCTGGAGCAGACAGGCTGTTTACTTACAAGGAATGTTCTTGAAAATACATTTTCCAGCAAGAATAAGCGCCAGCTAAAAGCAGTGTACCAAACCCGATCTTAGTGAGAATAGGTTTCCAATATAACCACCTTTTTCTTTTTCTTTCAGTCTCATTTAGCCTCTGCTTCATCTGCTGCAGCTTCTGTGCTGTGTTAGCTTTTCTGTCCTCCCGCAGTCGTTTTCGGACAGTACTGAAAGAAAGGGAAAAGTAAACCTTACATCGTAGAACAGGAAAAAAGGCCATTAAAATATTAAACCTCTTCCCAACCCACCAGCAGCACAGAACATCTAAGCCCTGCCATCTTTTCTGTTTTAGCGACCTTGGTGTGGACAGTCCGAGGTCAGTGAAGCCCTGTGGAGTCAGTCAGTGACATATGTGGAGATGTCAGTGGTGCCTGACCGTGTTTAAGGGGGAACAGGACCAGCTTCACTACCGGCTTAGCCTTTCACCCACCAATGCCCTTAGGCTGCCCATCTCAGGCTGTAAGCCGGATCGTGACCAGGGACACAGGCTCAGTCAGCCGTGTGTTGTTAATGTTACCAGGGCCGCCTTGTAACCGTCTTCAAGAGCATCCTCACCGTCTCTAAGACAGGGTGACTCGGACACAAAAAAAGCTGTGATTGACAAAGTCGTCGCACGCCCTCCCCTCCTGCTCGTGAGGGGCTACTTCAAACACCTACAAACCCACTATCATTTTCTCTCAAAACACTCATGAAGACATAAAAAGATGAACTCATCAGGGCGTTCAGTACGCCGCCCGTTATTTCAGAATTCCCGTCTGTCTACATGGACCAGCCGTGTCTGTCTGTGGGACAGACCCGGCCTCCTGTGCGCTGCACATCTCGGCGCAGCCCAGCCCGCTGTCTGGGTCTCCCGACACCTTCACGTGGGCAGGCCCGAGCGAGGCCCGTGCGCCTCACGGCACAACCAGTTCCGACGGCGATTCCCAAAACAGCAGCTCACAGCTGAGGCACCGGTACTCAGGCAGCAGCGAAACTTGACAGAGAAAGACAAATTCACGCGACGCAGCTAACCCACAGAATCAATGAGCAGTGGTAGATTTAACACAAACGGAGGGTAACACGCCACTTCAGTCACCGTAAAACCTTTGTTTCTGAGGTGTCACGTATCTTCCCAAACAGAAGTTAGCACTGGATTTAAAAATCAGTATGGAATGGTGTTGGGCACTTCTGACCTAATTCACGCTGTACAACAGCGTTCACAGACAGTCTGCAGGAAAAGGCTTTCCGGCGGGACGTTGGGCTGTTTCAGCTGAGACACTGATTTTCTTCTCTTGACCTTTAAACAATAAAACTTTATCACAAGGAATAACTGAAGTTCTGTTTAAAAAAGGATTAGATCAGGCAGTCAAATGTCACCTGTCCTTTGCCCCAGCTGCAGAAAGATCTTTAAGGTTTCTTACAGTAAGAAAATCATACAAATTCGGCATTTTAAGGGAGCGCATCTGCCCTGTAAACCCTTTCCTCATTTTGCCTACCTTTCAATGTTTCCATCTGTGATATCCTGAGCTTTAGTGGACAGGTCAGTATTTATTTTCTCCATCTGATCTTTGTTCTCCAGGCCTATGCTGTTCCCGTTGTACTTCTCTGTGGCTATTTTGGTTGGGTGTGGAGGAGACTGCTCAGAGCTTGGTGCTTGGTCCTCCTTAGAGAGCTCCTTCCACCGTTCCTGCAAAAAAAAGAGAACGTATTTCAAACCCTCCCCTAACACCGAAAGCCCTCTCTGCGTCAGGAAAGTAGACTGAAGGAACTACTACACCAAGAAAAGAAAATTACAATTGCTAGACGGAAGAGATCAGGCTAGGTGAGGATGCAACGACCCCTTTTTGCATTTCTCCAGGACGATGGGACTGCAAAGGTACGGCACCACTAACTTCGGGGTTCGCGCTCTCCGTGGCAGCTCCACAATGCGGAAGCAACTTGTCTTGTACAGCCCCGCACTGCCCAGCACTTTCCCCCCCCCTACTCCCTATGTGCCTACGCTGTGCTGTTGCCTATCGTGGCTCCAAAGCACAGTTGGACCTCACGTGCAAGAGCTGCCTAAAAAGAGAGAACTGGAGAAATTTGAAACCCCAGTGGATAAAAAACCCCTAGGGTTATTTATGCCAGCGTCATGGCCTACGCTTTCACCTAGTGATCCATTGGCCCAGAGATCCACTGCACCACACACCAGACCTTCACCTTGCTTCGGGAAGAAATCAGCTCTTTCCTCACACAAATCAGCCAGCCTGTAAAGATAAGAATATCCCGGGAGGGGGAGCAAGGGGAACCCCAAACAATTACTTCTGAAGGTCTGCGATAAGAAAGATGAACTGAAAACTGACTCTTCACAAGTGTTGGGTGCTCACCTGTCGAACGAATTCCAGACTGCTGGTCTAAACTCAACACCAGACCCCAGCTACTTCTGAATTAACTGCTGGCAGAATGAGCTGTAACAACGCACTGACTCCTCTGTTGCATCCGAGCTTCTGGTGTAGGTCTGGAGTTCACAAAGGGAGTCTCCATGCACAAGTGACTCCGCTCTCAGGTTTGCTTTGTTTTGTCTTAAACAAAGAACTCCTCCCCCACCCCAAACCAGCCAAGGACAAATGGAAATCCACTCAGCAGCTCCATCTTTACCGCCATGGAAACAGCCTTTCGGAAGACAAGGTTGTGTCCGCAAGAGACTTGCTGGCTAAGATAAATACTGATTCCATCTGGAGTGATAAGCCACAAAAGAAGAACTGAAATCAGAGACAGTTTTACTGCTCTTGTCAAACGGAAGGAATTTCCCACCATATTTTAAACACACAATAACAACAGCTCCAACCCCTGGTAATTTTAAGTATCTCTGACAAGACTAGAGGAATGGCAGGACGGGAAAAATAACGCACAGCTTGGAGCAGACAGAGAAGGAGGATTGTGGTGCTGAATTACGTCTGCCATTTTACGACGGTACCCGCAACTTTACAAAAAAGAACAACAAACCTGTACCTCAGGAGCTGAAGTACTACACTGAGTCTTGCGAAATTGCGTCTGGAATAAAGTTACAAAGTTTGAGAACTACAATTGTCCTTAAAATTACAACCAAATGCCTGTGCAGGGGAGCTAAGACACAGGGCCTGTATCACCTCTCGGAAAGAAGGGACACACATAGGGCCTGTATCGCCTCTCGGAAAGAAGGGACACAACGGAAAGGCAAGCTGAGATGTTCAGTTGACAGAATCAGGTGAACATCAGATACACTTTTTGGATTCACAAGTTTCAATACAAAATTGGAACGCTCTGCAGCACACCCCGACGGACCTAAGGAACTCAACCTTCTTTGCTCTTTCAAAGCCACAAATTTGGTTTCCAGCCACCACCCATTTCAAGAGGTTTCTCTGAAGGAGCGATGGCCCGTTACTCTGCTATGCTGTTGAAGCAGCATGAACCTCGCTTCATTACGCGGGAATTTTATAGAACAACTGCAACCGTGTTCCACCTCCCCGCTTTACCTAGTGCAGTGCTGTAGTACAACTAGGAAGCAGGTAACTGTTTCAGCTACACACGCCTCAGCAGGGCTGCGGGGCAACCCCGGCGAGCGTGGGAGCCTTCCCTTCGGTCAGGGGTGACAGTCCTGCGGAAGAGACCCCTCGCCCCCCAAACAAGCGCTGCAGCCACCAGCTGTAAGCAAGTAAGGGTTCGAGTGCACACTGTGCTTGTCTGCACAGTTTACTGACTTCTGAAATCCAGGGAGGTCTCGGAGATGGACGTTTGGGTAACGCGAGAATACAGAAGCGGTCAAGGGACTTCATGTCTTCCCCAGCACTAGCAGAGAAGCAAACCCCTCTCACACCCCAGACAGTACAACTGTTCCATACCGGGGTGGGAGGTGGGGAATGATCTCGTTGACCTTGAAAGGAGAAATACTCCTGTTAAGTACTGCCAATTGATTTTCTGCACGTGACCCTGAGGCCTAAGGAGCGCAGCGCCAGGACAACGGCCTGCACTGCAGAAAAGGCTGGTTGAGGAGAGATTATCTGAACAAGACAGTTGTAACAAGAGGGGAAAAAAAGAACAACTGAGAAGTGTGCCTTCTGAGGCATTCTCAGGCTGCAGCAGTAACATGTCTGATCCCGACAAGCAGTGTTCTGAGTTGACAGTGCTCCCTTGTATCCAGAAACAAGAAATCCTGTGATCTAGGTGGGTGTGGGAACCAGAGCTGCTCACAGTTCGGAGCATGGCTTCTTAAAAAACAAAGCAGAAAAAACCATTAGACAGAAGAACACCCCCAGACCACCAGAAACAGCTCCCAGAAAATAAAGCAGCTAAGCTGCCGCTAGCGTGAGGATGAATCACGCAGTCTCCTAGGCCTAAGGTGCAGGTGTCAGACTAGCAGCACACTACCCAGGTGCTACTGGTAGTTGTGCAAAATTATTTCTTTATTTTTTATAGCAAGTCAGAAACCTTTGTCAAAGAGAAGAATCTGACAACTACCAGAACCACAGAAAAGAGGAAATGCATTTATCTGCTTCATTCATGATTTTAAGAGATTAACCAAAAAAAGGCTGAGCGTATAAAAGCAGCATTAAGTCTGTTTCACTGTCTCTCCTCCCACCATCTGCAACAGCTGTAGTTACTGTTACATCTGCGAGCCACGCTGATAAGAGTGAGATTTGGTAATCTCTTGGCCCCCAGATTCAGCTAGATTCTACTAACTGTAAAACACATATTGAAAGACAAGGCGGGGGGTGGAAGCAACTTCACTTATAAGCCTGGTCTGTAGCATCAGGCAGGTTGTCAGGAAAATACATAGCAAAGATCAAGAGATCTTAAGATGATCCTTGCTGTCTTTTCAAAGGGGTACTGAGCATTACTTTTGCTTTTCAGTATTGAAGATATTGATTTAACTTATTTGTACATTAGTACAGACAAGTTATTTTTATATTTTATCTAAGAGAGGGCAAGCACGTAGGATTAAAAGTTTAGCTGATAAAAGCCACTGATCAGATACCCTCTAACACCTTCTAGGCATCTATCGAAAAAGGCAAATTATTTAAATCCCACAGTTACACGTTTTAAAACAGTTCAGAGCTCATTCTTAACTACTGTTAGCAGTCTACTGTTTATGTGTACATACGGGGAGCTGAACAGTTACCTGTATAGTTGAATCCCCCATTATAAATTTTGCTCCTTCTATTACAGCCATATAGGAAAATCTTAGTTGATCGGGAGTCTGAATAAGTCCCATTCGGTATTTTCTCATATCCAGTAATACCTTCTTAATATCTACAGAAAATGGGTCTTTTTTCTCCATCTGCAAAGGAAGTTACATAGAAAGAGTCATCGCTACTGATAAAGAGAGCCAACGTATAAAAATAAATACAGGTAAAAGTGAGTCATAAAATACAATCTAAAAATCAATTTCTTCATATTATGTTTCTATTACTCATATATGAAATTAACATCTTAAATGATTTCTAAAATGATTTTACAGGAAAAAAGTTAACCATCTAATGAAAGCTTATTACGAACAAATCAATGGTCGTGTGTTAACCAGGTAAATCAGTACCCTAATATCAAGTCTGAAATTCAGGAATTTTAGATTTGCTTGATTTTATTCAGGCATGTATTCAGGCAAAATAGGACTCTAAGAGCCATCAAGCAGTATTTTCCACTGCTCCTGAATGGAACAGCAGTTTGGAATGACTGAATGTGACAGAAGTTTCCACACTGAAAGCAGAATCCCTAATCCTAGCAACGCGCACACTTGTCCCCACGCTACATTCACGGGGTGTTCTTAACCATGTATCTGCACTTCTTGCAACATTCACTTTAATTCCTAATATTAAAGTATACCTGCACCAAAATATACACTTAACGTTCTGCAAAACACAGGAAAAAAGAGAACTGAACAAAAATTTAAAAATTGAGAGGACCTAACCAAACCAGAAGTCTTACAATTTAAATGAAATCCTGTTCCACCTAACCCTGTGCTGTACTTCTCACTGTTACCAAGCACAGCCAAAAGACACAAAGTCTACGCCTAGACTTTAAAACCCAACAAAATGTTAAAGATATTCTAAATATCATTTCACATTATGAGGTATTACAGATGATGCAGTTCACTGAGGAAGCAAAACACCTGCTCATTCATGCGGTACTGCAACTGGCTACCAAGCCTCCATTACACACTGCAGGAGAGCCAGGGGCACGCCTGAGTTCTCATCCTAGTTCAGCTCCCCATTTTCTGCAACCTTAAGAAAAGGGGCCTGCAAGATACTCCACGTTTAGAGAAAGAGACTTACATACTCGGTTGGCTCAAAATGTATTTACAAGCCTAACCTTAAGCTTGTATTAAAGCTTGTATTTTTATCACAGAAAAACCCCCAACACAGTCTTTTCTAAGCACATCCTATAGAAAAGGAAATGAACGCTTTACTATTTACTTTCCTGGAAGCTTTGAAAATGTGTAAAGTGTTTGGAGATGTATTTGTAAATGTATTTCAAGAGTTGTGTTTTTAAACCGTCAAAGAATGTGAAGAAAACCCTCCAAGTATGATGTCTTAATTGATGTTTTCACTGGCATGTCATTCACTTAAATGTCCTTAAAGCCCTCTGACCAAAAAGCCCATGTTGGGCGTCAGGAGAAGGAAAGAGGTGACAGAGAAAACGACCACACACTTACCAGGACAAGACAAGTGTCCACTAATGAAAACGTGCCGGAACGTCCTATCCCCGCGCTGCAGTGAACTACCGCGGGTCCGTGTTCAGGACTCAGTGAACCAGACTCTCTGACTTTAAACAGGAAGTTCAGGAATGAAGCTGGGGATTCAGGAACTCCAAAGTCTGGCCACGTAGTATAATGAAAATGAGAGATCACCCTGGACTCGCCACTCTAGAAGTGAGAACAAATAAACAATACAACTAGAAAGTATTCTACTTTTGTTGAGCTAGCACACATTTCCCCAGTCTAAATCAATAGCTATTTTCTATTTTAAACCTCCCATTTAGACAAACAATCCAATAACTCGCTTCAAGCTGGATGACTACCAGCACTGCAACCCGAAGCATTTTTTCATCCCAGTTTTCTCCTTTGCAACCACTACCGTACACTTTTTTTTTTCCTCCTTCTCAAATTTCCAGCATTATGTTTGGTTTGCTTTAATGTTTGCCCCCAGATGTTCTTTTTCTACTGTTAATGCAGCTTAACGGCTGACAGCAGTTATTTCAGTACTACCATTAGCCGGACTGAAAAAGATACCCCAGCGGCGTTGTAAGCGCTCTCGCCCAGAGCAAGATTTTGTAGGTGGTAGCATCTCCTTCACACTAGCCACGCTCCTGACCGGGAAGCTTTACGGAAAAGGCTAGAAGAACCCATACAGCAGGATGTCTAGCAAGACTTCTGCTGGGCAGCCTCACTCTTGGCAAGTACTAAAGGATTCCAGGACCCTGCAGTTGTTTCGGAGCCACGCGGCTCCTTTCCTAACGTGACCAACCAGCCGCGAGCACTGGAAGGACGGCAAGAAAGGACGCGTGCACCTGAAAAGCTCTGGTGAGAGATTTGGGTTGTGTCTTTACAGAACTCACTGCAGACCTGCTGTTAAATGTGACACCTTGCCTCCCTTCTTTTCTTGCTACAGTGACTTTGAGACAACTCAATCACCAATTTTGCTCAGAGATATTAACAAGGTTCAGTTATTTTTATCCTCCCTCCATTTCATCTTACTTTCCACACAGATTGAAACCTTCATAAACCTCCACAGAGTTGGAACACAAGTTTTAAAATGTGTTATCATGTATTCTAGAACAGCTAGTTTCCTTTTTCAGCAACAGGAAAATATGGCTATGAAATTAAAATAAATTCTACTGTTCATCTCCTGCTCAGTCTATTTCAACTTATGAGGGACAACTTACAAAGCTCCTTTATGTAACTAAAATAACCCAGTCCAGTTACCACAGTAACAAAACCACTCTCCCATTTTGTCTTTTGCCTTCAATGCCTGGTGCTGCAACACTGCCAACGCTTTCACAGAAAACAGTGGGTATTAACATGACTCAAGTCACTCTCGAATGCACAGTTATCTTCCAGGAATAGCTTGTCTTTTGGCTAAGAGCTGAACAAGGACAACAGAGACTGATCCATCACACTGGGATAATGAGTACACAGTAAGATTTCAAAGAGCGAAAAAAGATGACCAAGGTCTAACTTGCACAAGTACGCTGATAGCCCTTTCTCATTTTTCTGAAGGAGGGGGGAAAAAACCCCAAAAACCCCAAAACCCAAACAAAAAACTGTACAAACCTAACACAGTAAATCCTAAAAAGCCCATAGAATTCAGTGAAATCCTAAAAAGATACCCCTCCGCATCAGTGCTTCAAGCATCAAGAGTCACCCTGCTCATACACTAGTCTAAAACCAGGTAGTCTCAAGGCAAGATTAAACAGCGCTGCTCTATACCACATCCAGCTCCAACCCACAGAATTACTTTCTTCTCCTTCCCCATACTGTACGAAGGCTTTATCCACCCCACTTCTTCCATCACTTCAGCTCACTTTGGAAATACCTAGTCTCTTTATCCTTCGCCGTGACTCCCATCTCAGAGCGCTGGAACTGGCTGGTCTCCTCTGAACTTGCAGTTTCTAATTGTACAGCCCAATCCTACCGAAGTGTTGCAAACCTCCCAGGTTTTCTCTCAAACAGAATGGCTCTTTCAGGGAGTGCTTGGTAGTCAAGCCGTACAGGTGAAGTACTGTCTTGGGGTAAACAGCCGTCCCACCCCTTCCTAAAGAACAGCCCGTTACCGAGCCATGCACCGCAGCTATCACTCACGTGAAGCGATGCAGGACTATGAGATGCAGGATTGCTGATGGACAGAAAAGCAATTTTAAACAACTCACATTTCTGTTTAGGAGAATATGTAGCTCCCTGATAACACTTTTAATGAAAAAAAGCTGGCCTTCAAGACTCAGGCCGTAATATATTATGTATGTTATACCCAGGGAACACATTCCTGCATAACTGGAAACCAGCTTACTTTATGGTAACCACAATGTACTCTTCCAAGATTTATTCCCGAAGACTAGTTACAGGAAAAAGAGAAACAAACCCAAACCCCAATGTTTAAACATCCTTGAATAATCATGTGATAACTTTCAACCCAACAGCTTCTCCAGAAAATGAGTCAAAGCATTCTAGTGAAAGTTTCACCAACTACCGGGATAAGCTTTCAAGAAATAACCAACAGAGCTGAAACTATCTGATCAACTCAGAAAGTTCCACCACACTGCACACCTCCCCGCTGACTGCTGGCAACACCAACAGCACCACCGAAGGGTGACCAAACCACAAGCAGACATCCACACGAGGACCTCCGCAGAAAAATAATACGATGCCATCAGGCTAACGTTCATGAAAACAAGCCGTCTCTTAACCTTTTCACAGTGACTACCCAGTCACTCAAAACAAAAGGGTACAAAAACTGTAGAATAAATTTAGGTTCTTCAGTCACCTGAGCGTGTGAGCGTGAATAAAATACGACCAAAAAGCTCAAAGGAATTTGACACCTTCAGTGTCGAGTAAAACAGGGGGGGACAGAAAAACGCTGGTCTGTCAAGTTTCACATGATGCTTATAAAAGCCTTCATTTCATCTTTTAAGGGCTACTGGAAGGGTCTCACATACGAAGGCATAAAATATACTTACAACCTCAGAGTGGTCCTATATGTATCCATCATGCCTTAAGCGCGTTAACAACCAATTTGATCATATAGAAATGAGAAGACATGCTGTAAGGGCAATATTCTAAGCACTGAAATTCAAAATCTTAAATCAACTTTTACCGCAACCTCTCCTATTTCTTCATTCTCATGCTTGGCAAAATGGTTTTCAAAATGTACATAAAAATGGCACCGAGGAGAACGGGGCCAAATAATCCTCACAAATATTCGGGGGGGTTTTGATACTTTTTTTTTTTAATATCTAGTGCATATCCTGTAAGTCAACATGGTAATAGCTGTGCTCACTAAACCCACAAAATATTTGACAATCAAGTGAGTCTGGGTTCTCCCTTCCTATTAGACACCAATACCTTTCTTAACACCTCCGTCTTATTTCTGTGCTCATGAAGACCAAAATGAACCCCTGTTGCAGTTTGTCAGTGATATCCTAAATGTTTAAAAGCAAGTGTATGCCACAATTCTGGAATCCCTTCAACACACTATAGGAATTAGATACATACACACATCTGTGCTGATTTTAGCTGGGATAAAATTAATTTTCCTCACGGTAACTAGTATGAGGCTATGTTTTGGCTGTGCTGAAAAGAATTTTGACAATATACTACTGGTTTCAGTTGTTGCTAAGGAATATTTATGTCAAGTCAAGGACTTTCCAGTTTCTGATACTGCCCCTTCCACTCTGTAAGAAGCTGGGAGGGGACACAGCCAGGACAGCTGACCCCAGCTGACCAAAGGGATATTTCATGCCATCCAACGTCATGCTCCGTGTGTAAGTTGGGGGGAGTAGGCTGGGAGTCTCAGTTGCTCTCTCTCCCTGAGTATCTGGCTGTGCTGAATCTTGGGCTTCTCTCTGCTCAGGGACTGGCTGGGCATCAGTTGGCAGGTGGTGAGCGGCTGTATGATTTTATTTTCCATTATTTTCATTAAATACTATCATTAATAGTGGTAGTATTATTTTCATTACATATTATTAGTAGCTATATTAGTATTATTGGTATCGTTATTTTATTTCATTTCAAGTGTTAAATTGTTCTTATCTGAACGCACAAGTTCTCTTATCTTTTTCCTCTGATTCTCCTCCCTATCCCACTGGGGGAGGGGAGCGAGCAACTGTGTGGTGCTTAGTTGTTGGCTGGGGTTAAACCACAACAACATCCGTACGCAAAGATGCCACAAGATCCCAGAACATCACCTGCCAGTGGATCGCTTGCCTCCCCAAACAAAATATCCTCTCAGTACATTTAAAATTTTGGACATTGGAAACTAGCAGCAAAGCAAACCTTATCTTCTTGAACTATACCGACAGCTCATCCTCAGGATCAGACGGTGAGGGCCACTAAGCAGTCTTGCGTCACCTTAATCTGACAGCAGTGGCCACACAGAGGCTCAGTACTACATTGAGAATCCATCTTGCTAATGGGTTTTTCCAAATATTTGTTGTCTGTAGAGGATTCAAGATTCCACTTGGGATTTATTAATGGATCTTACTCTACAGTATCATACCATGAGTGTCACATCTAATCTAGTTCATTTCTTCCAGTACTTTCTTCGCCGGCAAGTATTTTCTTTGCAAACTTCTCCTTTGACTGCTGTATTCTTATTTCTAGGAACCTAGTTCGGGATACATTCATCAAGGTTCCTCCAGCAATTTCAATTCCTTTCCGCTGCTCCATTTCCTCACCCAGTCAATCCCTGGGTTCCTTCAGGTACTGATGCCCATTTGCCCTCCCATAGCTTCCCTAAGTTCCCCAGCACCAACCTAGTGAGGTTTTGCTTATAAGCATTCGTTGTGTGTCACACTGTATCTTTCTCCAGGCTGTCTGAAGAAAGCCAGACGTTAGAGAAAGAAAACCTGTGTTTTCAGTAAAGACCACTATTTATACTTGTGACAAGAAAAGCTAAAAGCAGCAGTAAAGAAAACCATAAAAATACATATTCAACACAAGGTAAGAGTCTTTCAGAAGCCAGCTGTTAAGGTCTTAAGAAATCTCCCACAAGACTGTCAGAAACCTTAGCAACCCCATCCAGTACGGGGGTGTACGGATTTAGCAGTAATAAACACCGAACGATCACTTCTCCAGTGTACTGGGAGACTTTGCTTCAAGTTACAAACGTGCAACAGCGCCACGTGTAAACGATTACTAATTTTTTTAACATGAGCACAGCCTTTTCCTTCTACCCTTACTTTCCAAGGGAGGCAAAGGTTTGTGGAAGCCCCCCCAGTCACTCTTTCCTCAAGGAGAGTTCTGGACCGGAGCAATCACGGCAGAAAGCAGCAGTCAGCTTTCAGAAGAGCTAACAACTGACCCCAACAAAACAACGGAGGATACCAATGAACCGTGGTGGAAAGGCAGCTTCAAATCTCTATATTCTAAAACGCAGGCTGGGTCAGGCAGAAAATAAGGAAATTCCGCAATAAGCACCAGCAAAACAAAGCACATTAGGAATCCTTTCCAAAAGTTTTGGAAAGATACCAATAAACACCATCTCCTCTCCAAAGCTTTATTGAACTACACTAACCACAACAGCAGAAACAAATATTTGCCTAGAAGAGAGACCAACAAATCAAACCACATGCCTTGATCTAGTCCTAAAAAGCACACGCTGCCCTTCTGAGTGGCCACCTACACTTCTAACCGCTCTTCAACAAAAACAAAACCCAAAACAACCAAATATTCCGAGGTTGTTTCATGGGTAAGAACATTAAACAAACACTTTACTCTTAATACATATATATTTCACTTAGGTACTAGAGAGATTTGTTGTTGTAGCACAATTTTACAAGAGTTGTATTATAAAGACAATTCTAATTCTTTTTGTTTTCAAGGAAATACTACAATTTCTTAAGTATTCTTGGAATTCAGAGTATATTTTGCTCGTGAGTCATCTTATATTCCAGGCATCAAGTGGGTAAATGTCTTACTACCCTGCCTCCAAAGCTCCCTCCAGAGCAACTTGTATAAACATAGTTAAGCTCACATTTCAAGTTACTGTGAATACTCAATTCCCACAAGTTTTATGGTGTAATTATCAAATTCTTACAGAAGGCTGCACTTCACATTCGCAGAGTTTTTCTAGAAACTATGTAGTTTTTTCTGTTCGAGGAACCAAGCGTGTTCTACTTCTTGCAGCTGCTTTATATGAAAAGTATTCTTTGGAGTTAATATTCGTGGAGCCTTACAGGAGCGCTAGGGCATTAAAACAAAAATTCAGCATAGTAAGTTTGCTAAGTAGTTGTGAAATAGAATATACGTGACACAGAAGAAACTCTGCACAGCGCTGATGGGCCTGCATTACTAGCCCAAAGCAAACCCAGAAATGTAAGTGCTCAACAGCTCCGAGTCAGAACTCCACTACAATATATATTAGGCTGTCCCTCAGGGGATTTCTGCATTTTCCAGCTCATGTTATGTCCCAACATACAAATAAAAGGAAAATTTCATCCTTTGAAAATAGGACGTTCAAGATTAGGGGACAACGTCAGCCACTTTCACAAAGAGGCCTTTTCGGCAGTTAGGAAAACTTGCCTCAGCTTTCCAAAAAAGGAGAGTTATTCTCTCCGGCACTAGGTTGCAAGCACTGCTCCTCCTTTCACTGCTTTTGCTGTCAATAAACAAACAACTGAACAGCAGTTCTTCAGGTCAGTACGACAGAACTTCATAAAGCTCTTCTTACATTGAACAGACCAAGGACAACGTGCCACGTTTTGTAACGTTGATCTCGTGAGGGAGGTTTTGAATTAACTAACATGATCTCAAAGTACCATTAACAGTTACTATGAACTCAGACAATTTTGACCAAATATATCATCATTTAGTTGTATAAAACAACATGCAAACGAACATCTTCAAGCTTTCCTTTCCCAAATCCACTGACAAGACAACCTTGAATAAAACTTGCCATACAAGCACTTTCAATTAATATAAGGCAAGGTTTATAGGGAGAGAGAATATCTTACAAGACACAGCTGGAACAAACAGATAAGCTCTTCAATCCTGTCTTCAGCTCTGAAACAGAAGCAGCAAATTCCAACCCAAGCTCAGGCCAGGAACAACTTTTTTTTTTTGATCTTAACTTGATTAAATTGTCAAAGTGCTTAATTTTTAAGAGAAAAGGATGGTTGGTCCTGTGGAGCAAAAGGGGAGGTAAGCAAGAGGAGATAGTTACCTACCTACAGATGGCAGTCACCCCTCCCCCCAAAAACTTAAGATAGCTAGACTGAATTGTATGGAAAACTAAAGATCCACTTAAAAACCTCAGTAATTGCTGAGTCTGGTTTCTGATACTCAAATGAGAAATTTCAACTCCTGGGTTCCTCCTCTTAGGGTATTTCTTAGAGCTCCTCTTACATTCACCACTACCATCAGTTACAACTCAGCATGTTGAGGTACTGCCAAATGGAAAAAGGTTAAGTATAGAAGTGCTGAAGCTGTTATCTCGTTAATGTATAGATTAATTCAGGTCTAACTCACTGGCTTATATGCCACACACATCTTCAACATTATCAAACAAAGAGCATTAAATTTTTTGCTGTAAAAGCTCAATCAAATCTGTAGTGACAATATGCTAAACAGTTTTCATTATATACTTAAGCCCAGGAATTTGAGCTATACAGACTGAGGAAAGCTTACATTGATATTTTCTAATTGCAGTAGATGTACTGTGTAATAGGATTTGACGTCTTCAGATACCAGCCTCACACGGAAACCCGTTTCACTGAACGTCATAACTTCCTCTTCTTTCGTTGGCCAGTATTGTGCACACTTCACCTAATTCATTTTTCAAAAAAGGAGACAAAAAGAAGGGGAAAAAAAAAAGAAGAAAAATCTGGTTAAGTATCCTAGTATCCTGGGCTTTTCATGAGCAGATACTAAAACCCCCGTATTCAGTGCAGTAGACCCAAGTACCTGCTCTCGGTTTGGGGAAATCTCAAAGTCCGTAATGTTTACAACCAAGTTACGAAAACTATTTCAATGGCCATTACCTATCCTAGCTTTATCTGTTTATGCTTTCTCTCATCACAGGGCTAGCACATTTCGAGATGTGCCTCAACCCTTCTCCTTCTCCCCCCTCTCGTTCTCCATGGTGAACAGATATAGTTACGAAAGTATTTCAACACCCTTTCCCCACTCCATTTCAGATGTGCACACCTGCACACGTACGTAACTGACGTAACACATCCAGTTTTCCCAAGGCTTGCTGAATACTGGAAGGCTCTAGTGAAACAAAAGGATGAACTAGCAAGGCAATGCAAAACTGTCCCTTGCCCTTTATTCCTCTTGCCCTGCACTCAAACTTCCTGTAAGAAAAATTTTGCATAAGAAAATAAGTGACTTTTTAATGGACTAGTCAAATCTTTTTCACTGAGAAATCTACTCTGAAGAAAAACCATAAACCTCAAACGATATGCATTTACAACTCAAATCCACAGTGGTTTTAGGCACATTAGCGAGAAGGCGACATCATGACAGAAGATCTGTGTATTCAGCACGTATCCCACTAGCTATAACGAATCAAAAAGAACTAGACCGGTTTGAGAGCTGGTGGGCAGCAGCTTGTCTTCATTGTTACAAACAATTAAGATCACGACATAACAATATACCGCTCTCTTAGATCCAGAAGAAATAATCTAAAGATACTTTAATTCAAACTTGTTTTCCCACCTTCCACTGTGTTCTCGAGCGTCTTACACTGCTCCTACTTCATCTTATTTCCATCAGTACATCCTCCTTCCTCAGGATGTTACTTTCACCCTTCTAGACGTGTATTTATTAGATACGGTTTCCACTCAACTGAATTTTGTGTCTTCGCCCCATCACTGTAATGCTATATTAAACACGTTATACTGTACGCCAGTGAGAAAGCCAGTTAGTTCTTTTAATGTAACAATCAAACATTGTTCAACTCTATTAAAATTCCGTGGCTTACTTTACAACTTTAAGCCTAATCTTACTTACCGATCCTTTTTCAACAATTCTGTTCAGCATGACAACCGCTTTGGTTTGTTGTTGCCACACCATTAGCCAAAAGTGACAACATGTATTAGGTAGTGGACCCTGTGTAGTAAAGAGAAAAAAAAAAAGGATGGGAGAATATAGGCAAACCAGTGTTTGAACACAGTTAATTGTTCACTGTGTGAAACGGGAAAAAGTCTTCCTCTGAAAAGTTTAAACAAATTATTCATAGAAGGATAGAAGTGACAGGCAAGAAAGTAACCACGCTACATTGATCACTCCAGTACTTAAAAGTTTAAAAACAACCCCAAATAAAAAACCAAAACACAACCAAGCAATGAAACAGCAAGAACTCTGGCAAGGAATGTTTCAGTTTGGGCATCCATACTATTGTGCCGTTAGAAGAATGGCTACTGCAGGCCTGCCCAGAAGGTACAAGATGAGATCAGGGCTAAAAGAATTGTTGCAACCTATTTCCAAAAGAACCGGAGAGCAAGGAATTCTTGAAAAGCTCTATATGCAATAAAACCATCATACTTAATAGTCCCTTTGGCTTTTTCTTAAAATATAACGTGTTCACAGCTAGATCAAACGGGCAGGCAGCATGTGATGTATGTAACTCAGAGAGACAAGGAACCATCCAAACACCCATGACGACCGTACAAATCCCCGCCCCAGATTCTCAATCCCCGTAACGACCTAGTAATTGGTATTACTTACCTGTGTTAAAATATAGTATCTCTGGGCTTCTTCTATGACTACTAGGCTGGCGTTGATGTAGTCATTCTCAGTGTTCTGCAATTTTACCCGACTATGATCATCTAAAATTCAAAGAAAAGTAAGCATTAATGATGTATCTGTTTAATGAATACTCTCTTAATGGCAGGTTTAGTTCTGACGAGCAATTAGCAACAGATTCTGCAGTACTGACCAAATGGCAAACTACAACTCTACACGTAACTAATTTCTCCTGTAATTTTTATGTCTGCCTGTCTCCTTCTCCCCTCAGCATTCCACCAGAGTAATTTCAGGCAGCTATTAATAGAAGCTGCTCAGAAAACTGGAATACCCAGTTATCTTAAAAAAAACAAACAACAAAACAAAGCCAAAACAATCCTCCCTCACACGCCAAAAGATGCTCACAGACATCCCTCAGCAGTTGTATTTCCGTAACATCAGAGCATCGCAACCCATGCTAGGCAGCACTCTGTGCTGTCACACCAGATCACTCCACTGCATGGTTTGAGTTCAGAATTTCAAGCTTTTTGGTGAAGTTTCATAGGCTGAGATGGAACTGTAAACTTCAACTCACCCAACTTTTTTTTTTTTTTAAATCCATTTCCAATAATTCACACCAAGCTTTGATCAATTTCATTTTCCGACTTTCCCTTAATTTATTGTTTTAACAGTATACAAGGAGCACATGCAAAAATGTACCTATTTAACACATTTCCGAGTTCAGACTAATCTAATTACAGAGCTTCTGTCTCTCACGATTACCTAGGCAAGACAGAAGATTCCCCTATTGATGGCAGAGGCAAGCAGAGGACTATGTTTAAAATTGTAACATTAATATGAGAAAGATTATCAGACTGTCACACTAAACCCCTGCATAATGAAAGTCACTGTGCCTGTTCCTAGAACCTTTTAGTGTCTGATTTATCACCCTCCAGGAGACTGTTAGGCAATCAGACTTGTTCACAGTAAGTGATCCTTCAGCCATTTCTTAGAACTGTATTAAATAAACAGCATTTTTAGTTTAAAATTTGTACACAACTGCATGCCAGGAAACGAGATCCAACTGCCTGCAAAAGGCTCAACTGCCTAGACAGGCTGTTTATGAGAAGAGTAAATAAAAAACAGCAAGTTAAAAAGACTTCAACACATTGCAGGAAGAGATGGAAGAGATGCCACGGAGAAACTGACAATGCTGAGAGTGAATTACAGTGCAATCAAAGTTTTTAACCGATGTTCAACTGGTCAGAACCCACAAAACTCTTTTGGGGTGCAGACCGATGGCACAGCTGCCGTTAAAATGTAAGCCCGCTTTTTCCTCTCCCATCTCCACACCAAAAGGCTAACTTCCTTTCGATAAACATCTTGGGAAATGCACAGAATCCATGAGTTTTGACATGAGCAACTACCAAGTACTGCGTTCAGCACAGCCACGATATCTGAACTCGGGCTGTCCCTGTATCACAGCCAGTCTACGCAGCACACGGTTTATCTAAGAAATCCATGAATATGACCCCGGACAGGCAAAAAAACTGATGGGAATCAAAAAATAGTTACTGAATCAGACCCTTGTTCTACAGACCATTCATTTTATAATACTTTCCATATGTTTTGCAGCCTGGGAGAAGTATGTCTGCTAGGTCTTGATCTGCCTATATACGATCCCTCATCTATCTGCTATTGGCAGCTGTCAAGGAGGCCCTTGCTGTATTCAAGGAAAGTAGTCAACAGTAAATTATATCTTTTTCTTTTTGAAGGACTGAGATTTGGGGTTGTCATCCCACCTTTAGCTGTACGTGACTGCACGTAAAGGCTAGCAAACACACAGAGAACAGAAATATGCTGAAAACCTATTTTTAACACAAAAGTATGAGAAAGTTACTGGTTTAGACTGTTTTCATTAGCATTCCAGCCGTAAGGCAACACCATCTTGACTTTCAGGAGTCTTAAAACAATTTATGATACATCTGTGTGAAGAAAAAAATACTTTCGAATCCCGGACACAGCAAACTTAAGATGTGTGCGTTTAAAAGTAAAATATATCTCCTCGTACTGCTGTCTGGATAGGAAAGTGTTAGTTTTTCCTTTCATGTATCACTTTATCTGAAATGTTTCTACTGGAGAGAAACCAAGACCTTTGTAAATATTACATGTCATTTGCCAACAGGAAAAACTTAAGATCTTGTTATAGTAAATCACACATACCGGTACTAGTGTTCTCGGAAAGATGACGTAAGCAAGTGCAGTTAACAGTTTAATCACCCAGCAGCAGCTACTGCGTTGCTGCCAGCAGGAGATAACTGCCGAGGCACTAATGAGGTTTCCTGCTGTAATCCTTAACACATTTTCAGCCTCATTTTTTTCCTTCTTATTAAGTCTGCTTTGTCAACTTGACAAATACAGTTCTGCAAGCTTCTCCTAAAAGCCCCTTTAACAACTAATTCGATGCCTCCTCCCCGCCAGCTAAAAGAGAGGTGATCCTACCAGTACACTGGCACACACTCCACAGGACAAAGAAAACCACTAGAATATATTGATTTCCTTTCTTTCAAGGGACAAGGTTCCTAAAGGACACAATGACCCAGAAACCTCGTTCAAGCCCTGGCTTGCTCTTCTCTGCTAAATGAAGCAAGGCAACTTTTGACAGTGGGTTAGCTGTAACATATTTCCCGTATGTAAATCATTTCCAGTTACAAAGTACTTCAGATTTATATGAATGATAAACCTATCTTAAATCTTATTTTAGCTGTTGTGGGCATGGCAACATTTAAGATACAGTACTCATTTTCTGAAGTGCTAATTCCCCTATTTCAACAAACTATGCAGCCTGAAAAGGAAGTGGAAACCTTAAAAACACTTCTCATTCTGGCTCCTGCACTAAGAAAACTACTCCTAGAACCACCACACCTGAGATAAGCAAACTCTTATTACCCATTTCAAGTGAAACCCTGTTCCACTGATATCACTGACAACACTCCCCGTGTCTCAAATAAGGCTGAGACTTCACACTACACATCAATTTATCCACTCCCTGCTAAAGAGAAATGACATATCCAATTAAAGCCAAGACATGCTTTGTTTGGCGTTCTACATCAGACAGTTCTTGCAGTTGGTTAATGAAAGCTTTTTATTTGAAAACAACTATGTTTCTAGAAGCAAAACCAGTGTATAACTTAAAAATCATCTTTTCTCCAAGAGATAGCTCCAAGATGTCTCCAAATATAGAGCTATTAACAACAAAGGAGGGGTGAAGTGCTCTTTAGCGGATTAAAGTCAGTCATAAATAAAACATGCAGCCATAAACCATACCCATCTGACCCTTTCCTGCCTACCAGCAGACCCCCTTCATTTCACTAATCTAAATCTAGTCTGTTTGAGCTGCTAAATCATTCAAATTACAGTACTCCGTCACTAGACCTATAGTCTCAAGTTTCAGAGGTAACCTAAGGCAAAGGAAAGGCCAACTGACTTTTCCCTGCACTGGCTGTACTCAATGAATACCATCGTATCGGTCATGGCCTACCTCACAACTGAAATGTATGCATAACTACGGCACAGGACCCTTACACTTTTAAGCAGGACTGTGAAAAAAAAAAAAATAGGATACTATGAAATTGAGATCAGTATAGGCTACAGAATTCCCCTCTTCCCCAACCCCAAGGAAAGAAGCCTCTCCAAAAGCAGCATGTTGAGTTGATTGATACCGTGTTTCTGGTAATAAGACATTTTAGAGAATCATTCAATAAAGTCATAAAAAATCATCACTGTCAGCTTCTACTATGGACAACACTAAGCGCAGTAAGCTTATTTTGGACAGATCTCCCTGTTCTCAGCACATACGCTCGAAACACAGGAAAGGAACATTTGTGCAATGATAATTAATCAGCACTATGTGCAAAACCATCCACGTCAGCTCCAACTCTGTTCCCCGTAAAGCACAACACTCCTCAGGTTCCTCTCTCCCGTTATATATCCACTCTCCAAAAGCAAAAGGGGGAATAAAAAGAATCCTGCCGATTCTGCAGAGGGGATTTCCTTCTTGCCTCTAAATCTGGGAAGACAGTAAGCAGATCTCCAGAGGTGTTTACAGTCAATCTGAGACACCAGACTCCTCTGATATCAGCTAAGGGTAAGATTTAGAAGGAAAGTAGTAACAGAAATCTTAGCGTTTCATTAAAATTATCAATAAAGAACAATAACCTCACAAGTTATTTTCCTCTTAACAATGTTTTCTGAGAAATGGTTTCATCTGTCAGGAAATGACTGGCTGTCAAACCAAACCTATTTCAGATTAACTTCCTGTTTCAATACTGCCACATAGCCAAAATATTCCTCTCCCTGTTCTAGACTAATACCAAATTGCTAGACTGCTGTTTATCTTGGCTAGGCAGTAACTCTTGAGGGCTTCTACCCAACCAAACTTACACACACCATAGCCCTTCAGCCAACAAAACCGGACCCTAACAAAAAGACTTATGAAACTGGAGACAATGTGAAACTGGGCTGTAATGGGCAAAGACTCTTAGATTTCCCCAGCTAACAGGAATCAACTTTTACCTAGAAATGTATGTAACGGACACAAGTTGGTTTCCATGTGCGTGTCCTGGGTATTGTGGTTGAAATGGGGCAAACCAACCCAAAGCATTTTTTCCTGCACTTGTAATGGGCATCTTTTCTGTAAGAGAGAATAATCTCTGCATTTCTCCTTGCAGACATACCACCTCAAATTTTAGACTGGCTTGGCCGCTATCTAGATTAACAGATCATTTTCCCACTACTATGGAGAAAAACAACATTTTCATCAAATTATGTCTTACAATATGTTTAAGTAGCTGGATCTTAAAAGTTTAACTGCTGGTTCTGAAGGCCTTTGACAAGCAGAGAATATTATCCCCTGTTTTTCATTTAAACAGTTACAGAGCAGTAAAATTTGCAGAGTGAAGGACCGAGATGTTAAGATTGTGTAAGACTGAGTAGTCTTGTATTTCTGCAACGCCAGTTCCTTGTGTGCATGTACCACGATTAACCGTGTTCACCAGAGTGACCAAACCGCACCGCTTTTACCCCAGATGCTTCGAAATTTAGGTACCGCTATCCTGCAATGTTATTTATCATATCTTCCAGGTCTCTTTCCTCTCCCAACTCTCACCATCACTACCAAAACAATTATAAGTCACGTTTGAAAACACACAGATGTAAAATTCAACAGGAATTGGTTCAAACACAGTGTTTTGCTCTGTTCTCCTCACACAGCCTTGCTCCTAGTGCCCGGTGCAGGCCATCTTGGTGGCCCAATTCAAACTTTCTTTCTCTCATAAATGCTAAAAACTGAGACACGCCTCAAAGTTCACCATCTTCGTTCAGTCATCACGTTATACTTGACGTCAACCAGCATGTAATGGCTCTAACCCTTTCCTGAACCCAAGTACTACTTTAAGACTAGATTTTGTCTAACTGTCTGCTCTTGCACAGGGCCCAAGGATTAAGACAATCTCATAATAATTTCCTCCTGGCTAAACGAGCATTTCAGAAGCGGGCTTTGCCACGATGAAGGCAGAGGTGGTTGGTGCTCTTCACTACTGTGAAAGGCATGCGACGATTAAGGAAAATTTTGAGCTCAAAAAAAATACAGATAACTACAACTCATACCTCTGAGCTATGACTGCAGGCATTACTAGATACTATTTAAATAACACAATGTCTTATTTATTTACTTGAGAAGCACTCTTTAAAAAAGAAAACACACAAATACGTTGAAGGCAAGCTGCCATTCTCTTCGCCGTAGTGCCTAAGAAATGAAATCCATGGATGAGAGAAACGGTAAATGCATGAATACAGCTTCTGCCACAAAAGTCGTACAGGATATTGGACCCAGAAATAGAACTCAGGTCTCATGGGTTCAAATCCAATTTCCTGCCTTCTCTTCTTACAACCCCCACCCCAATTTAGGTATGAAACAGCAAGCAAATAAAACACGATCTACTTTACCACCGGTAAGATGCTAGTGGTGTGCTGCAACAGGAGAGAAAACCTGGGACGCCGCTGCACAGACCAACACAGGTCCAGCGGAGGCCCAGCTCCCTTCGCTGAGCCTGCAGCGGAAGTTAGTAAGCCTTGACTAACCTGAGGTATCTTCTCCAGAACCGTACGTTTCTCAGACAGACCATACCGTGCCGACACAGCAAAGAGGCCGTGCACTGCACTCCGCAGTTCAGTTTCAGAGTGCAGTATTGAGACTCAGCGCTACGCCAGACTGGGTCCCCTTGGTGCGACTACAGGGTGCAAGTCAGCGCCCTGGCAGCAGCCTAGCCAGCAGCACACAGCACTGCATCTGACCAGTATGACTCAACCCGAGACCCTTTCCCTGTAATTTTGAGAAGTGCTGTGCACATGCTGCTACCACAACTTTCAACTGGAAACAAGGAGTTCAGCATTTCTCCAAATCCTACTGTAAGTATTCACACGAGGATCTTAAAGAGCTCCAATACACCAGCAACCCGTCAAAAATTCTAGATCCAGTAACGAGGCGGCTTTTAGAGCCTTCGGTGCTCTGGGAAACTTTGTACTAAAGAACACACAAATATTTAACCTGTTCCAACCTCAATGTTTTGTAGAAAAATTAAGGCTGTAATGAATTATTTTCCTAGTCCTTTCAAGTGACAGATTTCTCCAGATATAACTACATATTGGTAGTCTTTTGCTCACCTCTTTTTATAACCATTTCGGATTACAGTTTCTAAAGTAAATGCTGTTTAAAAAAGAGTCCATAACACTTCAGCAGCAAAGAAGCTGGTGAAAAAAAAAAGGCTATGTTCACGTGAGGTGTAAGATCATTATGTGACAAAGACCATTTTAGGGCAGTTAGTAAAATACGAAGCACTCTGCACTGTATCTACTTGCACTAAGAAAATTAACAAACAGTTTTACACATACATTCTTCTGAACAGACAAAAGTAACAAGATCTCAAGTATTTTTTTAAAGCAACAGTAGAAATCAAGTGGCAACTATCCACACAATCTTATAAACGTGCAGAATCACTTAGCCCAAAAGGAAACTGTGTTAGTCAAGGCTTATTAACTTGATTTCTGCGCTCAGCAGATGGTGATACTTTTTATGACCGATAAGGCAATATTAAACAAATAATCTCCTTATGAGAAAAGTATCTTCAAAATATCACTTTGTAGCTCACAAACGTTTATCTATATACTACTAACTATGATTTGCAATCACATCTCCTTCACCTTTGGCACAAGTAGTTTAACCAGCAGACTCTTCTCCCTTCTGTTACAAGCATTTGTGTATGTGTTACGAAGAAACCACTTATCAAAGGCCACATGCCTACAGAAACAAACAATATACAAAACATTCAGTGACCCTGATTTATTCCCTACACTGTTTAAAAGTAAACTGGGTAAAAAGTCTAGAAAGTTCACTGCAGTAATTACCGAAAAGGTACTTACACGGACTAACATCTCTGTATCTGTTTCGACTTCTGTTTTCTGGATATTTTGCAACTCTGTGAGGGTAGTCACTGGATTTATGTCGAATTTCCTTTAAAAGACAAAAGAAAATTGCAATTTACCTATAGCCAGTAAGCTGATTAGTTTTCCACACATCCTATCGTAAAACTTAAGGCTAATTATTAGTCACGGTTATTAATAACATATTCAAACCAACCTTTACTACACCTAGTACTGTTTTCAGTCAGAAAACCTGTGTCTCATTCTTGGCAAGGCTGCTGCCATTTCTATCTTCCCACTGTAGGCTAACACTACCAAACTCATATAAGCACAACTTGGTAAGCAACTCATGTAGGAGGAAGAAAGGGGGGAAAAAAATATAGATATTTATTATGCTCAGAGTTTACCTCAGGCTCAGACATTATGTCCCACAGTAATCAGAGACTCGGACAGAACTAAGAGCACTATACTGCTAGCTCCTTGACACCAACTGGCAACATAAACCCCCTCAAAGGTAACCGAACTAGTTAATGATTTTTAGGGCTGCTGTTAATAGCCACGGGATGATTGGTGGTGGTTTGACAGTTCAACCCATATAGCAGTAGTTAGATATGATCCAGTATGAAGGAACAATTCCAGACTCACAATATCGGTGTGAAATCATAGCCTGCTTCTCCCTAGGCATTAATGCAAACCTTTCAATAATCTGCATTTGGAAGTATTCAAACGCGCTCCTTTACACACTATTTTAAGGAGCACACTGTTCCCATACTCTGAATGTTCAGTTGTATTAATATTTTGCCTCTGAGTGTATCTTTTCCACAACTTCACTAAGATACACGGATTTACCTCATGCAGACAACAGAAAACACAGCCAGAATGCTACTGATGGGCAGCCTCCGACGGACTGAATTACCCCTTTATATCTCTGTACTGATGCCATCTCAGCAAACATACTGTACGATATAAAATCAACTATCCTATTTTGAATTCTCCTTTTGTTTTCCGATGATGTTGCCACACGTGATCATTATGTCCCAAAGAGCTTTTAAACTTCTCTTTACAATTAAGCATTCTTTGGTCTTCTCTGTTTCCACTGTCTTCGCCTTCTCAAGCTTCCTGAACAGTCTATATATTCCCAGACAACGAACACAGCCCAAAAGAACTTCAGTGGAAATCTAACATACACAAGGAAGCTGGATTTTTTTTTTAGCGTCTGGTGGGTGACATTACTTAAGTGCAGTGCCAACCTGTAAGGAAGCTAAACAACAATGTGAAACAGCAACCGTCAAGCACCAACGCTCTACACAGTTGTATAAAATCTCTTGATCTATTAGACAATCAGGTTTTTTGTTTTGATGCAGCACACTGGAACTTGTTTTCTCCCCTAGTTTATACGGCTTACAAGCTTTGGGAGCAACCACATGCACATTGAATACAGGCATCTGGCAGGCATTTGCAAGCAAGTTCCCATGAAATGTAAATTTCGTATTTCTCCCTAACAGGATTCAGCATATGTGGTTTTTAACACTAGCATCCTCTATGCACAGAAACAGACCTGCAATCTGGTCAATATGGAAACAGAAAAACTACTGGGCGAGCAGGGCAGGGGGAGGTGAGGGGTGGGTGTTGCTAAAATTAAATCTAAGGGAGTTTAATGACTTGTTCTAGAACCAGTTTTCCCGCATTTGATCCAGCCATCACAAACTGGAGAAACAAACCAGACGCCAGATGTAAGCTAAGGCATATTACACAAGAAAAACCTGCATTGAGAAAACCCCAGTGAAACACTGTATTATTTATTCAGCCATTAATTCAGATTGGATAGGAACTCCGGGAGTCAGCATAAATATTCCAAGCTTCAGAGGGTTTCACCGCAAGACTTGGCAAATGCGTGGAACTGAAGGGCAAATATACAGAACAGGCCTCAGCAAGAAGAATGAAAAACCCCCTAACAGCCAACTTGTCTAAAAGAGACTTATGCTTCCCAGGGGGAGTATGTATGTTTCTTATACAAAACTGTCAGAAGAAAACACCTTCCTAAAAAAAACTCAGTGTAAGAACAAGCAGTCGGCAATTAAAGTATGTTCTACACGTTTGTGCTGTTTTCAAACATCATCTGCTATTTTCGCTTCACATTTTTAAGCAGATGTGTATCCTCCGGTCTTAACAGAAATGTGTTGAGCACACGGAAAAAAACCCGAGTTTGTAAGATCTACAAAATCAGGGAAACAAAATTCTAATCCAAATATTAAAAGGCATTTTACAGCACAGCTGCAGTAAAATTAGGACATCTGTATGTGAAGCTCAGCAGAGCGTAATACCCAATTCTCAGTTCACTTTTCCAAGTACAACTACGTAATATTGAAATGCCTTGGGAAAGGTGACTTGTCCGGCCCGCATACACCAGATGCTGTCTGTGTGTACTTTTCCACCTCAGGAAGAAGACCGGCTGCAGGATTCCTCCCTTACGCTCTGATCTCACTGCCTCAGCACACTCCCTGCCGTTCCCCGTTAAATTCAAACCACAGCTCCGTTCCCTAGCGAGAGATAACGTATCTGAAACGTGCGTAAATCAAACACCCCGCTGATCCGCCGGGGAAAAAGCACCGCTTAAAGCTCGCAAGGAGAACCTGCGTTTGGGGCTGGTTTTCCTCATTCGTGGCAGAGCACGGTAAAACACGCGCTGGCGCAAGGAACGGCTCTGGTATCACTGAGCCTGTGCACGAAGACTGTTTTATGGGACTGACTCGTTAACCGATTTGTTAGAGATCAGCAACCTCCTCGTGGTTTCCAGAGAAAAAAGGCGAGCAGCGTTACTTCCCAGACAAAATCCTGCGGGCCAGCGAAGGGAGCGGGCGGGTGAGGGGGGGACAGCGGGTGCCCGGGGAGCCGCCGCGCCCCCAGGGGCGACGGCAAGCCTTGGCCGGGTGGGTATCAAAGGGTACAACTTTCCAGCCTCCCTGGAAACCGCGAGGAAACCGCTCTGGCCCGGCGGAGACCCAGCCGCCGGGTTAAGCCCTCAGCGCCCGAGGCACCTCTGCCCTCCGCCGCCAGCAGCCGGCTGAAGGGCCGCGTTCGCGCAGGCGCCGTGCGCCACCAGCACCCCCGCCGAGGGGCGGCGCGCAGGCGCCGCGCCGCGTGCTGCTGCCGGTGCGCCTGCGCGCTAGGCCCCTCGCGGGGAACGGCGGCGGTGGCCTGCCGGGAGCATGCGCAGCGCCTGCCCGCAGCTTCGCTGCGCGCACCTGAAAAGCAGCCGCGGCCCAGCCGCTTCCGCTCCCCGCCGAGGCGGCGCGTACCGGCGACGCTCCCTACCGGCCCGCGACCCTCTCCCCGTCCTCCCGCCGGCGCAGAGCCGCGGCGACCCCCTTCGCTCACCAGATACCGCGCCTGCCAGTTGTTGGTGGCATCCGTCTCCTGGAACTCCTGCTCGATGACGGCGGACATAGCGGCGGCGGCGGCGGCCGCCACAACGCGAACCCGTCCGGAGGCCGGCAAGCTCCCGACCCCTCGTGCGCTGCCCGCCACACGGGAGCGGCACGCGCGCTCCGCCCCACCGCCGCCGCCGCGCGGGCACATACACTCGCAACGGGTCCCGCCGGTGCCAAGGCGCATGCGCGGCCCTCGCCTCCGCCCACCGCGGGGCTGCCCGGGCCACGCCCCCGGGGAGGAGGGAAGCACCTGGGGTGACGTCACGGGGCCGGGGGGGAGGGGCGGCCCGGGGGGCTCGGCAGTGCCGGCCCGCCCGCGTCCCGCCTCCAGCAGTCGGTCCGGGCAGCACGAGTGAGGAGATGGGGACGGGGCGCGGCAAGCCGGCTTAGGAGGAACGACGTGGAGGAGCGGGACGCGGCCGCCCTCCGCCGTGGCTGCGCAAACGGGCCGCGGGAACATGGTTATCGGCCCGCTCCCGGCCCCGAGGGGCCTCCGCGTCCCGCCCGGCCCCAGCCGCTCCCCTCAGCGCCCCCGCGCTGCCGCCCCCTGGCGGTGAGCCCCGGCCCCTCGGGCGCCCCCTGGCTGCCAGCCCCTCGCCCTGCTCTGCCGCCCGCTGGCCATGGCGCCCACAGACATGGCGCCCGGCCCCTATCGCGCCCCCTCAGCCTCGGGCGCCGTCACCGGGCTCGTACACGCGTGCAGGGCCTGAGCGTGGCATCTACAGCCTCTGGCATAACCGACTGGGCAAGCCGTGCTGCCGCCGCGCTTCCCTGCCCGCCAACCCGGTTGCGGCACAGGGCTGGGCCTCGCGTGCGATTGCCAAGAGCGATTTCGGACGCGCGACGTGAGGAGAGGTCAGCAGAGCGAGGAGCTCGTGCCGGTAACGTGCTGATGCCATCATGTCGGTAAGCCGCGCGCCACCCGTTAAAGCGGGGCAGCATGAAGGCCGCGGCGGCACGGGCAGCCGGGGATGTTGCCGGGCACCAGCACTGCCCACGTTGCGCCCAAGGCCGAAAGCTTCGTGCTGGAGAAATGCGGCCTCAGCGCTGGGTGAGCTGAGCGCACGCTCCCTTCCGCTGTGGTGTTTCATAGCTAGAAACACGGGGACCGGGGTTACTTAGCATGACGCCAGAGATGTGTGCGTGGTTACACAGGTGAGGCAAAGAAGGTTTTGATGTCCAAATAGCTGTCATCGGCTGTGGCACTTCCTTCCTGTCGGCAGGCCGCAGCGTCCCAAAT
The DNA here is from genome assembly GCA_027574665.1 of Rhynochetos jubatus. Taxonomy (NCBI): domain Eukaryota; kingdom Metazoa; phylum Chordata; class Aves; order Eurypygiformes; family Rhynochetidae; genus Rhynochetos; species Rhynochetos jubatus. The sequence goes on from CM050648.1 coordinate 57,262,414, forward strand.
CCACCGCTTATGTGCTGCCTCAGGCCCTATAAGGAAAGCTGGTATCTTGTTCACTGAGGGGTTGTGTGATGCGCCTCCGGGGCTGATGGGACGGTATGGAGCAGCATGTTCCTAGCATGTTTTCTCAGGTGACTCAGGGAAGTATTGTGCAAGGTTTTCTTGAACTGCGAGTTCAGACTTTGAAATCGGTATAGGGAGTAGCCTTCCTGCATTTTTTTTTGCCTGCAGGACTGAGGGACAGGCCATGCCTTGGAGTTCTGCTGGAGCTCTCTAGTTCATCCATACGAACTAGATTCGTTGTGAAATAAGTAAATTAAGACAATACCTGTGAATTATGATTCTGGTTTAGCAGTCGATAGAAGAATGTAAGTGCCCATCCTCAAGGTGATGATTCTTTTTAATTTAAAATAGGTTTATTGGAATTCATGTTTCAATGAACAGAAGGTGTTCTTGACCTCAGAAAACTGATCTTGCACAAGCTGGGCCTAACAAAGTAAATAGATACATAGAAACTATCTGCCAAGGAACACATTCTAATAAAGAAATTAAAATGCACCACTTCCCCGCTGAGTTTAGTCTTCAGTAGGCTTTTCTCTGGATACAAACTTGCTGACCAACCTGTATTTGTAGCATTTGTTATTACAGCCTTTTGTACCCCTTGCTTGGAGCTACCTTTAGGTCACAGACACGAATTGTGATAGCCATGAAGCCATCCGACACGTGTCACAGCTAAAGGAGACCCAGTCACCATCATGTCCACCCGGAGAACAGAGTCCTGCTGCCCAGTGACATGTTACTTCCTCTTTATTCTCATGCAAAGGCCAGGGACAACTTGAAAGTTGCTGCCCATGGAGTGTGAGAAGATGCTGTGCTTGAGTTCAAGGACAGCTCTGTCAGCCAAGGAGCAGCCCGTGCGTATCAGCTGAGCGGGCCGTTGAGTCACTGGTGTTTTGGGAAGGACGCAGGACAAGTGGTAGTTCTCACATATAACCACAGGAGCATGTGTTCTGCTCTCCTGGTCAGCAGCTGTCATGCATATGAGAAGCTTGTGCTTGTCATTGCTTCGGATATTTGGGGATGTAGTTCGCACTGGGAAAGCAACGCAGTTGTGTCAGGAGAGGGGACTTTATGGTGGCAGCTGTGTTTAGGATCTGTAACGCAAACCAGTGCCTAAAGACGGCTCGTGGAAAACAAAGAGTTTATTAACTGTGATTTACGGCTGGCTTAGAAGAGCAATACCTGGTAAACCAAGGGCTTCTAGAGAAATTGCCATTGTTTGCATTTTGGTTGTTACTCTTTACTGCAAATATGCTGAAGATGTGCCAGTTCTTCAGGTGTTGGGAACTGAGCCCCAGATAGGCCCAGGACTACAGTCACAATGCTCTATGGGGGAGAACGGTATACACAGCATAAACCAAGTACACTCATTAGACAACTTTATTCTGTTGCCAATGGTATATTCCAGTCCTGTATGCGCTGGGCAGCCCAACCCAGGTGAACAACTACAGAAACTCTTAAACCCTTGAGACAGCATGAGACACATGCCAAGCAGGATAATGGAGTTGCTGGGTTTTTTGGTATACTGCTCCTGTTTTCTGTGTTAGTATAAACACAAACAAGTAGTTACTGCAATGTTTTCTTGTCACAATGTCTGATAGTTTGAGAAGCCCCTTGCTGTGCTGACAAAACAGTCACTCCAGGGTAGCTGGTATCCGCAGAAGTTCTGATCTCCAAATGGGTTTTGGTACCCTTGCTCATCCGAATGAAAAAGACCAATGAAGTTTACCTTTAAAAGGTGTTTGCCCAGTGACCCTGGCTGAACAATTAACTTCAGTACCAGTCTAGAATGGACTGAGTGCTTGTTCCTCCATGTGTACAGGGTTTTTTTGGGTCATTCGCTGGAATTACTTAAGTATCACTTATTGGAAATGATCTGGTTTGTGCTGCTTTTCTGAGAACCCTTTTGGTTATTGGTAGATGAAGAACAAATTCTTCCCTGAGGTGGTTTCATTCACAATACACTCCATATCAATCTTAGCTGTTAAGGAAGAAAGAGTTAATGTGCTTAAGCTTGCTACGGTGTGAGAGGATGAGAACATCTTTCCTGATTTAAGTCTTATAGCCCAAGGCCTAAAGGAGAAGAGGATCCTCTCTTCCCCCACGAACCAGATAGGACTGGAAACCCAGAAGGGCTGGCCACTCTTCTGACATCTGGTAGGGAGCAGGAGAAGCTGAATGAAAAGGTCCAACAGTCTGGCTGGTACAGGTTTAGTTTACCCTGTGCATTTACAGTGGTGCAAGTCTTCCCACTTCAGACTTTTGGGGGCTGTATTCCTTGTACAAGTGAACATTAAAATTCCTCTTACTGAAAATGGGTGGCCGTGCAAATACCTGTCCTCAGTTATATTATTGATTTCCTCCCCCTGCCCAAACCTGTATTTTGGCATAGAACAAGAGAAACACCCCCACCCCCAACTTCAAAATGCATGTAGCAAAATGCAGACCCTTGTAGCAGCGACAGTAGAAGCGTGAGGGGCCCTAACAGGTTTGCATTCAGCTAAGGAAGTCTGTCACATCAGTCACAGGCCCACAGCCATTGGATTCTGGTGTCCGGTGTCTGTTAAAAAAAGGCTGTGTAGTAAAAGTGATGGAACCATGGGAGCTGTAATGCTCTGAAGAGAAGGACAACACAGCTGTGTCCTGACTCAATGAACGCCCAAACTGTAGTTTGGAGCTCTGGGTAGAAGAAATTCATGGCCAAGGAAGAAAGGAGAGATTAAGGCCTATTGAGGAAGTCTGCTTTATAGTCCAGAGAATCTGTGCCAGTCTGCATGGAATTGGACTCCCACGGTGAAGCCGAAATAACTGTGGAGTGTGAAAAGAGGAGGGCAAGCAGCGGAACTGCTGTCACGAGTGAACAGACACGAGCTAGCAGAAGAGGCGGCCAGCCAGGACGTGCGATGGGTAGAACAGCGTTCAGCTCTGCGGTGGCTTTGTGAAGCGACCCTTCCAGCAACCTAAGCTGGGCTGCGCAGTCAGCCGCAAAACCTAATGCCTGTGGGTCGATGCGGGGGCGGTGGGGTACGGCTACAGGAAGAGGAGAAGAGCCCGTTGCCCAGACGACTCCCAAGTTATTTATTACTTGTAGAGAGGTGTTAACGGAGGGAACACTCAAGCACTCATACACCATCCAAGGAGTCACAAACACACCACCTGAGTCTAACTGCTAGGACCGAAGTCCCTTCTCAGCAGGTGACTCCAGTGAGCTGACGTTTGCCCCTTCCAACTCCTTTCACACACACGTTCTCACCCTTGAGAGCTCCTCTCCTTCCAGGTTCAGCTCTAGGTTTCCTGTAGCAGAGTCTCAGATATCGAATCTTACTAAAAAAACCAAAAAAGTATTCAGATGGTACGGCAAAAAGACAATGTAACAGCTCGAGCTGGTGCCTCCAGAGCGGGATCCTGAACAAAGGAATTCTTGAGCAATCATACCTTTACAATCTGTGCACCCACCCCTCATGTGCCTTCTCAGTCCAATGGTGATTTTTTGGTCTGGGGTCTTCTAACACCTTATTGGATTATTTCTCCATCTCCGTGTGGGCTGTTGACTATTCTCATCTTGTTGATGGCTGCAGCCTCCTTATCTTCTGCTGTGTGCCTCGTGCAGCTGCTCCCCCTGCCAGACTAAGCCTGGGAAAAGCGCTACTTAGCAACAACAAAAAACCATCAGTATGTTGTCAACATTATTCTTAGACTAAATCCAAAACACAGCACTGTACCAGCTACTAAGAAGAAAATAACTCTATCCCAGCTGAAAACGTATGAGTGGAAATTTACAGCTTGAGGCCCAAAGCTGTAGCAAATTTAGATACTCATGCAAAGTTAGTAACGAACAAAGTACACCAAATCACTCAACATTATGCTATAACCCCTGCATCCATATGCTGTGATTGACTCTGAGCAATGCTTTCTGTTTAAAACTTACTTATTTAAACTAAACCACTAGTATTCCTTAACAGAGGATCGTGCTTGCTGGGGCTGGCTTGCATACATTACTTGATTTTCTGTCCTTTCCTTTTCATACCTAGCTGCAGTGGCATTTATTAAAATTTGGAAGTAAGAAAGTCTAATTCAGCGAGTATATGGAGTGGCTTGATGGCATTCCATGTTTGAAAGCAGGTAGATTTAGATTGGATATCAGGAAGAGGTTCTTCCCGGAGAGGGTGGTGAGGCACTGGAACAGGTTGCCCAGAGAAGCTGTGGGTGCCCCATCCCTGGAAGTGTTCAAGGCCAGGCTGGATGAGGCTTGGAGCAACCTGGTCTAGTGGAGGGTGTCCCTGCCCATGGCAGGGGGGTTGGAACTGGATGGGCTTTAAGGTCCCTTCCAACCCAAACCATTCTGCGATTCTGATTAGAAGACATTTTTTAACTAGAAACTGCACCGATAGAAACTGCCTATAGCTAACATCGAGTTTTCACATTGAAAGTTTACCGAGACTTGCATATTTGAAGATCACCAGTTTATTAGATTTTAAAACTGGTTTGCTGACAGACTGAATAGAGCTGTTCCATGCCTAGACCATTTCTAATCTCACAGTTACTCTTTCAAAGCACTATACATCAATGCATAGTGGTTAAAGTGTCTAAACAGAGGTTCTGGGAACAGCTTTATGTTGCTCAGTGAGCCTTTAGTTCACATTCTTTCATAATTTTGAAATCATATTATCATGCTCTTGTAACTTTTCTATAGCACAGATTCTGTATTCTAGTGGCTTCCGTGCTCGGTTATATGTATTTTCATCTACATTCAAGCTTCTCTTCATAATTATAGAATTAAGGGCAATCTCTGAATTGCAGCTGGAAAGGTTGCAATGCACAACTCATGCTGCTATTTGCTGGGAGAAGTTCTTGTAAGAAAACACTGTTTTGGCAGAAGACTTTGTACTGAGGAGTATCGGTAAATGTTCCTGTTATAAATTTGTGTTCTTGATTTTATGTTCCAGTTTTTCTTTCCGTTTCCCAGCATCTGCACAAAGCAATTATGCCTATTTTCATGGGTGTAAAAGTCTCCAATTCGTGTCTGCCTCCCCCCCCCCGCCAGTAGTTTGAAATAAAGTAATAAAAGTCTATTTGGCAATGTGATTTAAGATCATAATCCATTTTGTAATTTATGTTTCTGCTTTAGACAACCTGAAGTGCCAATAACAGGAAAGGGTTTCCTTTTACTACTAGTCGTAATAATGATTTAAAAAATGTTATTGTTACCAACTTCATAAAAACTTAAATCTACCATGTGGTGGTGAGCCTTCAACATACATTACAGTAATTACTTCTGTCTTTCCTGTGCTAGCAGAGGTAGATCTGCGCAAGATTTGTGGTATCTTTGCCTGTTTCTAAGTTGACATTAATATATCTGATTTCATACAATTTCCCGTATGAGCTCGTCCTGTTGAGATAATCAGCAGCCCTGTAGGAGCCGCGTTCTCTGAGTCACTGTTTGGATGGCAGGGTTCCATGAATGTGTGGCTGGTTTTGTCTGCTGAGATGTCCTTTGGTATGTGCTACGGAGCAAGGTGTTCCTGCATGTGTCACTGTGGAAAGGCACTGGATCGTGGAGGGAGCGTGGAATACTAGATAAGGATTTGCATAGCTGCATTTACTTGGCCAGGCAGGATTGTGATAATCAATGCACCTCCCTTTTTGACCTCTGAGTAAATCAGAAATCAAGGAGGAAAACCGATTATTCCTGTAGGTGGCAAAGAGCCATGCAGAAATTGTTAGTTTTTCAGGCAGTATGATTTCCCAACAAAAACCAAATTAATAGTGCATGTAAAATTTATCTTTCCTTTTATTTTTTCTTAGATAATGCCTCTTGTCAAAATGGCTATGAAACTAATCTCCCAAAGTAAAGAGTCTTAAAAAAAGCTGGTTTGCATAACAAGTATGTTACAGATTCTGAATGTATGCTATGTTTTCTTTACTCCAGGCATTTAAACCCCCTAATTCATACCCATATGGCATATGCTGTAACTGCTAAACCAATTTGTTTTCTCAAAGAAAAACTGAGTATAATGTACCAAAAGAAGGATCCATAACACAAGTTTTTTCAACTGGAATGCTGTCAAGGTCTTTAACATCTTATTTTAGCCAATGGAACAGTTCCAGCAGCTCAGGTCATGACACTACCACTTACTGGAATTAACAACCGGGGGAGAACGGCGCCCTTGTACCGAGCGTGTCCAGTATCAAAAGGGGTGTATGAAATTCTCTGGATCTTCGGAATGTTAGATCTTTTTTCCTACTGTCTCACTGCATGCAAAGAGATATCACCAGCCATCAAAAGATATTATTTTCTATCAAAAACCTTGTGGTACCACTTCTCAAACAGACCACTGCAGCTTCTTCAGTGGCAGACAGCAGTACCCTCTAAATACACCGGCAGCAATTCCTCACAAAGAAAACACTTAAGGTGTCCTACTACACCGTTTTCTTTGCCTCCTTCTATATCAGAAATGTCTTGATTGTGTGTTAGCTCACTTAGAGTCAGATTCCTCTTCAGATTTAAGTATAAAATAATGTATTTACTAACACAGACTTGCAGTAATGGGGCAATGCTACAAAGAGTTGAAGAAATAAAAGTTATTAAGATTTTATTTGTCAAGGAATATCCTCCAGGGTCACTTTAGGATCTCAACTAGCTTCTGGCTCCCATTCTCTTACACTAATTTTGGAATGTCTGTTCACTTGAAAATGATTTGCCTTGTCCAAGATGCCTGCTATCTTCTTTCCAGCCCCCTCTTACACACCATCCAGGAAAGGTAGGACACAGAGCAGAAGCAAAGGGGTTTTTTTTCTGTGTCCAAGCAAGACCACCTTAGTTTTGCTCTTTGTTTTTCTTGATTAAGAAAGAATATTTAGTTGAGTCTGGAGATAAGATTCTTGAAAGTGCTTCTGTGAGGAGGGTGTTAGGACATGTGACTGCCCATGTCTGCATATCCCCACAGGGTGTTACACCCGTACGCTCCTGATTTCCCACTGCTTCTAACACCTGACACATAACGTTACCAGTAGTTAGAAATGCACAATCTCATTTTTAGGTTCAGCATATATTTTGGCCTGCGGGTACCATATAAGGAATAAATGTGGCAGCAGCAGCGGTGAAACAAGAAGTGGGATGCAGGGTTTGTGAAACTCTGCCACATGCACTCTTGGTTTTAGGGGTTTTCTCTGGGGAGTGTCACAAATCCTGTGATGCCAGTATTTCTTGGTCCCATAAAAAGGGGTAAGGATAATTCTCACTCAATTTTCAGCGTTTCAACGGCCTTGGAAAGTAGGATGAGGCAGATAGCTGCAGGAGGTAACAGCATTAGCCTTTGCAGCTAAATCTGCTGTCAAATATGCATCACCAGTGTGCAATATTAATATAGAATTTACAAATTCTGTCACAGCAAGTGGAATAAATCCTGAATATCTTTGGAAAGGATGTTCCAACGAAATAATGCATTGATTATCTTTTTAAAACATAAATATATATATATATATGCCTTTCAGGGTGACGTGAAAACTTTCCCTTCTCTTTCTCATACCTCTCACTTTCCTGAGAGAGGAAGAGGTTGGGAGTGCTTTGTTCACAGAGGAGTGGATCATTAACAGGTTCAGTAATGAATTAATGAAATCTGTGCTGCAAGTTATACCCCCCTGGTTACTGTAAACTTACATGCACGGCATTCTACAGAATTGTTTGACAGCGTGAGTTGCATTTATGTCTACCAAGGGTTACCAGATGGGATGGAAATTAACTAGAATTACCAAGTGCTGAATTATATTTTTCTCAATAATTTAAAAATATTTCTATAATAAGTAGGGGAGATACTTCTAGTAATCATGAAGGTAACTGCATTATTAACTCTTTGAAGTTTACCTCTTTCAACATTAGAATAGAGCATTACTGGGGGAAAATGGAAATAACATTTTTGTTTGACTGATCCGTGTAATTGAGGAGACAGTGGATAAGTAAACTCCATGCGCAGAAGGTTTCTGTTCAGCGTTTGATGCGTGTATTTATACTCTGTGCACCATACTTGTGTATATAAATATCCTCTGTTCCTGCCACCCTCTCATAGAGCACTGCAATGTGCCGTGGATTTCCTTGTTCAAAAGCAGGTAATTTTTGTGAAACGTTGAATAAGTTATGTTCCGTAGCAATTACATCTCTTAGGCAGACAATGTTTTCTCCAGAGCATGCGAGTTACCTTGGGCAGGATCAACTGCAGGTAATTAGCGTCACCTTTGCTGAAATGAGTATTCGCTGTTCAGCAGTGGCTAATAAGCCTCCACGATAGAGCTGCGTGGGAATGTTCAAAGTGCCATTAATCCTAAGGCGTGATGTGAACATGCCTTAAAATACTCGAGTGCTCTTTTCAGCGCGCTCACATGGTGGATGTTCTCTAAGCTTCGGACCGTGTTTGTTTTGACATCTGTCTAGAGTTTTCAGTTTAATTATCTGTCACAGCACAAACAGCCCTCACTGCTGTGAGGCCAACAAACCATGCTAATTAGCACAAGTCTGTAGAAAAGAGGCTTGACAATATGCAGACCTGATTCTTGTCTTGCAACCGTGACGTTTAGCAATTATTTGATTGAAAATATGTTAACATAAACTATGACCATACAGTTCATGCAAAGACAATTTGAAATTATGTAGGTTCTTTGCTGCATCTAAGGCCAGGCTGGATGAGGCTTCGAGCAACCTGGTCTAGTGGAGGGTGTCCCTGCCCATGGCAGGGGGGTTGGAACTGGATGGTCTTTAAGGTCCCTTCCAACCCAAACCAGCCTGTGATGCTATGATTGGTCCCTTGGGTAATCTGTCCTCATAGCAATTCCTGTTGGAAATTTCTCCTTGTTATGGTTCTGATCTAACAGCACCTCTGAGTTGAGACAGGTGGTGAATAAAGTGGCTGGTGATGAGTGTAAAATCACTGTAGTTTCTCTTCTAAGCCTTATAGCTATCTGAAAGGCAGTGGTTTTGTTAGGGAGAGTGTCAGTGGTGGGGGAGAAGCACTAAGTGAGCACAACAAAACATTTTCAAAATTGCCAGTGAACGGGAAGTTTACTTTTGTAGTCATGTGTTTTCTAGAAATTCAAGTATGCTTCCCCGGAATCTCATCTGGGATTTCATTACATGCTCTTCACACAGATGTTTCAAATGCTTTGAAAACAATGAACTATTATTATTGTCAGAATAAGTTAATGATCTTTGCTTTTAGAAATGTCAGAGGGAGGAGGAATGTTTAGTAGACCTCTAGGGAGCCTTCTGGTGTTCTCTTTACTGGAGCCTGAAACCTTCCTAGGCAGATATGTTTAGCTTTTCCTAACGGTGGTCAAACTAGAAAATTACTCCAGCATTGTCCATTTAACATTTGCTGATAGATATTATCAGGACTACGTCCCCAGACTGTTCCTTAGTTAAATTAGCTACATCTTGTTATGTCTCACAATGACCTAAAAGCTATATATAATGTTTGGCATTCGTAAAGAGGTGAGATTTAGATTGGACATCAGGAAGAAGTTCTTCCTGGAGAGGGTGGTGAGGCACTGGAACAGGTTGCCCAGAGAAGCTGTGGGTGCCCCATCCCTGGCAGTGTTCAAGGCCAGGCTGGATGAGGCTTGGAGCAACCTGGTCTAGTGGAGGGTGTCCCTGCCCATGGCAGGGGGGTTGGAACTGGATGGTCCTTAAGGTCCCTTCCAACCCAAACCATTCTGTGATCCTGTGATTCCAAATCTATTACATGATCTACCCATATGCCACATGGAAATTTGAAATCTGAGAGGGACAGGATCTATGGAAGTGTTTTCTAGCAGTTTGAAAACCTTGGCTATGCCCTTTCACATTACCCTTTCAACAATACTCCTTCAAGTCTAAAGTTGCCTGTAAGTACAGGCACTTGCCCTAGCTGGGATTCCTGTTAGCCCCAGAACACATGATAGATCTGATTCCTTAAGACTTACTTTTAGACACATGAAAATGGCCCCAGGGATTATTCTTTTGCTGGAAGTCAGAAGTATAAGGCTGTTTTTGAGATGGGCCCTGCAGTTGTTCAACTGCTGCCCTTGTAGATGCAGAAATACATTAATGGCCTTGTATAGCTGCTAATTATTGTTTTTTAATGGGTAATCCTGCTGGGTTTGGGGAATATGTGGTTTTCCTAAAACATTAATTTCAAAACCTCTTTAGCTTATTATAGCCAAATAGCATTTTAATGAAGCATGTTTGTTACATTTACCAACAACAGAAGTATCGATCACGTAACAAGAGTAATGAGCAAGTTACTTCCATAGCTAATGCCACAATGATAACGTGGTGGTGTTGTCATGTTTCTAACTGCCTTGTATCGCTTCTGCTGCGCTACAAGTTCAGATTTTTACCAGACAAATATCAGATATTATGCCCTAATATAAGCACTTATTCTTTTTCCAAATTAAAAAAGAAAGAAAATCTTAAAGACATTTATTTCTACTGATAGGCAATGCTGAAGTTTCCATTTTAACTTCAGAGTCTTTCTTTTATTTGCCCAGAGAACAGCAGGGCCAGCTGCAGCTATAGGCAATGTAGGTAGGTTGCCTATGGATGCAGGTGTTCAGGGTGGCAGAATGGTCCCAATAAAGAGCAGCCAACCTCCGCTCTTTCCTCTGCCAAGGTTTTTTCTCCCGTGGAGAGGAAGACCACGTTTGAGCTGTTCATGCAATGTGAACAACCGATTTCTACCTCCTGTTGGCAAGCGCTCTCAGCCATAGTAATTTATGCTTTCCTCCTGCATAGATGTGTGCGTTACACCACACTTACTTGTGTGTTGTACTGCCAGCGGCAGTAGCAGACCTGGCCCTGCTGACTCAGTCCTATCCCTGCCCCTTGCCTTTACGGGAGCAGTGCGCCCTGGCAGCAGTGGCGCAGATGTAAATGGTCACTCGTTTGCTGCTTGAGCGGCAAGGGGAGGCACAACCTCCTGAATCCAGAGACTGGAGCGCTGGGATCCAGTGACGGACAAAGAGGGCCTCTTAATTCCACTCCTAGTCAGCCAAAACCCACCGAGTCTTCTCAGCCTATCTCCCTCTGCTCTTTCCTCCACGCTCTTCTTCGTGCACCCCCACCTTCCACAACCCCCGTGTTTTTTTCTATGCAGACTGACTACAACCGCTGCAAAACTCAAGTTTCCCTCTACGTGGAGAAGCCCCGAGTCCGCTCCAGTAACCCATCACTTCAAATGTTCCAATTTAATAAGCAGATCAGATCAAGTTGAATACTCGCTGCTAAAAGGCGAGAAAGGAAACCTCCAAATGAAGGAAACAATAACCTAAAGAAGGTACCCGTGGTGAAACAAAGAAGTCGCGTTCAGGATGGATGGCACCGGGATGTGTATCTGGCATCAAACAGCACCCTGTGAGAAGCCACCCTGTGGAACGTGGGGCAGCCCTGCTTTGCGTGTGCCCCTGCCTCTCCAGAGCAGCTGCAGAGCCTCTCCACCCCATGGGCGAGAGGCTGGAGGGGAAAGGCTGCAGGATTTGCTCCGTCCCGCAGCGGCACCGCTCTCCTGCCTCGTGAGAGGACTGCTGAAGGAAAGGAGCGTTGGCTCACGTGGGTCGTTGAGACGCTATGGACTCCAGAAGGCTGCAGGGTGCTCACTGAGAGGGACGAACGTGCCAGAGGGTCCTCCATCAGGAGGGGGACAGGTGGGATAGTTCAATGCTACGCTGCAGCTTTTGGCATGCAAAGGGGCGGGCTCCGGGTCTTAGGAAGGGCAGGTCGTCGGGGGAGCAGTAAAATCAGTGGGGTAAGATCCTCTTCAAACACAGTTCGCCAGACCCTGCTGTCCAAATGACTTACTGTGGTATCTGGTGCTGCTGTGAAATCTTCCTGTGAGAAGGTGAAAGATGCATGCTACCACCCACCTGCAAAAGCATGAAAGCCTTCCTTGGCTTATGAACAAGCACAAAGGCCCATTCTGTAAACAGCTCTGGTATTGCATTAATGTTAGATCATAACTGCAGTCTGCAAAACGGCTTGAGCTTTCAATATGGTCAGCAGTTTATACGTCTTTTTCTACTTCGGCTGTTTCTTTCCGTACACACCACACCAGACGGAGGAAAGCCACCGCTGCTAAGTTTAGGCTCTTCTATCCCTTCTTACTGTCCCCTACTTACTCAGGGCCAGCTATTTTCCATTTTGACTCCTACAAGCTCTGTTTCTGTTTCCCAACCTGAGCTCACTAGTTTAAAGACAGCGCTGATGCAGTTACGCGATCTGAGATCAACCTTCGTGTTCCTCTGTATCGAAGCCGTTAGTATTCCCTTCCTAGCTGTCAGTTACGCTGCTTGTCAGTCTGTCATTCCAATCTCCCCTTACATTTCTTTGTACATTCATGTGACGGGGAATAGTTTCCCATCCTTAAGCCGCTTAGATAACATCACTTCTTCTTCCCCTTAACTCATCTTTTATGGGGTGCCCAAGACAGGCTTGATCATCACTGGGTAACTGGCTGGCTCGAGTGGCATTTCCCGGGCTCATCAATTATCCTTTTGCTTACTGTAACTTCCTGTACTCCTTTTTTACACTGTGTGGTAAAATGTAATGTTACGGGGTAGGAGCTTATCTTTTCCTTGCATCTTTCTAACAGTCCTTTTGTAGGTAAACACTAGGTTTTTATTTCAGCTTGGGACATTCTATTGTTTTCCTAGCAAAACCAAAAATATAATAACAGGTTGTAAGTGGAACTCTGCAACAGGAACACAGCAGGGTGACATAAAGAAAGGTTCACTCTTCTGCTTTCTTTAAACGCCTGTGGGAGTTTTACTCTCAGTTGACTTATGTAAAGACTTGGAGACTTTATTTACCCTCAGTTTTGCCCATGAAATCTAATTTTGCTACTAATTTATTTCCATGATCCACCAGCCATGCCTGACACTGTGATCCTCGCAATTTGACTTACCCCTCAGCGCAATAATTGCTGGTGTTCTTTGCCCTTAACAGGAATCCATCCCGTATCTTTCACACACTGCTGTGATTACGAGCGCTTGCCTCTGAAACATCCATTTCTACCTGGTATGGCACAGCATGTTACACGTACAAGACCACCTGCTGGCAGCATGCCTGGCATTTTCAACTCCTTCTCATCATCAACCTTCAGATTCTCAAAGCTAAGCAACCTCCTTAATGACTGGGTTTACTGGATTTTTTTTTCCTGAATCTACGTGATAATACCACTTTGTATTTCTACAGTGCCTTAATCCATGAAATCTCAAAATAGTAGATATTATTTTAGTCCCCATGGAATAGTATGAATTGCTGGGAATCCAGTTCTTAAAGAAAACATGGTACAGAAAGGTGTATGAAATTCACAGGGTTGGGAAGGTCTTCCCTGTCAGCAACAATCTTTTGAAATGGTTACCAGGAGTGGAACCTTGAACAAGCTGTTTGCTGTTAGCGTGATAATCCATGATTGTCCGTAATGGTTCAGCTTCTAGTGCAGACAGGACCGATGCATACGATAGAAGTAGCCATAGGAGAGGCTTCCTCACCCTCTACTCTGTGCGGATATAAACATCCTTAATGCCTGCAGTTCATCATTTACTTTCTTCTGGGCAGGCCTTTGTCTCTTTTAAAATCTCCCTCTGCTGGCAAAAACATCTTTTACTTGAAGGAAAACAAAAGGGAAAAAATGAAAGTACTAACCGTATTTTCTTTAAATTCTAGGCAGCATCAGTTATAGTCATTTTGAATGAGAATATCTCTACGAATGCTAATAAACTTACAGTGAACTTCCAGCAGAAGTCAATTAAGTTATGCAGGCTTCTACAGCCACTTTGAGAACAAAACCGGCCTACTGTGTCAGAAGTGAAAAACTAACCTTATTACAGGTACTTTTCTGTCTTCTCCTATGCCGTGGTTCAATTTGATTTAGTCTAGAAATACTGCTGAACCCAAATGTACAAAGACATGTGTCAAGATTGTCATGATTCGCTTTGGTCTTCCTCAAGCAAATAGGAAGGTGAAAACACAACTGTCTTTTCCACCTCATGCACAGCATCACCGCGCATTGAATGTTTTTCGTTACCGTTCAGCTCTAAGAGGAAGTCACTGAGGTTAGCTGATCGCTGAAACCTAATTCATGACTCAGTAACTGGAAGCTGCAGATTTCCTGGGGTTTCCATGAGTTCAGGCACGCTTCCCGTCACCTTGCTACACGACACGCAGTGTTCTGGTTACCGGCAGTAAGGAAAGATGCTCGTGCCTTCCTGACCGTGGCCACGCTGCCTGCCCACCAGCGCTGTGCAGCTTGGAGCGTCCTGTTGCGCACCAGCTTTGCCAGCCCCGGGACACTCCAGAAACGTGGCGGGGAGACGCACCCCTTCTCAGCCGCGCTCAGTGCCTGGCTTTCTAGATTTGTGGCACCATTCACAGGGGAATGTCTTGTCAGGCAGTGATTTTGAGTAATTCTTGATTTCACCTAGATTAAGATAAAAATAAGTCTTATTTCTTTAGTACTTGTGGTATCTTCATAAGATTAAAAATAGGCAACAGAATAACAATGGTTTATATTAGACCTGAGTGAGGAAATAAATGAAAAACTTTTAAACTACACATACTATTGTGCTGGGTTCAGCCAGGAAAGAGTTAACTGTCTTTACCTGGCTGCTAGGGAGCTGTGTTCCTGGATGCTGAGAGCAGCACTGATAAGGTCTGTGCTGGCGCTGGGGAGGGCCTGCCCTGAATTCAAGGTCTTTCTCTGCTTCTGATCCTGCAGCTGCATCCCCAGCTCTCGCTGTCTCCCTACAGGCAGTGTAGGGGACACAGAGCTCAGACAGCTGACCCACACTGACCAAGGGAGTATTTCATTCCATAGTACGTCATGCTCGGGGCTTAAGCAAGAAGCGGGTCCGGGAGCCACTACTCTCTCTCTTACTCTCTTGCTTGTTTACTTCCTGGCCCTTGCCAACACTCCCCCTGACTCCTGCGTTAGCTGCTTTGCTAACTCCTGTGCTGGGTCATTCGTGTGGGAGTCGATGGGTCTGTTTAGTTTTTATGATAGTGCTATTGCTGACAGGGTTCACTCGGAATCTGCTGCATCAGCTCTCGGGGTCTCTGGGTCTGACTCTCACTTCTCAGCACCTGGTTGTGCACTGGTCAGTGGGTGGTGAGCAACTGTATCATAATTGTATCGTATTGGATCATGTTTTAGTTCCTATTATTTTAATTATTTATTATTAGCACTATTTGTATATATTAATTTAGATTCAATTAGTAAATAGTTCTTATCTCAATTTTACGAGCTTCCTTATTTCTTTTTCCTCCGATTCTTCCCCTCCACTGGAGGGGAGGGGGATTTGTGAGAGCGGCTTCGAGGTATTTGGCTAGCTGGAGTTAAACCACGACAACTATTCACATTATTTCCATCTGATTTACCACACTACCCTAGATATCAAAACTTTTGTCCTAGATGTCTCACACTCATGTTATATCATAGGAAAAAAATCTCTCTTTTGATGTAGCATGTTAGCTTTTATAGCTGATTTCTTTTATAGCAGTTGAAGTCTTCCTGAAGAGGTCCAGAGAGATTTGATTTTATTCAACAAATTTTATTTTACATTTAACCCAAGAGAGAATCCGGCCATTTAAAACAATTTACATAAGCATTGTTTCACTTCCCAGAAGATGCAAAGGTTTCTTCGTTAGATCAGACGTCATGTGCTCTGCTTGACTGTCTGTTTAATGACTGCTTGCCTTGTGGGTTCATCTTGTCCCCTCATCCCTCCGCTAAGTTTGATGTTTCACCATGAAGTGTTTTCGCCGTGGAGCCTTAGTTCTGTGTCAGTCTTTACACTAACAAAACCCACCTGATACGAATGTCGACATGGGACAAATGTATTTATCTTATTACTGCGTGTTGACTGAAGTGGAACATAATGGTAAATTAACATTTGGGGATCACAATCCCCCACGTATTTCCTGGATTTTTTTTTAAGCAAGTGAAGTTTTTGGACCTAATTTCTAAATAAGTGTCGGCTGACCTACCTGCACTGAATCAAAAGATTGAGGACAGGGGTAGATTGTATTTAGATGAATAAATAATTGTGGAAGTGTGTATGTATTAAGAAAAACAGGGGTTTTTTTTTGCTTACTGACCAAACGAAAATGTAAGGAAAAAAGTCTGTCTTGATGTGAGGTGCACTCTTTTTGTAGTAAAGAAAATCAGCTTTACAGCTCAAACAAACCCGTGCATTTGTACCACATTTAAATATTTACATATTATTCAAATGAAACATAGATGCCAATTTTTTGTGACTGACAATTTTGTGCTGCTCCAGCGATACTGATATTGCTGGCTGAAGATATAAACTAAATTTAAGCAGGTGAAAAATATGAATTCACTACTTGTAAAATAGTCTGAGTCTTGACAAAATCATTGCATGACTGAAATTGCAAAAGAATGGGTTCTTGACAGCTGAATCCCTGACTGGAAACAATTCTTCTGGGGAAAAAAAACCAAGACCAAGCAACCCACATTTTTTTATAAATATAACCAACGGTTTACAGTAAAAGACATTTCCCAAAAATAGCTAACAAAATCAACCACTCAGAAACACTGCCGTGAACTCAAGAACTTGTCAAACAGCTTTAACCTTCTTGTTAGGCACTGTCTCTCCAGCTGCGTGAACGAAGCAATAACTGAAGTTTCAAAGTACAAAAGTCTTGAATCGTGCTGAAAGAAGACTGAAAAACAATCTTTCTCCTTGGCAACCCAAATAAGTGCATGAATATTATTTGGGGGGGTGGGATGTTGTTTTATTGCTACATATGAATGTGTTCCCTCCGGCATGAAAAACGTAATACCTCTCTAATTACAGCACTGGAACTATCGGGAACAATCAACTTTGCTTGCTTCTCCTCTTGTATTACTTAAATTTTACTTATTATTTAGAAAATACTGAAATTTCAACCTCCAAAGTGACTGCATGTGGTTAGGGGGTGGGTGGGGGGAAGGATAAACTGACCACAGCCCTACAGTACACAGTGAGGTTCCCTCCAGGATTGTGCAATACCAGTTCATCTTCAGCAACAAGAAAATGTTAGCTCCTTCCTTTCATTAGCTCCTCCCTTGTAAAAAATACTTTAAAATAGTTCTGTGTTATTTGCAAACTCCAAACCAAATTCTCCACTGATGTAAATGGGTAAAACTTAGATGTCTTCATTTTCTTGACAACGTGAAAATTCCTCTCTCTGACTCCATCTCATCTTCTCCATGAAGAAATAGCTCTCTACTATTTAAAAAAATAA
The DNA here is from genome assembly GCA_027574665.1 of Rhynochetos jubatus. Lineage (NCBI taxonomy): Eukaryota > Metazoa > Chordata > Aves > Eurypygiformes > Rhynochetidae > Rhynochetos > Rhynochetos jubatus. The sequence continues at coordinate 57,279,743 of CM050648.1, forward strand.
TATTTTTAAACTACCATTGGCCAAATTAAATACGGAGGTAAAACCAGCTGGTAATTTTTCATCTAAATCCTGCCACATTTTCCATTCTCTGGGATCATACTCCCTGTATGTGAGTAACAAACTATTTTTCAACGTGTTAACTTTTCCTTACCCAGTATCATTAAAATAATTAAATCCTGGCATCTTAAAGCCTTCGTGTCCGTTCAAATCCCGGTTTGTTGCCATTTATCTCAATCTATTACCTATTATCATTCCTTATCTCATTTGGGTACCAGCACATCTAGTCTTAATATGAGCTCTGCTAATGAAACACAGGCATTAGCGCGTTAAATGCCTGCACGCTATGCAGCAGTGACGTGACCTCTATGGCACGTGATAGCAGCAGTTCCATCAAAAATAAACACCCTAAATATCAAACCCAAACTCCCAGCTTTGTTCCGCAGGCAGACAATGATTTCTTTACAGTTCTGTTAGGCATTTGTTCAACACCCTCATCGACGACCTGGATGAGGGGGCAGGGAGTCCCCTCAGCGAGTTTGCGGGTGGCACAAAGCTGGGAGGAGCATTCTGTGATCCCTGAACACAGAATCCAAGGCAGACTCTGACTCCTTATTGCCACGGCCAAACAACATGAAGATTTTAAGTGCGACGGCAAGAACCGAAAGTCCTTTTGAAAACGGTAAAACTAATCTCCCGTTAGAGGTGCAGATATAAAAAACGTTCTAAAAAAAGGTCTGAATCTCACCTGGATCAGGAGAATTCGAATATATCTGATTTCGGGAAGCGTTACGCTTGATTCCCTTCCTTAATCACTTAGTGTATGATTTGAAAACCTCACCGTAAGGCAGTGAAGGCGTCCTAATGCTCGAGTGCCGCTTGGGGACTGATACAAAGTACAGCTAAGTACAAGTGCGCTTGCTTTTATTTATCACCACATCATCATTTCATTCTTATTTATTTTGTCTCTAACGGCATTACTGCTGTTCGGATCGTAGCGAACGCATTATTTTCTCCATGGTAATGTTAATCAGCTAGTGTAATTAGCAACGGAATAGCTGCCATGGCTTATAAACGCAACATTCCCTAAAGGCAGGACAGTGGATCTGCCTTGTGCCCGGTGACACGATGGATGAACGGTATTTACAGAATATTAGCACAGAGAGCTGGCTGATCGGGTCCGCCGGCTGATGCTGCAGGAGCCAAACTGGGAGGAAGTGGTTCTGCTAGTCAGGGAGGGGGTCCCTGGGGGGTGGAAGGTCAGCGGTGGGAGCCCTCAGCCACCACGAGGCTCCGGCCGCTCCGGTTGATGTGCTTTGCGCAGCGCCCTGGCCACACACCCTCATCACCGAGACCCCAGTCCCACGCGCTGTTTTCTGCCACCGGCAAGCCTCTGTCCTGCCTCAAGCTCTGCGATGCCATCCATCGCCCACCTCGTCTCGCGCAGGGCTTCCAACCCACCTTCGCACTCCTCCGCTGTCGGCATCGTGTACCACCTCCCGCTTAGCCTCTGCGCTCCTCTCCCGGAGAAGCAGGCCTTACCTTTCGCGCCGCAGTGTCCTCAGGGCTCAGCCGGCACCACCCGCCGGCCCAGCGAATCCTAGAGCCCTGAGCCACGCGCTGCCGCGCTGGGCCCCTGCTCCGCCTGACGGCTGCTGCCACACAGCCCCAGCGCGGGGACTACACGGCACCTGCCCGGCCCGGGGCACGGCGGCGGCCCCGGCGGGAAGGGGCTGCAAGAGGGAAGCGGCAGCCCTAGGCAGGAGCCAGCGGCTGGGCTCCGGAGGGGGCGGGCATGCCGGAAAGCTCGTGTGGTACTAGCGGCTCGGCAGGGCCCGGGACAGCCCGGCGGAGCGGGCGGCCGCCAGGTGCCACCTGATTCGGGAGCTACGGCAACCGGCCGCTTCGCACACGCCTTTACCGGGCCGTGGCCGCCTACCCGCAGCCCAGCCGGGGCAGAGACGGCCTCGGGGGTGAGGCGGGCCGGGGGCATGCCGCCAGATACCCCCGGAGTGGCGCGGCGCCCGCCTCAGCCCACCTGACCCCCTCCTCTCCAGCCGGGGCCAGCCGGCCTGCCTCCGCTCGGGGGTGGTCGGGAGCACGCATGCGCGACGCAGCGAGGGCGCGTGGCGACCCCGGCGGCTGCGCGCGAGGTGGCCGCGGCTGTCGCCCCGCCCCACCCCGCCCCGCCGCTTGAGGCGGGCGAGCGCGCGCCTGGGCCGCGCGGGCGGGAGCGTGGGGGCCGCGCCGCGGGGCGATGTTCGTGGCGCGCAGCATCGCGGCGGATCACCGCGACCTCATCCACGATGTCTCTTTCGACTTCCACGGGCGGCGCATGGCGACCTGCTCCAGCGACCAGAGCGTTAAAGTGAGCGGGAGCTTCCTGCTGGGGGTGTCGCGGCGTCTGCCGGCCGTGGCGCGGCCTACCGGGGCGGCGGGGCCGGGCCTCCGGGCGGGAGCGGCCCGCACCTCTCCCTCCGCCGTGCCCCGGGAGCGAAGGGGCCGCGCGGGGCGCGGCCGTGGGCACGTTCCGCGGACGGGCCCGGCCGCGGCCCGTAGCGGAGGGCGTGCGGTGCCGAGCTGCCGCGGCGGGGCTGTGGGGCCAGGGCGCGCTCACGCGTCACCCGGGTTGCGCGCGTGCGTGTGTTTGCGCGCCTACACAAACGCGTATGAAAATACCCCTTGGTGCGGCCCATCGGTGCAGCTGGGGAGACGTCCCTGAACCGCGGTGGCTCCGGCAGCGCCGCCTGTCCTGCTGCCTGGGCTGAACATCGGTGTTGAGGGGAGGGCACGAAGGGGAGAAGCTGCCGTTCGTTATGAAGTGCCAGCAGGCAGAAGGGCGCAGGGCTCCGCGTGTGCTCTGGCGGCTGAGGGAAGCTGGGAAGTACTAGAAACCTTACGTTCCTGCAGGGGAAGTTACACTAAGGGACAGTAGTAAAGGAAGCTGGGGGGGGCTTTTTACAAGGGCCTCTAGCGACAGGACAAGGGGTAAGGGGTTTGAACTGAAAGCGGGGAGATTCAGATTAGATATCAGGAAGAAATTCTTCCCGGAGAGGGTGGTGAGGCACTGGAACAGGTTGCCCAGAGAAGCTGTGGGTGCCCCATCCCTGGCAGTGTTCAAGGCCAGGCTGGATGAGGCTCTGAGCAACCTGGTCTAGTGGAGGGTGTCCCTGCCCATGGCAGGGGGGTTGGAACTGGATGGGCTTTAAGGTCCCTCCCAACCCAAACCATTCGGTGATTCTGTGACAAGTTAATCACTTTTTCCATTTTGGCATGTAGTGAGAAGATGGACAAAAATTCGGGAGTTACATGGTCAGATTTAAGAAGTGAAACTTGCAGACAGCAGTCATGTCTTTTGTTAGACCAGGTGAACGGTTGAGAAAGCTGCTTTTTCCATAGAAAGCTATGTCAAATGTACATCAGGCTTAAAAACAAGCGAGCAGCCTCTTCTCCCAGACCACATGTTAAAAAGCAAGCAACAGAAATAGTAGTTCCCCTCTGGGAGTAAGCCAAGACCATGTTGCTCTTCAGTCTGGACCATAAAGCATGTAAAACTTGCAGCCTAAAAAGAATGATCTTAAAAAGGACACCAGGAGGTAGGAAAGACTCAAAAACTACGTTCTTCAGCAAGGTAATGTTCTAGGCCACTTGTAACACAGCAGCCGTGCGGCTGGTGTAGGTCCCAGCCCTGCAGAATAGCACTTGGGGAGAAGTTATGAAGTTGGGTTGCCGTGGTAACAGCCAAGGTTGTATCACAGATCCAGAGTGGCAAAAGTGAGGAGACTCGGTAAACTGTACAGTGAGTGAGTGACAGAACCAGAGTGGACACCAGGCTTCTAGAGGTGCCTTTCCTCTGGTTACATTCCTGACTTCCCGCACAATTTTTCAGAAAAAAGGCATAAAGATGTATGGGAAATGGAGAGAGAGGAAGGTTACGTGACTCGTGTGTGGTTACAAATTAAGTCAGAAATATTAGGAACGAGATCTGGTCCCTCTCTAGTTTGGTTGGCTTTTTGTGTCGCTCTTGCTCTTCAGGAGGATTGCCAAGAGCCGCGTCAGGGTTTCGTGACTGCACCTGAGTAGTGGTGCTGAGGGCCGGGGTGGGGCTCTAGAGTGGATTATGCGGGTGTGTGCCTCTTCTCTCTGCCTGTTGTAGGGATATTTTCAAGGTCGGGTGAAGTGCAGTTCTGGACTGAGCCAGGTAGTGTTCTCCAGATGAAAATGTTTAGTGCTGTGTCTCTATATAGAGATATATACGTATATAATTTTTTTATGGCTGTGTTTTGTAGTACTGCCTAGTAAGCCTTATATACAAATTGTATTTTGATTTCTCTATAGGTCTGGGACAAAAGTGAAAATGGGGATTGGCACTGCACCGCCAGCTGGAAGGTTTGTATATATAAAAGTCACGCAGTTGTAACCGTAATTCTTCCTTTGGTTTTGAAACAGCATAGTTTTTGCTGACTTGCAGAGTAGAAATACTTTGGTTTGTTGTAGATCCTGTATTTCTTATGGTAAAATAGTCTTCCTCTGCTTTTATAAGACACCTCTAACGCCTCTCACGTCAGGTAGATGCTAACATGCAGTCATATATTACCAGGACTCGGTTACGTTGGCACTCTTTTTAATCAGTAAACATAGCAGTAACTTGGCGAACTGTGTCATATAGACTCTTCTTCATTGGGCTAATTAGTGTATTTGGCTTCTGAGTTGTCCTTAAACCTGTGTTTACCAGGACCACAATATCCCTGTAAATGGAAATGCAAGTGAAGCTTTTGAATTTTCCTTCTCTCAAAAAAGAAGCCTTATGTTTGCTAGGTACGAAGGAGGTGTTTCATGTGAAAAAGAAGATAAGTAATGCTCTGTATGCTTTGGGAAAGTACAGGCAAGCTAGAAGTGAGCATGGTAGTGGCTGAAAATGGAAAACAAAGCTGTACTTTTTGTGTCAAGGCAGAATCTTAGATTGGAACTTACTGCATAAAGGAGTAATAATGCCTTCAAATACACGTGTAATAATCACCTTTTAACCACTAACTGATAGCAACCGAACTTTGCTGTGCTTATAGGAATAAACAAATGCCAGAGCTGCTGTGTAACTGAGCTTTGGAAGAGAATGTTGGTCCCAGAGGAACAGTCATCTTGCAGACTCTTTAGCAGAAAGCCATAACGATGTGTGATCGCACTCTACAGGGCTTTGCTGTTATCTTGCAGACGCATAGTGGATCTGTGTGGCGTGTGACGTGGGCCCATCCTGAATTTGGGCAGGTCCTGGCTTCCTGCTCTTTCGACAGAACAGCAGCTGTGTGGGAAGAAATAGTGGGAGAATCGAATGATAAACTCCGAGGCCAGAGCCACTGGGTGAGACTTGAACGCGTTAAGTACGGTTTTTATATGTTCTTATGTAACAGGTTTATCTGTGCCTCATTGATTTGTTTGCCTATCGTAATGGGCTGAAGCTTTAAACTGGTTAGATTTCAGAATTAAACAGAAGGCTGAACGTGCAAATTGTTCTGAATACCAAGTTACTGGACATTTCTGCTTTTGCAACATACTTTCTACTCCTGAAACAGAGAAAGCACCCTGCTTTCTTCTGTTCATATAAAGTGTTCCTAATTTTGCTTATGTTTTGTTAATTTGAGGCAATATTCCAAGATAGAGTATTTTTAAAGCATAAGGCAACATTTGGGCCAATTAGTGTCCCTGCTGTTGATGTTTCTTAATGTTCCTAGGCAAGCAGCTCGCAGACATGAATTCCCACCTGCGGCAGAATTGCAGTTGTGGGTTTTGTCTTCTGTGACGAGAGCTCATTTGAAACTCTTTCATGCTGTTCTTTTTCCTCTTTCAAGCAATAGATCACGTTTTGGGGAGAAATAGCTTGCTCAGAAGTGGATTTTCTGGGTAGCATTTCATCAAGGGACTTTTAGATCTAAACAGATTATTTGCAGCTGTGAGTATCTCTCTTAATGCTTGAAATTGGATCAGTGCAATGACGGATCGTTTCTCCGCTCCATTGGTCTATAAAGCGGTTTGTTTGGTTTAGTTCTTGACAGAAGGGGTCAGTGATCCTATGAAACGGTGTTGTCAGACTTGCGTCAGCCTTCCTTAGGGAATAAATTTCTGGTGGAAATTGCTTGCGTTTCCTTCAAGAATTCCCGCCTTTCTTTGCAGGTGAAGAGGACCACTCTAGTAGACAGTAGGACGTCTGTTACAGACGTGAAGTTTGCTCCCAAGCATATGGGGCTTATGTTAGCCACCTGTTCAGCGGATGGAGTTGTAAGGATTTATGAAGCTCCAGACGTGATGAATCTCAGTCAGTGGTCACTACAGCATGAAATCTCGTGTAAACTAAGCTGCAGTTGTATTTCTTGGAATCCTTCAAGGTATGTTCTTAAAACGGTAGGTTTTGCTTTATGATGGTTTAAGCAGAAGATCCCAAGAGTTAGTTCTGAGATTTTGTGGTATGAATCCTAAAACATGCATGGAGAGGACTGAGTGTCCATGACTTGGATCTGAAAGCAAGTTGCCAGCATTTCTTCTAATAAAGCAAGTTTGGCAGAGCCAGAGAAACGTTACAGAAAGTCCTCCTGTGCTCTATGAGGAAATATTCCCAGCTTAATTATTTTTAGCAATGAGCTAAAGTGCGATGGAATGCTCTTTATCACACAAAACTGGGGTTCACATGAGAGAGTGTTTATAAAGGGACAATTCCTGTCTCTTTCTCCTTTCCTTAAGGAAGGTGTTGCAGTAGGTAGTAATTTTGACAGCTCTAACAAGGACACACACCCTTGCCGGTGCACCAGAGCGCTAGGAATCACACGGGTCTTGCTGGCACAAATACAAAGCCCAAGGGTTGTTCTGTCACTTATATCCTTGGGCTCAGGGATACACTTAACCTTCGTGAATGGGAGGGAATCGGAGAGGAGGTTGGTTGGGTAGTCCCCACCCAGAACACGTCCAAGCAGATGTTCTCCTTCGCTTCCCATCTCACGTCTTCCCGCAGCAATAACAGGAGTGAAAAGACCATTCACGGCTGAACTGCTGTGGATTTTGTTTGTCCAGAGGCACTTAATGGCTTAAACTACTTCAAGGTCGTGCTCTGTGCCCTGCTGATCCCATTGTTCTTCTGTTCATTCGCAGTAGTCTGTGCTGAGGGGCCGGAGTACAGGCCTTCTCTTCACGGCATGGGGTGGGGTCGAAAGTTGATTTAAAAACCAGAACTCGCCTACGTTTAGCGTTTGTTATCTATCTCCCAAAAGCTGAATGAAATCCCACTGAACCTTTGAAAGTACTGCAAAGGATGCAGACTCTGTCACATGTCCTGTGGCAAATACTTGACCGCCGATGCACATACAAAATCAACCCTACTCTCTGGGAGCAGCATCTTGAATTGACAAATAGTGCTCCCTAAGGGTTTCTCCTGAGTGCGTGTATCAAGCGGGTGTTCAAAACAGCTGAGATTGTACTGTTAACTCTGAATAGGCCTTACTTATCCTTGTGATTCTTTTTTCCCTTGTGATATTTTTGTTGTTGTTTTGTCTTCTCTATATAGATAACATGTCTGAAAGTTAGAAAAAAGGCACCATGTAAGTTCTGTGGAATCATTTGTAAATATAACAGTGTTTCTTTTCACCGTTTAGCTCTCGAGCACATTCCCCAATGATAGCTGTGGGAAGCGATGACAACAGTCCAAATATATTGGCTAAGGTTCAAATTTATGAATATAACGAAAATACCAGGTATGCTAAATGACAATATATTACATTTGTGGGATTGTGAAGTAGTTTGTAATATATGGCCTTTTATTTTATTCTATTCCTGTCATTAGATGTGGAGTGGAGTAGTAAATAACAATAATAATTGAAAGTGGGTAGATTTAGATTGGATATCAGGGAGAAATTCTTCATGGGGAGGGTGGTGAGGCACTGGAACAGGTTGCCCAGAGAAGCTGTGGGTGCCCCATCCCTGGCAGTGTTCAAGGCCAGGCTGGATGAGGCTTTGAGCAACCTGGTCTAGTGGAGGGTGTCCCTGCCCATGGCAGGGGGGTTGGAACTGGATGGTCTTTAAGGTCCCTTCCAACCCAAACCAGTCTGTGATTCTATGATAATTCTGTCTCTGATAGGAAAGGAGAGGGAGACATCAGAATGGTAACAGATGCCAGCAGACACAATATTGATAATTTTGTTCTATCTTAGTGCAGAAATGCCAGTGTTTTTTATCAGCATTTTAAAGGGACAATTGTTTCTGCTTCTGCTAATTTACATGATTCATTTTGCACAAGGATTTAAGAGGGCAGAGTTAAAATTTGAATTGCGTTGCGCTAGGCACTGTTTTATTCATGGCGACCTTAAAATGCCTGTACAGTTAAGAATTCAGAACCAGAAAAGGCCAGGAAGTGTGTGCATAACCACTTCCAGTTAAACGATGACAGAGGACTTGTGTTTCGTTCAGGGTGATTGGTGTGGGAAAGGAGCCAAGGTGTTTTCTGGATTTATGCCTGGCTTCAGACAGTCTTTTCTGTGCATGAACAGTAAAGAAAAGTTGTTGTACCTTCCCTGGCGGTAAATAAGAAAATGGAACGCATGTTTACCATACAGCAGAGGAGGCAGATAGTGGTCCGCTTACAAGCATTTAGATTTATGAATGGAAGAATCTTTTTATTTCCCTTTTCCAACTATAGACAGAAACAGTCTTTGTACTGGAATCCTTGCTTTGTTGTAGGATTTAGCATATTGTTGTTAGTAGTTACTGTATCTGATGTATTCAATTTCTGAAGAAATCAGCTGGTAATTATCACTTAAAAGTTTTATTTTCTTAACATAAATTTAATTGTATTTTTGCAAGTCTCAGCATGTAGACTGACCCCTTTTTCCCTGTTCCACGATGTGTGGTTCATATCATTTGCATCACTGTCAACTTTGATGGCACTAAAGGTTAATTCTTTTATGCTGCACAGGAAATATGCAAAAGCAGAAGCTCTGATGACAGTCACGGATCCTGTACATGATATTGCATTTGCTCCAAATCTGGGAAGATCCTTCCACATCTTAGCTGTAGCAACCAAAGATGTACGAATTTTCACACTAAAACCTCTGAGGTGAGCCGAAAAGGAAGACAGTTGGGTGAGAGCGGCTTCATGGTATTTTGCTAGCTGGGGTAAATGACGACATTGGGTATGATGTGGTGCATATTATAGAGATTTTAATAGTATCTGCAAAGCAAAAGTAGTAATTTAAAGTATGCAGGATTGTTTTTTAGCAGCCTGATTTTTAAGATGACAAGATTGTGAGCGAGATTCTAATTTTGTCTGGCGACCTCTTAATACTCCTAGTAACAATTGTTATATAAACTCCTTGAAAGGTGTAGTCCTCTCTTTTTGTCATCTGTGTTCAAGCTCTGACCTTTGAACAGTTGTGTGTAGAACTGTCACTTTTCTTTTAAACAGGAAAGAATTGACTTCATCCGGGGGATTAACAAAATTTGAAATTCATATTGTGGCACAGTTTGATAATCACAATTCCCAGGTGTGGCGAGTGAGCTGGAATATCACAGGCACAGTGCTTGCCTCCTCAGGTGATGACGGCTGCGTTAGGCTCTGGAAGGGTAAGGTCGCGCACGTGAAATACGTTAGCTTTGTAGCATGCTGAATATACTTGACAAATTTTACTCAGAATAATTTTGGAGTAAAAGTTTCTTTTAGCTGTGTGAATGCTAGGTTTTTATATTTCATTTCAGAAAAAAGAAATAATTTTCTGTGCTGGAACGCTTGCATGATTTTGGCTGCTGTGAATAGTTGCTACTGTACCCTCAAATCACTCCATCAGACTAGAGCTGTGTAAAGCTGTTGTGTTTTTAAATTAAACTATGATGTGTTGCATTACTGTGTTTGCCTGCTGCCAAAACCAGAAAGTCTACTCTCGGTCACGGTGTTCAGGCAAACTAGCTCTTTTTTCCCTGTTTAAATTTCCAATAGCAGCAACAGCAACCAAAAAACCCACAGTGGCAGTTTCCTCATCCATTCTTATTTCTTTCTCAGCATTTTAATAACGCAAAGTTACTCTTGCTGCTGAACAAAACTGAGTTTTAAATAGTGGATAGGCAGAGGATGTCAGACAGCCGAAGGGCCAGATCCTCAGCTGTTTGGAATTTATAGAGTGCAGTTCTAATTCACACCAGGTGCGTAGCAGTTGAAACATCATAGTTGCATCAGAAGCCGAGCTTCGGAAGAGAAACTAAGAGATTTTATCTATTTATATTTACAGCTAATTACATGGACAACTGGAAGTGCACTGGCATACTGAAAGGTAACGGGAGTCCGGTGAATGGTAGTACACAGCAGGGAATTTTTAATGCCTCTTTAGGTTCAGCCAATACAAGTCTACAGAATTCACTAAATGGATCATCTGCCAGCAGGTAGGTTGATTATTAGCGAGGCTCAATTTTAGTAAATACTCTTTTCTCTGAATCTTCTTTATTTAATTTAATTTTTTTTTTTAAGTACAACGTCATTTATTGCATGAATACTTCTACAGGCTATTCTAGTTTTGCTGTGATGGTGTCTGTTATGCCAGCATTAAGAGGAAAATGAAGAAAATCATGAGCCATACCCCATCATTCTGTATCAATAAGCAATGTAAACAACTATTTTTACTTCTAGTCCTTTCACATTATTAAAAATAACTTTTCTGAGATAGTTTCAAGCAAGGAGACATTTCATCATACTGCTGTGTAACTGCCCTTCTGTTTTAGATGCATTTTTACAAATGAAGCAAAAATACCAGCAACAAATTGTGTTTTTTCACTGGGATAATGCAGCGGAATGGAAGGAGGAAAAGATCCTTCATAATGTGTGCTTGCAGTGGTCATATACTAGTGTTAGTTTACTTGCATTTTTGCAGGTGTAACATCAATTGAGTAAAAGTTTTGTTTATTTTTTAATCTTCCTCATGTGGCATTCTTATTGCAGATTAATTTGCTGTCTCTGTTATGTTTTTGTTTCGTAATAATTGCTGTTTAATAGGTAAATTTAACTGCCTTTTTTAAAAACATTTTAATTTGTGCACACTAACATCTAGAAATACACCGAGCCCTGCATTTCTACGGTGGAGTGTGCACAACCAACTTGTAAAGTGTGTCCTGTGTAAGGACTAGGTGTGGCCAAATTCCACAGCAGCAGCTTCCAAGTTTTGTGGCCACCTTTATTTTTGTAAAAGCCCTGGGATAGCCTCCATTTCCATCTGTGTGCAGCTACTGATACGGCTTTTCTCAATTTACAGTGGTCACCTGTAAAGTGCTAGGACTGTTTGCTGTTGGAGAGTAGCCTTTGCCCCCTCCCCCCGCCCCCGGCCCTGCTTCAGCAGTCGATCCCAAGTGGCAGTTCTGGCTCCAGATGCCTGGCTGCATTGCACAGAGAAGGACTTTCACATTTTCCTCCAAATAAATGGGACAGCAAGGGGTGGTAATGGGCCAAGTCTCCAGCAAGAAAGGACCCCAAGATTGCATTGGTCATCTGGTTCCAGGTGCTGCTTAAGGTGTAGCAGACAAATGCTGGAATGCATCCTATCTTGGTAGCCAAAGCTAGAGGACTGCATTGGCCTGGGCTCCCATAGGGGGAGCCAGGCTATTTTATACCCCTTCAGCACAGGGTGTGGTCTCACATTCTCTGTATCTGAGACTGTGCTGCTGCCAGCCAGACTGCCCTACCCCAGTGGTTGTTTTCCGCCTCACCCTATGTTTATGCTAAGATACTGTGAAACTGAAACTACTAGCATTATTTTAGACTCCATTGCTCTGGTGGTTATTTTTTGGTGGGTTTTTTTGATAAATTACTCTCAGCTCCAATTTTCATTTAAGGTTTTGTTACAGAATTAAGTCTGTGGCTGTGGAATTTCAAAACGTACGGTGTCTTGTCCTAGGACTGAGCCTTACTATAAAAAAGATGCACTTAACTACATGTTATCTCTTGTAATAATATTAGCTTGAATAGCATAAGCATAGTTGCTAACCTCCTTTTACTGTATTAACACTTACAATGAAGATTTATGCACTGACATTTGACTACGTCGGTATGCTACACATGTATTTATTTTGTCTGTGATTACAGATGCCGTGTTTCAGTGTCTATACATTCAAACACTTAAAACAGCTAAAGCATAGGCAGATCTGGAGAACTGTTAAAGCACCATCACCAGACTGGATTTGTAGTCAAAACAGTTTCAGAACAGATGATGTAGATTGTTGGAAAATAAGTCAGTAGGGCTACATTGTTATATTGGTGTAATTGTGTGTCTACTTCTATGATACAGTTTCCATTCTCCATTTGTATTATGTCCTTTTTAACAGAAAGCAGAGCTGATACCAAGCTAACTGGAGTAACTTTGGTGTTTTGCTGCTTGTTGCATGCACACAGGAATGGAAAACGAACTTTTTCCCCTCCCCAACGCCGTTTGACCTCTCCCAAGACACCAGCAGCCTGCTAACTACTAAATGCTATTCAGAAAGCCTTTTTAAAACACATTGTGTACGTTTTTTGTACTAGCCCGCACAGTTTGATACTGTTGGAACTTCTGATACAAAAATACTTGGAGAGGCTTCTTGTTTGGAAAAAACCCACAAACAACAACCCACACATTTTCATCAAATCATTGTTTTTTTGAAAACCTGTCAAATTAGAAGATTAGTTCATGATTAAAAATGAGAATTTTTGTCCTTGCTTGGGATGGGAGGAGGGAACTGATGATTAAATTAATTTTCATTGAAATTGTTTTGATAATTAATTTGTTTTGCATTTCATAGTGTTCAGCATTTGGTTGAGATTCCTAAACATCGCAAATTTGTAACTGCTTTGTAATATATGAAACTGTTAGTTTTAAAGGAACACAAAACCTGTGTTTTGACAGTTGTACAGATGGTAGCTTTAATAGTTTGGCATTGCTTCATTTATACCTTAGTATGACTTCCAATAAATGTTTTGTAAGTACTGTCATACTTCCGTCATCCTAACTACGAGAAGTACTTTTTCTGGTATGTGCTCGTATGGTAATAATTCCATGGAGTAACTGAAATTCTCTAAGGAATAGTAGCCTAAAAAATGCAAACATTTTGAGCCATACAAAGATTGAAACCAAAACGAAGCTAGTTGCGAGTTGTCCCATCTTCCCATTATTTGTGTAGCTGTTCCTTTATGTAAGTCCACAGAACTGTAAACAAGACGGAAAACATCTGTAGGTGTCTAATATAGTTACACTAAAATGCACGAGTATTACGGGTAAGTTCGACTCAAACCAGCAGAAAATTGACATGACATAATTCTCAGTCTTGCATTCACCAGGAATCTTAAATTTACTCTGAGGATTTTGCAGAAATATGTAAATACGTACGAAGACTGTATTTCACTGAAAGTAGTTATCCTCTGTAAATGTGTATGATTAAAGTATTGTAAAAGCAATGATGTTTTTACCTCTACAAGTGCTGTGAAGTTAATCTGGATTAGATGCATATGCAGAAAATGTACTTACATAATATTTAATGTGTATCTTGTGTTGCAAATGAAGTGTACTAAAGGCTGTTAACAAAATCGCAGGCGTTCTGGGTGACTGAAAGCCTGTTAAGCTGTGCTACGACATCCTTTTGATTTCTAAAGCAATCTGGCTTTTTGTAAAAATGTATACTAGGATAATTAGTACGGTATTCTTTTCTATGAATTTCAGTGGAAAAGGCTGTATTTTTTTTCCTTTAAAGAATACTTCCCAGATTTGTCTTGTTTTTAATTACAAGCCTTGATTTCTGCTATTATGTTCTATTGGTTTTGGCATGGATATACTAAAGCTTTTTTTTTTTTCCAGCATGTCTTTTCTCCCCTTTGGTTCTCCTCGTATTTACTACCTTTCTCTTTTTCTTGTTTTGTTATTTTTTTGTTTTGGTTTATTTTTTTGTTCGTTTGTTTTTTGTTTTGGTGTTTTGTTCCTTTCTTAATTGTTTCAGGTATTTCTTTCCCCCTCTGGATTCCCCACGGGCTGGATCGAGATGGTCCAGTCATGCCCAGCTCCTTCCTCCTCCTCCTCTGATAGAGCACTCTTGCGATGCTGACACTGCCAGCCTCCAGTATCCTCACCCTCGCAGACGATGTGTATCTCGGCCTCTTAATCTATTACCTGAGAATGAAGGGGTTTAACGTGTTACTTTAAACTCTGAAGGGCCTTATTCCGGTGTTTGTGAATGCTTCCATTTCTGGCTGCCTTTGTATTTCTTCTCTCGGACAGAAGATTTTAAATTTGGGGACTTAACGCATGTTTTGTAAAACAAACTACAACATTTGGAACACGTTGTTTCTGTTTGTGCATCAAAGGAACGTTTTAATCTGTACCCTTTGAGCCATGGCAACACATACAAACAGTTCTAACCATGAGCTATTTACAGAGTGGCTGACTGAACGTGCCTGTCCTTTTTGGTTTGTTGTTGGAATCAGTTTAGCGCGGTCTTGAATTTTTTTTTTCTTTTTGTATACTGCACTGACAAATGTGAAATACATTCTCAGAACTGAGCGTGCGGTCGAGAAGTTGAGTAACTAAAGGATGATATCGGATCAATTCGCAAAAGAAACAAAACCATTCCTGTGTATACTGCAGCAAAATAGTTTGGAGTGTTTGGTTACTTAAGATTTTTCCATCTTGCTGTATAAATATTTAAATTTTATAATTGTGGTTGACTAATAAATTTAATCTGAAAGGTCTGTATAAGTATGCTTTTTCTCGTAATTTTTTTACCAGGCTTGTGACTAAGGAGCTGTTTTGACTCAGCTTTGACGTGCCGTTCTGGATGCGCAGTTGCGCATTATGTTTTCCTGCTCGAGGGTGTGCTCTGACTTTTCTCATGGGTGTGGGAAGGCCTGCACAGAGGCTGAGTTGTTGGATTTCAAATTATCCCATAATTCTTTTCCCGCGACTGAATAATTCACTTAGGACATCTTGAAGAAATAGTACTGACTTAGAAGCCTGCTTTTTTGATGTGTCAGCACAGGAATGTCCTTGCTGGGGCTCAGCATGCTGGCAGCGACTTGAAGCTTTGGCTGGTGTGGGACAGGTGTGAGGATAAAACTGGAGAATGACAACACGGTACTGCTAGGGAGCAGCATTACTGTACAGGATGCAGTTGCTGAGCGCGCTCAGCAGACCTTGGGGGGAAGAAGGGTAACGGTGGGCTATGTGCAGCAGAAACCCCGAGCGCGCTTCAAGAGGGGCAGTTGGTGGACTAGACCACTACTGTAAGTTAATGAAGAGGGCAACATGCATTCTTCTTCCAAAATGATAGCAAGCTCCTGTTAGGTTTTATTGGTTTTCTGAAAACTATTTGGGTTCTTTTGCTGTATTTTTGCTCAGATAATACCACGTTTGTGTCTTGATTTAGCTCTGAGGAATACTGAAAACCCACTGAGAGCTAGCAATCGTGTTACGGAGTGCTTGCTGACTGTGCATGGAGGTAAGCTGCTGGTAATCTTCAGCCAGCAGGAACAGAACTGTGAGAAGAAAAAAGAAAGTAAAAGCAGGTACTCAGACCTTTTACCAAAGTTAACTTCTACGGAACCATGCTATACTTTGTATGGTAAGCAACAGAAATGGTAGTTGATTAAAAAAATCAGGTTTAAATGGGGGTAGGAAGTGACTATTCCCTCTGTGGGAGAATGAGGCATGAAAACAAAAACAAAAAGGTCAAAACTATTATACTGGGATTTATTCCTAAAACAGAACAAATGGTTTTTGGATATGCAAGTGGCAAAATACACTTTTGAAGGTTTAAGTGATTTGCAAACTTTTTGTCTTAACACTTTAAAACGTCACTCCCTGCAATAAAGCAAACGATCTTTTCCTCTCTGTGCTTCTGCTTGGACCAGGAAAAAAATAGGTCTCTTTCCTAAGCAGCTGTCCAGAAAAGCAAGGTGGCTGTGTCTAGATAAGCTGCTGTTCTGTGCGGAAAATCTGTCCTGCAAGAACCTAAAGTGTCTGTCAGATATGCCTCAATTCCTGCAGTGTAACAAAAAGCTGTGTGCAATATATACAAGGTAGTGGTTTACATGTAACCATCCTTGATAAACCAGATCTAAGGGAAAAATGCCTGCTTGCATTTTTTTTTTTTCCTTTAAATTTACTTCTGTTAAGTCTTTTGGAGCCCAGAATAACCAGGTATGGTAATAATAATGTAAATGACAACTTTTTGCAGCTTTTAATTTGTTTACAGTTACTTCAGCATGGTCACATTATTTTCCTCTGTGCTAAACATGTATTATTATGTATCTTGACTAATTCCAGTCAGACATCTTACTAATGGAAACATGCTGTTACATAATAACAGCAATAAGTCACCTTTCCAATGACCTGGCCAAGTGCATTGACTTCAAGTGAACTTGTGCAGTTTTGGGGGCTGATACTTACCTTTCCCCCCAACTGCCACTTTGCGCTGATGCCTCTCCAAAGCAGGACCTTTCACTCCATATCCTCGACTGTCCACCTCCAGTTCCTCAGCCATGCTTTCATCTTTATACATCACTCTTGCTCCCATGACTCAAAATCACGAGCTGTGCTTCTGTGCAGGATGTGGGCCCTTACACGTAAGCAGCAGAACCTTGAGGAGGGAAGGGAGATTACAGAAGGGCTCTGAAAGGGTTGGTGACAGTAAAAACTTGCTCTATTTTAAATCTGTCCAGTGCTTTGCGAGGCTGCTGTCCCTTTTCTTCTTCTGAAAGAAGATAGGCGTTATCCAGTATACTGTTCGTGTGCTTGGAGTGCAGCTTGGCTTGAACTTCCAGGGCTGCAAGTTCTTGGGTCTTGTAATAGCCAGGAGGTGGCTTTGTTTCCTTGTTGGTTTTGTTTTGGACATATTTGAACACTATATAAAATTCTGATGAGGCCAAGGGTGCGATTTTTCACTCTAATTCCAGCTTTTTTTGCAATTCCCAAGTGGTGCATTGTAAATGTCCTGGAATAACACTGGATTTGCAGGTGGGGACTTCACGCACGTTATCAACTACAACGTTTGGAACGCATTACTTCTGCTTGTGCGTCAAAGGAACATTGTAACCTGTACCCTTTGAGCTACGGCTCGCCTTGTGAAGCTGTCATACACGCACACGCGTACTTTGGAAGGCACCTGCTGCTTTCTCATCCTCTGCTTAAAAAGAATGTGACATTTGTGCTTCAGAACTGAAATAAAGCTTTCCAGTTGTGTATACAAAGAGCGCGTCACTTGACCTCGTCGAAATGACTCACACAGCAACAACGCGATAGGAAAACGAAGGTCAGAAATACGCACAAAGCCTGTCGCACAAGCAGAAAATGTCACGCCAGTAAACCCGGCTAAGGCTTTCCTCTTTCCCGGTGGTTATGCCCCACCCGGGCCAGCAGGGCCCGAGCGGCTAGCGGCACACCGCGGCGGCGACGCAGAGGCTCAGGGACGGCCGCCGCTCGCCTAAGAGACCCCGAGCTACTCACCGGTACCGGGCTGCCCACCTCACCGGTCCGTAAGCAAATACCCGAAATACCGAACTTCATCGCCCCCCTCCGAAAACCTCTCCGGGCCGGGCCGCCCCGCCGGGGGAGCTCCCGCCTCACGGCTGAGGGGGAACAGCCGGGGGCGGGGCTGAGCTGCGCCGCGCGCCTCTCGCCCAATCAGCATCCCCCTCTCTCTCGCCCCCCCTCCCCCAACCTCTTTCCGGCCAATCGCCGGCTTCGTCTGGGGGTCGCCCATTGGCTGGCGGCGGCGCGGGCGGGACGAGGCGGGGCGCTGGCGGCGGGGCGAAGCGCGGGCGCGGGCTGGGGAAAGTTTGAGCGGGGAGCGGAGGCCTTGCGCAGGCGCCTCCGGCCCGGGGCTCGGCCGTTGTTTCCGTCGCGCGGCAGGTGAGCGGGTGGGGCCCGCCCGGCCGCCGGGGGGCGCTGCGGTGCGCGGCGGGGCAAGGCTGGGCCGCGGGCGCGGGAGGGCAGCGGCGTTTGAAGTTTTGGCGGTCGGGCCGCGGCCTCTCCCTCCCTCACCTCAGGCGAGTTGTGGCGGGACGCGGCGCGGGAGCGGGCCCTTCGGCCTTGGCCGCGGGAGTTGCGGTGAGGGCAGGGCCGATTCACTCCCCTTAGGGGGAAGGGGGTCGCTGCCCGTCCCCGGCTTGCTGCGGTGAGGGGGGGCAGGGCCCGGGCATTCCGCGTTGAGGTCGGTGGCGTTAGGCCGAGTAGCGGCCCGAGCCGATCGCGTCACGGAGTTTGTGGCTGCCCAGGTGGTCGCTGCTGTGGAAATGGAGGAAGGCTGGCTTGGTCCAGGCGGCTTTACAGGCTAAATATAGGTTGGCACTCCGGCGGCGTCGGCACTCTTCACTTGCGGGAGTGCCGCTCTTCGTAGCGAATCCGAGGCGGCTGGAAAGCACTGCGGTCCCCGAAAGGCTTGAGGGGAGAGGGCTGGAAATGAATTTTAAGCGCCATTGCGGATGAAGTTGTGCGACTGCCGAAGAACATTGGCTGTGATGTCTAAATAACGTGTTCTTGACAGCGTTACTGTCACTTGTGTAACTGCTTTGTGCCTGCTTACAGATGCTGCTGGACCAGGGCTGATCGTGTTGCTGTTTTAAGCAGCTTGTGCTGGATGATGGAAGACTTCAGGAATATTGCCGATGAGACCTTTCCAAGCTTCTTGGGCCATTCGCTGAATAGCAGTGCAAGTGTTGTTTTTGAAAATGTTACGATTTCCTCAAACCCTGGCTTACCTGTTGCAGCTTCAACTGTTGCCAGGAGTAAAATCGGCTGTGACGACAGGTGAGACTAGGAGTTAATACTACTTAACGATACAAAAAAACAGTTGTCTGGTTTGAAGCATTTAACTTTGGAGAGGAAAGGTTCTTTTGACAGATGATTTGGTAGATGATAAAACTGTTTACTGATCGGTAGCATACTAATCAGTGAACATAGAATTCATTGTATCAGCATTAAATTAATAACTCATACTTAACTTTTCATAAAAACACCCTTTAAGAGAGTAGTTTAGTTTTTAGACTCCTAAGATAACAATCAAGTTTCTTTTAACTCGACTCTTCAGCTTCGTATACCCAAGTTTGAAATTGTGTAGAGAATAATGTATTTTTTACATGTGCATTCTCTTAACTCTTTTAGCTGTTCATTTAACTTGCCTGACTGGCTCATTGTAGAAAGGGTAGTGTAAGAGCTAGTGTTAAGGATCTGAATTAAATTTTAACGCAACTTGTAATGATTTGTTCAGCAAGGAGGAGAGCAAAGTGTAACAATTAGAAGCCTTTGCTCACTTAACTGCTGTCCTGTGACTTAACAAGAAGTAAGATCAGACTTTTACACCCTGTCCTTCCAGAAGTTTGCGTTCCAAATGGGACAGCATTACATTAGCCACTAAAAGTGATAACGTGGTATTTTTCTAAAGAATTACAGAAGACTGGAGAGGATCATTCTGGCTATATATGTGTACCTGTAAATACAAATTGGCTAGAAAATGATAAAATATTCAAATAATTAAACTTGTAGGAGATTCCCAGCTATCAATATGATTCCCCCCCCCCCCCCCCCCCCCCCAGCTCTTTGGAAAACAGGACAGGTGTGTATTAGAATGATTCCATTGTGTGTTTTTTCTCCCTGCCTTTATAGGCTTTCCGATATCTGTGCATCCTATTTAGAAGGGAAACCTTCACCTCTGTCGGGATCTTCTCGCAGTAATCGGTCAGATCCTGCGCCAATGGGGAGATTTGCCCTCACCTTTCGCCATGACGTGTAAGTGCAATAGTTAAAATGTAATTCTGTCTTAAAATGCACATGCCACTATGTAGATTTTTACATGCTGTGACCTACTTGTAGCATACTTCAGAACTGAATTTCCCACCTCAGCAGCAGCTTCTACAAGTGGCCTTTTGATGGCAGCAGCTGGAGAGCTCAGCTGTGCGTTATAGCCTGTTAGCTTACAGCACTTGGCAGCCTGGGTGGCTTTTCCCACTACAACAGCTCTGTCGTGGGTTCTGAAGGGGGATGGTGGCAGGCTGTGGGAAGCAACCCGTGCAATGCTACCGCTTAGCCTGTACAGCCCTACACGAACGGTGTCGTGCTGTTTAATTGACTAAATGGGCTTCATGTACATGACAGGAATGAATCTTGACGAGTGATATTTCTTTTAAACTATGATGTTTTGCTTCATTGTTGTGCTAATTAAAAATTTCCTAAGCGTGATTAATTAATTTATTTATTTGAATCTGGCTTGTATTTGCCTAGATTCTGTAATCTAGAATTAAGCTGATGTTTCTGGGTCACGCCATGTGTGTGGATAATAGTTTGCACGGATATAAGTCTTGTCTAGGTGAGTATTGAGCGGCTTGCATATGGGAAGGAACGTCAACTGCTGTTAGGTTTAGCTTCTTTGTAGCTTTGCTGATTGCTGTTTCTTAGGAAAAGACTAGTATTAGTGAAATAATTTAGAGGACGTTACAAAGAGGTGGAAGTGTTGGAAGCTGTTGCATAGTTTATTCTAACCAAGGTCAAATTTGTTCCCCTTTTTGGCAATAGAAACCACAGTGTGCATCTTTTTCACTGATAAAATGGCACAATGGGCAGTATGACCCTATAAAAACAAAGAGTATGAGGTTTAAGAGAGGGAGTCAGTGTCTTGATTGCACTCTGGTAAAGAAAACACAAAATGTGGAATAAATGCATTTTAGACTTTCAAATGTTAGTTTTATTTACATATCTAAAATACTAAAGGACAAGTATGGTGCAGTTCACTCATTGTGGAGATTTTAACGTCTTGCATGCTTAGCTTATCTGCCTGTGTGGAAGGTCCTGTGAAACCAGGAGTGCAAAATAACTTTCCTTGCAGGATTATAAAGGTGTTATATAACGGAACTATATGGATTTCAGTAAGTCACGTTCTTTGTGATTTAGTAGCTAATTTAATGTTACAAAAGGCATGCTGATATTGTGGACTTAGGAAAATCTTGCCTAGGGTTTGCCTTGCTCTCAAATGGATCGTGGAACTTGCCTGGAATAGACCCTTTTCACCTTACACTTTTCCCTTTTCTTTGTCAGAAATGAAAGAGAAAGGAACAAACAGAAAAAAGTAGAGGCATATGTGACATTAAACATCACTATTTGTTTCACACTTTAGACTGTGAAACTGAAGCCCTTGTAATCTTGATATTTATTCATTTCTTCTCAAATGACAGGTAATAGGTCTGTGTTAATGGGAACAGCTGATGCCCTAGCGATGAAGGCATTAAAATTGGAGAATTTAGCAAATCTTCATTTATAGAGATGTTGTATGCTAATGTTCATCTATGTATCTCAGAGTGATTTTTCACTGAAATCCTTCTCTTTCTAGGGAAGTTGCTACAGTAGTTAAAGAGCCTCAGCCAACTTCTGTTAGTTTGAAAGAATCCCACTCAGTATACAAAGACCGAGATCGGAATGTCATCGAGCACTCAAATCGCAGTCAAGATACCTTCCTTGAGGTATTGCCACGCGAACGATTGGAAGGTATTTAAAATTTGAGAAAAATGGTGTACTTATTCTCAGTATAATTAGCTTTTGACGCTGTAGGTGTCTTCTCTGGACCCTTTCACTCTTACGTGGCACTGTGTGAGCGAGTTTTGGAAAAGAGTCGCTTTGATTTGAACAGGCTGAAGGCAGAGGAAGCTGGTGGTTGACACTGTGTTCTTAGATTTCTCCCCAGAGTACAAAGCTAGACAGGAAGCTGGTGAAAATAAGGTTTGCTATAAAATACCATAATTAGAATGCTAGTAGGAATCTGATTTCAGGAACTTTACTCATGCAAAAAGTGTAAGTTGGTTTCTACCCCTTCTTTGTCAGTGGGTGTAAGTCTATGAGATGTTTTAACTAATGTCTCTTCTCTTGCCCACTTCCAACGTGTAATAAGTGATCTTTAACTGCAGTTATAGAGGGTGGAAACCTACTTTTCCAGTGGGATAATGAATGGAAAATTAGTTTGGAATACCTGCTATCAAAACTATGCTTTTTTGAAGCATGAATAGGGTAGTGGAAGCAAAATAGCGTTCTGTAACTTCTTTTAAAAGTGTGGCCTGTGGTATTAAACTTGTTTTGGGTTCTACTAATGCTGGTCCTGTGACTAAATTCTGCTTGTTCCTTACAATTCAGTACATGTCCTTAGTAAATATCTACTTCTAGTCATTACCCTTTTCTAAGCTTTATCTGAATATTTGCATAGGTTTGCATGAGGTCTTAATAATTCAGTAGAGAACATGTTCACTTAGAAAGTGCTGTGGTTTGTAATAAAGATGGGGCCTTATAAAACACACTTTGAACAGCAAAGTGTTACCTTCGGTCACTTACTGTTGTAGTCTTGAGGAAGTGATGGTAACTATGGCAACAAAGTAATGATGGTTTGGAAAACTGGGACTGCCCAGTGTTCCGACTTGGATAGTTTCTGACTGGATTTAGTTAATTGGCTTTAACTTGTTGTTTATTCAAGGTTTAGGATTCTAGTCTGGAAATTGTCTTTTATTCCCATAAATTATTTAAGAATTATGAACCTTTTTTGCTGAAATCTGTATGTGCATGTCTAAAATATTCTCGCCTTGGGGACTTGCAATTGGATTATGGGTGGATATAACACAAAGACAAGGGGAGGCTGCTTACAGTGATCCAAAAAAAGAACTGGCACAATGGGTGAAATGCAACAGTGGAGCAGAAAGCCTGTTCCTACTTGTGCTGATGCAGCCTGGGACTCATTTTTTTCACTGCCTTACAGAAATCCGTAAGGCAGGAATTGTCTTGCACAATTTTTACAGTTCTAACCCTGATGAAGCTCTGCCTTTTTAATTACTCCCAGATACACTTGATCACTGTTATGAGAACATGTGAACTTTGGTGTTGTGGTAACATGTATGTTTCAGGATTATTTTTGTGGTGTATGCCAAGACCTTTAAGAGGCTCCATCTGCTATCTTACAGAATAGTTAACAGTGGCATAGCGTAAGAATGCAATAAAATACTGATTACCCTCATTCTTTTGTTCCAGATTTGTCAACTGGAATATGTTTTCTTCCAGACAGTAAGAATAACAAGGTGAAGCCTTTTATAATACAGTGAAATTAAGAATTTTCTAATATTAATCTTGTACTAGACTTAATTCTGTGAGAGGAAGAGGGAGGGGATTGTACTGTGTTTACTGCCCTATATCCTGTGTCCCTTAAGTTTGTAATGGTGCTGGCATGCTGAATGTGTCGTGCCTCACTTTGCCTCCTTTTTGGAGATCACTTAAAATGATTAGTACCATGGGACCATGGTTCCTTTTAATCTTTCTCAGTTGTGAAAATTGGTGTTCACTCTTAGCCTCTGCTGTCTTGTGGTTCTTTATCCACGTAAGGGCCTTACGTTTTTATTCCAATTGTAGTTTAGTTTAGTGAAAAGCCTTTTGAGGAACTTCTGGGAATGCTTTTGGGCTAGACAACATCAACCTGATTTGATGTGTCCCTGTACCTGTTAATTACTTTGAGGAATGTTAGTTCAGGTGACTTCTTCGCTGTCCTCAACATTAAAAACTGCACCATTGGTAGGAGCGCAATCTTTCTGCTGCGTCTGGATTTCTGTTTTCCTATCTCTGTCTATCCCAGAGCTAGCAAATAGCTGCAGGTATTTACAGGTAAGCCTGTGCTTCAGCTGTTTTTATCTACTGTGTTAGAGAAGCTGACAGTTGTGGGCACAGAAATAAAAGGCAGATGGGAGTGGGAGATCTTGTGGCCCTTGTAGAAAATATGCCTCGAGCTGCAGCCAGAGGCTCTGTGCAGTATGTGCTTCTTAATGTGTCAGCTGGTATTTACTGAATTGATCTAGTATTCTTTCATTTGATTTGTCTAGGGGCCAGTGAGTTGCAGTTGGATGCTCACAGGCTGTCAGCTGAAAAACATAATTCAAGGCCCTCTCAAATTTTTTACTCTGTGAACTTTGACTTTTTTGCTGTCAGTCAAAGGTGATCTGTTTATCACTAAGAATGTGAGACTAGATCCAGAACAGACGTTACATAATGCTGTTTTTTTAAAAAAAAATCATTCAGTTATATAAAAGACAACCTTTACTGTTAGCTAAGTTCAGCTGAAGTACTACTTTATAAGTAATTTAGTCTGCTCATTTGAAGAAATGATCCACAAAGGGTTGATCTTGGTGTGCGATTTTGGAAGAAACACTGTTTTAGCAGCATTTTTTTCAAGTATCAACTCTAAAGCAATGCTTCAGTATTTTATGTTTGATGAAGTTTGGTGTCATTCAGATGCTTTGTCCTTCTTTACCCTTTATGATGATTCCTGTATTTCTTGAATGTACCCATTTTGGAAGCTAGGAGTCAAAGTCCATTGGGACTAGAATGGTTGCTGGGATAAGTAGGAAAAAAAAGAGGGGGAGGGTTTGGAATATTGTTAACCTCATTAATTGTTTATTAGTATCTGAATTTGTACAATAGCTAGTAACTCCTAGTAACATTTCTGTATGGATGCTTTTCACAGGTTGGTCCACCTGAACCTTCTGAAAAGCTGATGGAAGGTGAAACCTCAAGTGATCATCTTAGCAATAGCCTTTCAAGTTTTTTGGAAAATGAGAAGCTCTCATCTCTTGCCAGCTCAGAAGAAGATTCCACTGGTGAGTGTATTTATAACTCGGGGTAGTTGAGTGTAGTATTCTGACATAATGTTACTACACACTGGAGAAGAAAGGTATTGTTTTACTGAAGTATTGAAAATAAGATTGCGCTTGATCAAAAAATTGTATTAGGAATGTGTTCCTTGGGAACCTGGCCACTTTAAAATTGTGATAGGAGTAGGTGCTGTCACCTAGGAATTTGTCAGAGAAAATCATGATTGGAAGTTTGAGCTTAAAAATTAAACAACAGTCCTCAGTTATTGTGAATCAAAAATACAGGTAGGAATGTGGACATTCATTTATTGAAGTGGTAGTCCTAGCTACAGTCAGTTCATATTGAGAGAGAAACTTGTATGAAGATGATGTACATGCAGGTAGAATTAACTTGTAGTTGCGCTTCAGTTCAACTCTCTCCAGGTGCCACACACACAGGGTGACACCTAAGTCACAAGTCTAGTGTACCTGCAGGGGTGAAAGTGAGAGCTTGAATTCTGTGTAACTAGAGTGTGGAAATTTCTGTGTCCTTCCAAGTGGCTGCTGCTGAAGGACAAATGCACTCTTCGTGTGCAAAGTCAGCTGCATTAATAATGTGAAGGTTGACAGGGTATGACCTCAGATACACCAGGAATGAGGAGGGCAGAGTTTACTGCTGTCTTGAGATCAAGCAGCCCTGCTTCAAGTCGGATTATTGGATTTCTCCCTGTTATATCTACAGGTGTCATGGTTGTATTTTGAAGTCTTCTTGTTCTTTCTGTTGCATAACTTCTCTTGTGCATGAAGCATATAAAAATGAAGTTGTTCATTTGCTGAGTAAAAACATTGGGGTTTTTTTCACCCAATGGGATGGAATAACTTTTAACTTTTTAAGTTGCTTTGATGGTGTGCCAGGTGATATGAAATGTCTGTGAAAGGTGAATAGGATGTTTTCTTCTCTTTCAATAGATGATGATATTGATGATGAAGAGTTCTTTGATAACCAACTAGAAGCCTATTTTGAGCAGCTGATACAACCAGAAATGACAAGAGGAGACACCGACATTCAGAAACTCTCAGAATACTGTGCAGCACTGAAGCTTTCGGAAAATGGCTCATTTCAAGTAGGTCGAAAGTCAAGTTCAACTCAGATTGCCCAGTGGCCCTTAAACCGATAGCATCGTGGAGGGTTGTCTGCCAGGATGAACTGGATTTTATTTATTTCCTGACAAACCCAAATACCCTACCCAAATCAGGTAGCCTGTAGAGCAAAAGATTCTTTTTAAATTTAAAGATAGCCAATGCAGCTCTACAGCAGCAACAAAGCCATTTGAGTGAGTGTGACTTTTTCTGTTCCCTCTGCAAGGTTTTCCTTGGGGGAAAAGGAAAGAAGCTAGGTAGCTATTTTTGTATTTATTTTCCTCTTCCTAGTAGTGCAAGCTAGCAGCTGGTGCATCTGCTTGTTACAGATGGTCTTGCTGCTTATGAGATAAGGTGGAATTAGGTAAATAGCTGACTGTCCCAAGAGGTGTTAGTCAGGAAGGCTTGCAGCAAAGCTGAGGAGTTTCCTGTTATGGTGTCTCCTTTATTCAACTATCTTTTCGTGTTTCCCATCCTTCCCTAACCCTGCTCCTCACAGTCCTCTTTGTTCTGTGCATAGCCTTTTCTTTTCTCCTGATAAGCAGTTCTGGTAGAGAAGCCTGTGCAGTCAGTTCTGTTACTTGATCTTGCAAAGGAGAAAAAAAAACCCAACCCCCAAACTCCTAGGACTGGATTTCTGTCCCTTCTCTGGGGTGATGGAGACTTGTCCTCAGAGAAATCCTGTAGTAACTAATATAACATCAGCAGTGTTTCCTGAAGATGGACTTTTTCTGCTGGACTACTTAATACTGCATTTCTTAATCTTTATTACGAAAGTGAAAAGGGCTTTTAGAGTTTTGGATTGGCCTGACATTATTGTATCTCTGAGGCATTCTCTTGAATGCTTTAAGGTGTGAATGTTTCTCAGACACTTTTTTTCATCTCTCAGCTTCCCAGTGGTGGTTTTTAGTGTCAGAGATAAGATGTTTGTAGATAAGCGTTTGGGATCCTCTCAAGTTCACTAGGGGAAATTATGTCATTCGTAACTAAGCGGAAGCCTCTACTGATACTGTCGACTTGTGATGGTATGATTTCAGTTTTGGTTACCAGCCTCTGAATGCACAGCATTGTTGATGAAAGATAAATCTCTACAAGAAAGTGAATACCCATAAAATGCTTGCTTTACCCTGTCCCCTCCAGCCCAGGCAAGCTCATCAGCTGAACTGAAACTAGGGCCATCTTTTCATTTCAGTTCTAATGTCCAGGAAATGGGCTTATATTCCATGTAGGAATTGCTTAATTTTAGTCTGAACATTCTGTGACAAAACTGCTTTTGGTAGTTTAATTTGTTGCTGCTCTTCAAGTTACAGTTTTAACTGCAACGAAACTCAAAGAACAGAATGGAATTGTCTTTTAAGACTCTGATTAAACTTGTTGAAAAGAAATTTAAATCACTACTGACAAGAGATTTTATTTTTTGTTTCTCTAACTTTTAAGGTAACATGCTGGCACGTGATTTCTGTCATGCAATGTGTTTATAACATCTTTTTAGATCACTGGTTTAACATCTTGCATAGCAATCTCCAAGGTTTAATTAAGTGTAGAGTATCGGAGACTCGTTTTTCCAGGAGAGTAAGTAAGTCTCTTAAGTGGTCAGTGTCTGAAAGGGAAGTGTAGAGCAGCAACTGGCTGGCTTCTGGTTTATCTCTGAGCAGCGGTTAGCTCCATTACAGAGTGCCAGGGATTTAAGTGCCTTTCCATTTGCTTGGCTTTGCAATGATGGATGTGGTCCTGGGAGCTGCATGCTTGACCAGAATGGGAAAGTGATTCATTTCAACAGTTAAATGAACTGTAGCTTCTGAAATTTTCCAGCTGACTTCGGAGTTTCCAAGCTGTGGGAAGTGACATGTTAACCCTTTAAAAACAGTCTGCATAGGCTGCCAGTTTCTGATCTACAGCTGGTGTGAAGAAAGGAATAGGTGGTTGCTCTCTTGACTTCAGGTCTTCTCTACTTGTGTGAGATGTTGCTGCTTCACTGCTGCTGTAGGTAGGCAGTTGGATAGGTACAACAGGTTCCGAGTTGGATCTGGAGCTCTCATCCAGCAGTGAGGCAACCAGAAGGGGAAGAGGAGTAGCACGGTGCCCTTGTTAAAGGGAATAAATGGATGTAGTAGGAATAAGAGGGTAGCCTCCATCTTCTCGCTGCGTATGCCCTTGGAGGCAGATGCATGGAGTGGCGTAGCCAGGAACTCTTGTCCTTGGTGGTGGTGCTAGCAGTCAGAGATGCCTCTGGCAGTGACACAAGTGAACAAAGTATGATAATCTCTTCACTAGAGAATTTTTTAATGTCGTAAAAACGCCTGTAGTGTTGTGGGTTTTTTTTCTTTGGTATATCTGGTCTAGTGTAACTTAAAGCTTTATTTATTTATTTATTTTTAAAGGAGAACTTTCAGGTTCCAGACACTTACCAGGCTGTGGCAGGAGTAGACTCTGGAAATGCTAGTGATGAAGAGTCACAGAATCAAGGGATAACTGGATGTCCCGTGCAAAGAGATATGCTCCCCAAAGCAGTACAGCAACTGGTATGAAATTGTCATTTCAATTTCTGTATATACATGTAGAGTTAAGACGTTAGTAGAAGGTGGGAGTTTGTTCGGAAACTTGTTAGAGATGGAACTAACAATCCAAACGTTCTTGGCAAAAAGTTAGTAAAAGCACTTTGTTTTCAGATAAATTTTTGAAACATAGTTAACTATATTGCATGTAGAATATTACCACGAGCAGTTAACAGCTACACTTTGGTCACTTTTTAAATGATTATTGTTTTCTAAGGATTCCGTGGGTGCCGGAGATATGCTGGCTCCCTGCACCGCTGCTGAGTTGCAATTAGATTCACTGTATCTTCAGTGCATTGACAGCCATAAAGCTGATGTCTCAGATGTCCTTCCAAAGCAAGAAATACAGTCCTCCAAGTGTCAGGCTGCTTCTTCTGATGCAGAAGTACTACACACAGCAAGAGGATTTTTGGGGCATTACACTCCTGAGGTTGTTCTTAAGGCAAATGCATGCCAGACAGATGCAGCTGAGTGTGAAGTCGGTCTTGCCGATACTTACCTGTCTCCAACTGCAGACAGCTGTGAGAACATAAGTTTACCTACAACAGACAAAGGTAGGTTGCTTTAGATATAACCTATCTATGCAAGCGTGACCAGGCACTGTTGCATGGAAAAAGAAATAAATTTGTAAGCTATGAGTTTTTCTTTAGTTGTGCAAGCTGGTAATAAAAACCAATGTAGCGTGAATAAGTTTTGACTTGTTTTTGTTTTGAAAAATATTGTTGTATATTGCCCTTAACTGTTGTTTATTTGATGATGAAATTAGTTTAAGCTTGCAGCAACTTGAGCTATGCTTTTATTTTTAACTCTTTCATCTTAAGAGACTTTGTCATACTCCTTTTTATTTTAATCAACAGTGTAGCATTTGTTATATTTTCCAGGTGATTTACCACACAGCATTGTCTATCAAAATGAAGACGGCAAATGGGTGACTGATCTTGCTTATTACACTTCATTTGATGAAGAACAAGATTTAAATCTGTCTGAAGATGATAAAATGAATGAGGATTTCATTACTGGATGTATGTGAACTTTTTCCTTTCTAGTTAGCTGCTCTCGGTAACAGTGTTAAGTAAACTTTCTTCCTTTTTTTTTTTTCTCGTTTCAACAAATGAGTATTTGATGTTGGAAAGTCTCCAGGCTTTAGATACTACAAATTACTTGAAAGCTGATGTTGATACTAGCCTTTAATGATATCATTAGTCATAGTTGATAGCTTCTTTCCATATTTTCTACTCTTCCCATGAGGAGTCTTTTGTTTTCTTTCAAAAAGCATTCTAACCTATGTCACTGGTACCTATTGTGCGAGCAAAAGTAACTCCTCGCACAATTTTTCCTTTGGACTTCAATTATCGTTATCCTTTCATTCAAGAAGAGGGAACAGTAGTCGTTCTGTATTGCATGGTGGTTCTAAGACAGGAAATAATTATAGAAAAGAAATTGCTACAAAATCAACTAGAATGTGTAAAGAGCTGCTGAATTCAGTAGCTGGTGATTGTTTTTAAGAACACCTTGGTTCTTGATGCTGAAAAATTTAGTGATGCAAAATAGCAGTGAGCACTTAAGAACTCATGCCTTCTTAAAAGAAATGTTCTTTTGTTTTTAAGCTGAAGCAGCAGCTATGATTGCACAAGACGAGGAAGAATTTGAGAAAGCACACAAACTTGTGCAGGTAATGAATTATGTCAGTGTAAACAGAGTAGTTCTCTTAATTTATTTGCAAGTTACAATTTCTGAAATGTCTTTGCAGGCGAACAAAATAGACATTCTAAATGGATCTGAATTAGCAGATACTTCATGGAGATCTAATAGCTGCATTCTGAGAACACCTGATCTTGATAAAGATGCCAGTTATTTACGTTTGTCTTTGGGGGAGTTCTTTGGTCAGAGATCTGAAGCTCTTGGTTGCCTTGGCGGAGGCAGTGATGTGAAACGGGTATGTATCTTGATGTTAAGGCACAAGGAAAGGACAACAACTAGTGCTACTTTTGGGTTTCTTTAACTTTGTAACTAATTCTTTCAGAGAACAACTTCTTTAAGTTCACTTGCGAAGGAAATTCTCTAGGCGTGACAAATCTAGATTGACTTTTCTTTCCCCCTTGGAATTTCTGATGTGAAGGGTGTTATCAATGAATCTTGATCTTCACCTTTTGGTCTGCTAATCAGGTTGCACTTCGGAGATCCAAGCAAATGATCCACAGAGTTGTGTGACAGGCTGTTCAGACCAGGAGTATTTGAACAGTGAGGGTGTCTTTGAATGGCTGATAGTTGATGGGTTATCTAGGCAAATGCCCAACTGGAGTAAAAATCTAGACTCTAGCTTACTCACATGCCTCTTGCATCCATCTCATACCTGTCTCGTTTCTTATCTGCCATTGCTAGACAGCATCTTCTCTGTGTAACACAGACAAAAAAAACCAAACAGGGAAGTGTGCAATGGGAGGAAGAAGTCAAATGTGCTTGTGTAATTCAGTCGTGTCCTGGTGCATTCAGAGGCTGAGTGGCAGAGCATGCCTCCAGGTAGAGATGATGAGAGCATATGTACTTTTGTCTACCAGGTGTAAATAAGTTAGTTTATTTTATGTATATACTGGAAGTGTATGTATTTGGATTAGGCATTTGCAGTGCTAGGAGGTACGTTATTTCTGGGTGGTGTGAGAGCCAAACACCAGCTGGGGGGGCACCATGGCTGAAACTGCTTTGCAAGCCTGTTGAACTTATTTACTGATGATTAAATTTACTCATGCTGTGTTCCAGGGTAATATATTATTTCTTTTTTATAGCCATCTTTTGGTTACCATATTACATCTCCGAAGAAAAGGCAACCTGTTCGTTTGCTAAGGCAATCTGATTCTTTAGGAGCTGACACTGGCCAAGAGATTTCACAGTTGTCTGGTGTGTTTCCAGGTAATTGTAGAACAGAAGGGTCAGCCCTAGACAGTAGTTGTAACAATACTTAATAATTGCTTGTAAATAGTTATTAAAGACTATTAAGAGTAATCAGTGATACATTTTTCATTCACCAAATATCTTTTGTTGCTGTGAACACCTCCCCCACCTCCCACTTCCCCCAGAAAAACACAGAACCTAAACACTTATGAGAGGGAACATTCTAATACAAACTACTACCCTAGATAGTCTTGGATATTTCAGCAGTTCCAGTTACTGGATAACTGCCAGGATATCTTGTAATAATTAAAGTCTCTTCAGAGTCTTCCTGTTGAAAAAGCTATATAAATGTGTTGCTAAAACCTAACCAAACAAAAACCCCCAGAAAATCGGTCCGTTTGCGCGTATAGGTATAGAGGACATAGGGAAAGAAAGAAAACAATTTGGGTTATAGCTGAGCTGACAGTGTGTGCATAAAACAGTCTACACTCTTTTTCCTGCCACCTTAAAACACCCCAAACAAATGTTAAATTCCCATGATAGCTGCTTATTAGATAATAATTTAGAGGATGCCTCCAAAATGTTGTATGTAAAGATCATAGCAAGCATTTTGGTGCATGTATATGCCTATCAACTTAATAAGGTACACTTAGGAAAGGATAAGTGCATTTGAAAGCATCTCTGCTGCTCTTGATAAACTGTGGCCACATCAATCTTTGTGAACCTGCTTGTATGGTCAGTGCAGTGACTTAAATACATTTTTGCATTCGTGAAAAATATCCATCAGGCTTTTATGGAGCCCACTTTCTTGAAAGAGCTTTACAGCTGTAATTTTACTCATGCTGGGACCTTGCAAATATTTTCAAAAGGTCTGAAATGATTATTTTCTTTTCATTCTAGTGTTAGCGTGCTTAAATTCACTATACAATAGTCTGGATTTTTGTAAAAAATGCCAGGAGTTCATTGAATTCATGACCTCTGTTCAATTAAATTATGGTTATAACTGTTGCTTTGAAGAACAGAAAAATGCTATGATGTGCTCTGCAGCGCTTTTGATATGAGGATTTCTATAAATGCTAAAGAAAGTAGGTATTTGGCCCTTTTTGTGGCCAAGATATATTAATAGCTACTGCCATCTGATCTTCAGTACTACCGACAGTAATTTTATCGTTAATACTGGTATGCAATTCCTGCTTAAGGAGCAGCAAATGGAGAGGAAGCTGAGAGGTCAGCAACCTGAGGAGGGTGTTACTTGAAATACAAAGTATATCCAAACTCCAAATATCTACTGTAAGAACAAAAGTAATGAAAAAAAAACCCAACCAAAACCAAACAACCCAAACCAAACCCCACCCCAAACAAACCAAAATACTCTCCCTTCCCCTCCCAAAAACGCCGACAAACTCCAAGATCAAACCAAAGCTGCTGTTGTTTCATACTTGTTTTCTCACTGATCAGAGCATCTGTGAAAGTTGTTTCAGTGTTCTAGGGAGTCCAGATGTTTTCCTTCAGGCAAGAACTCATTTGTTGAAATGGTAGCCTCTAGATCTCATGTGAGCAATACCTCCTAGTTTGGGTTCTGATGTCCTAATCAAGATCAGTGATGGTTTTGATGGTTTCAGAAACACACCTGTCCCTCCTAAACATAATCTTCCAAAATCACCAGTTCACTGCTATCTACCTCAGTCAAACCCAGTCTCCAGCATAAGAAAATTGGCCTTATTCAGATTTAAATCTTTTATTTTTTCCTACTGGTGTTAGGTCTATGTTCATATTATCTTGCAAACACCATTTTAGGGAAAGGTTTGCTTAGCTCATGCTTATATGATAAACTACCTGAAAACAGAATTTGAAGAGTTTGAGCATGGGATTCTTAATGCCAGATAATTTTGTGACTTGAATGAGAACATGGAGTACTGTCCAGGCAACAATTGATGCTTTGCAGTGTTGGATTTGTGCCATTATAACAGCTCTCTACGGAGCATTAAGGGAGAATGTATATGCCATGAATGCGGATGTCTAGGCTATTTACTTACTGTAAATTAATTCCCTGGTTTTTTTTTTGTTCTTAGATGACTTAGAAACACAAACAAAAGAATACAGAAATTCTACCAGCTGCGAAGGTGTGTGGCATAGGATGGATACTGCAGCTGACATGCGTGAAAGCAATAATATAGAAGTTGCTACCAAAAGTAAAACAAAGGTATTTCTCTTGTATTTTTCTATGTAGGGCAAGTATGAACTTGGCACAAAATTCCACTGACTATTATTGTTTCTTTGAACACAGCTCAATTTGGACTTTCATATCTGCTCCCTGGTTTATATACTGACCATTTGAATCCTAGCAGGTGCTGCTATTTGTTAGGATAGTTGCATTAGAATGCCATGTTCCTGTAATGAGTCAGTGGTTACTATCACCATCTTTTTTTCCTTTCTTTTCCTGCTTCACTTATGGAGTTGCTTGGTCTGTCAGCCCATAGTTTTTTCCAAGATTCCTAGGCTATTGATGTTCTGTGATCAAGTTTCTGAATTGCAATGTCTTCCTATTCTGTTTTTTAAAATGAAACAACTTGTCTTTAGCATGTGAACAAAGTCTTTTACTTGAAAAAATTGAGAAATATTGATATGGTGTACGTCTGAAAAAGGTGTATTTTCAATCTGGTGATCCTAGGCACCTACTTTCTCTTTCTTAAAGTGTCATGTTCTTTTTCTGATCAGGCAGAACTCCTACAAACCCATTCAGTTACAGAAACAGCCCTTCTACATGATCACTGAATGGAGTCAGTAGCTCGCAATTTTGACTCGGTTTATCTGATCAAATGATGAAGATGGCAGACTTGAATGCCAAAGGACTGGTTGGATCGCTCATCTGACTCTGTACTGCCAAAATTGCTTTTCTTATCATATTCTTTTTCTTATCTTATTCCTTTATTTATCCTTACACCTGTTCTAGACACAGTATGAATGATTTGGCATTTTGGTAATGTATATCCAGATTCTAATCTACCCTCAAGTTGTACAAGTTTAGGTCACCCTCAGTCTGATAAGGATGCTAAAATGCTGTTGAACACAGACAGATCACAGAATGGTTGAGGTCAGAAGGCACTCCTGGAGATTGTCTAGTCCATCCCTTCTAGATCAAAGCCAGGTCAAACAGAGTAGGTTGATCAAAGTTCGGTCACAAGTTTGAGTATCTCCAAGGATGGAGACTATATAGTCTCCCTGGTCCTCTCTGGACAACCTGTTTCAGTGTTCGATCGTGTTGATATTAGAAATATTTTCCTTATGTTTAAATGGAATTTCCTGTATTAGAGATTGTACCTGTTGCCTCCTTTCTTCTCACTGGATACCTCAGAGAACAGTCTGGGTCCATCTTCTTTACTTCTCCCTGCCCCTGTCTTCTCCCCATCAGGGAGATAAGATTGATAAGATTTCCTCCTTAGCCTTGTCTTCCTCAGGCTAAACAGTTCCAGCTGTCTCCTTGTATGACACATGCTCCAACTTCTTACTCATCTTTGTGCCCCTTCACTAGACTCTTGCCAGTATGTCCAGTATGTCCCTGTCTTCTCTTGCACTGGGGAGTCCATAACTGGACCCAGCACTGCAGGTGTGGTCACACCAGTGCTGAGGGGAGGGGAAGGATCACCTCCGTGCGTCTGCTGGCAACTCTTCTCTTACCGCAGCCCAGGATGCTGCTGGCTGCCTTTGCCACAAGGACACCTTGGTGGTTCGTGGTCAACTTCATGTCTCCTAGGACCCCCAAGTCCTTTCTGCCAAGCTGCTTTCCAGCTGGTCGGTCTTCAGCCTGTGTGGGTGCATGGGATTATCCAGGTGCTGGTCTTGGCATTTCCCTTGGAGCTTTGTGAGATTCTTCAGCCCATTTTTCCAGCATGTTGAGGTCCCTCTGTCTGACAGCCCACTCACCTGGTGTATAAAATGCATCTCCCCATTTTCTGTGATGGGCAAACCTTCTGAGGGTGTGCTCTGCCCCATCACCCACGTCATTGATGAAGGTGGTTTAAAGTTAATTGGGAAGATAAGTGTGTATTTGGTCATGGTAGTGTCTTCTCTGATGTGTTTGTTGCTGATGGTGTTTTACTCACAGTTCTTTCAATTAAATCAAAACATTTCAGGATTTTAAGTGTCTTACAGGAGCTAAGGCTTCCTAGCAGGCAATCTGTAGTTAATCTTGTTAAAAATAATTGTAGAGTAGTCTTAAAAAATCAATACAATGAGAATTACACCTACTGCAGTATTCCTTCTTGACTGTTGATTAAATGTGTGACAATAGAAATGTTAATATATTGCCATATACCAAAATGCAAAATAATAATAAAAACCCAAAACAAACCAAACCCCAAACCCCCAAACAAAACCCACCAAATGACAAAAATACCAAAACACTAAACAAAATCTTCTTAATTTGGTGCTTAACTCGTTTTGGTTTGTTGTAGGATGGAATTCATAAAGACAAGTTTGAAGACGGCCTATCTAATCGTTCTGACTCTGTCCTGAGTATAAGCACGATTGCCTCTGCTATTGCTGATGCTTCCTGCAGTGCTGATCCTTCCCAGCTAGCTGCTATGATGATGGCACTCTCTAACAAAAGTAAAAGAACATGTTTCCTTCCTGGGATTGTTCAAGAGACAGGATTCTCTCCTAATCAAGCATTATCCAGCAATGTGGAAAACAGTGCATTTGATATGGAAAAGTACCTCAAAAAAACAGATGAGATTGGACATGAAAGTGAGTGTGAGACCATTGTGAGACATGAAGCATCTGCCCAGAACCTTGTACCTGATACCTTTTTGCTGAGTAAAGATAGAAATAAGGATGCCCTTGCAGAAGGCTTGATAAATAATCATAGCAAGCAGCAAGAAATAGAGAAACGATTTCTGGATTATTTTAAGGAAGAAAATGGTGTTCAGAATCTCTCTAGTCTGGCTGCTGTTCCCAACCATGAAGATGTAACTGCAAATCATGTTAAATTTTCAGAAAAGTTGTCAGATTTAGTAAATAGTAAACCTTTACAGTCAGTGGATGCTGATCCTCGATCAGATGCGCTCGATACCCAAACCCCACGTACTGGAAATGAATCACAGACATGTGGAGTTCCTTTAGCAGCAAAATTGGAAGGGGCACAGGGAAACCCGCTTGCTTACCAGACCAGCGATCTCGCTAGTAGATGTTGCATCAGGGAAGACACAGAAACAGTGGATCAAGCAACAAATGTTCCTGAACCATTTAATGATATGGTGGAAAGAAGTACAGGAAACATGCTGTCACTCACCAACTTAACACCTGCCAAGCAATCTAGTAAATATGTCTCAGTAAGTCCTACAAAAGCAAAGCCTACACAGAAATTGCACAACGATGACAAGCAAAATGCAAAAATAGAGATGGGAAACACAGATGCCAGTACTGCTTGCGGTGGGAATGGGAAACATGTAACGTTTGAGAAGCTCTCTCCAACTTTCCAGAATAGTACTGGTAAGTAAACCTATGTAAATGTAACCAATTTTTGAAAAGGCTTTTCTTGACAGTAGACTTTTTCTATGTGCTTACATAAATACTGTTACTAGGTTCTGTTTGTTTACCAGAGCATAAACCCATTCCACCTGAAGGTGACTTGCAGCCTCTAGAGGATGAGCAATACAGCTTCAGACCCTCCACGTCACCCCTCATCCACTCTTCTCCCAGCGAGACTTCTGGAACAGCATTATCAGGGTAAATTTCTGAGTGCAGGCTATAAGAATTATTAATGCTTCGTGAGGATTTTTGAGGGATCAAGTTTGACCGTGAATGTTGTGCTTGATCTCAGTTTACAGAAGATATTTCTGAGGCTGAGACTTCATTCTGAGACTAAACTTTCTGTTTGCTTTTCTTCTGTGTAGGGGGAAGCGGTTTTAAGTAGTTGTTAACTTTTTGTTTTCCTCACTGGCCTGGTGAGTCAGATGCTGGGTAGGAGCACTACTGTTCCTGCTCAGGATTATCCAGTAATGCAAGAATGCAAAATGTGTAGCCTGCTAGCTAGTTATATACCTTGGATACCTAAAACTTTGTGTTGTTGGAGCTATAAAATCCTGTATTTATTTATTGGTGTTACACTGTAATTCATCCATTACAAAAAAAGCTACTTTGGTGAGGGTTATGATGTTAATTATATGATAACAGAGCTTGACATTGTACAGGCCAGTGAAGAAGTGTTTTTTAAACTTGTATTTCCCTCAGTTTGGTTCTCTGATTCGTAGCACTGCTTGTTGTGAGAGGGAAGGGGTAGAAATATTTGTATTGCTTCTGACTGCTTTGTATCTTGAAACTGCAGCTTGTGTCTAAGATTTAAGGCTTTCTTAGTAACTGAAAGGGCAGTGTTTTTTAAAGGAGATGCCATAGCAAACAGTGTTATATAAACACTTATATACCACCAAGTTGACTGTGTAGTCTTAAACATATAAAAATGGCCAGTAACCAATGGCTGTATACATTCCCCTAAACAGAAGGGGCAGCTGATTTCTTTGCCTTAACTTTTAAGTTCACTGTGTGATTTTTTTTTTTTTTTTTTTAACTATAGTTGGTCTTGTACATGATACTAGAATTCCAGGCTGTCTGGCATTTCTCAGTAGTTGAAATACACAGAAGCATGTGTATTTCTGCAGGCATGTTATATAGACATTAGGATTTCCAGTTAAAACTGTGGGTGACTTCAATTGTTTTCATGTTACCTGTTCTTGCTTGACCAAGTGGTGAGAGAGATCCAGCTGTTGTCAGTACTAATACATGATGCCTGGCCTGTTGAATGATTTGATTTGACATTTGTCCATCTAGTTAGATGTATATTGATTCACCTTTTTTAGTAAGATGTTGTGTTGTTGCTGTGACCTTATGTGCTGGTTTTAGTAGTTAAACCACAGCACCTTAGCATCTGAGTTCAGTTGTGGAACTCTGATGCTTGGCCTTCCAGATTTATATCTAATGAAAATGAGTTTTATGTACACCAAAGCCAGGACTTGTAAAGGTTAACTGAGAGCTGATTTCTCATTTCTACTGACTGTACTAAACAGCAGGTCTAAGTTAGTTGATTTTTAGAATAGTATAGCTTATACGTTGCTTTGATGTTTCTTGGGGGCAGCATTAGAAATATAGTCTAATACTGACATACTTTGAATCTGGTTTTCAGGTCTGAAACCGAATTTACTTGCACGGCCCGTTGTCAGGAATCTTCTTGCAGGGAGAGTGTGCTACCTCAGTCAGTTTACTCGAGTCCTGGCATGAGCAGATTGACATATGTCTCCAGGTCTGACAGTACCCTGAAGAACACAGCTGTAATACATAATCCAGAGACATACTGGGTAAGAAAATCTTAAACTGTAAATATGTATTAACAAAACAACACCTCTCCTTCACCCCCAAACCAAACCCTTAAATGGTCAGAATAATTCTAAATTGGAAAAGCCTTAAGGTTCTTGGACAGAGCTTAGGACATGCTGTACATAGGGAAAAGGCATTCTGCTTCTCCCCCACTGTCAAGTTAAAGAGATTTTAATTCTGGAATAGATTGTGTTAAATGCACTAACTCTAATGAATATGAACGTAGTAAAACATTCATAGAGCTACCAACTTTTGAAAAAAGGTAGAGTTGGTGTATTTTTCCCCTTTGTTCCTTTCCTCCCCAGTTACTTGTTAAATCATTCTGTTCTTGGAATGCAGTGCAGTATTCCAGTAGTGCTTTGTAGGATCTGTGTTTGCTTTCATCACCCCTGAGGCTTCCTTTCTGCTCAGCCTCGGTGTATGGAGAATTTTTTTTCCTGTGTGAGTTTTTTTTTGTTGTTGTTTCTGGACAAACAGTTATAAATATGCCTCTTAGCTTTAACTTTTTTTTTTAAGGACTGAAAATGTGATTTTCTACCTCTGACAGTCATTCTGACTGTCCTTACTGCTTTAGCAGGGAGTGTACTCTGGGAGTGAAACTTCTGTTCAGACTTGCGATCTTATGCTGATTAAGATAATTGGCATTCTTTTATCTAAATCCACGGGTTCCTTGGAATGTAGAATCTTTGTTATGCCTCCCCCCTTCCAAAACGTGCGGAAATGTGGATGGAGCTTTCAAACAAAAACTAACAAAAGCTGAAAAATGGCATCCATCTCTGTAAATCTGAGTGGTTGCATTTTTTTTTCTTTTCTATTTGCCAAGAGTGAGGCATTTTGGACTGGTGGCGAGTGAAAGCTTAGAGAAGTTCTCTTCCTCCTATAGGAACACCAGCAGCCATGCTCTTTCATGCTGAAAGCATCAGGAAGAAGGAAGTGTGTGTTCTGGCCTGCAGCCCATTTTGTTCTAGGTCTAGCTGCTCAAACTGTGTAGGGAATATCTGTTCTTTTCCATCTTGATGGTTCCAGTGGGAATCACAGTCTTGTGGGAAGGAACCCAGGGGCAAATTTGAGTATTTGCTTGCAGTCAGTGCTGACATAGCATCAGCTCCTGGGTCTATTTCATTCTGAAATACATATGGTTCTAGATTTCTGCTGTCATCTCATGCTCTTGATGCTTTAATGCAACTGACTGCATACTAGTTTGCCTCTGCCCTGAAGAGATGTTACTGTTTGAGTAGTCATTGTTCCCCAGGGTAGTTTAACAAGGAGATCTTCAAGTACTTTGCTGAAATTTGACATTTGTATTATGAATACATTTATAAGTCCCATTTGTAAGGCTGCAGTGTTAAGTTATTCCTTTGGGTTAGTAATCTCTTACAGAGAGAGAGAAAGACAGATCTTAATCTTATTTGTACTTGGTAAGAGCCCTTTCACGTCCCTTGCCTGACAACAAGAAAAAATTAACCTTTGTAACACATCTAAAGAACACTGATTTTTCAGATGGGCGGGGGAAATACTTAGAGTCCCATCCACTGTATTGTGAAGATTCCCAAGTGTGATTCCTGTTGTGGGAGGGTGGTTCTCCCATGGTCAGTCCTCATCCCCCGATTTCTGACAGTGCTGTTGTTAGTAGCCATGAACAGTTCGAGAACATGTAATCACTGCTGCTTTTGATCCTTAACCCAGTAGGAGATTCCTCGAAACATATTTGCGTGTATGCATATTTATGGTTCATGCTTCTTTTTCTCTTGGTTTGATTTTTAAGTACCAAAACCCAAGGCTCTCGGGATAAGTTGCACTCATTCCACCTGTACCACGCTTACCTGCTGAAAGGGAAGG
This sequence comes from Rhynochetos jubatus, assembly GCA_027574665.1. Classification (NCBI taxonomy): domain Eukaryota; kingdom Metazoa; phylum Chordata; class Aves; order Eurypygiformes; family Rhynochetidae; genus Rhynochetos; species Rhynochetos jubatus. The sequence goes on from CM050648.1 coordinate 57,320,147, forward strand.
ACTTTGGAGAATTTCTTTGTCTGAGTACACAAAGAAAGTGTTTGTATCAGTGCATTTTCATGCAACTTAAACTAATCCTCTTTGATTAATGAGTAGTTCAGGACCACTCATCTTTTCAATTTTTTTCTTAAAGAGCTGGCAAGAATGGCTTCAGTAGTGTGGTGTTTTCTTTTGTTCTCAAAAAAATCCGCCTGCTGTGATGTTACTGTAACTTACTGCTTCTAGGTCCTTAGCTTTTACTAGGAACCCTAAGTACGGATTCGGTACCAGGATAAGTCAACTTTTTGTAAGTGGACTTAGAATACTTAGGACTGTTAGAGTACTTGGGGATTCCCATTTCTTGTCAGAAGAAACTTAAACATTAGTAAGCACCTTTGGTTTTGAGAAAGTCGTAAAGAATATATAGAGAAATAATCTATAGCACACTTGCATGCTGCAAGTTAGGATTGATTCTGTCAGAAACAGTGTGGCAAGCAGAACTGAGGAAGCGATTGTCCCCCTGTATTGGGCACTGGTGAGGCTGCATCTCGAATCCTGTGTTCAGGTTTGGGCCCCTCACTGCAAGAAAGATACTGAGGTGCTGGAGCGTGTCCAGAGAAGGGCAACAAAGTTGGGGAAGGGGTTGGAGCACAAGTCCTGTGAGGAGCGGCTGAGGGACCTGGGGTTGTTTAGCCTGGAGGAGGCTCAGGGGAGACCTGATGGCTCTCCACTGCTACCTGAGAGGAGGTTGTAATGAGATGGGTGTTGATCTCTTCTCCCAAGTGACAGGACAAGAGGAAATGATCTCAAGTTCAGAAGAGGGGGAGGTTTAGATTGTATATTAAGAAAAATAACCAAGAGGGTTGTCAGACATTGGAACGGGCTGCCCAGGGAAGTGGTTGAGTCACCATCCCTGGACTTATTTTAGAGATGTGTGGATGTGGTGCTCAGGGACATGGTTTAGTGGTGGACTTGACAGTGCTGGGTTAATGGTTGGACTTGATGATCATCGTAAAAGTCTTTTGTGACCTAAATGATTCTGTGGTTCATGCATTTGTAAACATGAAAATCTTCGTGGTATTGGATCCAAACATGATAAATAAAATTTACTGCAGGTCTGTTTTTTAGAATAATGATGACTGTGAACCTGCCAGTGAGTTTAGGAATCTGCTCCATTAGGTTTGTTTTACAGTACAGTTACTTTCCCACAAAATGATTTTATTGAAATGTAGAAAGTCAAGCAGTTTTGTCTCTGTGGAAGCTGTAATCTCTTCCCCCTCCACTCCCAATTGGTTGCTTATACCCCTACAGTGGGATGGAGGAGATAATTGGAGGGGTGAAAGGGTGGGGTGTGGGGGACTGATGGGTTGACATAAAGACAATCTAGCAAGAGAGGGGGGAGAGCAGGGAGGGAGTGGTGGTGGAAAGTGATGCAAAAGCCATCACTCCCTACCAGCAGACCAATGCTCAGCCAGTCTCCAAGCAACAGCTACTGTGGAAAAATACCCCTGCAGTTTTATTGCTGAGCATGATATCACATGGTATGGATGCTCTCTCTGGTCAGTTGGGGTCAACTGTCCTGACCGTGTCCCATCCCTACCTCTTGCCCACCCCCAGCCTACTCTCTGGAGTGGCAGAGAGAGAAATAGAGACGGCCTTGACACTGTGCAAGTACTACTCAGCGATAGCTACAACACTGGTGTGTTATCGAAACAATGTTGATCATAAATCTAAAACCACAGCACCACAGGGGCTACTGTGAAGAAATAACTCCAGCCCAGCCAGACCCAGTATACCTAGCTAGAATGTGGCTTCGGACAGCAAACAGGTTGAAGTCTCAGGTTTCCTTTTTCAAAGGGAGGAGCCACAGATGTTACAAAAACCAAACTTCAATCTAAGACTTGACAAAGTTCATTTATTTATATTGGATAGCAATACCAGTATTAAGCCCTGTCTTGTTTTCTGTACCCTATTTACTTTCCTAAAACTTCTAATACTGCATATTGTATTTGTTTACTAGAGCGAAAATGCTAGTGAACTGAGCACAACAATAATTCGAGCCAGTCCAACTCCTTTGCAGGAACATACAAATGAAAATCTTGAAGACCACTCATGTCAAAGAACTAGAAAAGAAGCACTGCGTAGTACTGCTCAGAAATCAGAAGAAAATGAACTTGCTGGTCTTAAAAGAAAGCTTGATGATGTACTGGGTCAAGAACTGTCCAAGGAAGGTTTTCCGAAGGATGAAAAGCAGCTTGCGTCTGTTCCTTCAAATGTAGCAGCAAACCATAAGGAGCTAGACCCTGTTAAACCACCTTTACCAAGTACATTCTGCAATTTCCAGCCACTTTCTGTTAATGTTGACGCACAAGAAGCATGGCAGGATCAAACAAGTAAAGCACAGGGACAAGGATTACCATCCTTGAATGTATTGCCGGTATATCCTGGATTAAACACTTACGTGCCGTTCAGTCAAAACTCATCTGGTGAACAATGTGTTCCTATTTCAAGCTTTAAATCCTGTGTCACTACCTCTGAGAGTCAAGCAATTTCTTCTTCTGTTTCAACGTTGCTTACAGGACATTCCCTTGCAGCAACTGCATTTGCACAACAGCATCTGGGAAATAAACCGCCTACTGGAAATACAGTTTTGTCTCAGTTTCATAGCTGCAGCTCTGCAGGGTTTGGTCTTCCACCAGGACTTCCTTGTTCAGGTATCCCAGCAGGACATATTGAGAATCCACTTATGGTAGGAATTCCTTTAGGTCCAAATATTGGCCCGGGCTCTGTGGGTGCAGCTTCACTTGGTAATCCACACTCTGCTTCCTGGAACAAGAATATCTTAAATATAAAATCATGTCTTGGACAACCTCTTGGAGCTGGCAGAAATGAGTGGGAGTTGCTGAAGTCACCTGGTATTGGTAAGTGTGTTTAAATTACAGCTGTGACAAGAATGGTGATAATGGTGATGCTAATATTACAGTAAATAAAACTGAGATGACTACTAAGTGGAACCACAATGTTCTTTCTGCAGGCTTTTTTTATTTTAAAAAAGCTATTAACTACTTTCCCTTGTTTAATGTTGTTCTCTGAATTTAATGTCTATTCTTATAGTCCCCTTAATGGTCTTAAACGAAGTTTTTCATAATCCAGACGAATTTCAGTAGTATTCTTCAACATCCAGTGGTTTTGTGTTTGTAAAGGGTCTAGAACTGTCTTTTGTAGGAGGAAGAGAAATCCTAGATGTAGTTCATGCTAGGTGAGACAAGCCACGGTCTAGAAATTCAGTTGTGTTTTATCTGGAAAGTAGATCACATTTCTGTCTCCAGCCTAACTTGATACAGTCAGTTAAGCCAAAAAATCCGAGAAGGCTAGTGGAGGGCTTGAGCTGTTTTCTGGTTATGAAGGGGAAAGACAAGATACTAAGTTCCTTCTGTACTTTCTGCTATTTCTGTGTCTTGACTAAGCAGTGCAAATTAGGGTTTCATTTCTGGGCTGAGGTTCAACAAGGCCAAGTCCTGCATTTAGGTCCCAACGACCCCAGACAGCGCTACCGGCTTGGGGACAAGTGGCTGGAAAGCTGCCAAGCAGAGAGGGACCTGGGCGTGTTGGTTGACAGCCGGCTGAATATGAGCCAGCAGTGTGCCCGGGTGGCCAAGGCCAACGGCATCCTGGGCTGCATCAGGAACAGTGTGGCCAGCAGGAGCAGGGAAGGGATTGTGCCCCTGTACTGGGCACTGGCGAGGCTGCACCTCGAGTCCTGTGTTCAGGTTTGGGCCCCTCACTGCAAGAAGGACACAGAGATGCTGGAGTGTGTCCAGAGAAGGTGACAAAGCTGGGGAAGGGTCTGGAGAATAAGTCTTATGAGGAGCAGCTGAGGGAGCTGGGGTTGTTTAGCCTGGAGGAGGCTGAGGGGAGACCTGATGGCTCTCTACAGCTACCTGACAGGAGGCAGGTGCTGGCCTGTTCTCCTGGGTAACTGGTGACAAGACAAGAAGAAATGGCCTCAAGTTGCATCAGGGGAGGTTTAGATTAGATAATTAGGATAAAATTCTTCACTGAAGGAGTGGTCAGGCACTGGAACAGGCTGCCCAGGGAAGTGGTGGAGTCACCATCCCTGGAGGTGTTCAGGGGACGTGTAGACGTGGTGCCTGAGGACATGGCCTAGTGGGTACAGCAGTGGCTGGATGATCTTACAGATCTTTTCCAACCTTAGTGATTCTGTGGGATTTTAAGAACTTCTTTTAACCTATGATTTCTTTAGTTGTGTTATTGCTATGCTTTTTTCTGGCTAATTCTTTCAGATGAAATGAGAAGCGATCAAGGTTGAAGGTTTGAATTTGTGACAGTTTATAGGTTATTTTCTGTTTATTGATTTTTCTAAATTATTGATCTTTGTAGTGCATTTTAAGATAGTAAAATGTGAACAATATTACACTTCACGTTTTCAATATATAATAGGTTTTTATATATGTTTTTGAACTCTGAATATCTGTGTAGTATAAACCAGATTTTTGCAAATGAGTTTTTGAGTTTAATTACCAGTAATGCTAGTCTTAGTTTATATTTTCACCTTCATACTGGTGCAGAATTTTCTTTTTTGGAGGGGAATAAGAGTGTGTGGCTTTAGTTACTTGAGCAACAAGTTTTAAAATAAAACTAACTTGAGTGATTATATGTGTCTTTAACTGAGCAGTCAAATTTGACATGAGCACCTATTACTGGGCTTCTGCATGTCATGAAGATTCATCCTTGGCATGCCAAAGAACTCTTCTCTCCATTTGAGTTTTGAGTTGTCATAGTGTTGCAATTCCTCTGTTGTTTTGAATATTTTAGAAGTAAGTACTTCCTGGAAGTAAAACATTTAAAGCAGGATTTCTTTTTGGTTTGGTGATAACTTTTGACAATTTCTACAGCAAAAATCTGCTCTAGGAGTAGACAGTATTTTCTGTAGCAAAAAAATGCCTGAATGCCTTTTTAGGTAACAGTTATACTCTGGTAAAAAGATTTTGATCAGTGTAAACATTCTAAAGAGGTTGAAATACTGATATTCATGTATTATGAGTAGTACTGATTAAACTCTGAACACCGAGTATTTTACGTGAGGTGTGTATACATGTATACGCTTTGTGGGTTAGTGTCTGCATAGGATGTGCTGTTTCTGCAAGTATTTTTGTTCTTTACAGTAGAAGTCCAAGAAAGATGCAAATTAGAAACGATTGAAATTCTGACTCTCAGGCTTGTGGAAAACATTCTTCTGAAAACTGTAGGCATCAAACATTTCTTTGCTGTAACAAAGCAATGGTCAAATGAGTTTATAAACATGACATGGTGGCAGCCTGAGTGCCAATTTTCTTCTGGGTACTTGGAACTAACAGAAGCATCTTTTCCTTCCAAAGGACATGTAAAAGTACCGGAAGAATTGAAGTTGCCTAATGCCTGTTGCGTGGGAATTGCATCACAGACGGTTCTTAGCATTTTTAATCCAACTGAACGGTGGTTACAGGTCAACGTTGGAATACTCAGTGTTTCCGTTAATGGGGAGAAGGTAAGAGATTTTTTAATAAAGCTATGAGAATAATGCTGCAGTCTTGCCAGATGTCATATGTAAAACTAGAGCCCTCTGTACAGATTTGTAATGTTTTCCCTTTTCATAGCTAATAGGCACAAAAGCAGTGCCACCCTCTTTCAGCCAGGCCACCTGACCTGTCCCAAGTATGCATAGAGAAGTGCCACAAGACAGGATTGACTTGTAGAGTTGTTTTGCGTGCGTAAAGCGTGGTAGGTTTGAATTGACTGCTTATTCAGTCTCTCCTTTCTGTGCAAGAACAGTCAGCCCTAGAAAAGAAAGTGTTCATGCAGAGGACTCTTAATGCTAAAACATTTTGTGCCGTTTGCTCCTATTTTTCTTGAAATCAGGAGATGTGTGACAGAGAATGAGAAATATTTGGAGCAGGCTTCAAGCTAGATGGGTTGTTCTGTGGGTTATATGTAGCTTGTAGGCCACAGATGGGCCATCTTGCACTTGAATTTCGTTAAAATCTATCTACTTCGGTAATAGTTCCAGAGGTAAAAGATATCAAGTATGTGAGAATGAGTGAGGTTAAAGGTCCATCAGTATAATTTAATTTCCTTTACTGATGAATACATTTAATATAGAAGACTAACAGCAGCACAAGCATAGTATACTCTGAGCTTCTGGTAATTTGATGTTTGAGAACTTTGGAGCTAGATGTTTTTTCTGTTCGTGCTAGTTTTTGGCAGCCTGCTCTTTAACTAGATAATGTTTTGAAACTGTAGTGTTGTCCACTGTTCTATTCAATTAGGGATTTTATGCACTACTGCTTTTTTCTTTTCTTTTTTTTTTTTAATCTGGTTCTTGCTGGTTTTGTTTGATGGCCTTATTACTGGGAAATAATGGACTTTATATATATTGCTGCTTATAAGTCTTAAATCATTATCCTATCCCTCCTTAGGTATATTTTTTCCAGCAGATATAGCACATGTCTTTCCAGGAATATGGCTTTTGTTTTTCCTGTTATTTTCTCTGAATATTTTTTTCTTTAAAAAACACCAAATCACGTTTTTGTGTTTGTGTATATATATGTGGGTATACCAGAGTTAGGATCTCTTAAATATTTGTCTAGTCACTCAGTATCATGGGACTCCCATGCAGCTTTTCAAATCTGAGATTCTATTGCACCAGGAGGGTTTGGTTTTTTTCCTGGAAAAACCTAGGAGTATGTTCACAACAGAATCTTTAAGGCATCCGCAGTAGGATTTGCGGGTGACTTCCATCCACTGACCTTTTCATTTGTTGTGAAATGATGATCTTTTAAGCAGCCTAAACCACTCATCACAGATATTGGAGGGGAAAGCGATTTTAATATGAATTTCTGAAAACGTGACTTAACAGAATTTGATGTCAAGGTCCACTCTGTTACTTACTCATCATGGAGAAAGTATATGAAAGGGAAATCCAGTTTGCTTTGAGTTACAATGTTTTACCTGTAGATTGGGGGAAATTTTTTACACAGGGTCAGGGAAATTGAGTCAGGATCACGTTGGTGTGGTTTACATAAGTGTTAAAGAAAAGGTAAGGGAGATGCTCTCATTGAGTCACAAGGTTCAAAGTGAGACCCCTTTGCTTTCTAAACTCCTCCTCAGAGAGGAATCTAAGTGAGGCTTAGTCCGCTTCTATTTCTGAACCTTTCCAAGGGTTTGTCAAAGGGGTTAGATGTAGGGATCAGGGTGTGGTGATTTTGTTTTGTATAATTTGGGAATAGCTGCAATTTGACGTAGAATAGCAGTAATTTAAGGTTCATTAACGTTATTAAGATAAATCACAAGATTAGGTTAGGTAACAATCATTGATGAATCAATGTAACTTAGTTAAAGACTTACCAAAGTTGTTAAAGTCAAATTGCATGCACACACTGATGTAGGTATGTATATACACACACACAAATGTGTAACCTGTTAAAATTTCCCCTTGAGTTCAGTGAAAATATTCACGTGTGACACCTTTGCATCTCTCAGGGGGTGAGGGTTGAGCCTCAGGGAGAGGTGTATCAGCCCAGGTCCTGTTGTCAGTCTTTGAGAGTCCTCCAATTTCGCAAACGTGAGAGTTTGAGCTCTGAGAGGTGCCCCACTCGGGGAGATGCCGGGCACAGCCCGTTGCCATCCAGGATTGCTCAAAGGGCCTCACTCGAGACTACTCTTCATAGGGTTGCGAGGTGATTGACTTTAGGCATCAGTAACTTTCCACCCTGGCCACGACTCGGGTTGGTAATTACTGGAGTGCCAGTAATTGCTGGTGCTGACTTGCCCAAGTTTCGATGTGTTTCAGAGTGATTAGTTGTTCTGTTCTTATTCCTCACTGTGGCCAGGTGTTCGAATTCCTGGTGTGCACCGTGATCAGGCAACCAGATTCCCAGCACGGTTAGTGCTGTTCCCCACCTTAGCAGCGCAAGAGTGTTTGGTGCAGTCGGTGGACACTTAACTGCCATGCTCACTGCACAGTGGCCAAGCTTGGCAGGCCTTTCTTAGGCTGTAGAGCAGTCCAGGAGCTGGGGGGGGGGAGATGCACCACCACACCTCTTTCTCCCATCGTTGACAGCAAAAAGCATCAAGTAGAATTGGCTTTGTTTATGTATATTGCTGCTGTTCTTTCTCAAAAATCAGGGGTTTAATTATGAATTCACTTTCAAATACTATCATCACAGTGTTAGTCTTTCACTGGATGCTGGAGAGAATCCCCAGCAACTTGCAGGCTGGTTTATCTAACTCTTTAAATTTAAAGAAAATGTCTGCAGTTGAGTGAGAAGGAAGTGGGCGATGAGCACGAAGATTCACAGAATCAAGATGGAATAATTGATATTGAGCAAAAACATATACAGCGTATCTTTGTAGAGCAGTGGTACCAGATAAACGTCGTCTTTTGAAAGAAGCTATCCTCAGGCAAGAGTTCTGTTGAAAATGACAGTCATTTTGTTTTTCAGATGGATCCTGTGAAATACCAATGTCTGGTTTTCAAGAACAAAACCATCGTGGGAGCCTACTCTACCAACGATCTGAAAATACTATTCTTACCTTGTCATTCGGGGATCTTTCAGTGTATTCTCAATGTTTCATCTTGGCCAGTTTCTGCAGATGCCGAGACAATCGTTCAGGCAGAAGCTCTGGCAAGTAGGGTAGTTCTGACGGCAGTTGCTGAAAATCCAGTTTTAGAAGTAAGTAGCTGCTTATTGTGGTGGTATTTGGGTTAGAATTTTGTTAATAGTTTAATGACACTGGAAAAGAATAGGAATGTAAGGTTGTTCCTCAAAGGAGGCTGGGATTTTTGTTTGGAGTGGGCTGGGAATATGGGCGCTATGTATATGTTTGAGAAGCTTATGTAAGTATCTAGAATATTTCAGTTGTGGAGAAGCAGCTAGCTGGAAATGAACAATTATTCTGCACCTGTCTGAAATGAATAAATTGAAAGGTATTGCTCTTTCATTATTAAAAGCAAGGATGAGACCTTAAACATCTAAAGCTTTCGAAATACCTGCTGTGCTGGATACCATTGGACATTAAAATGTAACAAATAGCATTTATTTCCAATTGTAAGACTTGCTTTATTTTTTACAGCAAGTAGGATTTTTCTTGGTTTCTTGTTACTTTCAGCTTATTTATAGAGAATATTTTCTATTGTTTTGCACTAATTAAAAATTAATCAATGTACAAAATGCTTTGTCTTTTGTTGTATCATGAAGAGCAATCAGGTGGGAGACAGGATGACATTAAGAATTAAATCTGGTTTTATGTAGTCCTAAATTTAAGAGTATGGATAGGCAGAAATGAGCTTGATGGTACTTTTGGCAGTGACTGAACAAATGACATGATAGTCTGTGACATTGCTGATAAAGGTAAAATTTTCAGTCACTAACTGCAACTAACTTTTTTTTTACCTTTTAAGGTGGTCTGTTAACCTGCTTTGGGCTAAGTCTGTGTTTTAAAGTAATGATATTCTAGTTTATTTTGTGGGGTTTTTTTTAATTTGAATACACATGGATGTAATTTTTTAATGCTTCTTCCATAAATCTTAATTTAAATGCATTTTTTAATGCATTTTGGCAAAATCCATAATTTTCCATGTTCTTCACGGTATAGGTCTTTCAAACTTATTCATGTTTAAATTAAACCGTATGCTATATCTTGTTATATTCCTGTAACTGGGAAAAATTTACCAAATAGAAGCTGTATTTTGCCGCAGATCATGACAATTAAGTGTTTTTATGCTAACAAAAAATTAATTACTACTTAGTTTTTTCTTAACTTTTAACTTGCTAAGATGACCTTTTAACTATCTAAAAGTGACATTTCTTACTTGCTAGCAAAAATCGTATTTGAATTTTATTTTTATTTTAAATTAGCCAAACCAATTTGGTTGTGTACTGGTTTTTGGTGGATAAATAACGTGCTAAGATCAGCTTAATTGATTGAGGTGAAATACATAGGAGATGTCCAAAGGGGTTAGTTACAGTTGGCTGTCAAAGGAAACATGTTTCTTGGACTCCTCCTACCATGGGCAGGAGGTGTGTATTGTATGTGGGTACAGCATTAAGAGGATGGAATAAGCAAATAACATCCTTATTTTCCTGATGCTTTTGTATGATAGTATGTTTTGAAGGTTTTACTTCCTTATAAGTTCTGCTTTGCCTTAAAACCAGGTGGAAACAGGAAAGAGAGATTATCTGGATTTTGGTGACTTGACTTCTGGCAGTTGGAAGGCCCTTCCACTAAAACTTATCAACAAAACCCATGCTTTCGTGCCAATTAGGCTTATTATTAATGCTGTAAGTACAGTAAACTGTGCATGTGAAAGTTAACTGCTTGTGAAACTGGATTTTAATACCAAAACACTTTATGTTGTAAGTAAGAAACATACCCTGGACACTCGATGTAAGATTCCCAAAAATGTTTGGTTAGTCAGGAAATAGTTGGGGGTTTTTTTTGTAGGGTTGTAATCTGAGTCGGCTGTAATGGTACCAACAAAAATGCTTCTGGGGTAGGTGCAGGGTTTTGTCTAGTGGTTTGGTTTTTGTTCATTTTGGCTTGGTTTTTTGTTTGTTCGTGGGGTTTGTCTGAGTGGGGGTTTTTTCCCCCTTTTTTGCAGCCCAGCCATGGGCTGCTGCCTGATTTGAGAGCACGGGGCAGCAGACAGCAAAAGGACTGTGTTGCCTAATCCTCTGAGAAGATTGAGACCTATTCCACTGTTCAAGTGGAGCAGCTGGCTGTTCAAACCAGCAGCCAAACTTGCTTTGTAGCCAGTTTAACGTGTTCTCTCTTCCTCTGCAGGAGCAGGACTCTTCACTCTATCCAACTTGTCTCCCACTGGACAGTAACAGCCTGTATTACAGGCTGCAGTATGCTTATCTGCATCCCTGTGGCAATGCAGGTTTCAGATTTTTGGCTAGGCTGGCTGCTGGTTGGAGCTGTGGGTAGAGCTGCTCTTGTTCCCTTATGCGAGGGGACAAGAAAGGACTGGTCTTATGTTAAGACTGGATCAGGTGATCTTGGTGACTAGTGAGGTTTGGTCTTGTACAGCCAAACTTCTTGAAGGCTTAAACTAACTGGTTCCAGCTCATCTCCTTTTATCGTAGAGGAATTTCTGACTATTTTTAGAGGGTTTGCTGAACAATCACATACTAACTGAAATTACAGGCTTGTTTTTTCCAAACTACTTGGATCATTCAGAACTTGCCTTGTATTTCTCAGCTTTATCAGTATTATTGTTAGTGATGAGAAGATATTTAATGCTTTCAACACTTTCTCTTTGACAGAATGCAGTAGCTTGGCGTTGCTTTACGTTTTCAAAGGAACCCGTTAATTCTTCTAATGAACAACCACTTCAGATGGATGCAGTTTCTCAGATAGCAGCTCCATCAGTTGTAAATCATGTGATACATGCAAGCTATGATGGCCAAGTGAGTAGTTTGTAGCTGACTGGTTCCTCCAGTTACTTGCTCTCTGAAATGATGCTTCTTAATAGCTAGTTGACAGTAATGATTTGGGGGGAGTCTGCCTATTTGAGCAGTGGAGTTTTGTTGCTAGCTTTTTTTTTTTCTCTTCAGTAATTCTTTCCCCTCCCCTAAAATAAGTGAACCAATTTCTTTTTCAGGATCCTGAAGCTTTAACAGTTTGGGTTCTGTTCCATGCACCTAAGAAACAAATTTCTTGTTCAGGTATAGCAATTTGATTTTCATTTCAACTAAAACACATTTAATTTTTGATGTATGCGTGTGTTAGAATTGCAGGAACAGACTGCAAATTTGAAATGAAACATTCCATCTTTGCTTTGTCCTAGTATTTTGGGTATTGCATTCAATTTTAGTAACTGAAGGAGGTGGCATGCTTCTGTGTCTTAATCTTTTAGATGTATTTAACAGGGGTGTTTATACTTTGGTATCAAGCTGTACAAAGTGGTTACCTACTGCAAGATGTGTGGAATTGGCTTTACTCCATTTGCTGAGGGAATTAAATCATCACTTAAGAAAACACTTAAGTGTTTGCAAAATAGATAAGAAGTTTGAAGAAACCTCTTCCGCCTTCCTAAATAGGAAATAGTACATTTATCAACTAGTTTGAGTAGTGTGTTTAGATGGGGGTTTTGTTTGCTTTAGGAACAATTTCAGCCACGTTTGACAGAAAAATCTTTAAGATCCTGTGAGACTTGATTTAAAAGGAAAAAAGTGTTGCCAGTGTAATGGGGAAAGCTGCTGTTAATATCCCCACACACTGATATATTAAGATTGGACAGTAGCCGTATTGAGTCATGCATCTATAGGAATGGCCTTTGCTGCGAGCAGACTTGCTTGCTTTTGTTACTTATGGAATTGTTCCTAGGTCCCTTGGGTCCAGCGGATGAATTCTTGGCAAGAGTTGATGTGGAAGTGGATAGTCCAGGACCTAGCAGTGTAATTAAAAGTATTCCTCTCCGAGCAAGAGCTGGAACAGCAAGGATACATGCTCCAAAGGACTTACAGGTTTGCATGTATCTATGAAGTGTGTTTTAATAATAGTTTGCGTCTCCTAGACAACTTCTTTTGTAATGTTTGGTTTTAGTATTTATATATATATGTGTAACAAGTGTGTGTGTGTGTGTGTGTGTATATGCACACCTACATACACACACATACATCTTTACATTTTCTAGACAATATATCTGTCTACCAGTGTGGGTTCAACAGCCAAACAGCAGCTGCCATTGAAAAATGCTGGAAACATTGGTGTATATTTGAAAGTTAAGGTAGGTTGGCTTCTCCATCTTGAAGTCATGAGTTTTGTGCCATTATTGTATTGAAACTAGAGCAGAGTCTTGGGATCCTAGCTCAACTGTGTGGTTTTACAGAAGGGTTACAACTGTACGTAAAGAGAATGAAACATAGCCAAGAGATTAGCTAGCATGATTGGGAAAAGCACATGGGAGTTTTGTTGCTCACCTTCAGTTATATTTGTTTAATGAGCATATTTCTGTGATGTTTAACAAATAGATTTTAACAAGTGGATAATGGATATGTGCAAGTAATGAATCCTGTGCTGTGCAGCAGATGTTAATTAGCTAGTGGAGTAAAGAAAAGAGGAATATTAGCAGTGGGAAACATCTCTATTTTCTACGAAAGCTGTGTTAGTTTTCAGTGGACGTCTTGCCAGCTCAAGTATGAAGCGAGTTTTTATCAGATGCGTGATCTCTTAACTTTAATTTTCTTAAGAATCCACGGAAAGTATGGTCCCAGACTGAAAGGAAACTGGACACATTTGAAACAATCATTTCAACGTCAACAGAAGGAGTAGTCAATCCCCTTTTACATTTAAAACAAAAAAAAAAGGAGGGTTGTCACCCCATAGTTTCTTGGAGCAGAGGCTATGGAAATAGGATGCATGACTAGTGTCACAAATACCACATCAACGTGATGATACTGGATGCTAATTGCTACCAGTAATGGGTGATACCAGCGTTGAGACTAGTGATGTTACTTCACTAGTGGTGTACTGTTCCCATGTTGTACTTGCTGTTAAATTCTTTACGTCTCTTTGTGGTCCCTTCAGTTTTGTGTACACAGTTGATGTCTTCAGATGCCTCTTTTAGAGCTATTTGTATTATAGAGTCCAACTTTTTAGAAGGGTTTAAGTAGTGCAGGGTTATGGGAAGGTTCTGAAGGTGCCAGGTACATTTGAATTGTCTGAGCTGACGTACAATAGATCCACAACCAAATTGTATTATATGCTGTAGCAATGTTTACTCTCTTAAAACAAGTAACCAACTCTTTTCCCCTTGCCCACATTCAGACATCAAATCAGGACAGCTGCTTTGCTGTTGAACCTGAGGGTCTTTTCCTTCTTCCTGGAGAAGAACGAGAAGTGACTGTTCTGTTTTTTCCAAAAACCAGAATGACTATAGAAAGGTAACATAACTGATTTTATGCTGCTTGTTTTAAACAGAGCTACCTTTGACCTTAAGGTCATTAACAAATTGAAAGTTTTACCCACAAGGGAAACTTTGAGTTTAGTTGTTTTTGTGAGAGTCCTCATTCATTGCAAAGTAGATTTTTGGTAGGGTTCGCCTGTTGCGTAGATTCCCTGCCTCTTTTGCTGTATGTAGCTAATAATTCCCGGCACAGATCAACAGATGTCCTGAGACTTGTTTAGTGTGAATAAATGGAGTAAGTCCCTGAAGCCCTTTATATGGTGGTACTTTCTGAAATACAGCACGGCTTTAGCATACTTATCTCCAGCAGACCCTTCAGTACTTCTCTCTTCTTCACTCCACTGAGACAGTGGAAATGTTATTTCTGCTTTACGTATGAAAAAACTCAAGCACAGATCCAGGATCAAAAGAATTCGTTAATGTTGGCTGCCACAACCAAATTAAAGCTGGGCTGTAAATCCTGTGCCACACCGATGTACATGTTCCGTTTGCAGATGTGAGCGCCTGTGTTTTTGCACATTAGCACCTGTCGAACTTCATTCAGTGAAATAGACTTGATTGGTTCAAGTGACTGTTGTGGTGTCAGGGCAGGTTTTTGGCAGTGGCAGGGCTCTGACTCATTTCTCCAGAGCAGGTTTTCTTCTGGTTACATGTTTTCCAGTTTCTGCTATAATAGAGCAAGAATGGACAAAGGAATCTGTCCAAAATATGTTGAGCTTCACTACCCGGTGCCTTAAATAAAACAATGAGAAGTTCTGTGCTAACAGCACAGTGCTACTAATGTATAGGCACGCAAAGTGATTAATCTTCGCTTTCCTGTGGCTTTACGTATAACTGCTTTGCTTTACAGGCTCAAAGTACTCAGTAGGGTTGGAAACTTTTCAGTCGGCTTGCAAATGGTGCCAAACTAGTAAACTGACTAAAGCAGTAACGAGAATTAACATTTCCTACTGATGGGGCAGGGCTCTGTCAGCAGCCATCATAGTTCAGTGACAGCTAGAGTTCTTGAGTTTCATTCCTGGCTCTAAGTGGGTCTGTGCTGTAGTAAATTCAGCCTATTCTTTACAAGCTTGGTTTCCTTCGTGCCCTATGCCTCTCTTCCTATGTTTTTCTGTTTTGTTTTTCTGATTCTTTTTTCTCTTCTTCCCTCTATTGTTAGATACTTTCAATCTCCTCTTCCTTCACTTTGGTTTTTTGTTTTATTTCTCTATTGTCTTCTGTCACACTTAATTAGACAGCACTTTCTTTTTCCTGGTTCCTCTTCTGTGTGTGCGGTGTTTTTTTCTAGTGTGTCGAGTTTCTTTTGTGTTTTCTTAGCTACTTAGGCCCAGCTTTCCTATTCAGTATCAGCCCATTTCTTTCTACTTCATTATTATTCATGATGCTCTCATTCCTCTGTTTCTCTGCTCTGCCTGAAGAAGGCAGGAGTCATCTGCGCTTGCTTGTGTCCTATAAGGTAGACACTGTATCATGAAAAGCCAGCTGTAGGTGGTTTGTTCCCTGTCTGTGGGCCCAGTGTTTCTTCCTTACAGCAATCACAGGAAATGAAGTGAAGAAAAAATCTTGGGTTTGTGGCTTAGAATGCTAACTGGACTTAGAGTTGAATTTTGACTCTCCTGGGTGTCTCACACTTGTAAAACTTCAATGAAGTTTCCCAGATATTTCAAAAGGCATCTCTCATGTAAGTAGAAACAGCCAGACTTTGTTTCTTTCGAGAATTAGTCTGTCAAAATAATGAGAAGTCAGCATGGGCTAAAAATAATTTGCCTGGCTGTAGTCTTCAAAACACTTATGTGAACCATTTCCAGATGAAATACTTCAGAAGATTGCTTGAGGTACATGTGGCATGCCTATTTGCAAACCAAAGGATTTAAATTTTGCTATGCCTAAAGCTGGCCTTTGTTATAAAATTAGAAAACAAAAAGTATTTGTATTTTCCCCTTAAGAAGGTAATTTAAAAAGCCCTATCTATAATTTTTTTCAGTTATGTTTTGTTTTCCTCATGTCATCTTGTTCTGTGTTGGGTTTTAAACTTATTATTTCATTTTCACAGTACTTTGAAAATCCTTGTGCTGCCATCAGGGCCTCAGTATGAAGTGGTGATAAGAGGTGAGGTGGAATCTGAGGAAAACAGACCTATGTCTACAGCTGCTGACTGCTCAGACATCCCGCCCATTCTCTCCAACAAGCAGTTCATTGCCTGGGGAGGAGTAACACTTGGAACATCTGTGTATGTATAAGCTGGGCAGCTGTTCATATAGAGTATCATGTGATGTATTTTGTACTGCACTTACTTGAAAAAAAACTTCCTTACTCTCCCTGTTCACATTAATAATCCACAGGTGACAGACTGAGCTGCTTTGTGACTCACGTGAGAGAAGCAGTATATGACAATTAGTTTCTTGTGCAAGAAATTTTTGGAAACAAACTGTGATCTTGTTTGATGTTTTTTATTCTTCAGGACTCTTTGGTTATCATTAGAATAATATCTGATTCTGTAAGATTAGTGTGTTATGTAAGTAGAAATGTAGTAGAACATATTTTCCAAGCAAGTTGATGGAAAAATTCTATTGGTTCTCTTGACACTTGCCTCTTGCTGCAGATAAATCTCTGTGTTGCTTTGTCTTTACTTCATCCACTGAGACTAGAAGGAATCCAGTCTGGTAGTGTGATTTAACCATCCGAATAGCACAGGATGTTGAACATCCCTGTATTAATTTATTTGAATTAGTTCCAATGCTGAAACTTTTAGTGATGGAGAATCCATTGCATTCCTAATTGATTACTTTATCCTTCAGACTTGTTCTTGTGAACACATACACATACATAGTTAATTTACATTTGCTGTAAAATCTAACTGATCTTTGTATTTTTCAGCCAGCAGAAGTTAACTCTAAGAAATGACTCTCCATCTGTGACCCAGCATTTAAGACTCTTGATAAGAGGCCAGGATCAAGACTGCTTTCAGGTAACTGTCAGGAACATTACTTTAGTGTTTGCCAAGTATCAGAATACATTTGTAATAAAAATGTCTTTGCCCTGAAGGGTTGTTCCTGGCAGTGACTAGCAGGCTGTGTATTTGCTCTGAGGACGTGGTAGCAGTGCTTAAGCTACGCTGGCAACCTTAGGGAGAGCTGAAGCCACATCAGTGCTGCAGCAAATTGGAGCTCAGTTTACAGCTCTTCGAGCTGCTGTAGCACAACAGAGTCGCTCCCTGGTGGAATGCAGAGTCAGTGGCACTGGCAGGAGGGATTCCAGACCTCACTCCAAGGGACTCAGTGTACACGAGGGAGGAAAAAACCCCTGCAATTAGCTTTTGGGAATTACCATGAACAGAGGTGTGTTGCTGTGTATTCTGCATACATTTATATCCTCCTCTTTTCCTCAGATGTTCAGATTTGATATATAAAATCTTCAACCGAGAGGGAATTAATGTAGTGCTGGTTAAGCTCAGCCTCACTGTGTTGCGCATTGAAAGCGGAAAAACCTCTGTGGTCTAAACGGAGAGGCATCAATATGCTCATTGTGGGGATGCAAATTATCTTGAGCTTGGTCTTTTCTGTTGCGTCTGAAGCATTGCACCCTTAAATATGTGCCATTGTCAACTGAGTTAATCCAGATTTTGAAGAAGGTAATTTTGGGTTACTATGCAAGTCGTCTTACTGCTTTGTTTTTCTCAATGTAGTCACTCACTTCTGACGTCTTTGTTTTTATAGCTGCAAAGTATATTCGGATCAGAAGAACGCTTAACTAGTAGTTGGGAACTCAAAATCCGTCCCAAAGAAGATACTAACATATACTTGATATTTGCACCTACTCGAATAACTTGCTGCTTTGCAAAGCTGGAAATCAAACAGCTGGGGATTCGATCACAGCCAGGAATTAAGTTTACTGTAAGAGTCCCAACCTAACTTCTAATAATTTTAAACATACATTTTTGTAATTATTTTAAATCTAGCACTGAATAGCTGTTTCTGTTGAAGTTGAAACTTTTCAATATACACCCCATGCATACCTGTGTACTTGTTTAAGATTGTTGGGGCACGGAATTTTGCAGTTTGAACATTAGAACAGAGAAACAGATTTTAACTGTAGAACTGTCAAAAAATCTGAACTTGTCTTTTATAGGTGGGCCTTAAATAAATGTTCAGTAAAACATGAAACAGTGGGAATAAGCATAGACTTATTTCTTGCAAAGTCTTTTCTGTTCTATTTTTAAGCATTTTTGTTCATATTTCTGTAACTCTTTATATAGTTTACTATAGCTGTACAAAAGTTTTAGTAAGAAAGTTTCTTTCATTTGAAGTACTTTTTTTGTTATTTTTTCCCTTTTTTTCCCCAGATACCATTGTCCGGATATGGAGGAACAAGCAATATAACTTTAGAAAATGTTAAAAAACTGTCAGATAGTTACATGGTAACACTGGATGTATTATTGCCTGCTAGAGTAAGGAAAGCCTCCTTCCACATCAGAAATAGAGGTTCTCGGGCTGCCTATGTTAAGGCAGTGTGCTTTGCAAACCTACAGACAAAAACAGTTATGGATCCTCAGGTGATGGTGGTATCTCCAGAGAAGTTTGTACTGAGAGAAGAAACACATGAAGTAAGTATACCACCTGATGCTGAGCAGGTTTTATTAAATTAAATTAAAATAAATGTGATAAATGAGAATGTCTGACTAGTTCTTTATTAAAATCTCGCTTATGTTAAATTGTTTCACTTGTTTTGCAGTAAATTGTTGACTTACATTCTAAATATTAGTACTGACAAGAAGTTTTCTATGTTGTTTATTATATCAGGTGATTACTGTAACATGGAATCCAATGGAAAAGGAAAAGAACTTCCATAAAACAAACACATTGTTATCAACAGTATGTTTTTTTTGTGGAGACGAAGTTTCTAGGCAGCAGTATCGTAGGTAAGATGTACTTTGCTCTTCTAACTGAGACAGATATTGAATAAAAAGTTAAAACTAGAGGTGTATGCTACCATCAGTGTGGTTTTAACATGCTTCCAAAAACAGCAAGAACAAACCAAAAGGCATTGATGATATGGAGAAATCTAGAAAGTCTTAATATCTAGTAAGTTGTTCAGCAGGGGTTTGGTTTGTTTACTTGTGGTATTGTTCACACACGGTAGCTACAACCCTAGTTAGGGGGTTATCTTCTTTTTACATTCTTGAAGTTGAGTGTGTTGGGTTTGGGGGTTTTTTTTTAATTGGAAGAGAGTTGTGTTGTATCTTTGTCTCTTTCCCGATGTATGTAGCTACATTTTTTAAAGAAAAGGCTCATGAAAGGCATAGTACTGAAATTCACTAGTATTAGGTTTTGACCAAGATTTGTGTCTGAGTCTGCTGAATTCTGTTGATGGAAACAGAGTAGTTGTGTGTGTGGGAGAAATAATAGCCACATGTGCTCATAACACACTGATGAAATTTGTAGAATATATCTGACAGAGCTTAAGTAGGGGCTGTGTTACTGTGCATTTCAATTTGCATAACTTGTATGCACAGAAATCCATTTAATGACAAATGTTAAGAATAGGCAGAGGTGCTGATGATCATAATTCAGTGCAAACTGTTAGAATGGCAGTATTTCACTATTGCTTTTAAATGGCATTGTCTGAAACTTGATGAAGGTCATTGTGTTGATTGTTGTCCGAATGAAGCATTGAACAGCTGAATTTAACTATGTGACTGGATAAAAAGCTAATGGAATAGCTGCATTTGTGACCTTCTTGGTAGAAAATTGGCTTATCTTAGATATCTTGGAAGATACTTGTTACTGATTTTTTTTTTTTTGTATGAACTCTTGTCTGAGGCAACATTCACTATCAATGAATCCTTCTCAAAGGGCAGAAATACTTAGGTAGAAGTTTTGATCTACTGATCAACAGAAAACCCACTGAGAAGCTTGATGCACATATATAGGTAGGGCTGGAAACTTATTGTTCAGCCTCTAGACACTAGTGAGTGAGTGAAATGATTTGCTGCTGAATTTATTAGTCAGCAGGTATGGTATTTGGTACTTGAACATGGTCACCTAGTTGGTTTTTTCTCGGTGGAAGGTTCTCTGAAGTGTCCCTCGATAATTTCAGAGGGGTGCTTATTTCTTGAAATGCCTGAGTGCTGGAAGCCAGTCAAACCCCATTCTGTAATGGTGTACTAGAATGAGAACTTGATTTGGGACTTGAGGGCAGGAATGTGGCCTGAGTAACCTGCCTAGTCTGCCAATTTGTGCCTCAAGGTCTTTACTCCAAAAATACACATAGTCAGCAGCCTGGTAAGTAGCTTAGACCTGAGAGTTAGTAGTGCTGAGGTATTCTTTCCACTTCCACAGCTGTGACCGTTTCTGAGTGCCAGGTTTCCTCTTACTGACCTGTAGCTTCCCGTTTTTTTCCCTAGAGCTATTTATATCCCTATGCCTCCCAGTCTTTTCTGTCCTGTTGGCAGTCATGCTCCTTGGCTCCATGTTCCTGCTGTTGGCTGGCACCTGCTGCCACTCTGCCATTGACTAGTCAATTTTTCCTCTAAAAAAGGCTTTCACTTGGGTTCAAAATAGCATTCACCTGCTTCCTGTGGTGACTGAAAAATCACTCAGATGCCTGATGTACTTATAAGAAATCTAGGTAGGTGTGGCTGACAGCAGAGAACAAATTTCTTGGAAAGACAAGTGCATGGTAGCCATTATTTCAGTGGTTCCTTTTACTGTGCAGCAGTAGAGCAGGTATTTCTTTAAGTGTTTTAACATTATGAGAAGTTATAAACAAATGCTCATAGATTTGAGCTTGGTGTATTCAAGAAATGATAAAGTTAGAATTATGATGGATTCTTGCCAATCTTACCAATCTTTTCAAATTGTTGTTTCCAATACTTTGTGTAATTTAATGACTCTTGTTGCCTTTCTTTGACAGAGCTATGATGTATAAACCTGAGGTAGAAAAACACATAATCCCAGAAAACAGTTTATTGAAAAACATTGTGTTTGACGAAGAATTTCAAGGGGAGCAGCTTGTGACAGAAGGTAGGCCTATGACTTGCTACAAGGAAAATGTAATACTTGTTTTCAGGTGAAAAAATAGGCTTTTAGCCTTGAGTCCTACTTATTTTTCCACTATTTCTTTTTTCATGAATGTAGAAGCAAAATTCTCAATTTGGATGGAACTTGCTTTCTTTCCTTCAGTGCCTGTCTACTTAAACAATTTACTGTACTCCTAGTGGAATGAACTCCCAGTGTGTGAAAGTTAGAGCATGAAAAATGCTCAGTGTATTTGGAGAGTATTTGCCTTAAAAATTGAGAAAGATACAGATTCTCATACACATTTATGCTATATGTGAAAATCATCAACTTTGCTGACATTAAAACATATATTTCCCTTCCCAAATTAAGTAACATCATATTGCTTTGTACTCCTGCTTGTGTTAGCAAGGAATTTAGTAAAAAAGAATGTGGTATACTGTAAAGGTGTCCTTACCCATCCCTACTGCCCCAGAACTTCCAAACCACCAAAAAGCAAACCCACCCCTAATAAAACTGTTAAACCTCACAAGGGTACAAGTAGCTCTTAGAAAAGTAAACTAGGTTATTCTTACTCATTATGACAATGATAGAAACTTCAAGCCCTTCCTTACCTTTCTGTCACCCAGGGATGTCCAGTGTGAAGAGTACACTCCTGCTTTACACAGATTAGAGTTCACTGTCTTTTCAGTGGGAATATCCATAGGCTTTTCTGCTGCATGTTCGTGTAAGTCAGGTATTTTGCAGGAACTAATAGTAGTACCTAGAATTAAGAAATCTGATTTTTTATTTCTTCTGTAAGAGACTGTCTTTTAGGTGAAAAGTGAGTTATTTTTTCACCATCTAAATGCTTTTTTTACTTTTTGACCTTTTAAATGAAGGAGGATGCTGAAAAACTCGAAGGATCAAATATCTTGGCTATAAGGATTGCTTTTAACATAAAGTTTGATCCCTAGACTGTTTGGGTCTCTTACTCGTTGTCTTAATTCACAGAGGTATTTAAAATTAGTATGTCTTAATACTATTTTTTCATTCGTATTAATACTAATTAATTCTTAATTAATAGTATTAGAAATGGTAATGAGAAATTAGTGTTTGAAATAGCGTGGTGTCAGTTTTTCACCAATCTGCTCACTTGATGCCCGAGTGTAGTGTGGTCCAGGGCCAGCAGCTGGAGGGATCCAGGCTGTACGTCTGTATGTTCCCAGTAATCAGTCTTCATCCTCATCAGCCAGAGGGGACAGAACGAGGCCACTGGTGCTGTTTGTGTTTCTGTCTGTAGTGGTCTGTGTGGCTGGCTCTGTGTGTGCACGTGTCCGGGGGTGCTTACTAGGAACACGTGCTCAGCCTTGCTCCTGGTAGGGACGTGTGGCAGCCTCACCTCTCTCAGGCTGCCAGATGCAGTTACTCCCAAACACTAACGTGCTGTGCTGCCCTAACCACATGTGTTTTACCTACTGAGCTAATATATTCCTAGTCGCCAAGGGATGCTTCAGTGACAGATTGAAAAGAGGCAGTGGTTGTCGATATTCAGCATCTACCAACGTTTTATTCTAAAGCAATCTGAAACATTTTGTGATTTCTGTGCTTGCATCATGAAAATAAATAGTTTCCATTGCATATTAGCATCTTGTCTGCATATGGATATACTGTTAAAGGCGGGAAGCAATTCTGATCAAGTATCCTTCACAAGATCATCTTGGGCATCACATGGTGTACTTCAGTATATCTTCTAGGATCTAAGCCTTTGCATAAAGCTGTTTGTTGTGGTTGTGAAGGTGGCACCATCATGCTGTTCGTATGCTGTGATTTGGGTCTGACGCTTTTGGCTCTGGATTTGTGTGCGCTCTGGCCTTGGCATTCAAAGTTATCTTAATGATATAACGAACTAGCCATTTGATATTTTAAGTTGGTGAAAATGAGATGGGTTGTAAGAATTAAATATTTAACGGGTTATTTGAAAATTGAGATTTCCTGAACTGAATGGAATTCAGTTGAAGGGTGTGGGAGGGATTGAAAGAAACTTAGAGCGGAAATAATGGTCGTCCTAAAGAATGAACGTATTTCTGTACCAAATTTAGTTATATATATATATATGACAAAATAAATAATTTACTCCAAAAAACCACATTCTGCTAGACTTTTTTTTTGCAGCGCTTAGGTTTGTTAACAAGCTTCTGGATGCATGTAAACTCTTAACTAAAAGCATTTCTATGACAGATGTTGCGCTGTCTTATCTGCAGCTGAGTTGTAGAAGCTATATACAGATATTAATAGTCGTCCCTGGTATCTACTATGTAGATCTAGGCAGCAAAGGAAGTACTGGTTGGATCAAATGTATCCTGTGTGAGAAGTGTTCCCTTCTTCATTCTGTCTATTCAACATGAAATGGCTCAAAGCAAAGGCGAAAACTTTGACCTCATTATTAAATATTTTGATGAAACACTATTATTTTTAAGTTGTACTCTTAGATTCCTGACTCTTTGAATATTTACAAGTATAATTAATTAAATAATGAAGTGTTACATTGAATAGAATAAGTAATTGAAAAATAGCTTCTCTCAAGTTGAATGTCTTTCTGTGAAGCCTTAGGAATGCATTAGTCTTATTTGTTAGGGTAAAAAAAGTAAAAATTGACTTTAACTTGGCATAGAATCAGATTAGTATGTACTATTTGTATAAAGGTGGAAAATATCTTTTAATTAAAAAGTTAAAATTGGTGTGTACTTAGTTTTATATTCCATCTCATGTTAGTGTTTCTTTATGCCTGATAACTGAACTTGCAATAAGTAATATTTTGAATGACCTAGAATATCTTCACCAACAGATCATTAACTCGGTCTATATCCTACATTTCTGTTGTGTAATTTCTTAGTATTCTAGAACTGTTCTTATTGGAATTACTCTATTGCTTTCATTTTTAGTGTGTGATATTCCACGGAGGACAAATGATATCCATCTTTTCTATGCAAACATGCGAAAGCTTATCCTTTCTGTAGTTGGCTATTCCACTTTTGATCGGGATGGATTTCAGCAGGCTCCTGGACGTACTCTGGAGTTGGACAGGTAATGTAACTGTAAGGCTAACTGCCAAATAATGCCTAACTGAACTGCATCTCCTTTTATTCAAGACTTTCATGTCAGTGATGAAAGTTGACTTGCTTTACAAGTGAAAGATCTGGCTCTATAATGAGAACGGCTCCAATGAATATCTAGGTGGCTTTTCTACTGTTTTTCTCTATTTAGTCTGTTTAAGCTGTTACTACAACTTTAAAATATTCTCTCAGCTGACACCGCTAACTTTATCTGCAACTTCCTATCCTTCATCTGAAAGAACTGGATTTTTCCCATAGGCATTTCCACAGTGCGTTTGTTTTTGTAGTCCTGATAGGACTATAATCACTTCATTCCTTGTGATGAATTTTTGATGTCTGGGATGGAAATTGGTATATTAGGAAGGCTTAGTGTCCAGCCCAAATGCCAGCCTTTCCATGTAGCGTGTACTCATTGGAAGAATGATCAGTGCTGAGGCTACCCCCACCCCCGTCACTCCCTCGAGTGAAGTGGTCCATTACTGGGAGGATTTCTTTGGAGGACTGAGAGACCTGGTCTTTAAAAAGGACCTGTTGCTTTTGTTTAGACAGATTGCTGTAGCATTTGGAGCCCTGAAAAGGGAAAGAAAAGGCTAAATCCTATACAGGTTCTAAGATAGCGTAGCATGAAACCAAAATAAAAATGGGTTAACTGTAACACTCCAAGGAATATATTTCCATAGGTTATTTCCTGAGTCTTTCATGTTTTTTATTCTCAAAGATCCCGTTACATAGGTGACGAAAGGGTCGTGCCTAGTCCTGTTGTGTTTAACATCTGTGTATGTAGAAGTTGTCATGGAAGTGCGTGTACCTGTTAACCTACAGATGCTGAACATGTTGGGACACCTGGCAGATTTGTTGGCTGGCAAGGTGTTTGTCAGGCATAGTGGGACTGTGAAGCTAGAGTTTGGAAACAAATATCTGCAGCAGCAAGCAGGACACTTCTCTTATTTGGTGGTGGTCGTTTGCTTTTTCCACTCGATAGCATCACTTTTTCTAGATTTGAATTTATTCCTTAGCTAAGCATCAGGAGGATCTTAATTTTCTGAGTAAGCTTTAATTCTTAGAAGAGATCTGAGTGTGTTAACTACTAATCTGACTGTTAGGAAATTCCACGGCAAGGAATTATGTGAATCAGTAGCCTTCCTGGTTCCATTGCTGTTGTAAGGGATGAATTCTCACAGGTATTAGTTCAGCTGTCCTGAACTGATTCAGGATTCTCAGAAGCATTCAAAGTAGAAGTAGAAACAATAGGAAGAGCTATATGTTTGCACAATGTTGTATAGAGTAAAAGTTAACCTGGGGTTTTTTCTTCTTCTTTAATTGTTGATTTCTGCTTTTATTTTAGCATTTAAAAACAAACTTGTTGTGAGTTAAGCTTTAAAATGAAGAAAATAGCTGAATCCTAGAATAACAGCTTCCTGGCTTTCAGATGTGAGCGTATCTGCCGTGTATTTTGCAAACAAAGATGTGAAAGGCCATGAAGATGATGAAGGGGTTGGAGCATCTGTTTTGCAAGGACAGACTAAGAGCTGGGTTTGTTTAGTGTTGAGCAGAGAAGGCTTGAACAGGGGGAGGATCTGATCAGTGTGCATAAATACTTGATAGGGAAGTTAAGAAGAGGAAGACTGAGTCTTTCTGGTGGTGTCCAGTGACAGGACAAGAGACAATGGACACAAACTGAAACGCAGGAAACTCAGTTTGAACATGAGGAAAGCCCCTTTGTTTTTTCTGGTGAGGGTGGCCAGACACTGGAACGGGTTGCCCAGAGAGGTTGTACAGTCTTATCTGTGGAGAAATTCAAAACCTGACAGGATAATGCCCTAAGTAGCCTGCTGTAGCTGACCCTGCTTTGGACAGGCGTGTTGGACTAGGTGATCTCCAGAGATCCCTACTGACTTCCAGCATTCTTTGAAAGATAACTTGCATTGCCAAATTTCTCTCTGTGGTACCTTCTTAATCTGAGTAAATTATGTCTAGAAAAGGCGGTTTACTGTATTATCACCTTAAGATAACTTATTTTAGCACCTTCCATTCTGAATGATACCTTCCACTTCTAAGTATTCTGTGAAAAAGCTGTGTCGTGATACAGCTGCTGAATTATTTTTTTCCTAATAATGGAGAACTAAATTAAATTGAAGGCCCATGTAAAGAACACTGTATTTTGGTTCTAAATTTTGAGAAATACTCAGAGTAGGCTATTATAATTACTCATAAGTTATTTTTATTACTACTTTTGCTTAATGCAATCTTAATTTTCAGATTTGAGAACTCTGTCAGACACATCAATGCAACTTTGGATGTTCTTCCTGTTAAAGGACCTCAGGGTCCTCCATTACCTGTAAAAACTGATGATCTGGTTCAGAATAAAGCAGATGCTCAACAGACTTGGGCCGTTAAACCTGAGTACTTGACTTTGGCATCTCCTTCTATTAGTAAGTATTTTTTGAGGTTAATAAAATAACCATTCTAGTAGTAAAGTAACTGTACTGCATACTGTATTTGTAGTTATTTTGTGTTTGTGAATGTCGCTTGGCCAGTCACCTTGCTGCAGTAGTTTTACATCTAAATAGCAGACTTGGTTCTGAACACAGTTTTGGTTGAACTGTTGGAGGGAGTGTGCTCTGTTGTGTATACATAGAATATGCACTTCATACCTATGAAGATTTTAAAGCATTGTGAAGTAAAAAATGGGACAGAAAATGCTTTATTGCAATCGGTGCCTCTCTGAATCTTGGGCACGTGTGTGAATTTTGGTACATGTTATGTTTTTTACTTTTTTTGTATTACAGGTGGAACAGCGGACACTGGTCATGTACAAATTGTCAACTGTTCTAATAGGATGTTGTCATTTGAGCTTTCATGGCCAGCTCACTGCCTTACTATAACCCCACAACATGGAGCTATTGAACCAGAGTAAGTTTCTTTTCATAGGTTTCCTCTGGGTCTGAAAGTGTGGTGAGATGTTGGAGGAATTTAGTTTTAGTTAGTTTAGTAATTTAGCTAATGTAGGAATTGTAGTTAGTTTTTAGGAATTTATTTTGGTTTGTTTCTTTTTGTCAGCTAATATGCAAATCTAGATTTTATATTTTATATAATTTAAAATATATTTTTAATATAACTTTTATATTTTATCCTTTTAATTCTGTATAGAGGGAACGTTCTTTTACCACCGACCAAATTACCTGAAGGCCAGGAATTTTCTGTGCCTGGAAATACTATTATTGTTGCATAATTTTCCACGAGCTGGATGGTCAACCAAACTGAAGTTTTAAAAATCTCCTTTTGCAATAGTGTTTTTGTTTTAAAAATGACCTGTATGTTTAAAACAAAAAAGGACTCCTCCCAGCCCCGTGCCATCCATCACCACCACCCTCAGAAACAAAGAAACCTAAACCCAACAGTTCTTACAGAATGCGTCTCTTCTGGGGACTTCACATTTTCTTTTGCAAGTGTGCGCTGATATTCATCAGAACTTGGTGATGGAATTTTTTATATTCTGTCAAAACTGGTTTTTGCCGCTCAACCTTTGGCTTCTTGATATCTGTAGGTATGGATATCTGTGGGAATGTCAGGTCGCCTGTGTCTCGATGAGCAGTATTTTGGAAGATCAGTCATAATGTCACTGCGTGTGTGTGGGAGACTTCTCATGGATGTCAGCAGTGACTTTCACAATAAAATGCTTGACATTTCTGACTACTCTCAGTTCTGAATTTCTAGTTTTTAAGGACAGTTCAGAAAGGCTTTCAAGACCCTGTTATTAAACTATTTTCATCTTAAGGAAAAGTCTCATTTTCCAGAATAAATAGGTTTTACTTTGAGTTTTATTTAAGTAGTTGCTTTAACGTTGTAGGTGTTTGCCCTTAGGCAGATACTTTCTTTTCAGTCCTGCATCACTGGGCAAGATGCGATACTTTTAAACACTGAATTCCATAATCGTGTACATGTAAATTCTTGGGTGTATTGCTGGGGAACTTTTATCACTAGTGAGGATAAAATAAAGAGGGTTTGCTGGGTAGGCTAGGATATCTGCCACTCCTTGCAGATTCCATCAGTGCTGAGAACAACAGTTTAAAAAAGAGAACAATGAACAACTTGCCAGTGGCTGTGAAAGTATGGACCCCTTGAGCATCTCATACCCTGGGCTCAGGACTGTCTGTGGAATGATTTCTTAAAAACAAGGAATAGAAGGCCTTCTGTGTACAATTTTCTTTCACTGCATAACTTTAAAATGTGTTCCTTTCACTGGAAAAGACTGAGCTGAAATCTCACATTGGTTCCAAGTAAGCAGTCTGGATCAAGAAGAGAGGCCTGCAAGTAGGAAACAGACCTGCGGGAACAGCTGACTTCAGCACAGCAAGTTGGTCTTGCCGGTTTCCTGCTTTCTGTGCCCATCTCCCTGCAGTGCCAAGGGCAGTCATCCTGTCAGAACCGGAGTCAGCCAGAATCTTTTATACTATGCACTGTGGTGGCTGGACCAGATGGATTTCTTGAGCTGATGTAGGCCAGGAAAGGAGAAAGTCAGATTTCTCAGTGATGGTCAGAGAAGGTCCTAAGATCAAGGATGGACTGCCTTGCTAGAGCAAGCAGACCACACCTTGTTTCATCTTGACTGAACCCCTTAAGTTCCATGGAATGAGGCAACCTCTAACCTGTCTGAATATGGCGTAATAATGTCCTGAGTCCCTGCTGAATTTTAGTAGCATTCCAAGAGGTTTACTCACGGAGGCGAACTGCAACTAGTTTCTGGCATGTTGCTGTGCCTCAGTGTTGAGGGTGTTAAGTGCTGTGAGAGGAATTGCACTTTTGGAGTTGGGACTGTTGGAATCTCCAAAGGTTGCAAGAGCTGCCTTTGGAAAGTGTTTCTTCCCTTGGCTCTGCTGCTTTCTGTGGCAATGGAAGTACTGAGAGATGGTGTCTTTAGGTTGCGTGTGACTCTTGTGAGAGACACGTGGTTTGTGACCCCATGCAAGTTGGATTTGCCTGAGAAGTTTGCAGTAAATGTCAAAGATAACCTGGTAGGAGCAAAGACTCCTGGTGGAATGGCTTGTGATAACGGATAGTGTATGATCATCTTCACTTACTTGCTATCTTAAAAGTTCATCCCTGTGTTTGTGGGTGGGGGAGCTAGTGAGATCTGTTGTAGATACTCGTTCTGACAGTCGTGTTAATTTTTTTTCCTTTTATTAGGAGCAGTACACTAGTTCTGGTGAGTCCTAACCCATCACTTGCCACAAAGCCTTCATTAATTCCTTGGAGTGGCCTAGTCTATATCCATTGTGATAATGGACAAAAGGTACATGGCTTACTTGAGAGCTGGGATTGCAACTGTTTATTTTACTCTGCTGGATAAGGTCTAGTAATGCTGCTAAAACCTTGTAGGTATGAGACAGCAGTTCTGTCAGCTTCCACTGTTCTCTCTAATTTGTAAAGTTTGGTTTTTTTTAAGGAATGAAACACAGTTAGAATGCTGTTTTGCAAACTGAGATTCTTAGTTCATTGATCTCTGAAGAAATACTATGATGTGAACATTTAGACTGAATTGCCAAGAAAATTGCATCTATATACCCACCATTGCCTTATGCATCATTTTCTAGAGAAGCTAAATATCTATTTACACATGCATATATGAAAGCAGTCTATGTAAAACTTTAAATAAAAGAAGTGAAAGGAGGTTACTGGACAAGTCACCATTGCTCCTTTTGAACTTCCATACGGTTAAACTTAAAGCTTCTGGCTGACAAGGCTGTGATAAAGAATATCTAGAACAGGTTCTTGCTCTTCATGCATTTTAATCTAAGACTTTTTCCTGATTAAATTAAGACATATAAATAAAATTCATAAAGCCAACAGTTTCTTCTTTCATCAGTGTAAAAGCAGAAAGACTCCTTGGTAATATTCCCCAAAGAAATAACACCTGTATTTTTATTTTTACAGCCAATCTGTATTTTGTGTTACTTGTAACAGTGAATGGAGAGAGAAATTAGATATTGAAAGGATGAAACAGCCCCATCCCTGGCAGTGTTCAAGGCCAGGCTGGATGAGGCTTTGAGCAACCTGGTCTAGTGGAGGGTGTCCCTGCCCATGGCAGGGGGGTTGGAACTGGATGGTCTTTAAGGTCGCTTCCAACCCAAACCATTCTATGATCTGCCTACTTTCCTTCTTGATGGAGGAAGGTGAGGTATGACACAGATTTGGAAACTGCCTTAAAAAAACACCAACCAGATGGGGAAGTTCTTGAAAAGAGTGAGTTGCAAAGGAAGTGGAGACTGTGCACGTGTTTAGCTATGTTATGTTCTGCAGTGGGAGAAGAGGATTTAAGAGAAGAAACCCGCTAGGACAAAAGTAAAGAATGTAGCAAAACCAATCAAATTGTAAAATCTGGTAGTTGAGAAGGCTTTCTCCATTTCTTTGCTACCTATCCAATTAAGCAGAAAGCATGCTAAGATTTTACTAGCATTAACTGAAGTTTTTGGAAGTGCTGATTATGTAGCAGAAGTGAAAACAAAGCTTGTTCTGTGTGAGGCAGCCCTGTTCCTGTTCTCTGCAACCAGAGAATATTGTAGGTTTTCTCCATTAAATTTAACTAGTTTAAATTATTACTGAAAAAATGCTATTTAGACATTTTTAATCAGTAGGAGTAAATTTTCCTGTTTTCCTAAATTAAAGTTATCCTAAAATCTTTGAGCTTTGTGAACTGAAGTTACAGAAGACCTGGTGACAACACGAGACTCTTTGTTGGAATGTAAAGCTGTACAACATGAGCTCTTACAGCTCAAGGAAATAGAGCTAATTAATTTGACTTGTTAACATATCCGTGTTCACTGTTTAAATCTTTCTTTTTTTTTTTTCCAAATTGTGCAAAAGTTTATTAAAGTGCAGATTCGAGAGGCGGTCGCACAGAGTGTGTCTGGAGCAGACTTTCCATCTAGAAGACGCAGCATATTTACTCAGCAGTCTGAAAGTCCTGCTGTTCACGTGGCAAAACCTCTACCAGTGCTGCCTCTAACGAAAATGGAAATAAAGAACAGAACCGTTGTTTTTCCAAAAACAAGACCTGGCCAAAGCTCAGGTAATATTGCTTACTCGGTAAATATAGCTTCTGCAGGATCTTATGTTTGGAGTTTTGGTTTACTGTATGGCACGTTTGGGAAATTGAATGCCTTGACTTCAGTTTTGTTCTTTTAGACTGATAAGTGTGATTGACCAGTTCACCTTTTCTGGCTTCAGGTTGAAGTGTTATGCCTCATGATGAAACTCTCTTTCAGAATTCCTTTTTCTGTGTCTGGGCCAAGAGCACTATGAGGTTACTGCATTTTGTTGAAGCTCTTCTGGGTCAATGCACTTTTGCAGGAGACCCATTCTCCTCATCTGTGTACGTGTCCCTAAGGCATGAGGTAAATCTCGCTGCCTGTAGCAGAGAAGTAAATGTTCTTCCTTAAGACGATAGGAATGCCAGCTGTGAGTGTGGCTATCCTTGTCTTGTACTTAATGATCGAGGACGACACTGTTGATAATGGAGTCTCAGATCCTGTGTGCACTTCTAATTCCAGTAATGCTTACAGTTCTCCAAATTACTGTATGAAACTCTCATTCTGTTACCTAGATACCAGATTTTTGTGGTAGTGCTTAGGGTTTTTTATTTTCCTAGGTAATGAGGATGTTTTTTTAAATGATTCACTGAAGCTACATTTTTCTTTAATGGACTTTAGAACTTTCAAGGCTCAATTTATCAATTGTATCTGGGATTTTTTTGTACATGTAGGAAAGAGGAGTATAATATGATACTCCTTTCCTATATTTAAAAATGTCCCTTATAATATATATGATGCTGAACTAACTGAAGTGCTGCTCTAGACTGAGATGATCTTACAAATGGGCTGTTGATTCTTGGCAAGAGACACATTTCTGGGGGTGAAATATGCTTATGATACTGTCGAAGATTGGATTTTATGATAATGTCAGTGATTTGTTCTTTGCACAAGTCAAGCGTAAGCATTTCATTGATGTTATATGTGTATATAGATATTATGTATATGTCTGTATATGCACATATGCTGAGTAACAAATCCATACTAGGAAGAGAACAGATTTTTATTTGATGCAACTTCATTTGATAGGTCCCAAACGAGGATGCTGTCAGTGTGTTTTTCCCTCAACAGTCAAATAATACCTTGGGAAGGGAGTTGGATAACTTGTGGGGGTTTTGGGTGGGTTTTTTTTTTTTTGTACACTGGTGTGTGAAAGTATCTGCCAAAAATCTGAATGCAATAAGCTGACTGTTGGAAGTGACTTAAATCTCTGCTGTTTGTCGTGTTCTGCATTTATGAGAAGCTAACTTCCTGCTCGCAGCAATACCTTCACATACTACATATGCTTCAGGTTCTTCTAGAGGATTATGTGTCATTGGTTTTGGTTTATTGAGGGGGAGATTTAGGTCTCACTTTTTCTTGTAAGCACCTTCAATATGATTCTTCACTAGAAGACTTTACTTCCAAATCCCTTTTTTATAGGCTTTCAATAATTTTGTGACAGTGTGCTTGGCGTCTGCTTTCCAGTTGGCATCATGAGGACTGTTGCCATTAAATTTCTGCATGTCTTGAAACATAGTTCCTGTTTAAACTCCACTAAAGATACTTGAACAAAGACATTTTAATATACTAGACCGATTATTTCTCTTTTAGAGTGTTACCTGGAAATGGTGAATAGAGGGGATGACAGCGTGAAGTGGCATTTGTCATCTTTTGCACCACCCTATGTTAAAGTGAGTGAATGCTTGTGTTGGTTGTTTTGTGCTAGTCTCTTGGGGTTTGTTCCTTCTCTCTTCCTGCTGCTCTCGTTCTTGGCCCCAGAATGCTCGATGTGCCTTGTTCTGAGACTTGGGCTGCTGGAATTCCACTGTACGTGGTATCTCTGTAGATCATTTGTTAGGTCAAGGATATTTGAATTACACTGTTGTTGCTGGTGCAATTACTGTAGCTGTACCACTGATATTTGTAAATGCTTCCCTGGTTCTTTGATAGTCTGAAATGCCGTGATGGTCACTTTGATGTAATGCTAGAATTATTATGGTCTGCTGTTTTGAAATGATTAAAAATAGTTACGTAGCACTCCCGACTGTAGCCCAGAAGATTGAGTATGTCATGTTCCTGTGCACCACCTCTACACTGGAAGTCAGTAGTCATGGTGACTGCATAAATATTGTAGTTTTAGTCTTTATTCATTTGCTTTTAGGGAGTCAATATGATTTGCTCACTTGAAAGCAGCTTGATTGCGTGTATTTTCTTCAGTCCATTGCAGGGCTGTATTGCAGGGTTTTTTTTATGTTTTGTTTTTCCTTCCCCTTCTGAATCTGACTTGTAACTTTATTTGCAGGATGTGGATGGAACTGGTTGTGTTTATAGGGTTACTTACTCCGCTTTTAGATGTTCCCGTGTTTCTGGTACTCTTGAAGCTCACGGAGAAGAGAAGGTAAACTGACACTAATATGCTTGAAATTTTTAAAAATGTATCTCAATTGTAAAATGTGATCTTGCATGAGAAATTATCTGAAATAGCAATTGAATTTTTGAAGCTGGATACTTTATCTGATAATGATAAAATGTTGGTCTTCCAAAATTGGCTTTAGGGGTGTATCAGGTAGTCAGTATCTGCCTACCACAGCTGTTACAATGTCACCTGAATTCATTCTAAGAATTCATGCAATATCTAGTTTGACATGGTGGTGGTTTTCTGTTTTGGGGGGTTTTTTTTGGGGGGGGGGGGGGGGGTGTGCTGTTTGTTTGTTTAAGATAAATTATACTAGAACAGAAAATTGTTTTTAAGTGTTTTTCAAAAATCCACAAGAAAATCACAAATAACACTGGGTTCTTCTGGAACTCGTGTGAGAATGGGTTTCCTTTCCTTAGAAGCAGTCTTGTCATACTTGTTCAAGACCAGTTGTCTGTCCCTCATTTGATTCATTTGACTTAGTTTTATCTCCTGGCCAGTAGAGGGTTTCATAACCACAATTATAAAGCACATCCAAGGAAATACTGAAAGGGTTTCTATGCGGCTTTTCTCCCTCACCACCTCCTTCAATGCTACTTCAGTTCTGTTTGCTCATCTTCATGGATTATTCTGACATTCCTTAATTACATTATTTCTGTGATGATCCTATTTGGAATCTATGTACAAGATTTAAAAACCTTACTCCTGGCCAGTTTCATAATATTGAAAGCCATTATTTGAATGTAGACAATTGTCTTTGCCTTAGCTGTCCTAGTTCAGGCCTCTTTGAATAACCTTTCCATTATTGGTGTGTCAGGCCCTTGGCTGGAGCTGAGAAGGTACAGTGCTATCATGATTTGCTGGTTTTTTTGCAGTGGGTGTGATGATAATTGGTAATTAGACATCGTTGTAGTGATCTATTCTCATCTGCTGCTCCCCTTCTCTTTCTTCCCCCGACCTCAACTCTGAAAACAATGCAAGTTTATTGTTGAATTAACCTGGTGCAGCACTATATGGAGACAAGCCCTTGTCGCATAGGTGACCTTTAAGGGTGCTCAAATGCATAGCCTGCAAGTTGGTTTAAATTTCAGGCCTTCTAGTAATGGTAGCACAGTGTGCTTGCAGACTGGGAGCTGAAGGAGTACCGTTGTTCACAGCTTAGCTGACAGGTGAAGGTATTGCTGTTGTTCAGCTGCACCTATTTCCTCTCCTGGTCCCCTTCTCTCCCATTTTAGTGGTAGAATAATTGTGCAAGCTCTTGCTGACTTTGCATAAAGCAGATTAGCTGAACTCAAATTTTGTTTGAGATTGCTTGCACAACCTGTTCCATCAAAGCTTTCTCCTGTGGGCAAAGGAGGTTGAGCTGTATTGTTTTCTGCAAGATCACCTGTGTGTGGAATGGATGTTCTGTGGCGTGTAAATTTTGTGCTGGCCTAACTGTAACTTGGTGTAGGTAAATTGGTGAAGATGTATAGCTTATTTTAATAAACTTCTACAATTTTTTTTCTGGTTTTGTTAGGTTGCTGTACTCTTTTTACCTAGAGATCAAGGGGATTACTCACAGTTCTGGGACCTCGAGTGTCACCCAGTGGAAAAACCTAGTTGGAAACACAAATTAAGATTTCAGCTTTCTGGAGCAGTGAGTATATAAATGCTATAAACGCTGTCCTGAGCACAAACTTTTGCTAATATCTTAATTGTATTATTACAGTACTGGCCTATGCACTGGTGTATTCTGGAAAAAACCAAAACTGCTGATATTTTTGTCGGACTAAACTATACTGTTATGCTGTAAAAATACCTTTTTCATCTTGCTTATGTGATAATGCATTATCTTTTGCTACTTAAGACCTAAGATTTTATTTTGCTCTGAGAAAGTAGAGACAAACTTACTTACCTTCTGTGTGGAATGTTTCTGCAGATGCGGATTTGTTTATATCAGACACTTCAGTGGTTTGGTTTTATTTTTATAAATAAATAACAAAGCAACTGACCTTTGCTATAACATGTAACATAATGCAATATTGGAATTTTCAAATATACATATTGGAGATATTGATTCTGTTGGAGTATTTTATCAGAGTAACAGTGTGGGTGATTTTTGAGATTTGTACATGGGAGCGATTGGAGTTGAGCTCTCCTTTAGCTCCCTTGTTGTACTTCAGCTCTAACATTATGGTGAGGCTTGGAAGGAGGGGTTTGGGAGTTAGAACTGAATTTTTGCATTCTCTGCTCCCTACCTTGCTTTTAGTCCCTACCTCACTATCCATACACTAGGAGTCTACAAAGCACAGACAGTCTGGTACTATTAAGAAGGTTTAATCATAGAATCATAGGCAGTTTCTGTCAGTGCAGTTTCTAGTTTAAAAATGCCTTCTAATCAGAGTCATAGAATCACAGGATGGTTTGGGTTGGAAGGGACCTTAAGGACCATCTAGTTCCAAGCCCCCTGCCATGGGCAGGGGCACCCTCCACTAGACCAGGTTGCTCAAAATTCTAATGTTTAGTTAAGTGGGCTGAATATGAAGAGCTTTCTTCATGTTGCTATATATGCTTTGCTGTTCTCTCCACAGAGTTTGATTTGATTTTTCTAAGAAGGCCAGATAAACATTTGGGATCTCTCTTCAGAGTACCAAGCTTGTTTCAGTAGTAGGAACCCTACTTACCCTTCTTCTGGGGTATCTTATATTTTATTTTGCAGGGTTCTTGCTCTTCCCAATAGTTAATTGCATTGAAAAGGGTACTTAAAAAAAAAGAAAAAAAAGAAGTATATGTTAAATGACTGCTAATTTTGGCATACGGAATGAGACCTGTATAACGTTTGGTTTGGGAGGGTTTTTCATTCAGCTTTAATTCTTTGGACATGATTTCCCTTTAAGTGAGGAAAATGTCTCTATCATTTGTCTGTTTAAAGCTAGTTGAAATTGAGAGAAGATAAATTCTTTATCACAAAGCTAGAGTTTTGAAGAATTCTCCTCTTAAAATATGACTAGTTGTCAGAGTTGTGTAAATCTTTGAGCGGCACAGCTTCATATTAATGTTTTTGAACTACCATGTCAGATTTGTTCCTCTTGATTATTTTTCAAAGCTGTTAACACAATTAGATCTTTCCAGCATCTCTTTGTGCATACGGGAAAAATTCTGTAGGAATTACTTGAAATGTGTCACAATCGTTTTGAAAGAGTTGAGAGGGAAATATGGTGTTTATCAATGTGTAAGGAACTCTACATCTGTTTGGGAGAGGGGTCAATACAGAACCTGTACTTGGATTGTTGCAGCATTTTAATCAGACCCACTTCTAATTGGGAACACAAGTCAATTACCTGTTATGTCCTAGGAAGGAAGGATAACTCTGAAAAGGACCTGGATCCTGCTGGGTTTGCTGAGGGAAAAGGTTATGTCTTTGGTTAATGTGACTTTTGATAGAATGAAGTGGGAAGACTGACTGACTGTCATTCAGAGTGACTGAGTGGTATTTATTTATAGCACCACTTCAGAAGAAATGAAAAATTTGGAACAGCTCAGGAATGAACAAAAAGAACAAGGTGAAGTTAGGAAAAACAGCAGCACTTCCCATTTTCATTTTATCTTGAAAAAACAATTGTTACTTTATGCTCTGCATGCATTTGTAGTCCTCACCGCTGGAAACCATAGTCAGGAGGTCAGAAGATCATGTCTCCAAAACTGAACCCAGAGACAAAGAAAGGAGAGATATTCTACATGTGCTTTGCAGCCCCAGCCTCTCAATCCTGGCAATTCAAGCGTAGTTTTCTCTTTTCCTGAGGAACATTTGTTAGGCTGCTGTCAGGTATTGTTCTAAGATCGAGCTGGGTATCATCATTGGCAACAGAAGTCTCGGACTGGTATTTCGGTGTCGTTATTGGTCCCTTCTGGGTGAACTAGCAAGAATCTGCTGGAAGGCTGAGGCAGCACCTGAGTTCTGATTGCTCTTTTAGCATGTAGAAAATTGAGGGCTGCATAAAAAATCCCCACTGTTCTTTGAAGATATTACAAAAAACAAGTGCATACCCTTATTTTTGTTTTATTTACATGGTTTATGTATTTTAGCTGAAAAACTGTAACTCTTCAGTGTTTCATTTTGCAAGTTCTGGGAGCAAAATAATACCAATTTTAAGGCTAAACAAATTTCTGTCCTCTTGAGGTTGCTTTGGAAGAAGGGCACTCCATTGTAAGCGTTTAGTCAGTGTTACCATGCTGCTTTCATTTGAAACTGGATGGGCTATGGTGAAGCATGTAGCACTTTAAGATGCCCTTATAAAGACTGGGGGAACTTCTGATCGTTTTCCATAATGCGCCTTATTCTTGTGCAGTAAACTTGTCTGACCGATAAATTAGAATTTGAATGGTAACACTGAGGCATGACACCCATAATTTTTCACTACATGGCAAATTAAAAGGTCTTAAAACAAGACACATGTAGAGATCCTTTCTTGTCTTTACGTTTTGGGTTCTACTGTGGTTCATGGGTTATTTGCAAATGAAAAATATTCTTTAAAATCAAGATTTTTTTTTTTTTTTGGCTGCTGCTATTTCTGTCAGACTGATTAGCAGCTCTTTCAATAGAAGAAATGATTGTCTAAAAGACAAGTTTGTCATAGCAGCTCTATTGAAGATGAATCTATTTTTTCATCTTCGCTGCTTAAGGGAATCAACTCCTTGTCTAAAACGTCAGCACCGTTTCTAAAATTGATATAATGTTGTACGACCGTAAGTGTAGGAGGTTCTTTTGGTTCTTTGACTTTGGTCAGGGTGTTGTGACCTAAGGGGGCTCCAGAAAGTATCTGACTGGATTTGTTAAACAATGCAGAATTTGAAATGGGCTATTTGGCAAATAATCATTTGGCGTATTCCCTTAGTGTGGTCTGGTCTCCTTGGGTTAGAGCACACTGAATGGAGGCCCTGGCAGTTGTAAATACTCTGGCCTAATTTCTGAATGTAACAATTACCATATAATGCATAATCAGATTCTGTTTCTTTGGAGAGACCTTTCTTTGAGAAGGCTGTATTGTTCATTATACAAAATTATTACAGAGCGTTTTGCTGTTGTGATTCAAACTATAATGATGACTTACGCCTTCCTCCTTTCCAAGCAGTTGTTCAGCCAGCTTTGCTGTTCGTGAGGCATATGGGCAGAATATCTGTAAGGGAATTGTTTCTAGATTTGCCTTTTAGTACAATCTTTGTTGCTAGCAGCCTTCTCGAGATTCCACCTGCACTGCTAGTTTCTTGTTAACTGGCTTCTAGGAAATGAAGTATTCGTAAGACAGAGCAGCCTGCTAAAGTATTCCTCCTCAATCAGTGCTGCTGTCTCTGTGATCCTGACTACTGTTCCTGAAAGATTATACTTTAAATAAAAAGTCTTGGATTGGGTAAGGGAAATGACTTACATACTTGGATACTTTCATACTTTTGAATGCAAAGTTTAAAGGCTTCTCTTTTTTTTTTTTTTTTTTTTTTTTTTTTTCCCAACAGGGTACTAAAACAGAAAATGAAACTTCACTTTTTCAAGCTTCTGCAAGTGCCCTCGCCAGAACTGAGCTTCCAGTTATACCAGAAATGAAGGTTTACTCTGAAGCACCTACAATTAGAGTAGGGTAGGTATGGACACAACCTGGAACAAGAGAATTTGCCACTGGGTAAAAAGGGAGACACTCAACCCCCGCCAACCCACACCTTTTTGCCATCAGGACAGCTGTGTGGTGGAACAGGCTGCGCAGAGAGGGGGTGCAGTCTCCGTCCTTGAAGGTGTTTGGGTTATGACTGGACAAAGCCCTGAGCAGCCTGGTCTGACCTCATGGCTGACCCTGGTTGGAGCAAGAGGTTGAACTAGAGACCCCCTGAATCTCTTCTGACCTGAATTATCCTATAATTTCTATATTTTAAAAAACACCAACTTGCCAAACCTCTTAATGGTTTCATATTGTTCAATCTCTCGTGCATTTTCTGTTCAGTTGGGTTTCTGTGTTGCTTAACTGCGATTTGCTGTTGTAAATGTGCTGGTATCAACAGTAGAATCTTGTGTATACTTTTTGTATGCTCTCCTCTTGGAGCCTCCACAGAACTGTGAAGTAATTTCTGAGAAGACCCCTGTACTGCATGCCTTAACCTTGCTGTTCTTTAGTCTTAAGTTGACTTCCAGTTCTTTTACTATGAGAAGATGTGAATGTGGCAGGGGAGTAACATGATTTGGTTGAACACTGCATCTCTGAGGAGAGTCTAGTTCTCTAGTAAAGCTTTGGGGAGGTGGGGGTGGAACTTCAGACTGTGAAAGTGTGTATAAGTAAATGTACAGATATTTATGCCACAGTGATGCTTTCATTATTCTTTCTGGCTAAACCACGTTGAATGCAAAATTTAAGGTGAGATTGTTGATGCCTCCAGGATCTTTCCATTTTTCCTGATTTAGTCTCAGAAAATAAATACACCTGTTATCTTGAAGTATGCAACCCAGGCCATATAAGTAGGAGATCTTACTATCTTAAATCCCTTTTTCAAATCAGGCAAAATGAGATATTTCGAGGGGTATATGCACCAGAAGACCTGTACACTTTTCCTCCAACTAGACTTGGGGAATCATGCACGTTAAAGGTCAACTTGCGGAATAATTCCTTTACAACACACTTGGTAAGTTTCACAGACTTTGTTTTTAATACATTTTTGTAGGTGCTTTCAACAGCTCAACTGCACTGTTTTTTTTGTTGGTTCTTTTTACTCTGGACAGAGATTGCAATAGTGACAGTCTTAGTTTATTAGTTTCAAAAGTCAATATTATTTCTGAACAATTTTGCTCTCCTGTGACTTTTTTTTGTCAGACTCAATCACTGAGTGTATTTGTAATATATTAGTAACTGAAAGAATAATAGATAATAGCTTGCATAGATTTGTTGTTATCCTGAGTTATTTATTTTATTTTTAACTTCATTACAATACTGAGATGTAAAGTTTTCTTACTGCGCCCAAATCTGGGCATGCTTTATTTCTAAACCCTGGGTTTGTGTAAAGCTGTATTTGTAAGTGACCTGATTTATCTTAAGCATGTCATAAATTGCATATGATAGGCTCAGATATAGTATGCTTTTAAACATTTTGTATTAAATTGCAGCTGAAATTTGTAAGTCCCAGAGAGCCTTTCTACATCAAGCACTCGAAATACTCTCTAAGGTGAGTAATGCATGTTAACATTCTCTCCTAACAATAAAATTAAACAAGTAATTCATAAGATAAATATCTTCTCTATAGGTACAGTGCTAAAACGTAGATAAAAATATCCAATGTTCTGGCTGTTTAGTTAAAAGTGGTTCTTTTTTTTTTTTTTTTTCTTTCTTGCTAAGCTGTACTCTGTAATCTTGGTTAGAAGCAGAATGAGCCCACACAGTTATTTCTGCATCTGCCAATTTCTTCCCTGCAAATTGTTTCTAACAGTGCTGCTGCTTTTAATGCTAAGCCTAATGCTTCATTTAACCATTTGGCATGCTGTGCACAATCAAGTCATTCCTCCCATTTATACTTTCTGCACAACAGACCAAGCAAATTGCCTTCATCATGCTTCTAATTTGACAAACCTGCAGAGCCGCATCAGAGATTCTCTGCAAATACAAGGTTTGAGCAGCCAGCGGAATTGCCTGGTCATACCAAGTATTTCAGCATATTACCTGCATAAAAGGAATTGTCACGTTGGTGATAACAGTCCCTCCAAATAAACCCAGTCATCTTTGGAGTTCATTGCAACAAGTATTTGACAGTCCTATTAGTCGTCTCTTCAAGAAGTATAGCATCCCGTGTGCTCGCCTGTAACGGTGTGATTGTCAGGAAGACAGAAATGCAGCCGTTTCATTACAAGTCTTACATTGTGCATTCTCAGTGTTTGAACAGGTCCACGTTTGAAAGATGGGAGAACTGAGGGTATCTAGAACAGAAATCATGAGCAAAATCGTAACTGGATCTAGATACTCTGACTCCTAGTCTAGTCTGTGTCTGCCAACGATAACATTATTGCAAAGACCCGGCTGTGGTGGTGCTAGCTGCAGGTATTCAAGGTATTCTTAAGGCCACTTTAAAGTGCAAAGTGTTACAGCTCCACTTAGGCATGTATTTCAGTGTTTCTACTTAACTGGCACCTTTCTATTAAATATGTCACATCCCATGGCACAGAAGGGGTTTTTATGAACCAAGTGCCAAAGATAAAATCTCTGCAAATAAAGATGACTAGGTCAGTCTGAGGCTGTGCAGCTGCAGACGAAGGGCAGGATGACTTGATTGTCCCTGGAAGAAACTTAGGTATTTCAAAAATATTCTTGAGGTGTGCTGTAAAAGCTATTTGGTATATTTTCTGTGAGAGATGGTAAACTCCTATTGCTTATATCCAAAGTAGACTTACAAGTTTAAAAGTCAGTCTACCATTTCTAAAGGTTATCAACTGAATATACTGCACCTTCTAATAACTTTCTACAACCTTTTATTGCTAGTACCATCAGCTGGTTTTTCTTCAGTTGTAAATATTGGCCTTTCCTAGCTTTTTTAAAAGTAATTTCTCTGAAGTCAACATACCTCTCTGAAGAACCTCTCCCATTTAAGAGCATAAAGCACAGAAGAATTACTTGACTTCGATAAATGCTTTATAATGTGTTAAAAGAACTTCTTTAAATGGCTTTTATTTGAGAACAGCATCAAGGAGGATTTCAAGAAAGCCGGTGTTAACAGTTTCCTTCTGAACTAGGTTAACTGGACATCTTTAATGTTCAGCAGTAATTGGATAAGAAAACTGCAGGAATTTGCAATATTAGTCTGCAAATAAGAGCGTAAAAATAGAGTAGCACTTTCCTATATTTTTGAATCAAAAAAATGTCACGTAATAAAAAATGGTCTGTTGCACACTCTTCATTTTGAGGGCCAAATTTGAAAGCAGTCCTGTGTAATTAAGTTTTAAATCTGAATGATGGAATTGCAAGTTTCTATTTGTATTTAATATTGAGCCTGACTTTCAGATGTTGGTATAGTGGCTAGCCCGTTCTCGTTCATTGGTTATGTTCTTCCTAAGAGTACCAGCACATAACGCTGCAGGTTCCTTTACCACGTTTTGCTCAGTTGAAAATAGTCATGAGCTTTATACAAATATAGTATCTTGCAACCAAAACTATAGCCAGAATAGAAATAATTAATCTTCTCCAGATATCTTAAAGTGTATATTTTGGTTTTTAACATTTAGCTAATATTGTAAGTCCTGCAAAGAATGGGTAGCAAAGAATTCTGCCTGAATTCACATTCAAAAGAGGAAATCTGTTTGTTGAGTTTGGTTTTTTTTTTACTGTAAAGAGTTCTTTTAACAAGATGACTCTGAAGTGGTATAAACATATGGATGAAACATTAAAAACCACTCTTATAAAACCTTTGGCTAAGTTCTGTTTCTGGAAGGACTACCAGGTTATGCCTACCTAAGAGAGTTTGAAAAGGGAGGTGTTTCTATGGTATTGCCTTCAGAAGCCATCTGAAACAAGCTGATGACAGGGTAGTGTATATTTCAGATATTACTAAAAGGTAAAACTATGGTTTTGCTTGATTAATTATTTTTGTTTCCAGTAGCCACGATTCTGGGTGTCAGGAGTCAGTATGT
Source organism: Rhynochetos jubatus (assembly GCA_027574665.1). Lineage (NCBI taxonomy): Eukaryota > Metazoa > Chordata > Aves > Eurypygiformes > Rhynochetidae > Rhynochetos > Rhynochetos jubatus. Next base: position 57,363,326 of record CM050648.1, read on the forward strand.
GCGGACAATAGATCTGAATGACTATGGCTTAGATGCCACTTCCCCACACTGTTCCTCTTAAACTTACCTATTGCTGCCATTGCGTTTAGAGGACTACAGTATTTGCTTGTGTATGAAGTAGGCTTGGGACATGCCTGACTTCTCAGAAATACCACTTGCAACTGATGCAACAGCCTGTAAAGGCCATACAGTATTCATCGACAGAGCTGTAGGCCTAGTGAAAAGTTTGAAGTAAAATAAAACTTTTCCTTAAGAGAAAAGCAGTTAATTGCAGGGGGATTCTGGTTGTCCTGACACTGTTCTTCTTAACTAGTGTCTGGCTACTGCACTTGAGCAAAGTCCTCCAGGTTGCTTCATTTCAAAGAACGGTTATGCTACATAGTAGCTGGAATCTGAACTTTCCCATTTTGTTAGCTGAAGAAAAAGAAAACAAGGTCCTTCCCTTTGGATTAGGAAGCGCGAGAATTCAAGTGTGGTGAGCCTTATGCCAATTGTGAGTCATCAGCTGACTGCTACAAAACATACCCTGATGTCTGGTTAACTCTGCTTTTAGAGAAGAACAATAATGTGTATAGCACCAACCAAATGGACAAATTTAGAAGTCTGTCATAGGCTAAGAAACCGTGCTCTGCCTCTGTATCATTGAAGTCGTATAGTACATATTCTGGCAATCAATATTTGGCAACCAGATGTGGGCATCTCTTTAAGAGCTATACGTAACTTACTGTTAAGTTTCTGATAGTATAAGTTTGAGTCTGGTTGTATTGTTCTTCCTGAGTAAGTGTTAGGATATGTGAGGAAGCACACATATATTATTTTGGAGGTGAGGATACAGATTTGTGCATCCTGCTTGACTTTCTACTGGATTTTTTTTTGTGTAAATCCTCAGGTGGCCAGGTTGTATGCCACTTCAGACTTTATATTAGAAAACACAATTTAGTAAGAATAATGCATCTGTTACTAATGAAATCATCATACTGATTTATATGATGCATTTTTTAAAATAAAGCTGAGTAAATAGCTTCATCCCATATGTTATGGATGGATAAAAAGACAGAGTATGCCAGGCTTGTTATACAACACTCAGCAACCACGTATGAGACATGAAACCCTGATCTGGCTGTACTCCTTCGTTGTATGGTTGATTATAGTTCAGTACAACATAATTAGTGCTTACTTTTGTATTAGCTCGATTAAAACAATACAGTAGCATAGCAGTCTTTATTCTGAAAGTGTTACTTGCTTGACCAGGATCTGTTTATAAAAAAAAAAAACCCAAAAGGAACTACCCACCAAAACCAAACAAAACCATGAAACCACTTGCTAGTGGGATTATTTAACACTAAGGAGGATACTAAACAAATGAGGGATCAGGCTTATATGTAGGGCCAAAATTATGATTTCCAAATATAGGAGGAGGCTAAGAGCAGAGACTTCTGATAGGTTGGATTAGTGTAGAGGAAAGGCATATGAAAAGGGGGAAATAAAGTAAGAAAAAGTAGACAAAATAGACACATTCCAGATGATGTTGGATAATACTTTAAGAGTATTTAAGAGTTAAGGGGAGAAAACTGAAGCTACAGTAAAAGAAAACAAAGCTGTCTTTTCTTTCTTTGTCTTACTAAGTGATGCTATTCTTATATCCTTATTCCAAAATGTGCCTGTTACTGTTACCTGTCTGTTAGTGCTGGGTATTTCCATTGGATGCCATGGAATCCAATACGTTGCCACTCAGCATTTCCAGCTTATTGGTGTGTAGCTTATTTTTAAAGCATTTACTCTAGGCTTTTGGCAATTAAGACAGCCACTCGTTACACTTGGTGTGGTTTTACGTAATCTGAATAGAAGAGGAATTATGTAACCTAAAAAGGTGTACGGTAAAATCTTTAAAACACAGTTGGAGGCTGCGTATATTGAGTTGCAATGGGTTAGCAAAATATTTTTAATGTGGAGGCAATTGGAAATAATAGAAAATATTGTACTAGCTTCAAACTGCTGACATCTCAAAAAGAATTATTAATTTTAGTGCACTTTTCATATGACTCCTGAAAGGAAGAAATGTAGTAAACTTGCTCTAAGTACGGTTTGTGCACTGTTGGTATTGTAGCAAGTAGGTTAGACCAAACTTATCTAGGTAAACCAGTAGCAATAAAGTATGGCAGTGTGTTGTATAATCAGTAGGAAAGAATGACCTTTACAAAGTCCCTCAGAAGAATAATAAATAATCATAGAATTGTAATGGAATCAAATCTGTAAAAATAAACTTGATGATCCTGTGGACATCCAATATACTGTTTCGGTGAAAATCAAAACCATACAAGAATTTCTCTATCTCGTAGGATTTAGTTGCTTATTAACAATGAATATGCACATAATTGCCTTTTTGCAGATCCCATCATTACATCAATGTGCCAGTCCAGTTCAAGCCAAAGGCAGAAGGAAAGTATGAAGATGTCTTCGTTGTGCGGATGGCCAACTCCAGCTCAGTTAACATTCGGCTCTGTGGTAAAGCTATTGCAAAGGATTAGTCAGCACAGTTTCATAACTGTTCATAATTGTTTATAACAGTTTATGCCTTTTAAAATATTCAGAGATTTGCTACTACATTTCTGTGCTAATGTTCTACTTGTTTTGCCCTGTGATGCTGCTTTGATGGAAAGTCTTCTGTAAGATTAATTATGGTGCTTGTTTTACAAATCTGTTTTCAAAGTAAAAACACTGAGAGATAACATCGTGTATTTTAAAGTTATCATGTTCTAATTTATGTTTCTGCACTTTTTTTTTGAAAAGGGAAGTTTTCTATTTTTGCATTTATTAGGGATAGCTGGATACTGATATATTTTATTTTAAGCATTGTAAATACAGAAATAAAATCTATATGTTAACAGTTGATTCTACCTGATTTCTGTCTTTGAGAGGATTCCTTGCTGTAGGTGGGGGATCAAGGTGCTTACTCTGAGGCAGTGCTAATTTTGTGAGGGGCTTTGGGGGCGGAGGGAGAGGGATTGCAGTGCAGAAGCTGACAGGTTAATATAATATTTCCATCTGGTAAAGCTGGTACCAGATCAACGACCTGACAATCAGCCCCTAACTTCTTACACCCTTTAGTGGCAGGCATAAGCATTGTTTTTAACTCTTAACAATGTGAAAATAGTTAAATACGAGCGATACTGCCTTCAGCCCTCCAGAACAATTCAGCTAAGCCAGTGTTCTATTAGTGGTGAAAAGATGTTGCTTTGAGAGATGGAAGCCTGGCTGCTGCCTTTGGTTCACTTTGCTTCCATTTCCTTTATTTCCTCAGCATCCACAGCCATTGGATTAGGGAGGGGAGGTAGATTCCCACCCACCCCTCTCTTTCTTTTTTTTTTTTTTTTTTTTTTTTTTTTCATTTGTGGACCTGTTTATGAGTTTATTCACCTTTTTGACACCTTGTTTCCACAACTTTGTGTGGCAGCAAGCTCTGCAAGTTCACTGTGTTCTCTTTTAACGAAAGTTATTTTTTGTGTGCTAAACTGGCTTCTTTCTAATTTTGTCAAGTGCTTTCCAGTACTTATCTTGTAGGATTCAATGAACAACAGTTCCACACTCGGCTTACCCGCTGTTACCATGTCCTTTGTACCCTTTGGCTCTGTCTGCTATTTTATTTCTGTAGCACAGAGCTGTATGTCTGAAGTTGCCTTAAGCTAGAAATGTAGCTTTTTGACAGCATAGTTCTGTCATAGCATATGTACATTATTCCTTTCTTCAGGTTGGTAGAAGTGTGAGTGAAATTCCCTTCAACAGGGGTTGATTGAACTGCTTTTTCAAACAGCTGAAATTTGAAAAAAACAAGGAAGAAAAACCTGAAGGTACCCAGTGTATTGCCTCTGATACCTGCCACCAGTGTCACGTTAAGGTATACTAAAGCTGCTGTTTCTTCATAAAACCTTGTTTCTCATCATTCTGGAAACCAAGAAGGGAAGATTTACTAAAAGAAATTAGACATCAGAAAACTTGCCACCTCCTTATTCTCCCATCAACACATAAACTCCTGCCTGCTAGATATTGTGACCATGTTCCTCCTGCCCTCTCTCTGCCAGATGTTGCTTGCACCTCTCCGTAGTTGATGCAATGCCTATGTATTTCTCCTGAAGACAGAATTGGAATGGAGGGGATCTTCTATCTGCTGCCTTACCTCAGCAGGCTTGGCTGCTTCGAGAAAGACCTTCATGTCCAAAAGCCTATGTTGGATCAGTTTTAGAAACACAATCAGAAGTCTCTTCCAGAGATGGGGAAAAAAAAGGCCGAGCTCAATGTTACTACATTCAAAGCCTTTGCATTTCCTAGTTTAATATCTTCCAGCTGTGCTCTGTTCTAAAGTTGTCCTTGCTTCTTGTTAGTCTAGAATAATCCTGGTGAGATGCAGGTGGTATGGTCACTAGCTCCAACTGTTCTCCAGATTCTCTTCTTTTGTTTCATATTGTGTGTTAATGTAGCTAAAGTCTTATTTATTGAAGAGAAGGCTTGTGATTTGTTGTTCATGGAGGTCATGTTCACTGTACATTTACTACTCCAGCAGCTATTCTTGACCACCCCTTTAACCCTGACATTTTAATCAACTCTGCAGTTTAGTCTTACGTGCTCAGCTTGATGGTAGTCTTTGCTGAACCAGTTTCTAGAGGGATCGATTAACCTTTACCTTTTTCTCAAGGACCTCGGTTTCTCAGTAGAAATTGTCTTTAGATGAAGTCCATTAATAAGGAAACGGGATCACTGCGAAGGAAGGCTCGCTGACTGTTAATAAGAGCTAAGTGATTTTGTACCTTGTACTGTCCATTGGGATGGTTTTAGTTGTTTCCACAAGGTTAGGTGACAGTCTCTCCTGTGGTAAGATTCTTCATAACACTGGTTTCCATAAGGAAAAAATAACTCTTAGAACACGTCCAAAATTTAAAGATTAATTATGATTTTCAATTTGTTATGTAATATTTTACTCTAAATTTCAATGTTGTGGAATTAAACCTTCATGACTTTGATGCTGGACCAGCCTCTGTTCCTTCTATATTAATAAGACAAGCCTTTTTACAAAGATGCCTGGTTTCTGTTCATGCCTAAGGAGTTGAAACGGCTGTCAGTTTTGTCGCAGAGAATTTCCCCTTTGTAAAAGGGTGCCTTTGAATTGCAGTAAGAGACTCCAGTTTTGGATAACTGTTTATTTGGTCTAAATTCAGATTTGCCTTTGTGTGCTGTTCCTGTGGTAGGCCTGCTGTCTGGAACTGTGTTCACACTTCTGTTACGGGCTTCACTTCTTGAGAGGAGAAGAACAGGGAGGAATGGTTATGCGTTGTTTCCTGTGTTGACACTTGGATTAGACGTAAGGGAGGAAAACTGCGTAATGTGCTGCTGGGGATACTCTGCTGAACTGTGAATGTGCATGTATATGAATGTGTAAATATATAGATGGGCAAAACACGTTTTGAATCACAGAATCATAGAATGGCCTGGGTTGGAAGGGACCTTAAAGACCATCTAGTTCCAACCCCCCTGCCATGGGCAGGGACACCCTCCACTAGACCAGGTTGCTTACTTGAACAAGTGTAGGTAAATGACCTGCCCTCATTATCCAAGGCAGTCCCGGTTTGCAGGTGATGATAAATATTTTGTCATCTACTTGCAGCCCATTTTGCTTGATTGACTTCTAAGAACAAGGACTTTATTTGCAGTGTGAAGAGGAAGTTACAGGCTGGTAACTCCAGACTCTGTGTTGGAGAACGTCCCTAGAGCACTTGTCCCAGCAGTTGTTTTGGCTGCTAGAATTACATTGCTATACTTGTATTCATAAGACAAAATGATTCTGGGCGATGTAAGAAGGATAGGTGGTGGTCTAATATTTTAGTTTTTCTACTCCTTAGACTCTTGTTTCACAAATGTTTAACAGAAGTTTTTGTTAGTACTACATGATACATAATTGACCTACCTGCTGAAGAGTAAATTGTGCATGACACTTTTTTTAAAACAAATAAATTTATTATTTTGGTATGGTTAGAACAGTCATTGGATGTATTGGCAATAATTACCTCTAGACATCGACCTTGTCATAGACAGGTATAGCAAATTCTCAGTAGGAAAAGAGATGCTCTAGTGTGTACATTCAAACACAGAAGACAGATAGGGTGTTTGTTGTTTTTGGGGGTTTTTTTGGGGTTTTTTTTTGTGAGGCAGAGAAGTTGAGGAGGAAGAAAGGTGTACTTCAGTGGAAGCCCAAGTCTTTGGTAGACAGCTGATTCACCACTTCTGGCTGAAGGTTTTCCTTGTTAATGAAGGTTCTAGATCTGCAGTATAGCCAAGATATTTTTTACTTGCAGAGAAAGAACCTCAGTGGGACTTGAAAAGCCTTGAGGAGTCACTTCAAATCGCTTCCATTCCTACTCCATAAAATGGGACTGATTCCTTTTCCCATGGTGGCTTTATCTATGTAGCAAACTCTTGCTCTGAGTTGTCCAGTGCTTACTGTGAAGAAGCCCTGATGGCTGTCTCTACATCTTTTAGGGATACAGAAAAATAAAATAATTCTGACCAATTCTCAGAGACCACAAATTAGATTAAGAGTTTAAACCATGATACTTTTGTTAAAAGAATCAGAATTAGCTTTGGGTATAATTCTCTCATTTTGATCACTGTCAGTTTTGAAAGTTTGGTTTCAATTTCTTCCTGTTGATGGATGGCTGGTAAGACTGGCTCAAACATCCCAAGCAGGCAAACTTGAAAAGAAACAAAACAAAAAACCCCCCAAACAATGTCTCTCTAATTATAGTAATCTTACTTGTTGGTTTTAAGACCAGTCAGAAATGAAATTCAGAAATAGATTATTTTTTAAAAAATCATTGTGTCTGATGCTGAGGCTGTCTTTGTACCTGCTCAACCTAATTGCAATATTAGTAATCATAATTATTCAACAGCTTTGTAAAGTTTTCACATCATTGACTACAAATGGAGTTATAATACATTCCGTACACGTGCTTCAGTGTGTTTTGGAGATTGTTGCTCTGGCATCTGAAACTAATTAGTGTTCAGAAAACCGCGTAAAGGTGCATATCAAGGCCTGGCCGTCTAGAAAATTATTTTGATCATACAAAAGGTTGAAATGGTAAAGAGAATTTTGTGGGGATTTTTTGGGTGTATAAAGTAAGTTACTGAGGACAGTGGTGGCTTTTTGAGGTATTGAAGACTTTCAGGCATTTCTATGGTAGGAATGCCCCTTAGGTGAAATACTGGTATATTCTTACTCCTAGGATTTGTGGAGGAGTTGGGGGGCTACAGGGCTATCAGAGTTCGCTATGAAGTTAGTTGGTTATCTTATATTTGTGAAATATGTTAGCTTTCTGTACTGTCGCATCTTTGGAAGTGAGAAAAGGCATTATGGGAACAAAAGTCGCGGGAAGCTAATGAAAGAGTGGTCATTTGACATAAGATCAGTTGTCCCTGGGACTGTAATTGAATATGGTGACTTTTATTTATTGCTATCTTGTTCTAACTTTTCTCTCCCCAAAACTAGGTAATAGAAGTTCATGCCTTACTGCTTTCATTGCGTAGTGTAGATGAAAAGTGTATACGTGTCTTATAATCAGTAGGGCAGACGTGAAATAGCTGTGTGAAGAATCCACCTGCCAGCAGTGATACCTCATATTCAGTAAGAAAGATGACTGTTGTCAGCTTTTTAAGTGGCAATGTTTGCATCATATCAGTTTTCTCGCCAAATTTACCCATTAAGTAGAATATTCGTTGTAGCTTCCCATTTGAAGATTTGAGTTGGCTTTAACAGTAGAAGAGATTTTTCTTGATGTGCTTATTGACACTGACGACTTGTTCCTTTACGAACACTGTGTTGGTTCAAGGATACATCATGTAACATGGAATCTGCGTTACAGGTTCCTAGTGGTAACTTTAAGTACGGAATAAACAAGTATTGCAATGAACAACAGATTAAAAAGAGGGTTTTCTTTAAACACTTTATTGATTTACTTAAACTGCTCCTTAAACCTTTTCAAACTTGATGTAATGTTGTACTGAATCTGTAGTAGCAGCATGAACACCTTACAGCATGTGAGAGGTAAGATAGAAGATGAACAACTCAGCTTTCAATAGCATAGTGTTTGACCACGAGGCTTTCTTAAGCACATCCTTCGAGCTCGTGTGTGTTACTTTTGCTGTGTGATTGTCTGAGACATGAGCAGGTTTTAGGTGTAAATAAAGTCAGACGGATATAAAGCACTTCTGTAACTATTTTCTGATCACCTCTGAAAACTGGATGCCTGTGTAGCACATTTTGGCTCAATTCATTGCAATTTGAAAATGTTAGTTTGATTTTTACCCCTTCTTTCTGATTCTGGGAATGTGTTAATTCCTGAAGCTGCTCCAGAGCTCAGAAAGATGCAACTAAATTGTTTGTTCTGAATATTCAGTATATTTAGAAAAAATTGCTTCATTCCTATTTCCAAAATTCCCATCCTTTATTTTTTTAAGAGGAGGGGGAGGGGGAGGGAACAAAAGACAGTGCTGGTAAGATGAAGCTTTTAATGTAGAAATACCACTTAAAACCTGGATTTTTTGAAGTATAAGACACTTTGTAAAGCATTCCACCTTAGCGTTTTTTCTGACTGTGTATTCATTACTCCTGTTGTATCAGCCATTTGGCTGTGATACTACTTCATGTCTTTATAGCTCAAAATGCTGAATTCTGAACCAGTTTGTGCTTGATTCCAGTGGCAGCTTGTTGTCTGGGAATGACGCTTTCAGGTATAGCTTTCCTCACAGGCTCTCATCTGTTGCACCTGCCTAAATCTGACAGTTGAGCACCAGCTGGGAGTTATGACCCGGAGAAGCATAAAAGGGCTGGAGAGAGACAAAATGATCCATCAAGTCCTACTTGTAAGTCAGATCTCCAAACATGCATTTTGTACTCTATAAATTCAAAATTAAAATACTAATGGGTGTTCTTTTGTATTCATCCAACAATTGGTTCATTAGGTAGGTATGTACAAAGAGGCTCTGCTTGTCAATGCTGGTTGGCTCTAAAAGGAGGGAAAATCGGTAGGGGTTAGGCTAGTCGTGAAATGCCCCCACCCCGTTTTTTACCTTCCTTCCATGGTTGTTCTGTGAGGCTGGCGGTAGGTAATACTCATCCTGCATAGAGCTGGTTTTCATTGTGAGTGTTCTGTCACTAGTCACAGCTGTCAGGTATGTCAGTCATGTAGTATTGTGGTGGTGTCAGAGACATAATCAGAGAGATTAGGTGGACACAAAGAGCTCTGAATGAGGTGGTAATTGCGTTCAGGGGGAAAAGAGAGTTAAAGAAAGAAACTTTCCTTTCTCACAAGATCCATTAAAGAGGTGACAGCTAATATATTAGAGCTGGAACAAGATAATTGTGGTAAGAATCTTTGTGTGTTCTCCCTAAAATGCAGTGTGCTCACAATAAATATTCAAATGCTTATTTTGTGTTGTGAATACCAGATAACCATTTACAGTGAAATGCAACCTCTTTCAAAAAGTTTAAATTCATTGCCAAGAATGTTCTAGGAACAGTTATAAAACTCAAAAGGAATATTGGTGCTATACTGAATCACAAAAATGCCATCTTATGAAAGCTTCTTTGCAGGGATTTTCTTCCAATTGGTCTAAGTGATGGAAAAGAAATACTGAGATGCCAACCACGGGCTGTGCTCTTCCAGACTTTGCTCTCTTTGAGTAGTACTTTGAATAGTACCTCTCCCCCTCCTCTTTTTTTTTTTTTTTTTTAACAGAGCAACTACTTGTGTATCTGTTTACATTACACTTGTGCTGCATTAAGGCTATGCTGCAGAATTGCTACTTACCTGTAGGATCCAGGAAGGAATTCCCCTTCCCTGACTTCTGAAAGTTGGTGGGGTTTTTTGTGGTGGTGGTTTTGTTTTTGTTTTGTTTTTTCTGTCTCCTCACTTCCCTCCCTCCCTTCTTCTAAAGCACTGAAGGTTGCCGTATGTGTACACACGAGAAGGTTGTCATAGTATACTGCTGCTTTCTTTGGCAATAAAGTCTTTTAAGCACCTGGTCAGTGTGTCTTGCTTCCTGTCACTACATTTGAGGTCAGGTCCTCTGTGCCCTCCAGGCCAAAGAGGCAGGGATAAATGTTTTGGTTTCCTCTTCATGGTTTGAACCTTTTCCTTTGTACCTCTGGGAGCTCTTTAAAATCTCAGCTATTGCAAGGACTTAGGAAACTGCTAATGTCTACTTTCTCCTGCTTTTACGATAGGGCTCACGTACTACAGATTTAGGTCATTTAATGTGGGCCAGTGGATTCCTAGCCAGGTAGGGTGCTAGGAAAATACGTCAACAGCTTTTGGAGTATTACATTTTAATGGAATAGATGTTACATAGACCTTTCTGAGTTAGGAATTAATTCCATGGCTGGTTGTGACTGTGGAAAAATATGCTTCCCTGACCAACACCATGTTCTTTGTGATCCCAGTGAACAGCTACATTGATTCCCTGGCATTGCACAGCTGCAGACGTATTGAAGGGTTAATCTGAAATCAACAGCACTGCTGAGTATTCCTCACTATTGATGAGTATAAAACTTATGAGTCTAAAAGCTAAAAGCAGCTACTAGTGGCAACTCAGTCCTACAACAAATTTAAATAATATCAGGCAGGATCCGTCCATTGTACCGCTTGCCATCAGAAAACATGAAGAACACAGTTTTATTTCTGTTCTTAAAATTCTTGGTATCCTACTAGAATTTCAGTGTTGCCTCAAGTAAAAATCCAGTCTTGCAATGCTTCCTCACAGGCTTCAGCGATGACTGTGTATGTACGAGAAATGCCAGGTTGAACCCTATAGTCATAATTTGTTCATGTCTCACATAATACTCAAACCAATATTTTCCACTTTCTTTCACTGCACCAAGTTCTAGTAAACTTTACAATGTAAAATGAGAAATAGGTGAAAACGAGATAATGGTGTTAGTCAGAAAATCTTGTTTGACTGATTCTTCCTATAAACAAAAGTAGTTTCCAAGCTGCGTTTTCTTGCTCCCTATTCAGATTGATACTGAAGTGGGTTGAGAAGAGCCACCTCCAACAACAGGGAAAGGTTCGACACATTTCCATTGTAACAATCCTGCAAGTGCTTTTAGGATAGTTGAGACACCATGTGTTGGTATAATGGATTGATCAGTTTGGTTCTTTTGAGGCAGGTAAATTACTTTGATGCAGGTTAATTCAGGCTGTGTTTACAGAGGTTACTCTGATCCCTTTTTCAGGCTACTATACGTGTTTTCAAAGAAACAATACCCAAAAACCTTTAGAGACTGAAACCCCATTCTTCCCTATTTACAGAATGGTATTTTTTACTTTCAAGCTGGAAGCCTACAAAACAAGTCTTAGGTTTTCATCATAATCCTTTATGAGTTTTAAATCTATTTTTTAGGTTGGCAATTTTAAATGGTTCCTGGTGAGTAGAGCCCTGGTGAGCTTCAAAACCACACACAGTTTCAATGAAGCTGTGTGAACCTGCTTCAGAATCTCGGCAAGTTTTCCAAGCTTTTATGCTCTCGTATGGTTTACAGACAAAAACCTACAGGGGTCCCATTTAAAGCCTCCTAGCTGCTAAAAGATAGAGAAAAAATGGCTTTTAAAAAACCTGAAGTACCCTCTTATGAGTGCATTAAAAGCAATTTTGTTTGCTTTCCACTTCCAAATGCTTCAAGCCGCCAAAGACGCGATGTTAGAAAATGACTCATGAGTACTAGAGAGAAACAGTCTTTGAAAGTTTGTTCGTAGTAAAGGATGATAGCTGGACAAGTGGGGTTTCTGTGTTCAGAAAGAAACATCTCGTGTCCTCGCAATACAGGGTTTTTCTTTTTCAATAATCTGTTCAGATGGTCTTTATCTTACAGGTTTTCAGCAATTGTGTGAAAATCAGCTCAGAACTTCTGTTGGTTTGTTCCTGTGGATGCTATCAGCATTTGGAGACCAGGGCCTCTGGAGAGGGAAGGGAATGCCAAAGCAATGGCAGCTCGTAATTTAACCCAGGATCATGTGTACGATTCAAAGAGCAGGAAAAATTTTTCTCCCTTTCAGGTAAATCAGGGTGTGATTCTCTGAGAGTACATCCTCTAGGGTTTAGCAGCTTTTAGTATTGGGTTGTTGGGGGTTTTTAAATTTTCACTGCAGTGTTTGATACTGGAGAGGTTTCTTGATTTCTTTTCTCTATGGGAAACATTGGATGCAAATGCCAAGTATTAAAATGTCCTTCCTTGCTTTGATACAGCACCTCTCAGTTTTCTTTTTCTCTTCCAGTGTAAATAAAGACAACAGTGTGGCATAGACTTCCAAAATTCAAGAATATTTGGACCTTGTGTTCTGTCCTAGACCTGTCTTGAACAAACATGCTTTCCTTTCTAAATTGTTTGGCTGAGTATTAGGGCAGAAGATTCATGTAATGGAATCTAGAGATGACCTGGCACAAAACAAAGTTCAGTGAAATGTTAAAGTTTATTTTCCAATTATTTAAACAGGTGGTACCTATAAGAATCCCACAAAACCATGCCTTTTCAAGGCGTACCTTATGATTTCTTCTACGGAATAACCAGGAATTGTGCATTAAGATCTGAGGAGCATTCCCCATAGTGTGGTGCAATCCCAGTTTTATTGCAAGTAGAAATTTGACAGCTGTTGATTGTGTAAATAGGTGTTGTCATTATTTGAATATAATTCTACAATATAGTTAAAAACTGATTTTATTTTTATAGTTGATTGTGCTGGCAATTCAAAAAGTCTTTCTTCTAAATGTAGCATATTTGCTGTAAAAAAACATAGAGGAAATGGACTAACAGCATTAACTTTTAATGGGTTTAGGTTTAAATTTTTAAACTTCACACATCTACCAGCCCCTTAGCTTTCTCTCTGGAGAGTCAAAAAGAAGAAGGGAAAATTTTGATGTACTTAGTTGTTGACAATAGCTGAAAATTGAATAAATATTACAAGAATTAAACAAAAAGACAGAAGTGGTAGTACAAAGTACCTAAGCTGTCCTGTCCTTGTGATGAAACAGAAAGCAAGGTGTGTGTGAACAGGATGTGAACATAACCTAAATTCATGAGATAAAGATTCTAATTACCAAAACACGACCATGAGCTTAAAGGCTGTCTTTGGAAAGTATGCTGGCTTACAGGCTAGCAGCCTGTTGTGGAGTTGAAGAGTTATTAAAGAGTTTTGTTATGTTTAGAAATCATAGAAACACCATAGAATCATTTAGGTTGGAAAAGACCTTTAAGATCATCAAGCCCACCACTAAACCATGTCCCTAAGCACCACATCTACACATCTCTAACATACCTCCAGGGATGGTGACTCCACCACTTCCCTTGGCAGCCCGTTCCAATGCCTGACAACCCTTTTGGTGAAGAAAATTTCCCTAATATCCAATCTAAACCTCCCCTGGTGCAACTTGAGCCATTTCCTCTTGTCCTATCACTTGTCACTTGGGAGAAGAGACCAACACCCACCTCCCTACAACCTCCTGTCAGGCAGCTGTAGAGAGCGATCAGGTCTCCCCTGAGCCTCCTCTTCTCCAGGCTAAACAACCCCAGCTCCCTCAGCCGCTCCTCACAGGACTTGTGCTCCAGCCCCTTCCCCAACTTTGCTGCCCTTCTCTGGACACGCTCCAGCACCTCAATATCTTTCTGGAGGCCTAGGACAGAATACAAGGTCCAAATATTCTTGAATTTTGGAAAGTCTACTCCACGCTGTTGCCTTTATTTACACTGGAAGAGAAAAAGAAAACTGTGAGGAACTGTATCTCCAGTGAGAGGCCCACAACTGAACACAGTATTCAAGGTGCAGCCTCACCAGTGCCAAGTACAGGGGCACAATCACTTCCCTACTCCCGCTGACCACACTGTTCCTGATGCAGCCCAGGATGCCATTGGCCTCCTTGGCCACCTGGGCACACTGCTGGCTCATATTCAGCCGGCTGTGGACCAATACCCCCAGGTCCTTTTCCACCAGGCAGCTTTCCAGCCACTCTTCCTCAAGCCTGTGGCATTGCATGGGGTTGTTGTGGCCCACGTGCAGGACCTGGCACTTGGCCTTGTTGAACCGCATATAATTGGCCTTGGCCCAATAAATCAAGTAAATTAAATCATGGGATACAATTTTCAAAGCATTTGCATACCTAGAACAAAAATTGATGCTTACTCTTGCTATTTGGTTACATAAACCTTTTAATGTAGGCAAATTATGTACTTCCCCAAAACTCTTTCTGCCCCTTAACACCTGCATAGCTTTTCCTGGGTTCAAACAATATGTGTTTGGCAGCTGGTGTATGTGAGGAAGTAATTTCAGAGCCTCTTCTGTATGCTACGTGTTTCTTACATAGTCTCTGTAGTTTCTGCGTGCTCTGTCCTTCGTGGTCACCCCTGGAGTCCTCAGAGGAACTACTGTCATAGCTGCAGGCATCTCTGTGTGGCCTATAGGAACTAGTCTGTTAGGATTTCCAGTGCTGCTGTAAACAAGACAAGAAGCTGGTGAGTTTAAAAAGCCCCACCAAACTCCAAAAGAAATGATCAAAAGAAAACTCCCACAGCAGAGCTGAGGCTGTTTCCCAGAACTGCTATAATAATACAATTACTCAAAAGAAGAGTAATCACTAGTGTCTTCAGAAATGAAACCAGCTGTGCTGCTGCGGTATAGTAGTTACCCTTGTAAGAGGGTTCTAGGTAAGATACTTCTGCACTGCTTTCAGTAAGGAGGTTATCATGGATCTTAGTTGATGGCATGGAGGATGTCATCCTGGCTTTTGTAGCAAGATGAATCTGGTTTTGTGTAATTGCAAAAGCACATTTATAAGCGTGGAATGAAACAGAAAGTCATATACTGAAATGAAGCTTGCATTTGGAACACTAGAACTAATTTAGAACAGTATTTTGGTGCAGTAGAGAACAAGACAAACAGGTGAAAAATGTTAACTCATTGAAGGGTGAGGAAGTTGCAAGGTCTTTTAAACAAAGGTTTTGGGAAGACACTTGGGGTACTTTAGCACTCAGCTGTGCAGGAAGCGTGGTGTTTGGATTATCAGCTTCAGCAACACAGATGAGTAATATGCTAATATAATTCTTCTTGATTCTAGTAATGTGTATAAAATAAACTCCCTTTTAGGAGACAAAATTGTAGTTTATTGAAGTCATGGGCAGAAGTTATTGTCTGGATCTTTCTATACTTTCAGAAGAAGTAACTGCCCCTCAGCTGCTTGTCACGACTACTATTGTCTCTCATCTGTTCGTTGTGTGTGTTGTCATTTTCTAACTTGTCTGTCAAAATGAGTTAGGTTAGAAAGACTGTTTAATTTTTTTAAGTTGACTTAGTTCACTTTGAAGGCAACAGATTGTGGAACATTTGTAGTATGAACCCCTCCAGCAGATAATCTCTAGCAGAAGGGTGATGACAGGAGGCTGGAGGTTGTAACCTCTTCTGAGCTGGAGGAGATTTTAAAGACACATTAGTTATTCCAAAGCTTGTGTGGAAGCAAGCACGTCTGCTGCAGGGGCAGGGGTCTTGGAGATACCCCTCACCGTCAAAAGCTGCTTCTGGCATTTCCTCTGCTAGAGCCACCCATGCTGCTCCCTTCTATAGGCATCTGGCTTAGAGCAGGTCAGGATTTAGAACCTGTTTGGGTCAGAAAGACATGCTGGAGTGGAAAGCAGGTCAGCTTGGAACAGCCTTGTCAAGTATGAGGATGCTTTTGTCAGCTTGGCTGAAGACCAGCCCAACTACAGGTGCCATTTTTAGTGAACTTCATGAGATTGGGTCGAAACACAGATGCCCTTGTCCCCTAAGTGCAACAAAAGGGGCAACAGCTGCTGGTGCAGCAGTGACAGCAGAGACTCTGTGGTCTGTTAATGCCCTGGAGTGTACTGCAGTCTGGAAAACCTGCTTCCTCAGTAATCCAATTATGTATGCTGAAGTGATAACATGAAGATTGTCCTAAGATGCTGCTTTGTTAATTTGGTAATGTGGGAACCGCATGGCAATTGCCTTGGGGAACGGTGGGCTTCGTACCTTGCACTCGCGATGGGTAAAGCCCACTGCTTAGGCAGATTCTTGTCATGTGAAAGACTCGTGTGTCAGAGAGTCCAGGCGTGAAGAGGTGCACCTCTGCACCACCAACACTTGCTGGATGGAAGCTGGTGCCTTTTTGACCTGGACAGAATACTTCTAGTCACTTTGACACATCAAAACAAATAGCCAACAAAAAAAAAAAAGCTTGCTATCACTTGGCTGGGTCTGTGAAAAAGGTTGTATCCTGCTTCTTGAACAAGGAGGGAAGCAGCCTGTGGTGAGATTAGCTTTTTATGAGCAGCAGTTTTCAACAGGTCCCTCGGCCGTGCAGAAATAAGTTACATGCCCCACCTAAAACAACAAGGCCAGTGCAGGTCAGTGTGCCAAAGCGTGTGTTGAGGATTAGCGTGGGAGGCAGTACTTCCTCTCTGCAGACGAAGAACTCCACAGTTCATAGCCCAATTAATGTGGGTGTCTCGTGCTATGAAACATCATAAATACTGGTATCTAAAGGAGGCAAATTTTGGTTGCCCTTGTCAAGAGTTTGCCCTACTTGATTATCCAGGGGTAGGATGAGGTCCTTTTTCTGTGTTAATATGACAGGCCTAAGATCTAGCAAGTCAGACTAATACATGGTCCTTCAAACGGATCTTCCTGTTTGAAGATGAAGGTATGTTTGAGCTCAGTCCCAAAGTCTAAGAAGTCATGTCAGGGAAAGCAGATAAACAGCCGTGCCTGTAGAGTCAGGTGTGTCAGACACAAACTCTGAAACAAAAAAGGCAAACCCACTCTCTTCTCTTATATGGAATACGTGTGGAAGTGGTGGGAGTACAAGGGTAGGACTGCAATCCCAGGGCCACAGGAGTATGAACTGGAGGAATGGTGACAAGCCTGTTCACCTGTCTGGTGCACCACTGCACCCAACTGAGAAAAGTAGAAGGACCCTTGGTGGAGATAGTATTGTACTTGGTCTTGCCTTCTGTAGTGATTAGGGTATGGCCCTAATCTTGTAACTCTGCGTTCCTGAATCTGGCTTTAATCACCAAGAATGCCGTATTATCAAAAGGGCTTCAGGCTGCTTAGTGGGACTTACAGAACATGCCGGCTGTTTAATGCAGCATCCGTACATCCAGATCAGTACTTTTATTTCAGTGTCAGGCTTCTGTAGATTGTCAAGTCTTGATAAACTGAAACTCTGAAAGCACTGAAGGGTAACATGTTTCCCTCGTAGCTAACTCCTGTGATGTTTGTTTTAGAAATGACTAAAGTACTCGTGTCAGTTCAAGAGTAAGCGTTCAGTTGCTGAAACAATCTACTTACTGGGATGCATCTGAAGGAAAAGGTTTTTCTTTCATACAGCTATTGTATCTCATCATCTCTTACTCGCATCTTCATTTAGAACTGTGGACGGAAGAGTGACTTGAAAGAAAGTCACTAGCTCAAAAGCTGTATTAAGAGTGGTAATATTTGTTACAGCAGAGAAATTTATTGATTGTATGACCACAATGTTGATTTCTTCTAAAAAAAAAAAAAAAAAAAAAAGAAAAGAACTATAATAATAACATTTTCTTTCTGAAATTTACCTTGCTGTAAATGCAAATCTAAACAATTTTTAGTTGAAAAATCCTGCAGTTGAACAAAAAGCTACATATAGTATGTCTTGGCAGAACTTAAGACCACATAGCAGAAAATATCAACACCAGCCATTAAAATGAACAGATGTTCCTGAAGGTGCTACTGAATGTTCCTGGCTAAAAGACATCTTTAATCCTTTTCTGAGATGGAATTTTGCAAGGCAACTGGGGGCCAACTGATCGTAAAAGGCTTATTATGAGGCTGAGACATTGTTGGGGCTGGATACTCTTTGAATGGCATCTCAATGTCAGCCTAGCCCCGTGCTGATTTTGCTTTCTTTCTTATTCTTAGGGAATAGCTAAATGACACACATTCTTCCTGTTGATGAGGTAAATTGTAAACATCCCTCTAGACTCCCAGATTCACCTTCTAGAGTGATCTGTCTCAGCTGTGGCAATGCAGAGTTTCTTTCACGCAATTAAAGGGACAATTATATCAGAATGATGAGATCATGCCTTTTGCTGAAAAGAATAGCGATCTTTCATGAACAAAGAGAGCTTTATTTAAATCTTTGCCAATAAAGCACCATTTCATTCCGTGAAAGTGGGTGACTGCGACAATTTGGGTAGGCACAGCGTGGCATGAAGGTGAACTCACTCTGTGGAGTGGTAGGTAGAGCTTTGGGGTGGCTGTGTCTGAACAAAATAAGCAATTATTTTTCCTCCCCTGCTTGCACCGACTAGTAGAGTAGCGTGCGGGCACTTCTAATATTGCCTAAGAAAACCTATGACTGTAGTTTGCTTTGTTTGCTGAGTAAATGTAGAAAACCCATCTCGGTCTTTTCCAGTATTTCAAGCCTTTTCATGTAGGTAGCGTATGTAAATCAAACTGTAGTGGTGGACAACTCTGTACTCTGGGGGAACTACTGAGACTCATAAGCCGATGCTGAGTTATGAGCCATATCTGAAGAGAAACATGGAAAATATTTCCACTCTTGATTCCTTGGTCTTACATGTTTGTTCGCGAGAAAAGCCAATGACGTTGCGAAGAGAAATGGGCGAGTCAGATATCTTTTACAATTCTTTAAGCTGCAGAGCATATTTCTTGCCTTTAAAAAAGGCATTCAATGAATACTAATTTTAGTCTGACTTTTGACACTGTTCTAAATGACATCTGGATTTCATATAAAATCATATGTCTGGTACAAAGCCCACTGACAAATAAATTCCTACGCTCGTGTAATTCTCTTTAAGAACAGGCAAATCACAGCTATACTGACTCCAAAGCGGGTTTGCTTTGCTTTCTGGTGGCAGATGTGATTCTGATGTTCTTGGAGACTTGAAGTGAACTCGTCATCTAGCCTGTGCCTGCGTCGTTGCAGGTAACTACCAAGTAGCATCCGTACCGCTTAACAGCGGGACTCATGGATGGGGAGAGAGTCTCCTTGATAGTTCTACAACGTTCGCTGTATCAGCGAGCGATGGGTGGAACCGGAGAGGCCCAGTAGGTGAGAGGGTCCCTTGGAGCCTCTTCCAGCAGCAGCTGTGCAGCCTCTGGCTGGATGCCCCATGCAACCGTTCAGGCGCTCCAAGTGCCGCTGTTCCCTGCCAAGATTTCCGTGCTGCTGTTGGGCTGCGGAGCCAGGAACAGGGTTGAACAGAACAATGTCGTCTTTGCTCTGCTGCCTTGCCCCCAGCAGAAGGGCAGATATTTGGAGGGAGAAAGGACTTGGAGATAACATGGTGTCTGTCTCCCTGGGGAGGCTGTGAGGTCTCTGCGCGGCCTCGCTGCGTGGGGCGTAATTCGGGGTTTGATGCTGCTCATCTCCAGTGCTTGCAGGGTAACACATTGAGTACAGCGGAGAAATAAAGAAATAGCACTGTAAAAACAAAGATTAAACAAAAATAAATGCTAAGAAGATAGCATTTCTGTCCTGTGAGGAGGAACAGGCTTTATTGTCCTACAGAGTTTTGAAGGAATACAGCTTGGGATAGCTACGTGCTGAAGAGCTGTGAAGGGCAGAGCTACAACTAAACCGTAAGCAGGTATGTATTTATCTGTGTGCACAGCGGTGAAAAGTCTCCGGTTTGAGGAGCATGGAGATTATTTCGCACGTTTGTCGTCTTGCCAGAAAGACATAGCTTGCAGAAGTGAAATTTTGTGGAAACCATGTAACTTAGATTGGCATAAGATGTAGGTGCGGCTGTGTTTTATAAAAATGTTGCCAGACTGTCTGACATAGTGTAAGTGCATGTATATTGAGAGTGTAAGGGCACGAATAACCTGCTCTTAACCCCTTACTCGAAGTAAATTATGCCAAGTCAGCTGTTTTGTATTAACTGCCTGCATGCAAATTGTTATTGTCAGGTCAATATGAGCTAATCCAAAGCCATTTATCTTCTTGGTTAAAGACCAACATCTTTCGCATGCCTCGCTGGGGCAGAGTATACACTTTAGAGAAAATGATTGCAGGTTAACTGATCTGTAGTAAATTTTGTATCCTTGCTGAACTCATGACAATTTGTTCATGAATTCCTGCTGTTAGTGTGGTGTAGTGAATATGATGCTAAACGAGAGCAAGATGTTAATCTGCACGAGTGAGGCAGAGCTTCTACCAAGGGGAACTAATTTCCATATGTATTCCCGATTCATCCTTTGGGCAGTCTCCACTCTGTGCAATGAAGGGAAAACTACTGTAATAACATGTAATAACAGAAAATGAACAAAAATAGAGATTAATGCTACAGTGTGCATTGACTCTTATTTCTGCAGATGATGATACTGTATCAGAAGAATTTCTGAAGTTGCATTAATCTGCAACAGGAGTTTGTCAATGTTAGGGTTACAATCCATTCTTTCACTTAACATTTTAAAGCCCCCCAAACTTTAGTGTATGGCATCACTACCTATTGTGTAAATAGTTTCCTAACCTAGGAAAACTATTTCCATATTTACTTGTGCAAGTTTGCATTACAGAGTGTACCATGCGTAGCGTTTCTAATCAGTCGCAGAAGACTGCCCTTGACCAGAGTACATTACCACTCCTTAGATTTGAGAGGGGAATGCAGGGGTTTTCCTTACAACTCGTTACGTTAAATTTCTGAATCAGGGTATAATTTTCACAACATGACAGGGCACATCTTGGTGCTTCAGCAGTCACTAGAGAGATGCGTGAGTGACCTGTTAGGATGGTGTCTATAATGGTGATACAGAGCTTTGGAGTTATAATTTTGAGATGCAGAAACATTTTTTTCCCCACAAACTTTGAATATAATTTTCTAGTGGTGTCTTGTTTAAAGTTTAAAGCTGACAGTGAAGAGAGCTGAAGATGCCAGTCAAGGGAATAGTCAGTGTGTTAAAGGAAAAAGATGTAAGTATCACTTTTATTTTTTTGCCTTCTTGCAACTTGCTACACTGGTGGTAAAATAACTGGGGAAGATCCATTTTAAAGGCTTTTTTATATTGGGCTCAGTTCTTGGTGTCTGTAAGGTATGTTAAGATCAGTGTGTAGCCTGCTTATAAATAAATGAGTAGCTAAGGGAGTATCTGAGAGAAGAGACAGCAAGTTATTGGAGGGACTGTTATACAGTCATACAGATCTGAGCTGTAACGAACGGTTTGTCTTTTTCAAGCTGTTTGTGATCTAGTGCTTGGAGTTTGAATGCAGGAATGAATTCTGCCACTCAGCCTTCTGCGTGCTTGTTTTCTTGTCTATAGAATAGGAATAATGCTTGTGTATGTCTGGGTTGGTGAGAATGAACTGATTAGTGACAACAAAATGCTTTGAGAGCCGTTAATGGAAGGCATTAAACCACAGTATGCTATGCAGATTTGCAATATTAAAAATATATTACAGATGACCTGCAAAAGCAGTGGGGAGGATGAAAAAAAGAAAAGTCACTAGGATACGTTTAACCTGAAAGAGCAAAGAGAGAGCTCCTAAGATCCCTTTGGGAGGACTAAGCTAAAAGGGAACAGTTTTATTTGCAGTGCTTCTGTAAGCAATTGTAGAAACCTTTCTCCAGACGTGAAAAAAATGCATGAGGTCACAGCAGCAGATGAAGCATGGCAGGGACATGGTCAGCAGTGAGTTCTGCCTGTTCTCTTCCTGGACAATGCAGGTTTCTGATTCAGGGAGCAGTGTTAGCCTGGGATGGCTGAAGGTGGTGTGGAGTTTCCTCTTAGGCTTGAAAAACACTCAGCTACTACTCATTTGACAATACATCCAGTTGGAGTAGTGGAATATGTCCAACCTATGTGCCTTAACTTTGGCTTCTGCCATCGTAAAGCCTTCAGATTTTTCAGTGCTGCATCGATGCAAAGGCTTTAATATAAAAAGGAGCTCAAAAGCGGTGTGGGGGGAAAGGAGAAAGAGAAAAGAAGTAGCTGTAGTAAGTGGACACTAGAAACTTCTCAGCGCAATCCAGCTTTATCCTTGGGGAGAGTTGAAGGGCAGAACTAAAAGAAATTTATTGCAATGCAGGGTTCTTAAAAATGAAGGCAATTATGTTTTAAAGTTTAAGCACTGACCGGGTGCTCCGTACTGTACCAGGGACACAGTGAAGATGGTCCTTATCACAAAAAATGAGAGATATTTTGTTTTTTTGAAGTGTGTGAATAGAAAGATAAAATTGTTCTGTGAAGCCCTGAAGAAGAATAGCATAGCTTTTAAACACGTGTGGATGTGTCAAGTTATTGGGAAGGATTTGAAAACTAGGAGCATGGGCAGCTGAATAGGAATGGTTTTGTCAGTGAACAGAACAGACAGAAGCTTATAGATTGTAATACTGATTCTCCCATTACAGTTAAACACGAGATGCTGCTGCTGTTACTGATAATCGGTTCCACTATGCATCCTTCTCATATGATTTCCCTCTCTTCACATAAGGCTGTCCAAAGTTCAGGGGGGGTTGAGTCATGGCTTCATTTGAGTACTGGATGGGCACAGCCTTCTTTATCGAATACTTTTTCTATAGGTTGCGTGTGTCTGTGTGTGTAAAATGAGTCTGATCCTGGTCCTGCTGAAGTCAGTGGGATTTCTGATGCGGACCTGAAAAGAGTTAGGGTCTTGTCCAACGGTGTTTGTCAATTCTTTAACGTAAAAGCGCTTTACTCCCCTCACAACTAACACAAACCACTACAGTAGGACTGGTAGCTAAGAAATTAAGTCTGGCTATGTTTTAGGGAAAAAGAGGGGGCTTTGGTAGTACTTTAAAAATCAAAAATCATAGAATAACAAGCAGTGAATAGCTGCTTTGTGGTCCAGTGGACAGAATGCTGTAGAATAAATCGGGAGAATTTGGATCAGTTCCTGATTCTGCCTGTTCTCATAGTACATTCTTAAGGCAAATCATATTTCCTTTATGACTTAGATTCTCTATCTGTGTCATGGAAATACTAAGGCTTGTCTTCCAACACAAACCAGTCTGAGACTCGGGAATGAATATATACTTGGGAAATATTATTATAAACTAGAATCTTGTATACTTGATGTGGCAAAGACTTCATTTTGCAAAGCAGAAAACACAACTAAAAGTAACTTGTTTGTAAATTGATAATAACAGAGCACATTCTGTCTATTAATTCATATGCTAAATTACTAAAGCAGTGTTCAAAGTGTGTTAGTGCTGTGAGAGAGTTTGGAAATAGCATTTTATTATTAAGCTGCATGCTGGAGGCTATTTTTTCCCCAATCTGAAACGTGTACTGACTAATTTGTAAAGCAGATAAATGGATGTGAAATCATATGGAAGTTACTAAATAGCTTTACATTTTAATGTGGAAGTGCTATCAACATTTCAGGAAACTAGACAGTTGGATATTTCAAATACTTCTAAGTCAGGGAATCAATTCAGAACTGTAGTTGCCATTTTTATGTTAAAGCAATGCTATCAAAAAGAAAAAATCTGTTTCAGGTTAGGACTCTCTTCTTCTGATCTGGGCTGCCATGTATGACACTTGGTGCATCTTTAAGGAACTTTCTAACTCCAAGAAAAATGGTTTGAGGTTCTTTTATAAAAGAATAATAGCCAGGTTAAGACAAGAATTTGTTTCTTATTTGATGATCAAATGTTGTCTAGTTGCTACATATATTATTGATGGTATATAATAAGATATTGGTACAGAACTCTGTTTTGATGGCTGTTCAGTCATCAGCCGCTCTTAACAGAGAATGTAATTTCTGTCTTTGTTGTGGTAGTGTATGTGATGTTTGGTAGCTTATGTGATACGATCTGACTCTGTTCCATTCCTCTTGGTTCCTTGCAGAGGGTTTTCCACAGCATACCTTTCTTGGCTGATTTATCATTAGCTAAAGGTAGACCTGGCAACCTGGTCTATGTTCATCCACAGGGGAGGTTTTCTGCATTAGGCCTTCTCTTAGGAAAAAAGAGGAGGGTGATAATTGCCGTTATAGTTTGGAGAGTCTTGGGGGCACTGGTTCTCGTAGTGTGAAAAACCTTTTTAGTTAGGTCCATCATGATGAGAAACCCAAAACCTGTCTGAAGATTTGTGTGATTATCTACAACTGAGATTGACATCTGGTGGAGGGGACTGCAGGTGTGTGGGTGGAACTGGCAGATGAACAACACATTGCAGAATGAGCGTGTGTGCACGCACCCCTGAACAACAAACTAGCTGGAGTCTAATTTCAGTGAATGACTAGAACAAGCAAAGTTTTGTACAAAAGCTAAATGTTGTAAGTAATCTATCTTGGGCTGGCATCCGTACATCCTTGAGACCCCACCTGGAGTAGTGTGTCCAGCTGTGGAGCCCCCAGCATCAGAAGGATATTGATCAGTTGGAACGAGTCCAGAGGAGGCCACAAAGATGCTTAGAGGGCTGGAGCAACTCTCCTATGGGGACAGGCTGAGACAGTTGGGCTTGTTCAGCCTGGAGAAGGGAAGGCTCCAGGGAGACCTTATAGCACCTTCCAGTACCTGAAGGGGGCCTGCAAGGAGGCTGGGGGGGGGCTTTTTACAAGGGCCTGTAGTGACAGGACAAGGGGTAATGGCTTTAAACTGAAAGTGGGGAGATTTAGATTGGATATCAGGAAGAAATTCTTCCCAGAGAGGGTGGTGAGGCACTGGAACAGGTTGCCCAGAGAAGCTGTGGATGCCCCATCCCTGGGAGTGTCCAAGGCCAGGCTGGATGAGGCTTTGAGCAACCTGACCTAGTGGAGGGTGTCCCTGCCCATGGCAGGGGGGTTGGAACTAGATGATCTTTAAGGTCCCTTCCAACCCAAACCATCCTATGATTCTATGCTTTCCCCGCTTGTCACTGCTTTAATACCCACCACTACTTAACAAGGCATAAAAGGCGGTCCTTTTCCATGACGGTGCAGCCACTGGAGTGACGCAATTGCACCCCGCTGTAACGTGCCGCTGGAAACACAGTCTGGGTGCTGGAACCCTGTGTGTGTGGTCAGGGCATCCTACAAGTGCATCTGGCCACATCAGCCTGGGCACCGAGGTGTGCGTGTCAGGGCCTTGCACCTATTCTGAAGCTCCATGCAGGCTAAACTCTCCATCCCTCTGACTGAAATGTTAGAATTTGCATTAAGATCTTGAAACACTTTAGAAAATCTCAGAATCTTTTATTAACGTGCTTGACAGACTTTCTTCCTTTGAGGTGGCCAAAAACATTATGGCAAGTTTGTGGTATGTCTTCTGTACATTACTAAATTTTAACATTTCGAGGAGATTTGATTGCTTGCCGTTAGCTCCATAAATCACCTAATATAGACATTTTTTTCCCTGATGTACTTGTGTTAGTCTGATCAGGAAGGATAGCGGAAGCCCTTGAAAGGAATGACCTTCTTGGGAACCATCCCAGGGAAAGAATAAAACTTCATGGCCTTAGTGAGCCTTTCTCAATTGTAATGTCTTCCCTCACTGCCATGATAAAAAATCCAAAACAACAACAAAGCCAAACCACCAAAACCCACCCCCCCGAGGGGCATGATGGAGTAGGGTCTTCTGGAAGTCAGCATATGGAAGCCTTTTCTGTCCCTGGGTACTGCAGGGTGCCAGTAAGGTCTCTTTTGTTCCAAAACAGCAGCAGGTTAGGATTATGAGCAGTGTTTACCTGCCCCTGGTGGAGAACTGGGAGGTGAATCTGGATGGACCCATTGGATAAAAAAAAAAAATCCTACTGAATACTCTCCTAACTAGTTTTAGGTTTTGTTTTAGTTGTAGCACGCTTTTATATGTAGTTTAGTAAGGCTGGCTTATTACGCGTGTCCATGTGTTGGTTGGCTATATTCTTACTGTGGTTTGCATGTTTTTAATTTCTTCCTCCTTGTTCTCTCAGCGTAACCGATAATAGGAATCAGCAACACTTGAAATACACTGATCTGTGGCTTCCTGGTGGGAAACAAGATGAGTCACTAGTAACTAAACCCAACAGCTACTATGTCCCCGGATTCAAATCTGTTCCTCTCCGTCTAATTGTTCAAACGCGTGCTTTCTCCACTGGCTTCCTCCCTATCAGCGTGGCACATCTTGTGGACTGCAAGACTAACAGCGCCATTGGGCCAAGTATTTGTTCGAGTCAGCAGAGAACACGGCTCCCAGCTTTCCTTGGTTCTGGCATTGGGGTTTCTGAACATGGTCGGGGGTGAGGGGCTGCTCCTGTTGTTAAGCTCTACGCCTTTAGGAAGGCAGCACCATGCTGTCTGCCAGTAACACTGAAGTAATTTTTAATTGAAGTCATTTTTACTAATAGATGAACGATAAAGTAATTAAAAAACAAACAACCCAAAAACCCAGCCAACCCAACAGTCCAAACATTACGTATATCATTACTAGGTTTAGAGAGGAGGATACAGAAAAAGAAAATCGTACATAGATCTGCCTATACCTTAAATCAGTTAAAAGAACTTTCTCCTATTTATCCAGGACTCAGCCTGCCAGAATGCCTGTGCACACACATGGATATGGAAACCCAGCATCGTGATACTGTGAGTATTGCTTTCACTGGGGTTTTGGGGTTGTGTTTTGTTTGTTTGTTTTTTTTTTTTCTTAATATAAGTTTCTTCCTATAACCAAACCCTCTCTGCGATTGTCTTTAAAGTGAAACCTCTGCGCAGCTCCAGGATCGCTTATGATGTATAATTTTATCAGGGGATAAATGTTAACGCTCCTTAGACTCTTAAAGACTGAATGCCCTTGAAGCTACAGAAATACACATGCCTGAAGAATGGCAGTAAGTGGAGCCAGGCACTCGCCCGAACTTACTGGTAATTTTGGCGATTAAAAGGTGAAAGAATTTATATATCTGAGGAATTGTTGTCCTCTGCCAGTATGTTAGGTTGCAGATTGTCTCTTCCACAGATATCTTGGATAGGAACAAGAGTACCGGGAGTTTTGAGTGTTGCCTGCGTTTCCCTTTCTAGATGCAGATCCGTACGTAGCATGTTCTGAGCACGTACGCGAGAGGCTACGCGTTTTCATTGGGTTTTGCTGTCCTCCTCCTCCTCCACATCCAAAATATCCCAAATTGCTGCCAGGTGAATTTTTCCACTGGAGGTATTGTATAGAAATAATAAGTTACTTGATAGGTGAGTTTGCTATGCTTTACAAAGTTTTCCATGGATTAGGGCTATTCCTCTGCAGGTGGCAAGAATCTTTGACGGAAGTGAATGCCTTCGTGCCTCCGTGAGAGGTCACGGGAGGGAACACAGCTGAAGCACGTCAGGCTCATTCGTTAGGAAGCGTATACAGATGACTGGGGCACTCCTGGAAATGGAGTGCTTGACTCTTGATGGCTAACTACAGAGCAAACTTGAAATCAAGCTTCTCCCAATTTGTCAGATTATAGAGAAATGATAAATATGAATTTATGGATTATAAATAGTTGATTATGGTGATTATTAACCTTGTGACTTTTTGATGATTTCTGCAGCTTTCAGGACAAGCAGCCTCAATATGTCATCCAGGTTACTGGAAGCTCTTCTTTCCTGTATTGTTGGATATTCCTTTGGCTCCTTGCATCTTAATCCGAAATATGTTTGCCAAAATCGTCTTTCACTGCTGCTCTGTTTCTCTGTTTTGGAACTATTCCACTGGTTCCCCGATTCCAGTCACATCCGGTGACCTGCAGTACAAACCGCAGGCTGTCGCCTCCACAATCTTCATAGCTTGGTGCTCTTAACTCTGGCTTGGCAGGTTCCAGGCTCCTTCAGGCAGGCTGGCATCTTCCTCCCAACACAGAAAAAAGGACATTTTGAGTCGCGAGTGCACAGGCTGAGAGTTAGCGGACGTTACAATTCATCATGTCACCTGCTCCCTGCTACTTCTTCCCTTCATTCTTAGGATCACAGGTACATCCAGGAAGGGAAAAGTCTTCCGAGTGCATTGTGGATGGGAATTTCCACTGAGGCTGATGATCTGAATTAACAGAAATAGGGGTATTTTTTTGCCCTGAGGGATTGGTGTTCATAACATTTCTACGTTTGAACACGTAACCACGACTTCCAGTCGTTACACGTGTTCTTGAGTGGCTTGGGCATAGCTGAGGTTAAGGTGGCTGATTTACTGGGTGACCCTTAGCACGGCCCCACTTCCCAAAGGTTATTCCCAGAGGGAGGCTGACGCCCAGGGACAGCTCTGTCGGGCCTGTGCTGCTGCACCCGGACTGGACCGTGGCTGCAAGTGAGCGCAGGCCGGGCAGGGGCCGCCTTGGGTTCGTGCCTGCTGGGCCGGGCCTGGAACTGGGTTTTCCTGTCTTACAACATTTTTTTGAAATGTCAAAAAACACCTCGTTCTCCACGGCCCAGAATATCCTTTTCTTGCTTCCCGCCGTTCCCTAACGGGGGTGGAGGCAAGGCCGGGGGGTGCCCCCGGGGCCCTGTGCGTGGCTGCCCCCGCGGCGGGTCCCCCCCTCTCCCCCCCGGCGGGTTGAAGCGGAGGCGCAGGGCCGCGGGCGGGGCCCCGCGGGCGGGTCGGGGGGTGCCGGGGTGCCGCCGTCGTTCCTGGGCGCCCCCCGGGCCTCGTCGCCGCCGGGGCCCCGCCGCCGCCGCGCACAGGCCGCCCGGCAGGTGTCAGTGTGGGCCGCGGAGCCGGGCGGGAGCGCGGAGGGGAGGGAGCGCCGCCGCCCCTCCCCCCCGCCGCCGGCGGCCCCCGCGCCCGTCCGCCAGAGCCAGACTCGCCGCAGACAGGCGGCAGCCAGCGGAGCGGGCAGGGCGGGGGGGAGAGGCCGGGGATGAGTTGGAGGCAGGCACAGCCTCAGCGCAGGGAGCGAGGCTGCCGGAGACAGGCGGGGGGAGGCGGCCAGGCGCCCCGTCCGCTCCGGAGGAGGAGGCCGGCCCGGCGCGGGGGCGAGCGGCGGGGGCCGGGGGGAGGTGAGTGTGTGGGGCCGGGGTGGGGGGGGGAAGGTCGCCGCGGCGGAAAGTGCCGGGGAAAAGTGCGGGGAGGCCCGAGTTGAAGGGCTGGGAGCGTGTGAGGGACGAGGCGGCTCCTGCCCGTGGGGGGGCTCCGGAGGCGCCCGGCCTCCCTCCGGCGGCGGGGAGCTCCCCCCCCCGGCCCCCCCCGCGCTGCTGCCGGGGGCCCGGCCGAGCGCCTCGCCCCGTTCCCCTCAGGTGCCCCGGCGGGGTGAGGGGGGGCCGGGCGGTCGCTGGCCGGCGGTGACAGGTAGCGCCGGCGGCGGGGGGCGGCCGCGGAAGCCCCCCTCAGGTGCCCCGCCGGGGAGCCGGGCCGGCGGCGCGGAGGGCAGACGCCCCCCTTCCCTCTCCCTCCGGGGCTCCGCCGGGGAGGCGGCCGGAGCGAGCGGCACGTCCTCGCCGGCCGCGGCGAGGGGAAGCGCTCCCGGCTCCGGGTGAGGCTCAGCGCGCCTCGGGGGCGCTGCCGGGCGGCTCGGCTGGGGCAGCCCTGGCACGGTGTCCTGCCCGGCCCGCGGTTCATTAGCAGAAGCCTGTCCGTAGCCGGCGCTTGCCCTGCGTTGTTTGCACTGAGGATGTGCATCCCGGGTTTCTGAATGGTGCGCCAGGTGTTCCTTCGCGTAGGTGGGCTGGTAGGTGCGCGTGGGTTGTGGTTTGGTGCTTGCTGAAGAGACGGGCACAGCGCTGTGTGTTCAAGTTCACTGCGGAACGAAGAGGAAACGGGCAAAACGCGAAAGTAACTTGTGTGCCGTTAGGAGGGCTTAACGGTACAGGTTGTAGTGGGACTGTTGCCTTCATCCTTCAGACCCTTTTCTGAATAGCGAGGGATGGTTGTGCGAGGGAACAGGGATCTGGTGAATGATTTTATACGGCACTAGAAACAGTGTTTGTTAGAAAAGTTTGATCTAAACCACGGGCATTTCCTTGCCAGGAAGGAGGACTTTAAAGATGTTTGTTCTTACAAACAAAAAACTATTTGTGGAGGGGAAAGGTGCAGCGCGTAACACGAGGGGTGAAATGTGTGCAGCATCGTCCCTCTGAGCAAGGAGCAGGGAGTGTTGGCCGGTGAGAAAGCCCGAGGGGCAATTATTGGCAGGCATAGAGGAGGTAAGAGCATAGATGCTGCGTAGGTACAAGTAACGTTCCTTTCTGGAAAGCGTCTTCTGGTTTTCATCCTCCAACCGCCGAGTGTGTTGGTTAGACAAAACTTTTATCCTGCCTTCCAATTTCACATCTAGGATCATGTTTTGGGAAATCTCCCCTCTGCAGTGATCTGGAGTTGTTTAAATAACATACGATGCACTGTTGAGTAGAACCGAATAACCCTGCGCATGGTGCACACGTGGATGGTTCCGCTAATGAGAATATAAATATTCTGGCTTTGTGGCTGTAAATGAAGGGGGAAATTTTGCTGGAAAACCAGTGCACTGGTGGGAAGCAATCTAATCAACATCCCTTCAGCCATGTTAGCCAAAGTAGTGATGGTACTCAACATCTATGTCTGTACTGGGCTTTTAGCACCAGGTGTTAAGTTACTGTGATACATAAAGCGACCAGCGTGAGGAGAACTTAAATCGGAATGCGTCAACTATATGCAGTTATGTATGGAAGTAAAAATACATCTTTTTATATGATCTGTGTTTATAGCAGCGTCTTTAATTCTGACTCTGAGGTGTATGAAGATCATTGTTGCATGCACACAAGGCATATCAGTATCCTTCAGTAAATTCAGATGCCTGTGTGGGCCTAAATGATGACAAATGTGTAACACAGCGTGAGTTAACAATGTGAGACAGTGTATTTCAGACCATTGGTTTATGTTAATTGAAACATTACAGGCACTAGGCAGGGTTTGACTGATGAGGTTTGAGTTCAGTCTTCAACATCTTAGACTGGTTATAAGAAAACTTGTGGAAGCAGAAAGAAATTTGGATTCAAGATTGAGGCGTAGTTATATTAAATTTGGTGAGATTAAAATTATTTAATAGTAGCTTAACCTAAGAATTTAGAACTAACCTGTTCGGTTGTTATTTTCAAGTGGCTAAAATGCTGTTTTCTCTGCTTAGGGCATTTAAGGTGCGACTTGAGAAGGCAAATGGTGGTGGTTTTTCTGTGTGCTGAAGGTAGCATGACTTTGGAGTGGTGGTGGCAGAGGATGGAGCAGAGAAGTTTTCTCTCTGATTTTCTTGACCAAAATTCCATTTTCTTTTTCACAGCTGCCCTGCAAGTATTCTGGTGGCTGCTGCCCTTCCACCAAGAACTATTTGCATTTCAGTGATGCAGTATAAACCAATCATAGAATCACAGAATGGTTTGGGTTGGAAGGGGCCTTAAAGATCATCTAGTTCCAACCCCCCTGCCATGGGCAGGGACACCCTCCACTAGTGCTCAGATTTGGAATGCTTTCAGGATGTGATGTGCCAGAAAGAAGTAAATGGTTATTGAAATAATAGAGAGGTATCTGAAAAGTAACTTAACTCCATATAATCTCCAAGAGAAATGAAGTGTTAAAAAGTGTGTGCCTGCCCAACAACTCTCGCATCAGCAGGCATGGTGGTTGCGTTTTAACTTGCAAGTGGTCTCGGAGAAGTTTTTCTTCTGTCTGGTTTCTAATAGTTTAAACCAGCTCCTTGAAAGTGAATTGCCAGTTACGGAACACAGATACTTCTAGGAGCTGAGAAATGAATTTTTCTGCAGATTGGTTCTGTGGTAACCGTGAAATTCTTCAATGGCACCGAGCTAGTATCAGCTGCTCGTTAAAGGCACCGATGCCAGAACAGTGGTGCATCAGTTGCTGGGAATCCAACCCTGTAGTGAAGTGATTCATACATACACATTTTCTTTTCTCAGTTGACAGCTATTTTTAAGAATAGCCGTCTTGCCTAGAAGGTTGATATCTAAGCAAAGGCAGCCTAGATAGCTAAAAATTTCTTTCCCACCAAACATAATCATCTTTTTGCCAGGCTTCTAATACGTACACTAAAACATTTAAATTGAATTGATTTTAATGGGTTCTTGCGGAATCTCTGATGCTAATTGGTCATTATAAAGGGATCATGACATTTTGGAGCTGCTGTCAGGAAGTCAGCAACTTTTTCACAAACCAAGATGATCAGTTTGAAGTAAATGTCAGTTTGAAGCCACTCACAGTAATAATGGATAGCGATATCTAAATGATAGCAGATCACCTGAATACATTCTTGAAACGAATGGGATTCTCTAGGTACGGAAGTCTGCAGAAACAGTGTACCATAGCTTTTCCTGAATGCTGCACAAGCGCAGTATTCCGGCGAAAGAAAGCTTGTTGGCCTTTTTTTCCAGTGTTCTTCTGAACCTTGTGCTTGAAGTTCAAGTTGGTTATTTTAGAGAGGAGTTTTATTTGCTTACATTTGAGACTGTCAGTTGAGTAATAGTACCTGTAAGGGGAGTGCGGTAGAAAGAATGCTAGCAGGTGAGTAAGAGTGATCGCAGCATCACAGTGCATGCTGGCAAAATGTCTCTGTATTCATCAGCTCTATTTATTTAATATGTTCCCTTCAGTAGCGTATGCCTTGATTTAGCATATTCGGAATATGCTAAATGTAGATGTGTTTTACTAAATGCTTTTTCTTATTATTTAGTTAAGCAGTGGAAATTTGCAAGTACCCATATCACCATTCGTTATCACTCAGCATAATAATGGGTAAATTTAATCTTCCTGACTAAGATTATTTTGGTCACAAGAGGCAAGGGAATGAAGGCTAATCATTTTCTTGATGCCGTGCTGTGTCTGTGTTGTTCATATCTGCCATTCTTTTCTTTAAAATTGTGCTACAGACAGCACTCTGACCCTTTAAACTGTGCTTGGATGATCTTGATCTACATCAAACTTTTCTTTCAGGTAGGAGACAGAAATGAAGAAGAATCTAAATGCAGTTTCTCTTCTTATTGCCAATGGAGAGCTCTCCTAGATTTGAAGTAATTTTTTTTTTTTTGTGCTAAATGCTTGACTTTTCTAGAATAAAATCTCTCTAGGGTATGCGAAAAGTCCTCTGGTTAATATATTGGCATTCCCAGAACCCACTAAAACTTAGGCAGGTTGCCAGACACCACTTAATGAGGATGCCGAGTGTCTGGCACAAATCTGCATGAAAACCAGCAAATAAGCTGGGGGTGGAAGTGCGTGTGGTGGGGAGAGGGCTGGGAAGGTGACACACCCACACCCCTAATTTATTTTTAATGTCTGCATTTTGCAGAGAAACCCATCAGAGATGGGTTTTGAAAACTCGCGGCGTGCTGGAGTCGGGATGCTCCAAATGGAGGTAGCTGTGTTCTCGTAGAAATACAGTTTTATGAAGGAAGTAATTGATGAGTTTGGGGGGTTAGTTTTTGGGGAGAGCACCAAAAGAGGATGGGAAATGATAGTGATTTTATGGTTTATTATCTGCTAAAACTGAAGAGCCTTTGAAAATGTTGTGACAATTTGGGGGACAGCAGAAGTCAGTGATTGCCAGCATCCATACAGAAAGGCTGTGGATAGAGAAACTGCTGCTAGAACACTTAGGCTCAGCGTAACCCCGTGGTGTGTGGCTCTGCCTGATGCCAGTGTGCTTAGGTTTTGCTCCATGTTCAGTAGAATTGCAGGTGTAATAGACTCTCTGATGGCTAGATAACTGCTAAAGAAATGAGTCCTATGCCAAGCTGAGGCATTTTTCCATTAGAAACAATACATTGTTCTGTGTTGAATAAAATGTTTAGTCTTAAAGGTTGAAACTGATTAAACAAACTTAGTTATATTCTGAACGGAACATTATTTCAGACATTTAAAGCACAAACATTTACAGCATTTTTCCCAGGCTTTAGTCTCTCTCCTACCCAGCCAAAAAAGCCTTAGTCCTATACAGACAAATTTATAAATAGACATGTGGTTGGTAGGCATGACTAAATATTTTTTTTTATCCAAAATAATTCTAATGGGAGTTTTTTGCACGTGGCTGAATGTGGAACGTGTGCACTTGTTACTTGCTTTTCAGTATAAGTTTCACTTGTGGATGTTACTGTTTTGTAGAACTATTCCTATATATTCCCTATAAGAGGAATTCTGCTCACTAGAATAGCGGCACCTGCTTGACGTGTACTTCTGGGTAGGACTGAGTTGTAGCCCAGATGCTCCTGTTGGTTTTGTTTGGTTTCACTAAGACAAGGTGATAAACGGCAATGTTAAAAGTCTTTAGACTGTAATGCCAGTTGCAGTGGAAAAAAGGACAAACATGTTTTGACAGTTGTATGGGGATCTCTGCAAAGTTTCATCTGTGTTTACAATGACTCCTAGCTGTCTACCTTGACAGGGAAAACAAGTGGTGAGAATAGGGGATGTTGCACCCACATTTTTAAACTAGTGTGGGTTCAGGATTAGCTCTAAGAGGCAGGACAGTGTCTCCTAGAAAAGAAGATCCACTGCTCAAATACTGCATGTGAGAACAGAGTGGGCTAATGGTGTCTCTAGGAATTTCATTGTGTTTCCATCTCCCAGTGCTCTTGATTTCCTCCGTGCTAAACACCCTGGTACCCTTTTTGTTGGAAACTGGCAATGAATCTGCTTCTGAAAAGATGGAATCACAACTTGCTGTTGCCTGCAAAAGATGAGTTTGGAGATTTCCATTCTTTTGGTATTCAGTACTTCATTTTGTTCCACTGTTCTCAGATTGTCTGTAAAAGATGTGCTGGCTTTTAGGGAAGATGTACTTTTTTGAAAGTTTGTATGGTAAACACCTTGAGGCTTGAATGATTCTACCATTATCTTTGACCACTGTATGTGTTTAAGTTGTGATTTTAGAGGGCAGTACAAAATTCTGTTGAGAGTTTCTGTGAGAACAAATGTTGATGCTTAATAAAGTAAAACCTAGAACCTCTCCCACATTGACAGAAGACTGGAAAACAGTGTTTTCTTCTAGATAAACCCTGATTTTTGCTCAGAATTCTAAAATAAGAGTTGACTCATCTGCCTAGTATTATCTACCATATGCCACTGTAAAGCTACTGTGCTTTGTCTTTCATTTTCAGCATCCAGAACCTGCAAGCATCTTCAAACAGTACTCTGTGTTTTAAATACAGTTTCCACTCCTCTTGATTTCAAAGATTATTAGAAGAAAAATAAGTGATTCTTTTTTAATTACCTCTTTCTGTTGTGTAGCTGAGCCTATTATTTTGGTTTCTCACACCTGTAACCTACTTGTTCTCCATTTCGTAGAGAGAAGGAGGGGGCAGTCTGTGACTGAGATACGAAGCCATCTAACAACCACCTTCTTCCACTGAGACTTCCATGAAACTTTTACAGTGTGTTAATTAAGAGTGATCCATTATTACTTTGGACTTGTAAACACCTTTAAATGTTCCATTAGGTGTTAATGACACATGAAGCAAGAATTAATGCAGATTTCTTAGTCCTGTATCTAGTAGGGATGTACTATATGTAATTACCTAAATGTAGCAGTGTTTTTTAAACTATTCGTGTAAATGGTATTGCTTCATTTTCTGCTTTTGCTTCACCATTGGTTGTTGAGCCAAGTGATGTTAATTCATAGAACGTATTTTGGCCTCTATTATGCAGAATTACAACTGGATGTTTGCTTGGGATTTTTGTCAGACAAAAGTGAGTGGCCTGGCTTCTGCCCTATGGGTTGGAGTTGAGCAGCGTAGTGGAAGGTGTGGTAGAGGAGGTGTAAGAAACGCTTATAAATAACCTAACTTAATCTCCGTAGCTGTTGAGCTGGCTTCTTCAGTGGCATGCCAAATTGGTGTGTGTTCTTATAATTTTACTCTAATGGCTGGCTGGCTTTGTAGGTTTTGCTTAGCTAGTGTTAAGTAAAATTAAATTGAACTTGTGTAAAAATACGTACAGGTAAGATACAATACTTGTAAATTCAAGATTGCGCCTGGTCATATAAAAGCTGGGCTTGGGCTGAGTAATGGCCTCTGTTGGTTGGCTAGTGCAGCTTGTGTGTAGGTGTTTTTTTTACGAAAGGTTTGTGTTGACTGTACTTCCTCCCCTAACTTGTATGGGTAGTGGAAGTGGAGAGAAAGGGGATTCTCTGAATATTTCCAACACTGATGTTTTCAGTGTTTGGGACCCTTTCACATTCCTCTTACTGTTTTAGCAACCTTCCTAGCAGCTTTGTAGAAACAGCACATTTGAGATTAGTTTTTTGCAAGTACCCAGTTTTCACTTCAAATATTATCCTTATTTAATTGGAAAGCCTACCATGTGATCCATCTAGCCAATCCAAGTGGCTTGCATAATATTGGTTACAGGTACTGTTTGGTGCCTACTTGCATATAGCTTATAATAATAAAAAGAAATTTAAAAAAAGCTACCATCTGTTGATGAACAGTAATACTGCCAGTGTTTGTCAAATGTGTGCTTTATCTGACCTGTTCTGCTTAGCACCTTATGGCAAAGCGTTCTCACCAAAGCATTTCACAGATATCTTCATTCTTACGGTGCCTTATTAGTTTGATAACAATGGTGGTATCACTTTTTAATGTAGGGATTAATGTACCAAGGATTAGGGAGATAAATATCTCTTTTTAGTTGCAAGAGGAAGCCACCTGCAGTGGGTAGAGATGAGGATTCTGACTCACAGCTGTAGGTGAAAATTACTGTTCTGTTCTAATGATCTTCACGTTCTTTTGATGAAAATGGCTGGAATAACGTAAAGTTTCTACAGCAGAAAGCTCTAATAATCTCTGTAGATTAGTTTTTTCTTCATAGGTGGTGGCTGAGCAAGTAGGGAAATTTCAAGGAAGAAATATCACGGTGCTGATAATGCACTGTAATGAGTTAAGAGGCATTTAGTTCATGATTCTTTTTACTTTTGTTTGAAATTACCTAAAAGCATAGCAAGCCAGGAGGAATTACAAGAAATAGAGAGAGGAAAAAAGGGCCTCTATGGGCTGTAAAGTGGAAGTTAGATGTGTATGATATTCTGTAAGTCTCTTGAAACGATGCGTTCTCCCTTCAGTTGAATATGCAACCAGCAACAGACTCTGCCTTTTCCCATTCCCTGTTTTCCCCTGGGTATTGTTAGAGGTTGGAGATAAAAGCCTTTAATCGTGTCTGCATGGAGACACCAAAGCAAATCTCTTGAAGTGTCAAGTCAAGATGTATATGTTAAAGTATGTTAAATTTGTGTGTGAATGCTGTGTTGAACGTAGAGCAGCCTTATATATTTAGCTTGAATCAATCAAAGGTCGTTTTACATCTGAAGGAAAACATCATTCAGAACATAAATTAAATGACAGTGATCTAAACCCATCTGTGTATGGATGAGAGCCTCTCGATGTACGTTTGCCATGCTTTACCTTCAGCGTTTTATGCAGCACTTGATTTATCTCAACTTCCCTCCATGTCACTCATTATTGATCAGTTTTCATGTTGCTGCTATTAAGAGGCATCTTAGATGGAGCTAATTGCAAACTTTCAAGTGAATGTTACTTAGAAACTGGCACTTCATTGAACTTGGGATGTTTCTTTGCAAATATTTCAGATTTGACAGACTTTGACTGAAATCAAAGTAAGCCACCACCTCCCTTTGATTCCTGGTGAACTCGGTTTTGGCAAGAGGCCTGGTGTTTTCAGGGTCCTTGGAATGGAACTAAATTGCCAAGGATCCCACTTTGTGACCAGGGACGCTGCGTTTCTAGGAGTGTGGTTTCCTGAGATTGTGTGAGAAGTCTGCTGCAGAGTCAAGGTCTGAAGGAATCTCTGTGGACTCATCTCAGGTTTGGAGACCTGCAGTGATCCCTGTATCTACATATTGAAACTGTCAGATCTCTGAAGAGTAAAACTGAGAAAAAAATCTGTTCTATTTGACAGTTGTAAAACTGAAGCCTTCAGTTGGTAGGAAATTTTTGGGATTTGTCTGCTTTGAGACAAACTAATAATATTGGACAGTATCTTGCAGCCCAGAAACTGGCTAGTTCTAGCCTGAGCTGTGGTTCGTTATGCTGTCATGGATGTCAATTAATACCTCTTCCCCTTTTTTTTGGTCTGGAGTTCATCTGAAGGAGTACCTCAGGAGAACCAAAACCTCTGTTGGTTCTTTAATTTACCCAGGCTTTAATTTACCCATTGTCATGTCAGCCCTGACCACTGAGGTTTGCAAGTTGCATTTCCCTATGTCTTGCATAGGAAGACTTGCATAAAGGAGGTAATACCCTGAAGCTTTTGTATTCTAACAGGTTAAAATGAATGTTGAGGTGTATATTCTTCAGCCTTCTGAGGAAGAAGGGGGATGGTTGTCATTGTTTTTCTGAAGAGGAACTCTCCAGCTGAAGTAGTTGCAGATGCAGTGTGCAGAGCTGGAGATTCTCTTCTACCTACGCCCTTCTGCAGGTGACCCTTACAAAACTGAGGCTTTTCCTGGGCATTCCTCTTGAGGTCCGTCGTGTGATGGAGGTAGACATTGTATTATTTCTCTAAAGAGGAAAAGGATACCATTGTCTCTTTATTTATAAATGTTCTATTTTATAAGATGATTCAAGGATTGTTGTAGTTTCCCTATAAAAACAAACCTTCTCAACTTCCAGTTGGTCAAGAAGATAAAAGCTGCAGTAAAAGCTGTGAATGAAAACTCGGGAGCAACTCTTATTTCTATACATTGAAATTATTGAAGATACTGAAAGCACAATTGTCCCTTTAGAAAACGAAGAGACAAATGAGTTACGATATATTAGCTGTTGTGCATTCAGCTGACGCTTCCAAGATGTTTGCATACTTGTTAATTTTATGGCCACTGCAGCAGAGGCAGATAAATTTTAGCAGCTTAAGCATCTCCCTGACTCATGAATGTATGGAATTCCTAACATATTCCCAGGGTCAGTGAGTTGATTTGGTTTTGAAATTGAAAAGTTTTGTCACAGATTTATAATGGTCTCAGAGATCTAACTTTCTTGGTTTACATGGTATAGCAGATAGTAGAGACAAGAGGAAATATTAATAAGTCATCTTCCTGATATCTTGAGTCTTATGTTTGGGTGAAGGAGAGGAGTAAAATTCTTATTGTATGCTAAGGATGGTCTCTCTTCACAGTGTAAAAATGTCAAAAAATAGTTTTTTTCCTGTTTCTGACTTTCATACGTAATATACGCCATAGTCCTCTTGAATACTTGAGATGTCCTCAGGTGTCCCTGACACCTACCGAAAAATAAATGCTGTATGCAACTAGGTCCCACATATTTCTGCTGGTTTTCCTCTTGCTCCTGTAACTAGACTTCTCTCGCCTCCCCCCCCCCCCCTCCCCCCTCCCTCCGCCCCTGTAGTCCTTTAGGGTACAGACATTTCAGAGACATCGTGCATCTGTAATGTCTAAATGGCTTCCTCTTCTTTCCTTTCCCCTTCCACCCCAATCAGGAAATTCCAGATGGAAGCTCTTTGGTGTCAGTAGCAGCTGCACAGCAGATAATTTTTGCATCCTCAGAGCTGTAATAGTTGTAACTCCATATATGTCGTTATGATATACATTTACATTAAGAATCTTCCGGTCTTTAAGCTTCCTCAAGGCTCTTCTAATCATCCTTGATACAGCATCTTCCCGTTTTCTGTTCCTGGTTAGAAGTAGCTGCTTTCAATAGAAAGAAGTTGAGATACTGTGCTGTAAACTTGATTTTTAGGGAGTCTGAATGTTTCAGAGTCCTGCGTTGTGATACAAAAATTGTGCTCCCTTCTTTCATCTCTAGGGTTTATAATAAGGTGTCAGCAATGATCTAGTCCATCTGGGAGCTTGCATCAATGCTTGGGAGAGCCATATGTGTCTGCCTCAAACAAGGCTATAGAAAAGTGTTCCACTAGCAACCAAGATGTCATCCATCTGCTAGACAATCCTGCAGCTAGTTAGCTTAATGACGTATTTATTTGACTAGATGGTTCTGCATAGCAGACTCCAGCTTTCCTCCCTGTTCCAATTAATCCCAAAACCTCCGTGCTCTGGAGGAAAAAAAGCCTGCCCATTCTGGAGAATGTCAGGAAGTTTGTGGCTTGATGGGTTTGAGCTATTTATCTACTTCAGGATGTTACATTTCCACATTCTGAGCAAGCACATTGTTAGGAGATGGCTCCAGCCTTCCTGTGCAGGGGGGAAGCCCGTGCGGGCAGGTGTCTGGGTGGCAGAGGGATCAACAGACTAGACACAAGACCTGCGTGACCTTAGATGCATGTAGAAATCCAATCATGCTGCTACTACTTTAGGGTATTATTTTAGCACATGGAGCTGCGTGAGGATTTCCTCTGGTAGCAGTCAGGGCTGGAATTGTCATAGTAAACGTTGGAATTGTCATAGTAAACATTTTACCATGCTCCTTGGGATAAACCAGGTGATTATGTCACTCGGTGGCTTTAAGGGAAATGTTTATTCAAGATTAAGGGGTGTCACAGTTTTCAACGTACACATTCTAGATATTTGTTTTCTCATGTATAGCCCTGCAAAGTCAGAGCTCCAGGAATTGTGGTGGAAATGTACTGTGGGAAGAGAAGCCGTGTAAACCGCAGACGCTGCTCGTTCTTCCCGCGGTCAAACAGAGCACATCACGATTGACTGTCACTGGTATTTTTTTCCAGCTGCTCTATGTACTGTTCCTCTACAGTCCAGAGAGGCTAAGTCGCTGCTGCATATTCTAGGTTGACCTGGTTTCTAGTCTGCGAGTCAGAGTTGAGTTAAGAAGGGGGCAAAGCTACTGGAGAAATACAAATCTAAATGAGGAGAGTGTTTTATGTTAATGGCAATTATATTAATCTTTGTTGAGGCAATCTGGTGGATTTAATGTGGAAAAATGCATATGTGTGTTCAGACAAACCACTGTGCAATCAGATCTGTCAGTAAATCTTCGTTCATATCTTGCAAGGGAGTTCACCTGTGGTATCGTGTTGATTTCAGTGGCAATCGAGAGTCCGTCACAGCTTTTTCTGAACGCAGCTGTCTGTGTGATTGGAGCCAACACAGTGCAATCTACTGAGTTTGGTAAATTTTACTCCACAGTCACTGTTTAAAAATCAGTTGACGTGCATAAAAATACTTGGTGAACATCAAGAAAAAATGAGTAGTCTATGCAGGTCCTAAATAAGGCTGAGACATAGATCCTAAACAAGGCATTGAAAAAGATTTTCTTGGCTGTACACTAGAGGCCTCTCTTCTTGCAGGTGTAAAACACTGTTTTTGTGGGCACAGCAGCAGCTCTACGCTGAAAAAAAACTAGGTGAAAGTGAAATCAGGACAGTTCCATCCATGGTGGAGTGTAGAGTTGTCCAGGCAAAACAGGGATTGAAGAGGTGAACTGTACTCACTCTTCCTTCATCTTCTAATGATACAAATTGAATTGTAGAATAATTCAGGTCAGAAGGAGCCTTCTGGCACTCATCTAGTCCAACCTGCAGTCACAGGACTAAGGCTTTTCTGAAGAAATACTCTTGAATTTAGAAAGTTGTTATTTAGATCTTAGTTTTCAAAATGTGATGGTTGTTTTTTTCATATGTTTTGAATTGCTTGTGTTTGGGCAGAAGTGCAGCAAAGGTCAAATGAAAGAAAATAAACTATGAAAAAAGACAACCTTAATTCTAAAGATTCTGAGTAAGTGCCAAAAAAGAGCAAAGTTGATAGGAACTCGTGTTGGGGGGGAGTTACCATCTCATGAGTAGCTGGAAGCTGTTGCATGTTTTTAAAGTAATCAACACTTCTATTCCCTTGAGATGTTCTCTTCTAAGTGTCGTCTACATAATTAGTAAAGAACCTTGCAGTTTACTTTCTGAGAAGGGAAACAGCTGACAATTCTTCACTGATATGAACTTATGTATTTTTATTTATATTCCTTTTCCTGCAGGGCAGCTATCCATTGTTAAAACACAAAGAATCTTTTCCACATCACCTTATATAAACATGGAATTCCTCTCAGAGGTAACTCTCTGATGGGTCAGATTAACATTGAGCAAGCTTTTGGTGAGACAGGGATTTTACATCTTGCTGGAAAGCTTACTGTATCAAAACTTGATTGTTTTAAAACAGAATAAAAAAGGTATTTTTGCACTTTTCCACAAGAATTACATTTATATTGCGTCAGTGTGTTCTTCAATAGTCTTGTATGATACCATGCAAAGTAAAAGAAAAAAAATCGTGTAGAATGAAAAGTCATAACGTTATGAAATACTGCAAAATTTCTACCTTGTAGAATGCCTATTTTGTTTTTTATTTCATGATTAGTGTTATCAAAAGGATACTTTACAAGAAATACTCCTATTTTGATGCATTGGAGTTTTCTGTGGAAAACAGAACCACAGGAGTATTTCTGATAAGAACTGAAAACTACTTGTTTATGAGCTTTGCTTTGTATTATTTAGTTACTTTCTGCCCCCTTTATTTAAAAATTCCTTTACTTCCTTTGCATTTGCACTGCAAATTTGGAACTTGGTTAGGGATATTACTAAAACTCTGTTGTCCTGATGCTTCATTCTGTTCCGTTGCTTCCTATTTGTTTTACTGTGTAAGAGTATATATTACTGTATAGAAGATGGGGTACCTTCCTGATTGTTTTCAGCTACTGAATACAGTTTGTCAGCCTATTTTCCTTCATTTCTGACATAACAGATACTACGCAAGATCCTAATTATTATTGTATTTTTTTGTTTCTCCTACAAAATTGGTTTTCCAGTTTTGCTTATCTGCTGCTAATCCTATGTAGTTTAACAGTTCCTACAGATGGAAGAAGACTTACACAGAAACCTGATCATTTTGAATCCACTTTACGTTTCTGTTCACTTTGAATTGAGCCTAATAATAAACCAAACGAGGTCTTGCTTGTGTAGAGCATAGTACTGGCTATGTCAAGTCTTCTTCCCATTAGCCAAATGTTCTCCTTCTTCCAGCACCTCATATGTGTTGAGGCGTGCTTTTCCTGTCATTAAATATTCCTGTCCAGTTGTGCAGAAGTGCTGTGTTACAAAAGAAGATTACGTGCTTGACTTCTGCTGAAGTAATTAAAATAAAATTGGACTGTCTTCTCCAATTTAGTTTATGTATGCTAAGATAGCTTTGTAACACACATTGGCCAAAAAACAGGGGGATGCAGGATGGTGATACGTCTTACTGGAGTAATTTCTGGAATGCTGTTGCTTGGGTCTTGCAATGATAGAGTTTTAAGTTCTTGTCTTTGTGTGTGGATATTCAGAAAGGGGGAGGGGGAAAGGGACATACAGTGATATTTGACTCAGGAAAGTCCTTGTTCTTGATGCTGAGCAGTTTCTGTTTGTCACCATTTTGTGTTAGAAACTTTATGGAACTTAAAAGAAAAAGGCTTAGACAATAAGTGAAAAAGAAAAGTGTCTCTGACTTTTGCCTTGGAAGTCACTTCTATGAGCTTGAAGCTTGATAGGCTTGAACGATGTTGAGAGCCAGCAGGCTTATTTCAACATTGCTCACCAGGGGCTAGACCTTGAATACACAGTTAAGGATGGACACAATGTCTGATTTCAGTAGTGGAACAACCTACAGTGAGTTATCCCATCAAAGTCTGACTCATTAGAAGTGGTAGATGATAGGAAACTACTCACTTTATTTCAGACTACTTGCTGTTTAGGTCTGCTGAAACAATTAGCTGCCTTTTTCGTTTCTGTTCAGCAG
Source organism: Rhynochetos jubatus (assembly GCA_027574665.1). Taxonomy (NCBI): domain Eukaryota; kingdom Metazoa; phylum Chordata; class Aves; order Eurypygiformes; family Rhynochetidae; genus Rhynochetos; species Rhynochetos jubatus. The sequence goes on from CM050648.1 coordinate 57,406,996, forward strand.
TCTCATTGCTGACACGGCATTTTTTTGTTGTTGTTCAAGGTTTTTCATATCAAAGTAAATTACAGGCTACAGGGTGCGTTTGTTTTGTGAACATCCCTTTTACAGTCAGAACCTTATATGCTGCTGGATAAACAAGTCATGTTGTAATTGGGTCTGTCTGTTTTCACCAAAACTATGTCAGACTGTAAAACCATCAGCTTAATTAGACTATGATTTAAGTGGTATGAGTATCACTGTGCAGTCTCTTGCACTGTTTTTGTGCCTATGCCATGAACACTGTATTCCCTTTGTAGTGTCAAAAGGTCCTGCAAAGAGCTGACCATGAAATATTTTTTTATATTGTTTTTATATTAAGAATAATTGTTGAACAATTATTCATGATGATACTTATCTGAAAATTTTGGTTTATGTGTTAATGTTAAAATAAAGTTACAGGTTATTCATGTTTTATATGTGTTGTTCATGTTTTTCATCTTATTTTTAGGTAGCCTGTGAAAGGTAAATAACGCAAATACAATACCCCATATAATTGAAAGTTTACTGATAAAATGGGGTAGAATAATATGGATAATGCAAAACCCAAACATGCTTGTAATGCATATAAATATGTTAATTAGCTTTACAAATGTGCTTTCCTTGGTCTAGAACCTTTAAAATGAAGCTAGCATATGGAAAACTTGAAATGAAAGTTTATGAATGTTTGAAATCCTAGAGGAAAGACTTCCAAAAAACCCCCAAACTCATGAAGTATATACTGCAGAGGCTTGTAATAGTTTCACCACAAAAATGGGTTAGTCTTTTTCTTCTCCTTGCCTGAGCAGCTGTTAGGTTTGTGCTGTCTCAAATGTTTAAGGAAGGAGCAAGACTCCATTTCCTGTGTTATTTTACATGCTCTTACTCCATACGTTATTTAATTAAACTGGCTGGTGTAGAGGAGCATCTGCCATCCAGAACCACCAAGATGACTTCTAGACCTTGTGACTGTTAATTTGATTTTCCCCTGCCTGCTGTTTAGATTATATCTCCATCCATTTCCAGAACTTTGGCACTCTGAGCTTAGTAAGAGTTTCCTGGGTGCCAGGCCTGATTTGACTTTGGGAGTATTCAAGTAGCCTCCTTGAGTAGGTCAGTTTTGGAGCCTGTACGGGATGTAGAGCTTATGGCATCCTCCTAATGCAAGAAACCTTGCCAAGGTGGCAAAAAAGTGGTGAACTTTGCCACCTGTTTGCCACCAACTTTGCTCTTACTTTCATTAAAAGCTGTAAAGGGGGACAGGCATGAATTGTAAATGGCCAGTACGGCTTGTTTCACTGCAAGAGGTCAGATTGGTCCTGTGGTTTGAATTCTGTATTTAAAAAAACGCCCAAAACTCCCCGACAGCCTCTTCCTGTCCTAAACTCCAAGTTAACAGTTGTCATGAAAACGGAGAAAGCAGAAGAGAGGGAAATGTGTTTATAAACTGATAGCCAGTGGTGTGTTTTCCCTGATCAGTACTTTTTTAGGTGTTTTATTTTAATTTTTTATAAAACACGATTTTACTCCCTCCCCAGTTCTGCTGAACTTATCAGATGATTGAGCTTAAATTAAGTATTTCCTATATAGGATTTTCAGGAAAGCAGATTTACTGGTCCCAACTCTGCAGGAGTCCTGTGCTGATGTTGAGGCCTGGCTGTGCTCACTGGCACGAGCGCTCTTCACAAGCGAGGTTATAACCAGGAAAACGTGTTGACTACTCTCAAGACAGATTCTCCTTTTATACCTAAGTCTGTGTTCGTAACTGAAAATGTGCAATACATTCAAATTTGAGCTTCTGCTCGTGTCTGTGAGGGGGAAAACGTCTTTATGTTTTAAGTTACTGCATATTGTGTCTGTGCAAAAGTAGATCCTCTTGATGTGACAAGAGTTATTGAAAATGTTGAGATTTGCTTTCTATAAAGCTTTGGAAATGCTCAACTTCATATTTAATATTTTGGTGTGTGTGTTAGAAAAAAAATCTGGTTTAATTTAAGGTTATTAGGCTGTGTAGAAGGATCCCAGCAACTCGATAGTATTTTGATTGTGGGTAAGAGAAATGTTAGCAGTGTAAATTTAGCAGTGTGCATGAATCTGTGGTGATTTCCTTACATTTTATGCCAGATACAGAAAAAGATGGTTAACTTACAGGCTTTTCAATAGGAAAGAGTCTTCTTTTCTAAAACCAGGAGCAAAAGACATTAATACAATGTGACAAAATTGCTTATTGCTCATGCTTAGGAATCAGTGTATTTTGAGAATCTAAGAACTTTTTTATTGTTAGGGATCAAAAGCTGTGCAATGTCAAATGCTGAAATTTTGAATTTTTATATGATTCTTACAATTTATTATTAAAGGTACTGAAAGAAGCAATGACTTTTAACTAAAAAATGTATTCTTTAAGTCTTACTATGAAATGATAATTAAGAACAACCACCCAAGCAACTGTAATTGTCCTTCATGATGTATAGGGTTCGAACTGTGGTTGGAAGTAAACCTGGAAATGTAAAGGGAAAGAAACATATCTGAGTAGATGGTCAGCGGCACCGTTTAATGCCAACAGTGATTCGTTTAGACATTATAGGGGTTACTTTGCCACATGTTGAAAATAACCTGTGAGCTAAAAATAGAAGATAGTACTTCAAAAGGAGATGCCAGAAGATTAATCCAGGAGATTTAAATCTGACAAATGAGTTCCCGATGCCTTGACTTGAGCGGAGGAGCTATTCCAACATAGGGATGCAGGCAGCAATACTTTTGTATCCCGGAAAATGCAAATTTGACAAAAATGCTTGTTGCTCAAGAGGACTGCCGCCAATTTGCCAGGCACCTTCCCCACATATCCCTCAGTGTGACATAATGAGGGGGTTATTTGTACAGTGATGTTCTGTTCTGCTCTTCTCTACTTGCCGTTCCTTCCCCACTTCTTTGTTTGGCTGCCAGTGTGCTATTCTGGTTTCCTGCAAACTTGAGTTAACGAGCTAATATTGATACTTTTCAGGTAGCTTATTCCGTCTGTTCTTGCAACAAAATAAAAGTTCTGACTAAATGCTCAAAGTATTTATGAGGCATTCCATCCAAGGGGAAGGATTGCATCTGAGGTTGGGGTTTAGGGTACAGCTGTTTTCTCTAAGTTAAAGGAAGTGTATATTTAGAGAGCCAAAGAAATAAAAGGCAGGAGATGGCTGCATGGGGAGGTGTGTATGCAGGGACATATATGTTATATATAAAGAAAAACATAAGTCACATGGATCTTTAAAATGAAGTGACTAATGATAACAAACTAAATCCTTTAGAGTATTCTCTGCACAGTTACCCCTGAGTATCCACCCTCTGTCCTTTTCCTTTCTCCAGTGTTGAATGAGTACCAGGGGGTGGGAAGAATGTTTTGGGTAGACTGTTATGCTGTTATTTCAACCTGTGCCCTCATGTAAACCTGAAGGTGACTGGGAAGAGGGAGCAGATAACTACCTTCCAAGGAGCTGTGTGTTGTTTTGTCTGTATACATGAGAACAGTTACACAGTGGAGAGTCTGAGTCTGGACTGTAAAGAGGATATCCACATTATTATGTTGGCTCACTGTGGGTTTTAGTTTTTTTTAATATAAAATACTTACTTTGAGAGGAAAATAGAGTATAAGGAAAATAGATGCCATCCTAAAGTACTTGGTTTTACAAAAACTAAACTGCATATTGGCAGGCTGTCCCAATGGTGACTTGCAGACGTATAGAAGCCTTGAGAGTTACAGATTTTTGTATATGACTCATGTTGCATTTGTTTATTGCTATCATGCTTACATCACATAGTCAATAAAATGTTGAGGTGTCCATTCACTTTCTCTCACGATATAAGGCTTGACCTAATTTCTGGGAGCACATTCACTTTTTCCCTGCGTTGCTCCATGGGATATGTTCAGTACCCAACTGCCGTGTGCCTTTGACTTCCATTTCTTTGGTAATATGAATTAATTGTGTTATGATTTTTTGAGGGGGTCTTTTTACCATATACTAAATTGTCTCTGATATGTAAAATCTGGTTTTTCTCTATTGAAACATACACATTCATCAGTTACGTTACACATACCATACTCTACTTGGGAGTTGCCACTGCAGTAATGCACTGCACAGAAGCCAAGTAGGGGAGCAAAGCTTGTGCAAGGTGGACTGTTCCTTGAATCCTTCGGTTTCTACCAGGTGGATGTGATCTTTCAGAAGCTGTGGTTCTGGCAGCAGCCTCACTGTGTCCTGAGGAGATACTCCTATTTCCTGGCCAGTCTGGTGAACTTTGGTATTGACTGTGACGTTCTGCTTACAGTTAAAAGCATTTTGTAGAAGTGGAAACTGTTGTCTTGACAACTAGACTCCAGCTGATAATAGAGAACTGAAGAAACCATGAGTCCAAATATATCATAATTCTTGCAAAATTTGAACTTTGTGAGTTTGAGAACTGATCTCAGGACAAATGCGCTTGTGTTCTAGATCTGTAGCATAAAGAGCTCAGACTTCACGGTGGCACAGTGAAGTGCCACACAGTGGAGTTCATCTGTATCTATTTTAGGTGCTGGTTTGCCTGTGATAAAATGTGTTTTCTAAGCTGGTTTTCTGCAAAGATGGCCTTATTTGCACTGTAATGGCTCTCCCTTATGGTAAGTTGAAATTTCAAAGGTGCGTTGCAGTTTGATTGGGAATCATTGTGTCAATCCTGTGTACTGTTCGTGCTTCAGAAGAACCATGGCTTTCACTTGGAGGGCCAAGTAATAGATTCATTGTGATATTTATCCACCCCTAGAAGATTAACGATTTCCTTTTTGTCCCTCTTAACCATTTTAAAGTTGAATTTCCAAGTTGATTTGGTTTGTGGTTGGGAGTTAATGGAGGAGAAGCAATGGTGTGTGATGTGATAGTTGGAAACACTGGAAAAAAATGTTTCTTCTTCATCTGTTTAGTTTTATAATTAATTTTTTTTTTTCCAGTGGGCCCATTCCAGTTCTTTTTAAGATGAAAGGCACTTACCCAGTCTTCATTAGCTCGCACTTAGCACATAGTGCCAAGTGCTTGTCTACTACAATAATAAGAACAATATACAAACTTCTGTGAAGTAGAATATTAGACTTTTGTCTATCCTTTTTCTCCCCCCACGCCCTTCTTTTTTTTTTGTCAGAAAAGCCAGATAGCTCCCCGGTGTTTCTGCTGTGCTTACGCTTCTTCCCAGAGCAGGGAATAGACCTCAAAACATGGAACTTAAGTTCTGATTCTCATTCAGAGGAGGAACAGCAGTTCTGGCTCAGCGTTACGTTGTTCCTCTGCATATAGGGTGTTTTAGAGGAGGTAGCACAAAGAAATTTATATCAGAAATCACATGTAAATGTCAAGTTCGGTTATGACCCAAAAATCCAGGAAGAGTCTGAGTTACCTCCAGAATGTTTCTGGGGTGGGGAGAAAGGATTGTTAATAAACAGTGAAGACGTCCTCTGTAGTGAGGGCCTCTGTGGGACCGTGTTTTGGAGTCGGAGTTAGTATAAATGGGTTGGGACAGGCTCATTTGTTGTGGTTCCATCTGTGGTTTTAAAAGAGAGATTTAACTTTTTTTAAAACTATTAGTGAAAGAACGAACATTGTATTTTAAATTACATATGCTGGTAACATTACTACTCTGCTGGGACAGTGAGAGATCAGCTCTGAGAGGGGCCCTTTTATCACGGAATGCCTTTGTTCGGAAATACATCATTCATCTGCCACATAACACTGGCGGTGATTGGGGCGTGATCTGACACTGTACCTGTGTTTGCCTCAGACTAGACGCCTCCCCCCTGCTGCCCATCCCTCTTTCCGTTCTGTTGCCTTCTGCAGGAGGCACCTTGACTACCTGATTTATGCCTTGAGATGCAGTCTGATCAACCCTTTGTGGTGTGCTCTGCTGAACCTGGAAAGGAAGGCTCTTCTGTAAAACTGCTGTTGTCCACAGGAGTCGCCCAAAAGCAGATTGGTGTCAATTTTCTAACCTGTAGCAATATGAATAATCCCTGCAGATTATTTTATGTAAAATTGCAGAGACAGGAGGTGATTTGGGGATGTGCTACTCAGACTATGATGTCCTCATTTAAATTCATGGTAGAAATACAAGTTTTCCTCATATTTTCCTGAAATTCGTATCTTAAATCTGGCAACATTATGAAGCGAAAGCTGATAGTCAAGATTATTAAGCTGATGATAAGAAGCAGAGCTTTTGAGTTTCCATTTTTTTATTTCTGGAGGATAACCTTAATGTTATGTACTTTCTCCCCCCTCACCTCCCCCATCTCATTTTACACCTTGAGGTATTAGACTTCTATCAGTTGCTGTTGTTTTTCACGGTCTAACATGTGGACATTGGTATTTCTGTGACGTCTGAGATGGAAGTAGAGCTCTATCCTTCAGCTGCCTGCTTTGAACACTGATCGTTGTGCCTAGGATCTGCCTTGAGAAATTCTTATGGGAAAGAATCCTCTCCAGTTTGGGTTTAACCAGGAAAGAAGGGTGGTGTACTTGCTTTCCATTTTCTTTGAACAGCTGTAGAAGTAGGCATTCAACAGAAGTTAAAGGAACCGTCTCTGTCTTGAATAGAACTAATCTTTTGGTTTTGTAGGTGATTTTTTGGACTGTTGTGATATATAAGGCCTTAGTGTCTTCATAAAGATAATTAAGATGTATGGACAAAGAATTTAGGTGTTCTGGGTTATGCTTAATACTTTAGTTTATGTGCCTTTAGTATCAATCAAGGTGACTAGCATCAATCAGAATATTTTTCAGCTAAAAAGTGGCTATGGTAATAACATGGCATAAAACACTTTCTAGTGATCTTCAGGAGCAAAAAATGCAAAAAAAAATACCACCTACAATTTTCCTATAGTTTATATTTATGCTCTACTTATAATAGAGCATCTATAGCTGAGGTAGCATGTTGCTTTCAGTTAGGTAAGACTTCCAGTTGTTTGTAACGGTCTCAAATGTGAGCCATTGTAGCTGAAATTTTCCCTGCTGATTATCTGCTTTGGACTGATTATTTTGGGCTGGAAAGCATTTCAGTGCAGCACATCAGTTGAAGCAAGCATGGATTTAGGAAAGAAAACGGTCGCTGTTGTGTCAGCGGGAAGGTCTCACCCCTTTGCGACAGTCTGTCTTAGAGGGAAGACTGGACCGCTGGTGGCTGACCATTGCTGGAGCTGTGCCAGTACAGCTGATCGTGGCGCTGCGCCTTAAAGCGGGCTGCTGAAAGGGCCAGGATATAGACTAACCCACCAGGTGGGAAGGAAGTTACTGCTAATGCAGATTGTTTCAGCCATAGGGTTTGACTGCAGCCCTGCAAGCGGTCGTGGAGGCACAGCTGGAGTGAGGGAAGAACAGGGAGGGTCAGCAGTCTGCGGGCTGTGAATGGAACGGCCAGCCGGGGTGGAAATCTCTCCAGCAGGGTCTGCTGCTAAAGCCAGTCTGCCATCCAGTAGGGCTACCGTGTTACGTTTTACTTGGAAGCATCTTGTTTAAGAGAATAAACTGTGCTTAAATGATGATTTCTTGAGAGGGTGAATCTCACCATCAGCACTTTGGGAGCACATAGGTATGTGTTCTGTGTTCTTGGTCTGCCCCGATGTACGTGAGTACAGAGCACTCATTTGTTTGGGGAAAATGCCTCTCCAGGGGTCCGAAGTCCTGTCTGTGTGTAAAAAACTTGCAGGAGGCAGCAGGAGGAATTTATAAGAAAAATAACAAGTAAAAAACTGTGTAGGAACAAGGAGCCTCTATAAATGACCCAGTATGGGACCAGTATTATAAAATGGTTGTTCAACTGTGTCAGCAACTGCAAGTAGCTGTATTTGGGAGCGCGTTGAGGAAAGGGTGATGTGGGTGAATGGGTGATGTGAGGAATAACTATAGAAAAATAACTTTCCCTACTACATTGCATGACAGCAATGAATGGTATTTTTTTATGACTGACTTAAAAACAGATGAAAAAATTATCCCCATTGGTTGGAGTTGATCTACATGGTGCTGGTCATTGACTTCAGTGAGGCCAGGCTTCCGCGCAGGTACTCAGGCTGCAGTGGGTAGGATACACAGCTCCTACCTCTCTTCCTCCTGTGCAGTTTGTCAGCATTAGGATGCAGGTTCTTACAGGGGAACTGTAGATTGCCACTGGGGCTCGATGACCTGCAAAATCCAGACATCCCTGGATTTCTGTTGTTTAACAGAGGAAATGGCTAGGCTAGTAGAATTATTTCACTTTAAGCCATCAGGCTAAATATAGAAAGAAGAAAGCGTTGTCTGAGGGTTAGGCCCATGAAAGAAGAAACCCAAACAGGTTGCTGTAAAGTTAGCCAGTAACCTGCGCAATCACTCCCAGTAAATAACAACAACATATGCTGCCATATAAGAAGTGGAAATGGGTCTGGAATGGCTGGTTAAAGCAGACTTCTGTCCATCTGTCACAGGCTAATAAGTAACTTGTCTTTGTTCTCATGTTTAGTAAGGATGGCCCCATCAAAATATCACTAAATATTGTTAGGAAAACAGAAGATCCATGAGGGTTTGGATGGATCAGAGCCAGTGGCGTGTATTCATCTTCTGTAATTGTAATGGAGAGAAAGGGAATACTGAAGTACAAACAGAAAGTTCTAAAATGCCTTTGCGGTACTGACTTAAAATCCAGTTTCATGTTAAGGCTTTTTGGTGTAGATGCAATGTAGAGAGAAGCTAACCGTCTCCGAGTTGCACTGGCTTGCTTGGACTGGAGGGCGCCTACCCACCCTGCAGCTCAGGTTGGCAGCAGCCACCACTGTGTAAAGGTGACTCTTCCAGATTTGTGCAGCTCAACTTTTTGTCTTTAATCGTACTCAGTCACGTGCTGGTCACTTAAAATTTATTTTTCCCAGTGCTAATAAAGGACACTAAGTATTAGAACTGTGTCTGCTGTAATGCAGCCTATGGTAATTTCTTAGCCCTCTGATATCTAATCTGTATTTCTGTTAGAAATTGTGTGTCCTGTGCGCTCTATTTTTTTTTTTTTTCTGCTGCATTCCAGTAGTTGGGTGGTCTTTTCATTGGGAGTGACTGAAGCACCAGGGTTCTTGTTCACACGCTGCTCCCTATGATGAGCTGTGTGAGGCAACATCCGGGCATTACAGACAGAGCCCCTGAAAGAATACGGGGTGCGTCTGCCTCGCTGCTCATCTTGGCTTGCTTCTCTTCCCCCTTCTGTGCTTAAGGTCTGTTTTCCTCGTGCCAGTTTGCCATCTGGGCTAACGACTCAGTGAAACTGGGGTCAGTCTGAGATACTCCACAGTGACCCGTCAGTGACCAGGAAAGAGGTTCATGTTGCTGTCAGTGAAACCGAAGTGAGGTGGTAACATCTGGGGAGATGCATCGTGGAGCTCCTGTGTATGGTAAAGGACTAGGGAGAAGGAGTAAGTAGAAGAAGGAAAATGAACAGAGCAGGGAAGAGATTGACCGAGAGAATGCTGAAGGTCTGAGGTAGATGTGGGAAAAAATGATGGATAAACCAAACCCAGAACACTGGAGCAGTGAATTATGACTGAAAAGTGTAAACACTATTAAAAGATACCAAGAAAGGTGGTGGCGAGTTCTGTTACATTTTAGTTGGTTTTAATTCTTCTCACTTTCTAAGTCAAGAAACTTGGTTAGAGCTGAATTTCACCTGTTGTTCACATATTCACGTCTAGCCCAGGCCTGATGACTGTCACCCTATGTCTTGCACACTTTGGGTCAGGCTCACAAATGCATTAGTGCTCTGGACTCTTACCTCTTTGGATCTGAGGTGGATGTTGTACACGTCTCAGTTCACCAAAACATTTTGTTCCCACTGCAATGAAAAGGGAGAAGTTAAACACGAAAGTGGGATTCACAGCAGGCAGTACTATGGCTGTGAAGCAGCAAATAAGAAAAAAAACTTACCTAAAGGAGGGTGTTTTCATTTTGTCCAACCAATGGTGGATGTTTTCCAAATGCAGTGCCAAAAGCAGGAGCCTTGGTGAGAAGGACCGCACTGGGGGAGTCTTCTCCAGCAGTGGGTGTCCTCGCAGGCTGCCCCTCCTTCAGTCTGCTTGTGGCCCTTGTCTTAATTTAAACAGGAAGGCTGGAGACTTGTCTTTACATTGTCTGTTAAGGTACTTTCCTAAGAAGTAGGATTGGACTTTAGGACTTGAATTTTGCAGAATATTAATTGCCCTCTGATGGAATGGCTGTGTTCTTTAGTGCAAATGCAATGGGTTAGTGTTCTTTGAGGCTAAAAATGAATGGCCGTGGTGGGAGAACGGTCGTCCTTCCCCTGTGTCACGCTGTAGACAGACTGCTGCTTCTCTTGTCAGCCTCTGATGTAACTTAATTAATTGTAGTGGAATTACTCCTGATCTATAATTAAGTGAGAAGGAAATTGAACTGGACAATGTGAGAAGCTCCCTGTGTTGTTGCTTATCATTTTGAAGAGAAATGGAAGAGTTCACATTTCATTACTGCCAGTCTGTCACCTTGACCATGAAATCCTACTAACTAGGCACTGTTTCAGAACAAAAGTTGCTAGGTGTGGTGCGTAGGTTCAAGCTTACTTTTTCTTTATCTCGTTACAGGAAGAAGTGTTATCTTGGGAGGATACCAAAAATTGAGTTGCAAGGTTCTGGTTTGATTTGGGTTTTTTTCCCCCCTTATTTAATTTTTAAGACACACCATGCTAATACCCTGCAGTGTCAGCACATAAGCCTGCAGTTAATCACTATGACATCCTCACTGGCGGGAAGGCTGTACCAAAGCCCTGCCTATTGACGTACCTTGTCTGACTTCTGACTTTGGGATTTGCTTTATCATTTGGGAAGACTGTGTTTCATGTTTGACTGGAGCTGTTCTGGGTAAGAGAGTTGTCTTGTCATCAGACTTTCATCAGATCTTTTGCTGCTTACGTAAAGAGTTACACCACAAGAACTACCAGTGTGAGGACTACCATACCAGCGTAGCGAGGTGGTAGTTCTGTTAACCATGGGAAACGGTGACTGTTTCTGGTGTCGCTGGTTGGGTACGTGGCCTTTACGGGAGCAGCGCAGCTCTGAAAGTGAAAGCCTGTCATTCACATTTGAAGTTAAATATAAAAGTGGCTGGAAAGAAATTACAGAATATCTACCATTCCTCAGGGCATGCATGGAGCTTGTCATCAAGAGTACGCCAAAGGTAGTATTTCTCTGATGGCTCATTTTTCTTGGACACTCCCTGTGTTAGTTTTACTGTTGTTCTTGGACCTCTGAATTAATTTTCTAAGATCTTCTTTAAATCTTGGTTTAGGAGTTGTCTTTTTTGATAGCTAATTCTTTTTTACTGTATCAAGGTAAGTTTTAGTACTCCTTCTCCCACACTTGAGTACTGTAATGAAAATATTTTGTCATCTGTGTGAGGAAAGAAAGCGTATTTGCCAAAGATTAAATAAAAAGGTAACTTTGAGGCTACAGTATGAGTGAGAGCTTGAAGAAAAATAAATACGATTGACCGAGTCTGTTGTGCATATCCCAAAGTAGTTGCTTTGTTCTATGTGCATTTAGCCTCTTTTTTGTTCTTAATTTTTGGAATAATCAAGGTGCAGTCTTACTAATATTTCTCCTTGAAATATTAGCAACACCAGTTATTAGGTATCCAGTGGTTTTAATTTTTAAGTTAGTTTCTCTTGAAATTCTGTTAGTTTACTTTACTATGCCATAGATTCTCAAACTCACCCATTCTCACTAGCCACTCCTTGTGTTTGAAACAGCAGCACTTCCATGATCAAATGCAGGCTCCAGTATTGACACACGTGGCATGCATTTTATGACTTAGCATAACTATTTTAGTATGTTTTCTAAGTTAAAATACATGATTTAGTGGAAGTGAGATTGAGTCTGTAATTGCATGGGTAAGAAATATTTCCAGAGTTAAGATGATGCTAGATTTTTCATTTGAAAACAAATATTTTGTTGTTGTTCAGTAATTAAATTTTTGTCTTAAAATTAGTCACAGTGGCTGTATGAAAGAAAACATATCAATATTTGTGGTATTTTTCTGCTTTAAAAAATTTAAACTTTTTTTAAAAGTTGAGCTTTAAACTGATCCTTGGCTTCTAAATTTTATTTAAAATAATTGCTTAGTGTGTTTTTTGATTTAAGGACTTGGCCTGGACTGAATGCGGTTGAACTGTTTGCCACGCTCAAGTGATCTTTTTGCACGAACTGATAATAATTACTGTTGATACAGACCTAAAGAGTCAATAATTACCTATATGTTACATCTTCCATCACTCAGTTTCTAGGACAAGAAAAATACCGTGTTGAAAATTCCTTGAAATTGAGACAAAAATCAACTGCAAAGGATGTATCCAGGCTGGATGGGGGATCTAGCAGAGGGCACAGGTTGCATGGGGAAAATCGGTTTGAAGCATAGTTCAGGTACTCCAGTGTCTGATAAATGTGGGATCATTTCTAACATCACTGAGGTGGAAATACAAACCTGGCTAAAATATAATAGCAATCTTCTTGAGCATGCAGTTATTTGGAAAACGGTATATATCCTTATCTAAAAGCTGTTCCTTACTTTTGACTTGGATAAAAACATTCCTGTCAGAGTGACAGAAAAATGGTATGTTTCATAGTTCACTAAGTGCAAATTTTAAAATATATTTTTTTGATAATAAAATGTGATTTTGATAGTGTTTATATGCTGTCACAGAACTCTACTCCTGTATTTTCTGTAGCTGTTATCAAGCGTTTGATATGCTTGGGAAGGTGGTGAGGGAGCGATAGAGAAAAGTGAACTTGTGATGAAATGTCTGCGCCAGGTGGTTGGAATTTCGTTTAAGGTTGGTAGAATCTGGGAAGTGTGCGCATCATGTCTGGCGATGTGAGGGAACAAACTTTCCAGTTATCCCCAAGGCGCATCCTCAGCTGATGTGAACTATCCCAAAGCAAATGATGTTAAAGGAGATTTGATTATGTTTCTCGAACTAGTGGGAATCTGTCCTTCTGTCGTTTCCCAGAGATGCTGCTGTGGTGTCTGTTGGATTTTTTTAATGAGGAATTCTTGGGGTTTAATTCTGGTGAATGAGCTCCAGATGAGCCTATCTTTTCGCTGAAGTAGTGATTCTCTCTTGACACTAAAATGTAACTTTTCTTCCTGTTCACTTTCCATTGACTCCACCAGGATCCTTTGAGGTCACACTTTGGCTGACTTAGTCCAGGATTGCCCCTCAAGTTCCATAAGAAGAGAGGACAACTGCTTAATCTTTATTGGAGATGGGCGATAAAGAATAAATTCTGATTTTGCAAATTTAGAACAAAGGATGCATCTTACATGTTACAAAAACGTTAGATGCTACGTATAAATGAAGCCCTGTTTTTTCAGGGTACCCATGTTGTTATTTATAGTTTTGTTTATTTTTATATTTTTTTAAATCCAGGGTAATTTGGGACAGTTTCTACATGGTTAAAATGGTTTAGACTGTAAGTAAGGCACCATAGATGAGCACTAGCTAAAGATTCACTGGAAGTTCGTCTAGATGACCTTATTTTTGTCAAAGTTTTTGGACAGTAAATGGCTACTTTTGCATTCTACCCAGTGCCATATATTGTAAGCTTATTCCTAAGGAATCACAAAATTTTCATTTTGATACATCCTTCTAAGTAGTGTTAAATGCGAGAGTTAAAAGGAGCAGAGAGATGGATCGTATTAGAATAATTCTCAATAAACAGTTGATTTGGAACAAAACCATCCTTAATGATAAGTGTCCTTTGAAGATGACCTGTGATTACAACCCACAGTTTTGCTGTCATTTAAGCTAGAGGGGACATGTGTTACTGCCTTGCTCAATTGATGTGATTGGATGGATGATTGAATGATGAGACTGCAAGCCAGGTCTTTAGCTTGTCAACTCATGCCTAATTCACAGTGACAGTGTGCATGCAAGGCAAGTATCTGTATTCTGTCATATTTAAGCTTCTAGTTACAGCCTTCTCTCTGTGTTAATGCTGTAGATGCTCCAAAACAGACTGGAGAAGAAAAAGATGGCCATGGACAGAAAGGAGTGGGCAATTTTTGTATAAGTCACTTGTTGTTTTGTTCCTGGTTTCCTTCTTTCAATGTTTCCATATAAAAATTATGTATTAAGGCTGTGTTATCCATTTTCAAAATTATTTGGCTGTTAGGGAAAACTGTCTATTTTTAAAGTAAAATACATTTTCAGTTCACTGCCTGCCTTTGCAGTTTCCAGAGCTGCTTGAATCTGCCATCTTCCCTTTTCATTGGGATTTTCACATCTTTCTTCTGTTCTTTCCCCTTCTCCCTCACTTGCCTCTCCATTGTGCAGGTGTTTTCATCAGTGGGAATTGTGTTCGTAACAGTAATCGTTAAAGTAACATAATTAGCCCTAACTACTGTGTGGAGCTGACTCAATTGCAAGTAGTTCCATCTACTAAAGCTGCTGAAATTCTTCTAGTTATTTATATTTTAAATGTTTCCTTACTTCATTGTAATGGTTTTACCCCTGCTGCTTAGCAGAAGAGTAGTGACAGGAAGGGGAAAATAAGTAGCTGTCTGGACCTGTTCATTAAATGAACATCAGAAAAGGCAAACATGAAAATGCTGTGACAAGAGAAAATAGTTTTCAAGTGTTATGGAACTGTGATCTTCTAGAAGTTGGCATCATTTTAAGATCAGTGGTTCAGATTTTTATTAGATGCTGAAAAATTCAGTTACCAGTGAATCACTTCTTTCCTTCCCTGTTTAGGTAGTTTCACAGGTGAAGCTCTTTATGCTGAAGCTACTTAGGAGAAGATACTCCACATACATAAACCTACTTTTTACTACCCTTGTGATTTGCTTCAGTGTACCGCTAGTGATTGTCACGCCCTTGCTGTCACGGATGACGCTGTTGGTCCACTCGCTGTCTCTGAGCCAAGTGGAGTTACCTTTCTCCAGGCAGTCAGTGGCAATAGGTGATAGGTTTTTTCCTGTGATAGGATCTGCTGTGAGGTCTTTTAATGTCATCAAACAAGTCAGAAACTCAGGGGAATACTTGAAAACAGTGTAAATTGCGTGACATTGACTAGTTTTGTGTCCTAACAAGTTGAAGCGATACCAGTTCTGAAGGTGCTGTGTCACTGTCTCAGAGGAGCAATCTATCTGAGGGTCTGTGATGCAGTGCCCTGCTCACCCAGCCGAGGACTGAGACCCCCAGTGATAGTGCTGCCTTAATTCATTAGACTGGTTGCACAGTCAGGGTTTTTTTTTTTGCAAGAGGTACTCTGTAAATCATGTATATTATTGGTTCTTTGGATTATTTATGTTTTCTCTAGTTAGATGAGTAAGTATTACACAGAAGATCTGGGAAGTCACATAAGCTGCAGAACTTAATGTGAAGGATTGTGACATAGTTGACTAAGTTGTTACAGCATGCTGTGCCTTGTGCACATGGGGCTGCCTTAATGCAGGTACAGATGGGAAGATTAAGCACATAACTGATACATTTCTTGCGTTTTATTTCAGTGTATCTTTTCTTCTCTGTCTCAAAGAAAGGGCTAGCTCTGGACTCAATGTGAAATACATGTTCCTGTTTTGCCAGAATGGTGGAAGTAGCAACCTGTGACACATCACTGTCTTCACTAAGTCATGTGTTACATTCTACATGCCTGTTTGGCCTTATAGATATACTGATTGGCGTAACCAAAACGATCATTTGACGCACAGGTTTTAAGGAAGCATGAATATATACTTATACTGTTTTAAAGAGATGCATGGTGTCAAATTGGGATTCATAATGTCAGGATTGTAGAAATGTGGACAATTAAAATGACTACATTTTCACTGAGCTGGTTCCACTACAGATTAATAAAATGTACAAATGTTGTGGTTTAACCCCAGCCACCAGCTAAGCGCCACACAGCCGCTCGCTCACTGCCGCCCCCCAGCAGGGTGGGGGAAAGAGAATTCGAAGGGTAAAACTGATGGAACTCATGGGTTGAGGAAAGAACAGTTTAATAATTGAAACAAAACCTAATAATAATTTAAAAAACCCAATGAAAAGGGAAATAACAAGGAGAAATAAAACCCAAGAAAGACAAGTGATGCAAATGAAAATGATAGTTCACCACCAACTGACTGAAGCCCAGCCACTCCCCAAGCACCAGCCCCCGGCCAACCTTCCCCCAGCTTTATATGCTGAGCATGACATCATACACTGTGGAATATCCCTTTAGTCAGTTGGGGTCAGCTGTCCCAGCTGTGTCCCCTCCCAGCTTCTTGTGCACCCCCATCCTGCTCGCGGTGGGGTGGTGTGAGGGGCAGAAAAGGCCTTGAGTCTGCGTAAGCACTGCTCAGCAGTAAGGAAAACATCCCTGTGTTGGCAACACTGTTTTCTACACAAATCCAGAACACAGCCCCATAACAGCTACTATGAAGGAAATGAACTCTACCCCAGCCAACACCAGCAGAAGTCATGAGATGGTGGTGTGACTGCCTTACTGGAAAAGGTTTGGGGGAGCAGAGTAGCAGGAAGTGTACAATATGTGAGATGTAGTATGCAGAATAATTTAATATACAAGTATCAAATAAGTAATTAATATAGTGTATAATAACAAGCATAATACAGTGTAATGGGAGGGTTTTTTGGTGATGTACTAAGATGCGGTTGTGTTAAAAATTTGCGTAACTGGTGTGCATGTGAAAAATCCAGAGTAACTGCTAACAGTTTGACAAATATATATGTATTTTCCACAACTTTTTTTAAATATTTGGTTGAGTTTTTTACTTTCCATAGTTTGGCAATATTTGTTTAGCAATATTTAGTTAGAACTGTACAATACTCATGTGAAATGTTTTGTTGTTAGGGTTTCTATTGCATTGCATAGCTCTTGAAGGTGGTCTGATTTCATTTAGGTAAAGTTGATTGCCTTTAGAAGGTGTTCAAAGCACAGATTCCTACATACCTACAAAGAAAAATCTTAGGGAAAAAAAAAATCACAGAAGAATTAGGGCTGGCCTCAGTCTCTGTGGTTGAGACCTTTGTTTCTGAAATTATTTAGGACCTTGTGGTGGGCTGACCCTGGCTGGAGACCAGGTGCCCACCAAAGCTGCTCTGTCAATGCCCCCTCAGCTGGGCAAGGGAGAGAAAGTGTAAAGAAAGGCTTGTGGATGGAGATAAGGGCAGGGAGGGATCACTCACCAATTACTGTCATGGGCAAAACAGACTCAGCTTGGGGAAATCAGTTTAACTTATTACCAATCAAATCAGAATAGTATAATGAGAAATAAAACCAGATCTTAAACACCTTCCCCCCACCCTTCACTTCCTCCCAGGCTCAGTTTAGTTCCCAGTTTCTCTTCCTTCTCCCCTGCAGTGACACAGCGGGATGGGGAATGGGGGTTGTGGTCAGTCCATCACACGTTGTCTCTGCTGCTCCTTCCTCCTTAGGGGGAGGACTGCTCACACTCTGCCCCTGCTCCAGTGTGGGGTCCCTCCCACGGGAGACAGTCTTTCCCACAGGCTGCAATTCTTTATGAACTGCTGCATCGTGGGTCCCTCCCACGGGGTGCAGTCTTTCAGGAGCAGCCTGTTCCAGCCTGGGTCCCCCTGGTGTCACAAGTCCTGTGACCAAACCTGCTCCTGCCTGGGCTCCTCTCTCCACGGGGCCACATCTCCTACCGGGAGCCTGCTCCAGTTCAGGCTTCCCATGGGATCACAGCCTCCTTCGGGCATCCCCCTCCTCGAGTGTGGGGTCCTCCCTGGGCTGCAGGTGGGTCTGTGCTCCCCCGTGCCCCTCCCTGGCTGCAGGGGCACAGCCGGCCTCACCATGGTCTGCACCACAGGCTGCCAGGGAATCTCTGCTCTGACACCTGGAGCACCACCTCCTCCTCCTTCTCCACTGATCTGGGTGTCTGTAGGACTGTTCCTCTCATATATTCTCACTCTGCTTCAGCTGCTGTTTTGCATTTTTCCCCCTCTTCTTAACGTGTATCCCAAGGGCTTTACCACCCTTGCTGTTGTGCTTGGCCTTGGCCGTTTGTGGGTACCCATAGAGAGGAGCTTCCAGCAGCTTCTCACAGAAACCACCCCTGTAGTCCACCGCTGCTTCCCACCCACCCTAAACTCCACCACAAAAGCCCAATACAGACTTTAAAAAAAATTCAGTCCATGTTATTATGAAGTAACTTAAAATCTAAATTGGAAACAGGATAATAAACTACATGGGGAAGAGATTTGGTATATGTGTAAGTCAGGATACCTTAATTTACATTCTTCATGCTTAATGTAGCAAAGATTTAATAATTGGCTGTTTGAAAATTAGCGGTGAGTTGGTATCTTTGTTTTCTGTCCACGTGTCAATCATAAGACAACAGTGGAGTTACTTGTTCATTTATCACTATTCTAAGGGAGCACATTATACACAGCGTACTTGAGAGATCTAGGAAGGTTGAGTATTTTATGCAATCCATCTAGTATATTGGTGTATTTGCAAAGCAGGAGTACTTTGTGTGTGATCCGTGCCCTTCCACCAACATGTATCTTGTTTGTATAGCACTGGGCCAAAAAAAGGGAATCTCAGAAACTTGATTATCTTTAACATACCACCCTGAAGTGGCCATTAATTTCCAAGATCTTAAGGTTTATAAACTACACTGCATTTCTTCAGGCATTTATCAGCTGTTGGAAACAATTTGCTATGGAAATGGACATTATTTTAATAAAACCCATGCTCCTTACCTAGTATGGCATCAGTTAGTACTGCAGAACCAAAATAATCCTTCCTTCTCTGAGCTTGTCTACCTCATCTGTTTTCTAGGAATTACTATCCAGTGCCTTGGTACCTTGTTAGAAAGAACAGGCAGGACTTCACGGTAATAGGCAGTTACAGTCCCTTTTGCTTGACAAATGAATACCTTTTTTTCCCTGCTCTGTTCACTGGAGATTTCTTTTGCTCACATGGGCTAGCAGGGGATGGTACAAGGATTTGCTCCCCATTTTCTTTGCAATGACAGTGTAGGGCATTGATAAAACCTTGGTAGGAACCGGTTCAGTCAGGACCAGTTGTTTGTACCCTGCAGGTCTCTAATGCAGCCTGCTGTTGTCCATCTCTCTGTCCCACCCTTATTCCATCATACATCCTTGTAGGATTCATTTCCTAGATTAAGAAACAAGAAGTGCTATATCTTTTAATCCCTTAAATCCCTTTTCTGTTCTTATTTAATGGATGGGCTTAGCACTGTGTTCTGCAGACGCAATGAAACATCCTGTTGCAACCTCCCCGTCAGTCACTTGACAGCTCACTTTTTCCTTTCGAAACAGCGACTCTTGATCTTCCCCTTCAGAAAACTGTGCTTGCTGTAATCACAGACTCTCCTAACTCACGTGCATCGCAGTTTTAAACTGTGTGTACATATTCAATTTACAGATTTTTTTTTTTTCAATTCAGTGGGCTCCAAAGGCTAGGGAAGCAGCTTTCCGAACAAAGCCAACAACAAACGTTAGCTTGACAATCCCCGTAGACACAGTAATTGGTCCGTCTGGAGTTTGACAAGGCTCACACAGCTCTACCAGCATGCCCCACCTCCTGGTGTTGAAGGCCAAGGGTATTTCCTGTTAAGTCTCACAGTTGAACGTGCTGAAGAACGTGAGATGTGGTAGTGGGGGCTGCTTGTGGCGCGTTTGCCAAGATACGCAACTGTTTATGACGTTTACGTAACGTATTTAATGAATACATATTTTTAGTTGCGAACTTTTTTAAATGGTATAGATATGTTGCAGGTTAAGGCTCTGGTGAATGAAATGCGTACCAGCTTGCTCTGCAAATCTGTTTCTAAAATCCTAAATTCTAAAATGTGCTTAATGGTAAGCCAAGATGGAAGGTCCTTTTGATTGCCTGGAACAGCCTCTCCTGTTCTTCTGGCCCTGGACTCTTCTCAGCATCTGCTTCATTACTGTCATTTCTTTCACTTGGACATCAGGAAGGAATTCGTCACGGAGAGGGCAGTGAGGCACTGGAACAGGTTGCCCAAAGAAGTCCTGAGTGCCCCATCCCTGGCAGTGTTCAAGGCCAGGCTGGGTGAGGCTCTGAGCAACCTGGTCTAGTGGAGGGTGTCCCTGCCCACGGCAGGGGGGTTGGAACTGGATGATCTTTAAGGTCACTTCCAACCCAAACCATTCTGTGATTTCTTTTTAGTTTGAGAAAGGTTTCTCTTATCTAAAGTCATGCTGTAAGTGCTTGCCCTCTTTTGTTTCTCCATCATTTCCTATGTGCTCTCCATACACTCCTTCCTCTGCTGGGGCGTTCTGCTGGCAGCTCCCACTCATCATAGATACTGCCATTTTCTTATATACTGCAGTAAAAAGCTGAAAAATACGATTTCGGGACTACCTCTGTGGAGCTTGCATATTTTGGTGCCTTATATGTCATGAATGAAGTTTGAATTTAAAATCAGAGAGGGGGAGGGCCTCTTCTGCTTAAGGTGGAAGACCAAGAGCTGTTACAAGCAGAATGGTGCATCCTCTGTAGGCTGCCCCCTGCGAGCAGCTCTAGTGCCCAGCTGACTACCCCTGAGTCTGCAGTGGGTTCCTGGATGTGGTTGTCCTTGTATTCTGCTTCAAGTAACGGACCTGATCACTAGCGATGGTAATACACTGGCCAGTCGTGCAAACACATCTGGCACTTGTGTTCCGAAAAAGCCATCGTAGGAGCGTGGATGAGGGCTTGCACTGGTTGTACTGTGTCTGTGCTGTGGTCCAGTATGTGAAATGATCCAATGCAACTACTGTTTTGGCGTGTGTAAAGCACGGGATGGAGAGTTCTGCTTCCCAGGGGGGAAGCTGTGCGAGTTCTGGGTTATGTGGCAGTATCATTCCTAGCGATGAGAAGAGACCGTGGAGATTTTGGAGACCTAGGTGCCACTCACCGTTCCTCTCAAAGAGGTAATTTACTTTGTGGAGGGAGGTTTCTCTTCCGCAGTTTGAGTTTTTCCCTAGCATATGGGTAGGTAGGAAGAGTTTGCCAAATGTGTGATAGTTACATAAAACATGCAACATCTGACAGATACGAAAAGGGTTATAGTAAATGATTCCCTTGAACTCCTTCTCCAAAAAAGCTAAACAAAATGAGAATACTAAGTCCATCAGCTTTTCTTTCCCATTTACGAGGTCCTTTATGGTAGTGTGGAAACTCTGGCTGTGAGCATGGGCTAACAATGGCTGCATCTATTTGAGAGCTTTCTGCTGGGCAAATACTATGCTATTTTGAATTACAGTGTTCATTTTGTTTTTATTTGCTATTGCTATTAGTACTTGTGTATATGTGGGAGCTTATTTCCTGTATCTCTTCTCCATTTCTCTATCTGCGATAACCCAGAGACACTAGAGGCTGCTTGAAGTTCTCAGATTTTTTTTGTCTCCTTTCTCCCTTTTCTGTCTTTCTCATTTTTAAAGCTGTACTAGTTTTCTGAAGGATAAAGTGAAGTTAAAAAAAGTAGTAGATTTGTATTTAGGAGCTGGGGATTATTTTGCTTTACTGGAAATATTTAGCCAAGTTGGTGGTTTGGAAATATTTCCATGAGAACTGCTTGAGCTAAAAGTTACTGAGACAAAATTCCATAAAAATAACTGCAAATTCCAGTTTATAACAAGGTCGTTGGCAGCCTTCAGTTTAGAAACTTTCCATAGCTGCAAGAAAGGAAGAATTACGGATCAAAGTGATCCGGATTTTTTTTGTCAATTAAAAAAAAAGAGTGAACGTTTGGATTTGAACCCCACTGACTAGTTAATTTCCATTCAATTTTTACTCTGTATCCTTAATGACACTGAGGAACAGAGGATGGGAAGAGACACTTTTTTCTATTTAAAATTGGTTCCGCAGGATGGAAATTTGGCAACAGACATGGAAACTAAGCAAATCTGTTTACAGAGCTCTCTGTATAATGAATCCAACAGGAAAGCTCGAATAAAGAGAAATTTTAATGTTGAAGCCACGCTTTGTTGAAATTTTTCTTTGTCCTGCTTTCTTGGTCTTTTTAACTTGTTGATAAACTAGTTATTTGGTGTGAGATGTAATGTAAATCGAAAGTGCCAGCACTCATCTTGCGTCCTGTGCTCCTCAGAGCTTCTGGCCACCGTTCCCATGAACGAGCCAGATAGTCTGGAAGCGGTGATATCAAAGAAGCTGAGGGTGTTACAGATACTGCTAGGATATGTGTTAGGAGAGAACTTTTATGAGAGGAGTCACTGCTGGTTTCAGACATAAATTTAAGGGTTGGGCTGTGGCTGCTGTTAATGCAGGAACAAATGGGAGTAAGTAGAATTGGTTTCCCATCTCTAACTCCTACAAATTAGTGTCAGATCTGCTCAGAATTCAGGTGGGTGTACACGTGTCCTCTGTGGAACAGCTAGGATGGAGGCTGGAAGGACACAATTCCCTGCGCCATTAACTTAATGATCAGGAAAAATGAGTCAATAGGGGGATGGAAATCAGTCTATTAATGGTAAAGAAGAGTAGAAATTTGCCTAAGATCAAGGAGAAAATCTGGGAGAAGCTGTAACTTGCTGACTCAGGAAATTGTCTGGTGCTTTGCAGTTGCCAACAAACCCACACATCTGGCAAACAATAGGAAAATATTTTATTTTTTAAAAATACCTGCTTGCTTGTTGTTCCTCAGGTTAAAAATTGTTAGAAAAATGGTTGAAGTCTTGCCTTCACTGAAGAGTTACAAGAGGAGAAATTGTTGTCATTGTGCCTGTGCCTCTTCTTAGTCATATATGCAGCAATATGTGAAGGAAAGAGGTTGGTGGTACCTTAAATTCCCTGGCTGTTGGGCTTCAAAATAAGCAAATGCTTATGTTTTTTGGTTGTGGGTTGTTTTTTTTTTAAGGCAGAAAATTACATTCCATTATTCCCTAACGTCTTGTCTGCAAAGATGCAGAATTCATCTATTGCAACGATAATACCTACTTTGTAACGCGGCGTTTGTGTTACCTGGACAAATACAAGCTCTGTGGGGAGAGCCAACTTTTCTTTTACAAAGGGAAATGTCACCTTTCAAAGTAACTGAAGAGCTTTGAGGGGATGAACATGGAAATTAATAAAAAAAATCTGCTTGGCATTCAGAGGTCTGACAATGTTCTTTACAAGAAGTAAGCCAAGTAGCTGTGGATAAAGAAGGAGGGTCATGTCATGGACTAATGCATGGGTAAAAGATGGGAAGAATAAGGATGGAATAAGTGTTTCCTTCTGACAGTCATCAGTGTAGTTGGACTGGTTGGTGTATTCAACATATACAAAGTACAATGGATGAGAAGGTTTGCTTAGCATGCTTACTTGTTCATGGTAGTAAGGGTGAAGTGAAGCATGAAGAGCTGGAGGAGTGCCTGACATGGCTGTGTGTCTGAGTAGTACAAGGGCAGGTAAAATTCAGTGCAGATAATTGGAAAGTGATCTACATGGGGAAAACCAACTGTGATTCCACTTGAAACTGTTGAGCTGGCTGGCTGGCTCAGTTACCAGGCTATGATAAACAGCAGTGTAAGACAGGAATTCACTACACTGATCAGAAAAGCAAATCAAATGCTAGGAAACATTAATATAGGAATAGAGAATTAAACGGACTGCATCCTTCTTGCCACTCTAAGTTTGTGGCTCACCAGCATCTTGTTTAGCACGTGGAGTTCAGGTCTTCTCAGCTCAGAAATAATACAGCAGGATGGCAGAAATTTGGAGAAAGCAAGTCATAAGAGATAGGGAAAGGCTTATGTACAAAAAAACCTGGGACTCTGTTGTGGAAAGAAGAGATGTTGGAGGATATTCTTGAGGTCTGCAATATTGTGAGTGATGGGAAGAGGGTGCACAGGTTCAATTGTTCACTGTCTCTTCCAGCAGGAGTGCTAGGAGGCATCCAGTAAAGTAAAAGCGAAAGAAGACAGAAGAGAGGCGGGTCTTCTTAAAACGTTGTGCCAAAGAATATTTTCTTTGCTGAAAGTTTACATGGCTCTGCTTTCTGACACTACGTGCTCAAAAAAAGAAATAATTTTCTTCTGTGATTGTATGTGTGATGTGATGGATAGGTACACTTTGAGACATTGATGTTTTCTATGGTCTTTGGCAGTTTTGTGCAGCCTTGTATTTCCCACAGTAGGTTTACTACCACAGGCCTGTAAGGAAAAGTGAGATAAGTTAATTTAGTTGAATTAAATGACCTCCGTGTATGTATAAAATTATTGGAATGCTTTTCTAATGTGTGAGGAAGCCTTTTTGTGGTGGTTTTTTTTTTTTTTTTAGTCTCCCAGTTTCCTCAAATATTTAAGAAGATAGGGTACCTTTATTGGATTTTAAAAAGCAGTCTTGGATTTAATTCCTAGAAAATGTCTCCACCATTCCTCTTGTCCATAGAAAATAACTCTCTCGGCGTGTTTCAGAACTTCAGTTGCGCACATAGGAGAAATACCCGTAAGTTACAGCGGTGTGGGTTTATCAGCAGCCCTGGATTCTCACTAAGGTGTTACGCATCTTTAGGCACGCATCTTGTCGTTAAAGAAGGTGAAATTGTGCTTTAGCCCTCAAACATGGCAGGTTCCTTCTCAGTATGTTGCCAGCTTCTTCTGAAGTGGTCCCTCTTTAACCGCTCTTACCGAAATAGCAGGTCCCAGGCTTGGTGTAAAAAAGCAGTTGTTCATGCAAAGGAAGCTGGGAGCTATCTGCCTCACAACCCTCGTCTTAGTTTTCTTCATGTTGCCTCTCCCAGCTTTGGAGGTCATGCTGTATGTTGCTGAAACAGCAGGGCTTCCACTAAGAGCAGAGGAATAATGACAACACCAAAAGCTTTTAGCTGCAACTCCCCACACCTCGCTGGCTTGGGGGAGCTCAGTTCCTTCCTCCCGAGGTCACTATCCTCGGTAGCACCGCACGTTACCTTCGCGTTGTAAGTGCATGCGCTTGCCTGTGTTCTGTGCATGTTCTGTGTTTTATGCCTTCCTCCCCTCCATCCCCAGCACCTGCACTGTATGCTGGACCTGCACTCAAGATGTGAACAGTCATCCCTGGCAGCCCCATCAGGGAACCATGGGCTGGCCTCTGTCCCTCGGGCTGTCACATCCTTGCTCCTTGTGCTATATCTGGTCTGGGTATTTCCGTTTCCCGGACCAGGTGGAGAGCTGGAGTGTGCACGCATGAGCCTCCTCCGCTCACTGATCCCTGAGGAGGGATGGGTTATTTCACCTAATGACTCTGCCAGGGGTGATTCCTGACGGATGGAGGAGACCTTCATTCATTTCTATTGTGATGGGCACTTTCTCCTCTAGGAAACTTCTCTCTCTTACTAGTCTGTGGAAAGGGCCAATACCCTTTGTGGTTATGCAGTATCTGCTGTGATACTTGCGTGTGATGGGCTTGCGTGTAACCTTTTGGTTCTGAAATGAGAGACAAATCTGGGGATGGTCTTGAACGTGGTTGAAGAGAAAGCAACCAAATAATAGCGAACCAAAGTTTAGTGGGAATCCAGGTTTCCTGGTGGTAACTTGTTGTGCTAACAGCAGATTCATTTGTTTCCTAATTAATCAGAAAGAGTGTTCTTTTTATTTCAGCCATCTGGTGGAGAGCATGTTGTTTAGCTTCTTGCTACTGCAGATTGGAGCTACACAGGAAAAAGGATGTTTCAACTTCTGTTTTTGGCTTGTTTTTCTAGGTTGAGTCAGTACAGAGCACGTTAAAAGACACAGTAATCAGTTGCAAAGTTCATCTCAAGGACTGCAAAAATTTAACTTAAATTGTCTTTCTTGAAAAGAGAAGATGATGATATTGACGGTTTAATTGCTTATTATTACTTATTTTATTCCATGAAATCAATTGTCAAGACAAAAGCGGAATTTCCTTAGTGAACTGCGAAATTATTCAGGGATACTGAATTTGTTACCACTTTGTAGAGAACATTCAATGTTGCTTTTGCATTTCTTCTTTGGATTAATGTCAAAAACATATTGCCTGTCACACAATTTGTCGTTGAGTGTGCCATTAGCTTGCTAACTCCTCACAAAGATCTTAAAACACTGCATTTTTTTTTTTCCCCTCCAGAAATCCCTTCAGCACAGCCTTTCTTTGGAAGCTCTGTTGTTCTTGTGGAATATTTTCCAAGGAGCGGTCTGTCCCTATGCAATGTTTACTGTATTTTTGCCTTGCAGCCAGCAGATTTTAGTACAAACTTGCCTGGGGGTGGCCTTGTCCTATTTTCCTCTTAGATGGTTCTGGCATTTATAGAGCTTGGGAGATCGTGCTTCTGAATTTTCCAGTCTGAAGAACTCGAGCCAAAACAGCAGGGGAGATAGCAAACCTGTACGTTGTTTGGCTTACGGCAGCTGGGCCTGTTTTTCCTTTGACCTAAAGCAGTGGCAGATTTTCTTGGGTTTTGTGTGGAGAACGGGGGGAAATGAAGAAGAGGAGAGAGATGTGAGGAAAACTGCTTTATCTCCGTGCTTGGAAAAAGCAAACCTTCCTCCCCTTCCCCCCCTCAATCCCTCTTGCACCCCTAACAAAGGTAACTCAATAAACTCAAAGCTCCTTTCGTTGCATGTAGCGATTTTCTCTGTTTGAGTTAGTTTATGAATATTGATTATTGATGAGAAAAGGGACTGTGCTTGGGTTTAACATTGCATTAACATTTTGAGCAACAAACTCTTCTCCTGTTGTAATACCACGGCGTTTGCAAATGGACTTTATATTAGAGGACTGGCTCCTTTGCAGTTTTTAGTGACTTTTGGTAGCTTCTCACCAACCTGTATTTTCTCCCGTAGGTCTTGGGCAGTGAAGGAAACTCTTGCCAATTAGGGCCCAGAGTTTCTGCTGGGGAATGAACTTTGATGAATGAATGTGGGAAAATATGAAATACCCTGCAGACGAGTGGCTCGGAGAACATAACTCTTTGAGTTTGGCCTTGTGCTGGGAGAGCCTTTGTTGTCTGTAAACACTGTCTCCTCAGTCATCCCCTCTAAATGAGGTTTCCTGTGGAAATAGACTTCCCTGTTGCTGCTTTTTACGCGTCCTAGTCTTACATTTGCCAGCAGATGTTTCAGTTAAGTTTTGCATTTACGTAACAGAAATATTTAATTGTGTCACAAAATGGATTTATTCCTAGAGGAATGGTTTTGCATGTGATTGTTGGAATCCTGAGCTTATGAATTCCAGGAGCATAGGAGAGTTTCCTAAAAAGTTTGTCAGAACAGCGGTGAGTGGTGGGGCTTAATACGTGGTTGAAGTGGGACACAAATTAACACTGCCTTTTAAAGAGACTCGTAGTGATTAAACCAAAAATCTAAACTAAACTCCATCCTTTCTCTGAAGGTTGATAAGGTTCCTGCTTGTATGTCTACACTAGGGTGGGACAGGCAGGTGACGGATCCTGGGCCTCCTCAGCTGAACATACAGGGAAAGAAAAACATTGATTTTTCTCCATGTTTTAATATTTTCTCCCTTTATAGTGTTTACAGTTTTTCCTTTACAGATACACAGGGATCTTCATGATGACTGTTGTAGGAGAAACTATTGTTTCTGCTATAGTTCTGGCTAGAGGTCAGAAGTAGTTCTGGCTAGAGGTGCAGAAGCTACGTAGCTGCGCCTACTTGTGAGAAAGCTGTTTGCCAGCTTCCTAGCACAAATGCTCATCCAGAATGAGAATTTTCCTAATGGTTAACTTTGATAAATTTCCCTCCTCTCCTCTTGTTCCCATTTGCAGCCCTCTGAGTCAGTGAGTGATATACCTAAATCATGTTTCATCCAAAAGAGATTTCGGATCCAGGTTACTTGGACCTGTAAATGGATGCAGGAAGCCAGGGAAACATTAGTCAGAGCGGATACACATTATTCTGAGGGTTTCCCATTGGGATAAGAAGGGTCAGCGGAGAGTTGGTGCTGTAGAACCAGCACCTCCAGTCTCTCTTGGCTGAGGAGTGGGAGTGCCGCAGGCAGTTGGAGTGGGCCAGGAAGGAGCTGAGCCTTTCAAAAAATATGCTGACTTCAAAATCGTTAGGTGTGTTATGTAGGCAAGTAGTCCAATTTCGCCTAGCTGTTCTGTATTTATTTTCCTCCCTTCTTTCCATTCCTCAAGTTCAGTGTTGCAGTAGGAGGCTTTCATTACTTCGTAGATTAATTTGTTACCCATCACCTGACTGAAATACCCTCACCTTGGCAAGCTTCACTCTTTGTGCATAAGGAGAATTAAAAAAAAAAAAGTAATCCATTATGAGGCAATAATTTACCTGATTTTTCTTCAATAATCAGCTCTTTTCAGTACTGGTTTTCTTTGTCTAACATGAACCTTTTCAGCTTTTTGTTGCCCTTCGTTCTATGAATCCCAATGGGCCATAGTGAATTCTTGTTTCGCATCTTTTTCTTTTTCTATGATGGTCCAAACTCTGAAGGAAAACACAGACAAAGGACCCTCAGACTTCTGTGGATGTTCTCTCATTCTCTCAGATGAATACTGTTCCTCATCTCACTTTTGCCCCTAAATGTAATAATTCCTATAATTTGTTTTCTGATATTTAATACTTCTGTTGTTGCTTTTAGGAATAGATTTCCTTATGTAAACTTACTCAGGGAGGCTGTAATCATGAGTTACTAATTACTATCTTCTTTTAATGTTCTCAAGAATGTCTTCCTTAACATTTAAGTAGCAGATATGGTAGATTCTCTGCTGGTATTAATTGCTGCGTAACCAAGTGCCCTTGAAAGTCAGTTATGTAAATGAGCAGCCTTGAGCTGGCCATAAGAACGATGCTGGCTTAAGTTTTAATTTAATAATTAAGGAATTGGAATATAAAATGGTTCTTTAAATCTAAAATAGGTAAGAGTCATATTCTTTATTAGACAAATTCTAATTGCATGAACTATGATGTATCAGCGGTTTCACATTTAGTTGAGGTGATCATGTTGTATGCAGGTGAGCACTTTAGATACAGTTATTATTAGGAAAAAGCCTTGCATTCAGTTGCCTTAAGTATTTTTAGTTGAGTATTTTGAAAGAAATTTAGTAATTTCTTGTGGCTTTCAAATACCAGGTAGAGACTTTCTTGAAATACATTCTTTACATTCTGTTTTTTTCCTTTCTGAACTTAGTTACCATAAAAGCTGCAGTTCTTTAGTGAAAGTTCCTTGTACTTTTCCTGAAGATCCACCATAACCTGAATCTCTTGGCTTAGTAAAAAATACATGAGTTCTGGACAATGGAGGGCAGGTACATCATCCAAATAATTGTTTTGTCTGTTTGGGCAAAGGTTATTTATCATTACATACAGTATACGCAAAAATCAGTGGATGCAAAGTTATTTGCAAATACAGGCTTGGCACACCTCCTCTGGAATTCGGAAAGGGTTTTCCAGCTCGACTTAGTCATTTTTTCCCAAATGTCTTGGCATAACTGATCGCTCAGGAGTGACATATGGTAGAAACATGCTCTAAGGGACAAGTCTCCCGGATGGCGCACAGCACCACACAAGATAGACAGATGGTGGCTTATTCAACCTTGGAAAAAGTTTAATCCTACATATTGGCACGGCGGCCTGGGTACTGAGAGAGAGGCACACACATGCCTGTGAAATCTGAGGCAAAGCTTTTGTGAGTTTGTTTGCTATTACTGAAAGAACTAGAAAGATTGAGCTGATATTATACAGCATGAGTAGCTGCAAAATTACATGTGCAACATGCTCTCCAGAAAAAGTGATGTTCCCTAGAAAAATGCAAATCCTGGAGTTAGCAGAACACTGCGTAGTTTGCTGAACTTTTCACAGCTGTTTCTAGACTAAAACGTGTCGACAGAACTGTTGGGTACTTACCATAACTTGTCAACCAATACCTGTTGAGTTACTGAAGTGACTAATAAGGAGAAAGGCTATTTTAAATTTTTCATGGTTCTACTTACGTTTCAGGGGTTGCTGTTGGTTTTGTGAAGTGCATTACCACTTCACAACAAAAGTTACAAATTCCCTGATGCTTAATTAGATTTATAGCAGGAAAAGCACTGTACGTTTCCGGGTTTGTTAAAAGAAGTAGAAGAACATCGGGTCTTTCACTTTAATATCTTTTTGTTTAAGTTGTTGAAGAGAGAGACAGAATATCTGACATGGAAAATGAATCCTTGGTGTGGCATGTTGACATACCTAGAGAAGAGCAAAATCTGCTTTGATTTCTTTCTGGAAAGGCAGTAGCAATTGGCTGATTGATCTTGTGGAGTTGGTGACGTGTTCTGTAAGGATTTTGAAAAAACTGACCCACTGAAAATACAAAGGATTGCTTGCCAAACTTTTTCCCCCCTGCTTTGTTTTTCTTGTAGATCACACTCAATATTCACAACTAGAAGGAAAAGGAAGAATCTCCTGACTCTCTGGACCTCAAGGCTATCATTATGTTGTATTGGATGCGTTTAAACTAGACAAGACTTCTATCTGAAACACTTCCAGAAAGGTAAATGTAATTCAAGCAAACTAATCTTTTGCCAGCAGTGGAATGCTTTGGTCAAATGAATCCCGTACCAGTAACAGCCATACTGTACCACAGTATCACAATCTTTGTTATGTATCCTATAGTAACTATGTATGTGTTGGTGTGTGTATAGATATATATCCGTATGCGTAGTTATAGCTAATCCTTACTAGTAATTTTTAGATGTTGGAAGATTTTGATTTGTTAGCCCTGGATTTTTTGTGGAAATATATTGCTTGCAAGGAATGCACTTAGGAGAAAGAGGTGGGGAAGGAAGAGTGAGAGAAGTGAGGTGCCCAGAGTAGCCCGTATATTGGTAATTTATTTGCCTGGGCATGGAAGACCCAGGCAGTGTTTCTGTTCTGCCTAATGAGAAAAATTACTGAAAATGAGATCCTAGCTGCTGAACTATAAAGTCAGATGGCTCGTTCAGCACTGAGTGACACATACTTTTAAGATGTGGTGTGGTATGAGGGAGACAGCCGCAAAGAGAGAGACTAATTCAATAGCTTCTTGTTTAGGATATGCATCGAGGAAGTAAGAGATGTCAAATTCTTGCTTTCAGCTGATGGTGTTCTTACGTAATATAAAGATATGCTTACTTTTGGGCTAGTAAAAAGAAACGTTCACTCTTCCTGAGGATGTTAGTACCTTTTAGGTACTTATTTTCTTGTCACCATTTTCTTTCTTTTGCTGTGTTCCATTGTGAGAAATGGTGACTGTATGATAACCAAACCTGAAGGCCTCCAGTAAATATTGCCAAACTAGTGCACGCTTTCCAATGTCCTTTTTTTTTTTCTTCATCTACTATAACTAAGTATTACAGGACTTAGTCAATAAAAATTTTAATAGATTTTGTGCCCAGGCGCGCAGTCAGCAAAATATGACAAACGTTTACTCTCTGCCTAGGCCCTATACAAGAGTATCTTACACACTGCACAGAAGGAGTGACTGCTTTTGTGCCCTATCCAGCCCCCTACGACAGAGTCCTGCCTTGCTGTCAGGAAACATGCCTGTGGGCCTTCCAAACATCATTTATTTGTGAGAAAAAGAGCTACAGTCTGGTGAGGTGATTACAATTCTGCAGATCCACAGCTGACACCTTTTTGACCCAGATCTGAAGTTCAGCCTCAGAAATACTTCAGTCCCTTGAAATTTTAAATCATGCTTCATAGAATTGCTCTTTTTATAATTTATAGGCTAAGCGTGATCCTCTGATTGTTGAATCGCTGAGCGTCAGTGTGTGTGAATCAGCCATCTGCTGTCAGGCCTGAGTCTTGTATCTCCCTGGCCAGTGACAGTGGAGGTCATTAAACCATGATGGCTCTCTGTCAGATGGGAATGGTTCAGGGTAATAGCATGGCTGTGTCCAAAAAAAGCCACTTTTCTTCAGCTTACTGGTAGTAATGGCATTTGGAGAACTGAAAATAGGGGAAGAGGAGTTGTAATAGAGGAATGGGGACTGTGTGAGGACAGAGGATGTGAATGGTTTGGATGTCTGAGAGGAGCAAAGGCTAGCTTTTGTAGCAGGGGTTTTGAGTTAATTATGGAACCAGATGAGGAGCAGAGAAACTGTCTACACAGGAGAGAAGCAGCCTTCAGGATTTCGAAGAGAAGCTGTATGTAGTAGGGATTTTTTAGACGGCTCTGATTCTCAGGTCACTGACCTAAGAGTGGTAAGGAAGCTGATATCAAATGTATGTAGTCTGATTTTATTTTGTCTAGACTTGCATACCTTGTGCACTTCCCAAGTGGAGAATGATTGGGTATTTTGGAACTCGTACAAAGCTTGTGCATGTTTTGCTTCAACCACCGAATGTCCTGGAAACCCAGCATACCCGCAGGGTTAGATCCTTGTGTTAAACTTGCTGTGAAATCTGGGCAGGATGTGGGTTAGCGCTAACGATGGGCTCCTGTGCCATCTTCCTCTGCCAGATCCTGTTTCTTTGGAGATATGGTAATCAATTAAAAAAAAAAAAGCAGAAACTAGAAACAGATTTGACGGGTGAAAATTGATCCAAGCCGAAGGAGACCAAGGATGGTTAAGAAAGGACGGGCTCAACTGTATGTGCAGTGGTTGGGAATTCTGCCATAGTAGTTCATGCGAATTGCTGCTGGGCTGCTGAGAGAGCCTCTAAAGTTAAAGTTGAGCTGGAACTTTAAAAACCAGGACTGAGACATCTTGCTGCACACCTCATGAAATACATTTAGTCTTTCTTTGTTGCAGCTGATTGCAAAATGTACTCTCAGAATGTGTAGCCAAATGGGAGTAAAGAACAATTTAAAAATCTTCATTTATTAAGTAATCCAGTTGTAGGAAAATGTGAAGCTGTAATTGTCTTCTGTACTCCGCCTCCCGCCGCCTTGTTAGGGGATTTTTTTAAGGTATTAATTCCTAATTTAGTACTTAATCTTTTTTTTCTCCCACTTCTCCCACCAAAACACCCCGGACATCACTGGTTTAAAAATGCTACCATGTAGAGTTGCTGTAACCCCACGTAGGTTGCGGTGTGCAGTGGAGGCGATGCACGCACCTCTCTTAAAAAGCTGAAAATGGCTGTGGTCACTTTTACGCTTTCTGTCTATCCCCCTTTGTTCTCTCCCTCCCCTTTCTGCCTGTGCTCGCTTGCTCTCTCTTTAGTATAACACAGTTGAACAGCAGTGAAGTGTAAAATGTGCTTTTGCCAAGGTCAGTTTCTTGTGATTACTCGCCTGTGGCAACTTATGCCAGTTGCAACAGACTGAGTCTCAGCAGTCCACAAAGTCACACTGGTGCTTAGGCAGAGGACACCCAGCGTAGGTTAGAGTAACCGGAGTCTGGAATGGCTTGCAATGCTGTTGAATTTTAGCAGCTTTATTTAACTCTTCCGATCTAGCTTGCGCTTGCTTCAGTGGTTTGGAGCATGTTCCATGAAGCGCTAGGTTGTCCTGTTCTCTTGAGACCCTCCAGGAGGGTTTTGTGTAGATGAAATTCTTGTTGTTAGAGGTTGTTTCTTTTCTTATAGTGGATTGCTCGAATTTCAGGAATTATTCATAAATGAAGAGAAGAGAAAATAAGCATCACAGACACACGCATTTTCTAAATATTATATATATATATTTTTTTTGTGGTTGGCTTGTTTTTGGAGAAAGTCATATCAAATACTGGTCTAGTGATATCATCCCAAGAGAAATTGTGTATCTACATAGTAAGAAGTATTATGAAAAAGTTTCAGAAGTAGCTTTTTAAGAGAAGAACTTAAAAGATAGTGACATGCAGTCTTTGTGCCACCTTTAAAAATGTTGTATACACTCATTAGCATCAAATAATTTTTTTGCTTAGGAGCTAATAATGATTTTGACTGCCGTGACTGGGGAATGAACGTGAGATTCAAGATCACCTCTTTTAGGAGATAAGATTTGTTGAATCCCATTTTGTTGTGTACACTGGATTGGGTACCACCATGTGGGTACCCAGTGGAAGTGGGAGGTTTTATTCTCCTTTCTCACACGTGAGCAAACATAACCCGTTATCAAAAAATTTTATATTTAGGACAGAAAAGCATGGACTTCCTGTGTTATTTTGCTTATTCATGCTATCATCAACAATATACATGATTTTATTTCCATTCTGGAAATATTTATGTTTGTATAAGCTTTAGCTCTTGAGCTCTGTGATAGTGACTTTGACATTATCTGTCTGTCACTACAGATGAGCAGAGGGGCAATAAGAAATTCAGATGATTAGCTGAAGGGCTAGTGCTGAACTTTGGTGACCTTTGAAATTCAGTTAAGTGCAAAATCTCATTGCTTAAAATTAATTATGCATTTGATTCGTTTTGAAACTACGTGTCGCTGTATTAAACATCGCTTTCCTGTGTTTGGTTTGGAATGATTCCTGAGCACAGGTAAAATAACGGGTCAGCCATTGAGTCTTGATCCTGTAAACACCGTTGCACACAGCACACGAGAATATTCCCGTTGAGCTCAGTGGAACTCCTCAGAAAACAAGGTGAGGGTTCAGGTCAAGTAATTTGAAGCATTTCATGAAGGGTTCATCCTGCATTTTCTATTTAGTCATGTATCCAGGCTTGCAAGAAGTATTTTTGTTGAGGAATATGTTACTTGGTGCGTTTTACCTATATGGAAGGTAATGAAATTAATCTTTTGTTGCAAGTATGTTGTGGACTGACATCTGCTTGTATGGTTTTCATAGCCTACATGGTTCTATTGCTATTCCAGCCCCTATGGCCTTGCATTTCATAACATTTGTATTGCCTCAACTCCTCTGGAAGAATACGCCATGAGAGCTGCGTTCAGAGTTTGGGAAGGTTGATCTGTCTACTCACCTTTAAGGTGGAAACGAGCAGTGTTTTGTGCGTCTGTGCTGCGGTATATAGGCCTGCAGCCCTTGTGATGCACGTTGGCTTCTAATTGTTCGACAGTGGAAATGAGTGCTACCTGTAGGAGGAAACAACTGCACCAGGAGAAGCTGGTCTTCAGTCAGCTGAGCAATGAACAAATAGGTGTTCTTGGGTGTAGTAAAATAGAAGAGTTGCGTTGTCCATGCTTACCTGAATTTGTCCCATTAATTTCCTTTAATCTTAAGGAACTTGAGGAAAGGAAAGGACTATTCAGGCACCAAAGCTGGTTTTGGAACATTCCTAATGATGTTCCTGCAGTGGGCAGCTGCTGCATGCTCTCAGGATTTCCACATCAGTACGTTCAGCACGAGCCAGCAGTTGGCAGTTGAGATCAAAGAAGTCTGCACACAATCCTGAACTCATTCAGATCTCTGTGCAGAGCCCCTAACCAATTTTTAAAAATTCATTGGAACTTTACCTTAAGTTCTCACCTCCTAGATTCTGGGTGATAGCAGAAATGCTTTGCTAAAGGTATATGTGGTTTTTTTCTGGACAAGTCAGAATCCAGAGCCCTTGAAGTCTTCCAAGATTTGCAGCCTAATATTTTTAACTCATGGGTGGAGATACGAAAGCTTGTTAAGGAAATTAATCTATACGCTTCCTAGTAGTTTGAAAGGGACCTCTTCAAGTCAGTGTCTTAGTCAGCTTTGAAACATTTACTGTGCTAATTCAGACTTGCTGAAAATAAGCATTTATCATCCTACTTTTGTAATGCATCTGCAATCTGTGAGTATTGCAAGAGGTTTCCCTTTCTAAAGGCAACCACTGCACTCTCTTTGTAGCAGCAGAGAAGTGCCTAGCATTTTGTGCACTCATTGCTGTATTAATTTTATTAGAAATGAGCAGTAAATTTGTGTTGTGTGGCAAACCATGTCTCTCTTAAAAAAACCAAAACCAAACAAAAACCCCAAAAACCAAACAAAAAAACCCCAAACAAAACAAACCCTGCTTAATATTTATCTTGCTTTTCTTGGCAACAGTAGTAATATCTCCTGATAAGCATTCAGTTCACATTCAGACATAGGGCATAGGGGAGTATCTGAGGATTAGAAGCCAGGTAGAGAAGTTATTAAATTTAGACAGAGAAACCATTCTCAAGTTCCATGTAAAAGGTGTTTACTCCAAATAAAGGCCTGTGTTAATCTGAGAGTTATCATCTATTTGTCCTTGGAAGACGAAGGGGAGACTAGTTGATAAATCATGGGTTTTTTTTGTGTTTCCACCTTTTAATGATAATATTATCTTAAGGCTTCTAACAGCTTTTAATAAATGCTAATTTTACATTTCAGTTATGATAAGACAGCATCACCCTGATAATTTCTTCCGTATCAGATGGCAAAATTTCAGTGATCAGAAAGTAGGATTAGGAGGCAGGTTTTCTTACGGTTTGTTGCTTACGGCTTTGACACCTGAATCACTGCCCGGACTAGGACAGTCTATAACATGACTTCAGCTTCCCCGTGGGAAATACTGGCTAATAATTTCCAGCCTCACGGGTGCATATGAAGATTAACTTCGTGGAACGAGTGAAGTATTTATTAAGAAATGATCATTATTGGTATGTCACTTACCCGTTCATAGCAGTGACATTGGTAATATATTACTCCTGAGGGGAATGTAAATGAGCACATAAAACAAAAGACACTCATTCAAGTAATTTTCTTCACCCTTTGCCAAAGCTTGTGTATTCAGTAGTGTCCATGTTGGTGCTTCCTGTTTTGATGATTTTAAAATAGTAAAGAAGAAATGCCACCAAATACAAAGGGAAAACCCAAGGTCATGCTCGCTTGTTCCATCTTCGGATCACACCTATTGGAGTGTCTTTGATCAAAGGCCTGCTGACTAAGGTGTAGGTGAAGCAGCATACATTTTAAATGCAGCTACATTTTAGAAGTCTAATCCTGTTGCATGTTTTCTGCAGTACAGGTGTGATGTATGATTAAATTGTGAAGTGTCCCAACAGCAGCATAGCTATTTAATTTTTTAAAAATTTCTCACATTTTTCTTCACCGAGGTTAAAGAGAAATAAAATATTTTGCCAATCCGTTTCCAGCATCACAGCTGTCATTTGGCCTGTGATGGGAGATGTGGGAAAATGAGCATTACATTCCTTTCAGTGGTCAGCTGGAAGGATGTGACTGAACAGCAAGGTCATACTGTATTTTGAGGGAGGGTTTTTTTTAGATTCTTTTACTATTGTATTAGCTCCTTAGTGAAAAAGGCCTCTGGGTCTTTAATTTTTGTTTCTTTATAGGTTTAGACTTCTGTATCTTTCTTCTATACTTTAAATATTAAAAATAATCTTGTGATAGATGTCCTTTGGGTTTAAACTTGAATCGCTTCATAAAGTTTTTTAGGTGTGGGTTGGAAAGGAAGAAAGGAGATAAATATGAAGGGCAGAGAGGAGGGAATGCACTTGAAAACCCAATTTGCTATAAAAGCTGAAGCACAGAGATATTTTTTGACATGGTGCTGAGTATCTGAGCTGTTGTCTGAAAGGAGTGGTGGCAATCTTTCTTGCACCCATTGATTCCTCTGCCCTCATCTCATGGGGCTGAGATTCCTTTTTCTGGTGTTGTAGTCTAATTTACCTAAACATTACATTTGAAAAAAAGAAGCAAATTCAGCAGCTTTACTAAATCTCAGCAGCTTTTATAGATTTGTGCTATCCAAGATGCTGACAGTCATTGAGTTGTGCCTTAATGAGTCTTTCGGTGTGGTTTCGGTCAGAAAGGTCCATTCCCTTTGCCCCTGTGGTGGACACCAGAGCTTGGGCCCTGCAGCTGTGTGTAAGACAGATTAGGAATGTGGTCCGACATGCTCACTGTCCTCTGCAAGATTTCACTGCCTGCCGGAGTTGCTGAAGGTCGTGGCTTTAAACCCTTGTTATGAACATATGTAACAGAAATATTCAGGACTGAGAAGACATAGTTAATTTAATGTGATATTTTTTGTAATGAAAGTAAGCGTTTGAGTTTCTGTCTTACGTTATTGATGGAGCCTTTTCTCTCTGAAGCATTAAACCCGAAGCAATGACTTATGAATCATACTTTGTGTCCCACTTACTGGCTAACTTGACTCATCAATGGTTTTTCTTCCGGCATGCTTTGGGGGAAATGACAGCTATTTTTTTTTAATGTGTAGTTTTTATTATTGACTGTTGAATAAAGATTGAGTTGAAGTCAGTCCAGCTAAACACCTGAGTCACATCATACAATAGTCTTGTGTGATTGCATAAGAGGGACAGTTGAATGCAGATTTCTGATTCTTCAGTGTTAATGTCGAACAGGGATGGTAACAAGTGAGTCCTAAGAGCTATTATTATGCTTACAATTCCTTTGCCTTAATAGTTTCCAGATGTATAAGAAAGTCTGGAAAATACCTCCAGCTAATAAAGCCCAAAACACAGAGCTTTTAATTTCTATGTTCTCTCTAAGCCACTCACAATGATAATGTGCATTTATAAACAAATTACATTGGTCGTGTAACTTCTACCGTACTTAATAATCCTTATTTTCTTGGGTAACATTATTTTTTTATGTTACATTTATCTTGTAATATAACCAGACGCCGAACATTTTTCCGTGCTAATTTTGTGGAAACATGAAAGGCAAAGCCCAACTTCAGTAGTGCTTCCTAAGTTTAGAAATTTATAGTCACCTAGAATGAACATATTAAAGCACTGTAAGAATAGGTTCTCTTATTAAGAGCAACCATAGAGCTTTTTCTATATTAACCTATTTTGTACTTATTTTATGCCTGTGTCCAAGATCTAAATACTCTTAATGCCTTTTGTAGAAACTATAAAAGCTTTTAGTTAGGCGTCTCAAAACCTCGGTTTGTTTGTATTTGCATGCATTTGTTACCCTCAGTGACTGAAGTCTTACATACAAACAATAAATAGTTTAATCTGTCAGTACTATATCATCTCTCCTTCTCACTATACGTTCATTGTCAAAACTTGACCCAGGGAGTTTGTTTCATGAAGTGTAACACTTCTTCCCGGTTATCTGTAAGGAAAACACAAATGGATGGGTCAGTTGCGCGGTGATGGAGCTTTACGAGGCGTTTCCTTAAGATATCTTTTTCTGCTGTGTACGAAGAGTCAAAATCCATCTTCACTCCATGACCGATTAGTAGGTATTTTATCCTTCAACGAAGTGAAATCCTGAACTGAAGCGTCTTTAAAAGCCAGTTTACATCACTGATGATGTAGAAGTTGTTGGAGCAACTAGAGAAGAGAGAAATGTGGCAGATGTGTAGGATGTCCCCACGCACAGGGCAAATGAATGCATCGTAGGTGAGATGCAGAGATTCTCTCTGCAGGTGTGTGAGAACCTGGACTCTTCTCCATCCTGTTGGCGTGTGGTTAGTCATCTGTGGGGAA
This sequence comes from Rhynochetos jubatus, assembly GCA_027574665.1. Taxonomy (NCBI): domain Eukaryota; kingdom Metazoa; phylum Chordata; class Aves; order Eurypygiformes; family Rhynochetidae; genus Rhynochetos; species Rhynochetos jubatus. The sequence goes on from CM050648.1 coordinate 57,446,288, forward strand.
TGAAATCCAATTGATTCTTACATGGCTTAACCAGGCTGCTTAAATTATTGCCATCAGTCTGAGCCAAATACTTCTTTCACATTACACTATGAATAGGAAAACTTCCTGCCAGGGAAGGAACAGAACTGAATGATAAATGTGACAGTAATATTTATTAGAGAGCTTTTCACCCAAGAGTAATCTTCTCTGATGTGACCACCTCTTAATTCCAGGTAACAGTTTCCTCCTTTCAAACTGACCGAGCAGCCATCCTTAGTTCAAAAAGTAAAGAAAAACTTGCTCTTGAATTCCACATTTCTGCTCTCTGCTGGAGGCATCCAGTTTTGTTGATAATGATCTAATCTGTTGCATAACCGGAGAATATTGAGCCTGCTGCCACAGCCTGTTTCTTTCTTGGCACTGCTGGAAGGCTTCAAAGAGAGGCTGTATGTGTGAGGCGACTGCTCTACCAGCAAGACCAAGGGGATCAAAGCATATGTTTAGAAATGGAAAATAACAGAAAGAGAAGTGGTTGCCACACAGTTGCCATCCTGAAACTGAAAACGGTCTCACAAAAATGAACTCTCTTGAAGTTACGGAAAATTATTTCAAATTCTGTAGAACAGGAAAAGATCAGGGATTTTTAAAGAAAATATATTGAGATTTTATTTTGTAGATACTTGGTATAGGGAAGACTATTTATCCAAAAATGGATGCGTTGGCAATTGTATGCGGTTTCATTGTTTTTGCATGATTTTATGCTGCATCACATTGCTTCCTTGGCTCCTCTGATGTTTTCAATTAGTAAGTTTTAAAATCAAATCAGTTGAAAAATTACTTGAAAGTAAGAAAAATTGTAGGAAAGTTTTATGTTGTAAAGTTCTTTGAAGGTTGGACAGCTGTTTCAAGATTGTATTTAATGAATGCTGGGAGCTTGGGAAAAAACCTGTTGTTTGTGGTGTAGTTTTTTGGTTTTGTGTTGTTTTTTTGTTTATTTGTTTTTTAATTTTAAATTTCATAATAAATGGAAAGAGTTTATCTTCATAATATCCTCCAATGTTTTGGATGAAAATGCCTAGTTGTTCAGGAGATATCTACTTTACGAGCATCTAATTTATCTTTCATTGGGTTTCATGAATCAAGATTAATTATTATTCTTTGTACTTTAAGTATGGTTCACATTATGATGCAACATTGGCTTAAACAGATCCTTTTTCAGTGTCAAATGTTCTTTTTTTTTTCCCCCCACTTACAATTCTGAATATTTTTCTTTAATGCCATAGAAAAATCTTAATATTTACCCACGCTGATTTAATAATGAAAATGTAGGAGTCCCAGCTGTATTTTATTAGGGAAATTTGCTACAATATACAAAATATTAAACAAAAAGAAGCGATGTAACTTTCACAGTGCCAGCATTATGGCAGTGTCCTCGTCCATAGTCCATTTGTCCCTATCATTAACTGTGATAGTACTTTGTGGTTTTTTATGATAGGGAAAATGATAGTAACATGTTTTTTTCATACTCACTGGCTCCTTATGCAAGGAGGGCAAAGAAAAGTTGGAGATGCAGTAAGCTTGTTACTGTCTGATCTTCCGTGTGATGCGCCGGCGTTAATGGTAGTGGCTGTGCCTTCTATTCCTGTGGTGGCTTGGTGGCTGGCATGCAGACAGTGTTCTCATATGCTGTGATTCCTATGAAAAACTGCAAAGCACAATGTGATTACTCTTGGTAGAGAGGCACTAAGGTGTTGCACCCTGGTAAAGTGTGTAGCACTATTCCCACACTTGAAATCTTTTGATTATTGTTTAACTAGAATTTTGGATTCCAGTGTTAGAAACGCTTCACCACTCCAGTTTTTCCCTGTTCTTTATTGTATGTTGGCACAATTATATGTTCTGATGCTATCTTGTCCTGATGGTTGCAGGAGGAAGCCATACTTGGGATTTCTCCTTTCTTCCTTTGCCTACTTTGCTCTCTGCGGTGTCTGTTTCTTCAGCGGTACTTCCTCGTGGGGTGGGACAGATGGGGTGCTCTGGCCGACCAGACCCTTTTGAGACCTCAGCTGCAAAGCACTAGCAACATTTTAAAGAACGTGAGAAATCTGTATCTTTCCAAAGATGTATTAGCTGTATTTGGAAATTATCCTGAGGGTCATGGAAGGTGTTTTCCTTATCGAGAACTACCCCAGATCTGTTCTTCGAAGCATCAGTCTTTGAAACTTTTAAAAGTCTGTCTTTTTAACAAGGGCCAAAGGTATTTTTCTTTGTCCTCCTTCCTGAAACAGCTGAGTCATTCTGACTGAAACTAAAATACTTTAAAAAGTAAGACTTCAGGCAGAGACTCAAAATGAAAAATTTCAGATCAATTTTTAAATCTTAGCAGAGTTTTAAGGGATGGACAGTGTTCTGATCCCTCATTGTAATGCTGAGGGTCAGCTGTATTGATCTTACCTCTTGTTGGAGAAGCACTATCACCAGTTTACCGTTGCCGTAATTGATTTGGTACATGTTAAATAGCTGTTTAATCTTTTTTTATATTTCTGTCTGTCATTCCCTAACTAGTAAAATAGGTCAGTGGCAGTGAAGTTGTATGTGGTTAGTGGAGCCTCCTCTTGTCCTCTTTTTGGGTCATTGAAATATCTGCTTTTGAGAGGCTTTTGTACTCTGTTTTTTATGTTGAGGGTATTTTTGACAGGGAGTCAATGCTCTGATTGCTGTTTTAGTTACTATGGAGAAGCTTTCCCACAGGAAGGCTTATGCTGTATTTTCTGAAGATGGTCAAACACTGAATTTGCCCAACTTCCTCTTAATTTGCAGTTCTGACGTTCATTTTGTACCCCTCATCTTTAGACTGAAAATTCCTTTGGCTCATACGGGCTTCCTTTTAGCCTTTGTGTTTGGTAGCATCCTAATGGAAAAGATGAGGATCAGAACGAAAGAGGAATATATCCTGAAAGCCTGCAGGGCACAAGGGAAATGAATGTAGTTGTAGCCTGATTGTGGAGTGGCGTTGAGAGAGAACTATCGCAAGAGTGTCTTGTGAGTTTACTGGAGGCTTCTTGTATACACTGATGTATGTCTGGTTGCTCCTCCACTTGTGGGTATGGTTTCCTTAGCGCAGGGTGCTAGATTGGGGTGTTCTTTGTGTCGTGGAGCGGATAAGAGTCCTCTAAATAAGTGTGTTTCCATGGGGAATGCTCCCTGGGTCTGGGCTGTATGGCAAGAGCACATGTGCTTTGGATTGCTATGTAGTTGTGGGGTTTTTTTGGATCCCTTCTGTAGTTTGTGTCTGATATATTGAATACCATTTGACGAGGTAGCTACATTAAGGTGTAGTTCAAAGTGTCAGAAAACCATATGCAGCTGAGAACTTGATCCAGAAATAGATTGTGAAAGGTTCTGAAAGCATTTTATTTTCATCTGCTCTGTCAGCGTCTTTGCTGATTGAACACTTGCTCTTAAGCCCACTGTTCTCAGACTGGTTAGGGCATGTGATTTTTATTTTTTTTCCAAGCTCTCGCCTCCTCCAGCGAGAGGAAGGCAATACGGCAGCCTTTGAAAGGCCCAAAGGTTTGATAGCATTGTGCTGCAATGCAGGCTTTCGTCCTGATCCTGTGCAGTCCACTGTGCTGTGGCGGGTAGGAGCCTTTTTCTCCTCATCCTTTTATTTATTTTAAATCACCATAAAATACTTGAGAGGGAGCAGACTTTTGGGAAAAAAGTTTTCCATATAATAAGAAAAGTTGGAGAAGAGGAGGTTCAGAGAGGGAACGGCTTTCTAGGTTATGCCTGGAGGATTATTCAGATTCAGGAAAGACTTCAGGACGTGGGGTAAGCCTCAACATCCTTTCAGACTCCTGACTGAACTGAAGACAGATCAAACTCTCATCAATTATATGTAAATGCAGAGGTATTTTAACGGCCCTTTAGCTCCCTGGCGTCAAGAATCTTAATACATAGGAAATGCTTTCCGGTCCCACTTTTTTCCAGGCATAATACGAGCTGAGAAAGGAGTAGACTTCTGTAGAGGGTCTTAAGGCTTCAAAAATTGGAAGAGTAACCATGTTATTGGATAACACTTGAGGAAAGAGACATAAAGCTGTCTTTCCTCAGGTCACACTGCAGCTAATTTTCAAAAATTGGGATTAGAACCAAGGTGGTTTTTTTCTGTTCCTCTTCTTGCTTGCTGTAAAAATATACGTTTTTCTTCAAGAATTTCAATACTGAAATCGTTAAGTTAAATCTGAAGGAGTTCTTTAACTGCAGAAGAATTGTTTTCTGAACAGATGACAGAGAAGTCCTGAGGAGTGCTGGGTTTTGCTTCCTCTTCCTCTTTTTTGTGGCTCTGTCTCACTGAGCTTTGCAAGCCAAAGCTTGTGAACTATTCCAGAGGATAAAGGCTGAAGCTGCTTGTGTATGATGAGTAAGCTGACAGAGACACTCTGTCAAAGTGACAGTTACTGCCTATAAAAGATTAGTGATAGATGGGAAAGATTTTGTCATTGAGTCTTGCCCAAATTGTGAACATTTTCAATTGTGTGACCTTTTCTAGTTTAATTAGTGTAAATCCTAAAAACACAGGGCATCATGATTACAGAAGACAAGTGTCGTTCAGCTGTATTACAGAACTTACCCCCTAAAGTTGGTATGAGGTCTGATGTTCACTGCTGGATTCCAAAACTGAAATTTGCTCTTGACGAAGGATAATCTTGAAAAATATAATTCACGTCTAAATTTCTAATGCCGGACATACCTCTGGTGTTTTTGCTGCTGCTAAGTGAGCTCCTATTTTTTCGTATAAAAGCCTTAGAAGCATCAACACTTCCATTAATGTTTATAAGGAAAGCAGCAATTTCAATATGCGTGGCTGAAAAAGCAGTTTCTGCAGTTGGCACAGCAAATTTCAAACTCTTTTAAATGTTTGGTCCTCAGAAAATCCATATGAAAACTGAATTATGGGTTCATATCCACATGTTTATCATTATTTTGGGAGGGAGGAAAAGCAGCAGGAGCAAAATACTGAAGATTCATTATGCCATGAAACTTAACTACCTCATTGTGTGTTTGTTTAATAACTTCTGATAAAGTTTGTGTCCTTTTGTTCTGTTTTTGGAATAAAATAAAGCAATGGCTTTACAATAACGGCACATAGGATGTGATAGCTTGGGGTGTTCCTGTCCCCTCATGTCTATTTTTTATTGCAGGTGTGCGGTAGAGTGCTGCAACCAAATTTTCTCTCCTGCGTAGTGAAGGTTTCTGTTTTCTTTCCCAAATTCAGGACATGATGCTGTCTTTTTTTTTTTTTTTTAATAAGCATTTAAACATATGTAAATTTACTGCTACTATATCAATTTACATAACTTTGAGGTCAAACCTTAATATAAAAGCTTAAAAAAATAGATAAGCACAATGTTTGTGTACATTATCATTGCTTCTTAGATGTTGTCTTAACAGCATGTCAAAATTTCAGAGACCATCCTGACAGAAAAAGGTTTTAGGATTTTATAACTGATCTGGAATTGTGTGCATGTGTTTGTGTAATGTTAATGGAATCAGAAGAAAAGGACTCATAGGCTGTTTTAGAAGAAACTATTGCTTTTTAATACTGTTTTTGTATTTATTATGAAAATGACCTTGTATATACTTTATTTTACTTTCCTGCAATATGAAGAAAATAGCACTTTTAGGTTGCATTTTAATTTGCCTGCACCATTCTGTACTTACAAAAGGTTAGCTGTGGGAATGTGTTCTGTATGTGTTTTTTTGACTTGGCATTGTGTAGTTGAATAAATAATTTGCATCTGAAATGTGAAAAAGTCAGCCCCACTTAGGGTCCTTCACTCTAGCAGGCTGGTCTGCCTTTTTGTCTAGGCTAATTCAAAGTAACACGTGTTTACACACAGGAGGAAATCCAACATAAAAAATGTGACAGCAAAACTGGTGTCTTTACGTAAATGGTTGGACATCTTTAAACCCATTCAGCAGTGGGAGAGCAGTTTTGCGAAGTGGTGAGATTTTTGAGTCTTAGAAGTCAAATCTTTGTAAGGCTTAAATTAAAAAAAAAAAAAAAAAATTAAATATGAAAGAAGACTAAATCTTTCCTGTTTTCCTTTAATTTTGGGCTCTTCCTGCAGTTACTCAACCATACAGTTGATAGAGGGACAAGATGTGTCCAGGGCCATCCATGTAGCCTGAATGTGAGGCATGATGGCATCTTCTCTAGGGATGCTAGGAGCTCTCCCATGACAGCATATGCTTTTAATTTTTAATTATGGCAGCTCTGTATTAGAGACAGCCAACACTTTCTGGTTTTCCCATACAACTTGGCATACAGGTCAGATAACTCCTGTTTTGGATTTCAGTACAAAATAGAAATCCTGTCGCCATCAGCTATTTCTAGATGTAGAACTGCATTTAGTGGGCCATTAGTAATTTATTACTGTCTCATGAACTAATTACTTCTTTTTCCTGTTTTAGGTTTTATCTTATTTGATCATGTGGCTTTGTCAAGGCCTCATGAGGTTGGTCTCCTTTCCAAGGAAAATTCACGAGACCTGGCGTTTTGATTGCAGGATTTTTAAACACAGTGTTGTCTGTAGCGAAGCACAGCTTGGCTGACTACAGCTTAATGGTAGAACCATTCGCTTGGAGATGAGGGTTGGTTTAGGGCAGGACGGATTGATGTGGCCTTGTGAGGGGAAAGGTGATTAAGCAGCAGGGAATATTTTTGCCCGCTTTGCTAGGAAAACTTATGTTTTCCCTATTTGTTTTTTGGTTTTAGCTTTTTATTTTTGTCTCCGTTACTGAAGGTGTGTTTCACATCCTAAGTTGGGCTTCAGAGAGGTGTTTCTGTGTTACCTTTGGTTCAGTGCATATTAATTCTTCAGTATCTGGAAGAAGTTGGAGCTTTGTAACATTGTTAAATGCCATTTGAGTTTTCTCAGAACTTGGAATTTTTCATCATTGTTAACAGCTGTTTCAATTTTGGGCAACTCATCAGTTGAAGGCACTCATATGGACCATGTGTATCTTCCATAGCTTAGATGTGCTCATGTGTGGATCATATTGTCCTCACTAACAAACAATACACTTCATTGGAGTAGGAAATACTAACAATAATGTCAATTATCACAAATATGCCAGGAGTTTTCATTGGAAGGGCCACAAAAACTAGTGCTTTGAGGCTTAACAAATGTCTAAGACACTGATCAGGAAAGTGGGGAATGTTTTTATACATGTGCACACTGGTGGGTCTTAATTTGTTCCTGGAGCATTCAGTTATGGCTGTTGTCTAAAGTTATTTGATTAGGTAAACCGTAAGTGTCTAGTATAGCAGGATCTAAAGAATCCCAAAGGATTGAATATGGCAGTTGCTGTGGTTTTATGATAGTATTACCCTTTGCTCCCTTGTTTATCACCTATGAAATTGATTACATTTTCAATGATATTAAATTATTATCGCAGGCCTAGACTCTAGATGCAAATTAAACTTTTGATTAACTCTTCATTATTTCATGTGATGTATGAATTTCAGTCAAAGTATATGAAAGTAATATTTTAGAATGCCATTTCAGTAATGTAACAGTGACTGCACGGGATATTTTGCTGCTCTTCTGGTGATTGAAGAAGCCTGGTTTTCATCCCTTGGTATGCAATAAACCTTCTGAGATGCGTTCTGCCTGGAGAGAGCATTATAGCTTAAATAAGGAATAACTGTGGAACTGCAATTAAATACAAATTGCAGTGCTAGAGCACACTCAAATTATCACTTGATAGAGGTTTCATGGTTCTGAGGAGGCTCTTTTAGATGTAGGTAGGTAAATGTGAATGCTCTTGCTTTAATTCTACACTTGTGTTATAAAAAAACTTACTCTGTTGCCAGCTTTCTAGTTTTTATCTATGCTTTTGACTTGTTTGCTTTTCCAAAAGGTTTCTCTCTTTCTTTTTTTCTTAACCCAAAACTCAGAGAAGCACTTGTGCATTTACTGTTGTCTTAAATCAAGCCTTGGTCATCAGGGCGTGACTCTTGTTTTATTAAACTGTAACTGCTGGGAAGTTCTTAGGGGCTCACTGAGCTTGCATTCGCTAGTGAAGTGTTCCAGGTGATAACAGCAGCCTTTGCCACGCACTGACAGTGTTTTACAGTAACGGTATTTATTAAAAAGTGACACTGAGGAATATGCTTTGGAAGATGCTTTAGCATGAAGTATTTGTTCTAAAATTGCTAATTACAATTTCGAGGATGAAATTATTAAAGAGCGAGATATACACTGAAAATACAGGACTTAACCCACCCCCCCAATTTTTATATGATTTCTTAGTTTATTTTCATTTGAGTTTTCAGTTGCTGACTTCTAAACAGTCTGCTTTCTTAAACTAAAATAAGCACATTTAATGGAAAATGAACTTCAAATTTCAAAGCACGAACAAAGAAGAATTGTGAATAATCAGGCCTTTGATGGCACATTAATATTTTATATTGAACTATTTATTAATTGCAAAAGAGATTTTTCTTTTTCCTTTCATTTGAACAATTAAAGTATTTGTATGAGCTATGATAGACTGCTGCCAAAGATATCATCCTCTGAAAAATTCTAGTAAAATGAGATCAGTCCAGCCAGGATTTTATAGAGGGGTGTAGCTGTTTGGCAGTAATGTGACCAAAGGAAAGTGGTGGTGGTGGGGTGGCTTTCATATATGCAGAACCTTGTTTCTAGTAGTCTGTTATGGTTTAACCCCAGCTGGCATCTAAGCACCACACAGCCACTCATTCACTGCCCCCACGGTGGACTGGGGGAGAGAATCAGAAGGGTGAAAGTGAGAAAACGTGTAGGTTGAGATAAAGACAGTTTAATAGGTAAAGCACAAGCCATGCACACAAGCAAAGCAAAACAAGGAATTCTTTCACCACTCCCCATGGGCAGGCAGGTGTTCAGCCATCTCCGGGGAAGCAGGGCTCCATCATGCGTTAACAGTTACTTGGGAAGAGAGGCCATCACGCTGAAGGTCTCCCTCTTCCTTCCTCTTCCCCCAGCTTTACATGCTGAACATGACACTATATGGTACGGAATATCCCTTTGGTCAGTTGGGGTCAGCTGTCCCAGCTGTGTCCCCTCCCAACTCCTTGTGCACCCCCATCCCACATGCTGGTTGGGGTGGGGTGAGGGGCAGAAAAGGCCTTGACTCTGTGTAAGCACTGCTCAGCAGGAACCAAAACATCCCTGTGTTAGCAACACTGTTTCCAGCACAAAGCCAAAACACAGCCTCATACTATCTGCTGTTGAGAAGATTAACTCTATCCCTGCCAAAACCAGCACATTGTCCTTTTTCATTTCTTCCCTCTCAACGGACTAGGAAAAGCTAGGTTTGGATTTCATTTTAATACAGCTGAAGTTAGGTCTGGTCAGAAGTTGGAAAGTTTATATCTGTTGGAATTATCTCAAAAAACAGTGCATCTTTCAAAGATTTTTTTTCTAAAATACTACTCTAATTTAAAGAATTCATGTCAAACTTGTAGATCAAAGACCAACTGTATAGAAGCACATTGCTGTATTGCTACCTACTAGTGGAAATGTATCACAAGGAATTTATATTTAAAAGGGAATTCTAATAAAAAGGGATTTATAGATCTGATGATCTTGGTTGGCAGGCAGTGAGAATTGCTTGTTTCCTGCAGAATTTCAGTGCATTAAATAGCCGAAATACTAATCAGGAAAATAGACTGAGTGATCAAAATGTTTTCATATAAGATTTTGAATCGTCTGCTTTCTCTTTTAGTATTTTGTGTTCCGGGTTTATCCTTCTAGTGATTAAAAAGTATTCCAGGGTGGGTAGTAGAACTATAGGTTTGATAGCATATCTTGAAATATTGCCTAGCAAAAGGTTTAATTAATTATTTATCATCACCGTTTAGATGATGCAGAATATATATGTGTTTTCTTTCATTGTTCCTTGATTGTTGCTCTCTGGTGTTCTTTAGTGCATTAATCAAAAGTCTTGTTTTGATACATTATAAATATTCCCGTTAATGCATCCTGTTACAGTTAGATGATTCCAGGCCTAGGTTTTTGGGGGTTTTTTTGTGACTGTATTTTAGTTACAAATATTTGTACCTGTTTTTCCTGTTGATCTCTGTAACTGCCTGACATGTCGTATGATGTCTTTCAGCTTTTTCCTGTTTCGGTGACTACAAGACACTTGTGGTTTTGTGCTTGGAGCCATTCAAGCTATCAACTGTTTTGACAGCAATTATTCCAAATCCACTTCAAACGGGGACAAAGTTGCTTGCGTTTTTGTTCAGTTCAGTATGCAGGAATTCTCTTAAATTCCTACTGGACTTAGAAAAGGATGAACTGGATGGTGGCCTATGTCTGATCTTTATGTTTTCAGTTCAGTTACTGTTATTTTTTTTCCTCAGCATTTTCCCAAAACGTTTTCCAATCCTGTTTGCCCATGAGGTTAGTGGTGTCTTTTTTGTTCTTAGTATCTGTCTGTCTTTAGCTCTGACTTGAGCTGCTGGATGAATAACTGCTGAACTGAGAACACTGCAGATAAAGCTTTGAGAAAATACCATTAATTTTTACAATGGAGTCTCTTTTCCTTGGATAAAATCATGACTAATTTAATTGGGTGTATATTAAGAGGTATATTATTTGAGTAGTTTCTTCCCACTCCCCTCACCCCGCCCCTTAAAGAAGGAGTGTGGAAAGTAGAATAGCAGTAGGGGGGTAAACACAGTACAGTTAAAAATATTCCCTATTTTCCTGTTGACTGCATCAGTTTGTCATACATATGGAGCTTGAAGCTCATCAGGTGCAAACCTCCTGCTCAAATACGGACTGGAATTTGATGTCGTTATATTCAAACCTGGAAAAGGTGGTGTACCTTCTACTGAAGTGCCTGTTTATACTACAGGCTAACCTTAATTTAGTACTGCTTTGGCTGGGCAGCTTTCCATAGGCAGAATGACTGCAATGTTAGCAGTAGAAGAGAATGTGTGCTGAAGAACTGAAGGAAAAAAGCTAATAATTTCCTGCGCCTGACCTCACAGAGAAACCTCTTCCTTCCCCCAAGCCAACCACGATAAAATACCATCAGTTTTCTCCACATGTTCTAGCCATGCTCAAGCAGACGCTGGGAAAGATTTGAATCTGTAACAAGATACCTTTTGTCCTGAAGAGTGGGACTGTATTTCACCTTTTTCTTTTCTGAGTGTTTTCTTTTGGCTAGACATTTGAGTTGTGTTCGGGTTTGCTTTTTGTTTTTCCCCACAGGATATCTGCTAGTGAAGGGTAACATTGTTGAATGTACATTTCAGCATTTAATTTTTTGGCTCAATGACCCATAGCTCCTTTTGTTGACGTTTTGGGGAGGGAATAGATCAGTGTTAGTGGCATGTCTTATATAGGAGATGAACTTCTTCATCACCTAGCGCTAAACCCTAAAGATAAAGATGCAGAACAAAGAAGATGGAACATTAACTTGCAATATTTATGTTGAAATTGATGTATGCAGGTTGAAGTTTGTTTCTCTATGTAATATTAGCCAGGGTTTTATAATTAAACATACTTCTTTGACTGCAGAATTAAGTAAAATGTATCATACTGTGATACAGTGATAGAAATGCCTTCTAAGAAAAGTTGTGTTTTATAATAGGAGGTTTGGTTATAAAAATGTTAAACTAAATAGGTAAATTCTTAATGTGAGTCCTTTGGGAAGTTCTGTTACACTTGGGATACAGTCCATTCAGTTTGATCACCTGGGGTTTGTAAAATGAAATTCTTCTGGCTTGCTTAGCGTTTATTATTTTAAAAAAACCCTCTTGGGTTCCTACTAACACATATCCTTGAAAAAGTCACATCTAAACCTGGAAGAGCAGGTCTCAGAACTGTGATCGCCAAATCAGATTTCGTAGCATTTAAAGGTGAAGAATCCCTCTTGTCCTTCCTTTTTGAAGCAGTGAGCTATGTTGTGTGTTACAGCTGACAAAAATGTGCCAATGAAGACGAAACTGATCTTTCCTCAGGAACACCCTCAGTGTGTTTCAGAAACTGGTCAAGCCAGTTGGATGTTTGCAAAAGTGCCCAGGAACAAGGACTTGAGGATAGCTTGTAGCCCAAATTTCTGCTCATTTGCTGTGTTTAATAAAACAGGGAAGAGAAAAAACAATATTTCATTACTCAAATTTGAAAGTTTTATTTTGAAGCAGCTAGAAATGTTTTTAATAATAACGGGCTAGGTCTGCATCTAGTTCTATGCCCCGAGCCACTGTGGTACAGAAGGGTTTGAAGTTACTGTAGGTTGCTGTTTGCAATTTGAACTTTCCTACCTTGTTGGTGAGATGACCTTGAATGTGCAGTGGGGGAATCCCCTGCTCAGCCGACCAGGTTTCAGTGACCACCAGGAACATCAGGTGCAAAACTGGTCGGCGAAGAAGGAGGAAAAATCTACGGCAGGCTGCTCTGCCATGTGGCCTTCGGATCAGTTCACCGGCTCCTTTGCTGGGCTGCGTCTGTGTCCCAAGGGTTATGTTACTCTTTGGACCAGATTCCCTCCCTTTGTATACCTGTGCTGACTGATTTCACTGGGGTTATTTCTGGTCGGTACAGATGTAAGATGAGTAGCAGGGTTTCTGTTTACATTGTCAAAATACATTTGATTTCTTTTTAAACTTCAGCATTCAGCTTCTACTGTATGTAGAATATAGATCTGTATTTTCTTAATGTGCAGCGAAAGGAGGAAAAAGATGATGAACTCATTTAGAACATAAGGCAGTGAGCAGGTCAAACATTAAAGTACTAATAGTTAAGGTGCTCTGGTAATTAGTTTCTTCAGTATACAGTACTAGATTTTCCATGGTGACGAAATGTGGATATGCAGAGGAGCTCCTGGTTGTCACTGAGAATGCCAGCAAGTTTTTTCACACTTGAAGTCTGTCCTCCAAGGAAAGGCAGTCCACAGCCTTCCTCCTCTGGATATGCTAACGCACCGTGGAAGAGCACATCCTACCTGGATAGGCCCTGCTGATCAAATACCGCCTGGAGACCTCGCCAAGTGCTGATGTGTCCAAGCGCACACAAGCACGGGGTGAATAACTCTGCTTTCTAAAGGTCATGCCTGCTGAAGTTAGCTCGTGTGCCCTTCTCGCGTGGGGCTGGAGGCCACTCTAAAAAGTTCTGTTGTTCTTTATAATCTGAAAATCCAGGATTTAATGGCTAAAAGCAATAGGGCTGATAGTGTGTCTTAATTTAAACAGTGGGGGGAAAAAACGCAAACATTAAAAGCTTTAAAGCCTTAAAACTGGCTCTGTGAATTAGTACAGCTGTTTGAGTTCAAGTCTTGCCTACTGCAGTATTCCCCAAAATGTGTTACCTGTTCTGGGAATTGCCTTATTCTCATTTCCAATCTTCTTTTGTTTCTTTACCTTCTGATGAGAAAAATGCTTCCGCTTCTTGGAACAGTTGTAGTTACTTACAACCATTTGCCAAGCAAAGTTAATAGTCTCGCTAGTGGATGGACATTTTTAAGTAATACAAAATTACAACTATAGTCTTAGATTTATTTTTTCCATCTTATATTTTGCACTAGTGTTCATCTCTTTCCTCCTATTTAAAACCTTAGGCCCTTTTTCCTCTTAGGCTTTTAATAGTTAATGTAATTCATGAAATATTGTGAGTGTAGTGTATCGTGTGTACATAACATTAAATAATAAAATATGGGTAACTGAATTATACCTGAAGGAGCTTACCTATCATTATGCTCTTGCAATATTTTTGGGGACCTGGTTATGCTTAAACACTTCTCATAAAACATGTATATGTAAAACTTACACGTGTTAATACAGATAAAAAATATCTTCAAATGACTTTTAGCAGTAACACAATATATCAGACTTGTCAACTATTTTTAGTGTCTTGCTGGACATTTGTATTCATAGATAACCTCTTGTCCTGGGCGTACTTGTTTATAAAGCGTATGTCGGTGGTGGACGTGCATACTGTTTGAATTTCAAATGTCAAACATCTCTGAGTTCTAGATGATTTGGCTGTGCATCTTTTCGACGTGAGGAAGAGACATTTCCTGTTTAGTGAGGAAAAGGTTTATCTCATCACTGCAGTTACGGGACTGCAGGCTGAAGCGAAGCTCTGCAAAGAGGAAATGCTCTTCCTCCTTTTGTTTCCTTTTTTGGTCCTTCCCGAAGAACTGTTCTTGACCCTACTTGGTTCGTTTAGAAGTTCTGGTTCACCAGAATGGTCTGTTCTCTAAATTTTTGCTTAAAAAGGAAAAGCATTTTGAGTCCGCTTTTCTGACTATATTTAAGTCATGTTTGTTCTTCTGCTTGACCAGTGTTTTCATTGCTAGACATTTAAAGAATAGGTGAGAGTTCAGCTTTCAAGGATATACTTTGCTGACTGTATGGACCCTGGCTGTTGCTTATTTAAGTTAGGAAAGCCATTGTCCAGCGTCACCGTGTTTCATTTGGCTTTGTTTTTTCCATTCATGATATCTTTTGAAGACTGGTAGGTCAGATCATTCCAAGTTTGGCATCTGAAGTTTACATTTTCTTGTCTGCTTCTCTTTGAGGCACCATTTGTGGTCACTGCTGCGGCTTCACTGTTGAAAGTAAGTCTGTTTTGAAACTCTCACAAAGAAGGTACCAGCTGCATTAGCTGTCACACAAGCTGCAAGGCACCTACAGGACAGTCCTCCTTTGTACACATAACTAAAGTGTAGGTGTCTCCCTTCCTATCCTTACAGCACGGTTATGTTAAGTCTCTGCTATTCAAGGTCATTCCTATGATATTTTTCTAGTTTCAGCTGCCAAATGCTGCTTCCGAGGAACTTGGGTGTTTTCTTTAGTCTTTGAAGGCTCCTGTTGCAACCAGCACCTTCAGTGCTCCATTTCCCAGGTCTCCAGAATGCCTGTTCACTGGTGTTCATGGGGAGCTATGCTGGAGGAGGGTTTGGGCACCCCCAGCCCACTCGCTGGTGGGGTGGTGTGAGGGGCAGAAAAGGCCTTGACTCTGTGTAAGCACTGCTCAGCAGTAACATCCCTGTGTTAGCAACACTGTTTCCAGCACAAACCCAAAACACAGCCCCACACCAGCTACTGTGAAGAAAATCAACTCTACTCCAGCCCAAACCAGCCCAAATTGATATTGTGGTCCGGTCCTCATTGAGTGCACTGAGGCATAAAGATGAATAATTCACATTCGTTGTCGTTGCTTGGTACACCGAGAATGGTGTCTCACGGGTGACTGTTTGACCAGAGCTATGACGTCTAAAAATGTTTACAAACTTAGAACAGCAACACAACAAAACCTGACTCTGCTTTGTAGTAAAAGTAGATAAAGTATCTTACTAGCAGTATGCAGGGTGACTAGGTATAATGATACATCTTTTATCTGAAATTCTTGTTAAATCCTGTGTTGGAAAACACGATAAACTTAACCAGGTGTCTGATGTCAGAAAGACTGTGCTGCTTATTTTCACTTACTGGGGTTTTTGAAGAATGCTAACAGGAGAAGAAATTTGATTAAAAAAACCCCAGACACCTTACAGAAGTAGTCGAGACTTGGTAACAGTCAGGAAAAAGACGTTTAAAACGGTTTGAATCTAGAGAAGTAAATTGCAAACAAAATCTGAGGTAGTGTGGGTGTGTAAGTGGTAAAGTTGTTGTGACGGTTGTACATTCGACTAGCAAGATAGCGTGCCCTAAAGGAATGTTTTTGTGTACTGAAAGTAGGACACTTCTACCTAGCGCAGGCCGTTTGGTCAGCTTAGACGTACTCCAGGAAAACTTTACTCTCACAGTAATTGACTGATCCAAGTTCTTAATTACTTTCCCATATTATCAAGCTAAACTATTTGGTTCTTTACCTACATGTGGGTTTTTTCCCCTGCATTTCAGCAGCTTCCTCTTTTCATTCCAGTGCTTTCTTTGATAATTCAGCAAAGATTATGTGTACACCTGGTTGAATTGTCTTCCCTCTTCTCTAAGCATTGTGATTGGGAGTTACTAGGGAAGTGCACTACCTCTCTCTTTGCTTTTGTTAAACGAAAGCCAACCTCAGTGTTAACTCTTCCAGACATTTTCCTTAGTTACACACAGAAAATATCTTCATAAATTTTTTTTCCAGTAATGCAGGCCGGGGGCATGGAGTTCTGGTTTATATTCAGGTTTGTAGTTGTGCACAAGTAACACGTGAATGATTTTTTAATGAATGGGTAAGCAATTGCCAGTGTACAGTGTGCTGATACCTCGTTAATTATCAGCTATACATCTTTTAACGAAAACCTCGTGATAATTGATAGGCACCTTTTTGTTTATAATCATTAGTAACATAAAAATAAATCTAGTCTGCAGTGGGTATAGAAGGTGATGTTAATAAATTTTAAATGAAACCATAATATTTGGTAAATCTGACAATGAATACCAGAAACAATTTCTAAAAAAAACAATCTTCTTTTAGTTTTTTTTTTTTTCCCCCTAAACATTACTATTGGGAATTTACTGATGTTAAAGATACTCAGCATTTTTACCTTATCTTTACTGGGGTTTGCACTGCTTTATTTTAACTTTTTTTCCCCTCTCTTAGCTAAAGGGTAAATTTCTCCAATAGGTTTTCAGTTGGAGAGTAAGGATGAGATAGGTGTGGTGATGGGGGCAAAAATAGGATTAAACCATAATTTTGAGGAAATATTTTATTTCTAGACCAAACATTATTTTGTCTCATACCTTAAGGTGCTGCTTCTGTTCTCCCCGTCCCTGTGCTTCCAGGAGGGCTCTGCTCAAGGCTAAGGTGACCTCCATGACCACCCTCCACCACTGACCTCTGAGCTACCACTCATTCCTAGAGGTTTAAACGTGTCCTGGCTATGGAAGGTTGTATGTGTCCAATCAGTGTTTTCCAGCTTCCCTGCTTTCTTAGGGGTGGGAAGAACTCTGGTAACATACAGACAGCAGCAGGTGATGGATTCATGAGGTGCCTAACTCTTAAGTAGCAGGAGTGTGATGATGCTGCGTAAGGCCATGAAGGAAGTTTTCTGGGTTACAGTGGCACGGAGTCTTTGGGTTTAAAGGAGTGTGCACTTCAGCAGAGAGTGCCAAGGACTGGGGTGTTTTTTTAGTCAAAGAAAAAAAATTACTCTCGCATTTGCGAAGGCGCTTACTAAAGAGCAAAACGATTGCGCTTGTATGTGACGGGTGCTGCCGCTGGTGTGGCAGAACCTGCAATGAAAACATGGTTCTCTGCTTTGATCATGCATTGTCCTTGACTGTCTAGTGATTAACGCTGTTAGAAGAGGAGCAGGATGGGGGCTTCTGAAGGTGTTTGTTCCTGATCTAAAAATTAAAGAAGACCCTTTGAAAGAAGGTAAATGACTGTCATAGTTGGTCAGACTTTATATTTACTGTTTTCCAGGTCTGAGGTAATATAAGAAATTCAGTTTGAAAAGAAGTAAACTTGAAAGGAAACCGTAATGTTTAGCCCACAGTATAAACAAACATCTCAGTTTGCCTTCTTACCAGCTTCCATCCTGCTTCTCATGCATGAAATACTCCTCCTGTTTTCCTTCACCTCTTCGCTTAACTCCTCAAGATTTCATAGCAAACGTGTAGCCCTCAAGAGTCAAAAGAAGAGTCATGATGGGGTAACACAAAAAGCAGGAGAGTAGCAGAGCTTGAGGCCCAGCCTGTGCACCTGAATTTTAGTGGGGTTTTTTGACAGGTCCAATTCCCTTGTGTCTCCCCTGCAGCGTGTTTCCGTGTCTGGGATGGAGGTGTGAGTTGATGTGCATCTGCCTGTTGTTTCAGGACTCACCTTATGAGTAAGGAAGGGCAAGGAGAAAAATGTGTCACATTCTGTCAACCTTTGGTGCTGCTTGACTTGGGGATCGTAAGTGGTTTAAAGATCTCTAATGATGATACACTAACACCTTCAGAAGGAATGTCCTCATATCTCCTTTGAATGGAAGGGCGGTTGTACTTGATTGGTCTGCTGTAGTTGTAAGCTCTCTGGGGTGATGACCTTCCTTGTGTGGTTTGAAAGCACTGTGTTTACTGATGGTGTTCTGCAAATTGCTGGAGAAAAATAATACAGGGGGGTAACGCAGCAGCACTTACCTCTTCTGTTCTTTTTCTCTCACCAGTGTAATTAAATGATACAGTTATAATTGAAGAAGATGCTGGGTTAGTGCATTCTAAATGCTGTTGTTTTCAAGGAATTAGGAACCATTTATCAACTATTCAGGCTAAAATATCTTTTTTTAATTCTGTGAAGATGGATATATCAAACTTTAGTTTGAAAACCTCTGCTTTTACATAGCTATTAATTTTGAGTGTTTAAAAATACATAGTTCACATGTCCACAGTGACAGGTGATGTTTCAGGCACATGCTCTTTAAAAGCTCTGTCCTAGTACAGTTTGCTTCAGATATTTCTGAACACAGGAACCAAAACTAGATCGATTGCAAGTAAATAAAAAAGAAAATATTTTAAAATTTGATCCAAGTTTAGTCCTGTTTTAAAAAAAAATGCTGAAAACAAAGGTGTTTTTCTCATTTTTGAAACTTAGGTATTAGGTTTTGCATTGTTTTCTGCTGTATTTAGTGTTTTTTTGAGACTTCGAATTGCAGACTCAGTGGGTTATATGATAAATTTAGTTTTCGTTGAAAGGTGGGATGTGTACATCTCTGCTGATTCAGAGAAAAGCTGGAAAAATGCTTCTGAAGCACCCTGATTAATTGTAGTGGTTTTTTAAGTGTCACGATTTTAGGAATTGCAGCCTGTGCCTTTTAAAAGCTCGACTTTTGCGATACACAGAGTACCACGCATTGAACAGAGACTAATATTGAATGTCGGCTGCTGTTGTGTAGTAATGAGTCTGCTTATGAATGGCTGCGGAAAGTTTAAAGGTTTTTATTTCGTGTTTGTTGACTTTGTGAAGATAAGATTTCAGAGAAAATCGAAGGGCACTGTCTGGAATTCCCAGTCACTGCAGTTCCATGGAGAGCATTGATCCCTTCCTAGAGGTTGCTGGGGACTCATTATCTCCCTGTTCATTGTAGGCTGCTGATGAAATCTCCAATATCTCAGGTTTGCGATTCTTTTATTGTTGTTTTGGCAGTTTGTCAAAATTAAATGGCTTAACCAAATCAATATGCTGTCTTGCTCGTTAACATCTGCATTTCACGTGTCCAGATTTTTTTCATTTTGAATGTAGTCAGAATGAGCCACAATGATGAAAAGAGCCTTTTTGGCCTCCAGAGATCTTAGACCGTAAGGAAAAGTTTCTGGAAAATAAACTCTTCTCTCAGTTACGCAATCACAGCATTCACAGAGATCAGTGATAATTGCACACATGTGCCCGTGGGTAGGAATCTGTCACTAAAGAATAGATGCAGCAAGGTCAGAGACAGAATATGAGCCACGATGATCATGAACTTCACTTAATTTGGAACAACAGTTTGTGTATTCAGCTCTGTTTATTGGTGAGACAATTAATTGCATAGTTAAGAATAAATAAATGAATTCCTCTGTTGTGATGGCCTCTCTTTCCATGGGGTGACTAAGCTTTTCTCACTAATTTAAGTTGTGGTGATATGTGGCTTTTAGATACATGTTTATCATTAGCTAAAATAACACAGCTGTTAAGAAAAGGTTTATTGCCATACTTGTTCTGCATGCTAAGCACATTCTGTGTACATGTCAAACAAAATGCCAATTTAATAGGCCCCCTCAGAGTTTCCAAAGGAGTGATGATGAAAGTTTGGCAAGTTTACTTGCACTGTTCTGTATGAAATCTGCAGGGCTGTTATCTACCAGACACTTGCAATATGAAAAATGCCAATGGTGTTTCTACATTCTTAAGAATCTAATGAGATACGCGTGTCAAAACTGCAAAGTTGAATTATCTTAAGCGTGTATGAATATGGCAGTACAGTTTTTTTATTCATGTGGATTTATGCCTGATCTTAATAATAAATAGCACTGGAAATATTTAAATATAGCACATGCATTTTAACACTTCACTGCGTGCAGTGGGGCAGGAGAGGGTACGTGCTTTGGGAATGCCCTCCTGTGAGCGACCCAGGCTGAGAGCAGCAGAGATTTGAGAGGCACATTGCCTCTTGCAGCTCTGCCACGTGCTGCGGGTACTTGCTTTAGGTTTGACTCCGGTGACTCTTTGAACGGGCAAAATCTAGTACCGGGGTTTAGTCATCATTTGTTCTGCTAAGGGACAACGTGGAGCTGAAAAATGCACTTAGTCCTTCTTTTACTCTGTTGCAGTTGAATGTAATTTCATGCCTTTTTTTAGTCACCAATGTCGTTCTGTAAGAGCTTGAATCCTGCTGTTCAGGGTCTGCTGTCACTAATGATAAGCATAAAACCCAAACCAAACAACAAAAAGCCAACTTAAAAAAAAAATCAAATAGTGAAATAGAAAACCAATGTACTTTTGCTTTTTACTTTTTTTCCTGTTCTTTGAACAACTGGAATTCAAGATTTTCTACCTTTCTCAGTCACCATGTGCAATATTTAGGGAATCCATGAACCTGTGTTTTAGTACCCAAAGTTATTTGTACAATTTCTCAGTGACCACTGATTTAGTCAAATTATGTCCGAATTGAGAAGTCATGCTATAAGGGAAAATATAAAATCCTTATTAAAATTAGGAGTCATTAATTTGGTCTCAGTTTGTGTTGAGCAGAAATGTAAAGGGCAGTAAATAAAAGGAAAATGGCTTGGTATAGACACATCTGTCTACATCCTCACCTGACACCCGAACAAGGAGTACAGCAGGTTGGCAAATTCAAGTTGTCAGACAGATTGTACAGTGGTGAAAAGCTGCCTGCCTGTCGCAGAATAGATGGAGCCCTGCGCAAACGGTCAGGAAGATACCCTACTTCTGTTTCTGCTGCTGATTTTGCTTTTTTGCTTCATTGAACTATCCAGCCTCTGCAGCCTCACTGGTATAGGGAGCTGTAGCTTTGCACAAAATAAAACTTTCCTCTTTCCAGGCAACACCTAAAGTATTTAATAATACACTTTATAATTTCCCTTTTTACCTCACATCAGATGACAGTTTGAAGAGCTCAGGCTGAGGGAAATTCAGGCTAACATTTTTCACAGAGTCTATTTTGGGCGTCAGCTCTGGGTGCCAAGCTTCAGAGGGAGGCTTTGACTTAAAGAGAAATCCTGTGCTCTTACCCCGTGCTCACTCAGGTTTGAACTGCGGGGTTCAGCACCTCTGTCAGGCTTCAAATGTTTTAGACCGAGTACCCCCATTTAGTTACTCTTTTTGATGAACTGACTTACATGGGCTGCCAGAGGTCAAATGAACCCACCCAGAATGAGGCAAGGAAAAGACTTGTCTGAATGCCCGGGTTTGTGCTTAGCTTACAGAACTGTCTTCTTGGGCTTCTCAGAAAATCTTTAATGACAAGCCAGGAAATCTTTTAACCAGACCTGAACGGAACATTTATGCCCCCCTTTTTAATGCCTTCCAGACTAATAGTAATCTTAAATAGTGTTTTTCGTAGTTGAGTTCCCTGGATTTACTGCCTTTTATTTTTTTGCCTTGTTTATTCAATCCATGTTAGTATTTGAAAAATAAGAGTAATAACTATTTTCAAAATATGGAGTACTTAAAAAATACGGATTATTTAGTTGCCACAGTATGTTTATGCTGATATGTCTCTACTGTAATCAATTAAGTTTTTCTGTCATAAGTGAGGAATAACTTGATCAGAATTACTGAGTTCCCCTGATAGCTAATATACTTCCACGATACACCCATGAAGTGTGTGATACTTCCATGGAGCCAAATGAGCAGGTTTCAGTTATAAGGTAATGTAGAGCGATGACTGATCAGATTGCTTAATTTTGATATTTTTTCCCTCTTGATCCCTGATCAGGTAATCGCTCAACAAAATTGCAATAGCAGCAAAAAATAGCTGTGTTATCCTCAAGGGACAGGTAGCTTATTGATATTTCAAATGTCAGTCCTCCAGATGTATGAAACTAGTTTTGTCTGTGTACAACGCTGCTTTGGCTAGCAGTTAGGAATTAACTACCTCTCGACCCGCCCTCGAAGTTAATGATGTCAGTCTACCTAAGCATAGCAGCCAAGTGATGCCAAACCTCTCCCTTTACCCAGTTTTGTTCTCCCATCCCTGCCCTGTTACCAGAACGTGTCTGCTTATTGTAAAGATTTTCTTTGAAAACACAGTAATACGACTTAGGCACAGTTGGAAATAGGTTAATTTGTTTTCAATTACTAGCTGCTTTCCCCTTCACATGAGACTAAAATCTGTGCTTCTGGTAAGTAACAACTGAAAATTAGTTGGGCTGGGGGTGGGCTATGAAAAAAATAGGAAAAAAAAAAAAAAAGAATTAACTTCAAATTACTGGATTTAGCTGAGCTGGGGTAACAGTGTTCTGTTAAGGCCATGGTGTGAAACAAAACCTTGTTTAAGCAGCTGCAGGAAGCTTGCACTTTCCTGTAGTGTGCCTCAACTTTAAAATCTTGGTACTTGCTTGCTGGCAGCCTTTTTTTAGTATGATAGTAGTAATGATAAGCAGACCTGACACGGGAAGTGGGGACATTACTAAAAAGAAATACTGAGATTAAAAGAAAAAGGCATGTTTTAAACTTGTTTACCTAGTGGGTGTTTGACTGTGTGTCGTATTGTAAGCTTGAATTCTGACAGCAGGTAACAGCCAAGTACAGTTGCGTTACAGTCTGAAAATGTGAAATGTGGGTGCTTTTAGTATTGTGTTTTGATGAAGCAGCCAGTTGTTTGCCTTTGCTGTTTGCTGCAGGGATGGAGAGCTGATGTCTTAGCAGGTACGAAAATAACTGGAGAAAATGTTGGATGGAAAAATATCTTAGGTATTGCTGTATGTGGTAGCCTGAGTGTTGGAGGCCAGTATTATTCAAGCAGTTGGCTGGTTGGATGCTGGCTGTGATGTTTTTCTGCTAACAACTTCTCGTGAAACCCTTTCATTGCATCACCCCAAGGTATCCACAAGTTTTCTGTAGAGAAATTTTTACAAAGAGGAATGATTTAAGATTGCCTTTAAGAAGACCTTTCACAGCCAAGAAATACGCGTACTTACTAGTGGATATCATCACATGCGCACATTTCTGTGCTGCCTGTACATTAATGTTAGTGATTTTCTCTTTTCACCAGTAGTGATGATGCAAAGTTACAGGCAGCCAGTTGTATATTGGCATAGTGCACACTCCTCTAAAACAGATAGGAGAAAAGTCTTAATTTTGTCTGGGAAGGGAAAAGATCCCTTCTGCAGACTGTTGTGATTCATCTTGCTGTGCTCAGCTCAGCCAGCAGGAAGCTGCTGAGCTGCTGAAACAGTTCTGCATAAGCTTTCAGCTCCAAAAACTACTTTTCTGCTCCTTAATTGGGGTATTGTTGTTCTTAGTCACTGGAGCGCAGGATCTCACCACGCACCTCTGCCACGTGTGTAAGAACACAACTTACCGCTGGGGGAAAAACCAGCTGAAACACAGGTTTTGAGTGCTGGGAAGTTGATAGTCATTCTTACCACCTCTGACTGCAAAGTGTCACAAAGCAGTACCCATTTCTTTTGAAAATTCTATCCCTTGCTTGTAAATCTCCCCTGTTGGCTTACCGTGAAAAGGAGCTGTGGAAGACACCAAAGATTTTTGTGCTCTGTTAGCATGGTGTCAGTTCAAGGAGGAGACAATCTTTTCAGAAGGTGAAAGAGGCTACTAAAAGCTTATGGGGATTTGTGCTTGGTAACTTCCTCTGTCAGGGGTACTGAAGGTTTTCTTCCTGCATTTCAGCTGAGGAAAGCTGAAGAATAAGTGGATTTGTGCATGTGCATTTAGAGATAAACTATGAGAAACCTAAGGTAATACATGAAAAAAAACATTGCTAGGAGGACCAGGTGATCTTTCTGTGTGCAGTGGCTGTAAGCCCCAGGTTTTTCATTTCAACACTAGGCAGCACCTCATAACACATTACATCACACGCCCCTGGAGTTTGGGGTCACTCTTCCAGTCATAGCTGGCTCTGGTGTTTACTGTCCAGCTCTCTGTTGCTAGTTAAGAAATCCAACTGCATCACATCTTGATCATGATAGGTACATCCTACCAGTAGGTGGTCTCTGTTTCTTCCATAGGTACAAGTACACCAGCTGCTTTGGGCGTTATCTAGAGATACTTTTATTAATATAATGTCTAAATTAGTTTTGAGATTTTATACAAAGGACAGTTGCTTTCATGACATGGAACTTCATCTGAAGTGAATGTCTTTGCAGAGTTCATGTCACACGGGAACAAGGGCCATTCGGCTTCTTCACTTGTCCTCTCATGCTGGTTAAAACCTGTGGTTTAGAGAAACTCAGATATGAGACAGATCTTGAATGGGCATGTGAAGATGTTGAGCCAATGTTTTGTGATAGAGATATGTCACGTGGCTCGGTTCTCATTGGTGCAGTTCTTACTGAGCACATCTGAGGCTGGACAGCCTCTGGCTCAGGTCTTCATGTTGATCTTTCATGGGCCTGGCTGGAAGGGAGGGTATGGGAGCGTGGCACCTGCATGGATGTAGTTGTAGGGAACTGTAATCTCCGACACTCCTTGGCAAGATAAGAATCAACAAGCCTTCTTGGGGTTTGTGGTCTCCATATGTCGGTTCTGACAAGAATGCTACAAGCTGTCTTCTATTTTTGGACACTCCCTAAATTAGTAAGGAAATCATTGACCCTGGGGCTTTACCTAGTAACAGTGAACACTTGAAAGCTTACATTTGATGTTTGAAAGCCCGACACAAGGACCTTTTCAGGATTTATGTTCTGCTTCAAGTTTCTGTTGTTTCAGTGGTCACCATGAAAAACCATCATTTTATAAGCAGAGAGCAGACACCTGCTCCACATCTGTTCCTTCTGCTCGTCTGCCTTCTGAAGCTCTTCTCATGTTGTTACGGTTACCCATCTTTGGTGCTCCTTGCCAAAAAGTTTGTGGTTCTCAGTTGTCATTTCAGGAGACAGAAGGGTAGCGAGAAACCTCCTGTGACTAGCAAGGTAATGTTAGTTGTGACTTTTGATGGCACTACTTCTACTGCAGAGCATGTTACAGCCTCAGGCATTTGGATAATTTTGACTTCTCTCCTGAGCTCTCCAGCCGTCTTTCTATTCTACTGGAGCATCAGAGAGGCAGATGGGCAATACCATATCCTCCTGAGGTCTGTTTTAGCTGCAATATATGAAACAAAAATGTATTTTTGGCTGCCTTCCTCGCCCCTACTCTTACAGTAGCTTTAATATTAGAAAGAAAAAAATAGTAACATTTTCAGGGGATTCACTTCTTACAATTTTCTTTGCAGGATGTTCATTGAAAGTATCAAAGATTCAAACAATTATCCTTGGTATCCTAAGTATTTCTTTGAAATTTAACTTCAAAGTGATCATGTCAGGATTCATCGCTTTGTAATCCATAATCCAGTTGAAAACCTAATAGTGCTTACCTGTGTGGAAAGCAGAAAGTCTTTTCTGACTTTGTGGTGGCTAGTAAAAAGTGGCACAAACCACCGTCACGTTTTCTAAATCAACGCTCTTGAGCATTCAGTTCCTCTGTAATTCTCGCTGACTGACCTGGGCATTTAATGGGTGTTAGATGGAGGTTTAATGCATCTGAAGGATGTGTAAAACTGAGCTGTGTAAAGGTGCTTGTGTTCATGGGATAGAGCCTGGATTGTTCCAGGTTTGACACAGTAGATGCTCTGCAAGTAACTGCTCTGGTTTTGGGACAGCAATTTTTTGGGCAGACATAAACTCAATGAATGCAGTGCAAGATAGAATCTCATTCAATTCATTCTGCACTTTTAAAAAATACTATCTGAAAAAGCATAGGTGCTCGGGTAGACAATTTGTCTCAATAAAAATGACAAGATTACGTAAGTATTACTTTTATTGAGATACTGTGCAGCAGTGTCTGTAGTTAACTGGAAGTATTTAGCCTGTATTTCAGATTGAGGAAGGAATGAAGCCGAAGGTAGCGTACTCCTGTCCATTGGCTTTCGGGTGGCAAATATGTCTGAAAGTTGTGATCTTCTGTGATGCCAGAATTATTAAAAAAAAAAAAAAGAAAAAAGGTGCCATGCGATTGGTCTCTTCTGCCATCATCCATTTGTCACATGGATCAAAAGATTGTCAGCCAGCCATGTGGGAAATGTTTTTAAAGTGTTCCGGGGTTTGAAAACTTAAGGTGTCGTCTTTTAAGTTGAAACTGAAAGATGGAACCATACACAATGGCAGAGTGAGAGCAGTGGTGTGGTGTTATTTTTCTGTTAGCAAACGTGGGAGTGGAAATCTTGTTATTCTGAAAGTTCATCGAGCAGTGTCTGCCAGGAGGAGAAGAAAGAAAATTAAATGGGTGCTACAGCCCGATGTTTCTAGCTCATGGAAGTACAGCAGCCATGAAATATCTAAATTTCTGGAAAACAAGGAATGTTTATAATAAAGAGCTTCCAGTAGCTGAGCAAAACAAACATTGGTAGCCTATGTAAGGAAGGTTCATTAAACCAGTTTATTCATGCTTATCTAAAACAGTCAAAATCAGCTCAGAACTAATTTACTAATCCTTCTAGATTAGATATGCATGGCAATACACCCTGATTCAGACCTGGCCTGCAGTTAGGGGTATCTTTACTACGGTAGCTGTGACTTCAGTGACCCAAGCAAGTTCTCCGGAGACAAGATAGCGTCTTAATTGAAAAGGCAGGAGCCAGGCTGAACAGGATTTTACGTGTCTGCCACTCCTACCAAAACCTGCGCTAACAAAGATACCCCAGGATCTGGAGGGTGTTTTTCTCGGACTGTCCTGGATATTCAAGGATGTCCCTTTATCCAGCTGAAAGCAATCTTTGGTCCAGTTCTCCATGGATTGTTTCTGCTGGTGGAGCATGACAGGGGTGCCAAAGACTGCTCTGATTCCCAAAAGTACTAACTGCTGCTCCTATGTGTCTCTTTCCCTGAATCATATATTCCAACACCTGGGTCAATTAACTCTTTGGAATTATATGACAAGTAACAGTAGTTCTCTTTTGTAGGAAACCGTAGTCATGACAGAAATGAGTCACGTTACTATGAATTGCCATGCTCAACAGCTTTCCAAACATTAGACCTTATATAGTGGAAAGGAAAAAGCCTGGTTCAGAATCTAAAGGGCAAGGGCAGTACCTGAACAGTGATAACTTAAAAAAAAAAAAAATTAGGAAGGACAGGTTGGAAGGTAAGTGTAGGAAAGGCAGATGAATCACTGAGTTGATGAGAATGACAGACTCAGTGCCCTAGCAAATGCCTGCTCCATGGAACAGAAGAATTAACAAGGTAGTAAATGTTGTAAATACATCTTATATAAGACCTGGTGTTTCGTGTTAAAGAAAGGTTTATTATGATTGCTGTAATGAAATTTGCATGAAGAAGAAAGGGATTTTTGAATAAAAACTTTGCCCAGTGCTTTAATGCCACAAGAAGAGACTTAATGGGAAAAAAAATGCTTTTAATTTTAGAGTAAGTATTTGACTCATCCTTGGAAAAAAATTGCTATGGTGATAGCAAATTAAGCGTACAGAGTATTTGGGTTATTTATAAAGTCAAAGAGACAGATCGCTCCAAACTGTAGAGAATAATAAAGACTAAAATGCTATAACATTAATTTTCCAAGTGCAAGCACTGTAGTGTGTGATAAGAAGGAGCTGCATGATAGGATCAGGCTTTGTCAGGCTCTACAGTAACTACTGGAACCAGTAGGAAAGGCCACTGTTTATTGTTAGAGCATTGGTTTTATATATATATTTATATATATATATATATATAAATATTGGTTGTTTCCAGGTGGCTGAATCTGTCTTGCATTAACTGAGACACTTGCTGCAGATTACCAAATTCTGTGAAAGCATAAATAAACCCCATCAGTCAAGATTGCTGCATCTCAAAATGGAATTTCTTTGTTTATTTTAACAAGTCTACTTAGTTTTAACCGGCCATGGTCCCAAACTTGAACCCTCGGTCTGAAATCTTTAAGAAAAATTGGAATTGGAGTTTGGACTTCACAGATTTTATTTTCTTAGTTAGAAAACGCTTCCAGACTTCTGCCTGCGCTGCATATTTATTCATGAGAAGGTAACAACCCTTTTATATTAGGTGTTATATAAACATGTGTCAAAGACCCAGCATTATTTTTTATTGAGCTGCAAATAACGTGTGCAGTTTGGAGTCAATTTTTTTATTTACTGAGTGCTGCTGGCACACTGATCCCCCAGCTGAACAGGCATGAGAGGGTCTGCGCTGAGAGGTGCACGCAAGCTTCCAGCGAGGGGAAAAATGGCCAAAAACTACTCGGCTGCCTTTTTCCCCTTGGCTTCTCAGCCTTCCTGATGGAAACAGACTGTGTGTACGAGGTGCTCTCGTTAACAAGTAATTCCTGTAAGGTAGGTGCCGTCCTTTGGTGGTACGGGGTGGGAGAGCAGAGTTGTCAGGAACCCGTAGCCCCCAAAGATACTGGGAGAAGCGGGGTCCCCCTGGCTGACTGCGAGGGCATCTGACAGCCAGGGCATCCCCGAGGTACTCTCTGCTGTAAAACTCCCGGCCCTCGGTTTCTGGTGGGAACGCAGGGCTCGTTGACCTTGCGTTTTGTGGAGTTCCTGTGTTACGCTTTAGGAGTCTGGAACTTTACCGTAGTCTCAATTAGGAATGATTGCCTTCCTAAGCAGGTTTTGTAAATACAGGTCCTCACCAGCACTGTACACTTTTTTTTTTTCTTCAAAGAACGAGTAAAAAGTGCTGAGGCTGCACGTGGAATTTGGAAAAAGAGGATTTTAAACCTGGCATAGAATTTCCCACTGGACTTTAGCTTGAAAACCTCAGAATTTGGACCAGAATTTGTAGCCAAACCCAACATTACTCAGGAAAGAAAGTAGTTACTGGTACAAACAAACCCAGCTCTTTAAATGTTGACAGTTTGCCATTTTTTCCTATTTATTGTGGATTTTTTTTTCTCAGTCCAGAGTATACCAGTGAAATTCATGTGGCTACAG
Organism: Rhynochetos jubatus; assembly: GCA_027574665.1. Lineage (NCBI taxonomy): Eukaryota > Metazoa > Chordata > Aves > Eurypygiformes > Rhynochetidae > Rhynochetos > Rhynochetos jubatus. Next base: position 57,475,358 of record CM050648.1, read on the forward strand.
TGCTTTCTGTACTAATTCTGCAAAGCTAGTTAAGCTTTTCTTTTTTAGCATTATGGTGATGGCATTGATAATGATAAGTACGAAAGAGGAAGCAGATGAGAGTTTTTAAAACATCAGATTAGAGTAATCACAATCTAAACGTGTAATACACTGGAATAATCAAATGGCTTTCCAGTCTGGTGGATTTTTCTTGCTGATTGCATTAACCTTTCTTCCAAACGTAGGTGGGATAGCCTGGTGCCTGTCTTGGTAATATTCTTTTATGGTTTTACATGATCAATTACTTGTTAACTTTCTTACTCAGAAGCCAGTTAATTAGTGATGTTGCTCCTTTAAAGGCTGTCTTTGATCTCTTTTTTTTCCAAGAGCAGTTGGCACTATTTTTTGTCCTGTCTTTTCAGGTAATAATGTTTTTGTAAAAGGCAGTTGGAAAAATTCTGCTGTTTTCCCATTTACCCCTTGCGCTGTAGTTGCCAGGAAATTAGATGGGTACTGGGGGCTTGTATAATGCTTGAATTTTTTCCTCGACTTTCTGTCGTATGATGTAGTCTCGTATTCAGATACTTAACAGAGGAAAATAATGTCAAGCTTTTTAACATCACCTTCCTCTTCACTGGAAGGAGAAAGGGAAAAACCTTGTGCGCACATTGAAGTGAATGCAGAATTTTCGGCACACCAAGTTAATTATTTTCTTTTTGCTTTTTAATCCTCAGTGTACGCCTGATTCAGAGTTTAGTGATGGGGAAAAACTTCTTCTGTGCGTGTTATTAAAGATAAATTATATGTCTGTTGCTGGGAAGGAGGTATTCAGTAGCTTGTTAAAAGCTGACGTTTCCTCTGCCACGTAGATTCGGTTGGTTTGTTTAATAGAGCCCTTAAGTGAATTTTTATGCTTTGGGATTTTCTCCAACGTTGAAGATGATTTTGTTCAATTGGATTTTTAAACATTTGAAAATTGGAATAAGAAAAGCAGCATTGTTTAGGGCCCTGGCTAGGATTTTAAACCCAGGAACAACTCATAGTGTTCCTTATTAAATTTAATTAATTGCTACTCGTGGGCAATATGGCTGAGTTATTGTTGCAGTGAGACCAATAACTTAGAAAATTTGGAGTTCTGTATATTCAGGCCTCAGAGCTTTGCCTAGTAGTTAGATTATTTAATTTAAAAAAAAAAAAATGTTTTTCTTTATTTCAGAAGGGTATTGAAGAGCATCTCACTCATGGATTTTTAAATGCTTTTGGTGTTTCCATGGCTAAATGTTTGGTAAGAATTTAATCAGGTTTATTGGCAATTAAAAAAAAATCTTTACTATTTGATACCTGCTTAATGGTGAGGTACATGCCGTTAATCTGATCTCAGTCTGTTTTCTGTTGCACAGATGTTCACATTACAAAATCATTATTGTCTGCCAGTAATCAGCGCTCCTATCGGAAAAGCCAATATAGGAGTGGGGAACTAAATGGGTGTCTGAAGTCTCATCTTATTCTAGAGATAGTCTTTCCAGAGGAGCAATAAAGGGGAGTGCGTGAGGAAATGCATCTTTGGTGCATCTGAGATGTCTCTTCTACAGCTAAAGGGAATACTTCAGCCTGACCGTTCACTCGCTCAGCACCAAGCCTTTATGCATTGAATAATTATTTTTAATGAATAGTACGGGGAGTTAAATCCTTATGACTTAGTTATTTCTCAAGTGAACTGAAAGTCTGTTTCCATAGTAATGCGAACCAGTAGCTTGCGATAGAGTTTGAAGTAATGTGATTGTGCAAACGTATATTATGGTCAGATGAAACCTGACCCAACTTTTTAGAAAGGTTTGCATTGATTGTGAGAAAATAAAGCTAAGGAGTTTGTTTGGCTGAAAACTGAAGTGAATATACTCCGTGGCTGCACTGAATATTAATGCATGTAAGTACGCATGCATTCTTTTTTTCAAGTGAAACTTGTAAAAATGTATAAAATGTAGGATTTACTGATTTCTTCCAGCTCTGTCCTCGTTGTATAAGGGATAATGCTCTTGGGTTTACTTCCAAAATGGTGAAATGAATATGGCTCCCCCAGGTAAAATTCTAGTCAGAGTGAAGTTATTAACAAAATTCCCATTGAATGATGCAGGGACAGAATTTCACTGGAACACAGGACACTTGAAATCCAGTGCAATGTTAAAAAATGAACCAAAAACTTAACTCATGTTTGAAAAAAGGTGTCTGTTTCTCATAAACTTCATATTGTTGTTAAAATACAATGTTTTTCTTCAAACTAAGTCCCATCTCTTCAGGCATTTACTAGGTTAAATCCGAGTGAGTTTGTGTACAGAAATTAATTGTTCACAGTATTCATGAAAATAACTGGTAACGCACTTCTAGACACTCCTTCAATTTGACCACCTTTCCATGTCCATTTACATTTCCTTTGACAGGAAAAATAGGCCTTTCGCACGAAGTATTAAAAGTGTTAACCCTAAATAGATGAGAGGTTCATATTATTCCCATTCAAGTAGCCAAATTTTGGAAAACGAGCCTTTCTTGCATTTAGTTTCCAAGTGACTTGGCAACATCCCTTTTTGGTTTTAATTTGTGCTGTGTGGCAACTCATTTCTTCCCGGAGAGGGTGGTGAGGCACTGGAACAGGTCGCCCAGAGAAGCTGTGGATGCCCCATCCCTGGCAGTGTTCAAGGCCAGGCTGGATGAGGCTCTGAGCAACCTGGTCTAGTGGAGGGTGTCCCTGCCCATGGCAGGGGGGTTGGAACTGGATGATCTTTAAGGTCCCTCCCAACCCAAACCATTCTGTGATTCTATGATTCATGAGAAGACTTTTAAAACCAAGGTGGAGGCGCTATCTCCATTCTGTTCTTGTTCTGATGAAGGGAGAGCGATCAGCTCTCATATGGTGTGTACACGGGGTTATCGAGAGAGGCAACCCTGAGCTCTCGCCTTAAACACTCCCTGGGGCAGACGGCGAGCCAGAGCGATGGGCAGTGCTGTGCCCAGCTGGGATCAAATGGCTGACATGGTTGTAAGACGCCCTTGGGAAGGGGCAAAGGAGCTACTTCCCTAAAAGTGGTCCTGCAGGTATCTGACCCAAACCTGCGGAGAGACCTGAGTGTGCCCATGAAGAGGAGCCAAGGGAGGAAACCATTTTGGACTCTGGGAGTGCTGGAGCTGGAGGTGAGAGGGGGCCCGGACTCCCTGGACCCTCTGCAGAGGGGCTGCTCCTGGGGCACAGGCAGAAGGTCCTCCTATATTGTCCCTCTGCTTTTCAGCCTCAGTGACAGGCTAGAAACAATTTTTCATCCCAGAAGGAGAAACAAGAGAGACTTATGCTTTCTGGGTCGGTTATTTCATATTTTAATAAGAGATTTTTTCTTTCCTTGAATAGCCAAACTTCATTTCCTTCAGCTGTGTGGAGAGAGCAGGCTTTGCCTCAGAAGGGAGGAAGATGAAGCAGCTTGATCAGCAAACGAGGATAGAAAGTGATCCTCATCGTAGTTATTTCTGCTGTTCACTGCTGTTTGGGGAAGTAGCTCTTACGGCGATAGTCTGTTACAAACCGTTTTGGCGTGGCTCTTTCTCTCCTTTTTGGCCTTACCTTCAGCTCTCCTACTCACTTCTTTCAGGATCTATCTAAACAGCTTTCCACAAGCCCTGAGAGATCATCCCCTTCGAAGCCAAGTTGGATTTCTTCACTCGTACTGCTCCTAGAGACCTGTCAGGAAGTGGGTTTACATTTGGGGAAGGGATCGCTTGCCTCACCTCGGCAAGTATTTGTAGTTAAGCATTTTTCCTGTAGGCAATTTCAGACGGTCTCTACTGGATCTTTAGTAACATATACACACTAGAATGTTTTATTTTGTTATTTGTAGTTTTGCGATAATGTGGAGATAGCCAGAGGCTGTACCTCCTGGAAGAAAAATATTTTCATCCTCTTTAACGTGAAGGAACTTGCCCCGTTAACTGCATTTGACTTAATGTTGCGAGCTTAATCACTAACCTGAAAGCTGTTAATCAGACTCTGGTTTAAAACAACAAGGGCGTAATTCAGAAGCCAAATTTAGATGGTCGGATGAGGTAGTTAGCAACTGGGTTTAATAGACTCTGCTATTGTATGTTTTAGATATGATTTTCCTGGTTAATAAAATGATGTTTGGGATTATTTGGTTTTTATTCCTCACCTTCCCTGGGAACTGCTTAGGTAATGAACTCCTAAATGCCTGATCAAGTTTGTTATAAATATGTATAATAAGGGAGTGAAGATTATTTTTTCTGTGGGCTAAAATTTATTTTTAGCATCGTGTTAGGAGCAAAGAAGTCTAGCAAGGCCTCTTTTGCATTTCAGCATCTTCCTAACTCCTATTTCTGGCAGATCACAGAGGTTTCAGAAGTACTTTTTGCTTCTAGCCCCATGCCCTGCTAACACTCCTCTGGGGTGGGCAGTGCAGTACAAGGCAGAGAATGACTGGGGTGACCGGTTTTTGTTGCTAATGCAGCCACACCTATTCCTCAGGTGAAGCTCTGTCTGCGATAGCAGCGCTCTCTAGGACTGATATCATGACAAGACAGAAAAACAGTCACCCTTTGTTTTGGCAAGCTGCAGAGGATCCTGTTTTCCTCACAGTTTCTAAACAGAATAAATTCACATGTTACGACTTTTACATTTGTTGTCATAGAATCATCATAGAATCGCAGAATGGTTTGGATTGGAAGGGACCTGAAAGACCATCCAGTTCCAACCCCCCTGCCATGGGCAGGGACACCCTCCACTAGACCAGGTTGCTCAGAGCCTCATCCAGCCTGGCCTTGAACACTTCCAGGGATGGGGCACCCACAGCTTCTCTAGGCAACCTGTTCCAGGGCCTCACCACCCTCTCTGGGAAGAACTTCTTCCTGATATCCAATCTAAATCTCCCTGCTTTCAATTTAAACCCATTACCCCTTGTCCTGTCACTACAGGCCCTTGTAAAAAGTCCCCCCCAGCTTTCTTGTAGCCCCTTCAGGTACTGGAAGGCTGCAATAAGGTCGTCCCAGAGCCTTCTCTTCTCCAGGCTGAACAATCCAAATTCTCTCAGCCTTTCTTCATAGCAGAGGTGCTCCAGCACTCTGAGCATCTTCATGGCCCTCCTCTGGACTCGTTCCAAGTGGAATCTGTGGTGATTTTGTTGTCACGCTGACACCGTGGGATCATGGCAGCATACATGTCTGCCCTCACCTTACACGCAGGTTAAAATATCAAACATGCATTTTTTTCTTACTCCTGGGCTATGATAGTGGAAGATGCAGTACCTGCAGAATGGTTGGTAACTGTGGTCTTCTCGGTGATGACTACTGGAAGCGCCCTCAGAGTTCGCCTGATATTGTTCACAAGCCTCATCCAGGATGTCAGTCATCATGAGCAAAGAGCTACCTTCTCGCCACATTGGTTTTTAAAATTCTTTTGCATGCTCTCATAATAGATTACGTTAGTTTGTTAGTGTTCTTCCTTGTATGTTGTTTTTTCTGGGAAAGCCTCCTCCTCTGAGATTATCTCCAAATCTCAGATGTCCAGCTGACAGGAACAGGCTTTTAAACTTAGAGATTTCCAATCTTTCATATACATATTTTACACATACAAGGAAATGCGTCAGATTTAATTGTAAACAGCTCATGGACTCTGTGTGTGTGTTTGGGTGGGTTGAGCGTGTTCATGTAAGAATAATGTCTTGGTAACTACCTAGCTTACTACTTAAGGTTTTGCGGTCATATTCTTGGCGTTCGTTTTTCTGTGTTATTAATGAAAGTTTTAGCTATGAGTGGAAATATTTCTTGTAGAAGTTTTCCATGGAAGCCGTGCTGAACTTCATGCTTCCGAAAGTGAGAAGCAAATGTGTGTGAATTATGCACAGGCACAAACTGTAAATCAAATACGTGTAATCTAGCTACTGCTCTTTATTAAATATTTGCTATTGTATGGTGGTTTTCAGCTGCTTATCACTTCCCTTGTCTTTAACTTTTGGACTGAAGTTTTCTGTGTTGGCTGCCTGCATTCCGGTTTGGTTTGTTAGTTAGTCAAAATGGCTCCACAGTTTCCAATAATGGGATTAATAAAAAGCATATTTTACATTTGTGAAAAAGAAATACTCCGGTGAACTTTTCTTGAGAAGCTTATGGTCCTCCCTTATCTAGAAATTTGGCAGAAATTCGTTTTTTGTTTCTTAACTTCCCAGTGCTACCAGTAAACACTAGTAGAACGTTGCTTGTCTCACCTCGTGTACCCACATCGAACTGCGGTAATGAAGAACTCCTTTTAAAGCCCCTGAGGAGGTACATGGTTCTCCTGTCACAGCAGGGTCTGAACAGGGTTGTTAACCAGGATCGAGGCCATATGTTGAGGACAAGGAGGAAAAGCAGTGTCAGACGTGCGTATTTCATTTCTGATGGCATTTTTATCCTGGTCTGTGAGGAAAAACATGCATTCTGTAAGATAAATGCTGTGCTGGGGAGTCTTGGGAAGACAAGGTGAATATGAAAAGGTTTGAGCTTCTGGGCTAGTGCTGGGCTCCAGGAACAGCAGGACTTAGGTTGTCTTGAATTCTGCTGCAAAAGCTGTCAGTTTGATTAGCGTAATGCGTATTCCCAAATAGACTGGGATGACACATTCGTTTTTAGGAACTTGATTTTAAAATCTTAATGATGTTGGCTGTACTGTGTCTTCAAGAGTATAATCAGAGAAATAAACGTTTCATCACGCTTTTATCTATGTGAGGCTTATATGACTCCACCGTTGGAGGGTGTTGGAGCCCATGGAGAAATTTTGTAAGTCTTGTCAGGCTCAGACTAGGAAGATCACCTTTTTAGGCTTTGGTTGTATTTCTTGACTGTGTGCGCATTAATTTTAGTTGCATTTTTGAAAGGTTAGTGATTTCTTAATTTTGTGAAATCAGCTGACTGCATTCTCTTGAGTATGCAAGGGTCTGGGTGGGGGTAAAGGAAAAATATTCTTTGCACTTACATATCTCTATAATGATCTTTGATGTTCTAGCTATATTGTGTACCTTTTTTTACACTTAAAAATGAGCTAATATTCTGGAGACTAACCAGATAATATTAATTCCATATTACCATATTTAAGCAATCATTTATTTGCTTAAGTAGTTGGTTTTTAGAACTAATTGAGTAAATAAATTATGTTCAAATAAGTTCTGTGAATAAATGTAAGTTTAAGTAATGGTTTTCACAATTAACAAAAAAAATGTTATGTGCTTTTGACGGTCCGGCAAACCTGCATGTGCTTGCAGTCCGTTCTTGTACCCCTTGAGGGAAAAACCCAACATGGTTAATGAATTGGGATGCAGCACAATTTATATCCTTTAAGAAGAAAACCACATGGAAGAGTGCTGCCAGTCGGTATTTGTCAGCAAAGCAAAGCATGATTTCAGAAACGCTTTGTCTTCTTGATTTGCTTGAAATAGTTTGTTTAGAAATTCAGCCCCAGATCTGACAGTTGGGCATCTTACATGAGTGTACCACAAATGCCCAACGTCATACTTTGGGAGAATGCAGATAAAAGCATTGCAGTGTTGCTTCCAGAATGCTGTAGGCACCACATGAGGGTCTGACCACGTGCCTTGCACTGGTTTATGGGTTGTGCTCCACATCTGGGTGGACATCTTTGGGGCAGGCTCCAGAAGTACCAGGTCTCCGCTGATGATACCCCCGCGGATCCTCTCCGCTGTGAGCTGTGTGGAGTTTGGTGAGGGACCAGTTCTTGCCCGCGTTTCCCAGCAGGGCATTGGTGCCCAGGGAAGGCTCCCTAACACCGCTAGCTCCACCAGCCTCGGGAGAGTTGGTGCGTGTCCTCTGGGCAAAGTAGTGCTTTGGGGACTAAAGTAAGCCACCCCAGTTATGGACCTTTCTACTGATTTGACTGTGTTAGAGCATTTGCTGGCACAGATTTTGTTAGAGAAGAGGGGCAGGATCACACCTTAGGCATGTTACGGTGCTTGTGAAAGCTGCTGGTATCAGTGTGGCTTCCGCTGCCTGTCTGCCTTCAAACCCCTCAAGTGACTGAATCCGGAACACATTCTGCGTTATGTACTGGGTAAAGATTGGTGTAAGCTGTAAAGTATTTATTTAGCCAGGGTAGGGTATGACACACTGGAGTTGGTTTAAAAGCTCACCCTGGAGATGGAACACTCCCTTGTTTGCCGGCTGACACTTCCAGTATTGTTTTCTTAATTTCTAGCAACACTTTTCACACTTCAGAGGCCCCTGATTTTAGTGAGAGAAATAGGAGCGTAGTCAAGCGGATGATGTCTGATGGCTTCAGAGAAGAATGTTTCATCAGTGTTTTTAATAATGGGCTCTTAAAGCACTATGGAAAATGAAGTAACAGCAGCCCTGTGAAAGAGACCCTGAGAACCACCACCACTGTTGTCATTCACTGAAAAAGATCACGTCTTGGTGTACGGAATTTTTTTTTTTTGGAAAAAACCCAAACTTGACTGCAACGAGCTGACACAGGCAGTACAGTAATAATGATAAACTTTATAACGCAAAGTGTCTCTTATTAATGTGCTGCAAAGCACTCCAGAGATTCCCAGTTCTCAAATTAAGCTATAAAAGATAATAGAAGAGCTTATAAAGTTTCTGCACAGTGAGTGATTTCATGGCAATGGCTTTGTTTGTTTTAATGATGTGAGCAGAGGGCATTTGCCCGACATCTTCAGCATTCCGAAAGGGAAGAAATAGGTGCGGCAGTTACGTTTTATAGTTTCACTGACATAATATGAGTGCTTTTTTTTTGCAGCTGTAATATGCTGTACTTTGTAGATTGTAAGTAAGTTTTGAAGTGAAAAACTTCAATAAGGAAACAGATTTAGAAGTTTACTGCCGCTGTGATTCAGCTGGTTGCAGAAATAAATACATTCGTATAATAGTTGAGGGCCATGGCTTTTCAGGGGAATCCATAATCTTAACATACTTCTTTGTAGACAGATGGACTTTATAAGTGGTGGTGTTTTGCTGACAAGCTCATCCGAGGAGTCAAGAACTGATTGAAAACAGAGACAAAGTGACCCTCCTCCATCCCAGATGACCTTTTTGCCTTCCCAAAACCAAGTATGAGCGATGCTTTTTGACTGTGCTGTGGCCAAACGACACCTTCCGCTGTCCCCTCCTGGCCACCCAGCCTTGACTCCCAAGTGCGTGCTGTCCTAAAGGCTGGGGGCTTAATAGAGAAGTAGTGAATTTTGCATCCAGCTAACTGGAATAACAGAGAAGAGTCTGAATTTTAAAAGTTAGATTTGAGGTACCATTAGCATATTTTAGTTTGGATGCTGTGTGCTTACTTCTCATACTTTTGTAGGTCTCCTCCTTTGTCTCCCTTGCCTTCGCTTTCATGGTTATTAATCTCAGCAAAACTATCTGGAGGAGGACTGCATTGTGTTGTTGTGAGGTGAATTTTTTTAGTGTAGATTAGTTTTCTCGTTAGGCAGAAAAATGTCTGCATTAATGCTGTGAAGTGCTCTATAAGAATATATAGTGCAGGCATGGTTTGCCTACAGGGCCTTATGCAAAGACATCCAGACACAAGTGTGTACACAAATACAGATAATTTTCAGAGACACTTTGCCTGTGTAGCTCACACTGATGAGATGTCATTGCATGTTGCTGTCATAGAAAGAGGCTGCAAGAACTGCCTCTCCGAAATGGGAGGAGTGTAGTTTCATTCATTAAGAGGTGGAAATCATCTTTTCTTTTTCCCAAAGTCACTACTAACCAGACTGTTCATGGTCTTTGAAAGGGAAGATTTTTCTGACTAGAAAAATATTTATGGTGTTGCTTGCTTTTTTAATTTAGCAGATTGTCTGCTTTCTGAAGGAAGGATTAAAATTAAAATAAGGGAACTAGATGCCTTTCCCCCTTACAGGGGTGGAAGTTTATTCCAGCTGTGAGCACTACTAACTTCCCTATAAAATGCTTGTGCGTTGCCTAAGCGCTCTCGTGTGTTTCAATTAAAATTTGGCGTTGTCAGTTCAGATTTGTTCTAAGTGCAGTTTGGTGGTTTAGATTATGCAGCTGAGTAATCGAAGGCAAAGCATATGTGTGCAAAAAAAGGCATTGAGTTGGAAGCTGGAGTTGAACTGAATTCAGTTTTTGTCGATGCTGCTTTTAAGATTTTCCTATTTTAATACTTTCCTGAAGTGATAGTGTTAGCAAAACAGCCCTCTGAGCTGGCATTTTCGATGTTTGCTTCTGGCCACAAGGTAAATTTAGTTTGCTTATTTGTTAAAAATCCACATAGTTGTGCCTGCAAATGCATATTTAATTTTTTTCCCCTTGTCTCTTCTGTATGCTTTTAATAAAAAGGCCCAGAGCCCTTTTCAAACTCTAAAATAAATGTTGAGCTTTTGTCTTGCCATGAAGTCTCAATGCATAGAAAATGGTTGATGTATTTTGATGTAGAACATGATGTAACAGGAGCAAAACCTCTGGCATTTTGTTGATCATCGAGTTTTAAAGTTGTGTAGATACACATGCTTGAAAATGGCCCATACAAGTCCATAATGTGTACTGAACTAACAAGCCAGGGTTGGTTGGTTTGGGTTTGTCATCATCCTAGGGGATGGGTTTTATACACTACTCTGGTTGGTTTTTCTTGCGTGTTATTTAAAATCGCAGAGCACCAGCAAACCCAAACCCACGAGTGTTAAGCTAGAAGGGGTGAGAAGAGTCAGAACAACACCTAGGTATATCAGGATTATTCTTGCTAGCTTATGCATTTACTGGGTAGCAACTTACTCCTTCCAGAAAATCAAACTCTGAAGAGAGTAAGTAGTTCTTCCATTTGCCGTAGGAAGATAGATCTATATGTGATTCCTCTGGATGCTGGCCGGGGTGACAGGAGCCCTTACCGTTTGTCTGCTGTTCTGGAAGACAGGAGAGCAGGGCAGTGACCCGCGGGGCATGGGGTATCAGCTGGAGATGGGATAATCCAGTCATGCCTGCTCACCCATCGCTGGGTGGGAGACTCCAGCTGTAGCTTCTGAGATGACCATCGGAAAGGTTCTCCGACACCTTAGTGTGTTCCCTTAGGTCAGTGGTGGGAAGAAATACTGCATACCCATAGAGTGCCACTGCAGGATCCGCACACAGCCCCGCAGATCTTACCTTTAAAAGGAGTGCAAAGCACAGACACGTAGTTTGATGGTAATTAATTTGAACAGTGCACCAAAGTGTTTGGCACATTTTGAAGTGTTCTAAAATCAAGGTTTCAGTTTGTTTCTGAGAAATTTTCTAGTTAACCCAGTTTCAGCTCTTGATGCATGAGTGACTGGGTAACATATGATGAACTGTGTTATATAAGATGCTCAAATTGTTGATCCAAAATTCTAGCTTTTTAACTCTTCTGGGATCTTAGTGTTTCTTGTTTTATTTTTGTCCTGTTTTCTCTTTTCAGTATTTGAAGTGTTGATATGAAGCCCTTTTCTGCCAGTGCTGTTAGCAGAAAGAACTTATGTACACCCATCTGCCTGTTCCTTGGGCATGGGAATGGGTTGCACTGTCGGGAGCTTTTAACTACGTGATATAGATCAATACAGGTGGGATTCTTCCTGCTTTCTCCTCTGTTTCCGTTAAACAGGTTTGTGTCTTGCAGCAGGATATAGTGGAATAAGAATCATGAGCATCATTGGTTCCAGCTGCCTCCTCAACAGAAAAACTGCATTTTATTTGGATGAGCTTTGCTGTCTCTTGAATATTTCGAGAGGAAGACAGTCTGTCCCCTTCCGTGCGTCTTTCCCGCCCAGATGTTTCATTCTTTATTGTGCTTTATTAGTAAGTCCAACGCTTTCTTAGCTCTAGGGCTGCAACCCAGAAAACAGATGCTCCTATCAGAAAACATTCCATGATACTGGAAGCTTAATTGTAAAAGGCACAAAGTCAGACTCTCATTATGTTTTCCACTTGTTTAAAATATTTAAAAAAAAAGCCAAAAGTATTCATTGTTTTTATGGTAAGACTGACGGTAGGTTAACAGTTGGGAAATACAGAGCTACAACTCCATGGCAAGAACAAGGAAGATAACAAGTTCATCTGCAGAGATCGTTATTTTCGTCTAATACGAGATTGCAGTGTTTCTGTTGGTAGTTGCAAAGCTTTAATTACACTTCATAATTATTTATAATTGTAGCCCTTTCTGTAGGAGTCTGTATCTGTATTGGCAGAGAGTTGTTGGGGGAGAAGGCTGGCAGGTAGGATTGAGAGACCACACATAATCTTATGGATATTTGAAAGTAAATGTTACATTTTTATACTTAACAGTATCAAACACAAAACAAGTCCCGAAAAGTCAGATTTCCCTAAATGCATGGGTAATACAGGAAAAGAATGGATGAATGGGATGTTTGCCTGAGAGAGACAAAATAGCCCAATTTTCGTTGATAAAAATACCAATTTTTGAGTTGTTTGGTCAAAACCTCAGAGTATTTCCCCCCCAGCTACTGTAGAAGGTGCTGGCAGTGTTGCATTGCTAACACTCTTCTTCTGTTACGTGCAGTTACGCGCCCCAGTTGTAGCCTGACACTGTATATGAGCGTGGCAGGAATGGTTTAAAAATATGACAAGGCTATATTAACACATATCTGTTAGTAAAAATGTTGGTAGAAAATAGATAGGGTACTAGATTTAAAAAACACGAAGATGGTGTTCTTTGGTGAGATGTTTGGTTTTGCCGGTAGGGATTTGAAATGCTTCCTGAGTTACAGCTGAAGTGGGTGAGTGGAAATTCTGTTCTTGTATCTGTGCTAAGCAAGAACTTCTCAACTAGGGGAATTTCACAGATTTAACTGATAACAGCATTACTTCACATGCCTTTATGCAGTTTGTTTATGTAAAAAGCTGTCCTTCAAGGATGAGAAAAAATAGCCTCTTTGCTTTTGTATGTTGAGTAATGAGGGATTTGAGAGAATGAACTGTGTAGTTCTTTGGAAAATGAGATTTAGCGAATCACCTCGGGATACTGCTTCCCAGCTGTGCTCTCCTCTTGAATTTTGTGAGTTATTTTGTAGTTTTCCAACAGATATTTTGAAGAAGACCAGGCTTAAAGGAGAGTATGTATTGTTAGTATTGCCTGGAAAAGAATCACTGGCCTCTTAGTTAAAAGGGCTTCTTTGGCGTGATTTTACAATGCTAATAGAGTTGGTTTGGATTTGCAGAATGATATACTCACTGGAGAACAAAATCAAATTAATCAAAATGCAGTTTTAGCTTTTTCTCTCTGATCTACTTTACCAGGAACACTTCTGTTCCCTAAGCACTTTGTAGCACTCCACAGGTAGAAGTGACATCCCCTTTATTGATGAGATCGGAAGCCTAGAGAGATCGGGTAGCATGCCCAAAAAAACAAAGGCCAATTGCCCAAGTCCAAGAAAAATGTGAGAGTTGCTAAACCATTATTTTGGTTTTTTTCTCATTTCCAGGTTGCAAGTTGGAGTAAAGTTGTAGTTAGTTGTAATTAAGAGCTGCTGTGACAATTAAGTACACCCCATTGAAGTACACACATTTAAATGCTGAAGGAGCGCTTTCTTCAGTGTTGTCTGGCTTATTTAGTAATAAAGCAGAGTTCGTTTTCCTTGGTCTGGCACGGGCAAAACCACCATGGACTGAGGTGAAACTTTTGCTTGGACATGGCTTCTGATCCAGGCTCCATATTAATCTAGTTGTATCCTAGTGTCACTCAGAGGATAAAACTCAAGTAGATGCTCTGGAAAGCAGAGTATCTGGAGACCATGTTAAGGCAACAGTTTGGGTCTCTGGATTCTTGCACTGAGTTCAGAGCTCAGTCATAGTATAATCACAGAGAAAAGAATTAAACCTGCTGGTTTTGTTAGATACTGAGCAAAACAGAGACCTGGTGTTAACGGAGGCAAGCGGGAGTTTTTGACTCTCTATTGCCTCATGTAGATTGTTGTAGATGAGCGTGAAAATCAAAACTAGTAGAATATCTATCAGCAAACCTCAGGATTTTTCAGTCATCTAAAATGTGTCACAGTTCTGTAGGAGAAATTTTAGGTATTTGTTATAACAAGGATCCTTTCTGGATACAGTCTTTTTAAGTTTTCATGTTTCAAGTTTACGTATTTTTAAGTTTTCTATGGTACTGAAAGTGAAGTGGATTTGTACGTGATCTCTGTAGGCAGTCTGAAATAGCTGCCCACCTTTTTTAGGTTAGAAGGGGCATACACACGTGACAGGCTTTTTGGACCGACGGCAGCTGTATTGCAGAGTGTCGTTGTCTCCTGCGCTGCACGCAGTCATGTGGGGAACACCCCTCGCCTGATGTGCCCTGTGCTGTCTACGGTTTCTTTAAACTGGGTTTTCCCTGTCTGGATAATGTTCCATTTGCATTTCTTTGTGCAGCATGCAGATGATGTTGGCTGCTGACACTGTAAATAAACCAGATGAATTCTTGTGGCATGGCTTGATTCGCAGGAAACTAGAACTAGCTGTGTGTACTAATGTGTGTAAAATACTAGTGGGCCTTTCTCTTGCCTTCCTTGCCCTCCTGAAGAGCTGCTGCTCACAGCAGCTGGACTTCCATAGAGCTGACTGGTAACAGCCTTCCAGAAAGTTATGAAATGCTTCTTCATTTAATATGGTGGCAGTTTATGCTAATTCAGTTATGTTGTTCACGTTTTCTTCTTTAGCAGGAGAGGGTTTTCTTTGGTCATGGCCTAAGTGCATAGGATGCGATATGCTCCTTGAGAGTGGCTGAGCACCCTCGCTTCTCAGTGGTGTACGTAGCAAACCCAAATGCTCTACAGGTAGTACTTTTATTCTCCAAGGTAGTAGTTCTATTCTCCAACAGCTTCCATGCCCCTTGAGCGTCTCTTCAACACCAGTTCATTTTTCATTACAGTTAGCACAGGTTCACTGTTCTCTTCTGCATTTTGCATTTGCCAAAAGGAGCACTGTGTTGTGCTTTTTCATTCATACCAAGTGTTTTGACAGAAGTCGGAATAATGTTGGATAACTCTTCCTATTAATCTGTGAATTTTCACATTCCCATATATGTTTACTTCCACAGTCCCCAGTGCCGTTCAGTGGGAGGACTGCGCCATTCCGTGTCCATACACTGCTTGAGATTTTCACGTGGGAGATTTTTCTTCTGCATTTCCTTTCCAGAACACTCAGAGTGCAGATGTTTCTGCCTTCAAAAATGAAGTGTGACTTGACTGGATGACACAGTCCGCTTTTTATGAGTGAAGGCAGTACACTGGTGTCTTCAGTGTGGATAACAGGATTTTTGGCTGCTCTAACCAGCTCAGTGGGAGAGGTTAGTTTTGGCTGTGCACCCTTTCCCTGGAGGGTGCAGTGCCCTCACCCAAAAGTACGGTTGGTGGAGAGGGGAAGGGTGCCGCTGGGTCGCCTCGGGATGATGGGGATGGTTGACATCACTCATTTGCTGCAGGAAAGGCACGCTGCCCAGTCGCGTCTCTTAGCAAGGTTTGTCATTGGAGATGACATGGCCACGTGCTCCCATTGTACCTAAAAAACTAGATAAGGCATTGGGAAGCTTGTGTTGGCGGGCAAAAAGCTAGCAAATGCATGATGCGCACTTGGGAAATGGAGAGCTTGTAGATAACATGCAATGCTTGTGTCTGTGTTCTCACGCTGAGGTCAAAGGAATCCGGAAGAAACATTTTGTTGAAGCAGCAAGGAGTTGCTGTGGGAGAAGAGGAGGAGAGAAACATCTTTCCCATCTTGTGCTTAGCTCCTCGTTGATAATGATGTTAATAACAGATAGGCAGGGATCACGCTGAGTTCTCCTGAGGTGAATCCTCCCTGCTTGCGCATCCTACGTGGCACAGGAGAATTAAACCTTCCCCATCCTACTGCTGCTTCTCTGGGTGGTCAGGTTCTGTGGCTAATGACTCATCACCTCTGTTTTACTGATGGTGAGCAGGGATGCGAAATGCCCCTTGGAGTGCAACTGGATGTTGGATACTCCAGTCTTGCGATATGCAGAATCCCCTGGGTTTCTGGCAATTGCTCATTTCTCATACAAGTCAAGGGGATGCCAGCCAAAGACTTGTGAACTTTTCTCCAATCTGCTCTCTGCAATTTTTGCTTTTACCAGCCTTCTGCAAATTCAAATACTGACCCCGTGTTGCTTTGGAAAAAGATTAATTAAGGCAGGATTCTGCTCTTGCTACCTTTTCGTTATTTTGGCAAATAAAATTCAGAGCTCAGGTTTTTCTCTGACTGGTCAGGTTCATAGAGCAGAGTGATTAATGATTTTTCTTGACAACTTCTGGTAATTATAGTTTTATTAATGTCCAAAAATAAACAATGCAATCTTCTCATTTGCCCTGCATAACACAGCTTGTACAATTTCTCCCAATAATTATCCAAACCCTACAGCTGGTAACAGAGATCTTAGTAGACTTTTCCACTGGGGTTTTACTGAATTCTTTCAGCACAGCTATGGGAAAAACGTGTGGCTCTTCAGTTTGTTCACAGAGTTAGAAAATAGAGGACCCACAATAATTATTTCATTTAACGAGATTAATGGAAGGAAATGTGGAATGTTCCTTTGTGTTATCAGTTATTTATAGGATTTCTTCAAGTGAAATACTCCTTGCTGTGTGATTATCAGAGGCTATTCACTTTGGCATGAAGCTACTGCACAGACCGATTTTTGTCATTGCTTCAGTTTGTTGCTTTGCTCCAAACCCAAAGAAATAAATAGGAGGAGGAGAAGAAATGTCTGAACCAAAACATTCATCCTTGTAAACTGGCCTTTGTCTGTAGTGGGTTTTGCAGTTTGTGCTGGTATTGGCACTGGGGATATATCTTACTTTCTAGGACATTTTCTTAACAGGCTAGAAAAAATGGTGCTTGATTTTGGCAACATGCCCTCTTCTCAGGTCGTATTCCCTGCTCCAGCTAATGCATAAAGAGCACACCCAGCTTTGGTTGTCCTGTCTTTGTGCCAATTCACCGAGGGTTGTATCAAAAAAGGAATCACTGCATCACAGAACAGTTTGGGTTGGAAGGGACCTTAAAGATCATCCAGTTCCAACCCCCCTGCCATGGGCAGGGACACCCTCCACTAGACCAGGTTGCTCAAAGCCTCATCCAGCCCGGCCTATGAGAAGGAAGCTTGGACACTATCCCTAAACAAGCTGAAGAGTGTGCAAAAGTATCTTTAGGAATATAAATACGTATAACATAACATAAAAGCTTATTTTGTGTGTCACAGTGAAGTACAGCAGCTGTTGACAACGTCACAACTAACCTATACAAATATTGAAGCTAGAAAGTGAAAACAAATTATGTATATATGTGTGTGAGAAAGATGCGGTTAGATAAACATATTTTAAACATCTGGCTTTCCGTTTGCTTACTGTATGGTCTCCTGTGAAAGTCGCCTTGAGTTTTTTAAGCGCTCTTTGAGTTATGGAGCATAGTGCTTCCCAAGAACCAGGATTCACTTAGCACTGCTGCAGTGTTATCTTAGAAGGAAGACAAATTACTGATAAAAGTAAATAAAATAAATGAGGATCACACACTAAAACACAGGCCTTACCATCTAAAAAGGAGTAGGTGGAACTGGTAGATATTAATATCTAGTTTAGAAGTCTCTATGAGAAGCAGTGCCAAAGCCAGGAAAACTTCCGGTGAATCCAAAAGGGGAGAGACTTGAGTTGCACGTGTACACATATGCTTCATTTTAAATTGCCTTAGCCAACTTTAAAAGATATTTTTACAAACACCAGTTTATAAAACCAACATGTTGGAAGTGTTTTTCTAGCTAGAAACTAATTAAATAACATGTCCCAGTCTATGCTGCCTTTACCTATACAAAGTATAGGCTTTACTTCAGCCAAGTGGATAGTCCGGTGCTTGTTTGGCACCGCAGCGAGAGCAGGGCAGGTTAGCTCAGGGTCTCTTCTTTCACCTGAAAGCTAAAAATTCAAGCAGCGACTCCTCCCTTGATTAAGGTAAATTAAACCACAGCTCACAAGCTGTTCAGTAACTGTCTCCAAAATGTCAATGTGTGGGCTTACTCTACAGATACTCCTGTTAAGAAATCTGCTAAACACCTTAGTGAAGTGCCATCCTTTAGGATGTCTTGTGCCAGGGGCTGTCACAAGAAACAGTTCCCATGGCCTCAGCCCTTCTGCCAACACATCCAGTGAGTTCCTAATGCCTGTGTGGGAACCAACAGCACGTGGCCAGAGAAACAGACTGTATAAACTGAAAGGAAATGGAAAAAAAAAAAACCAAACCCAAACAAAAACCTCAAACTGTAACATTTACATGTTTTGTAAATACTGGGTTTGAGGTTTTGAGACATTACAGAGATATCAGTCTTAGAAAAAGTAGTATTTCACTTCTTCTTTCAGTGCAAGTTCCTCCAGGCTTGGTCCTGACTGAGGATTGCACAGTACTTCATAAAATGTAGTTATTGTTGCAGGACTTAATGACACTCATTGGCTACTTTTCTGTCTCAGATTCTTTTTTACAGTGGCCCTTTAATGCTGCATCTTCAGATGTTTAGAAAAGAGGAATAGCACATTTCCTAGCTAAATATACCATGAGAACATGGAACTCCCATAAGGTGTTAAATAGCCAAAGTATTTTCTGCTTGCAATTTGTGTGAGGTTCAGATGGTGGTGTCTTTCCCAGGACCAAATCTGAGAAAAGTGGAGAGGGTGAAAACAAATGGATCTGATATTTTTCGAGGTATTCAATCACATAAGTGCAGAGTAGCCGAAAATCTTTTTATCACAGCTCCATATTTACAAAGAACAATGTTTTGCTTTGGTTTCTTCTGAGACTCGTATATAACACTGCAGTGGATGGATGAAAGCAGAAGTGGAAGCAGAGTTCCTGTTGCAATTGGAAAGGAGGTAACAGATGGAGCAAAGAGAAAATCTCCAGTCTCTAGTCTACATTTTCTCTTTGCCATCTGATCCGTATAATGGGACGTGTTCCCAACCAGGGTCTCTGCAGGTTCTGAAAAACATGATGGTTACATCAAAGATCACACCTTATTGGTGTTCTATCAGTTTTGTTTACTTTTTACTCTCTTTTTTCACATACATACTTTCATTTTTTGGTCCTTTAAGCAGGTTGGTTTAACATTCCTGTACCACACTGGTATGAAAGGATAAACGCGTAGCTTCACTGGAGTTGGCTGAGCCACACTGAAATGTGTCGGCAGAGGTCCCGACCCATTCTGGGCACGCGAATATGCCAGTCTGTTAGAAAACCAACACAAACCTCATCTCTTCAAACATCAGGTCAGCTTTAGTGGGAAATTTCTGGGTAACATAAAGTAGGAAGGTTGACGGCAGGAAGATTGTAGCTCTCTGTGCTGTTCAGAATGAAATTTGCCGTTTTCCTGACTTGCTGTGGTATCGGCTGGGCAGCTTTGTCAGCTACACCTGGATGCATTCAGATCTGAGAGACCTGAAATTGTTTTGCAAATATGAGTGAGGAAAGGTCTGCCTGTTGAAAATACTCTTTAAATAGCCTGCTTAGCCACAGGTGTGAAGCATTTTGTAGGTCCTGAACTTGGTTTTGGGTTGTGAAGAGGCCCCACAAGTGCTGAGCACGGCACAGGCTTGCTCTAGCAGCCTCCTCCGTTTCCTTGCTCGCGTCCTGCCAGCCACCTCCGCGTTCGTTGTCTGCCAGGGGAGAAGAGTGCTTTTGCAGGGTTAGAAAACGCTCACTCAGGACAATCAGGAGGGTATCAGTATCTTCTTTCACTTGAGTCCTTAAGGGAGGACTTAAACCTGATGCAGTGCAGTACCTGTAATATTTTAAGGTCTGCATGGACTCCTTAGGTGTCTCAGTGTCCTATAATGATGTTAAAATGACATATTTCTGTCTGAAGAAGCTGTGATTGCTGAAAGTGCCTGTGTTGTAGAGTTTCTTCAGCACTGTTGGATTCTTAACTAGTTCAGCAGAAGCGTTGAAGATGTAAAAAACAATTATTCTTACAATAAAAAGTTAATGTTTGAGAAAGTACAAGTATTTTATTCTTTTAAGAATCAGGAGTTTATTATATCTAATAGAAAGATGTAGTAACAAAAGAATTTCCCTGGATGCCAAGGTATTAGTGCACATCTCTTGAGCCCCTCTAAAATGAGGAGAGAAATTAAAATGCTGACAATAGAAGGCATCAAAATTGTGAATTTATAAACTAAAACTAAAAGTTGTGAGGCTGAAAATGTGAATGCAAATACGGACCTGCTCTTGCAAATATAGAAGAAACTCAGGCCTCTGGAGAAAAAGCTTGGGAAATGAGTGCAGCATCCATCTGTAGTCATTACAGGCTAGTTAGCACAATGCTAAGAGCCAAAAGAAGTATGTGTTGCTATGTATGTGTATTATACTTGCTCCACTGTATGTATTTTAGAATAAAATAACCTCATATGAAGTGGTTAGTCGTTGTATGGAGCACTTTGAAGGGCTGAAAAAGCATCTTGAGGACCTGACATTCAATAATAATAGCATTTTTAATACTATTCTAAAAATTTTATGCCGCTTTTTCTGATGGAGATACTACATGTTAAGGTGTCGGTTTCGAGGTTTTTTGGTAAATTCTACTTTTTCCTCCGTTAAGTTGAGATGTTTGGGAAAGAAATGTGGAAAGCATCTTAAATCTGTTCCATAAGGAGGGTATTTGATTTGAATGCAAATTACTAGATACGAATACAAGTAACTAATCAGTCAGTCCTCTGCTGTGTTTTGAGACAAAAACGTGTGTTCTTCGGTAATACCGGTGTAACAAAATTGGGAGAAAAAAGCAGCAGCATCAATATGATGGAAAATTCATCTTTCTTAGCAGCTAGCTTTCCTTCAGTGAGGAAAATGACATCAGGTGTCAGGCTCACTTGGTTTCAGTGACACACCTGAGAAGAAATCCTTTTTGTCCCCCAAAAAGAGTCCTGAGGGGCTCCTAGCTGTGCACTCGGCAGTGCCTGCAGAGCAAGAGGTGCCCCAAGGAACATGGAATCATCTCTGCAGTTTCAGACCATCTGGGATATTCAGCCTTACGGTTCAGGGTACGAGCTAGTCTCTAGATCCTCCAGGTTAGGGTGAAGGGTGGAGTGGGACTGGGGAGGCAGGTTATTCCCCCTGCCCACTGAGCCTGGCCTTGCACTGTTCTCCGCAGCAGCGGGTGCTGGACTGACAGTGACACTGGCATGCTCTGTTCAGGGCTGTGCCAGAAGACGGACCTCAGGTCCCACCCAGCACTGCAAGCCCTAGCTGAACTCATTAGCTAAAATTCATTAGTCACAAGGTCATCACAGATGTAGTTTCTACCTGCCTGTGAATTGGGAGGTAGCGAGCCAAGCGTTACTACGTGAAGTAGCAGGATGGCTGGGGAGTTGAGTGGGTTTTGCTCCAAGTCCCCTTTTCTTTCTTCCTTGTTTTCAGAAGTGTCTTCTCCCTAAACATGTACCTGTCAATGCATCCTGGTTCTTAAAAGCTGGATGTGCAACAACTCTGTCTTCTGTGAGCTGCAGATGCCTGTGCTATGCAGAAGGAGTAGCATGAAGAAAAACTTCACCACCTTTCTCTTATATAGCCCATGGGTGTTCTGAACCTCATTGAATGTCTGAAGACATCCAAATTGCGTCATCTGTGTTACAATTGAGATTTTAAATAGATAATCAACAACAAAACATACAAAGGTTTTTAGCAGCAGAAGACACTTAAGACTGCATATACAGTGTCGGCAGACAGTGCTCTCTTTTCCTGCTCCAGAAAAGAAGGGAAGCAGCTATATGAAATGCTAATAATCTCACTGTGGTTTTGAATAGACTAGACTGAGAGCCTTGAGTATTTTTCCTTTTCCCTTTTAACTGCAATTTTGTTATTGTATTGCTGCCCCCATCTCTGCTAAATATGGCTTTTGAAATGTAAATCATATCATGTTCTCAGAGATGCATGTGACACCCTCAGCACTGTTCCTCTTTGCACTTCAAAGAGCTGTGTGGTCACACTTTGCATCTCAGCAAAATCGCAATATTTGCCTTCTGAAGATCTCCTTTAATGTGTACAATCAATCCCTGATAATGTGTTTTGGGTTTTTGTTCCCTGGAGTCTGTTAATTTTAGTGTTGCTACAGGTCATCAGGAAACATAATCTCTTCTTTTTTAATTTCCCAGTGAGCGTGCCTGAGGGGAGAGGAGCACAAGAGACGAGAGACAATTGAACATCGCCATGGGCCGAGACTGAAAAAATGGTGCTGGATGAACAGAGGATTAGAACTTAATTGTAAAAGGGAAATAAAGTCTTGGCAGGCGATTTGCTTCATTTCCACATTCATCATGGCCCAAATCCTCTGGCTGGCTGGTTGATGGGACTGTCCAACGCTTCCTACTTAGGTTCAGTGCAGATCCCCTCTGCCTACGGATCGAAAGACCTGGGAACAGGTGGGAACTGGATGGTGCCAAATACAGGAATGGAAAGAGAAATGGACTCTGACAAGCTAAGATGGAAGTGACTTGACAGCTCCAAGCTCAGCAGTTGTCTCCAGTAAGGACAGGTTAAGACGGGAATCTCAAGCTTCGCTGGGAGAGCAGTATGCAGGAAGCTGGTTTTCAGGCCACAAATGCTTTCACAGGTAAGGACTTCTGTTCTAGGTCAGCTCATAGTTTTGGGACAGTTTGCTGGGGTTTAGGAAATGAATTGAATCGGTCCTGGCTGTCGTTAGCGCCTTATAGTACTTTTAGTCTAAATAATATTTTAAAACAGTTCACTTGAGGATGTTCAACACTTGTATTAACAGTGAGTAACAGAGCTATCCGTATTTCAGGCCCTGTGAAACAGGTGGCCACAAGCCTTAGGGAAGGTGTATCTCAGCTTTCCTCGTTAAAGTACTCATTAACTTCTTAACAATGAGAGGCTTCCGGGTCAGTATAAAATATAGTCTGTTGAGTTGCTCTTGTGTTCAACACAGGAGTTTGGTGAGGGCACAGGATGGACACGGTTTGTATCAGGAGGCTTCTCAGAAACATGTCAGTGTTTTATCTCGTCAGCCAGAGCACGTTTCTGGGCAGAACTGGCCAGGTGCCTTCTCCTTGTACTCTCACCTCGCAGCATCAATGGATGTGCTGCAGTGCTTGAACTGGCAAAACTGGAGGGTTAACACAGTAGCTGCTTCACCTGAGTCCAGTGTCATTCCCTATAGATCTGTTGAAAATAATGTACTGCGGAGGAGCATGCCACGGTGGTTTCTCTGAGGAAAGCTCCCTCTAGTGTAAACTCCGCTGGAGTTCATTCAGTACTTTCCCTGTCTGGACTGGTTTCTGATTTGAGAGGTGGGAGAAGGAAACGGGGATCAGAAGATCTTGCTGCTTTGTTTCCACATCTGCCGGCCAGCTGAGACCCTGCGAGAAATGGGTAAAAAGTTGATTGGATGTTCCTCTTGCTTTAGTAGGTCTAGAAACAGTGAAAGTTAGTGATGTGCAAGATGCTTATTTTTCCTATTCAGAAGTTTTGCCTTTAGAAGAAGGGTACTGGATTGTGGGTTTTATGTATGGGAAGATCTTTTTCTGTCTTGGGCTGGTTTACTCTGGGCTGCTCGCTGTTCTAGGAGCTCTTCCCAGGAAGGAACAGCACAAGAGCAAAACTGCTTATTTCCCTGTGCACAGGCCCCCTCTTTCTCCTTTCCCAAGGCAGATCCGTCCTCAGAGGCTGGTCCCACACTTCTGGCTGCCATGGGGTGGCAGCTCTGTGTCTGGCCATCTGCACCGGCACACCAGTTTGAACCAGCAGTGCAGTTCTGAACTGTCCCTGTTGCCTTGCGCTGCTTTGATTTTCAGTGTGATTTCCGTGCATGGCAGCGGGACGTGTCTTGAAGGAGAGGAGACGTGTAGCTTTTCTCCAAGTGTGCTCCAGTGCTGATGGAAGGTGTGGAGTGTGGGACCACTGCAGGGCCCTCCTGTGCCTGCCTGACCGGCAGCACGCTCTTGCAGCTCCCCACTGCCGTTCTGGTCCTTGTCCTGGCTGCAGCGCACTCCTGCAGCTCCCCACTGCCGTTCTGGTCCTTGTCCTGGCTGCAGCGCACTCCTGCAGCTCCCCACTGCCGTTCTGGTCCTTGTCCTGGCTGCAGCGCACTCCTGCAGCTCCCCACTGCCCTTCTGGTCCTTGTCCTGGCTGCAGCGCACTCCTGCAGCTCCCCACTGCCCTTCTGGTCCTTGTCCTGGCTGCAGCGCACTCCTGCAGCTCCCCACTGCCCTTCTGGTCCTTGTCCGGGCTGCAGCGCACTCCTGCAGCTCCCCACTGCCGTTCTGGTCCTTGTCCTGGCTGCAGCGCACTCCTGCAGCTCCCCACTGCCCTTCTGGTCCTTGTCCGGGCTGCAGCGCACTCCTGCAGCTCCCCACTGCCGTTCTGGTCCTTGTCCTGGCCGCAGCGCACTCCTGCAGCTCCCCACTGCCCTTCTGGTCCTTGTCCTGGCTGCAGCGCACTCCTGCAGCTCCCCACTGCCGTTCTGGTCCTTGTCCTGGCCGCAGCGCACTCCTGCAGCTCCCCACTGCCGTTCTGGTCCTTGTCCGGGCTGCAGCGCACTCCTGCAGCTCCCCACTGCCCTTCTGGTCCTTGTCCGGGCTGCAGCGCACTCCTGCAGCTCCCCACTGCCGTTCTGGTCCTTGTCCTGGCTGCAGCGCACTCCTGCAGCTCCCCACTGCCCTTCTGGTCCTTGTCCTGGCTGTAGCGCACTCCTGCAGCTCCCCACTGCCGTTCTGGTCCTTGTCCTGGCTGCAGCACACTCCTACAGCTCCCCACTGCCGTTCTGGTCCTTGTCCTGGCCGCAGCGCACTCCTGCAGCTCCCCACTGCCCTTCTGGTCCTTGTCCTGGCTGCAGCGCACTCCTGCAGCTCCCCACTGCCGTTCTGGTCCTTGTCCTGGCCGCAGCGCACTCCTGCAGCTCCCCACTGCCGTTCTGGTCCTTGTCCGGGCTGCAGCGCACTCCTGCAGCTCCCCACTGCCCTTCTGGTCCTTGTCCGGGCTGCAGCGCACTCCTGCAGCTCCCCACTGCCGTTCTGGTCCTTGTCCTGGCTGCAGCGCACTCCTGCAGCTCCCCACTGCCCTTCTGGTCCTTGTCCTGGCTGTAGCGCACTCCTGCAGCTCCCCACTGCCGTTCTGGTCCTTGTCCTGGCTGCAGCACACTCCTACAGCTCCCCACTGCCGTTCTGGTCCTGCTCGTGCATCTTCCTCCTAGCTGCTCTCTGCCAGCCCTCAGCTCATTCCCAGGGGGTTTTGCCACTCTTTTCCTCTTTACCAAAATTCCTGCTGTGTGTATATCTGCTCTCCCTTACCTGCCTTGCCCTATGTATGTCTCTCCTTTGCTGAAAACCTTATTACCCTTGCAATATTGCATGATCTTCTTTCCAGCTTTCCACTCTTCTGCCACAGCACCTGCTGTTCCTTAGCTCCCAGAAGGTAGGGGTTGTAGGCACTGTGATCAGGGTGCTTGGGCAGCAGGTATCAAAAAGCTGGTAACCTCGTGACTGCTGCTGGCTTGCAAACAGTGCTGCATAGAATTCAGTGAGACGAAACTGGGGTCCCTGGAGGCCCAGGACAGCAGTAAGATTGTGATGACAACCCAGCAGATTCAGGCCTATTCTGGAGACCTTAACAGCGCGGAAGTTGCTTGGTCTCTCATAAGGAATTCTTACATTCTTTTGCAATTTCCCTCATGTAAAGATGTTAATAAGCGTTTTCAAATCTTGGTAGCTGTACTAAAGAAATAAACTAAACATTGAGTTAAGTTGCACTGTACGTTCAGGAGGCTTCTAAAGGAAACGGGCAGGAGACTTGTAAAGGAAACAGGTTGACATACCATTGCTTCGTATGAAGAGAAGGCAAGTGCTGTTTCTTCTAATTTGTATCAAATTGATACCCATATTTTCTTTTTGGATGTCTTTCATGTTGCTTGTTAGATTTATATAATGCATTCAGCAGTAAACAGGACATAGGTACGTATTTCTTAGAGAAATTCATTGGACTGTGTTACACCAATTTAAGAGTTGCAATAGAAGCGTAATGGCAGGTGCATACGGCTACTCCTCTGATCCTTGCTGTACTGCTCAGTTTGTTTTATTGGAATGCCAGTTTAGCCGTAGCTGCTAGCGGCAAAGGGGACATGACCGCATGCAGAAGGGAAGTAATTTGTGCAGAAAAAGCTTTGATATCTGAAACCTGTGCAGTGTCAACACTGAATCTAGTCATGCTAAGTCATTGCAGCTATTGCAACAATCAGAGCAATCGTTTCAATGTACAACTGAACAGAGTGCTGGGAAAAGAAGCCTGGGAGGATGATGCATCTGTGTAGCCACCTTCTGAGTGCTTCGTAAACCTCCTTTCCACCTTGCTAATCGCTGTGACCTGGAAAGGCTTACAGTTAAGGCTAGGAGATATTTTTGATCCCGTCTGTGTGCTCGTTTTACTGGCAGAGAGAAAAGTTGTCCTTTTTTGCAGATGGCTCTTGTTCCAAGAGATGGGCTCATCCACTCACTTTATCATGTATTACCAAACAGTAGCTTGTGGTTAGAGCTTTTTCACTTTACTGGCTGAATACTGATTTCAGTAGATCATGCAAGTATAATAGCCTCAGGATTACCAATTGTAGGAAAGGCAATGGAAGGGAAGTGCTCCTAGGCTTGAGTAGGAAAGAGATGGCTCAGCCTGTGATGGTAAAAGGCAATTTGAGCGATAGCAATCAGGAAAGAGTGAGCTTATCATTCTTCAGAAGACGAGAAGAGAGAATTTGAGAATAAAAACAATCATCCGCAAGAAAGTAGATTACATTCAGCTCACGGAATTGATAGGTAACTTGCTTGGGACACAAACCTAAGAAATTTGGAAAGGCTGGCAATTTCTAAAGGAACTAACTTTTCCAGTCACAATAAAAAGTATTAAAAGCACAAATAAAAGGTGTCCAAATAAAAAAGTTTAAGAAGAGACAGAATTGCATGATCTGAAAATTGAGTACTCGTACAGAAAATGAAAACTAGATACGTTACTAGAGATGAGCGTAAAAGAACGTGAGAGGAGCACAAGGGCCACATCAGGTAAGCCAAGGCACAGAATCACTAAGGTTGGAAAAGACCTATAAGATCACCTAGTCCAGCCACCAACCCAACACTACCATACCCACTAGACCATGTCCTCAAGCGCCACGTTTACACGTTCCTTGCACAAAACAATGTACAACTAATAAAGGACACGGTAAAAAGGAAACATGCTGTGTTCTCAGTAAGAGGAAGATTGAGTTTCTGGACTACTAGTTGAGGGAATGATGAAACTCATGATCTGATAGTGCAGAGAAGACCAAGTAGTTTGTGACATTTTTTGCATCAATCTTTGTGAAAAAGGATGACCTGTAATTAGGTGTCAAGGAAAGGACTGCTACCTTGAGAAAGGTACGAATTCCAACTAGAGCCGGAACAGAACTGATTATAAACTAATGAGATACGATAATAGGTATTTTAGAACAAGCTGGAGCTTATTAAATTACCTCTGCAACATAGGGTGAAATAACTGAAGCAATGTCTGAGCAATTAGTGGTTACACTAGAGAACATTTAGAGGACAGTCAAGGTTCAAAAAAGCTGTGAAAGAGCAAACACTGCACCTACATGTAAACTTTCCTGGGTCATCTTTTTCCCCTTTGGAGTAGATAGCTTATCTTAAATTGTTGGGAGGGGGGAATGTTTGAATCAAATAATCAACTGAATTTTTTAATAATTAGCTTGTAGA
Organism: Rhynochetos jubatus; assembly: GCA_027574665.1. NCBI lineage: Eukaryota > Metazoa > Chordata > Aves > Eurypygiformes > Rhynochetidae > Rhynochetos > Rhynochetos jubatus. The sequence goes on from CM050648.1 coordinate 57,503,116, forward strand.
TAATAGTACGATAAATGACTCTGCATTTTTTTTCCAGAAGTTACTTTGTCAGTAGAGTCTAATTTTCCTGTAAGTAGAGAATCTTGATTTTTGGAAGGCTTTCATAAGAGAGGTAGCAATATGGGCTACAAGGGGGGTACACAGTTGGCTGGAAAGATGTTCTCAGAATAATTACTGGTGATTCATAGTCAAACTAGAAGGATATGTCAAGTGGGATTCTGCCCTGGATTGCCTGAAAATATTCAATATTTTAATTAATGACTTAGATGATAGAATCTGCACGCAGCATTTCCAGATGATGCCAACCAGGGAGAGGATGTAAACCCTCTGAGCACAGGATTAGAATTCAAAATTAATGTGGTATATTGGAAAACTGATCTAAAATAAATATGATGCAGTTCATCAAGGACAAGTTCTGAATTGTGGTTGGGCAGGAATAATCATCTGTGCAAATAAAAATGTAGAATAACTGGTGAGGCAGCAGGTCTGCAGAAAACAGATGGGCAGTTGCAAGAGTTCAGAAAATGGCTATGAATCAACAATACAGTACCATAGATGTTACGCTAGAAGGTATGGACAGGAGTCTGCGTGCAAGACATGCAAAATAATTTTTCCACTCTACTTGGCGTTTGTGTGGCTGGTGTATTATTTCTGCTCTGAGCAGTGCTCTTTGGGCCTGTTGGAAGCATCCAGAGAAGAGCAAAACGAAAGGCCAGAGGTCTAGACAACATGACCCTTGAGAATTGGGGAAAAAAAAAGGTCTTTTTCAGACGAGAACAGTAATTCTCAAACTTTCTGCAGATGTTTTTGCTACTAAGCAGCGGGAATCTGTGGCAGGGCATGTGCCTGATGCACTGAGCTCCATGGGAAGATGTGGCCATGATGCAGTGGTGCTTTGGTGTGATGGTCAGAAGGACCACCTCCCTTGCACGCTTCCTAGCTGCCGTGACCTTCTGCCTTGGCCACGCTCAGTGTTGTGCCAGTGCCAGGGTAACAGTGGTGGGGGATCCTGGACAGCCAAGGTCTGTTTTTAAAGTAGCTACTTCTTTCACCAGTGTGTGTTTTGAGTGGTGGTCTGAGAGAACAGTGTGGTTCTGAAATCAGCTCTCTGTCACTGGGGAGTGTGTGATGAAGGGACATCCAGGATGATCAAAGGATAAGGGGAACACTATGGGATGGATTAGGAGTCAGTGTATGAAGCCTCCTGACCCTGCAGGGTCAGCTTAGGTCTGTCAGGATTTTATTAGCTCCGTCTCAGCACAAGCTCTGTCAGACCTGGGCTGACTCGAAGGCATTCCTACCCTGTGACCCTCAGCACTGCTAGAGGGAGTATTAGCTCTGGCACTATGGAAACCAGCATAAATAGCGCGAGGTTGCGCTGTGCAGTGGGCCCCTGCCCTTCAGTCTAGCACTGACTTTTCCTGTCACCTTCTGATCCCATTCTGTCATAGCTTCGTATCTTCGCCCTCACACCTTTCCCTGTGGAAGTGACGGTACCCTCAAATCTTTCCATAATCCCTTGCAGCCTTATGTTTCAAGGTCCTTGTCGCCAAAGCTTGACCTTGGGCCCTATTCAGAGAGGCCGTGTTACTGCCAAGGAGCGACTCCTCAGCTTGGCTGAGACTCCCCCAGGCCCTGCTTTAGCAGAGAAACCGAACTCGTCCCTCAGGAGATCCTCATGATTGTAAGAGCATGGCTTGGTGGAGCTTCTCCAGTGCCCTCACCTCTGCTCTGTGTTCCCCTGGCACTCAGGACTTTGTTGCATTTCTTGTCCTGTGTTTTATGCTTTCCCAACCTCTCTCCACCTCTTCCCCCATCCTTCCGCAAATCTGCTCTCTCTGTGAGGCTCCTCCATCCTTCCCTGTTTGTACGTCTGGTCTCACTTCTTTTCCAGATGTCCTACACTTTCTGGTAATATTCCTGCTTTTCACTCCTTTCCTTCGCCGCCTTTTCTTTCCAGACCTCTCCCACTCCCAGACCAACTCACTACAACCTAATTCCAGGTTGCTAAAAGCCTCTTCCCTTCCTCTCTATACTCAATCCTTCCTTTCCTTGTCTGCCCTTCTCTGGGGTGAGTGCCTTTCCCCCTTCACATCTCTTCCGCAGTGGCTTCTGGTGGCTTGTGCGGGACCGTTCTTTGCAGGAAGGTGATCTGAGTGGCTGCTGCTGCTCAGTTTTACTTCTCTCCACGCACCTTGTTTTGCTTAACTGCTGGCGTTTTGGATGGAGATGTCTCTGGCATGGGGGTGGTAGTTCCAGAATAAGGAGCTTCCTTGAGGGGATTACATGGCAGACCCAGAGACTCCAGCAGATTGCACATGACCCAGTTGGCCATTATTCATTTAGAGAATGGAAGAGCGATGGAAGATGTGATTACCATTTAAAAATATATGGAAATCTCATGTAAAAGGGAAGGCAATAGGAATTGTTTTCCAGTTCTGCTGGAGATAGAGCACGAAGTAACAGACAAGGTTACTGTGGTGTGGAGATTGAGGTTAGACGTTAGGAAAATCTTTCTAATGGTAAGGGTAGTTAAGAACTGCAGCCGATTGCCTGGGGAGGTTGCAAAGTCTCCGTCACTGAAGGTTTTTAAGAACAAGTTAGACAAATACCTGTCAGGAATGGTTTATGTATAGCTGATCTTGCCCTGGGGCAGGGGAATGGACTTCATGAGAGCACTTCCAGTCTTACTTTTCTGTGATTCTATTATTGCTGGTTCCCTGGATAATAAACGCACATTTTTAAAGTGAGTAACCCACCTGCACTGCTCTGTCTTCTCAGTGTTTAAGTAGATTGAATTGTTGAGGTCTTGGAATAATTGATAAAGGATACATTAAGAGTCTGATGTGTTTAAAGCCCTAACTCTCTTTTTGCTGGAGTATTGCTCTATTGCACGCCTTCTAGCCTGGCTTCCTCCTTTGAACATCTTACTTTTGGGGTGTGTGACGTATGTTTCTATGTCTGTGCAACATGTGTAGTAAGATTTTAATGTTACAGGAATGCTGCATCCACTCTTCTCTTTCACAGCATGCGAGTATTTTAAGAAAAGCTTTTAGCAGAGTAAGCATATTTAAAAGGTAATTGTTAAGAATAATCAAAAATGAGGCAAAGCCAAAGCAACCGCTGTTTGTTTTCATTATTATGAATAAAACTGTGCATTTTACTTAGCATCAAACGTACAACTGGTGTTTCTGCTACTGAAGTTAGCCTTCTCCCTTGGAATTACAATTGAGGCTCAATGCAAAACAGCAAAACAGGTTTGAAATGCCTGCTAATAAGTATATTATGTAATTCATATTAAAAGCAGCTGAAAACTCATTTATACATTAACACAGATCTCCCACATTGCTGCTGTCATTATTTGCATGATTTTCAACTGCAGATAAACATCTCATTTTAAAAATACAGCTTGAATATGTAGCAGAATGTTCGCACCCCCCTCCGTTCCAGTTTTGTTTTCATCTGCCTCTTGAAGCTGGTCTGCCCTTCCTGAGTTCTCTGCTGTTTTCTTTATAAATGCATTCTTACGAATTTTCAAGGTTACTATGTCACGCATGACAACTCTTACTGTCTCTTAGTTCTTGGGAGAAACGATTGCTCTGTGCAGTACCCCTTACTCAGCACACAGTAACAGATCATGTTCCATTGCATTCCCTGAGATATTTTATTTAGAGTGCAGTTTTTGGAGTACAGATAGTATTCGCCACAAAAATACATGTAAGAAGATATAACCTCAGTCTCTGAGAGTTTGCTATTTGTGCTACACTTAGTGAGTTGCGTTTGGTGAAACTGTTTCAAGTATAGTAATGCCTAGCTTGGAAGTCTCCTCTTCAGGGTTAAGTGCTTCAATAGAGTTAGAGGAGAGTGAGAAACTGTGAAAATCAATTCAGGAGTGGAGGTGGCACGTGAGAATGACAGCTTTTGGTCACAGCCTAGTTTTTCTGTTGTCCTTAAGATCAGTGATTACAAGAGCAATGCTTTCTGCTTTATGTTACTCTTCAGATCTGTGAGGTCGGCTTTTAAGTTTCGATCCCAAACTTTATGTAGGTGACACATTGTGTTTTCTTCTTTCTTTCCTTTCACCTCAAGAAAACAGATAGTTCTCTTCAAGCGTCTGGTTGAAGGACTCTTTAATCTGTAGCTGGACAGGTACTGCTTTTGCTGATGGAACTGTGGTGGTCCTCAAGCAAATAGAGCGGCATTTCACACAGGCCAAGGGTTTTGTGTTTTAAGTGCTTCTCCTTTAAGATTTTTATTTAACTGGGGGTAGAAGACCTCCTTACTCTTTCTTTGGTTTGATGAAATGCTACATACTTGCCCCCTTGCTAAGGGTGGGGAGAATGGGAGAATTTGGGTGGCAGTCACTTCCAGAAGATGACCTTGGTGAGTGAAGCCACCTGAAGCTCAGTGAATGTGGAGGCAGAGAAGAAGCCAAGAGGACTCCAGAAGAAATGCAGTGGTGTGATGTCCTGTGAAACACCTTGAGAGGCACTGTGCTTAGTAAGGGTCATCCACAGGCCTGACGCTCCGTCCCCTGATATTGCAGGCTACTGCATCACGTAACACCATTCATATCAAGCTCCGTCCTGAAATCATTACTCTGATCTGGAAATTTTTGATTTTTAATTTTAAATTAAATTTTCATCACTTTTCATTGAGTCCCTTTAAATTCCATTTAAAGGTCCTTTAATTTTCAGTCTAGGTGTAGTCTTGGATATATGTTCATGGTACACTTGTGCTTACGACAGTTAGTCCAGAGCCCAAATGAAAGGCTGTGGATTGTGCGGGCCAGGGCGAGAGTCGGCTCAAATCTAGGGAAACATCGTGGCCAATGCTGTTATTAAAATTATTTCACAAAGCAGCTTATTGCTGGAAATGACAAACTTCTTCCCAAAGTCATGAGAGAGAATGCTGCAGCCTGTTCAGGGAGGATCCTTGCGTTTGATAACCGTTTTTAGTAGATGATATTCAGCTGTAGCATTACCGTTTGCAAAGCTGACGCTTCTTTGGAAATGCCCATCTGCCATTTCTCATTTCTTAATAGCACATGTCATGGTGCCTTCGCATGGTACAACTTAATCAGCCAAATGGCCAATTCCAGACTGAATATGACAATAAATTTAGCTGTAAATATGCTACATTTCAGTGTTTAATCACAACAAAAAGGCAGACTTTTTGAATGGAGAAAATGAATGCTTAGTCCCTCAAGTAAAACCTGGAAAATAAAAAAGGGGGGGAAAATTGGTTGTTAAATTAGCATTGTATGTTTTCTGTTAATTCTTTCTTTCTAATTAATTAAGTAGGGTTTGGGGTTTTTTTGTTCCTTCCTCTGAGCCTTTCTATGAATGTGCACGTTTCAGTGGCTGTATTGGCTACACTTCCCATCCTGGGGCTCAGCTTTCCTCAGAGAAGCACTCTGCTATGGAGCAATGTGGATCCACCCAAGCATGCACCCCCATGCTGCACCTCTCCCAGGTTTTCTCCCTGGGGAACCCCTGCTCCAAACCCTTTCTAGAGGAATACTGCTACCCTCTTTAATTTCTACTCAGCCCTCAGCAACAGTGAGTAAGATCATTGCTTGCTAATAAGGTGTAGCCTTTGAGCCCTGCCAGCCTCGTTAAAACTCCCAAAGATACGCTTTTCCCTGGAAGAGGATATGTTTCAATACTCGGATATGTCTGTAATAACACTGCTGCTTTCTGAGATCCATTTCTTCCAAAGCTGTGCTCATGTAGGGCTGGGAAACTGCTGATCTCTGAACCAAGGAGACTTTGGGCAGGCGGGCTGTGACAGTATCTGGAGCCCAGAAACCTGGGGTTTGATATCAAAATAAAATCTCTCTGTATCACATTTGAGTCCTTTCTTGTAGTCACCCACTGTAATTTTCCTGTACAATTTACCCTGTTGCTTGGGCAGCTGAATCCCTAAACTTCCTTTGAAAACCATCCAGATGTGTTTCCCAGGGGTTTAAGCAGATGTATCTGTGTGCGGGGGGCACGCAACGGCATGCTCCCTGCTCTCCACAACCATGGGTCCCTTTTCACCCTCTTTCACGCTGGGATTAACAATCTGTTAACAGCAAAGAACAGGTTGAGCTGTATGTCTTTCATACCTTGTGGGGTTTGATTTTATTTCTTAAAATTCTCTGTCCTGTTGTGGTCTCTCTATGCACTCAGCTTTCTTGCTTTCTTCACTAGAAAGTTGCGCTCTTCCGATGTAAGGGCAAGAAATAGAGGAAGCTTTGTTTGAGGAGTGAGGAGTTAACAACGAGGACTTTTCATGATGAAAACACCCAAAAAGAATCCTCATCTATAATCTAACCAGCATCTTCAGTCCATGCCTCTGAGGATAAGCTCGTTCTGTTGTAGCGGGTAAACCAGCTTCATTCGATGCCATTTGATTGTGACGACACTGCGTGCCTGTGTGTTGTAGGTGTACGTATGCTGAGGTGGTGGGGTGAGGACCCAGGACAAGGTACTGGCTTCAGAAAAGCCTAGAAGACTTGCTTGGATATGAATTGTTCAAGAATTGTTTATCCTGGAGGCTTAGACTACACAAACCAGTAATTTGTAGTGGCTGAAGACGGGTTCACAGCCTGGCTGCGTACTCACTCAGTCCTTGATTTAAATGAAAAAATTGGAGTTTGTGCATGAGTGTCCATTTTTCTCCTTTCTGAGCTTTATTATACTTGATTTGTTTATCTCAAAAGAAATACTTTCAAGATAATATCTGCTCCCAGTTGCTCAGAGGAGGAATTTGAAGAGACACATGACCTGCCATGACAATAGACGAGTAAGTTCAGAAAAACTTCACTGTTCTTCACTCAGGATGTAGGTGGCATCTGTGAACTAAAGACACTTCTTTTCTTTCTATAGAGATCATAACTTTTGTGCCCAAAACAGTGCTGTTTATAGAAATTGTTGGAGAGTTTCAGTGCAATGAAAGGAATGGGGCTGAGCTCCAACAGTAAAGGCCACAAGTATGGTTCTTGAAGATGTTTTTATTCAGTGTTTTCTCTAGTGTATGCATGGAAGAAGTGACATGGCATTGACTTGGTGGCTTTTGTACAGTTTCTCAAGTATGTTGCTGTTTTAAAACCCTATTATTCTATTTTTTGATATAAGCAAGTTTAATGTTCTCTGAGGCATATGACTCCTGCTCATAGTGGTCTGTGCTGTGACAAAGAACCTTCAGCTGAGATAAGGACCCTGCTGTGCCAAAACAGCGAAGGTCAGCCCCTTTTAAAAACTCAACAAAAGGCAAGATAGAAGCAGAAAGAAAAAGTGCTGCTGGCCTCCATTTGCAGATAGGCAACTAAGGGAGAAATGAAATATTTACATGGAGTGAGCTAGAAAGATTGGCAGAACTGAGAACTAAAGTTACAGCCTCTGAATCTGAACCCAGTCTGAAGGGTGAGATTATGACCACAAGCACTAACATCTTTATTTTTATCTCCAAGTCAGCAGTATACCTACTGCACTATTTTGCCATATTTCCTCGGTTGTATCTTTATTCTTTTTACTTGCTGCCACGAGGAGAAGAATGTAAGTCAGTAGGATCTCATGTGGAAACTGGAGACTTGCTTTATGCCAGCATTGCTGGAAAGAATTTGTCTGAAGAAGAATTACAGCTGCCCATAAAATATGTGACACCAACAACCCTTCTCATCTGCAAGCATTAGTTGTGCATTGGGAAGAAGGGGGTGCTGGGATACTAGACTGCTTGAAGGATATGGGGTATTCCTTAAGGGCTTAAAAAAAAATCTGTCATTGAATTGCCACCTAGAGAGTAGGATTATTGAAATCTATGGAAACAAAATACAGTGAGATGAATACAAATAAAGCTGTCCATATTAGTTTAATTTCTTTCTCAAGGATCTTTATATGCAAAATATGATGCTCATTATTGTAACGCAGGCAGGCTCATTGCTTTGTTGCTTTATACACATATGGATCAGACTTTGGTGGCGTCTCAAGACATATTTTAAAGAGCCTCAAAAAGGTCTGTTCTTTATGTAACTTGCTTTCTCTGAAGGAAGAAAGGCAAGTTTGGTGGAAATACCGTATTTCATACGATGACTAGTGGCCTGTTTGGAAAGCAAACAAAAATGATACCAAAACCCACAAGTGTTCAGGCGTATGAGCCTTTCATCTCCAGGAAATCTTTAAATAAACATTCAAGATTCTTCAGTTTGCTAAGGGCCATCTTCTGCTACATAAGCAAAACAGCATTAAAATCTGTCACGGGCAGCCAGTGGGGAGAAAATTCTCATGCAAGTGAAATTGGCTGTTGCTGTATTAGCATTTTGCTTTTAATCGGTACTGTGGTTGGGAGTGAAGTCCCCGAGTTGTCCCCATTCATGGTACTGTGGTTCAGCTCACAAGACTGCTCTGGTGCCACCACAGTAGCCAGTACTTCCTTAGAAGACTAGGGAAGGTGAAGTTGCTTTTTTCCAGCTGTTCAGTACCTGTGACCTAACAAAGAGGCAATGGGATGCCGGCTGCGTTAATTAGAGAAATAAGAGAAGTGAGACTTAGGGGTAAAATTGAGGCAGACTTGCAGAATTTCAGCCTGAAAGAAATACGTGCTTGAGCCTGCCACCTGGAAAGAGTGCTCATGGAGAGACGTAAGAAGGATGTCAAAGCCTGATTTGCGATGGTTGCAGAAGGTAAAGCTGAAGATAAAACTAGATATGCATACAGTGGTTAACATGATTGCTGCATTGGAACCACACTGAAGTTCTGCAAAAACTGGGTTAGAAAAACCTTTAAATACTTGTACAGGGAGCAAACTCTGGAAATCTTATCCCTGAACTGACAGTCTTGAAACAGTTTCAACTGGGAAAGAACTATACTAATTTTTGAGAAGGTTATCCTGGGTCTAATATGCTGATTCTTAGGGTTTTTGTACTTAAATATAGGGCCACTGTCTAAAAGTTAGATCAGTGTGAGACTGCATAGGCATTGCATGATACCAAGAAATGAGTCCCTAGATATTTATAAATAAACTCTTGGTGCGCTCCCATTTTCCTTCCTCTTGTATTTGCTATTATCCCACGTGTGAGCCCCCAGGCTTTCTGTACTTTTTTATAGAGATTCTAGTAGTAATTCTCTTTTTCTGAATTTTATTCTAGAAGAAAATAGTTCAGTGATACAGTGTAATGCTGGTTAGGTTACAGCTAATAGCCGTAGCTGTTAACCTCACATGGTCTTTTTACCTCTTTGGTAATAACGTATCTTTAAATTGAGTGGAGCAGTAATCCTTGAGATATAAAAGTAGAAATCATTTAACAAAGGCATTCTAAAATGATAACCTTAAAAAGTCTGTTATTGATCAACATTGTGTAATATTGTCAATGTCTTAGGCCTGTTACGAGGTTTGAAAAGTGCTACTTAATCTGTAAAAATAACGTGTCGAATATTTGCGTACCCTGCTGCCGCAAGCATGCTTGTATTGTACTTGAATCTTTCAAGATTATTCTTCGGAAATTCTAAATTAAATAAAGAACAAGGTCTTCTTTGTATAAATGGTACAAGAGACCTATTTTAATAACACTTGAACAGTTGTTAAGAACACTTAGTTTTACTAAATGCATCTACCAGAAGAGACAAAATTGACTAATATGTACAGTTCATTTAGAAAGGAGCATTTCAGGTCTCATGATGTTAAAAAGAATCAGATGGGAAGATGCATTACTGCTCTGGTCCACTATGAAGATAAATGTATGCATTGTCTCACCACTGTGCAGATGCTCTAATGTAGGGATGATGTTCTTACCTGCCACTGTTACCTTTGTTGATTACGAATGACTATATCCTTTAGCGTGAAGTGGGACAATAACCCTCTCCTTTCCTTTCCTGTCTCTGTTACTTTCAGTCGTTCTGCACCTTTGTTGAAAGTAATACAGTGCATTTTTTTTCTTCTGTGGGGTTTTACAACAGAAGTAGACTTCACAGGAAGTTACAGGGGGTTACAACATCCGTCATTAGATTTCTGTGTTCTGAACAAGTAATAATCGGTTAAATTTAGCTGTCAGAGTTTATATATTAGGGAGAATTAAGGAGAACTGAAACTGCAGCCTTACAATAACAAATGGTTCTATACTAGAATAAGATATTGAAGAAGAATAAAAAATGAAGAAGCAAAGGCTGAAATAAAGCTGATCGGAAAAGCTGTGATGATTATCAGCCTGATGATGTGGCATAGCTTTGTTTTTCTGTTCTCAGTAGTAGTAACACTTGGTTGCTTTATCTCAGGGTGATTTTCTGGGGAAAAAAAATTACTCTGGATTTTACTTCCATGACATTGTAGTTGAAATTTGGAATGATTACTTTCTTAATGGCTTTGCATCTGCTCCTGACCTACAGTTGTAGGTGTCATGAAGAGTAAATTACGTATGATTTAGAGTTCTGATATTGATATTATCAGGTGAATGGCTGCACAGTGTGTCAAATGTAGTGTTTATCCTTAGATTTATTCTGCTGAACTTTATTGTTAGATATTTGGAGATTCAGTTTCCCCATAATGACTTATGCTGACTTTGGAAGACATTGCGTCTCTGATGATCTCGTGGGTACTGTTGTTAGTGAGAAGAGCTGTTTCGTTTGCTGTGAAGTATATCATGTTGAGCTATACATCCCTGGATGATGAATTTCTACATGGCAGAAATTATAGGGGATGGTAGTTTCTTTTATTGGACCATCTGATTTAGTTGGAGAAAATAGGCAAGCTGTGTGCATTGCAACTCCTTCTTCAGGTCTTTGAAAAAGATCCTGAATGACAGGTCTTCATGTTCCAAACATTGTTTTTTTCCGCTTGTATCTGTTGATCAATTAAAAGATAACTTGTCTCTTTATAAAGCTTGCCTTGATTAAACTGCCATGTCTGCAATAAACGACAGCTTCCTACTTTCAGCCGTTGCCGTTCAGGACACATACCCTTATTTTCTTTGAACTGCCTGAGCTGAAGTTACTTTCAGCTGGTTTTGCTTTGTGCCTAGTTCTCCCTTCACATTTTTTCACTCTGGCTATAGCCAGAAGGGCTGACTCTTCTACCTAAGCTCAAATCCATCTGTGCTAAAAACCCGATGAAGCAGTTGAGCCTGTGATTGGCTTTTCAGTTTATCTTGTTTCCATCCCCTGAGACTTCGCTACAGACCTTATTGGTAGCCAAAGTATTTATGTTGTGGCCTTGCCATACATGATTCAAACAATCTATTTAAAGCCTGGTTTCATGCTCCTCAGTCAAATCACCTTGGCTTCAGGGGCACACCGCGCAGCTTTGCATCCTTGTGAGGGGGATTTTCCTAGGGCGGGTAAGTCCCTTTCTTCTTCGTAGCATTTGCGGGTTTCTGTCAGTTTGAATGTACCTCCTTCCTCCTGATCACCTGCTCCTCTCAGAGCTTTGCCTATGCTCCACTAGTAACTTTGCCACCGGAGCCTTTCCAGGGCCGACAGCAGCGCACACAATGGATTCAGTGCACAGGAAAGCAGCAGCGGTCCCCGCACATCTGCCGCCTTTGTCACCTCTTTCTGGTGTCCGATCCAAAAGAGCCTTCGGATAAGACTCGCCTCTCAGGGGTCGCGGTCCAGGTGGTAGCCTCAGAACCTGGCCGGATGGCTTTCTGCCTGTTGCCCATGGGGAGGGGAGCAGTGCTCAAGCAGGAGACTTCACTGGAAACTCTAATGGTCCCTCTCTCTACTGTCTGGAGAGACTGGCTTCAGCCAGCTCCCACGGGCCTGCCAGGACTTGACCAAGCTGGCTGTAGTGGTTTCTGTGGAAGACCCATGCTAAGGAGTGACTCAAGATCGCTCCTACCAGTGGATGGGCTTGGGGCGTGTGTGGAGTTACAGCACGTTGTGAAGAACAACAAGGTTTTTTATGTTTTTTCAAGACCACTTTCCTCACAGGAGAGACACATTACAAAATCAGGATTCATGGTTGTTAGCTTTGGTTCGAAACTTTCTGTCATCAGACTGTCTAAAGGGGCTCTGCTTATGTCATTTAACACTTTCCCTTGCGTGGTAGGAAGGTATGCAAGTATTTGCAATTCAAATGTGTGCAAAGTGACGAACAGAAGTGTGGCAGAAAATTTATCATTACCAGTTAGGAGCAGAAATGGGTTAGGTGCCTTGAAATCCTGAATTTCGTGGGCTTTAATATCATGTATTACTCTCTCATTTATTCTGTTTTTATAAAGAATACACAGAGAACTTGCAAGAGCCATCATGTAAGGTTTTTTTTTTTGTTAGGGTTTTGTTTTTTTTTTTTTTGCAACCACTTCAAGTACATTTTACACTTAAAATTCTCCCACTACTGTTCCATAAAACTAACTTTTCCTAAGAAAGGACGTTTTAATACTAAAATAGTGGGAGGGGGTTTTTTCCCTCTAGTAAATTTTTTCATTTAGTATTAAGTTAGTAACCCGGAAGCTTGGAAAATTTTCTGAAACAAGAGTTTTAAGACAAACACGTGTTAAACTTCACATATCATGAAGAAGGAAATACTTAGGAAGAAACCTAGACATACCAGTTAAAAGGAAGATGTGTCTGAGGTGTGGAGTGCAGATAGGCTGAAAACTTCTACAAATTTCTAAGAAACTTAGAGTTTATGTTTCATCTAATGATTTATTACATTGCCAAATAATGTTTCTAATATAACTGATAAACCTTTCATCAATTATTACAATGTTTGGTTTTCACACTGAGTTTCTGTGTGACTTTTGTCTACAATATGCATTATTTCTATCATGGCATCCAAAAAAACAGCTATGGCAATTCAGCAGCTCAGGCACGAAATCTTCAGACTTTTCCCTTTTCGTTACATTTGGTAATAATTTGTGTGTGTGTATAGATTCCTTTCAAAATAGTTGTGAATATTTTTAAGCTTGAATTAGTTTAATCTGAGAAGGCCAATGCCTGTTGGCTGTCTGTAGTAAAAAGGAAGGAAGAACGTGCACATAAAGCTCATTTTCAGAAACTAACTGGTATTGCCAGCAAAATTAGGACCTTATCAATATTAGTTTAGTCTGAAAACTTGTGCATCATAAGGATGTTTTCTGCATGGTGAGAGAAAGTGGGAAGATCGCTGGGTGCAAGACGGAGGAGAAGCGGACACGCAAATAAGGCTGTCTCCTTTTGCCCCTGCAGGCAATGTTGCATGCATCAGGACTTTGCGTACTGCGCAAGGTCTTCTCCTTCGGTACTAAATCTGCCAGCTCAGTAAATCCCAGACATGCTTAATTATCCTGCTCATTTTTCTGGAATAAGGGAACTGGGAGAGGCACCTGGATCCGTCATGGGCTGCAAATAACATCTGCATAATTTACAACAGTTACTGCAGCGGAGACTCCTTTCCATCCGCACTGGGCGCTGCTTGCTCGCTTGGAGTTGGGGAGCATCGGTTGGCATAGGGCCAGCACGTGGTCGCAGAAACGTGTCGTCCCTGTGTTGAGGTGTAGTCCTACGTCCTATTGAAAGTCCTGAAGACACAGTGTCAAATGAAAGTGAATCTGAGCGCTTGACCCCTTGGTACTAGTGGCTGAACTGACCATAAAATAAAATGCCTGATGAGGTTTTAATAGCAATTTAAGCCAAGAGTTACTGGTCTCTGTTCACTTGTAGGTCCTCTTAAAATTATCCTTCCCTAACAAACTGGGGAATAGAATAATAAACCAAAGGCAATCTGTATCTAGATTCAGTTGCCTTCTAATTGTGCTTTTATTTTTATTCCCCTTCAAAACCTTTCCCACGGTGCTAGGGGCTCGCCACATTCATTGTAATGTCTGCGGCAGAAGTCTCAGAGCAGTTCCATCAAACCTTCACACCTTTCTCATAAATTAGCAGTTTAACAGTGCAACGATTTTTTTTTTCATTCAGAACTATCCCAGAGCCATCATGAAATGACGGCTGTCTCGGGCCCAATTTCGTGGCCTCCAGGGTGGAGAGGTGACAGGGTCACGGACAATTGACATAGACTGACGCACAATATTTTAGACAGAGTTCATGGCAGCTTTCCATCCTTATGGTGCCTCATATACCCTGCTTGTATTTTTTCCCTTCATGCAGAAATAAAGCATTCTCATTTGTCTGACTACTTTAATTTGAAATAGCTGGGGAAGACGTCATCAGGGACAGAGACATCCTCGTATATTGGTGCAAGAAATTTACAATAATTTTTCCTTCCTCATTGAAATCCTGATCTGTGTGGTCTTGTAGTGAACATTAGCTTTATAGCTGACTTCACAGAGGATAGAGCATTAGATCCTGAATGAAATGAAGGATATAGGAAGAATATGGCTTAAGTCTTCTAAGAGAATAATGCTCAGGATTTCTTCAGGTGCTGTATCTGCCTGAGGAGATGAAAGATAAGCAAGGTAAAACCTCACTGGCCATTGCAGCATTGCTAGTTATATACTGACATAATTGTTCTTCATAGATGATAGAAAAGAGACACTTGGGACCACATCTGAACAAAAAAAGTTAATTTCTTCATGCAAGAAGTGTTTGGTTTTACTTTAGGGGTAAATGTTTGGACTAAATGGAAGTGAGCAAGAGCATTTTACATCTGATATCTGTGCCATTTGGGTGGCACAGTTGAAACGCTGGCCAGTTTCCTTTGAGAAAATCCTCTACAGATAACAGGAATTAATAGTTGATGAGATTTTTAAAAAACCTAATGGAACTAGAAAATTATTAATCAGTAGAGGTTCTCATCAATACTGAAACACATGATAATGTTACTCAGTTTTCTAGTACCTTCCTTCTTACAGTTGTCACCAGCTTTACATACATGAATAGTTTCACAATGGCAGTGGTGGCATCATTATGACTATTATTATTAATATTATCAGCAGCAGTATCCCAGCTCTAGGCATGCTGAGAAAAACCAAATAGCTTGCCCAGCATGATATAGACTGCAGCTAAGAAAAGAATTGCAATACTTTTGGTTCAAGATCTTAGAAAATCTGTGGCTTTTCAGAAAGAAAAATGTCTAAAACTATTACTTAAGACAGCATAATAATTTTTCCCCTTGGACCTTTTGTTACACAACCTTATGTGTTCCCATCGTGCTGCTCCATGTTAGGAGAGCATGTGTATTTTTGCAAGACTAGGTAGGTCTCTCATAGTTTGCAAGTGTAGTAGTGCAGTACTGCAGGCTGCTGCTTCTTGGAGCAGCCAGTATAGCCAGCAAATCTCTTTTCTCCTGAACATTATATGAAAATAATTGAGGCCAGTCCACTTGTTTGGCCTGCTGATTTTGTATGCAGACATTGAGTATTAAAACAGAAGCTGGAAAATTGTAGTACAGTCTGGCAGGAGTATTCCATGTGTGCTTGGAATGTGCTTTTTCGCCCTGCATTGCATAATGTACATCATACATTATATAATATATTTTTGAAATATGGATTCAGAATCAGATGATACTCTATTTAAAACCAAAAATGTGTTTCCTATTGACCCACTGGAATTTCCATCTAAAATAAGCCAGTACTTTTGTGATTGTTCTGCATTGAGATTTTGAACTCTATATTGTCCTTACATTTAAGGAGCGTGAAATAATTCACAGGCCAAGTACTTTGTGGAGGAATCTCAGGGTCAGTACCTCTACATCTTAGGCCAGACTTTGCTTCAAACCTTGGCCTGCAATGCCTGTGCTTTGAGTTTGCTGTTAGATATGTTCATGTGACAGTATATGTCTCTGTATATAATGATATGAATCAAAGGTGAAATTTGTAAGGAAAGAATATGGAAAGATTAGATTTTTTGTTCCTTGGTTTTATTTCTTTGTGAAGTATTTGCCTGTATGTTGTAAAGAAAGAAATTATTGCAAAGAAAAGGACGCTGGTATTAATCAGGTTATGTTTTCCTTGTATTGCTGTTGATATGTGGCTTGAGAGAGAAAAAAATTTGGAAGACGCTGAAATCTTTCTGCACAAGGCAAGATGTAGCCTGATTGCTAGGCATTTGATATAAATAAGCTTTAAATGAAATAAATTTGTGAAGCCCCATTAAAGTTGAAGATGTGATCTAGAGAGTTTTGAAGTGATTTAAGGAGTAGTCTTCCCTCATCTCAGTCACTGCATTTCACCATGTAGGTACTTGTAATATTTCTTCACTCTCACTCTCCTAGAGATAATAGAGAGAGAATGAAATACTTAATGTTTTAAAAAATAAGAAGGGGCAAAACATTCACGTCTTTTTTTTAATGTCCCTTCTGTATCTTCCTATACCTCTCTCTATATACATAGTATCTCTCCACAATCTTAGTCCATATAGTATCAAAGACAAGAGTGAGCAAGACATTTAAAATACATGTTTAGGAGTTGAATTCAGTGAAGCAGAGTTATCATTAAAATAAGTGTGATGAGCCCCCAGAATGTCAGAAATGAGACAGACCCACTAAACATCAATGTAGAAAGCCACCTCGCCTGCCAGATGCATTGCCCATTTCTTTGATGCTTATAATTTTAACGCTGGTTTTGTAGACAGTCTTAAGTATGTGAATTCCATCTTTGATGGCATCAAATTGAAATTTTTTACACCAGTTTTCTCTGGTGAAATTACATTTCTAAAAAGGTGCAGGATGGTGATTCTTTGAAGGACCCTAACCAGCTTTTTTGGAAATAAAATATAGAATTAATTCTTTTCTTCAGTTATTCCTTTGTGAACGTCTCTCTAATACCCAGCATTTTTAAATGTTTGTGGTAACTTAGTCATTTAAGTGTTGCAAAGAACAGCATCTTACAGCTGTGTTTCCTAGAAATCACCACAGAAATCAAAAGGTGACGATTTAGTGTCCCGAGAAATAATGTTGAGGAACAGAACAAAACTGCATCCGTCCAGTCTGATCACAGCAGCTCTGCCACAACTCTACCTTTCAAGAAGAGTAAGCAGGTACTTTGCTGTATCACATCACGTGAACCTTAGTCACGAGACGCTGTAATTTTTCTTTTATTAATGGTATTGTGGATGTGTGCTTGTAGAAGATTTTTTCATTCCGTATCTTAAGCTTTGACAAAAATAAAACTGAGGTCGTGTTTGGAAGTCTTGAAAACATGGTTAAACCAAAACTCTATTCTTTCCTCTCAAATGTGATGTCTTTCAAGCAACCATTTAGCAACTGCAGTATATTTTAAAGACCTCAAGTTCT
Organism: Rhynochetos jubatus; assembly: GCA_027574665.1. Taxonomy (NCBI): domain Eukaryota; kingdom Metazoa; phylum Chordata; class Aves; order Eurypygiformes; family Rhynochetidae; genus Rhynochetos; species Rhynochetos jubatus. Next base: position 57,520,267 of record CM050648.1, read on the forward strand.
TACTGTTAGACGTGCATATCTGTTCATATCTAAATAAACATGCTCATCTCTTTTAACTGGTTAATCCCATTTTGAAGCTCCTTAAGATCCTGTGTATCAGTATCAGAGGGGTTGTGTTTTGTTTAAAAAAGGTAACCTCCTCAAAAACCCTTGTACATAGGTCTTCTAAGGAATTTTTTCTTACGTCTCGTATAACCCTGATCTGTTGTGAAAGGGGCTTCCTGCCCTTTTGAATGCCCTTTTATGAGGGTGCGTAGTCCTGCCAGCATTGCTTCTGTCTTCCCTCTCTTAGGTGGTAGAGCACATGAAATAATTTTCTGTCAACACAAAGCTACTGCATGGTGTTTAAAAAGGGATACTTCAGTATTATTTCCTCACTGTTATTAATTATAACTTCCCTAGTTAGTTTGTTCCCAGTCCACTGTAACATGAAGCAGCAGGGTCTTGTGCAAGTTGTTCCTTGAGTACTTGAGGTGAACGCTTTTTGTTCAATGTTTTGTTCAGTGTTTGCCCACTGGAAGCCGCATCTCAGATGTGAGATGCGTCAGACCTTACAGACAACAGGTTTGGTGCACAGTCTTACTTAAAATGTGCTAACGTGTTCACAGTGTTCATTTAATTGTAGCCTTCATTATTTACCAGTGAAGAGCTGAGAGCTTAATTGGGCTAAGATAAAAATCAGGGACCCCTATGTAACACTACTGTAGAGTTTCACTCACCTTTGAGCTTGATCTCCAAATACTTCCGTGCTAGATCGGTCTTTATTTTTTAGCTGTTGAACTTCCTTTTTCTTCCTTGAGGATGTGTGATCATTCTTTTTATTCTCATCTATCTGAACACAGTGCCTGCAAATCATAAAATGTTTTTAATCTGCAGCCTGGATTTTGGAGTGATCGCTTCTCTGGAGAAGTAGTTTTTGTATGTTAGTATAACATTCAGTAGTAATGTATTTTAGGTTTTAAAGAAATATTTCCTAATGATAAGGAGAATGAAGCTGTTGAGATGGCTTTTCTTAGTGAATCAACATATTTTTTTAAGCTGAAGGACCCTAAATTAGAGGGATGTGATGGAATACAAAGAAGCTCTAACAAGTATTTTATTCCTTTGTTTTTGCTTGAAGATTTGTATCATGCTTTATTAACTGGCTTTTTCTCTTTACCATGAGCTCACTATTTGAAGTCTTCTGAGGAGAGACCAGTGCTACAAAACTGACCTTGGTTTAATTATGTTGGCTTATGAAAACACAGAAAATTATCTCTGTCTCTGAACATATTAGTAGTAATGAGCTGGTACAATATGACAAACTACCTTGCCCACAGTTAGAACACAATTAGCTGCTGTGGAGTTACCGATGCTGTGGCTGGTTCTTCTCTGGCTGGTATGGTTTTCGGGTGGTGCTCTGTGTTCAGCGCATCACTTTTATAGTTTTTAACATGCTTTAGCTTGTCATCGATACACTGATAACTTGAGCTGTAACTGGAGATTTGTCCTAACCCATCTCTCGTCCCCACCCAAAAAATTCTGTAGGGCTCTCCTGACAGATATACAGTGGCAGATTAAAATTAGATGGCTGAAATGGTTATCGCTATCAGCCACCTACCCTGTCTCTCTGACAGATGTTGCTGTCTCAAGGCTGGCATGGCTGATCTGCATGTCAGCCACGGTAGTTTCCCATCCAGCGTATTAAGATAAACCACAGACAGAAATAATGTCGAGAAGAGCCCAGGGCTTGAGCTAATGTGTCAGGATTTTGGGGTGTGGTTTGGAGGTCAAACGCTGCTTGGCTCTCAGATGTGATGCATATTTTGTCAGTAAAGTCAGCTTCATCTGTCAGCGGTCCCCCAAGCTCAGGTCACACCTGTACACGTGCCTTGGCAGACTGGCATTTCCCTCAGGTGCAGCAGGCACCGGCCCTCCGGTGTGAACTACACGATGCTCGTTTTGCAAACTGTCTTTAGGAAGGGGCAGGGATGGTGAACTTCTCCAAGCCAGCGGTGTCAGCAGGGTGCGTGCCAGGCTGTGCGGTTCCCCCCAGGCCAGGTGTGGAGGTGTCAGCTGTGAAAACGAGCTCTTACCGTCACACCTGGTCATCCTGGCACCATCCTTCCTCCCTTGGCGCCCCACTCCAGGCTCTTCCCTCCTCGCCAGCCCGCTGCTTACTCAGCGGCGTGGTGCTTGGGTCGCGGGGACTGCCCAGTTCAAATGGACCTGAAGTAAGCTTCCTTAGTTTCTCTGCCTCCCTGCAGAGAAGTGGCTGTGTGTGGATGGGGACCACAGCAGAGCCAGCCTAAAGCGTTTGGCTATGGGGACGCAGCAGTCCAGCTTGTTTACATGGGTTCTCACATGCAGGGTAGTCGTGGCCGGAGCTCGTGGCCTGGAGGCTCTTTTTATATACAAGTTTTGTATCACGTCAGGCTTGTGCCTTTTTATGAGTTACTTTTTCACTTGCACGTACAGTGTATCTGCAAAGTTGAATGTGGCTTGGCGAAGGAAAGCCGCTTGCTCTGTTTTTCTGTGCCGTAAAGTTTCCCAGGGTACTGCATGGATAGACTCGGCGCCGTCCAGCGTCGTGTTAATTGTATGTTCATGTTCACATCCAGAATGTACTGTCATAAATGCACCATTGCTTTTTAAATCATACAGTTTCAACAACAGAAGGATTTGTATGCTAGAGATTTCTTTGGGTTGCCTGTATCAGTGTTTTCTGCAGTGTCTACTTTGTAAGCACTGAGGCTGGGGAAATTATGAAATAATCTTGGCTAAAGAGCTGCTGTGTACGGTCAAATACTTGGCTGATTTTTAAACAGAATTGTAGTGTGAAAGAATCTTTATTGAAACTGTGCTGCTTAGGTTGCTAAGTGAGGCACTCTCAAACCATAAAATACTGACTTTACTCTTCATTCACATTTCTTCCCCCTTGTCTGTCTGTCCTGCGCGCTGAACGTTGGGAGCACTCGTGTGCAAAAGAGGGGTGTCTGGTGGTTGTAGTAACTTGGCAGCACAGATACCTGAAAGCAGAGTGGGAATCTCATTTGAAAGTGTGGAGGAGCAGGGCCCACCTTAATCAGCCTCTTCCCATGCCATTCCAGTGTGGTTTGGGCTGTTGCTCCAGCAGGGCTCTTGCTGGAGCCTCACGGTGTCTGCATCTTTTAGTCATTTTGAAGCGCTGCCAGAGATTCTCCTGACACAGACAATGGAAAGATTTTTATTTTTATTTTTTTAAACGGTTTTGATTTCCATAAAAGCAGAAGAGAATTTCCTAGGACAAAGAAAAGGCCATTCTGTAGCCTTGAGAAGTGTTCTTCCCGCTCAGTGTCCCAGACCTGCTGCGTGCGGCCAACGTGGGAGGGATTCTCCAAGGCGTTTATAGTGGAAAATGTTAGGCAAGCTGAATGACCGCCAGCTCTGCCATGTGGAAATGCGTATAGGTGAGCGTCTGTATACAGTTGTAATGCAACACGTATTTGGGAGGGAGTGTTCGTGAAAATTGGCTGGAAGAGAAGGCCAGGGAGTAGAAAAGAGAAATTTTCTAATAGGAAAATTTTAATTTTGTTTAATTTTTAAAAGGTTTAGCCATATACCTCCAGCCTTCTGGGAAAGGTACTAAGGTGAATAAAATGCGTGACTCCTTTTTTAGATAGAGCTTCCAGAATAAGGACTGGAGAATTAAGTAACAATTGATACATGGCAGTACTAGTTTGTAAAAAAAGCTGTCTGTGCTGTACAATGCAAGCCATTGAGAGCAATCTGTTTGGCTGCACTCTATGTATTATTTTGCTTATAACTTTTGTTAAGTGAACGCTGAGGCCCAGTGACCTGAGTTAGACACTTTTAGATATTTGGATTTAAGGGGAAATCACTTTTAAAGGACAAAAACTAACAGTGACAAGGTATTTACTACAGGAACATGCAAGTCTCTGGAGATGTGGATTGGAGAACATGTGACATGATAAAAAACTTGTCACTAGTCACACCAGTGTGCACCGCACAATTCAAATGCCATTGAGAAATGAAAGAACTCTCTTGTCCATTACAATCTGGAATTAACGTTACAGCAGAAGCTCCGTAACTGTCCTGCATCTTGAAACATAGTAAATACATTAATTTCTCCTACATTTTCTGCGTGGTATGCATAGGAAAATGTGTAAAAAAAAATACTGTTAGCAGTATTAGCTTGACATCTTCTGAACAGCCACCTGAAACATGGTATACTCTTGCCTGCATCATACATTACTTGTATGGGAAGTCAAGTTCTTGCCTGTATTCTGAGACCCCTACTTGGTTCAGTAACGTTGCACAATTGCAGATGAGAATGGTATTTATGCTATATTTCAGTACCTCCTAGGAGAGCTAACTGAAAACAGTTCCTGTCTCATAGAGGTCATAGTCTTCAGTAATCTGACCTAATTTAATAACAGAGAACATAAAGATGTAGCTTTTTCCCACCACTCATCCCATTTCCCCCAGCCCCTTGGTCATCCTCGAGTGTTGAAGTAACTGTTGTGTCCTCATCTGGGACCATTTTTAGGACAGTGATAAAAACTTAGTAATGCACATGTGAAGTGACGTGATTTAGTCTATATTTCTCTGCGTTCAGAGAATTGTGGTTTTACCTGATAAAATGGTCTAGTCTTGAGCTATTTGCTATGCAAACAACATTCCAGATAAAGAACAAGAAGGTGCTACAGTAACGGGATTTGTTATTTTACATTCCTCTATGTATGCAGCCCTCTAGAAACCCGGTAACTGACATTGCTTGTGATTATTAAAGATTTCTGAAGATGAAAACCAACTAAGATAATTTTGAAATATTTACCATAATTCAGGAATTCTTTGAATTATGATTAAGGCATTAAGAAAATCTCATTTGCACATATCCTTTACTTCTCATCTGCACTTGCCCATAATAATGACATTGCACTTGACAAAAATTATAAGGTACATATTTAATGTATTTTTAATCGTCTCCTCATGTAATTTCACAACTAAAAATGAGAGTGTCATTAGCTGAGTCACCAATGCGCCGCCTTCATACTTGATTAGGAAAACTCTGCTAGTACGTATAGAAAATCAAGGGGCAGTGGGGGCTCCCCTTGGGGGTCTGCCAGGGCAGGGCCTGGCAGCTGGGGCCCATCCCACCACCCCAGTCAGGAGCAGGGTAGCCAGCAACACTAGGGCAGCCCCAGCTCTGGGCATCACACACCTCCCTGGGCTCAGGTGATGGGCTGGGACGTCAGCCCATGGGTGTACCTGGCATGCCATAGTGGACCCCACTGTGCCACTGCATTGAACTGGGAGACATAGAAGGCCTTCTCATGGCTTGTGGTGTGGAAACCCATCCCTTGTAGGTCATTCCTTCTCAGGAGCTGGAGTGAAGGTGTTCCTTGTCTGCCACCTTGGCAGCTGCACGTGCCTGCTGCGGCATTCTGTGCTCTCCTTTCTGTGGGCTTTGACCCAAGCACCTCTGGGGTCAAAGTCAAGACCGTGGCTCTGTTGAGTTGTTGGCATTCACACAAGTCCCCGAGCAGGGGAGCACAGGCCATGTAGTGCTGGGGGGGATGTTTCTGCAGAAGCTTTGTGGCTGCAGAAGCTTTGTGGCTGCAGAAGGTGTCAGACGGGGATGTAAAGGAGGCTTTACACCAGCACGGCACGGAGCAGGGGATGCAATTCTTTGAGTTTTGTTGAGGAGTTCTGGCATTTCAGTACTGTGTGGGCATAAACAGGCAGCTCATTGCCAGGTCTGGAAAAAAGAAAGTGGGTAGAAGGGCAGAAAATAAAAACCTGTACTGTGATACTGCCTTGCTGTGTTGCAGAAAGATAAATGTTCACAGAATCACAGAATGGTTTGGGTTGGGAGGGACCTTAAAGATCATCCAGTTCCAACCCCCCTGCCATGGGCAGGGACACCTTCCACTAGATCAGGCTGCTCAAAGCCTCATCCAGCCTGGCCTTGAAGACAGCCAGGGATGGGGCACCCACAGCTTCTCTGGGCAACCTGTTCCAGTGCCTCACCACCCTCTCCATGAAGAACTTCTTACTGATATCCAATCTAAATCTCCTCACTTTCAATTTAAACCCATTACCCCTTGTCCTATCATTACAGGCCCTTGTAAAAAGTGTCTCCCTCCCCAGCTTCCTTGTAGGCCCCTTCAGGTACTGGAAGGTGCTATAAGGTCTCCGTGGAGCCTTCCCTTTTCCAGGCTGAACATACCCAACTCTCTCATCCTGTCCCCATAGCAGAGGTGCTCCAGCCCTCTGAGCATCTTTGTGGCCTCCCCTGGACTCGCTCCAACTGGTCCATGCCCTTCTTATGCTGACGGCCCCAGAGCTGGACACAGTACTCCAGGCGGGGTCTCACGAGAGCAGAGTAGAGGGGGAAAATGGTAAATAACACAGAAAAGATCATCCATGAAGGTGGCAATATAAGAACCTTTCCTTCATTTGTCTTTGTGGTGGCAAAACTGGTTATTTGGGTGAGCCTGATGGTCTTTGACGCTACCTTGGTGAAGCTTCTCTAATTGAGATGAGTGCTGTGGTGGGAACTGTTTTCTCCTTTGTTCTCAAAGACCTGCTCAGGGGAGCTGCTGGTCCCTGCTGGGAGGCTGTGGAGGCTCACTACATGGGGAGGATGACGGCTGAGTAAAAACCAGTCTCTTGAATTCAGTGCAGATGCGAAAAAGTTTCCAGTGTTAATGGAAATTCTTCTCGTAATGCCCCAGTAGACTCAGGAAGAGGCCTTTCTTTTCACACCAGAGACAAATGTATATGAGGAAGGAAGGTCACGGACAAAAACCAACCCTGCTGGCAAATCTCAAAATAAAGGAGGTCTTTCAGTTGTCTCCATGGTGTCTAATGTAATTTTGTTTGGGCTAATAATTAAGGTAAGCTTAGTGAAGTGTCCTAATGCCCTGAACTGGTGAACTGAACAGTGGATTTCACTACCTGTGCGTAAGAGTATTGTGTTTGCCTCCTTTGGCTACTGGCATGAACAGTAGGTTGTTAAAGGGCACAGCTTCGGGCTTTGCCTTGAGAAGAAAATGAAAAGATAATTCCTGGATAAGCAAGCGAGCATGGGGGACTGCAGGAGGGTAGCAGCTCTGCAAATGAGACTGGTTTTGAACCAGTAAGAATCTCCTTTCCATCAGCCCGGTGTTAGGGCTGCAGTCTCCCCTGGGCAGAGAAGGTCTCTCAGTCTCCACGCTGCGTGGCTCTGAAGACAGACTGCCCTGTCCTGCATGAGGCTGTGGGCAGCGAGGACAGGCCTTTGACGGTGGCTTACAGCTCTGCTTCTTACTCTGTGTAAGCTGATCCGCTTTTATTTTTGCTGGTATTCTGCTTGACATTCTTTTTATGAAGTGTTTTTTTTTGTTTTGTAAAGACCTGTTTATCCCTCCCTTCCCTGCACCAGTGGAGGTTTATTAGATCGCATGGCAGCCTGCCATCTTCCTTATTAACCAAGCTTTTTCCCAAATAAACATGCTCCCTGTGTACACAGCCTCCTATTTATGATTTATTTCCCATTATAAAGCTACAATCTACAATATTAAAAATGATACACAGGCAGATGTTTATCAGAGGTTGAACAGGGTTTTATTGTACCGACTCCAGTATTTGTGGTTTCTATTTCTTTAATCTCTAGGGAAGTGTGCTTCCTCCCACCCTCCCCAATTTACTACTTCTGCCTCTTATTACCCTTACAACAGGTGATAATGTCCTTTACACATATTTTCTTTCGGTCTGTTAGGTGTTGCAATATAAACAGGACTATGAAGAAGTATGATGACATACTTAAAATGGAATCTTTGTGTAAGAAATTAGAAATTAGTCCTTTATTCTGGAGATCGAGACCCACCCAGAGGCAAAGAGATTGTCTCCTTCCACTTACACGATGCCAGCAGGGTGTTTGATCACCCTCTGCTGGCTGTCCTGCCAGGGCTGCCACCGGGTCGCTGGCTTTTGGGAGGGAGCCTTTACACTTCAAGTCCCAGACATCATTTAGGATTTCATTTTGTGCATTTGAACTGTGTTACTGCAGTTTAACCACAACAATTTGAGATCGCTGGCTGCGTATATAGTTTTTTTATTTTTTATCCAAATGGATGCCCCTGGGTCAGATAATCATCTCAGACCCGTTAAATAAGTAATTGTGACATGCATCGTAACGGTGGCCTAAACCACCATATTTTTTCAATATGACACTTCGTTGCTTTTTTTTTCCTTTGGCCTGTGGTTGGACTTAGATTACAAAAACAAACAGCACTTAGCTATAATTAAAAATGCCCTACAGTCAGTGGGATGACAAAACAATGGGAATACTGTTCATATGGATGAAGTCAAGTGTAAATGGAGTCTAAATGAATTAAGTTGAATGCAAGGATAAAATTAGCTTGTTGGGTAGTCACAGAAAGTGTAAAATAAGCCTACCCAATACAGCAGATCTTGCAATTTGCAATAAAAAACTCTTAGGAGAGGAGGTTTTGGTATCATGAGGCAAATCCATCTTTTGCTGTTGCATCTGAAACATAACCCTCAATTAACGATTTGAAATGCAGTCATATATAAATAGGTATTTCTATGCAGAGAGTTTATACATACAAGCATCTACCTTGAACATATGAGCAATATTCTTATTTATACTGCTTGCATAAGGTTTATAAAAATAGGAAACAATCACAATAGTATTGTTAGTATTCTTTTTTTTTCAAGGTAGTCTAGTTCTACCTCAAAGTATGTTTATTGAAACTTCAGGTTGAAGAATCAGTATATTGGCAAGATAAATTTTTTAAATTATACTGCAGACATCATTATGAACATAGTAAGACATAAGAAGGGCTGTGTTTTTTCCACCTCCAGTAGCTGTCATCTTGCTTCAGATTTAGCTCTAGTCAGAGCCTTGCTGACCAACCTACTGATGTTTCACTAATTGCCACTTGAAAATGGAGAGGAAAACTGCCTAGCTTTGAAACATTATTTATGAAAGAAGGATCATGCTGGTTTGTTTTCAGAACAGGAGCTTTTCTCCCTCTTCATGTCTAGACAAGACAAATACAAGACTTTGTACTGAAAAGGGCTCTCTGGTGTGTCATTAGGCACGTTGGTCTAGTCTGGACTGGTCTGGATGTCCCTGTCGGAGTGTTTTGAGGTCACTCCTAGTATTTTGGTACTGTGCAGGTTTACTTACTAACTTTCAGTTTGATGATACTCTAATATTTGCTATATTTGCTTTCTACTATCTCCCTTAACCTGACTTTGATCCACCTTGCTTTACAACCTCTTTGAGTTTTAGTAAAATCACACACTTTAAATGCAGACTGACTTTAAGGTACTGAATTTTTATTTACAAGTCACAAGTACCTGATGCTAAGTGTGTTCCGTGTTCAGAAATACCTGTGAATAATAATTTGTCTCTTTCCTACAATACATTTTTCCTTTGAGTATTTCCTTCAGACTTCAACAGAATGTGATGATGCAGGCTAAGTTTTTCACTTTTGTGTCCTCCATTAGATAATAAATCGTGTTAGATTTGGAAGTTAATTTTGCACATGCATGTGTTGTGGGTTGATCCTGGCCAGCAGCTAAGCACCCGCACAGCCGCTCACTCATCATCCCCTCCCACCCCGCAGGACAGGGGAGAGGATAGGAAGAGTAGCAGCAAAAGGACAGTGTTAGTAAGTTAAGGAAAGAGGGGAAAAAAACAAGTCATGCAAAGGCAGTCACTTACCGCCTCTTACAAGTAGACCAGTGCCCAGCTGAGTCTCTGAGCAATGGGAAGACACCAGATTCACAGAGTGTTCGGGGTTGGAAGGGACCTCTAGAGATCATCTAGTCCAACCCCCCTGCCAGAGCAGGATCCCCTAGAGCAGATCACACAGGAACAAGTCCAGGCGGCTTTGGAAAGTCTCCAGGGAAGGAGACTCCCCCCCCCCCCCCCCCCCCTCTCTGGGCAGCCTGTCCCAGTGCTCTCTCACCCTCACAGGGAAGAAGGGTTTCCTCATGTTCAGGTTGAACCTTCTGTTTTCCAGTTGATGGCCATTGCCCCCAGTCCTGTCACTGGACACCACTGAGAAGAGCCTGGCCCCATCCTCCTGACACCCACCCTTTAGATATTGATAAGCATTGATAAGATCCCCCCTCAGCCTCCTTCTCCAGGCTAACCAGCCCCAGCTCTCTCAGCCTTTCCTCATAGGGAAGGTGCTCCAGGCCCTGGAGTACCTCCATACCCATCATCATAAGATGATTATCTCAGTGGCCCTGCGCTGGATCCTCTCCAGTAGCTCCTTGTCCTTCTGGAACTGAGGAGCCCAGAACTGGACACAGCACTCCAGGTGAGGCCTCACCAGCACAGAGCAGAGGGGGAGGATAACTTCCCCCGACCTGCTGGCCATGCTCTTCTTAATGCATCACAGGATGCCATTGGCCTTCTTGGCCGTGAGGGCACACTGTTGGCTCATGGTCATCCTCTTGTCCACTAGGTCTCCAAAGTCCTTTTCCCCAGAGCTGCCCTCCAACAGATCAGCCCCCAACCTGTACTGATACATGGGGTTGTTCTTCCCCAAATGCAGCACTTTACGCTTGCCTTTATTGAATTACGATAGATTTCTCCTCGCACAGCTCTCCAGCCTGTCCAGGTCACTCTGGATGGCAGCACAGCCTTCTGGCATGGCCACCACTCCTATTTATTATTGCTGAGCGTGATCCTATATGGCATGGAGTGTCACTTTGGTCGGTTGTGGTCAGCTGTCCTGGCCATGTCCCCTCCCAGCTTCTGGCCCACCTCCTGCCTACTGCCTGGGAGTAGCAGAGTGAGAAGAAGAGAAAGCCTCAATGCTGTGCAGGCACTGCTCAGCAATAGCCAAAACACTGGTGTGTTGTCAGCACTATTTTGATCACAGATCCAAAACACAGCACCATAAGGGCTGTTACAAAGTAATTTAACTCCATCCCAGTCAGGCCCAGTACAGGATGGCTGCTTTCTTGGCAGAAAGATTTGGCGGGAGGTCATGAGGCAAGATGATTTTGACAGCACATTCCATTCTAAAATAAACACAGAATTCCTGTGGTATTGTGAGCAACCTTCCAGTCAGTGTAGGCACATCAACAGGGGATGAGAGGCCTGATGACTCTTTCTTTTATGCACCTTGACAATGGCAATATTCATGTCTCTGAGGGAAGGAGGAAATAGCCATGACATTTTACAAGAGAAGTTGATTGAGTCTGTTTTTTGAATCCAAATTTCCATGTGGTCCATTATCTAGGAAAAAAAAAAACCAACCTTAAAGCACAAATTCTTTCCTCTGGTTAGTCCTCTTATGGTAATGTTAGTTAAAAACTGGAATTTTAAGACTTTAATAGAGCTACTAAAAATGTAAAGCTTTATTTGGTTTTTTGTTTGAAGACTGTATAATTTGGTGGCAAACAGAAACCTGAAGTTCTTAGCTTTAATTGCTTTTGAGTTGACATCTTGCTTGAACATTTTCTATCAGCCATGGGGGAAGCGTGGAAAGCTTTACATTAGGACTCAACACAAAGACACAGGAAAGAATTAAATACCGTGGCCAAATAATGTACCAAACATTCTAACTTCAAACAATATGGTGTTTGATATTCGTCTTTCAAATAAAAGCAGTATGTCCTTTACCTCTCTGATTTCAACCTGTGTTATATTCCTCATTTAAGATACCTGGGAAGTTGGAACCCTTTCAAGCCAACTTTTCTAATGTTCCAAGACAGCTCAGCTCTTTTCTTGTTCCAGTTTCTTACTTTCTGAAGTTGCAGAAATGAGTCCTAAAGCGTTGTAATTATCAGATTGTTAATACTGAGGCTGATCTAAGTCTGCCTTCCAAAAGGAACTGCTAACGACCTTCTTAGTTCCTAGGGTTTCGAAGGCATATTCTGTTTGATTATGAATTTTTTCATACTCTATACTAAAACCAGAAACCCTAAGCCCTTAAACCGCTCTTTAGTTCTTTCCTGTAGCAGAAAAGGACAGGGTGACAAAGGAACAGAGAAAAATATTTTGTTTGTACAGTATTTTACTGAACAGTTTGAATAGTTCAAGTACTATGGGTTTGGACTGAAAAAGCTTAAATCTTGAGGACTTTATTTAGGCAAACACTCACTGATTTTTAAGTGCAGTTGGACCAAAGGAAATAGAGATCTTTTCCACAGGAAATGGTTGTTTTTCTTGAGTAGCATTTTATGGCTTTTATTTATATTCCTAAGTAGCATTTTATGTGTTACACATGTTGACGCATATATTTTTGCACCAGCACACTCTTGCTGGTATGTGTACCAAAATGTCATTAATACTCTTGTCGAAGGGTGTTCAGAGTGAAGTCTGCAAGTCACTTTTACCTACAAAGCAAATGCGTCGAGAAAAATGACTTCGTTCCCTTTCCCAATTTTTTGCACATCAGACACATGTGGGTAAGTATCACACCTCAGTAACTGGTTTAGGGGCTTTTTGGAATTAGAGGTGCGGTCATCTCGGTTCAGAGTGAGCCCAAGTGCTGCTGAGATTAAAGGAGGGTGAGTTGTTGGTACTGTTGAAGATGAACAAATGCTGGCTCTGTGCTGGGAAGGACCAGAGATCATCTGTCTGAAGCAGGCTCACCCAACCCACACCTAGGGAAGCCCTGGGTTCAGGGAATTGCACTGCTTTCATAAACTACTTGTGAGTGTTTCTAATTCTGTCTGCTTTGCCTCTGCCTGTGAATGACAATCATCAGGATTTGTCAACGTGCTGGAAGTGTAATCATTAAACTGTAATTTGTCTAGATAAAGCATGTCCTCTGCTCTGTGTGTGTAGTGTATGTAACTTTGGAACAAGCTTAGTGAGAAAGCGTTTTTATAATTGCATGTATATTTTTGTGAACATTTCTCAATTACATCTCAAATCCTCACTATAAAGCTTTGTTTCTGGAAGTGACATTTAAAGGATCAGTTTAGCAGAAGGGCAATGGAATTTTAATTACCAGCCATAGTAGTCATCCTTAGTATGTAACGCCTTATTTAAATACTGACGTAGTACAGCTTCAGGCGGAAGGCACGTCAGTCAGACTGAAGCCCTGGCTGACTGGGCTCTGAAAATTAAAGAAAAAATATCCAAGATGACAAGGCACTGGGCTGTAATTCCCATACAAAGCCACCACTGGTTAGCGCTTATTGAATCTTCCCAGCAAACAAAAGGCCAAGGATGGGGGTAATGTTATCCCTGTCAGAAGGGGTGACTGCATAGCTCTACTGTGGGTGTAAAATTTGAGTGGGAGATGAGGTGAGGAATTTTTCCTTGACTTTTTTTAAGAGCTAGAGATCAGTCTGGTGAGGTATCTTACACAGGATGTTAGCCAGCCTGCATCCTTTTGGATGAACTTGGAAGAAGTTCTTCCCAGAGAGTGTGGTGAGGCACTGGAACAGGTTGCCCAGAGAAGCTGTGGATGCCCCATCCCTGGCAGTGTTCAAGGCCAGGCTGGATGAGGCTCTGAGCAACCTGGTCTAGTGGAGGGTGTCCCTGCCCATGGCAGGGGGGTTGGAACTGGATGATCTTTGAGGTCCCTTCCAACCCAAACCATTCTGCGATTCTTTTGCAAAGAAAGTGGTAAGAAGGAACTTGAAGTAACAAAGATTTTATTTAAATACTTGACCTCATAGGAATTGTTCTCATGACTGAATCATATTTAGGGGAAACCGTTCCTTTCTTTGTAATGAACAAAATGTAAAAAATCGCAGCGTGCCTGCGTGTAGCATTCAGACACTTTATAGAGGTTTTGTAAGTTTACTGACTTGGTAAAGCAACCTGGCATGTGGGAGTTCGGTGTGCAGACTGAGCGCTTGATTGTAATTAGTTGGGAGACTGGCAAATTGGCTTTGGGAAGGTAGTTAAGGAGTAATTGTTTGTGTCTGGACAGGATGGTTCCTGGTTACAAACTGTACTGTTGCCTTACAGCTGATGCTGGTTTACATTGTATAAGACTTTTTTTAATGTGGGATAATTATTATTTTTATTCATAGTCCTGTCTTGCCCCAGAAATATAAGGTGCCACACAAACATGTGTGAGAACACAGTCTTTGTCCAAAGTGAATTGTCATCAACATGAACTACAAAAAATAGTGTCTGTTTTTTAAGAAGAAGTTGAATTTCCCCAAGTGGCAAATCTGGTTTACTAGATTCTGGTGGTCTGGAATGTGTCATGTATATATATACATGGAATGCTTGCAAACGCTGTATTATTTATTTTGGGGCTGAAGTGCCAAAGACCCATCCACCATGATAACATCTACTTGAAAAGGATTGCCTTTAATATCAGTCTTTCTAGCAGTGGAGAAAGTAAGCACCAATTTCCTCACAAAGCACTGATTTCTTCACAAATTTTTGTTTTGGTTTCTTTTTTTGCCTTTCAGAGTGCAAATTCACCTGCGCCAGTGGTAAATGCTTGTATCTTGGTTCATTGATTTGTAACCAACAGAATGACTGTGGGGATAACAGTGATGAGGAGAACTGTCTGCTTGTAACTGAGCATCCACCTCCGGGCATCTTTAGCTGTAAGTACTGGCTCTTTGTGTGCATCTGTGTATGTGTGTGTGTCGAATATGTCTGTCTGCCTCAGAATTCAGTCTGTTCACAAACCTGGTCTGCAGTAGCATATCTGGGGGGTACGAGACAGAGGAAGTAAATAGGGTTTTTCTCTGAACCAGCAGTGATTTGTAACATGTTTTCTCCTTGTTTCTAAACCTGGAAAGTTGTAGTTATGCAAAGGGAGTTTGTGCTGCAGATATTGAGGTTATACTCATATGGATCATATGTAGCTTCTGCGAAAAAAAGCTTAATATGTAAGTGATTAAATAATTTGTTTTCCAATGTTCTAAAAAATATTTTATGCTTTGTCTGTGTGACAGTATTTATATGCTGTTAAGACTATCAAGAAAGTTGTAATCTTTGCAGTCATCCTACCTATTAATCAAATATATTTTATTAGTGCTGAGATCAGCATCACTTGATAGGTCACTGGGCTTTTGTAGGTATATGTTTAAAGTAGCTTTAGTTGCTATTCTTTAGTGCATAAGTACCTCACACAGAGTTTATCAGCAGAATGGCTCTCTTAGTGCTTAGCCCTCAGTGATGTACACTGAAATCAAACTTTGATTCTGGTTTTGTATGTTCTGCTGTCATTTATTTTTAAACCACAGTTCAGCTTTTTAGACAGGGGAGAAATTTTCCAATAATGCTTCTGGTCTAGTACAATAGAATTGCCGTTACCATTACCTCTCTCTTTCCAAATGGTTGGGTTCTGCCAGTACTGACATCCCTCAGCACGCTGTTTCACCCCTCGTTGTGACTGCAGCTTAGGAATATCTCTCTTGTGTTACTGTTAACAGTAGGAAAGTGGCACGTATCTGTGATTTTTGTATGAACGCGTGTGTCATTAAGCAGGACAGAATCACTGGGGTGGATTCCTAACAGCAGATGGGGTCAGGTGTTGGATATACACCTTTCCTCCTCTGCCCTCCAACTGAACATGTATCTAAATCTTGTACTGTAAATGTTTTCAAATCTTGTACTACTTCGTGGTACTTCGGTACCTCTGCAGTGATTTCACAGGCTTTGAAATAATAATGGCTTACATACACTTTTATGTTGTTTCAGTTTATTTTTGTTTTGATTTGGGGTTTTTTCAGAGTGGTATTCTTTCCAAAGCCCCAGGACTAGCTGTAGGCTTTGGTGATGTGTCGAGATCAAAATGTCACATGTTCGTTTGCCCATGAACTTAGGCTAACCTTGGCTTTTGAGTTTTAAGCATGCAAAACTTATAAGCGTATCTTCAAGGTTCAAATCGAGGAATTTTTTTGACTGGGATACTGTATAGGTATTCTCTTAAACCAAGGCAGCACAACTCTTTGCCCAAAAGGAGCCATGAAAACCACTGTGGTAGCAGATGGAGGGAAGGACTTTGGTGACAAGCAGCAGTTGGGGCATCGCAGGTGGGGAACCTGTGTGGCTGCAGTGCAATGGTGGCACCCTATCAGTTCCTAGGTGGAGATCCTAGGTGGAACTCCGAAAGCCTCCTTCAGCTGGAAGAGTTCAAGAACATCAGAATAGCTGGGGCAGGTGGTTTTTGAGTACTTCTCCATCCCTGTGGCAATCGTGGAGTAATCACAGCAGCGTGCTGGCACCGTATGCTTCCCTTTTCCTCCAAAGGCCTTTGGACTATAGAAATCGTTGCTTGCCTGATACAGGATCTGCAGACTTCCTGGTCTCCCCCTAAGCCACATCCTTTCCTTCAGACAGGGAGGTAGGTCAAGAACGTGAAGCCAGGCATGCCTGAAAGGGAGCAGCGCTGGTCATCCGGCAGGTCATCCTCCTCTTCTCTAGCCTCCAGTCATTCCGGAGCAGCCTGCTTCAGCCTGGGAAGCATTATTGGACATAGGGGAGGCTTCTAGGAGCTTCTCATAGAAGCTACCCCTGCAGCCCCCTGCTACCAAAACCTTGCCGCGCAAACCCAATGCACTGCCCACCTGACAGTTGCCCTCTGGGAGGGTTTAAAAAAAACCCTTAAAAATAAGTACCTTTACATGAATTATGGTTTTTTCTTAATTCTGTTACATTTGTTCATTTTCTGTGACTCCTTCTAAAATATGGTGTCCAATAGTCCTGCTACTTCAGACCTCCCCAGTGCTGAGTGAAGAGGAATAATTAGGTAAACAGACTATTAAGTCCTTCAAGAACTATTGCAAATGAGGAGTTCATAGAGGAAATACTTGATTTCTTGCTAGAAACATTTGGGAGTGTTTACTTTTTGTTTACCTTGTGGCAGAGAGTGTGGTTCATTGTTCCTTGTGTTTGGGTATGTTGATAGTGACTGTACTTTTTTGTAGTAACAGGGACTGTGGGACAAGTGCTGGTAAATAAAGGGATTTCTGTTTTAAATAAAACTCCAAAACCCAGTGAAACAGGGTCCTAATGAGGAAACAAAGAGAAAAAAGATCAAAGCCATATAGAAAAATAATGCAACCATAAACAGTATTTAAAAAAATGAGGATTAGTGATATTTATTATGTTCTGTCTATTAAGCAGGCTGTTACATGGTAGAAATCAGTATCGATTGGTAGTAGGAAAGAGCATTGTTATGAATGTGGCAGTTGGTTGCATTGGGTTATTGCAGCCTTGAAAAATGTTTCTAGAATACTTGTTGAAGTGAGGTCCCCAGGCCTCAGAGGGATGACATGTCGAATTAAGGAACTTGTGCATGCTTTTGCTCAATGGTTTTAATGGGGATCCCTACCAGAATACACCAGAGTATATGCGCTTGAAATGTCCCAGCTGACGAGGCTACCTCTCAACACACATATTCATTGGCCTCTAATCGGTGACAAGAAGGTAATACAGCTCTATAAGAAGAAAAGGAGTGTTGAAGAAAAAAACCCAAAACACAACCACTTGAAGAATTTTAAAGCAGGAATTTCTTCCTGGTCAGTATTAAGTATCAGCTCTATTCTTGCATCTTCTTGCTTGTACACAGTTCTTGAATGGGCAGGAAACTGTTGAAAGAAGCCACATGGAAGTGTGTGCTGGCCTGCATCTGAGCAGGGTGGCCTGTTTCTCCTTAGGTCTGCTCTTGTCTTTACCTGGAGCACATTGCTGTGGTATGCCTTCCCCTCTGCTGTTTCTTCAAAGAACACCTTTCTTACACTACATTCAAACCTCCTATCCTACTCTGGTGGCAAGGATAGTCATCTCATTTTCCAGTAATACATAGACTGCCCCCAAATGATGTCTAAATAAATAAATTTTCATATGGAAGTTCTGCTTCAGTTTATTTAAGCAATATGTGCCATGGTAGCGGTAGCCCATATTTCCTGGCTACTGATGCATTTCTCATTTGTGTTCTTGCCAACAGCCAAATCCAGAATGTCTCATTGGAGCTCACTATTTAGTTTAGTTGCAGGAACAGCGGTATAGAAAGATTTTTTTTTTTTTTTTTTTTTTTTTTTTTGTGGATGACCTGCTCCCAGGATCTCGTGATTATAGCAGACACTATCTCATTGTGTTAGAGGAGTTTAAATTTCGAGGCTTAGTTTTCCTCTCTCCTTGCTAAACTTATCTGGCTATAGTGTGAAGTTTGTTAATTCAGTCTTTTAAATGTTGCAAATGAACTTAGTAATATCACAGAATCATAGCATGGTTTGGGTTGGAAGGGACCTTAAAGATCATCCAGTTCCAACCCTCCTGCCATGGGCAGGGACACCCTCCACTAGACCAGGTTGCTCAAAGCCTCATCCAGCCTGGCCTTGAACACTGCCAGGGATGGGGCACCCACAGCTCCTCTGGGCAACCTGTTCCAGTGCCTCACCACCCTCTCCAGGAAGAATTTCCCGATATCTAATCTAAATCTCCCCGCTTTCAGTTTCAACCCGTTACCCCTTGTCCTGTCGCTACAGGCCCTTGTAAAAAGCCCTCCCCAAGCTTCCTTGTAGGCCCCTTCAGGTACTGGAAGGCTGCTATAAGGTCTCCCTGGAGCCTTCTCTTCTCCAGGCTGGACAAGCCCAACTCTCTCATCCTGCCCCCATAGCAGAGGTCCTCCAGCCCTCTGAGCATCTCTGTGGCCCTCACATGTGGAAAGTTAAATGACACATGTACTTCTGCAGCCCTTTGGTTTTATTCATTTTCCTCTGCTGACTTGTCAGTAGGGTTTCCCTGTGCTGCTACACGAGCAATTTAGTCTGTGTAGCTCAGAGAAATTGGAGGGCAGGCGGGGAAAATCCACACCTGCTCCAAGGTGTGTTAGCGTGTGACTTCAGAGAGCACAAGGTGCAAGGCAGCAAGCTGGTCAAAGCGTACACGCTAAGGCGTTTAAGCCGAACATGTTAACAGCTTGCTTGGTTGACGCTGGGATTTTTAACACAGGTTTGGTGGTGTCTGTTGAAGCGTACATCCCCCTCCTCGGTGAGGACACTCTGGGGTTACTGCATGTTCCCCCACTGCTAACCTCCTGCAAAGTAGCCCCCGTCCACTTTCGGTAGGTCCACTAGCTGGTTTTATTTTCATCAACTGTGAAGACTTATTGATTGAGATAATGGAAATGACTGTTCTTTTAACACGACGTGGAGGTTGAGGGTATATTTATCGGCACAAAGCCACAATAGGAAAAATGAGATGAAGAGTAGGATTTTAAACATTGCAGACTTGGCCTTGGTGGCAGCTTGCCGCTCCGTGTGACCTGCAAAATTTGGACTCCGAGGAATTGAAACAATGTGCCTGCTTCTAGCAGGACACAGTTCATTTGTTCGAGCATTTCCCTTTGTTTTGCAACAAACGATCAGCCTGCCTTGTCCTGCTAAAAGTAAATTAGATTTTGAAATGGGAAGCGTAGCCTGTTGTCTGTTTGCAGACGGCAGTATCCAGGTCATGTCTAATTGAGAAGGGTTGCAGTGGTGCAGATTTTGGTTCTTCGATTGTTTGGTGGAAAACAGTACAGGTAGTTACCTCTGCTGTGATCTGTGTGTCTTCGTGGGCACATGAAACACAAATATTGACATGCATGAGAATTTGAAGAAGACTGAAATAAGGGAGAACAAATCCTTCCTGTCGTGTGAAAATTATGTCTACATCAAATTTCAAGTTGTCAGCATTGATGGAGGTGACGTGCCGCGGCTGTTTTGGCACAGAAGAGTTTGCAGTAGGAGTTCATTTTCCTCTGCAAGGTAAAAAAACCCAAACAAATCAAATATATAGCTCTCCCTTTCACCACCCCCACCCACTCCTGTCAGCTCTGAGCCTTGTAGGGATCTGCAGGGGGCTGGAGAATGATTCTGTTTTAAAAACAGAAAGCTCAATCAAAGGAAAATATTTTGTTTAAAGAGACCTTTGGCATCCCCCTCTGACTGTGACACCGAATTTGCGCAGATAAAAACAACCGCTTAGATTTACATTTTGATTGTGCTTCTGCTTTCATGTGTGCCGGGCTGTCCCACTTCAGGTGAAATTTATCCATTTCTTTAAATATTTAGCAGTCTAGCGTTGATGTTAATGAAAGTCTGGCACTGCTATTTTGAGCATTGCAACAATGATAGTAATTTTCAGTGTCAGATTACTGCTTCTCGGAGGAAAAGGGAGATGGGAGGAGGGAAGAGCTGGGGGAAAAAAAAAAAAAAATTGTTTCGGGTCTAATAGAGTTTGTCATCAGCCTGGCTGTGCCAGACAGATGGATCATGAATACTGTCTAGACGCTCTCTGCCTGAGTGGAGCTGTGGTCTCTAAGGACAAGCAATGAGACGCCGGCTTAAGTGACTGGGGAAAGTCGGGACGTGCTCCCCTCTAATCAGATAGTGATCCGGCCTGATCCTGCCCCGCTGGTGCTGGGAGCCGCTCAATACCCATCTCGGCCGAAACTTGGCTATTAGGGGGCTTCGGGGGGGAAAGGAGAGGGATGGTGTTACGGCGCGATTGATTTCAGCTGCATCTGCCCAGGGACTGCCGGGGGATTTAGCTGGGAGTATAGATCTTGTCGGGAGAGGGGGGGGGGGTGTATTGGGAGAGCCATCATCTGGCCATAAAGCACATGCATAAAACTGCGCCGTCACCTGCGTTTATTGATTGGTTCGGTCACAGTATGCGCTTGAAAACGCTTGTGTGCTTCCTTACCTTTTTGCGATTTGGCCCACTTGTTCAGAAGGATTCATCTCTTCTCCCTAGCGGGGGCTCCCTGTATCCCCGGCGTAAGGTGAGGTCACGCGAGGCTGCCCACAGCTTGGGAAGGAGAAGCTGTGTTACCCAGGTGAGACCCGTAGCCTGGGGCAGATCTTTGCGCTATTTAGCGATCTCTCATGCTGTTACTTGTCCTTTCTTTCTCACTAAGCACAAGGAATGATAAAGGAATAAATATTTCTGATGTAGGCTGAGCGAGAAATATTTTTTGACTGGTGGAGTTACAACAAAAACTTTATCCGGTACATATGCTAACGCTTAAAAAGCAAGAGGTTCCCTGGGTTTTGTGTTACAGACATAGCCTTAGTTCCGTGTGCATATAACTAAATTCTAGCTAGGTATTTTCATTTAGAAAATTGGGTTGGTTTTCAGCCTGTAGTGCAGTCTTGTTTCTCAAAGTGCTATAAGCAGGTTCTGGGCTTTGTTTTGGAATCATTTCATCGTTGCATGTTTTTGAAGCACATCGTGGAATGTTAGCAATTAATACGAGCTTGAAAATTTGAAAAAATAAAGCATGAAGGTGAATTTTCTGTTTTCCTTTAATATTTTGTATGTATTTTTAAAAATACTGTATTTCCTGGTTTTTAATAAATGAAGTAGGATGCTGGTCCCCTCAGTTCTGTCATAATAACACTGCAGTGGAATTCAGTAATGCTAGAGTTTACCCGTTCTTCATCTGGAGCCTTACAGTATTAGCAACGCGGACAAACCAGACACACACGTACGTGGCCAATAACAACCATGAAATATGCTGGTACAACATCAGGTACTTGCGTCTGCTTACAAACAGGGCTCAGCTCGGCTCCTGGTAAGGAATTTCCATTTCACAAAGTTTCCAGCTGAACATTAATCATATTTTTGCAGTTAATGAGAAGTAAAAGCTCACAGTGCCCTGCAGATGAAAATGCGGGAATTTCAATAGCTGTGAAATGCTCTATTATTCATTTGCAAAGAATGTAAGTCAGTTGTAGCACCTCTAATGAAGATCTAGAAGCAACATTTGTTAGAACTGTTTGTGTTTGTTCTTCATACACATTTCATTCACCCCTCCTTCAATTCCTGTTAGCTTTTAAGAAACTTCATTTACTACTGAACAGTAGGGTTTGGTACCATTATGCCTGGTAATGCTTTCGCTTTCTCCTGTTTCTTTTTTCTGCTACTGGTTTCTTACAGATGCAGAAGAGAATTTTAAGTGCTCAAAGTGTATTAAGACTGAATTTTATGTATTTGAGAGAGTGCCTAAACTTCAGGCCAGAAATCTCAGAACAGTAGTGCCTGGCATGATGTGACTTTCTGTCTTACAGGTATGCCTGGCTCTACAAGAGGCTGGAGCTCCTTGTGGACCACTGTGGGGAAATGGTTTTCCCACAGGCTCTGAGGGCACCCTTTTTCAAACTGACTTCTCCAGTGAAAGTGCACGGTAGCAAAAATATTTCATCGGTGCAGACCTCAAACTAAAGTACAAAAACCACGGCACAGTATCATACCACTGGGGAGAGGAAGAGAATAAACTGTGAGATTATTATTTTCAGACATTATTTCACATAAAACTAGTAGGGGCTCAAACACGACATCAGAAATTATACAGAGTGGAACTGAGCACGTCTGTTGATTTTATTTTCAGTCCGCATTAGTAAGCGTTGCTCTCTACATTTTCATTTGCTGGGGTCCCACTGTACGGTGTACTAAGAGCTGTGCCTGGCTAAATCTCTGTAAGTTTCAGATGCGGTTCCAAAATCCTCCTGTGTGAATTTTAAAGCCACTGCTCTCCCTGTCATTCATCCAAATCACATTGGTTATCGCTGGTAAATGCTCATTAGGAACACTGCGTTTGTGCTGGGCTTGCACTTGGCTATAATTAAGCTTAGAAGAGCAGTGACAAACTACATTTTCATTACAGCATTGGAAGCTATTCAGGTACTTGGGTAGTATGAAGATTACTTGTATTTTCATATGACTTACAGTGTTTCCAGAGAACGTGCTTTGAGGTAGCTTTTTCAAAAATAAAAAAATACTGTAAAAAACGCCTCCCAGAAAAGGCACCTAGAGTGAAACTAGACGACCTTCCATCTCTAGGAATGCTGCAGACTGTGACGTTTGATTGCTTTTCATTCTGTCATTCTGCAGATGCATATCTGACCCTTCTTATCTCCAGAAACTCTTCATCTCCCTGATGAAATGAACCACCTGAATTTTTCTTAAGCAGGCTCATTTTCTCCTTCTGTTTTAAGGTAACGGCTGAGATGAAGGTGAATTGGAATGTTGCTTGTACGTTCTGATACAAACAAATGCACACTGAAAATTTCCTGTTGCTTGTTGCTTTGACCATTAGCGTGCAGCTATTTTGCTCAGACTGGAAAGTCTGAGAAAACCCTATTTTCTCCACAGTTTTGCAAGTGCTCGAAACCGAAGTAAGCCCTTGTTGTCCCCTGTGGTTGTTCCTTCACTTGTCCCTGTGCAAATGTTTGCGCAGCCACAGACATTTGAGTTGGAGATCTGCTCTGGTTCTGGGGAACTCCGAGAAACTTCCGCTCTGTTTTGGTTAGTGTCATGCGTTTGATTCTGTTCTCAGCGCTGTGCAAACCTGTGCCAGCACAAAGCAGGGGGCAGTACAAGTGATTCCATTCAGCGGTGGCTTGTCCTTGGCCAGTTTAAGGTTCCCATGAAACGGTAGTGTTATTAAATGCCTTAGTCCTTGCCTCACTAAAGCATATTCTTAAAGACCTTTCCCTGAATAAGAGAGAGTTTGGGAGTTAAGAGCTAATTATTGTTTTCCTCCTTCTCCCCCCATGCTGAAAATCTTGTCATTTGTCACTCTTTGATACGGAGAAATGGAACAGAAGAATGAAGCATCAGAAGGGGTCTCGTGTGACTGCTCCTGGGCTTGGGTTCATTTGGAATGAACCCATCCTAGTAGAATGTAATATAACATTTCAGTAACAAAGTCCAGTTTGGCTTAAGACGTAGGGCTTTATTGGAGTATGTTAGCTAGTGAAACGAGTTCATAGGAACAGCTGTCCTGGGTCAGATCAAAGGCCCAGCTAACCCAATATTGAATCTGGCACTGGCCAGTTGCAGATGCTAAGTGAAAGAGTATAAGCAAATTAGATAAACAGTTATGCTTTTCCCAGTAAACCTGGGTCCTTGGAGGAATGCTGCACTGCTCTGCACGAGGAGCATGGGATCTCTGTCCTGAGAGAATTCGGCATTTAGAAAGGGTGGGAACTGAGGTGAAGGGAAAATGTCTCATTTCATAAGTGTAAGAGCGCGACAAGATCCATCGACCCTTCGCTAACCAGTAGATGTGTGGGCACGGTGGTTTCTTCTATATTCAGCATGTTAAGGCATTTTGAATGTGGGACACAAGCTTGGAAGTGCTGAATTCCTGTCAACCTGAAAGACTATTTGCCTGGGTGTTTTCACTTTTTTTGTGAGGAACAGATATTTTTAATTTCTCTAAGTTTACTGCTTTTTTTTTTTTTTGAGCGGTGTTGAGGATTTTGTGGTCAGGATTTGTGGACTGTGTGACAGCTTTATATTTAATTTTATTTATATTAATCACAGTTCCTCTTGTGATGGAAGTAGGCTTAAATTTGCTTGGATGTTTAAAAAACCAAATGCTCACAAAGCCTGCTGCATGTAGGAAACAGTTGTCACCTGTGACTGTGTAGCACACTGGCATCAGATACCGTGGGAGTACGTGTGTGTCTCTTGCTGCAGGCTTGCACTCATTTTTGCTTTACTTACATGCCTGTGGTTATGCAAACGTAAGGAGTGAACACAGACTGGTTAGCATTAAGAAAAATATCGGCAGCATAGAAAGATCTGCACCTCAGCTCCTATGGAAACATAAATTGGGATTTCTATCTTTGTTTAAAAATACCCACTCTCTTAATTGCATGTTTAGGGTTAAAATCAAGGCTAAAAGGTTTTTTTCACATTCTATTTAGCCCATAAATGAGACAGTTGACCACACTGAGCCACTGTTAGGAGCTGAAGGAAAACAGATCAGGAGCCTGAGTTGTTAAATTAGTTGCATTTTGAATGTGACAGGTGACTTTTCTCTAACTTAACAATACGGTCTAAGAGTCTAGAGAGAGATGTCTGTAACATGTTAGTCCAACCGTACATGATAAGATCACAGCTCTACTTATCTTTCCAGCATTATTACTGCACTGGTAGCTTCCTCTTTCCTTCTCAGATTTCTCCTCCTTTCCTTGTTTCAGTATTGCTGTGTAATAGCTTCATAAAAGTAAGACAGATTAAAGACCTGGGGGGTGTAGAGATAATAATGACGCACTATGTGAATACTGAGTCTGGCACCTAGTAGCACCTTGATAGAAATAGAAAGCTGTGATCACAGTATTAAAATATGCTAACAAGCTGAAGGAGCTAATGGGCTGAGTTTTTACAGTGCAGATGTTCACCCGGCACTTGTGCTGAATGCAGTAACAAATGTGTGGGGGCTGATGGTGATATTATTGTGTTCTCAGCAGCACAGTCCTCCAAAACAATCTCCCTTTCTTTTATATTTTACCAAGATTTAGAATGTTCTTTTTTGTGGTCTAAGGTAACGAATGTAAGTGTCTATAAACAAATTGGTATGACTAAGGCTGGTTGGGCTAGGGTTGCCTTTATTCACACAGGGGGTTCCGTGAGAATGGGTGCACCCCCGTATGTGGTGTTGGGGATCGGTCTCAGTTCTTGGATAGTTCATGCTTTACATCTCCTGCTAAATTTCAGATAGTTTTGTCGTGGTTAGTTTCAAATCCTAGCTCATCCGGCCAGAATAAACCATCTCCTTTGAGAAACTGTAGAGCCACAGTCTGATGTAAGAGTCATCTCCCTGTGTTTTGCAGAAGAGAGTTGGTAGTTTCCTGGAGAACAGTCACAGTGGCCTGAATTCCACTCCAGCACGTCAACTTGGTCCCCCATCTCATGGTATTTCATGTACTCGGTCTCTTTGTGTTCAGTGCTTGGCAGGTAATGCCCAGAATGACACTGCTACCTTGCAGAACCTTGCCTCTGTTTCAATAGGAAATGATCTTGACTTCTTTCCACCTGATTCAGATATTCCTGAAGAAATTACCATTCATACCAGTCAAAGATTTGCTAGACATTGCCAGGAATCAATATGTTGCAAACCTGCTCCTTTTTTTTTTCCCTGACAAAGGTACTGGCTTGTTTGTTTTAATTACCAGGATGAAAGTTGCATGTGGCTTTTGTCTGTAATAAGCTGCAGCTCTCACTGTGAATACCTGTCACTTTTGATAGGCTATTACAATGTAGATGATCAGTCAACTGGCCGTGATGAGTGTTTGGGGCTGGCAGTGCTTCTCCAGAAAATGCATTTACTGTGCTGTGTAACACAAGTTTCAAACCACGTTCCCTTTTGAGAAGCCTATTAGATAATGTATGGGGGAAGTGAATTCCACTGATGTTAGAAGACTAAAGGAAGGACTGAAGTGATATGAGGAATGGAAGACTTGGTGATCAGTGAATAGGTCTCACCAACAATTACTTGGTTTACTTGGCATCTGTGCCACAGACTTCCTGTGCAGTACTGATGAAATCATTACTGGTTTTCTTCCTTAATTTTGTTATTTATAAAATGGAAATAATGATGTTCATCTACTTTGCAGAAGTAATGAAAGAAGATGAAATTTTTACGTGGTCGAAGAACATGCAAAGAGATGTTAAGCTGTAATAACCTTAGAAAAATGGGTATTACACTAGAAAAAATACAGTGATAAATTGACAGTGTGAATTAAAGAAAAAGGTTTAGAAAATATGTGTTTTATAGGGTATATTAACATTAGCACATACCATCCAATATTAATAAAATTATCTTGACTTTTTCACTTGTATGTCAACATCTAAGAGCAAGACAATGAATATGCTAAATAGTTTCTAAGTAGGTACATAAAAAGTCAGTTTGCATTAAAATGTGACTAGAGACAGAAGAATAGCAGCGAGTTTCATCAGTCAACTGTAATTCCATAATCGGAGCAGAATATCTTAAAAAATGGTAAATGTATTGCAACGTAATGATATTTGGTTGTGTGTTAGTCAAGTCTGAAGAGGAATATCAGAAGGATTTAATCAAATGAGGTCAGCAGTCAACAGAATGATGGATGAAATTCAGTCTTGATTAATGCAAAGTAATTCATACTAGAGGGCAAAGTATGTGCTATTAATACAGCTTATTGGATCCTAATTAATTGTGTAATTTAAGAAAAAGGACCAAAGCATCACTATGAAGGGCTGAGTGAAGACCTCTTTAGAGAATATAGTTGCGGTCAGATAAAATATCTTGAATCAATAAAAATAGGATGTGAAGTGTTGTGATGCTGTTACATAAATCAACATTTCACCTTTCTCTAGAATGCTGTGTTCATGTGTTGCTGCAGTACAGAAACACGCTGAGGATGTAGAAAAAATAGGAAAACGGCAGAAAGAAGTTGTGAACAGACTTGGATATGAATAGAGACCAGAAAGTTTGGAATTGTTTACTTATGAGTCTAGGTAAAGATTGGGGAAATAAAAAGGTACACAGTACTATGGGTGTTGTACAGTAGGTGGGTCGGGAGCTTAGGCTGTGTCATAAGGTTAGAAGATCGCTCGGTGCAATTGGAAGCTGGTAAAAAGAGATTTTTTCATCCATCCTGTCTTTAGGCTGTATTCCTCGTTACCGCGCAGCATCATTGAGGCACGGATGCTGCAGTATTTAAAGAAAGGAAGCCTCTGAACACTCCGTCCGCTTGTGTGTAATCTATCCAGAGAGGAGTAGTTAGGAAATGTAAAAGGCTGAGTTGTCAGGCGTTAAACTTACTTCTAACTGCAAGATTGGGTTGGGAGCTTGAGGGGACGTTGCATCAGTCTTTTGGAGAACTGAATGTCCTCCTCCAGGAGGACAGCGTGTAGGTTCCCACGTGTGGTGTGAAACTGAAGTTGTAGTACGTGGCTTGGAATAGTGTTTGTGGGCAGCTACAATCAAAGTCCTCATGTGCGGTTTCCCTCACCTGAGTAATTACCGATATTGCATGTAACAGCCTTCCGTCACATCTTACAAAGCAGAAATCTGGACTGTCTTGCGTGTATCTGTTTTTCATAGAAGGTGGTTAACTAGCGAGACTGGCACATCGAGTTGCTCAACAAGTGAAAACGGTGGTATCTCTGACCGCGGGTGCTGGATCATCTATTGCACACCAGGCTGGAGCCCCGGAAAGGGCGTTGAGTACATCCCCAGCACAGGAGAGAACACCGGTGGGGAATGTGTACTAGGAATTGCAGAGGAAGCTGGTTTAAGCAAGCAAAGTTTAATGTGTTGCAATGTGGATTGGTATTTGATTCTTTGAAGCTTCCTACAGCCCTTCTGTCCATTAGGCTCATGTAGTTAATAAACCAGACCTTCAGAAATGCCTACTCCTTAAACATAACGTACTGAACTCCATACGTAGATCCTCAACAGTAGTGGATGACATTTGTAGATCTTCTCTTCTTGCAGGAGGTGATAGCAGTTCCCTTGCTTATTGCAACACAAGCTGTCCATTAATTATGACTTTCAGAGAGAGCTGTGTGTAGGCTGCGGACATGCAGAGTGATGCAGAGAGGTGGGAAACAGATGTGCGGTCATATATGCACCAGCCAGTTATTACTCAGATACCATCCGTCTGCTAATTATTGGCTGGAATGTTGAATAACATTGGTGTTTGTGAGATTGCTTGAGTGCAGTCCTGCACCTGGTATTCACGCTTGGCTTAATCTCTACATGGTACCATAAGTAACATGCCTCAGTTAAAATTGTTTTCAAAGTGAAGTATCTAGAACTTCCTTGTTACGACAGATTAGTTTCTTGGTGTAGATTGCTCTGAGTGCAGGGCCATCAGCTTCTTGTACCCTTGGAGGGACAGCATTGGGTTAACACTGGAGAGGAAACCTGACTCATCCGTTTTGCTTTCTGTCATGCTGGTGAACCCAGTGTGTGCCACCTCAACTTTAAACTCCCCCCTTGATGGTTCTCACCGTGCCTCCTTCAGTGAAGAGCCAGCAAAGAGCAGCCAATTTCTGAACCACCATAGCTGGGGGAAGTACGTGGTGATATTACCTGTATGCTGAACCGCCCCTTAGGAAAACCACTGCAATTTGATAGAATCATGGAATGGTTTGGGTTGGAAGGGACCTTAAAGACCATCCAGTTCCAACCCCCCTGCCATGGGCAGGGACACCCTCCACTAGACCAGGTTGCTCCAAGCCTCATCCAGCCTGGCCTTGAACACTGCCAGGGATGGGGCACCCACAGCTTCTCTGGGCAACCTGTTCCAGAAATTCATATTTTACTGTATTATTTCTAAGAATTACAATACAAAATATTTCCAATTGCTCTATGTCCTATAAATACATACATGCATGCATACACACACATGTACATACATTCTAGAACACTTTTTTTTTTTGTGAAACCAAAATCCATGATACTTTTCAGCCCTGCCCATCATTATAGGAGCAGGCGGTAACAGACAGCACAATCAGTGTTGCCACACTGCGGTTGAAAGTTATCTACTACTCTATACCGTGCTGTATTCCAGGTAAAAGGCACATCTGTAGATCGGAAAGAACAACTCCAAATTTGCTGCCAGAACACAAATGCAGATATAATTTTTCTCTGATCTAGTTATTGCATTTGTAAAATGTTTCTCACACTTTCCTGAAACAACTTCCTTCTACATCCATATGAAAAAGCTGGTGAATTAGAAGAGCGCTTCTAATCTTCCAGGTAACTGGGGAAATAATCCTTCTTTCCCCCATCCCCTTCTCCCCCTCCTTATCTTCCCTCCCCACAGAATGCTAAAACATTGTTTTTCCTCCCACAGCTGAAAGGTGTGTCTTGCAGAATACAGATGAGAGAGTTGTTTGCTAGCAAAAAATAAGGTGAAACAAGAGATGTCTTTCAAGTACAAATGGGGCTTTAGAGATCTCTGTTGGAAAGCCTAATTTCTACATGAGCTCAACTGTTTCTCCATATTGCCTGGAACACTTCAGTTACATATTTGGCCACAGTTTCTATTATAGATTCTGTTAAAACATCATTTGTCAAGCTAATAACTGTGTACAGAAATGTTTATGCATAATAAAAATGAATTTCAGAGATCTTTGAATTGCACCCACAGATAACAATTTTGCAGTACTTCACAATATACTGAGCTGGATTAGATGACTAATAATAATAATAATAATAATAAAAAATTAAGATTCCTTTCTTCATTCTACAGGGCTAACTGAACTTAACTGCTTGTTTGAACTACATCAGTTAGATTCATTTTTTTAAATATATATTTATAATTTTTGGCTTCTCTAGCGAGGAAGCTAAAGTATTATTTCAGTTCAGACCTTGCTTTGCAGAATGTGTGTTCCATGACACTGATGGTCTCTGACTTAAGAAAAGCAGTAATAGACTGTATAGCATATTCTGCCTGGCTGGCTAACTGGTTAGTGTAGGAGTATATATTTTTAGCTAACTACAAAATTTACCTTACTAAACTACAGACTGCATAGGCTCTTTACAGAAATTCTTTCCTTTAATTATGTCATATATAAGCCATATTCAAAAGCTATGTTTGTCCCCGATTTCAGCGGCAGCTAAGTCGCTTAAGTAGGAGCTAGACACACAAATATCTTTCTATATGTGACCATAGTAGCTATTTAAACTAAGGATTTGGTAGACAGAATGTAATTATCCCCATTGCAAGACTAATACACAAGGGAAAAATGCCATAGGATTTTGTAATAGCGACAAGTGGTCAAGACATTACATTTACGCTGTGCTAGTTTTACCAGCTGTGTCTCATTCCATTATTCAGACAGACAGACAGACGCGCGCGCACACACACACACCTCTCTTCTAATTAATTATAGTTGTCAAGCAGTGGGGGGGGAACCAACTCCAGACGTGATTTTCCAGAGAAAATCTCATTTCAAGGTGGGATCACCAACCGCTAGAAATCTGCAGATGTGAAACAGCTTTTAAAGGTTTAAAAATCTGTGTCACATGAATCTGAAAAAGAAATGCAGTTACTGTGATTTTCTCAGTGTTCTTCTTATTTCCGTTTAAAAGAACCCACCCAGAAACGTAATTGGGGTTTTCTGCCTCATGTGCCCGAAGCTGCATCTACGCGTGATCCATAGCGATAAAGCGTTACTCTGGGGGAAACAAGGGAAAGCGCGGGCACTGTGTTGGAAACCAGGGGTTTAAGTGCTCCTTACAAATGGACAGGTATTGGTGATGATCCCACGTAACTTGCATTCCTAAACTGTTGATCTTCAAAAAAACCGCTTCTATCCCACATGGCATATTTCCACGTGAACGGTGCATCGCTCTGTGGTTAAGTTCAGTATTGAGAGGGAGAGCTTGCTGACCGAAACCACTGTGAAATGTCACTGAAATGCGCACAGCCATAAAGACACAAGTGTTCGAAGATTGTAGCATAGCGTTGGGTTTCTTTTTTCTCCTTCTTTGGTGGAGGACTGGGATAGAAGATGGTCTTTTAAATGTACTTGGATATAAATAGGAGCAAGCATCTAATCCTTTCACTTGCAGAGGTATTTCTTTGCTGTGGGATTGAATCACTGGGCTTTCTGAAGGCAACAACCTGGTCTCTGAATCCTGCCACTGGCCTGTGAATCTTGTCAATATGGTTTTTTAAACAGGGATCAAAGCAACATCCTGACCTCCTAGCCTCCATCTGATTCCCTTGCAGGCTGTTCGCTGGGCGTGCTGGCCCTTGGCAGGTGTAGCATGTTGCAGGTAGGCATGGATAAAACATGTTGTATTTCACGGACGTGAAACCCTCACCATGCACTGCAGTTTTACACATTATTGCCACATTATTATAGGAATAATTACATTCTGACAGAGCTTTTCATTTGTTGCGTTACATGTTTATAGTGTATATGGCCTGGAGGAGATCCCTTTAAAGACCTTAAAACCTTTAAAGGCTTGAGACTTCCACATAATACTACACTGGCATATTAAAACAGTGACAATCCTTAGAAAAAACAGCTGGGCCTTTTAGGTGTGTCCATGAAAGATGGAGAAACAAGGACAAGGCTAGTCTGAGAGGGAACAGATTGGGTGAGATTTGGTAGGGAGGCTGGAAGATGGATAACTTGTGGTAGAGGCAGAGCGAGGCTGCCCGACGAGTCAGCTGGTGGGAAGAAAGCAGGAGGTGTGGCAGGTTGTGGGAAGAAAAAGCTGCTGGATTTCCCAAAGACATCGCCCTGCCTCGAGTAGCTGTCGCTGTCCAAAACTCCCCGCGTGCGCACGCGTTCCCAGCCGCCCTTCCTGCTAGCTTCCTTGAAGTTGGTTTATTGTAACTCCTTGGGATTTTTGGTTCCTTTTGTTTTTTCAGGAGTTGTGTAGGTAGAACCCAACAGTCAGCCGTGGTGTTTGTGGTGCTGGCTTTGCAGTCAGCCGCTCCATGTGTGTCCCTGAGTAGTGAGGAGGTTGCTGCACGGGGAGCACCGAAGATTCTCCTTTATTCAGATGAAGGGTATTTAGAGCACCTGATTGTACTTGCTGCGTTTTCATGAAGAAAACAAGAAGACGTAATCCATCGTTTTAAAAACCATTAAAAGCCATTGGGAAATTAAGTGGTAAAGATTAGGGTCCTAATTGCTCATATATGGTGTCTCAGCTCAGGTTAGTGGTGAAAATAGACCTCGTTCTTTCTTACGTGGCATCATTTCTTTCACTCCTAAATTAGGCAGTGATTAAAAAGATCTATAACTGGAGTTGTTTGGGGCCCTTTGATAGGGCTGGATGGGAAGAATGTTGCATTGAAATTATATGCATTGTCAACTGAGTCCAAAGGAGCTTTGTTGTGTTAGCTCTGCTGAATATCTAATTATTCGTCTTGTCTGTTACTTTCATAAGTACTAAATATAGAGAACATTCATAAATTAAGGAAGAAAAGGAAAAGGAAAGAAAAGAGAAAAGAAAAGGAAAGAAAAGAAAAGGGAAAAGAAAAGGGAAAAGAAAAGGGAAAAGAGAAGAAAAGAGAAAAAAGAAAAGAAAAGAAAAAAGAAAAGAAAAGAAAAGAAAAAATAAAAGAAAAGGGAAAAGAAAAGAGAAGAAAAAAGAAAAGAAAAATAAAAGAGAAAAGAAAAGGGAAAAGAGAAAAGAAAAGATAAAAGAAAAGAGAAGAAAAAAGAAAAGAGAAGAAAAAAGAAAAGAGAAAAGAAAAGGGAAAAGAAAAGAGAAGAGAAAAGAAAAGAGAAAAAGTAAAGAAGTTTGCAGTATTGACTATATTTCAGATGTGTGGTTGACTGGCAAGTTGAATAGCAGCGACCTGGCAGTGTGTGCAGGGCTCCATTTCAGCTGCAGCTCCACTGGCCATGTGGATGGGCCCGAGGAATAGGAAAAACAGGTTAAAGTTACTGCCACCATTGGTGGTGAGGAAGACTAAATGGCCTGAATGTGGAGGAAGCTGTGCTTTAATAGTATTTGTGTTTGTAGTATAAGTTGCTTCATGTCTTCAGTATTTTAGTAAATATAATAAAAATACTACTTTCCATTTTCATTTCAAAAGAAATTGAGAACTAGACACACAGCACCCAGGAAGGCCGCATTAGTGTGGACATTCAGAGTAGCAAAATTGGTGCCTGGTAGCATAAAGGGGGCTCTTCTAAAATGTTTCTTGATGTAGCTAATGCATGTCACAGCAAATCTCTGTATTGGATAAGCTTTAGTAAATTCCAAGTTGGGAGAGCAGGATGTAAAGAATTGCTGTTTGTAAGGTAACGATACTCTTGATAAATAGATACGCTGACAACTCGAACTGGCTGAAAATAAGCATGTTAAAAACAAATAGTATGGTGATACCAGTTGTGAGGATGTGAATTCATGCTCATAAGTGGAAGCACTGAACTTGAGTAAACTGCTTTCCTTTCCCTGAATCATACCTACTGCTACAGCTGCGCGTTGCTGAGGAAAGCAGTGCAAGGGGCTTGTTAAATCCTGCTTCATCTCCCTTTGTTTCAGCCGGTGCCAAGGCTGGAACTAGCCAGCGGTCTCCCCTCCTTCTTGCTTCCTGCCATCTTTTGATGTTTTGCCTCCTAAAATCCTTTTAACCAAATCAATCCACTTCCTTCTCTTCAAAGTATGGGTGTTGCGACGTCTACTGACATCTGGAAATTGGACAGCTTTGAGCTTCCTCGCTTTCATTCAGGCATTTGGAGAGGGACAACGAACCAGCGGGGCAAATAAAAGGAGTCATTTAGACTTTGGTTTCAGATAAAAGAATCGAGTTTGGTGACATATTCCAGTCTAACAGTATTGCTTCTGTTCTCTGTGGCAAAATATATTAGAATAAAATGAACAAAGGAGTATTCAGGGCTGTATCTGTTGGAGTTTTATCCTGCCCTGTGTTGTATGCCAGGTTTTGAGCCATGAGAAGTTTAATGAAAAATATCAGTTGGGCTCCCTTCTCTGACTCTCCTGTTCTTTGAAATCGTTCCCCCTGGCTGCTGTAGGAGGAGTTTTCAGAAACCAGTTAAGGGTCAAAGTCTGGATTTTACAGACCCACGTCAGATCACAGGGTTGCTATGCATGAATGCGCCACTGTCTAATGAGTAGTTCCAGCTTTAAAAGATTTGTATCATCTTCTTTATAAACATATTTATATTATTTAAACTTATTTATATTATCTCCCCAGTAAGAGGCAGTCTCCAGAGTGTCCTGGAAGGGGCTCTGTTTACTGAAGAGCCCTATAGAGCTAGAACTCTTCTTAAAATACCCGGTTTATCACAAAGAGCCGTTTTCTGGAAGCTTAAGTTTTTTTTGGAGAAGGTCGTTTGGGTCTGTATGAACTTGAACTGAGTTCTACGGATTTTTTCCACAAAGCATAATATAAACTTTGTACATTCCCAGTGATAAGTCAAATGTTACAGTGAGCTGAAGGAGGGATTTGTACTCTGGGAAATGAAGCTCCGCGGAAGCTTCGTGTGTTGATGAGGTCTTCTCAGAAACGGGGTTCATTCAGTATGTTTAGTTAAATTCCCCAGGATGGCACTTATTCGTAGAAATACATATTAATTAAACTGCTAAGTTGAAAAGGGCATGAGAGGAAAAGAGGGGGGAAAAAACCCCCCAGTAATTGTAGAGAGCGTCAGCTCAAGTTCATTTACTCAAAAGGACAACACAATCATGATAAACTAAATACTACTATAAACAAACTAGTAAACTAATTTTAATTATAATTAAGTTAATATTTACAGAAACACAGGATAGTCAGGGTTGGAAGGGAGCTCTGGAGATCGTCTCGTCCAACCCCCAATTTATTAACATTAATACTTAGTACTAGCATGTGTTGTATGGGATATAATATTCAGTATCAAATATTTATTAATTTCAACCTATTAAATCATTATTAAAATCCACTGTTGAATGAAGCCACATGTATCTTCAAAAGCAGTTTTTGACCATGCCTCCATCAGAGTGTTCTGGTTCAGTAGGTTTTAGTCATTCATTTCAGTAAAAAAACCCTGGCAATTGGTTTCTTTGAATAGTTCTGAATGATTTTCAATAAAATGAGTACAGTCAACTCCTTCCTTTGTTCTTTTCTTGGAAAACTCCATTAGATTTCATTTCTGTCTTTAGATCTGCCTTCTTGAGCTGATTACAAGGTGATGGGGCATGGTATTTTTTCTCAAAGTCAACCTAGCAGAGACTAGTTCTGCTGCCTGAGATAAGTGTCATCTTTCACCTCTTTCTAGTGTAGCTGCACTTCAGTATTTACAGGTTACATTTTCTTCTGTGGGGTTTTTTTTTTTTCCTTACTGACTGTAACAAGGCCAAATTTACACTTATTTTAGAACGAAACTTTACTTTTGGACAAGTGTACTGGAAAAAACCCAGTGCATGCTTTTGCAAAAACCAGAATGGTTATAGTGAAACTAAACTTCTCCCCAAGAGCTTTCCTTGTGAAATGCCCCAAAGTTATTGTTGGATCTGGCTTGTCTGAATCCTCAGGTTTTATTAATTAGGGGCTGGAGCACAAGTCCTGTGAGGAGTGGCTGAGGGAGCTGGGGTTGTTTAGCCTGGAGAAGAGGAGGCTGAGGGGAGACCTGATCGCTCTCTACAGCTCCCTGACAGGAGGTTGTAGGGAGGTGGGTGTTGGTCTCTTCTCCCAAGTGACAAGTGATAGGACAAGGGGAAATGGCCTCAAGTTGTGCCAGGAAAAATTTCATCACAGAAAGGGTTGTCAGGCATTGGAACAGGCTGCCCAGGGCTGGTGGTTGAGTCACCATCCCTGGAGGTATTTGAGAGATGTGTGGACAAGGTGCTGAAGGACACGGGTTAGTGGTGGTATTAGCAGTGTTAGGTTAATAGTTGAACTTAAAGTCTTTTGAGGTTGGACTTAGAGGTCTTTTCCAACCTAAAGTATCCTATGTTCTATGTTCTATTGCTTTGTTGAGTCCTCAGGTTTGGCCTTATATCCTAATTATTTATGGTTTATAAAAGATGTTCTGGTCAAATAAGCATATGTTAAAGAAAAATGTGACCTATGATATGACCTTGTAAAAAAGGTTGGTTTTTAAGGCTGTCTTTTTTCTGAGCCAAACAGGAAAATTATTATTTTGAAGCCTATATTGACATTAAAGTATCCAAATTACCTAAATTGGTAATTTGTGATATATTCATGACGTAGCAGTGAAAACTTCTTATTGTGAGGCTTTGAGCAACCTGGTCTAGTGGAGGGTGTCCCTGCCCGTGGCAGGGGGGTTGGAACTGGATGGTCTTTGAGGTCCCTTCCAACCCAAACCGTTCTGTGATTCTGTGATTATTGGAGGTGTGATTTTGATCTACAGAGTGAGTGCAACAGTGCTAGATGGGATGACAGCTTCTTCGCTGGAAATAGGAATCTGTCTAGTTTGGTCATTGTGTCTCTTGTTTTCATTGGGATCGTGCGTGTGTTCCAACTATTTTCAAAAGTACTGAGCATCTTCAGATTTGGTGTTGTGTTCTTGGTGCGTGGGAATGTGGCCATCAGTCTTCTGGATCTGTGAACTGTCTTCCACCGACGATTGTCCAGTTGTACAAGTTCTGACACCCTTTTCTCTCAGAAGGGAAACAAAGACCAAATATTAAATAAGAAACTTTCTGGGTTAGGTTTAGGAAGTGTCTCTTTAGGGAAGCCATCGTGCAAACAGTTTTCTCCAACCTAAAATATATAGGTTGGAGGAAAATTACAGAGAGGCATGTTGAAAAGCAAGAAAACATAGCTGTCTCTTCAAGAGCTGCTGCTGTCCATTTGATGATCAGAGACAGCAATAAATAAAACTATACGACAGGGAAATAAAAGGGGAAAAAGCCCAGCAGCTCCTGAAGCGAATGGTGATCCATCACTGTATTTATCCATCACTGTATTTATCGATCGTAACTGCTTACCAATCCAAAACATCCTCCCAAATACCAGCAGCGCCATAGAAAACTCCCAAAGCCAGGCCTATGGAAGCAGAAGCTGACGATGGAAAAAGCCACTTGACATGAAAGCGCAAAGGGCAGCGCTCGAGTTTGTCTGGCAGGACATTACACCGGGTGCCCAGTCTTTGTGTAACTGAAGAGATTTTGCATAAGGGACTTCTGATTTAGCATCTTCCAGGAAACCTGCATTTTTTTCATTTTATTTAAGTTCCTTGTAAACTGACGCACATATTCCTGGAAAATGTCAACATCAGCAAGCAGGTTAGCGGGTAAATTTTGTTGACAAGTGCCAGTGAATGACCGAAGAAGGAAATATGTAAAATGTGGAAAATGAGAATGGGAGGATGACCTGCTAGCAGACAGCAGAATTAAGAGAAAGATTTGAGACAATGGAGAGAGAAAAACAAGTATAAAGACAGCAAACACCCTCAGTGCCTATATTTGGTTGAAAACGTATGTTAATATGGAAAAAGCTTCAGGAGCATAAAACCAGGTTTCGGACGCTTAGCATGTCTTAGAAGCTCTGTTGGTAACAGCTAGCGGTTTGGCAAGTTGTTTTAGCTTTTCATGAGAATTGATAGATTTGTGTTGCAATGTTTCTGTTAGACTAGTACTTAAACACTTAAACTGGATAGTCTGAGCATCTGCACTGTAATGTTGTGTATACGTTGCCCATCAGAAACTCTAAGGGATCAGAACACCTCTTCTGCCTGTCTTGTGAGCCTGTATGTATGCATTGTACTCACCTGTGTGCTCATAGTGCCCTCACCTTGTACTCACATATGCACATAGTTAATATGTTAGTATTTTATAATATATATGAACAATTAAAGTCGTATGAACATGATATACTTAGAGAGTATTTACATCTTTATTGAATATACAATAATTTAAATCCCGTCTATTATAAAATAAGCTTTACTGCATCCAACACCGTAGACGAAAACTTAATTGACAGGTGTATTCTAAACACTAGAAGACAGTTGAAACCCAACTTTTAAAATCCATGGAATGGTGGCTATGTGCACAGTAGTAATTGATGTATCGGTCTTTGTATTTCTCCTTAGGGGAATTTAAAACATGGAATAGAATTGTGACAGCATAGTATTTTTTCAGGATGATTAAAGCTCTTTTTTTTTTAATATCCAGCATTTTTAGATGCTACAGCAGAAACTGTTATAATTGAACTTCTTGAATAATTTGTGTCTAATTATAAAGAACGCTTTGTAAGCGGAATTTGATACTTTTTTGGAAGTCGAGGTTAAGGTTAAGCAGGAAGGAAAACTGGGTAATGAACTTTCTGAGGGGAAGAACAGATAAGTGGTACATAAATATAAGTTCCCCAGACACCGGCTTTGTGTTTGACTACCTGACCTAAAGCTAAAATTAAGCATATTTTTGGCTGTTAGTGCGCAAGATCAGAAATGCATCCCGTTCAGAACTGGCAGCTGTCTAACAAATACGCTGTGGTTGTTCAGCACAGTCTGCTGCTGGAAAAAGGTACCACATTTGGCATCTGTTTGTTGAAGTCAGTCCCATTCCATCCAGATTAAAATATAGACTCCTTTCTTGTTCACAGTGTTGGTGCTGTTGCTCCTTAGGTTTCTCCAGCTCTTTAAAACCTGGTGAATGCCCTCCCTAGTGCGATGTCTTCCGTAGGTGACTCTTTCTGGTCTGCAAGAACTGAGTAAGAAAAAAGAATAAGCCACATAGTTTTCTGTTACTTTTCTGTTCAGAAAAGCAAGAAGACTTCTTGTCTCTGCTTTGAAGTACAGAGAGCAGACCGTGTCCCAAAACTTGCCTTTCCCTATCAAACCGCATTTGTCTTTAATATGAAATCAGCTAGCAAGATGGAACAATTTTAAGGTGAGTTTGGAGTTTTCCTTGAGAGATGAGCCTCTGACAGGCACTAGCATTTACAGAAGAACAAATGTAAGGGAAATGGGGGGG
Organism: Rhynochetos jubatus; assembly: GCA_027574665.1. Lineage (NCBI taxonomy): Eukaryota > Metazoa > Chordata > Aves > Eurypygiformes > Rhynochetidae > Rhynochetos > Rhynochetos jubatus. Next base: position 57,559,401 of record CM050648.1, read on the forward strand.
TGCCTCCACTTAGTGCATATTAATTTGTGGAATACCTACGTTTGCTAAAATATGGGAGAAAAGTACAGAAACCAAGTTCTGCAATCCAGAGGTTTCTGGTTGGGTTTTTGGTTGGGGTTTTTTTCTTTTTTTTTTTTTTTCTCTCCTTTTTTTTTCCCCCAGTAAGCATGTTGGCTCTGCTTGAGTTTCCTGCACCTGGTTGTAAAACAATAGACAATACAACTCAGACTCCATAATATAACCTTCCAAAATTTTGAAGTGTGTTATAAATAACTTACTAGTAAGCCAGTACAAAATTAACATGTTCTTGCTGCTATTTTTTCCCCCACATAGACTGGAAAAATTTGTGCAGAGAACTAGTTTAAAAGTTGATATCCTGTCTTTGGTTTCATTAAAATAAATGTTGGGTTTAACAGTCCTTTATCAAGTTATTTCCTTCAGGGTAGCAAAGAGGACTCTAGCATATGCTTTTTTCTCCTATTTTGCCTCTCCTTCTTCTTTCAAACTTCAGAAATATCAGCTTTTAAAAGGTTAGGGAAGCTTCTCATGGAACGAGGTTGGGCACCTGGGGCTTCAGGTCTGGGACACGACAGGGGCTGCAAACAGCACCCTGCCATGGTCTGTTCCCTCTTGTGACTTTGCTCCTGGCCCGGGCAGTGAGGGATAGGTTAAGGATCACTTGGTGCTCTCACCCACAATGTTCATGACATTATGCAAACAGCTATATCAAGAATTTATTTATTGATCTCGCTTTTTTAAAGAGGAAATGTTACGAAAAAACCTGACAGCACAGGGGGGAAAAAAAGGCAGAAAGAAGAATTTTGGGTCCTATGAGATAAGTGTCGAACACTGCTGCTTTGCAGAGAGCACAGGAACACCAGCTGGCAAGGCATTTATTTTTGCTTCAGAATGTATTTGAGCAGTAAACAATTTAATAAACTTTCCTTTTTAGTAGTTTTCGAGCCTTTTCTGGAAGACAGCTATAAATTGTGTGAAAGAGATGTATAATTCTGTCTCTGGTATGCATAAAAATTTTTGTTGTTTAGAGTCTTTGGTGGAGTTTTTTTGAGGGACTGATAGTAGTACTGACCCCTTAAAGCAAAAAGGCTTAATAACTTTGGGTGAGAAAGTAGATTATATTAACCATCTCAAGTAAATCTTCATTCTTTGCTGCTTTGGAGAAATTTACTGTTTTCATACTGAGAAAGTGTCTTTTGGAAAAGTGTCTTTTGGGAAGTGTCTTTTAGCACTTCCCAGTACAAGAGAGATCTGGAACTACTGGAGAGAGTCCATCAAAGGACCATGAAGATGATGAAGGACTGGAGCATCTCTCTTATGAGGAAAGGCTGGGAGAGCTGGGGGTGCTCAGCCTGGAGAAGTGAAGGCTCAGGGGCATCTCATCAATGTCTATAAATACCTGAAGGGAGGGTGCAAAGAGAACAGAGCCAGGCTCTTTCCAGTGGTGCGCAGTGACAGGCCCAGAGGCAGTGGGCACAAACTGAAGCACAGGAGGTTCCCCCAAACACTTTTCACCGTGAAGGTGACTGAGGACTGGCACAGGTCGCCCAGGGATGTTGTGAAGTTTCTGACCTTGGGATTATTCAGAAACTGCCTGGGCATGGTCCAGGCCACTGGCTCTGGGTGGCCCTGCTTGAGCAGGGGGCTTGGACCAGAAGACCTCCAGAGGTCCCTTCCAACCTCAGCCATTCAGTGATTCCATGAAGATATGCCATGAATTTAATGAAGTTTTCATATGCGGATTTTCCTCTCTCCTTTTTCATCTTCTGTCCTGGAGATCTGCCTTATTTGAAGCAGTTGATTGCAAGCCAATCTAAACCTTTAGTCTAGACTGATAAAACTGTTAGTTGCAGCTTATCTCACTTGCAATCATGGCAGTTCCACAGGTGCATAGAGCAAGTTCGTACTGGATTTATTTCGCCTTGCCTCTTAGCTTGTGCCTGATTTGCCTGTGCAGGCTGTCCACTGATGGCTGAAACTGGTGAATCAGTGTGTTTATACAACATAACATCAGAAGATGTGTCCACGTGGATGCAGTCATGATTCCTGAGATACCCCAGCTAACTTTCTGACTGTCAGAAGCACGATTGTATTAGTTTAGGAAAATGCCATGCTAATGTGGATAAATAAGTCGAAGATACTTCATTGCTTATACATGTTACTACACTGTCCTCTGTAAGCCACCCCTAAAGTTGTCATTCTGGAGCCTGGTTATCTGCACTCGTTTCATTTCAGGCATAGAGTTCAGTCCTCCAGGACATAATATAGGACGTATTTGGACAATTTTGCTTTTTCTAAACTGAAATAGAAAAAAGCGACAGTGTTTGTCCTGATAAACCATATCTTAATTGGCCTTGAGGATGGTTTCCCTAAAATGAACCTGAGTTCTGTTATTTAAGGGAAAAAAAAAAGTTTTAATGGAAACTGGATGGAGTTTTCATTTTGTTCCAGCAGAGATCTTAATTTTGCTGACAAAAATAGGAGCAATTTTCCATCTGTCAATAACACTCCTCTCCATTCTGCCTGAATCTGGAAGTAATGGCCCTCTGCATCATCTTGTTTACTCCTCTTGGTTGAAAAATGTTACAAATGCAATATGAGGTTAGACAGACACATTTGTTCATAAAACCTATGAGGCTGTTGGGATACCAGTTTTCCAAGTGGTTTATAAATAGCAGTATTTTAGGCTGGGGTAGAAGGGTGAATGGGTAAGCTTCAGAGGGAGAGAGCATAGAGCTGTGACCCAGAGCAGCATTCATACATGAAATTAGATATTGTACAGTGGTCTTTCTTACTTTGGCTAATGTAGCCTCAGGCAAAAAATTCTCTTGCTGCATCCTTGAAAGAATTTTTTTTTTCTTTTCCTTTCTCTTTAACCGTGTACATTAATTATCCCCTTGCAGTTTCTGAATGGTAAATTGGTCATTTTATAGAGAGGAAAGTGCATATTCGCGTATTTCAGAAACAGTGAGTGAATGCATGCTTTATCCGCCAGCATCACTGTTCCCAGAGTTGTTTCCTATTTTCCTCAAGGATTTGTTCACCTTTGAAATGTTGTCCTGATGTTTGAGGACAGGATTGTGTATTTTGTGATTTTGCCTCTTGAATTTTTTTGTTCATATTTTCTTCACTTTTCATTTATTAATAGCTTTGCTTTTTCTAGCGGAAGTGTGGGGAGACTCATCAGTGCATGCAGATTTCAAGGAAAATCAATGGGAGTAAAAAGTACATTTTAATTGCCAGCTAAAGCCACTCTTAGAAATATACCAACTTTTGTGTGAAAAGGAAAAGGTTTTGAGCAAGGAAAAAACAAACCAAATGGTAACAAAGCATCTGCAAGAGAGCAGTAAATTCAGTCAGTAATACCTGTTATTGCCAGGAGGGGTTAGGTTGGAGGAGTGGTAGGGCACTGAACTGGACAGCTTCGTGGAGTAAAATTTAAATATGATTATTTAGATATGATTATTGATGAGAATATTCTCTGAATTCACTCTTGATTCTCTATGTTTGCTATTTAAAATACATAAAGCAAAGGCCAGTTTAGGAAACAAAATGCCTCTGTATTTTTCTGAATATTATAGGAATGTTCTGATGCAGAATTGAGAATCCTGTTCAGTCTTACCAGAATACAAGTTGCATTTAAGTCTCAAAACAAGTTAAATGGGTTTTTCAACCCCAAGCTAGTGTTCAGTCTGCTCTGAAACCCGTTTGTCATCCTCTGAGCTGGTAAACCAAGGATGAAAGGAACTTGCAGCTGATGTGCCGTGCCAGTAATGGCTGAGCTGCATTGGGGGATCCTGGATTTTGGTGCCTGCTGATGGAGTGATGTTTGGGATGTGGTCCTGGACTGTTATTTTGAAAGGGAGGGGGGAAGAAAAAAAAGAAAGAAAGGTCAGTGTGTGGAAACAAGCAGTAAAATAGGTAAGTCAGTCCCAAAGTGTCCACCTGATCTTATTTTGAAACTGCAGGGGGAAAACCGCTTAGTTTTGCACATCGGTACGGTAATGATAGTGTTGCCAGTCTCTTGGAAGTTCTGCAGAAAGCAGTCTGATTTACTCTTTGAAGTACCTGGGGTTTGTGTTGCTGTTTGCAGTACTTGCATCTCATGACAGCAGACTACGCTTGCGTCCTTTGGTCATGGTAACCGTTTCACATTGCAAGTGAAGTTCTCCACTCTGCTGTTTGATAGATATTTACTAGGGCTGGCGTAAAATAGGTATTAATTTCTTACGAGATAAAATGGGCATGAATGCCTGTCTCAAGTAATCTATTCACTGTGTTTCACTGTATTTCAACACAATGTTTAACTTGAATTCCAGAAGAACAATTTAATTCTCTTGTTCATCATTTTGAGTTACGTCCTCTGGGCCTTTTTTTAAAATTCATTTTAAATAAAGGTGGTCACTATGCAAATTACTGAAATAGGAAAGTGAATCTTGTAGCTGTCTGGAATTTAGGCCAGGAGAAAAATGATTAGTGCTGCTTAGAAGTGCTGACAATTTCTATTTGTCTGAAATAAAGTCTTTAAAAATCTAATTTTTTGGGCAAAAAAACCTCTACAGATTCTGACCTCTTTTGGACAACTCTTACTACTTTTAAACTGAACTTTTGAAATAATTACCACTTAATTTTTCACCTTTTTTGTTAAAGAATGAGCATTTTCATAGGAAAAAATTACGATCTTTACCCACAACTTGCTCCAAGGAAGATACTAATTACAATATGTAGAAACACCTACTTTGCATTGTGTGTCTTCTTCACTTCAGGTAGATCTGGTCACAGTGACAACCGTGACAGCTGTTGTAATTGTTCTAGGAAAGGTAAGGAGGAAAATTTCCGATGTCATCAGATAGACAAGAAGAAGGAAGCCTGCAGGAGGGGAGAAGATTGAGGAAATGTGATAAATCTGACTTGAAGATCGCAATTTTTTAAATGTTGGTCTCTTTTTCTACTATAAAATCTATCCAATTGTTGTTTAGTTTGTGCGTAGATACCTCCTCGGGGTGGATTTTGGCATGATATTCCTCCTGTATTACAAACGCTGACATCACGCTCTTCTATGCAAATCACTGCTCAATCAATCTGAGCATCTGTGGTTGATTAAACAAAACACGTAGGTGTGAAAGCATTTGCATCTCACATGCCCTGCTGCATCTGGCAAAGGCTGAGGGGGGTGTAAAGGCACGGAGACCGATTTGTCACTGCGCTGCCGGCGTGGCCGTTCGGGTTTGGAGATCTGATCGCGAGGGGTGCAGATACCCGCGTGGGCCGAGTCGCCGGTGGAAGCAGAGATGGGAGAAGCCAGGCTTCAGCCCGCTTGAAGACCTGAATCCAGCTCAGACTCAGACCTGTTTCTCTGGGTGCCTGCCATAGTGTTAAAGGTCGATTCCGTGGGTTTGCAGGTCGCTGGGTTCTGCTGGGCAGTCCTGCAGTCACACCTGTAGCCATCCCTGCAGATCCCGGGCTGCCGGAGGCCGCTGGCTGCTGAGCAAGCTTCGGGGTGGCCGTGCTGCTGCGGCTGGTGGCTGGAGAGGTGAGCAGCATTCCAGGGGAACCAAGCAAGGTGGCGAATGGGAAGCACCCTCAAGGGGACGGTGCTGATCAGCTGGGTCACGCACAGACTTATGCCCACCCTCTGGTTGCCTCTTTGTGGAAACACTTCTGTCTGTCTGATGAGAAACCACCGCAGAACAAATCACAGTAGTGCCTTGACTCTGCAGTGAAGAAATGTTTCTTAAAGCAAATACACAACTTAGTGGAACCAAGAAAAACGGTTATTTAGAGACACACTACCCTGTGAAACTGCAGATTTCCCAACAATGGGTCGTGGAGATCTAAGGTAGCCAAGTCGTAGCGCATCTTCGGCTGGGGAGAGAGATCAGCTCTCTACAATAGCAGGATACATAATTGAGGTTTCCAGGTCTTGAGTCTGTCAGACTGAAAAAGGGTTGAGTGAAGACTGAACTGCTTTCGGTCCACCCAGGGAAGCCGGTGGTTTGCTGTGGGGCTGCCAGACAGAGATCTGGTGATCCCCAGACCACTGATGTTCGCTTGGGTGTGGTGTGTCGCTTTATGATTGTTCAGTAATTTAATGAGAAATGTTTACAGAACCAAAAGGTCTGTTTGAGCTACAGTTCCTTTTAAAATAGAAACACTTCTTTTTTTTCCTGTGAGAGCAGGTAAATATAACTCATTTGTGTGATTACATACAGAACAGCCATCCTCTTTCTAACCTTACAATGGTAGTGTGAAAATCATATATTGTGCAAAAAGCGCAAGTTATTGACTTGCTGTAGTTACTTAAGTAAGGCTGAATTAGCCTTACTTAAAATGGGTTATTGGCTTTGAACTTGGGACTTTGGGCAAGAAAGGTTATGCACTGCTGTCCTCTTGCCTTTCTGTGGATGATGATCTTGAAGTTGCTTATACAAAAACATCACTAACTTTCTGATTTGGTATTTGCTGCTTTCCTGCTGGAAAGCGTGTCTACTAGCATCATGGGATTTCGTGAGGATTTCGACTCTTGGGTTTGAGGAGTGCCTTCCTGAGACTCCTGAAAAATGCTTAAGAGCTGTACGTGCTCAGAAATTAGGAGGAAATAAAATGTTGAAGTCCATTATTTATTAAAAGAAATGCCTGTTTTTATGCCAAGTGTGAAATTTTATGGTACCTGACTCACATTTTTGAGTACTTGGTGCTGGCAGTGCTGTAATGAGTAGAACATATGGACGCTGCTACCACGAGTTTGCCCAGCATTAGTGTCTCAGCAGCAAATACCTTTTATGTTTTTGGTCTTCGGGTCAGGTTGGAATACTGACTTCTATGCTGTAACAGTAAGAGTGCCAGCTGGGCTGATGGCTTTGTGGTGTGGACGCTTGTACGGTACACATAGAGGTGAGATCTCATGCCGGCTGTTCAAAAGCTATCCACTCACAACAATTTTAACACTGTTCAAACCGATGCTGATACAGGATATATTCAGCTTTTCACCTCTCTAGTTCTTATGAACATTCAGATCTCAGTGGTTTATTGTTTTTTGTTGGGGTTTCTCCCCCCCCCCCCCCCCCCCCGCTATATGGCAAGACATCTTGTCTGGCTAAATACAGAATAATTAGGGTCTGTCCATCATTTATTTATCTTCAGATTTATTGTTCCTTAAGTATGTTTCTCCACATTTCCTTATGGTGGCAGGTACCGACTGTGCCCTGGCCACTGTACAGCTGCAAAGTTGCCAGGGAGAATGAATGGGCCAGTGTCTCCAGGGTTGGCTGGTTTACACTCCTGTTACAGTGTCACTTGTACTCTTCTTAATTTCCTTATTCTCCTGAGACTGCTCTGCTGAGAATATCCCTTGATCTGTAACAGAGAGATTATAAGGACCTAGAATCACAGCTGTTCTGAACGCTGGCAGTTTGGGGTGGATGACTGAAGTTCCATGTTGGCAGTCAAGGCACTCGCATTGTTTTCTTCTTCTTTGTGACCAGGAGAGTTGCGTGTGTGTGTGTGTTTATATATGTCGTGAACAGTGGCATTTTGTCTAATCATGTTATTCTGCATTATTCACCCATTACTTAACAGCTCTTTCACACAGAGGTGGTGGCTTTTTGTCCTCCTCTTCCTTTTATAGCAAGCTCTGCCTTGATTTGCAAAAATGACATGGGTAAGAATGTCATGATGTTCCTTCCTGATGCCTCTCCTGACTCTTACTGACAGATATATGGTGTAAGGTCTGCTTCTTCATTTAGTATGGATCATGCTGGCAGTGAGATCAAAGAGGAGGAATCATGGGAGATGCCAAACAGTTTTTAACTGGCTTCTTACAAAAGCCAAGGGTGGTTTTTATTATATATACGTAAAAATAAAATGCTTTTTGTTCCTCCTTTCAACAGCTCCTTCAGCCCTCCTGGGTCACTGCAGAAAATTCTTGAGTTCATAGGGTTACCATGAACCATGTTTGTGAATATCTTTTAATATATATTTTATTAAACTTTTGTTTTGCCTTAGTTGAACAAATGCCTTCATCATCCCATCATAGTCCCTCTGCCAAAAACCTTTATAGGGGTTCCCACTGGTGACAGCCAACTCAATCAATCACAGACTGCCCTGCTGCTGAACTCCACTAACAAGCCATTTATAACTTACGGGGTTTTTTCCCTCCTTTTTTAGTTTTTTTTTTTTTTTTTATAATATTATGGCTGATCTGAAATGAGATTTGCCTTGCTTTGCACAGGCTCCAGATGATAATTTCCAGAAACCTATTTGTTTTGCAGCATTTGCTTGGCGTTTGGAAACACGTTAAGGCGTACAAAAGTGCGCCTTCTATTTGTAGTACTGTGCTGCATCTGTCTGTACACAGGCTGGCTTCTGTCAGGCCACTGGATTAGGATGTGCAAGAGCAGGTCAAACAATGGCCAGGCAAAAGTTGAAGGGATGCCCAAGTGTTTTCTACTAGGAGATCAACTTTGTTATCTTTTGGTTTTGATTGTTTTCTACTAGAAAACAAACTTTCACTGGCTATGAATTTTGGCTGTGCCCTTTTCCTTTTGTGTCTATCTGTATTTTTAGTAAAAGGAAAACAGAAGTTGGTACTTGAACCTCCTACCAATTCCTGACATCTAATAGAGACTCTTCTGCCCCAATTTTGCCCTAAGAATTATTAAAATGACAGATTTTCTTAGAACTCCAGTAAAAGATGCAATTTTAGCTTGTCTAGCAAAGGCATTATTGTGACCTCAACCAAACCCATCTGGTACTTTCAGTGCATTCTTGTATTAGAGTTCAACATGTCATTGATTTAGACTATGTTATTTCCCAGAGAGCAAAATACCATTTGTTATTGCCAGGAAGCCTTGAAAAAGTGTATGGGCTATGGAAGGTGTTTTATATAAACCAGTTTATATATAGCCTGCTTACGTGTGGTTTCCTTGTCCTTTATTACCTTTTTTCCCCTTTCTGTGTGTTTATTTTCTAGGCTGATCTAGATTCTGTTTTCTATTTGCAGAAGTAACTGAGGAATATTGTCTCTTGTCAATGTTGGCATGACAGACCAACCCCTTGGAAATACCACTGAAGTAAGAAATTAAATCCAAGCAGGTGGATTTTTACTCCCTTCATCCCTCCGCTGAATACTTAAAAGCCCAGACTTTTTATACAAGCAGCTGAAGGGAGGCAGAGTCACTGTCGAGTGCATTGTTGTTCCCCTGTAGCTTCCAGATGGTGAGGAAAGTCCCGAGAAAAATGTAGGACCAGCATGTTCCGTCAAAATTGAGCTTGTGTCTAGACGGGGAAGCTTACGTAAGGCAGCAGGAGAGGAAGGGTGCCTTGTGTAACAGCCGTCCCTAGCAAATAAACGCTCGGTACCTGCCATGGTTTGGCCAACGGAGGCTGACAGCAAAATGCACTTTTGTGCTTCTTTTACTTAGCTCGCTCTGACTTGCAACTCGAGGTCATTCTCTTGCCTGGGTGGTTTTTCAAACGCGTGCTTCTCTTCCAGTCATTATTTTACTAAAGGCTTTAGTCTTCCTGATTAAGCCAAACCACTTTTCCGAAGAACCCATATACACCTGCTCAGCTAACTTAGATCTAGCACGAGACCGATTTTAAATGGCCCTGAGAGATGGCATTTGGCAAACAATGCAGGCGATATGCAAATCACCAGAGACAGCACAGAGGCTTGTTCATAAAGATAAACGCTGCAGCAAAGGTAGCTTTCTAGTTTGTTTTGGAAAAAGTATGATAGTGTAACTTTAAGCTATTGGTATTCTCTTAAATGTACTTCAGTCGGTGCACCTCAGTACCTTACGGGGGTCTCTGGCACCCCTCTAGCTCTGAACGTGCGCTCCGTCTACGTTTCGTTCTGATTTTGCTCTGCTTGAATGCTTATCTCTGCAGATGAATGCTTTCTGCTTTACTCGCCCTCTCATAACAATTTTCTCTTGATTTTGAAGCTGTTGTCAAAGGCCCTCTGCGTGTTTATTTCTGCTATGAAAATGAGAATAGCAAGATAAATGGTTTTTTCCTTTTGATTTGGGTACAACCTCTTCAGCACTCCAGGTTCTGGCTTAACTGGGTTTCTCAGGTGTTGCCCTTAGCTTTTCTCCTCCTTATAGGTAAGACTTTCTCAGTGCAGTTTGTGGTGCTCTGTTCCAAGACACTCTAATCTGCTTGGAGTTAGGATTGAGCCTGGCTCCTTCTGTTAACTGAGCCTTGCATCGCAGCCGCCTTGCAGGGAGGGCACAGGCCAAGTACCTTGAGGGTTGATGGTCCTTCAGAGCCTTCTCACAATTTTGGCTCCCTACCCTGACTGCCCAGAAGCACAGACAGGTTTCTTCTGCAGTTGGTTGCGGAAGCATCTTTGGGAAGCTCGGCTTACGGAGTCCCAGGGAGCGTTAGGGCGTGTGCGGTGGTGTGCAATGCGAGAGAGACAGTAATGCCTGGGGTTTGGCTTTGCAGTGGTGCTGTCTGCTCCTGGGAGACAGTCATTCAGTGATGTTTGGATCTGGTTCCCAAACCATGAAGTAAGTCTGAGTGATGGTCTGCCCTCAGATAATGACTTCTTTTTCTTTCCTTTCTGAATGCAGCTTTGGTCCCTCCTTTATTTCTCCCTACTAGAGCATGTCGTGCAGTTAATCCTTTTGTAACCTCCATTTTGCAGGCTATTTTATACAGTGCGGTAGCCTTTCTGATACCCAGCTTTTTTTCCTACACAGAGTATATATTTAGTTCCACTGTCTTTTGTTAGAAACTCAAGGAAGATACAAGAAAAAATCCTTTCTGAAGCTCCGAAGGAAAAAAAAATTAAGTTCTTTTTCCTTGTGAGGAAAAATGAGGCTTTGTACCATGGCTCAGTTTTATGAAATTAATTTTTTGGGCTCCAGTCCGAGAGTAGAAGCTTGGCTAAATCATTGTTATGCTCTCAGGTAGAGCACTTAATGCTCTGGCACTGCATACTCCACTCTCAAACGATGCTCTTCCTGTGCTCCTAAAGAATTCTCTTATAAAGCCGTAGAATAAATTTAAATAGTCTCTATCTTGGTCTCTCTTTCTCTCTTTATTTTTAATTTTTGGTCTTTCTCCATTACACACCTGAAATATTTCACAATTTTTGAAGCTTTGTTTAAAATAAAGTTGCAGACATCTCCATACAGAGTAAAAAAAATTGTGTTGGTGCAGTGCAGAGCAGTAACAGTGCCAAGATTCTCTGAAGACTCTCCTGGGCTAAGCTACCCCATTGAGACAATTACTGCCCTTGCGATTGGATCACCTGGAGTAGGACAGTAACTGCTTTTTCATATGCATATTAAGGGAATGGGAGTATGCAGGTTAGACAAGAAAATGTTAACCCATTTCATAGATACAAGCTTCAGATCGGTACTCAAGAGCATTTGTGTAGAGCAGAGCTGCTCCCTTCGCCACCTCAGATGGGGAAATGATGGTTATGGTACATGCCCAGGAACCCAAATATTTCTTTCTTGCACTGGGGTCTAAGAGCAAATCGACTGTGAAAGGTCATCCCACTGTTTCCTACCGCGGCGATACCCTGTCCTTGGGCAGGGCTAGGTAGCTGTGCCAGCCCTGGGGAAGGGATAGCGGTGATTCGGTGTGTTGTCTCAAATTGATGTGTATCGAGACTGGTGCGTGGCCTGAGTCAGAGCAGAGACTGTCATGCACGGTTAGCAGTTCAGTTTGGAGAGCGGCAGGAGGGTTACTGGGAATAGCCTTGTCTTAAGCAGGGAGGAATCTAAGGAACATACTATCTCATGCGCTTTTTTATTTCAGTGGGTTTGCTTTTTGAGTAGTACTCCTGGTTCGTTTGATCCTGTCCTTGAGCACCTTCCCCTTGTTGCACGTCCTTCTGCCCCACTGCCTTCCAAATAGTTCCTGTGACAGCAGATACCCAGACTGAAAATGTTTGCCATAACTCATAAGTCAAAGTACTTTCAATCCCAGAATAGAGGAGACTGCATGCAGACTTCATTACACAGTATTCATAACATAAACAAGCTTGCAATTATGTCATAGCAACAAGCACTATGCTTACATGAAAGTTTGATTCAGGTCTCCAAGAGTGGAAGACCTTTGCATCCAAAATATCACAGCGACCTACTTCTCTGAAAGAGTGCCCTACATAATTTCAGAAATTAGATATGACACCAATATAGTAGGCCATATGGTGCCTCTTGCTGGTGTAGGGTGAACGGTGGGATATTCTTGGGGCCACGCAAATGTCTGCCCACTGACTAGGTGAAGTCAGCTCATTAGTTGGTGTGAGGTGTGACGTTTGTTTTCCTGATGTTGTGAAGGCAACAAACTCAAAGCGCCGGTTGTTTTAAAAAGGCATTTGCTAATAGTATGGGCATGATCCTAAAAAGTGTTACCTCTTTTTTTTTTCTGGACCAATACTGTCTGCCTTCGATTGCCGCCGAGAACTCTGGAGGCTACATCTAAAATTATTCAGACAACTCAGAGACTACCTCTCAATAATTCATAAAGAGAGAGGATTTCCCAGGAGCAGTTAGGCACGTTTAACTCATCTGATCCTGAGCTGCCAGGGCAGCGTTACTTATTTTTCTGGTGATGTCTCCCCACACTGGCTGTAGCAGTTGTAAGATGTGTGCGAGATGTGTGCTGCTGGTGCTGCGTCGGGGCATCGCAAACAGTACGGGAACCATTATCGGTGGTGTCTGTGTCAGGGACAAATAACATTTGCCACAAATAACGTGGTCTTCAACCAAAGGCTTCTTTTGGGCTTTAGTTAAACATAAGCTGTATAGCCAGTCGTCCGAAGGAAGAGACCTTATAGCATCCCTTGAAGAGGGGAGAGCTGGCGGTGGAAAAGCAGAAGAGGAGAAGGACAGCAGTGACTCCATTTTAAACATAACGGCACCCAACATTCCTCATTATTCTTAATGAAGTTCCACTTAATCAGTAGTACAGCCCTGGTGAGTCAGCGTACTGGCCTGGGCCAAGCGCATGAGCGGGTGTGGGCACCTTCGGAAGGGGCTGGTGGGGATGCAGCAGGTGGGGGCCATTCCTGAGGGGATGGGTAAGGGCAGAGAGAGGAGCAGGTGCGGGTAACAGCAAGCTGTAAATCCTGCTTCTCGCCGCCAGCGGAGTCAGGGCCCAACGGCTACCTCTGAATTTCACTTGTCGACTCATCCAGGTGAAGGAGGTTTCAGGAAAAGATGATGCCTCATATGGAAAACAGTTGGGTTTGTGGCCTGGAGTTCTTGAGCATTTGGTCCTTGCCAGAGTGCGGGATGGTTTTGTCTGTGAGAGTTTTACGCAGCACATTGTTTTTCACTCTGTTGTATCTCGTGGAATTGTCATGAAGCAGTGTCCCTCCCTGGGATGGTACCCATCTGTTTATTTATTTATTCATGTTTGTGCATCATTGTAGAAATGATGTTTGCAAGTGAGAAATCAATACAGTAGCAAAGGATCTTGTTTCAGCCCCTTTTCCATACGTTCTGTAGATCTTTCCTCTTAGCTGGAGGGATTTACTTTTCCTTTTTTTTTTTGTTTTAAAGAATACCTTTGGGGTCTGTGTGAAGTGAGCTTTTTTGCAGTGCTGTCTCCAACAGTAATGTCCTTTTACTGAGGACTTGCCACATTTTAGGTATCCGCTGCGTAGGCCTTCTGTGCTGTACCTCTTGTCCCAACGTGCAGACCTCGGCTGAAACACCCACCTAAGGAAACCCCCGCTGAGAGACGAGAAGAAGCGGCGCTGCTTCGGGTACACTGAGGCGGGTCAGGCGGCACCGCCTGACCTATGCTCGGGGCAAGGCTTTAAGGCACCAAATGCCACGCGTGGGCCGTAAGCGGGCAGTGGGGATGTCTGGAGATCCTCCCAGGCAGGGGGACTGTGCAGCTGTGACAAGCTCCTTCTCCACGCTCCCCTCCTGCCAGCCAGCGCCGGCACTGTGAGCGCTTATCGCTCCAGACAAGTTGGCATCCCCTCCAGCCTGGTGGGTGTGTTTATTAGGTGGCATCCGCAGGGATAATCTCGTTTTGGCTTTTCATCGTAAGGTAAATGTTGGGTGACCTTCGGGCGATGTCTGCGCGTAACGCCGTGTGCTGCCAGCTACTTGATATTGGCGGTGATAGTGTTTCTGGCAGAGCCCCCGAGGTGGGAGCCCTCACTGCTCGGGAGTCGCCGTGTTTGCTGGCAGACAGGAGTTATCTTCGCCTGCTGCCAGCACGGGAGGCACCTGCTGATCAGAAACTTCCTTTATCGCAATGTTTAATTTGCTGTCTCGCGGCTTTTTGAAAGAGAAGCCTTTCATCTCTCGGGTTTGGAAAGGAGTGATACCTATCTGTAACTGAAGGGGGGTTGGTTTGGTTTGGGTTGTTGGTTTTTTGGGTTCTGTTAAGACGACAGTTACAGTAAACTGCAGTGCAAGCAGCTCAGCTGCGGACGGGAGACGGGTCAGGTCTGGATAACTGCGGTCCTGCAGGGAGCGGCTGGGCTGTCCTGAAGGTTCCCTCTCCAGAGCTGCCTGCTCTTGCTCCTTGCTTCGCTCTAGACCAGAGAGAGAGGCTGTGCAACTCAGCTGTCACTCTCCTGAGTAGTAATGCAGGGTGGATTGGGTTGGCTTGGGTTTTTTGGTTTTGAGGCAAAGCTGCTGTTTGCACTGACGGAGCTTCCTCGGGCTTGAAACCAACATCAGCCCTGCTGGACAAACAGCACCTAACGTGTTCCTGCCGTGATGTTCAGCCAGGCTCTCTGCTGATGGTGGTTACCAGCATGTCCTCTCTGCATAAAACTTTAGCCCCTGCGCTGATCTGACATAGATTTTTATTATGTTTTATAGGAGGGTGGCATGCCTATGCCGTTTTGGAAACGTCACAGTGTCCCCTTAGACTTGCAGCTACTTGTTATATCGTAAAATACATGCCCTAGAACTAGTGCCAGTACAGCAAACTCTCCTTGAAGAATGTTTTAGGGGGGGACACATAATTTGAGCTGATAGCCATGGATGGTTGTGATGATTAAAATATCCCTGGAGGTTAGAATCTGTCTGATTGATTATACTGGGCAGCGTTTCTGGGTAACGATGCCAGTTCGAATGGCATTTGGACACAAATGATCCTTCTCTAAATGTTTTATAAGCAGAGCTTTTTTGAAAAGTGGTGGGTTTGTGGGTTGTTGGGGTTTGGTTTTGTTTTTCTTGGATGGGAGTGGATTTGTTTTCTCTGCACTTTACATTGTGTCTGGAATTTAAACTGGAATGGGAACCTAATAAAAGTCATACTCGATCAATGACTTTCAAGCAGATTTTGAGTGTGGTGTGTTTTCTTGGTTTTTTGAAGTTATTTTAACCTGAAACACCAGCTTCTCTTATCTGTTTCCCTTCTCTGATTTGGGAAAAGAGTACTTTACCCTCAAGCAGAAACATGTATATACCCAAAGTCCCCCGGGTCCTAGGGGTTTTTGCTCATTCCCTGTTCTCTTTGCTGTTGCCTAAGGAAATGAAGTGATTTGGCTGGCTCAACCGTTCCTTGTTTTTAGTATTTCCACCGCTGCTGGCTGACTACCTCAGGTTTTTAAGGTTAATTTGACTTCACTCTTCAAGACAACTGGCAGAGATGTGGGAAGGGTGTGGGATGTGGCAAGCAGGCTGCCAGCTTTCTTAAAGCTGCAATAACAAACCCCAGCATAATCTTGAAGGTCTTACTGCTGCCTTCTCTCTGCTGCGGTCCGGGAAGGTTCTGGGGGGCTCAAGGGGGTGAAACGTCTCGCAAAGATTTGTATTAATCCACAAGAATGCTATTTTGACGAAAATTTGTTCTGGTGTTGCTCTGCATTTCTGAGTTTGGTTAATACGGTAACTCCTATGAATAATGTATAGATGTAGCACACTGTTTATGACCACCTGTGCACAGTGGTCTGTAGTACGGCTAATAAAGGGAGAGAAGCTCCCAGGCATGCAGTAGAAGAATGCTGTTCATTAAGAAGTCACTGGGGACAAGCAGTTTAATGCTTCTGAGTAGCCAAGGCAGTTGCATAGACACAGTGAGATATATAATAAAGATTAAACTGGTTAGTATTAATTGAATTGAAAGTAACAGTTATATATGGTAGAAAAGAATGTTTTGGGTGCTCTTTGCCTATGGAGAAACCATTACATTGACTTCACAGAATTTAGAGCCCAAAGGAATTCGTTAGATTGGCTAATTTGATGGTCTGAAAGGCCTTGGAATTTCACGCGTATGCTCTTCATGTGGACCCCAGGGGTTTTATTTGGATTAAATTGTTACACGCCACATTCAGAAGAGAGGTCAGAACAGAGGTCACATCAGAAGTTTAAGATGCTCATCTGGATAAGCTGAGGTGAGGGCTTGAACCCTGCGATAAAAAAGAAAGCAAAAATATCATTAGACCACTGCAGGAAAATTCCTGTGGGGTTCCAGATCTGGGGAGATGCTGCCAGCATAACCAGTTGCAGCCAAATAACACCCACCAGATTAGGCACTGAAGGTAACATTCCATGTGTTACCATAGAAGCACTGGCACAGGTTGCCCAGAGAAGCTGTGGGTGCCCCATCCCTGGCAGTGTTCAAGGCCAGGCTGGATGAGGCTTGGAGCAACCTGGTCTAGTGGAGGGTGTCCCTGCCCATGGCAGGGGGGTTGGAACTGGATGGTCTTTAAGGTCCCTTCCAACCCAAACCAGTCTGTGATTCTATGAATATTGTTCGCTCCTACTCAGTGACTCTTGCTGTGGCGTAGCACTTTGTAGGACGCTTCTAGTCTGCAGAAGAAAATAAAAGTGGGATGCACACCAGGGGAAAAATCTCCTGCCCAGCGGCTGAAGCTCTAACGTGTGGTTGTTACTGTTGTCTTATGCAGAACGGCATCAGTAGCAGCTGAGTGCGCTACTATTAATTATCTGCCTTTGGTTTAACACAATAAGAGATTGAATAGGGAGAGTTCATGGGTTCAAGGGCCAGAACTGAGCACTGTAATTATTCAGCTTGACCCTCCCAGTTAGAGTTAGCCATTAGTTTTTCCTTAAATTACGTGGAAGCATATTTTTTAGAGAAAAATGTAATCTTCGAGACTCCATGTGATGGCGTGTCTACCACCTGGCAACCTGTTTCAGTGTTTAATTACCCACATTGCTAGAAAATTGAGTCTTAATTCATAGTAACTTATTTATTCTAGATAATGAAGCCTTTGGGGCTGTCTGTCCTTTCAGTAAGTGTTTTTACAGTGCCTAGCACAAAAGGATCTCTGACTCCTGATGGGAGCCTAGGTGCCACCAGAATGCACAAATAGCTTGTTAACTGGGAAAAGTAGATGGTATTTCTCTTTGCTCAGATAGTCTTAAAGAATATAAGATTAAGGTGTTAGGTTCCTTGGTGCAGGGACTTCTTTTCCATCCCCTGTATTTCCCCTCCTTATTGGCTAGATGGTGATATTTTCAGTAAGGGAATGAGCGTTGTTTTTCACTTCTGTTGTTTTCTGGGGCTGGCACTAGAAATGTTCCCCTTTTTCAGTTTGTCAACTGCACTGACAAATTAGCCTTTGGCAAAGAATACAGCACAGTAATCTTGGAGTATAACTTTTCTGTCAGTCTGGCTTCCTTTATTTCTGCCAAGGGTATTGCTGGGAAACTCAGAGATATGGCTATGTGGTTTTGTAAATAAGCTAATAAGAATGTAGAAAAAGGGTTTTAGAATAAATGCCGTGGTCAGGCAAAGGAATAGTTAAAGTCTGGAGGAAGTATGCAGCATGACTACACGTTTGCCTGATTTGGGGCTGCTGAAATATTATCTCATATAGGTTGGGGCTGAAAAGGTGTTAAGGTTTTTGAATCATCTGCCAGTGGCTCCAACAGGCCCTTGGAAAGCCAAGGATTAGTCAGATGGAGGAATGTTCTGGCCAAATCTCTCTTTTCTCTGGCTAAACCCGCTCACTTGGCAGCATCACATTGTATTCTTATAAAAGCTGCTGTGGAAGCTTGAGGTCAATGCAAGATTTCTTTATGAGTATTGGATCCTCCTGGGACCACTTAAAGTAGATTGAGAGCTCCTTTCTACTCTGGAATGTAATGGTGAATATGGGCCATTTCTAGGACATTTTGTTTGTTTCATGAACCTAGTTCTCCGGATTCCCTTTTGTTTATCCAATCAGTACAAATGACTTCTTGACAAGGTTCCCAATTCTTGACAAGGTAGGTGGTTTTGTCTGTCATGCATTATAGCAAGGGACTGATGGCTCCAAACAATACACATGTTGTTCCCATCTCCAGATGTCAAGCGCAAGCGTCTTTCAGCTGTGATTACTGGCATGCCGTCTCTGGTTCCATCTGAGATCTCTTAATCTTTCCGATGTTGGGAGGACAGCTCACAACAAAACATTACCTAGCAACAAAAATACCTCAGGTCGGTTCAGGGAAAGCAACAGAAGAGTTGTTATTAATCATGCTGAGATGATGCATTGTGGTTTAAAAAATTGGAAAGGAAAGGACGGATTAAATATTGACGTTTACTATATTCCAACTGTGTTAGCTTTCACTTTGGCTGACATGAAAACGTATATTCAGTGAAAATGGGAAATAAAACCCCTTGTCTGTGTTCTCCTGGATATCCCAAAGTGAAGAAAAAAACCCAACAAACTCAAGAGTGATGTGTTATTTGGGGATGTTGCAGATGCAGACTTCCAAATCAGAGAGGCTGAAGGGACTTCAATTCTGGCCCTAAAGGCTACTGAAGTTTGAGCGTCAAGGTTACAGGGTAGACTGTCCTCAGTGGAAACCGTTTTATTTTAAATGAACACTTTCATGGGAGCACTGTGTTAAAAAATGGGTTTAATAAACAGGTGTCGCAGTAGTGAAAGACCTGAGACTTACCAGCAGCCTATGATGTCCTGTATTTAAAGAGTAAATTCCAGGGTGTTTCCAGCAGATGAAAGCCTGACATTGTTTTAGCCATCTCTACTCAACAGCGAGAGCTTCACAAGGCTAGGCTAGACCCTAGCATAACAGATCCCCTTGGTCCTAAGGTCCTATACCGAGTTCCACCAAAGATCGTAGAGGAAGGATGGTATCGAGCTGGTACTGAACGTATAAATACTCCATAACTATATAGGGAAGAAATGGGGTTAGAAATGAGGAAGGTAGTGTTGTACGTGGAGGTATTTCGATGTTAAACGGTACTGTTCTGGAAAGGTTGGGAAAGTTTCCACTCATCTCTTTCTCTTAAGAGGTGGTAATTTGGAACCGATCCGTGCATTGCGGCGTGGGTAGTGTGAGCAAACAGTGTCACGAGTGGGCACGGGTGGGTGGTTGAAATCGTAATTCACATTTTTTTAGTTCGTATGATCTTCACCGAGCTGAAGTGGTGCCAAATCAGTCAGTCTGGTTTTGCTGAAGCCATTATTTTCCCGGTGGTAGCTTTTCAGTGCGGCCATCATTCGCTACGTGCGTTACTTGTCTGTGGCGGGCGGCGAGTGGGGAGGAGCACACAGATCTGTGGAAGGACAAGTGGAATCGGAGAAAGGGCTAAAATGATCTGCTTTTAATTTCTACCACACCTTTGAAATTAATTGATTAGTGTGAGGAAAAGAAATCGAAGGCATTACAGTTAGAGACCTGTTGAAAACTAGAGCTCCATGATGACAAAAAAACCCCACTTTTTTTTACTGGTTTCAGTAAACAGATGTATTCATCAGCCTAAAAAACGACATTAGGCTTGCTAATTCCTGTGAGTTAACTTGTTCAACTTCTGGAGAGGGCCTGGTTTTACAGCCTATATGGGCAAACTACGAGACTTTAAGCAGAAAGAAAGAAAAGTTATTCCCTGGAGAGTTAAGATTGGTGAGGGGATGATGTAGGCCAGTGTATAGTTTTGTAGTGATGCATACCCTGGTTTTGTCAGGAATTTTTTTTAAGCTGTTGCTGTATCCTTGTAAGTAGTTGAAAAATGTCTTTCGGTCAGTAGTAGCCATAGTTTGTGGGTAATGGCTTGTCAGAAACACCGTTGGTTTGTAAAGATTAGCTACGTGAAAATGTCTGCAATGCTTTTTCTTCCATGTCTGCTATCTAGAGGGGCACAGAAGAGGGGCTGGGAGTACATGGTGAGGAAGCAATCAAGGCATTTTCTTTAAGAAGTAATAAATGGTAATTCTAGAACTCCTGGACATCTTCGTAGTAGAGCCATGTGAAGAAGCCGTTTCAAAATCACAGTCTTGCTCCTGATTCAGGAGTGTCCCAGAGAAACCAACTCACTACTCTGTGTCATCAAGGTTATGTGGCGATAGACCAGGCAGTAAGATTTTTAAGACGGGTGGAAAGTCAGTTTGCTTGCTTTCACAAAACCTCAGCATTGAACAAAACGTGTGGCTTTGCATGAAGGAAGTAAGGAGTGAATACCTTGTGTTTGCTACTTGAAATTGCCACAAAATTAGCTAACAAATTGAAAAAACAATTTGAATTTTGGAGTTTTTGTGCTAGCGTCAGCGGGAATTGATGCTCTGAAAAGCAACAGACTTATCTCAGTGCAAGTTTACTCATGGACCTCCAGACTTTGATGTAGTCTGACCTGCAGTTGCTGGTGCAAAAGTGCTGTTGCAGACTGAGTGGGAAGCTAAGCTGTACAGGAGTGTGAACCACAAAGCAGGTGAGGTGTAAGCTTGCTGAGAAACAAAGTTCAGAGCTAACTCAGTCTTGTCACAAATTCCTATCAGACTTGGTAAATAATTTTGTAGGGAAGTTTTTCAGTATCTCAATTTTTAAGTTGTCAAAACATTTCATTTATTTTCTTTTTTTAATTTTAAATTTCAGATATTTTTACAAGACAACTTATGTTGAAAAAAATTGAAATATTGAATAAAGAAAAATTTAAAAAACTTTGTTATTCACTTAACCCGTATCCTCAACTCCCCAGTTTCTGATTGAGTTGAAGGGAGCCAAATACTATTTTAGTCCCGTGGTTATGATTCACAATTAGAACATGGCAAATAAGCAATATTTCAATTACACAGAAGCTTTTGTGCTCTCAGGAAAAGATCCATCAGCCTGGTTTCCAGTGACTGGGATTCAGGAAAGCCATGTTAGAGACTCTTTAATTTCCTCCCCTTTCATCTTCTTCCTGCATTGCTAAGGTAACAGGTTGGGGGAGGAAGGTGGTTTGGCAGCCAGCAGGAATAAGAGCACTTGTCACCACTTGAGGGGATTTGGGAGAGTTTCTTCAGCAGGTTGGAGGGAAGAGTGAAAAGTTCACATCATCCTAGAGGTATGTGTGAGATTTGCTGAGTGACTTTTGAGGTAGATGCCCTTAGTACATCCTGTTGTCAAAATCCTCCTGAGTTTGTTTTTTTGGGGTTTTTTTGTTTTGTTTTCCAAAAGAAATTGTCCTTGTGCCCTCACTGTATCCACCAGACCTCCCTTTCCAGTTATCAAAACCTTTGCTCAGTAGTGACAGCATCTCCCTGTCCCCTTTCTCCAGCTGCGGAGCGCTGCTGTGAGTTCCCGTGTAGTTGTGAAGAAGAGAGCCATCTTTTTTCCTGCATCCTAAAGGCACGTGTCTGCCACCTCACCTACTGTCACAGCTGCTCCAGCGATCACGGACACCTGACCATGGCTCTCCTGCTCTGGCTGCCGAGGCTTGCACCCACAATATGGCACGTGCTTGGTGTCACGGAGCATCTGGCATACCCACCAATCTGCCCTGCTCTCTTTTCTCTGCTTGGCAGGACACCCTGACCGCAATGTTTTGGCTCAAACTTGGCCTGTCCCAGTGCAGAACATTAACTCTCCGCAGAGCTGGTTCATGGCTGGGACACTAACTTTTCCATCTCTTTCTCCCTGGTTGTTTTTTTTTTTAGGTGATAGAAAGCTGCTATCGTTCTATTAAAAAAATAAAATTAGAAACGTTCGGAGAAACGAGTTCTTCTTGTTGACGTAATTCTGAAAGTTTATTCGAAGAGCCTAAGCATCCTTGGGAAGGCCAAGTGTTGCAGCAGGAATCTTGTCGTGATGATGGCTTCTTTCGATTTTGTCATTGGATTTTGTCTCAAGGGTAAACGTGGCTAAGTCTCTGCTAAGAACCTCTTGAGGGAGCTTTCCTGCAGAAGGAGAGAATGAGTGACTCAAGGGCATACGACAGAGGTATCATCAACCTGTCAGGGTACTGGCACTCAAAAGCAGCTGTCCTTGATTACTGTGTATTGGTGACATCATAGCTTAAAATTGGACTTGCTAAAAATAATTCCAGTATTTTAAAGTGAAATGGTCCCTTGTAAGAGATGCTAACTTGAGGGATCTAGAGATGAGAACCTGTTTTGTTGGGGTTTTGGCAGCAAACAGAAGCACGCGAGGATGCGTGTCAGCACTTCGGTGTGCAGTGCAATCTGGTGATGTCCAATACTTGGATGCCGTCACTGTTTTGCAGCAGGCATACCCAGCCTTCCTCTAGACAGATACATTTTTCTGCTACAAAATATTGAAAAATCATTTTAATGTGTCATCTGTCAAATCCGTGCTGGTCTTTTTTTTGCCGGGGCATGGCCTCAGTTGAATATGCAATATGAGAACATATTCCCGTCAGGACAAGCAGTGTGCAGAGCACATCCATTACCTTTGACTTGTCAGCCCGAGTAGCTGAGCCTTGCTTGGCAAAGTGCCTAATTTCTTGATCCCAGTAACACCAAGCCTACGGATTTCCTTTCAGCTCTGCTCTTCTTCACAGTGAGGGGAGATTTTTTTTTCCTCCCAAGTTGGATTTCTACGCCTGCCCATCCCTAACGCTGAAAATGGGCTTCTTTCTTCATGCTTTGGCTTGTAGTCAGCTTGGGAATAGTCACCACGTTCTTGCCAAACAGAGTCACGTTCCTTTCTAGTCCTGACAAAGGTCTCTGGATCATTTTCCCTCTCAGGTTCGTCAGATACCACTGGGATCCGGTGCACGTGAGAGGAAAGAAGGCAGACATCCCTTTGGGTGGATGTTTTACATAAATTTCCTCCGTTTCAGTTCATGCTGTTTGCCATAAAGAGCTGTCTGGAAGAAACGGTGACACTTCTGCCTCTCCATGCCCATTTTAGTCTTTCTTTACGTGAAATGTTGCTTTCATGTTTTTGAATCGCTGGTAGTGATGAATCAGAAACAAATTTGTAATGTAATTGTGACGCACAAGCAGTTTCTTCAGCAGAAACTACAAAGCACTTCGTTGAAATACGTGTACGTAGTAAAATTGTGAGTCTGTGTTGTGTCTGCCCTGAATTGGTTGAACCTCAAAGAAGCTGGTGTATGACTTCCGTGTGGCAGACTGTGTATTTTAAGTATCAAATCTGGTGCAAGGAGTGGTCATGGTGGAACCAAGTGGAACAGCACAGTTTGAAAAGGCGGTGTGTCCTTCAGCACGAAGGACAGAAGTGAAGAGCTGGAGTCCATTCTTCAGTGTGCGGATGCTGATCGCAAGTGGTAACAGATTTTAAACTGAAATGCTCATTTCTTTACTGGTATCAAAAGGAACAGGATGAACTCAAACGTATCCTCACCCTCTTTGATGCCGTATGATTTAAAATAGGTGCTGACAGATGAAAGGTGAGACAAGGGAAAAAAATAGTTTTATTGCAAGAGATTTGCTAGCAGTTCTGAAAGATTTTGTTTGGTTTTAAGACTAAGAAGATTGTTTTAAGCACGTTAAACATTTGAACAGAAGAAAATGACTGACATTCATACAATTGTGCATAACAACTGAATATAAATGATTATTTTGCAAGGTGGCTTGCAGACAGCTGCATGTTGGACCTGAGCTGGGCACTTGCAAACTGGTTCTGGCAGGGGGGGCGGGTTGACAGACCCCCCTTCAAGGAGAGGGGTGTTTAGCCTCAGCACCCTGGTGTCCCAGCCTTTCCAGACTGGGGCAAGTTTGCGTGCGGCTGTCTTAGAGCGTGGTAGTTTTGTAAGTGTGACCGTACCCACTGTGCTGAGAAACCCGAAGAGGTAAAGAAATTAGTATGGATAGCATTTAGGTGGTTGGGATCCGTGCTTCTGGAAACACCTCATCAAAAAGGAGGGAAATACCAGTTTGTATTTATACTTGAGGCTTTTAAAATTGACTAAAGGCAACATTAAGACTTAGAATATTTTTAGATTTGCCAAAACCAAATTTTTGCCTCTCTCTGTTTCTAAGCAAATATGAGCCTACAGTGAGCACTACTGTATCCTCAGGATATTGTTTTCACGTAGACTGTAGAGCTCAAAGGCAAATGATCTGGAAACTGGAAATGTAGTATATTGGGCAAAGTTTGGGGGATTTTATTATTTTTTTTAAGGCACAGATAGTTAGTTTTGCTCCAACTGATAGATGAATAACAGAGTGATTAAGGCCAAGAACAAGCCACTTTGGAGAAATCCTTTTATGCACCCCTCTTCTCAGACCGTAAGTCCATGTCCTCCTCTGCCATGGAATCTTTTTCCCCCAAATCTTTGCCTGTTTTGGAGCCACCGTGTCACGGGGAATTCAGTCATGGTGGTGATCCTGTAGAACTGTTCCACTTCTCTCTTCCTGCTGTTCACAGGCTCTCGTGCTCCTGACTTACTCAAGACATCCCTTAGGTTTCAGAGCTCTCTGGCTGTGTTCATGAAGCTCCGAGGTCAGACAGACTTGCACTTCTCGCTTACGTTTTCAATTTGACTTTTCAAGATCTTTTCTGATTGGGAAGAGAGCAAAGAGGGTGAAAAGACCCCTCTGCGTATTGGCTTGGCAGTGTTTCGTGAGACGTTTTGTTGGATTTTTTGGGGGGTTTGTTCATTTGTGTCAGTTTGATAGAAGAGGTGGCTGTACTGCTATGCAGGTGAAGCAGCGCCTGCACAAGAAGCACGTGGGGATGACCACAGGGTTGCAGTACTGCATGGAAGGTGGGTTTTGGGGTACTGTAAGGAGGGACAAAACGTATGCTCTGAGTGAAAAAGGGGTTCTAATACTACATAGATGGAGTAGGGAAGATAGGTGAGCAGACAAATGCCTTGTCCTTCAGTAAAGAAGATGAGAGGACAAAGTGGAGGCAGCAGTGAGTGTGGGGAGCGGTGGGGCGGGGGGGGGGAGAGCAGTGCTGCAGCGCAGGAGCAGCCTCACCTGGAGCTCTGTGCCCTCTCCATCCTCAGCCTTAGCAGGTAAACTCATGCATATTCATCGTGATAGAAATAATAACAATAATGAAAATTGGTAGCAAAATCAAATTAATGTGGTCTCCTGCAGCAGAAATATTTACCCGATGTGTCCTGCCAGTTACAGAGATTGGCATTAAACCTAGACATTACCTCATCTTCCTGGGCAGACAGCCTATTTCTATGCTAAGCAAGTCTGCAGGAGTGAACAACTGAATACCTGCCTGATTAGCTGTGCAGCAGCAGATCCTGGTTAGAAGCGATTTCCCTTAGCGCTTTCTCTCTTTTGCTCGCCTGCTCGCTCTCTGCAAGGTTTGTCACCATGCCTTATCAAACTACGTTTTTCATCTTGAAGGGCACGTTGCAGGGGAGAGCGGCCAGACAGGTGGGCTAGTATAAACGCTGAACCAAATCAGAAAGGTCACAGAGAAGGAAAAAAGTAAAGTGTGTACATATGTGTGTGTGTCTCCTGCCCCGTCTCTGTGTGTGTCAGTGCCAGCTAGGTGAAACTGGATTAATGAGGAAGGGAGCGATAAGTGCTAAGAGGATTGTGCTATAAAAGGAGATTTTGGGTTTTGAGAATAGATGAGGGTTACTTTATGAAAACTTTAATTGGCTACCTTAGATCATTTCTTTAGCTTTGTTCCTGGGTGGCGAATCATAAGTTTCCTGCTGGGCGTAAAATCATAGCATAATTACGATAGTTGGCCTGTGCAGGGTGTCTTCTATCACAGACTCCCAGCATGCTGTATATTCCTTAAAAAATTAAGCCTCATCATGTATTTCAGACAAGTAGTCTGAGAAGTGGCAATAAAAATAGTAATTAAAAAAAAACAACGTGAAGGGGGAAAAAAATCCCCAACAGCAGCTGATTTTGTTGCAGCACCTTTAAAAGAGCATCATACTATCCCCTTGCTTGGCTACCACTACTCTGTTTCCATAGCCAGGTTCCCGTATCACTGTTACTGATTAGTTGAAGTGCTCACAGTAATGCCGCTGTGCACTGAAGCGCCGTGGATGGCCGTGGGTCACCCCTCTACCTTGCTCTTGGCTCACCAGTGTTTTCCCATGTGTGCATCTGTTTCCATTTCAAACCTGTATGAAGCTGGCCACCTCTGTGCTTCGTTTGGCTCCGTCGCATACGTTATCAGGAAGACATGGAGAACAGTCACAGTGAAATTAAGCCTGTTGTTCTTCTGTTTTGATGTTCATAAATCTGAAGTCATTCTACACACGGGTGGTATTTTTGCAGTAGATTTTTTATCAGTTTTCATCAGTGAATGAATTTCTAAACTCCACTCGGCTGTTGAAAACGGTGAGGAACTACCTCGTGGAGAAAAGGCCTGAACTGATTGGCCTCTTCTACCTTGTTCTGTCCTGCCAAAACACATGTGGCTTTTGCTGGACCCACTCTTCCACGTGGCCAAACTCTGGAAGTAACTTTTCTCCGTCTCACAGTTACTGGTGCTAATTCTGAGAAAGCGTGTGGCTGAAACATGAACTGCAGTCGTGGAAATGGTGTGGGGACTGGAGAGTAGAGTCCTGCACCGGTAAACCTGCTTAATAGCCAAGTAATTTCCCAGGAGTGCATTTTTCTGTTGGTAAACAGCAGCAAGTTGCTCTCTCCTCAGTCTTAAAGAAGGAGAAAATCCTTTAAAAAAAAAAAAAAAAAAAAAAGGCCGTGTCTTTTAACAGCAGGGATAAATACCCTATAAAAACACAGAAGTGGACACTGATTCTCTACTCTCTAATTACTAGTAGAGCTGAACGTTTTAATTTGGAAGGCTGTCATTTGGTTAAGTGGCAGTTAATATTTCTGATAGAAATTTTAAAGAAAGCTCACAGATGAATAGGGATCCAGATGCTTCGTGTTGCTTAGGAGGATTTTGTCATCGTTCTCACTGAAACAGTAGCACCATCTTACAGTCAAGCTTTATGAAGCAGTAGCATAAAGGAGATGCCAACAGCAAAAAGGGAAGCAGCGTCCTGCCTTTCCTCAGGGGAACAGTGGGGGTTTATGGCTCTCTGGAGCAGAGAAGGAAGAGGATGTTTGCTTGATCTTGGTAAAGTATGTCAAAGTTCTGCGTTTTGTCAAAATATCTGAGGGAGGTCTCTGACCTAATTGTTTTTATTCCTCAACAGTACAGAAGATAATCAAATTCTACATAGTTCCTGTATTTTCAATACTTCATAGTCAAAAAAGGGCACGCTTCTGTTGCTAGTGATTTGGCCTAGTTTGACGTAGGCAGAAGGCCTCGAACGTGTTTCAGACAGGTTATTTGAGCGGTAAAAGATTTGCAAAGTCAGATTGTCCTCTTCATGGAAGGACAAGTAGAGCACTGAGAGATTCCTGGATGTTAATTTGTAGCTAAATCATAAAAGTCATTGGGCTTCTTGATTTAAGAATGGAATCTTTCATAGTGTCAGGGCCAACTGGCATGGTGGAAGATGGAGCTGCCCAAGTTATCAAAGTATACAAGCGGTAGCTTGTTGGATAGGAGAAGTGGTAGTACTCTAAACATGAGTTTGAAGAAGTCATCTCCATAATCCTTGTGCCCTCAGGCAGGAATGACTAACGGAAGAAGAAAAAAGTAGCTCATTTCTGAAATAAAGTGGTATTTTCCATGCTGTCATCCATAGATGATAAGAATGGACATTGGGTTATGACACTGCTCTCTAAATTTTTCTCAAGGGAAAACAGAAGCAGAACATAATCTTCATTTTCTTCAGAATATTTCCTCACTTAAGGCAAAAGCAAGAACATCATTGCTTAAGATGTGACAGAAAATATCATGTTGTTTCGGTAGTCACATACAGTGCCAGCACAACCTGTGCTGCTTTTTGGCCAGTGACCGTGCAAGAGTGAACAAAATTTTTTTCAGTATGTCCCCAAATAAATTTTCCTTTTAAATCCCCGGGCTCACACAAAAAAATGTGCAAGCCATCGGTTACAACACTCCTCTTTAGCAAGCATTTTTGCTTCTACTCGAAAGAAGTATCTAGAAGTTGGCCTGTGGCTTCTCTTTTGACCTGACCATTTACATCTTCATCTAAATTGGAAATGTAGCAGGTTGCTAACTGGGAGGTACGGTAGATTCCAGAGTACTTTATCTTATCAGCAATCTCTGCCTGCGTCAACATGACAAAACAGTGCTGGCTGTACACCTGGTGGCAAATGAAGTTCCTCTTTAATATATATTCTTAATGGTCTTGAACTCCTAGATCCATTGAACGAATGGTGTGATCTCTGCATTAAGCACATGTATCCTTCCACATGATGATTATAAACTCCTCAGCCTCTTAGAACTCATCTCTCTAAGTTTTCTTGGCTTACACTTTTTCCTTTATCTTACCACTTCCTTACAAATACTTACCCTAGGATATGATGCCGTTAAAACATAACAGCTGTCCTGTTCTGCTTTCATAAACAGGTACAATACAGATCATCAATAAATAAAGAACAAATAAATAAATACAGAGCTTGGTTTTTTTGGGCGGTGGGTTGGTTTTTTTAATAATAGCAGGCACCATTAGCAGTTGTCAAACAGATAGGCAACGTAACTTCAATTCTTCAGCTCACTGTTGACATCCACCTATCAGCAGTTCAGAACACATACTACTTTGGATATTGGTAATCTGATTTTGCCAGTGCCTTATTGGTTTAGGGATAAAATTGCCAACTCCAAATAAACAAAAGTCTCTTAGCCCATTGCATTAGAACACAAACCTGAAATGTTTCCTGTGTGTCTTTGGTAAGAGAAGATGTTTTTTAGTATTGTTGAATGGCATGAATTTAAATGTTGTCCTGTGTTTTGCAGACACAAGGGGAGTAGGCAGAGCTCAGACCTGTGGAGGGACTGCTGAGTCTCTGCTTACCATGCTCTGCCAATGGCTCTAGATCTCTAAGGGGGCCACAAGGGAAGAGGCAGGATCCTCAACACACTAAATTTTCAGGTGCCGTGGTGCTGGTGTTGGAGGTGAGAGGGTGCAGGATTGCCCACGGTGCACTCTGTGTTGTCTGTAGTCCAGCACAGACAGGGAGCAAGTGTCAGAAGGCTCCTCCAGCTGCGGTGAGACATGCTGGGCTGCACTGCTGGGGAACAGGGCTACTAAGCAGGCATCTCCACTGAGCCAGGAGCTCTGGCCCAATGTCTTTCGCCACAAAGCTCAAACTACTTTCTTAGCAGAGTGCCGTGTTTACCAGATGCTGTTAAACTCTGCATATTTTCCTCTGCTAATGTTTCAGGCACTTAGAATTAAATGAGATTTACTATGTACAAAAAAAATTGCAAAATATTTCTTCCCTATTTAAAATTCCCAAAGAAATAAGCCTTCAGTGACTGTGAACACTGTGTTTGTGCCCATGTAGATGTTCGTTTGCCTGTTTGCTTGCCGACTTCTTACCCACCCCCCACAACAACTTTGGAGCCAATGGTCCCCCAAAAGAGGAGGAGGTCTTGGGATGTTTTCTTCAAAAACACGAAGCAAGTGGAAGATTATTAGTGAGCCCATTAAATGAAAAGCTGTGGAAGAGCCTGGTGCCTGGTCAGCATCAGAGTCTGTGAGAAAGGGATGGTATGGCTGCTTCAGCTACTGGCAGAACATTTTTAGTGCTTGCATCTTGCTAAATGACAGCAATCCGACCAGAAAGCTCTGGGAAATCAGGTGTCATTAGTTCTGCTGTTCACAGACCCATGTGTGATTTTAGCATTTCTTCTGAAGAACACATCGGGTGGATGAATACTGCCATGTTGGTATCTTCCGAGCTGTACGCTCTCCAACAGCAAAGCGTTTGTGTAATAGCAACGTAGGCTTGCCTGCACATTTCACCAAACCTCTCCAGCAAGACAGGGTTGCTGCTGCCTGCAAAAGCTCGAAGGTGCTTCCCCTTTCACACCCATTTATGGCTTGTCTTTGCGAATCAGCCAGGAAAGGAACTTGCCAAGTTGAATCAGTTGTCATGGGCCATGTTGTGGTCACCTTTTCTCCAGGAGCTAGACTGGGACCTCAGATTCCTTTAACATAAGCCCAAAGCCTTCAAGATGGTAATTGATTTCCATTATTGCCTATTAAAGATGGATTTGAACTGGGAACTTAGGAGCAAAAGACTGTATTCTGGCCACTTTGGCTTTGGGAGGCAGGAGTAGGGGGGAGGGATGCGGGAGTCCAAGGGTCCTTCTTTTTCTTACTGTTTCAGGTGTGGTTCTGGCGGACTGATTTTCAGTTCACAAGATCTACTGTAGATTTTTCTTTTTGTTCAAATTTCTGTATCTGTTAGTTAAAAACAAAGATTGGATCTTGAAGTAACTCAGATACTGAAGGACAGTAGATTAAAGTTACATTAGTGGGGTTTTTTTCTTAGGCTTAAAGACATTGGCAGAAAGGATGACTAGATAAATTACGTTATGGTACTGAATACAGAGTTTTATTGAAGTGGTTTTGCAATATCCTATGTGCTTAGATACACTAAAGAGGAAACAAAAAGTGTATAGTAAATGCTTTTAGCTTTACTCACCATGTAAGTGGTGGTGTAAGTGCATGCAACGATCTATATATATATTTTTTAAGACCTGTTTTTCTTTTTAGTTGTCACATTAAAAAATTCTGAATGCTCAGTTTAGTTATTGAAACATGCATTAGTCTTGCTTCTAACCAAAGGCGGGCAGTATTTTTCAAAGGTAATAGTAAGAGTGCAGCATAAAAGAAGAGGCATCAGCCTCAGGGAATTTTTGCTTTGCTAAAGGTCTGCCCAAAATGTTGATTTCATTTTTCTCAATTAGTTGTTTCAAGTCTGGTGATTCATGACATTATTTGGGCTGTGTTTTCTGATCCTTTTGCAAGGTGCTGTGGAAAGTACCTTGAGAGATGCTTAAAAATAGTCTAAATTGAATTAAGAGGTGGATGTTGAGTGGGAGATTAAGTGAGGAGAAGGACATACTTTTCATAAACGCTTTTGATTTATGGAAAACTAATAAGTAATAATTTGCAGAATCTTAAAAGTGTTCACATTTCTCAGTCTACTCACAGTGTGTATCTCTCTCCATGTACACACAGCTGTGTGTGGAATGCCCTCCATCACTATCCTTGCTCAAATAAAACACTGTTTGCTTACCAGGAGATTTAATGAATTCCCTGAAGACCAGAGTCACACAGTTTAGCATCAGTGGAAGATGAAGCTGCTTCCTATAGTAGTTTTTTCTGGATTGTGCAGTGTTTGAGAGTAGGTAAGAGTGCTTGTGTGGTGCTAGGAACGTTGTAAAAGGCACATGCGAATAGATGCAGGTATGTGCCTGTGTTTCGACCGTCATACATACCTGTGACTTTACGTATCTGTGTGAATAAGAGTCCCTTCCAGCCTTCTGAGATTTTTTGGCTCTCAGGCCAAGAGTTTTTATGCACCTTGACCTTGTGCAAGTCATTGCTCTTTGCATGAGTAACAGAGCGGATACGCAGACAAATGATGGTGTGGAATGTGACTGTTTAGCAAGTGTAATTGAAACATCTTATCGTGAAACTCTCAATATAATTCAGAAATAACAATTTAAGTACCGTGATAATGCTGTCAAATTGGGGTTGGCATCATATTGCCCCTCTTTTTTTAAATGGCAGATGGAGTGAGGCATGAAGAGGTTGTGCATGTTTTCTAGTGTTCTGCAAGTAATCATCATTGAAGCCGGACTTTAAACTCCAAAACATTAGAAAATTATTATTAGACCATTATTAATGCATGTACTTATTTCATTCAGCTGCGACCACTGTTATGTGTTCATACGTGTTATGTAATGTTGAAATCCAGTTACACAAAGCTTTAGCGCGTGAACAGGGAAAGGCTGCGCAGAAGGGAAGGTGAAATGCCACGTCGTATTGGCACGCTACTCTTCCAACCTGAGTTTTGACTTAGCACATCTGCTTAATTGAAGGGCTGCGTCTTAAATTTAGTCTCCAAATGTCTGTGCTCTTCTTTATACAAAGACAATAGTGCGTGATCATGCATATGAAATTAAAAATGTGTGGCTGGATGTGCCGTTGGGTTCACACTGCATGCATTTCAGTAATTTCAGGTTTTAATACCAAATCTTAAGACTCTGCTGATGCTCTTTGAAACTGAAAAAAAATCTCCTGGCAAAAAATCTGAATGGATTCACTCTATAAGTACAATTAAATGAAGCATCAGACTGGGGGTGGGGAGTGGGGAAGGCAAATGCTCTGCCTCTGAAAACAGAAAACTGGTGCCATTACTGTAGGGACAGAGTGTTGGGACTGTAGCCCCAGGTGTTTGTACATGGTATTGTAAGTGTGTGTCTGTTCAGAGCACCCATGTCTTGCTAATACTTTTCTTCAGTTTGCAAAATGTATTTTAGGCTCTGAAAATCTCAGGCACAGGGAGAAGGAGCAGAGCGGAGTGACTTTAACAGGTATTAAAATTTGCACCTTTTTTTTGCTCAGAGCTGAGCAAAGAGACCTTACGAATCACCAAGTGCAGAAGTGTTGGAGAGAAAACATTCATGGTACCAAAAGTGTAATAAAATTTGATGAATAAAGCAGTAAAATGGTGAATTATCCTTACTGCTGAAATTTCAGGGAAGGATGGAAGCCGTGTTTGATAGCAGACCTTTATATTCTACACCTTTCCCTTTTTATTTGCTCATCAAAGCAATACCGCGCAAAAATGACATCACTTAAGCACAACATCACACATACTAGTCTGCAGTCACCCGTGGAATCCGGGTGATGCATCATTTCTCTCACTCTGATGTAATCTCTGTCATAACTACATGCCGGGTGAATAGCATTTTAGCACTGAAAGCAATCCGGGGGGGTTAGATACATTCGTTATTGACTAACTGGACTCATTTCCCTTCTTGGAAGGAAAGAGAACAGGATGCTCTAGAGAGGGATTTGGTTGCCAGATTTTGCAGCTCTAACAATGTCTAGTTTTCCAGTCACAGCAAGATAGGGCACTTTAAGAGAGGACGAGGGACAACTCACCTCCTTTCATATCATCGTCAGGATTACGCCACCGCATGTCCAGAGGTGCGTTTGTACGCTGTAGGTTAGTGGCACAGGAGAGAGAGATGATGTGAGCCTGTAAACAGCAGATCAGTCTGAACATTTCTTCTGAGATTTTCTTGGCTGGAATGTTTATTCAATCATCCCTGGCCGTTTCTAATTTTTTTTTAATTAATTAGTTACTTAACTTGCTGAGAAGATGGTAGTAAAAATAGCCATTAAAATGAAATTTTGAACCCACTGGAAGGTGATGCTGATACACGTCAGTGTTATGTACGTGGGTGCAGGTGAAAAGCTCAGACCCTGCTGACCCTGACAGTTACTGTTATCCAGGTTTGTCACAGACAAACTTCATTATCAGGTAGAACTGGGATCCAAATGTCTGCAAGACACTTCTGTCTGGATATGTGGGTAACTTGCCATTTCCAGCTGGGTTTCAAGGCCTGTTCTGGAGGTCCCAGACCTGACGTATTACTTCGTGTCAACTCACCAGACCTAGTGAGAGCATAACCCCTGCCACTTCTGCTGGGGACACAGTGCCCGGTGTCTGGGTGGGTCAGGTTACGGTTAGGTGTTCTGCTGGCATTCAGACACTGGCTGACACAAGTATCGGAGGGGACACAAGGCAGAAGCATCATCAAAAGCAAAGCCAGGGTCAGTACGTCGTGCAGCAATGTACAGTCTGGAATGATGAGCATGTGAGCACCGAGCATGGTCCACGGTAAGTGCAGGATTTTGTCTGGAGCAGGATTTCCTTCTTCCTTGCACCCTTTCTCAGCTTGTTAATTCCTCTTGCAGGAGTCAGTCGGTCAAGGCTGGTTCCTAATAATCATCAGGAACAGTCCAAGTTGCAGAGCCTCCAAAGCGGCCCGCAGTGGACAACCCCTCGGGAGTGACTGCGGTGCCGGTGCCTTCCTGGTTGTCTGTGGGACCGGACAGCTCCTGTAAGCGAGGACCGTGAGGCAGCTGAGGATGGCTGGTGGTTGGTGGCTGACGTCGCTGACAGTATCTCTTTGCCAGAAGAGTGTTTGATGCCAGTTCAGGGAAATCAGCTTGTTCAGAAGTGCCACGTGAAGGTACCAGCTCTCAGACTGGCGATAGTGGCTTGATGGAAACACGCTTGGTTCCTGTGCGGTTGAAATTCCTGCTAAGTTACAGGCATTTGCAAATCTGCATCAGTAAGCAGTATGATACGGAAGAGGTGTTTAGAAAACTGTTTGTTCAGTTTCTTAATAATTAAATTCTTCTTAATACCAGAAACCTGTTTCTGCTAGCAAATCAAGGGCTTAAATTCTTTATTATAATATTATACATTATTTATAATTTACATCCTTCACATCAGGAAGACTTCAGTAGCTGTTATTTAGGACCTTTCAGGTATAAATTACCTGTGGAAGCCAAAAAGCAGTTAATCACTGAGTTCCCTTCCAGGGCACTCTTTTTTCCCAGGAATACCCAGGCAATTCCTGGTTATTGCCAAGTAGAAATGAAGCATCAAGCTGTCTCCTGAGCTTCATCAAACTTCCCGTGCAACTTACTGCACTGCAGGTATATTCCAGTGGTGCCTGCAAGTGAGCAAATGAAACGTTTGTTAAACTCATTTGGTATTTAGTTGGGACATGCATAAAGTTCCTTGGAATGTTCATTTCCTATTTTTGGTTTCCTTTGCTGTCTAGGAAGGTAACTGAGATGCAGTTCTACCCAGTTATCCTGCATGATAAACTTAGTCTTTTAAAAATCTTAATGGCTTTCCAGTGTCACACAGACCAACCATGTTAAAAATTGATAGTCTGAGGAAGTATGAGGGAGTGGTGATTTCAGCCTCTTGTGCCTCCACCTGTAATTCTGAGGTGTTGCCTTTGGTCAGGAGAAGCTCTGTACCAAGAATGAGTGCAGATAATCGGCACGATTTCGCTTCTGTCATCTAAAAGAGTAGATACCAAAGTATTCATCTGGTTAACACTTTACCACCTCTTAATTATATATGGTATTCAGCCTCAGCTTTGAAAAAGGGGGGAGAGGGGAATAGCCTGAGAGTTTTTTGGCCACTTTTGCCATGCCTATATTCTTATCATGATGTTGTTTTCATGGATGATTTCCTACTTGACACACTCTCTTTCTATAAAGAATTCTGTGAATTTAGTATGAATAAAGTAGCTGCACCACCCTCCACAAACGTTTCTTGGGGTTGTTACGTTTTCATATGGGTATTTGTGGAGGGAGTGGGATAAATGGCATTCTTGCAGAAGAGGATTAAGGTGTTTCTATTCTGTCAGCTGTGCATTTCCACAGCCTTTAAACGTACGGATTTCATGCCAAACTTGGTCTCTAAATTTCTGTGCTTTCTAAAGGTGCTGCTATTTACAATGCCTTAGAATCTTTTTCCTTCCCCCCTGACACCCCTAAACTGTGGTTGTGTTCTTAACACACGTGTGCAAACCTAACTCTAAGTCAACCGTCCTCCTTTAGCTTGGAGAATGGTGCTGTATTCGAAATGCATCTGATGCATATATTATGAAAGCTAAATGGTTGGGAAGAGGACGAGGGGGAATGTATGTGTGTACGTGTCACTATAATCATTTACAAAAGGCTTTCCTTTGAAAGTCTAAACCTTATTCAAATGTAGGTTGCGTAGTCTTCTTTTGATTTTTCCAAGATCTTATCCTGTGGGTTTTCTACTCTACAAATAGAGACTCCCAAAAGAAGTGTAAAATAGCTTTGTGTGTGCCTATGAATTTTTTTTTTTTTTGCCATTTAAACTAGTTGTCTGTAGAAGTTGGAAGCACCCGATACACTTTATTAGATCACTGAGAAGCTAGGCACTGCTTACACTGTGTATGAGAGAAAAGTTTTATTAAAGCCACATCCCCTCGATTTTGGGTTGTTTAACAGGTAGAACTATTCATGGTAGTGTATGAAGACCTCTTGAGGAGGAAAGGAGCACAGGTATATGTTACTTGTCGTTGGGCTGTTGAGCTGTCTTTGATTGGCATCACCTACCTGGACTTGTGCAAAGCATTGGACACTGTCCTGCACAACATCCTTGTCTCTAAATGGAGAGAAACGGATTTGATGGATGGACCACTCAGTGGATAAGGAGTTGGCTTCATGGTCGCACTCAAAGAGTTGCAGTCAACAGCTCGGTGTCCAGCTGGAGAGTGGTGATGAGCGGCATTCCTCAGGGAGCAGTACTGGGACTGGTGCTGTTTAACATCTTTGTCAGCAACATGGACAATGGCGTCGAGTGCACCCTGACCAAGTTTGCTGATGACACCAAGCTGTGTGGTGCGGTCGACACGCTGGAGGGAAGGGATGCCATCCAGAGGGACCTGGGCAGGCTGGAGAGGTGGGCCACTGCCAACCTCATGGAGTTCAACAAGGCCAAGTGCAAGGTCCTGCACCTGGGTCAGGGCAATCCCAAACACAAGTACAGGCTGGGTGGAGACTGGATCGAGAGCAGCCCTGAGGAGAAGGACTTGGGGGTACTGGTGGATGAAAAGCTGAACATGGGCCAGCAGTGTGCGCTGGCAGCCCAGAAAGCCAACCGTATCCTGGGCTGTATCAGAAGTGTGAGCAGGTTGAGGGAGGGGATTCTCCCTCTCTACTCTGCTGTCATGAGACCCCATCTGGAGTACTGTGTCCAGCTGTGGAGCCCTCAGCATAAGAAGGACATGGACCTATTGGAGCCAGTCCAGAGGAGGGCTGTGTGGATGCTCAGAGGGCTGGAGCACCTCTCCTGTGGGGACAGGCTGAGAGACTTGGGCTTGTTCAGCCTGGAGAAGAGAAGGCTCCAGGGAGACCTTATTGCAGCCTTCCAGTACCTGAAGGGGCCGACAAGGAAGCTTGGGGAGGGCTTTTTACAAGGGCCTGTAGTGACAGGACAAGGGGTAACGGGTTTAAACTGAAAGAGGGTAGATTCAGGTAAGATGTCAGGAAGAAATTCTTCCTGGAGAGGGTGGTGAGGCACTGGAACAGGTTGCCCAGAGAAGCTGTGGGTGCCCCATCCCTGGCAGTGTTCAAGGCCAGGCTGGATGAGGCTTGGAGCAACCTGGTCTAGTGGAGGGTGTCCCTGCCCATGGCAGGGGGGTTGGAACTGGATATCTTTAAAATCCTTTCCAACCCAAACCATTCTATGAGTCTGTGATTTAGCAGTCAGAGATGAATTCTGTCTGGTGTAATGCCTGCTCGTATCCTAATGTGTCTTGCTTTTCTGTAAATGTATTGCTGTCTGTGTTTGGAAGTAGAAAAAGGGCAAAAAAAGATATAAAAGCTTGCAGTTTAATGTTTTGAATCCATTTCTTTTATATTTTCTCAGGCAGCTACTTGCTTTATATTGAATTTAAACAACTTGGATTTTTATTTCCTTGTATTGGGTTTTTTTTTTCAGTTTTTAGACTGTTGCATTGCTACTCGGTAAGCATCCGAACTGCACTGCAACATCGTTTCAGTGTGCCTCTACTCCAGCACGCAGTGTTAATTTTGCAAAGCACCACAAAATCAAGTTACATCTGTTAATACAGTTTCTGTCTAAGTAATACATTAGACTTTTTCTGTTTGTCCATCCTTCCTGTCCTCTGTCTGTCATCCGCCTACATGGGACTCTGCTCAGATACATCTTGAGGACAATGGGTAACGGGTTTAAACTGAAAGTAGGGAGACTTAGGTTAGATATCAGGAAGAAGTTCTTCCTGGAGAGGGTGGTGAGGCACTGGAACAGGTTGCCCAGAGAAGCTGTGGATGCCCCATCCCTGGCAGTGTTCAAGGCCAGGCTGGATGAGGCTTTGAGCAACCTGGTCTAGTGCAGGGTGTCCCTGCCCATGGCAGGGATGGTCTTTAAGGTCCCTCCCAACACAAACCATTCTGTGATTCTATGATTTCTTCTTCTAAGGCAGTTACTCTTTCCACCGTATCCCAGGACACGGGTATCTTCAGTCAGTGTGGTGGAGACAGGGAGAAGCTGTGGTTTTAAGTACTCCATCTCTCCAGCTGACAGAGTATGTTTCGCTTTTTTATTCTGCTGCATGTTAAAGCAGACTTGAGGCTTGTCTGTGTTTCAAGGCTGGACAAATAAGTAGGGAGTTGTAATTGCTTTTCTGACCCTCCTTCCTGCTGAACCAAGCAAAAATTTTATAGCAAAGAAAATCTGAGCCATTATTTTGAATAGTAATGTTAATTGTACCTCATCATCCATTACCTAATCAGGTCATGCTTTATTTTGCTCAGTTTAAATTATCATTCAGATTCGGTTAACCCAGGAATGCAGAGTAGTGACATTAAATACTTGGTTAATTTGAAGATCTTAAGATTCAGCAAACCGACCTTTAAATATCAATAACAGAACGTTGGAGTGGCTGCAGCATTCTTTCAGCATCGTATAATTTTTATAGACTTGATTGCTCATATTAATGCCTTTTGGGTATATTTCTTCCCATTTGTTACCAGGAGAAATTTCAAGTTGAAATAGTAGACTGAGCAATATTTTCAAGTGCTTTAAATGGTAGAGAAACAGAACCATTTCACAAAAAGGTTTTGATTATTATGGGTTTTTTGCGTATCCAAAAGAAAAGCGTACTTGCAGTTAGAAAACAGTGTGTACCCTTCACAAGTTTTGAAAAGTTCTTTCACTCCACCCAGTCAAAAGCCCTGTGACCAGCAACTCTTTCATGATGTACAATGGATCCCCCACTTCCTCTGTCAAACAAGTCATGATTTTACAATTGCATTTGCTCTGTTTCTTTTCAGTTAATATGGCATTAAAGCCTTCTGCTGTACTTTAACGTAGCACTTAAATGCAAACTGGGCTAGTTTAGATGACCGCTCTAGCCGTGCTTGGACTGCCTGAATTCTTATGGTGTATCCATTACGCGTGGCATCTCACTGCCTTCCTGGGAGTCTCTGTCTATCAAAGAACCAATAGCTTTATGCGATGGGTTGCAAAAAATTTGGTTTTCCCCATTTCCTGAAATGCTGCCTGTTAGATTGGACCCACCTGGTCTTGGTGGGCTTTACAGAACTTGGGTGGCAACCCATCATCACTTGGCATCTTGCCAGTCCTGAAGGACTTGGTAGCTTAGCCGGTTTTCATCTTGTAAAAGGCTTTGCGCTTCATTGGTAATCGCTGCTATGTCAGGTCCATTCTGGCAGATATGCTGGCAGATCAGAGTAATTATCAGAATCAGATGTGTACGATTTGGGGGACAAAAAAGCCCTGTAAACTGCTGACTCTATGAAGAGTTTCAGCAAATAATTTGTCATCCGTACGTGAAGTACTTTCGTTGTCCTGCTGTGCTTTGTGCTGAGCTGACGGTAATCTTGCCCGCTCCTCACACTAGCTCTGCTTGGTATATGCTACGACCTTTTGGGAAAACGGTAGCTCGAGTTAATACTTAGCCCTTGCAGAATGCTATGGTAGCGTGCTGGGCGTCTCTTTGTTAACATACAGTGCTCTGTGCATGTCTCAAACTCCCAAATATCCCCTCTTCAGTAGTCTTAGCGCTGTCTCTTTGAGATGAATATTGTGTCCCACTTAAGGAACACCCAAATTGTTGAAGTCTGTACGGTGGGAGTTAGGTGGAACTTAAAGGCTGGTGCAGGCCGAACTGAAAACCGGGAATCTCTAACGTGGCAAACCCACAGATCCTGACGTGTACGTGAAGTAACCAAGTGAAGTCCGGTCCATTTCAGCCCACAGGTTCATCACCAACCTTTCTCTTTCCTTCTGGCACTTGTTTTCTCCTCTCCAGCTGGCTGTTGGGAAATGCTGTGGCCAGTTCGGCAGAGCTGCTGCGGTGTTTCAGCCGCAGGCGGGGCCCACACGCAGCAGGAGATGGCCCCCACGCTGTCACTTGCCTGCGCATTACTCAGAAATAGCACGTCCTGTTTCACTCCACTGTTTGTGTCTGTGGAGAGAGGTGGCTAGTAAAGTGAAAAATTTTGAGGAACTGAAGTCTCTTTTGGACTCATTTACCACCAATGTGAAACGGGTGTAACTGCACATCAACAAAACCATTAGCATGAGAGAGGCTGCGGTCTGAGTCGGCCTGAAGCCCAGCTTTTACATGGGGCTAATGACTTTGCGTGTCTCCAGTTCTGAATGCCTGAGCAGTTGAGGGACAGGTGTCCTAATGTCTGTGTTTAATAAGGTGGGCTTGGCACGTATGTGAACGTACGATAAAGATGAGGGAAATATTATCTGTGACTACTTTATCAGGTGAGGCCACAGCTGGGGTGCTGGATCCAGTTCTGGGCTCCCAGTGCAGGAGAGAGATGGACACAGAGAGGGAGAGAAGAGAGTGCAGTGAAGGGCCATGTGGTGCCCAGTGACAGGGCCACTGGGCACAACCTGAAACACAGGAGGTTCCCTCTGAACATCAGGAACACTTTTTCACCGTGAGGGTGCCCCAGCACGGGCACAGGTTGCCCAGGGAGGCTGCGGAGTCTCCGTCCTTGGAGATGGTCAGAGGCTTCCTGGACATGGTGGTGGGCAACTGCCCCTGGGTGGTCTTGCTTGAGCAGGGGGGTTGGACCAGCTGACCTCCACAGGGGCCTTCCAGCCTCAGCCACTGTGGGAGTCTGTGGTCCATGGGGTATGACATGCTACGATGCACAATAATAGCATCATGATAACTCATTTGCTTACAAACTCACTTTTTTTTTACTTTAAACTTGATGTTTAAGTCCAAACTTACAAGTACAACTGTCTTCTGGTTTTTGTTTCCATGCAGTGTGTCTGCAGCTCCTACAGCTAGTGCACTTGCAGTAACGTGGTCAAGTTGATACATAGTATGGGTCTGAGTAAAGGTGAAGGAATGTAGAAATTGAATCAAAACAACCCTTTATTTACAAAAAGTAGCCTCCTTTTAATAGGAGTAGCTTTACTGCTCCTATTAAGCTTTTGAATTCTGTTTTGTCTATATGATTGTTTTGCTGCCTTTCATTATAATTAATTGGATAGCTGAGCTTTCCTTTGGAAAACAATGGAATTTTTTCACATGGAGCCAACAGAAAGGGAATGCTGCAGAAAGTCACGAGACGCTCAGAACACAGCGTTGTTTTGGTTTTGGGATAGAGTATGTGGAATTACTCACAGCTGCAAGAAGAGTCTGAGCAGAGTCTCAGACAAATTAGGATTTTTTTCAAAACATCTTTTTCTATCCACCTTCTCATCTAGCTGAAATTCAGTTTCGTGTTTCAACTACTGCTGTGTACTTTCCTCTCGCCCTGACAAATGCAGTCTTGCTCATATCCATGGCAAATGCTCCTGCAAAGATTGTTGTCCCAGCTTGTCACTGAAGTCAGTGATGAATGTTGGCATCACTGGTTGATCACAGGCAGGAACTGATATTTCAGTGAGAAATGAGATATGATAGGTAGGAAATGAATAGGTCTTGAAAGCAAAGACAAGCAATTTATGTGCTAGAGATTGTGTTATAAGAAGGAATTGGTGGAAGGATTAGAAGAAAAGAGTGACACGGGCAAACTTTCCTTAGCTTTGTGCTCTCAACACCAATGCTCTTTCTTGAAAGCTCCTGTAAACATCCTCCGGGCATTCACAGTTTCCTTCTCGGAAGTCTCCCTTGCTGTTGTGTCTGCAGCAACTTGGCAATGATGAGGTTAGGGTATTATTCTGGCTTGCACCACCCAACGGTTCCCTTGCACTTTCACTCGCTTTTAATATTCATCTGCTTCTGCCTTCCCGTAGACTGCGGGGCTCACGCAGCTGGAGGAGGGAGCCTTTGCTAGCAGCCCTCTCTGCAACAGGGCTTATTCATCAGACTTTGCATACTGGAACTGTTAACCCCTATCTAGTGAGCAACCCCTTCAATCCTTTGCCTGGGCGTTTGCCTACTGACCCTGCTTTAAAATTAACTCGATGGCCTCTTTCATAATTCTTGTCCCAGTCCAGCATTCCCTACCAACCCTTTGCTTGGCAGTTGGTTGTAAAGTCTGGACCTCCCTTTTCTGGTTAGTCTCTGCAGCCCTTTCCTTAGCCATAACCCCTGCAGTACAGCCATCTGTCTAGCTCAGTGGTACTTCTTCCCTTGTAAATCCCTCTCCATCCCCGGTGGGTCATGTAAATCATTTAGTGTGCTGCTCCTTGCACAGCTCTTTCATAAGCATAGAAAGGAAGGCGAGAGACGGAGCTTTCAGTACATAGTGGATTCAGTGGATGCAGAAGGGCAGGAGGGTGGGTGTCTGCCACGGGGCAGTGTGTACAGGTTGTGGGTAAGGAATACGAGAGCTGTGCACCCTGAGAAAGACAGGC
This sequence comes from Rhynochetos jubatus, assembly GCA_027574665.1. Classification (NCBI taxonomy): domain Eukaryota; kingdom Metazoa; phylum Chordata; class Aves; order Eurypygiformes; family Rhynochetidae; genus Rhynochetos; species Rhynochetos jubatus. The sequence continues at coordinate 57,601,810 of CM050648.1, forward strand.
AGTCTCAACTACCTGTGTGGCAGCTTAAGAGGAATGAGGAATACCAGAGCTTTTTCCCCTGCAGAGCCACTTCTGGCTTGAAAAGATATTTTTAGCTCACGGGCATCACTGTATAGGAACAGCTGAACCGTTTTCTAGATTGTTTCACCGTGCGGCCACTTGTCCTCCGCACTGAGCTAGCTCCTATGCCCTGGGTGGCCACTGGCCTGCCTCCATGCAGAAGCGCACGGGTATTTGTGCAGTCAAGTCCCCGTGCTCTGGTACCCTGAAGATACAGTAGCTCAGCTCAGGGCTGGCCTCTGCGGCTGAACCACACCGCTCTCTCCCTCAGTTTGCACCATAGTGTCCCAAAGGACCTACACTGGGCAGGAGCTGATAAGCCCAGCGTGATCCATGCGGTGTGCTCCACCTTCCCACTGCAAGTTTAGTGGGACCCTCTTTAGTGGGTGCCAGGGCCACAGGGCTGGATGAGCAGGGAAATGCTCCCTAATCATCCATGAGTGAACTGTTCTGGTTTTAGAGGAATGTTTAAGGGAAAAAAAACCAACCCTAAATGCTCCATATTAAGCTTCAGCTTGATTTCTCATCACGATTGGCTTAAACCCAGAAGTCAGACGCTTAATACTCTTGCCGAATCTTTAACTGTTGTAACTCTGGAGAGCCCTCTGATCTGTACAGATGTCATCATACGCTTTGTGAAATTCTTAGCCCCGGCAGCCCCTAACAGCCGATCCTACTGCCATCTGCATATTGCAGGGAAAAGCGTTCCCTTTTATGAAAGTAGTCAACATTGTTTCTGAAGGCCTGGTAAGCCGAGGTTTAGATTTGATCAAGCTGTAAATCGCTCAGTGTCAGGATTTGTAAGGACCACAGGCAGAGTCCCAGAATGGCATGGCTCTCTGCATCTAGAATAAAGACACGTGCTTGTACGGTATTTTTTATGCCTCAAATAGTGAACAAATATTAATCCTCACAACATATGGAATGGCAGGAGAATCCTCTTGTTACAAATCAGTGAAGCTGAGGAAGGGTGGGGGGAATTAGCAGAACCTGGAAGGGGGTTCCACCTTGCAGCTAGGGCTCTTAAATAATGTGGCCAGAGGCGCAAACTCAAATTCTCTCAAATTCTTTAAAACTACGCAAAACACCCGACTCAAGCTATTTCACAGGGGATTGTTTCTGGTTATTAACGACCTGTTGAATATCTCAGATGAACAAAAGTACATGCTTGGAAGTAAAATTGATTGAAAGGGTTAAATTAAGTCCCTGGCTGCAGAAGTTTCACCTAAGATGTTACGGACACGCTGTTTCAAATTAATCAGTGCAGGAGAAGGCATACTCAGCGCTGTTATAGTGCAAAAGCATTGGTGTAGATGTTCCTCCTAACTTCCATGATACTGTAGCAACTGTGACGCACTCAGTTATTTTTGGTTTAAAATGTTGTAAACAGTAAGGCTTGAAACATTTTTGTTCACCGCGTAACACAGAGTGGAATAAAATCTGCTGCAGCATCAGAGAGGTCCTCGTATAATATAAGTGGATGTGAACCTAAACTGTCTGTGACATATTTTCTTACTAGACGATTGAATCATTGTCCAGGATATGCTAAAATTCCTTTGATACTTTACTGACAAAATCGAATCAACTGCAGTTCCTGTTAACGCTGAAAAATGAAGTTGATACCATTATCTCTTAAGTTATGGCATGCTTAATTTTGTCTGTGTAGCTCAGACTAAAAGGAGTCGCGGATGTGTTACAGGAGCTGAAGCTGTGTGCTGAGTGAGGACATGATCCGTGCCTGGGAAGCATGGATGGGCCCTGTGGGAAGGCTAGCGAGCAGAGCAGTCCTTCAATATTCCTTCGACTTGAGCCTGATTCTTATAGGTGGGAAATGTTTTACTGGGCGTTTTGGAGGGCTTTGAACTTGAGATACAGTTTTCCTTTTTTGAGGAAGGAAGGTTTCAGGAACCTTTTATCTTCTGCTTCCTGGCTGAAGGTAACTTCAGATGATGCTGCGAATAGAGCGCGTGCCAATCCGTAATGAAATTTCCAAGCGCAATTTATGTCAGGCACACTGCTTTGACCTTTCTGTTTTGTTTTTGTAGGAGATGTGCAACAGTGGAGTCTAATCTTCCTCTTTCTAAAGTCAGAGCTTGTTTGGTGAGGTTTTCAAAATATTCCTATCTGATAAGCCTGTCTGACAAGATTTATGAGCCTGTTAATATTCCTTAAATTAACTTAAGCCATCCCATTATCTTGATAATTATGCTTACACAATATCATGTTGGCCAGTAATTTGATTCCGTATCTAGCTACACATGGTCTTTGAAAAGTTTTATGCAACACTTGCGTTTGTACACTTTTATCTGTAGTACTGAGCTACTTACCTGAAAATTATTTTCAGCCTTATCTGTTCTCGGTAGGGCATGACGTGTCTGTGCGTACCCTGTGTGGCTGCGCTGTGTTGTGTCCTGCCTCTGCCTCATCTTTGCTCTCCTGTAGCGCAGGGCAGAGCTGTGGCTCTTCAGGAAATAGTAGAGAGGGTAGTACATTCCTCTGAGGGCTTCTGTGTATACAGAGATGTTGGTAACTGTCAGCTTCACATAGTACATACAGTCTTTTAGTAAATAAATGTTAATCACCAACAAACCGCGGATTCTGTACTATTTATCTGGCTTGTTAGAAGAAAGTTTTAAATAAAGTCCTCCAGTGAAAAATATTTTGATACGCACACAGACTTACCCCTATTGTGCTGTTAAATATTTACATTTATATGCAAGGCTTCACAGTGGTAGTATATATTTCAGCGGGCAGATGTAAATACATTCCACGCAGTGATTTATCAGTCTGTACAGTGTTACTGAATAAGTGTACACCGTACAAGTAACACGTCAGCTTGACTTCAGAGCTTAAGCACGGCGCCATCCCAGTTCTTCCAGAGGGCTGCGGAGTCCAGTAAGCTAACAGTGTATGCGGTGTCTCCGCAGTGGAAAGTTCTCCGTCCTTGAGCAGCCACTGACTCGATGGGTCGCTGATGAAGCAAAAACATCTTTCGACATCCATACTAAGCTGCATTCCAACAGCAGACGCATCGCTGCAGCCTGGGTGAACCGCTGCATCTGCAGCCTCCCCTCCAGCCCTGACCCGCTCGGCCCTCGGAGGGCGATGCGGTATGACCTGTGACGAGGGTTGCCCAAAGTGAAAACATCCACCAGAGCTTCAGAAATAGTTACCAGGACCAGCACAAGGCTGCCTTACACAGGTTTTGTAGGGGCACGAGTCCTTCCTGACTGCGCTGCTCTGCTTTGCTCGCTGCAGGACAGGCGGATGAAAGGTTGGATTCGATTCCCCTGTTCCTTCTGCTCTCCTCTCCCTACTGAAGTCAGGCCGTGCTGTTGGGTGCGAGGATGGCTTTCACACACACCCATGGCCTCATTTTAAGGGAAACACGCGTCTTTCCCCCTCACCAGGGAAGTGTGTGGTCATTTCGCTGAGGAAGACTGGGCTGGCTAACCTGCTGCTGTGTGGCCGTTGTCTAGAGGTGTGTTGGGCCGGTGGGGCTGTCTTTTGGAAAGCTTAATGCCGTTGGGATGGCAGCTGTGCTCCCTTCCCCAAAGCTTTCTTTTTCTGTTTGTTTCTAGTGTCTGTGGAACAGATTTTAAACTGAATGAACAAAAGTGGTGCAGAGCTTAGCAGGTCTGGGAGGAATCCTGAGTATATTAAAAACAAATGGGAAACAAGGCTTTGACCAAAATCTAGAAAAATATGGACTACAAGTCTCCTGTGAGTTGCCTGGCTGGCTTTCCACCTCTAAATTATTTCCATGCAGCAAGTTTAGCAAGGATAGACCGAACAGGGATTGGTTGTGAGTCTCCAGGAATTCTTTGTATGATTGTAACTATTTTTAATTTCCATCTTAGATAGAAAAAGTATGCTTTTTATTGTTAACAGTACTTGGCATGGTAGCAGCTTTAAAGAGAAGCTGCTTTGGAGAGAAGGGGACTGTGAAAAGAATCTGTGTGTAGTAGGGGTAAACAGTGCCCCTTCCTGCAGGAAAAATGCTGTTTCCATTCTTCCGTGGTGACTTGCCAAATGGGCTGGATGGGAAGGACTTCCCTGCCCTGTTCTTTGCTCCCGTCCCTGGCGTGGCTCTCGCCACCAGGCTCAGCTGCTCGCTTGGCTGGAGATGCTCTGCTGCTTGTGGCAATGATACCCTGACAAAACACTGTTGACTGAAATCAGAGCAGCCTCCTCCCTGTAAAACCAAAACTTTTAAGTGAGAAATAAGTCTGATTGCTTTAATCTCTTCGTGTCTTCCTCTGTGCCTTCCCTTTTAAATTAAAGCACACATCTTGATCTTCTGTCTTACTTGGAAATGGAAATCTGAAGGAGTGGTGGGGGGGAGTGGAGACATAATGATGAAGGAAGAGATAGATGTAGCAAAGGTGGAAGTGATAGTTTATTCACGGTGTTACATGTCTTGTTATCTTGATCTGGGCTACTTGATGACTGTTTTTCCCATCCGAGCTCCTTTGATGAGTGTTGATAGTTCTCTCCCACTGCCGTGGCCGTGGCCCAATCCTCTCGCCCCACTTCCCTCACAGTATACATCCACAGGAAGCATATTATAATTCATGTGGATGGAAGTAGAAGCAGCAAAAAATAACCTTCCCTGGCATAGCAGGCAAACCATCCATCTGTTTTCCACCAGCTCCCACTTCTCCTGTTTCTGAAGTTGCTGCACCTATTTTGCAGCTGACTGCCAGGCTCCAGCTATGGTGCTGGAATCAACCACCCAGAGATTCTCTTCCACTTTTTATTACCTTTCCTTACAGGAATAGCTCCATTAGCTCAACATATTTCTGGAGTTCTGCTGGTTTTGATTATTACCCTTTGATTTAGAGAAGGTATGAGATTTGGTTTGGTTAGTTTTGTTGAGAGGCTTTCAAAGGAAAGGCAACATGGAGTTAGTTTCCATCCTTGCTGCCAGTTTTCTCATGCTATTGAGGAATTCATTTAGGCTTAGTTTTGAGGCAGGGTTTGTTGTTTTTTTTTTTTTTTTTTTTTTTTATCACTCTGATATTGTTAACACCAACTATTAGACAAAATCATGAGCCAGCCTGTCAGAGATCACGAGCCTTTAATAAACAGGTTGTTTTCTTGAGGCTCTGCAGCCTACTCGTGCTTTTCAGGCTTCTCGGTGTAACCTCTGCTAGAGACCTTCTTTAATGGCAGCTGATACTAAGGTAATCGCTTGTTTTCTAAAGCTGTGACTTTAAATAGAGCATCATGAGACTTGCAATAAAATTGCAAGGGTTGGCAATGCTGAGCCTCTTATGCTATAAGCCATACAGTATTTTAAGTGCTTTTGTGAGACATTTACTGTGGCACTTCCCCCCCCCCCCCCCCCCCACCCCGTCCCTTAGCTGCCTCATTTGAAGCAGTTCACGCAGCTTGCAACATGGCTCTGTCAAGGTTCACAGGGACTCCAGCTTCTTTCCTATGTGACCCAGACGTTCTGTCCCCTGAAATGTGCCAGACAGACAAGAGGTTACTTTCAGAAATAGTTTGCACTTTTCCCAGACTCTGCTGCTCAGCTTCTCTAACAAATATGTAGCTGAGGTAATGTCACTGCAGATAGTTATTTGTACCTCTTTTCCAAAAGCCGAATGTCTAAGCCAATAAAATCAAGAAATTTTGTCGCAAACTTTCTTTTCCCACTCCAGGTTTCCTTCTGCCACTGCTTCAGGAGCATTTATTGGGGCTGTTTCACAGCCAAGAGTCCTTCGGCTGAAGCAGAACCAAAGGACTGCCTTGCCAGCGTACAGAGAACTTGCTTGAAGGGTTTCCGACAGCAGCAAGGCGTTACCTTTTTCACACGCAAGCGTGGTTGTGTTTGCGCTCCCTTGCATTGATAACAGTGGTAGTTCCTAGGCAAATGCCATTTAAAATCATGTTGCTCTCTTTTAAGGCACTTTTTTTTTCTTCCCCTTATTGAACAGTAACAAAACCCTTTCTTTCTGGTACCTTTTTCTCCGTTACAGTGGAACAATAATGATTGCAAGATTCATTGCTCTCTGCATGGAGTTTTCAGACTACGTTACACATTTGCAATAGCACGAGGTATTCTGCTGTAGTTTGGTACAACATCCTTTAGGAGGCTTGGGTCCGAGGGAAGAGTAGTCGGTCCTACGGAAGACTCGTAGGAAAACTGAGGGGAACGTAAGAGTTGCAGTGAAATGCCTGTCAGAAGACTTTTTTTCCTAGACTGAGGTGGAGCTGGAGATAAATCGGGTTATTCCCAGTGCATTGGATCTTCTGCATCCCCCACTGCAGCCTCACGCGGGGAGCTGCTGCCCGTCCCAAAGCACGTGTGTCGTGCTTGCTTGGCGGAGCTTCCACTTTGAGCAGGTACTCACACGTGCCAGCAGACGCGAGCAGAGACCGCGGCTGTAGCCTGACAGAGGTGTCCAGGGGGGGCCGTGGTCAAGTGTTTTCTTCAAAGCCCACAGAGGTAGTTTTCCATATTCTATGGAAGCGTGTTTTGGAAGGAGTTCCTGTTAGTTTTCTCTGATCATCCTTTGCTCCCCCACAGTCATTTACTTCTGCTTAAAGGAAGAACTTTCTTATTTCTTTCTGGGTTTGATAGTGATTTGCTGTTAGTGACAGCTTAGCACCTTTTACATGCTCTGTGATCAGAAACAGGAGCAGAAACTCTCTGGAAACCAGTGCTGTGCAATAGCAGAAACGGTGAAACACGGCAAGGTAGAACAGACAAAAAGTCATAAAGTGGCTGGGCAACCTGTGTGCCGTCCAGCCACACAGACGCCTTCAGTCTTTGCCTCAAAGTGTTGACGTGAAAAAAAACCAGAAAGGATCAGAAACAGAGGTAGAAAGTGAAGCGACTTTCTCCCAACCCCCCTGAGTGTTATTGCCAGAACCTCCCTACCTGTCCAACCACCCTGGGTTTACCCTGCCCTGAGGTGCTGTGCTGTACCCGAGCTGTCTGTTTAAACAGAAAAGGGTATTCGTACACAGCAGAAGCATGGTTTTCCCAGTGACACAGCGCACCGCAGAAACTGATGCCTCCTTTGTTACTCATTTCTTACGTATCCGTGATGGGATGGCCCTGGCTGACGTGCAGTATTAATACCTTCCTGGTGACTCCTGCTTACCCCAGCTGGAGGTGGAATTGAAATGGCAGGCAGATGTATATTCTGTCTTTACAGAAATTTAATTTAAGGCACAGTCGACATGCATGTGAGACATTAGTAAACAGTAAAGGTTTGATATCACCAGAGACCACAGCAGGCTAGTCTCCGGGGTAAGGAGGCAGTGGGGGAGGCACCAGCCCTCTCAGCTTGCATCGAATCTCTCCTAGAGATGTCCCCTTGAGGACTCGGCTTCCGAACACTGGGTGATAAGTTGACCAAAGACCATCACTTTCAGTAAAGACCCTGACTGGTTTCATTATATACAAATTCAGTGCGACTCTGATGTATTTCCAATTTGACGAATTCTTCTGTAAAGAAACATAATTTAATTTTTAATTCAAATTTCATTCAAGAACACTTTTTAAAAAATATTTCAGGTTGATTTTTCTGCCTCTTTTTATGCGTTTAGTTTTTAAGTTGGAAGCTGCCACAGCATGTTATATATGCTGCTGTAGTGGCATTTCTTAGCTGAGCTCAAGGGAAGTTTCAGAGGTTGCTGCCTCCTGAGAGCGTAACTCGGTGAGACAGTGGCTTCGTTGGCGAAGTCTGTGCAAGAGCCTTCTGGCTCCGTGCATCTGCCTGCCACCACTGAGGCTTTGGCAGTACGGCTGTGGGCAGGGCCGAACTGCTGAGCCATCACTGAAAATATCTGTGTGGAAAAACAACACTACAGGAGAAAGAAGTACTGGATATTGTTATGCTGGATCAGTTCAACGACGCGCTTCGAAGGATGGTGGCACAAACAGTTACGGTGGGCACCTGTGGTGTGAGGCCGGGTGAGCGGGACCCTTTAAACCTCAGCTCGGTACCACAACCGACAGTTTGCCAAATGCCACACGCCTGCTACTCAGAAATCTGAGTTCGTTTAAGCACTAACAGTGGGAGTGTATTATGGAAATACCGCAAGCCAACCAAGACACAATTACAGGCTTCTGTGACTTCCATCGGTTGTCACGTATTCCCGAAGTTAAAGTTTTCGTGTTAAAATAAGTAAATGTTAAATTAATCAGACTGATTACTGCATTCATTTTCAGAAAGATGGTTAGCTGTTGGTATTTGTGGATCGCTGATTCATCTGGGAGATGCAATGCAGCAGGGAGTGTGGATACATCCCTTGGAAAAAGAGGCATTTCAGTTGCTGCCATTAAAGCCTTTCTTCTCTTCAGATAACACCCATAACAAAAACACTTTCTGAAAGGTATTCGGTGCCAGTTGAAAGCACAGGATGTGTTTATGCTGCAGGTCGTTAAATGTATTTACAGCCTTTTTTGGGACCTCAGTGGGAACTGTGCTGTGGTTATTTATTGGGCGGCTTCAACAGCTGCTGGTTGAAATTAAAGAAAATCTATTGCCACGATTTGCAAAAACATCATAGATTGCTTGTGTTACGATGACTTTTAAGAGGCAATTTGAGCGAAGCCCAACACGTGTTGGTACCTGTAGTATATCAGGAAAAAGCAGGTAGTTTGCGATATTCAGATAACCACAATGAATGGATCTACAGGTTCTTAAGATAGAAAAATAGTCTTGTTCAAACTGATTTCTCCATTTCCTTTGTGATTCCTCAGGCCTGGCCAGAGGGACTGAAGACTCCGGTTTCACACTTGAGTCAATGTTGGTGACTTTCAGCTGGTGCCTTCCATCCACTCTCTCCTACCCTGAGCTGTGCAGATACAAGTGTTTTCCACTACTGTGAATGATTTCCGGGAACTTAGCTGTCAGAAAAATTAATTTTGGAAAAAAGCAAAGAGCATTAGCGCCCATACTGATCAACCCACGCACCCAATATTTTAAGCAGGCACTTCCGCAGATCCCTGTTCCTCCGGCGGCAGCTTACAGTTCTCAGTCAATTCTTTCAGGCCGATCTTAGAAAGAAAGAGATCAAGGTGGCAACGAAAGATCTGTATGCGAGTCCCTCTGAGCGCAGGCAGTATGTGAAGCCCTATGAAAATGGACAGACCTGCTCCCGAATGCCTGCTTATGTTCCCTCGCCACAGCAGCTATTCTTAGGCACTTTATGCCCATCTTTTCTGTTTGCTGGGAGCCTTTCTCTCTGCTTTTTGACTTCTCTCCTCTGAAGTGGCCAGAGAGGCAGAGAGCACCTTCAGGTGACTGGGTACTTGCCCAGCGTAGACTTGTTGTCTGACCTGGAAAGTGTGGTTTGCCAGCAACTCTTTCCTGTGGGTACATCTGTCCGAGAGGACAGTCCTTGCAGACATTGATAGGCGTAACTGTTGTCACATCCAGGAAGTTCCTGCTCGGTCTGGTGACTGTAGTGCCAAGGTCATGGCGCACAGCATTTCTGAAAAATGAAGATTGTTGAATAAATGAAAGTATTTAACAAGTAGAATTTGTAGGTCATACAGGCAGCTAGACAGATTAAAATGTGTGTGTGAGAATGTGTGTGTAATTATGATGTTTCAAAAGACGAGCTAGCTCTGTAGGGCAGGGACTTTCCTTGCATCCTACTTAATTTTATTCTGCACATAAAAATATATTGTTGGAATTCAGTCAGTGTGTGCAGTGATATTTTAGGTTTCCATTGCATGTAAGGATAGGTTACTGGTTGGACAATGGAAGTGATTTTTCTGCTGTGTTTGGTACTGATCTTCATCAGTGGGATATTGTGTTTGGTTTGAGTTCCCTCACTGTGAGAGAGACAAAACTCAAGTAGAGAAGTTCTGAATGATAAGAGATTTCAAATAGGTGACCATAGGGAAAAGATTGAAAAAAATGGCTTGCTTAATCTACAAAGAAGGCGACCAGAAGGGACATAAGACTTTGATATTCGAAATGTCAGTATTTAAGTTAAAGTGATCAGTGGCTTGCCGTAAGTTCCAGAGGAAGCAAAGAAATCAATCATCTGATGTGCCACAGAGGTGAGTTAGGCTGAAGGTCTGTCAGACCTTTCCATTGCTGAGATGGTACCACATCGGCAGTGGCTACCTGAGGGTTACTCAGTGCAGTGTCCTCAGCAGAGGTGAGAACAGCTCAGAATCATCAGCCATAAGCAATCCGCATGTGCTTGATCCTACCTCAGAGTAGGAGGTTGGACTCGTTAATCTCTGAACTCTTCAGCCCTGTATTTCTATGTTTTTATGCATGAATAAAAAACCCCTACAACACCCTGCGGCTAAAACAGTGGACTTTGTTGGGTCACTGTCTGCTTTCTGTGTCTAATTTTATCTCTCTCTGTACTTGGTCTTGCTCTACCTCCGGCCACACGTTCTTGCCCACTTCCTTGTGACAGTTCTCCTACAGCTGCGCGGTGACCTAGGCTGCAGTGCTGACCCTACAGGAAAGCAACCCAGTAAGAGAGATTCGTTCAATGTCATTTAGTCAACTCATGTAGCCATTTAGTAGATACAATGCAAACATTTATAGTGGTGATAGCTTATATTTATGTACTCTATCAGGCACGTTGATTAATGGACAATGCAGGATCAAGTCTTCTGAAATTTTCTCCAGGTCTAATAATGACTCTGGGAAGTCGCTTCATTTTATCTTGTTTCCGTGTCTGCAAAATAAAAAACTCACTTGCAAGAACTGTTGTGCAGCACCTTAGAATTAAGTTTTAAGAGTGGGTGAAAGCCTGAAAATACTATGTTTCTTTTTTATAGGTCAAAACAACATTTTCTGGTAATTGCAGTACAAAATTAACTCGAGCTGACACAATTTCTTATCTCTATATGCCAAAATAATTTGTGTCCTGTGAATGCAGAAGGTCGAATCAGGGAATCCACTCAAAGAGAAATTTCTTAGACATTTATCACATTGAATGCAGCCTGTATCTTCTCACTTTTATTCTCACCGTGTAAGGAGAGGATTAATATTTTCCCAACTCTTTTTGCCTGCACTCTGGAGCAGTTTATGGTCAAAATGCATTGAATGCCATGGAAAGGCTGCAAAAATTTGACAGTTTCAAAATGAGAGGGCTAGGATGGTGCTGTCTTTCTCCTGCACAGAGAACTGGAGAGTTCAGAGCTGCGTGAGCTGTAAACACACTGTGTCATCCCTCCTTAGGCTCCGACAACAACATGAAAGCCCTGATTGGTGGTTTTGGCACATTTTCCTGAAACCTCGTTGGTGTAGAACTGACAAAGCCAAAGAAGTAAACAGCTTTTGATCCTGTGTAGCTCCAATGGGAACAAGAGTCAGGAATACAAACACGAGTGGAGGTTGGTTTTAGGAGCAGGACTTGGCAGTCCATGTGCAAGAGCACTGTGCTTCTCCCTGGTGGCGACGGGCCGCGTGCTGGTAGGATGTGTCCTGATAAGCGTAGGCTTCCTTCCGAGTGCATTTGCGTGTGGATGACTGAGTATGGTCAGGCAGGGGTTTGGAAACACAAAGCGGGCAGGTTGACCCTCACGTATAATCACTGGTGTCGAATGCAGCGGTAAATACTGAGCTGCTTTCAGCGCTACCTCCCCTCTAACTATACATGTTTACGATGCTGTGGGGACGCTTTGGCCGGCGTGGTGCAGACATCCTGGATGGTAACTTGAAGCTGTTGCTGCTCAAGACTTGACTGGAATTTTGCTGTTTGATTCTTCCTGAAGTGAATATCCAATCTGTGGTGTGTTGTCACTGCTGGATTACAGTTACCAACTCTTGCAGTCTTCCTCTGTAGCCATGCATTGATTTGCATTTTCTTTAAAACCTGCTTTCCAAGGCTTTTGATTATAGAAACACTTACGAATTTTGGTCTCGCTGTAAAAAAAGGTTAATTTCCAGCTCTCACAGTTGCAAAGAGAAGCTTAAACACATGATCCCTGAAGCCTTTGAAACTAGATAAAATTAAAGAAAAAAGATGTAGGAACCTTTAAGCTCTCCTGATAAAAGCGCTGCCATAATTTCTGAGTAGTTTGAAGTGGCAAGTCATGTTATGTTGATTGATTCCATATAATAGTCATGTGTTAAATACCTTTCTGTGTGTTTAGCTGTGGTTTTATTCAGTGCCAGCTTCAAGAACCTAAAATGAATGTCTCAAGGCTCTGGATATTTTTTTTCCATCGATGACAGTATATTCAAACATAGACAAAAATATTAACTACAAAAAGCTTTTTTTATTCCTGATCTTATTGATAATGCCTCTAAGTATACTGGTAACTTTTTTGCTGTCCTTAGATTTTCTGAATGATGTCTTTAAAGGTAACATAGTGGGCTCTTCACCCTTACTTCACATTCTCTCCTGAGAAACGCTATCCAAAGCGAGCTGTCAGTGTAATCTCCCTAGCTTCACATCTGTGTTCTGTATCAACAAAGTCTTAGGTCCTAACTGTTCTTGAAATACAGTTGAAACCCACCTGGATTTTCCCGTTAGCAGTATGCGTTTACGGTGAGTACTAGGAAATCCATCCAGCAGCCGTGAGTACTCCACAAGGCCGCGGTGAGAGAGGGTCAGCCCCCAGACAGACGCAGTGTGCAGTTTTAAGGGTTTCCTATGGGAGCTTGTTAATGTTAGTAAAATTTTTGCTAACTTTGAACTAGCGAGAAGTAAATGTATCTTGAAAAGTCGCTGACAAACCTAACTAAACTCAGTCAAAACCCTCTTAGTTTTGCTAAACTGCATCCCAGCATCTTGACAGCCCCACTTTTTGTCGTGAGTTCTAGTTTAACGCTTTTTGGAATTTTTCTCTCTGGGAGAGAAATCAGAAAGTTCTGTTACATGTAATGAACTTACAAACATTAACATGCAATACAAATTCTAAATCAGTTTAATTTAGCAGCACCTTTTCGTTAGTTGTGTGATGCCATTAATATGCCATCGTTAACTTGATTTTTATGCAAGCAAACTTTCCTGTTTCGGTTTGGTTTGGGGGTTTTTTAAAGGTGATTGTTCCTAAGTAGCTGTATTTCTTACCAGGCAAGTGCAAATGTGGTAATGCAGTGATACGGCTATCCTGCTTTTAATGTGAAGTCTCTAGACAGTGCTTCCCTACAGGGTGTAGACATGCTGTTAGTGGATCATGTTTCCATAAAACAACAGAAGCTTAAGTTAGTACATTAGGTTTGCTAAAACACGTTTGCTTCCACATCTTAATCTTGTTTTTGTTGGATACAATCAAATACTTTATCATTCAAATAACAAAGTGTGTCAGCAAGTAATTGTATCTGCAAATTTCAGGCCATAATTATGTGAGCATATGCAAAATTACAGGCAAGGAAAGAGTAAGGCAGTTGAGAATGAAAATCGAGCTTATTATATATACACGTGCTTTGTGACACAGAGAGGGAGAGGCAACACTTTCCCTGGAAGGGAAGAAGTCAGTACGGTGTTGGCCTTGCTCTTTAATGTGCTTTGTCAGTACTTTTTTAAAAATTGACTTTAATCCTTTTCCAATTGAAGTTTTCTTTTCAGGACAGTGACAGAAATCATTTGAGAACAAACTGAGAAATAAGAGCTGTAATGATATTAAGGCTTTTCTTCAGCTTAGAAATTAATGTTTAACAGTTGAAATGAAGAGGCTATAAAATAAGTGAAACAAAACCTCAAAAGCATGAAAACAACCTTGCCTCTCATTAGTATTTAAGCGAATCTACAGCACGAGACCTTTGTCATACAGCTGTTCATGGGAATAGTGTCCTGTGCCTACTCCCCCAGCAGAGCAGAGAGGTAGATTTGGGGGGATGTTCCAAAAGCTCAAATGGGAATAAAACCATCTTTCCCCCAAGTGAGAATTATAGGATCGCAGAATGGCGTGGGTTGGAAGGGACCTTAAGGATGTACATTTCTGATCTGACAAAAGCTGCTGCTTTATTTTTAGAGTGAAGGCGACAAATTTTCCAAACACAAACACTCCTTTCTTCCCTCAGCATTTTCTATCCTGACTACAAACCTCCTGACCAAAGCTGAGCTTCTGTTCAAGGTAAAGGGATGCCATTCCCCATGGGTCTGGGCAGTGCTTCCTCGGAGCAGGTTAGAAGGGCTGTTTCAGAGGGACAGGATGCTGCTTTGCCCTCAGGCCTCCACACAGCACCTCCGCAATGTTCCTACCCCTGGGAGCTAGCAGCTGAGCTGAAATCTCCAACTCTGACTCTATGCTTGGTAGCACTGGTTATGCACTGGGTGGTCAGTTTGGGTCTATTTTTAGGGTATGAATAAGGGTTACGTGTTTCAGCTGTCTACACCTTTTGTGTAACACCTGACTTCTTTCCCCATTTACAGTCTGAGCTGACTGGGAAATGTGAGTGGAAAAGGTTTCTGAAATCTGTGGTTTCTTAGCATCAGAATACTTAGCTTTGGTTTAGGTTGCGAGGCAATCTGGCACAGAAGGCTCACTTATTACGGCATACATCTCTGGAGTTTACTTTTATTTGCATGCCACATTCCTCAGAGCAAATTAAAAGTGCGAGTTTTGAAATGGTTTAGATGGATTTTCCCCAAACCTCAACAAAATCTGTGATCTCGTTGTTCATAACTTGCTTTGTTAAATTCCATACTTGGATTCTGCATGACGGTGATTGCCACTGCACTTCTCACAGCTCTGTGAAGTCTACATACATAGCTTAGTCTGTCAAAGGTGTTTCTTCTCATCCTAGTTTGTTAGTGCATTGAGCAGTGTTCACCGTTAACGGCAAACTGTTTGGTTATCTGTTGTGACAGCATCAATCTTTACCCCTTTATCTGGTGAAACATTAAACAAATAGTCTTTGTGTTTGAATGAGTATTTTACATATTGCAATGAACAAAAAAGATGTTTATTTGGTTCTGGACTAGGACATTTTGGACTTGTGAGACTGGAGCCCCTTGCAGAAGGCACGGTGCAAACCTACACAGAGAGGCACTGTTTGGCCTGAAAAGGTTGCGATCTAAAAATGAGCTTGATGATGTCTAGACAAGACCGTAAGTATTTAGTACCTTTATAGTGCTTTGCATCTTCAAAGCACTCTGCAAACATTAGCTGATTAACATAACTGCGCCATCTGTTTTGATGTTTACATTTTGTGCAGGCAAAATTCCCGCTTTGCTTTATTACCTCTTGCAGGTATGTGGCTGTCATTATTATGGCCCTTTAGAGGATGGTAAAGTCAGGTCCATGCACGTCTACGGTAACATTTTGCCTTAAAACTCAAGGCAGCGCCATTGGGGCTCCCCTTCTCTGACCTGGCTACGGCAGTTGGGATTATTTCCCTCTGAAATTTCAACCTCTAGCCTGTAGAAATTGTTGTTCCCATGGCTGCCGGAGGCTGCTGCTTCTCTTGTCGTTTTGCTGTTCAGCTTAACCGTTTTCTCCCCGGCCGCCGAGAGGCAGGGACGCATCCAGCAGCGCGGGAGCTTCTGCGCAGGATGCTTCCGGGAAGGGAGCTGAAATATTGGCTCGGACAGACAGGGTGGTAGAAGCCATGAAGACAGTGAAAAGAAGGGGAAGATCTGTCTTTACTCAGCTTTTGGCAAAAGGCTGTTTTTCTCTTCGACTTCATGCATAGCTATCAGAAATGTCATTTTCTTTCTTCTTTTTCCAACTTGAAAATGGAGATTTTGTGTAATTGAGGGGTTGTACTGATTGAACCTGTGTTAATTTTCCATTTCAGTTTAAATTTCTTTCCTAGAGACTAAGGCAAATTCTGTTGTAAGACCGATTTAAACCAAAACACTGGTAGCACTGACAGCCGTCAGAACTAAAAAAATCTTAAACCAAAACACGCTCTTCATTTACGTCTTCTTCTTCTTTTATTTCCAACTCCTTCCCATTTCGGTGTTTCTCTGCCAGAGTGGTGTTTCAGGTGGATCACACAACCTAGAACTACCTTTATTTTCAGGTTATGGCAACTGTTTTGCAGAAGAGCTGTAAAGAAAGAGTGCTCCATGTCCATGGGGAGAGCTGGGCAATGTTTTTGGTTCAGGGCAAGTTGCAGAGACGCTCCGTGAGAGAAGTGGATCGTGAGAGATGTGTAGCGAGGCAGTGAGCTGGCAGGCTTTTGCGTCAGTAAAGGAGTCACCGTTCAACATCTCAGATTAAGCTCAGATTAAATTGTGCCTTGCCATCTTGTGGGAATCGGGCATGACCGAGAGGAGACGTGGCGGCTGCTCCGCGGCGGGGAAAGGCCTGCCGTAGTTGCACCTCATTTCTGAATTGCTCTGCGCAGAGACAGACATCACGCACGGGCCTGGAAGAAGCGCTTTCACAAACTCGGTGTCTGGCGTCGTTCACACCATGGTTTTAAGTGTGACCTCAAGGCGTTTGCAAGGAATAGCTTTATGAAGGCCGTAACCAAATGTTCAAGAGGCTCACACAGAGAAAATTTGCAATTAATAAACCAACAAACCTGGAACATTAGGTTACAGATACGGCGAAAAGACAGACTTGGGCAGACCTAGGTGACGGGTGTGGCTTTCCTTCACGCTGAATATTTTTGCAACATTTTTTTGTTTGTTTGCATACTCGCTTCTGGTAAAGGCATTTTGCTGTGCTTGCGGGCTGGGATACGGCAGAGGGAACAAAGCTCTGACAAAATGGAAGCCTCCTTTGTCAGACTGTGGCATCAGAAAAACTGATGTCAAATGCCACCAGGCTGCGGCTGGAAGACTTTACAGAAAGGTTGAACATTTCATGAAAGATAGGCTGTGGAATTAGTGTAGGAAAGGTCCATGTCCTGTAGCATCCCTGGGGTGAGGTGAGACAGCTGCAGTTACTCCCCTTGGACAGAGCCTCTTCCTCGCCAGAGCAAGGCTGGAAGGAGCCAGACAGTGTCCTAAGCAACTGGCTCTGGCTGGCCCTGCCTGAGCAGGGGAGTGGCCCGGATGACCTCCAGAGGTCCCTTCCCACCTCAACCCCTCTATGAGCCCAGGATTCAGAGCTTTTCTCTTATTCCTCCTACTCCCTCCTTAAGTTTCTTCCTGCTGGTTTGGTTTCATAGAATCACAGAATGGCTTGGGCTGGAAGGGACCTTAAAGACCATCCAGTTCCAACCCCCCTGCCATGGGCAGGGACACCCTCCACTAGACCAGGTTGCTCAAAGCCTCATCCAGCCTGGCCTTGGGTCACTCCGGGAAGGAAGGATCTGAAGACAGAGAATTGCAGATGCTGTTGCAAAGTTAAGTGCAGCCAATATTACAAGATGGAGCAGTGCCTCCTATAAACCGCTGAGCACCAATCACTCAGATGGAAGGAATTATGCTGAGAGCATGCAGCACTCTCTACACTGTGACTTTAGAGAGAGAATCCCACAGCAATCAGAGCTAATTTTGTATCCAACTCAATAGAGATGAATGGTAAGCCTGTCTTCCTGAGATTGCCCCTATTAGTCCAAACATTTTTTTTCTCTCCAGAACAGAACATATTCAACAGCATTTCTATATTCTGTGCAGGAAAATATTTCATCTAATTGATGCAGATACTTTCAGTCATCGCAGATGTGGTTCTTCCAGCTTTTTACTTCCTTATTGATCCATATCTCATCTACCTTTTTAAGCCTAGTCTCTCCTCCACCCTTAATTTTGGGGGGATGAAACTGCAGTATCAGTGTCTTCAGTTGGGCTGTAATTAGGTCCCACAGGGGGAGGGAGGGGGAGGGGAAATTGATATATTTGGGCAATTTACAATTAGTTTTGTTTTATTCTATAAAGTGATGGTGATATGCAATTGATGGCCTAACATCTCACGTGAAGAAAAAGGGAGGAGGTCTCTCACTTACTGCAGCAACATGATGAAGTTTCTGAAAGTCTGTATAAGCCGAAAAATATTTGCATGTAGGCACAGAGGGAAGCACTGTGCAAGCATCTAATTGCAACACTCCCTGCTGACTGTTTTTAATGTGTGTTGGTTTTCTTAAGCATTCTTAATAAGAAGGTAGAATTTTGCTTAGGAAAAAAAAAAAGAAAAAACCGAACTACAATAGAAATGGCAGTCTGGTTTCTCAGATTGTTGAAGTGCATACAGTTGGGGGAACCTGTCTGGGTGCAGTAAACTAGGTGAATTTGTTCCATCTGTGAAAAATGATAATCAGTTGGTTTCACGAGCCTGCATTGGCCGACTCGCCTTTCGTGTGCGCATGCGTGTGTATGTGTGGCTCTGTTACACCTTGAAGTCATGGTTCAGTCCTAAATCAGAGTGCAGTATAAAAACGACATAACTCTGTGTCTTGATATATGGTAGCCATCCATCACTTATCCCACTGAAGAGGTTCATAGCTTTGCAGAGAAAGAGACGCACTTTCTTCTGGCACGGGAAGAACCCAGATTTACAAGTCTTTAATGATGTGACATTTCTGGTTGGACAGAAGTTACTGCAGATTGTTATGAGCCATTTCAGTAACTCCTCCTGACCTCTTCACAGTTATGGCCTGACTCCGGCTAGCTCTGTGGTAACCTAAAGCTGTGACTTTACTAAGGATAGTAACTGGTAATGAAATAATTTTATACTCTTCAGTGCTTAGCTCACATAGTTTTTAGGGGCATACATGAAACAAGATGTAGTACTCCACAGATTTATCAGCTGTCACTTTAAATGACGTTTAAAATGCATTCTTGGCTTCATCTTCGTAATTAA
The DNA here is from genome assembly GCA_027574665.1 of Rhynochetos jubatus. Classification (NCBI taxonomy): domain Eukaryota; kingdom Metazoa; phylum Chordata; class Aves; order Eurypygiformes; family Rhynochetidae; genus Rhynochetos; species Rhynochetos jubatus. The sequence goes on from CM050648.1 coordinate 57,620,516, forward strand.
CGTTTCCATCCCCTCTTGTGGCTCAGAAACCTTTATACTGGGCTACATGATGACTTATTTGTTCTACATAAATCTCCTAGTTCAATTCGCACAACAGGCTAAATATTTTGCTTAAGGTAATTACCTGACTTCAAAGGAACTTTCACAGAAAAGTAATAATATCAAAAAGAGCCTATATGCTATAAATAGCGTATAAAATTCCACATTAAAGATGTGTGTATATTACAAGAATCTTCAGAGCAGTGTGAAATATAATTAGGGCCTTCTTCTGAGGCATAAAATTCTCAGTAATACGTGCTAATCTTATTTGCTTGGAATGAGGTGGGAATATACCTATCAACACATCTTTTGAAATATCTGAATTCTTTACATCTGAGTTTCCAGTCTTCCTTGTGTGACTTGATATTTTCTTCCCTGTCGTTTTTCCATCCTGCGAGGTTTATTTGTGAATAAGGCTTTCTCCCCGAGACAGGCAAAATCAGAAGTGTGAACTTTCAGTTGAACAATTAGGATCTTAGTGAGATGTAAAACACTTTTTTAGAAAAGAGGAAGAAGTAAAATAAGCAAGTTCACGTGTGATTAAGCTACGTGCTCCTTGCAGGGTGTGTTGATTACCTGAGCGGTCACATTGTAGTTGAAGGCAAGTCAGGTCCTTCGAAGCAGTGCCATTACTGTTAAGGCCCGTTGTCTGCAGTGTCTTACTCTTCCTACAAACAGAAATCTGTTGGAAAATAGTATTTTTAATTAACATAGAGCTTTTCAAAGCAAAATGTGTTCCATTTATGTTCACGTTTCCCTCTTCTTTCCCCACCCCACAACTAAAGTGGTTGTCCAGAGTACATGTGCTTTAATGGAAGGAATTGATTTGGAGCACAAGGTTTATCCCACAATTACTGTAGCAATGGTCTCCTCCCAGTGCTGGCTGTACAAGCAGCTCAAGAATAAGGCCAAGTATTGCTGTTGTCCAGGACGGGAACATTTTTGGTCTTTAATCTCTGGAATTTAAAGCAGAGCTTTTTCCTTGGATGGTATCGTTACTATTAACATTGTACACAGATGGACGGACTGAGCCGGAGAGGGACAGTGACTCACCAGCAAATTGCTGATGTACGGAGGATGGGACCGTGCTGTCCTGTCCCTTTAGTTTCCTGCTGGACCGCTTGCTGCCGTGTCTGATCCGGCTGACTGAACGGAAGACAGTTTGGAGCACTGCTGCTTTGGGTATGGTTATGTATCAAGACTTCCAGCGTGTAGTCACTTGGCAGAATACTGGTTTTGTAAACTCGCTGTTGTTTCAGTGGCAGAAACAGAGTTTGGGAGGAGCTTGTATGTACATGACAGTTAAAACCAGAAGTTTGCACCTGCCTTGTGATTTATTACAGGACTTGTAGTAACCTAGAGCAAAACCAAAACCAATTGTTGTTTTACATTAGTTCCCAGGTCATTTTCATCTTTATATTGCTGCGCAGGCTTCTGCTGTTCAGGCAGGGTGCAAAAGGTTCCGAAATGCTCCTCAAGCGGTGCCTGCCACAGCCCGTTGCCATTGGTAGTCATCTTGGTATCTCACTACTAAAATAAAATCAAATAAGGTAAAAATACACACACTGTTTTCCTAGTAGTATGTTCTGTGTCAGTAGTGGTGCGTGTAGGTGAAGAGGAGAGTGGCCTCGCTCCAGTGGTGTCTCTGTTAGGACATGGCAAAGCTCTATGAAATATCCTTTTGTTGGAAAAAGGGATTTGCAATCCAACCATCTGTCTTGTTGACCATCAACATTTCTGGAAATCTGGCAGGTTCCAGGAGGAGACCGAGCTGCTTTCCTGCCAGCATGCTTGAACCTCTGGGGTTCTGCGTTCGCAGGGCTCCCTGGGACCTTAGCTGGGCACCTCACCTTGCGGGCTGCGTCGGAGCAGGAGGGCTCACAAGCTTGGGGGGCTGCGGCACTGCCGGGGCACCCCAGACGCCTGGAAGGCTAACCACGGGAGGTGATTACGGAAACCCGGCTTCTCCACGCTCTGCCTGCCCTGAAGTCAAGAAAGCCAATTTATTTTGAAAACTCGCTGTCAGGAACACTTGTGTTTCCAGAAACTTACTGCTTGTACCACCAAAGAGACAGTTGTTAAAGTTTGGGATGACTCAAAAAAGGGATGTTTGTTCTGAGGGGGTTTTTGTAAAAATACTTTTTTAATAGAAACTTGGATTTTAGAACTGAATGGACCTGGACTGAATTTTTGGATAAGGAAAGCGTATCCACGCTTATTATGTGGTGTCACGCGATCCTGTTTTCAGGTTGCCCCTCACTCCATGTGAATTTAATACAGGAGCATTATGTGAACTTCAAAAAGATTTCCTTAAATCTGGTGCCAGCAAGCTTAAGATGCAGAGGGACCTTTGCAAATAAACTGGTTTTATTATTTAGCTGAAGCAAAGTAGGATGATTGGGACCGTTGAGGACATGTGTGTTTTCAAGTTCCTCCTAAATTTTTTCCTTCTGACTTAACGGAACAAGATCAGGAAAAAAAAGGAATAGGTTGATTCACACGGACGTAATAAATGAGGTCCCATAGCTGTTTTAATTTAGACAGGTTCTTCTATCTCTGCATCACCGTTGCATTGTTTACTGGGGGAAGAAGACAGAGTGATAAACAAACACAAAGACTTAGGGCTAGTGACCGCCTGCGTATCACTTAGCAACATCAATATTTTTGTGCACAAATAAAGGTCTCCTGCACGGTGCCCGGCTGGGAGTACGTGTGCGTGCGTGTGCGCCTCTGCAGCGCTGACCTTGTACGCAGAGGGATCAGTTTGTCGGTGATTGGTCACTCCTTAATTTGGATGTCTAGACATTTCAGTCCGCGCGAGCGAAAGGCAGACATCTAAAGACGTGAGAAGAGATTCTAAGGGACACCAAGACCTTAAAATAATTCCCCGGCAAACTGCAAATGTATTTTGTTCTTTTTAAAAATATAGGGTGTAAGTGATTGAATGGAACACATGACTGAAGGCTTTATTTTTTATTATCACTATTAATTAATATGCTTCTTGGATGTTTTCATGGCTGTGATATAAATAGGTAAAGCTTCCTTAAAGGTTCTCTGCAAGTGTGAGAGTTAAGACAACGATTGGTCGGCTGGCTTTGTGGGAATGTGTTTTCTTCCTTTGCTGAGAACCAGAACCTTTAGAAAATTAATGAACTATCTTTAAATGAACTACCAAATCTTTATAATGTTAAAACTACAGTCAGGAATGTCATCTCCCAGAATGTCCAGATGAATAGGAAATTACTGTCCACCGCCTGCGCTTTATTCAAAACCTCTCTGTGTGCGAGCGAACGTGTTTATACCCACACGTGAGAAGGGCTCACTTCTGCCAGATGCCCAATGCCCTCAATTCCCACTGATGCCGTCGGGCATTCCAGTATTTCCAGGGCACTGTGTTTGCAAAACTGTGGCATGCACGTGCCTTTACAATAGCCCGCACTTTCAGCTACCCTTCAAATATACGGGCAAATGGGGCGAATGATCACCCAGTTGTTATTTGCATGGATGGTTGTGTTTGGGATACTGGATATTTGTATAATGAGGTAGAATTTACTTTTTGTGGGGATACCACCCCCCCCCCACCTCCCCCCCCCCCCCCCCCCCCCCCCCCATTTAAATTGAGGAAGCTTCATCTATTACTTTAGGAATATTTTTCTGTAATAATAAGATCCGGAATGCGATAGAGCTTGAAGGAGTTATTAATATCCTTTGGAGATTTATTTTAGTTTTCTTTGTTTTTAATCCTTTCAGTCATAAACCCCAGAAAACAGCAACTGGTTGAAAAGCAACCAGCACGCAGAAGCAGGCACTCTGCAGCACTGCAGCAACAAATCCTTTTGAAATCATATGAAATAGGTTGATTTCAGTACTGTTGTACTCTGTCCAGTGTCAGAGTATTCCCATGTGGGAACAGCTGTAGCAGCATCACAGAGGAACTCCTCTACCACCATACACGTGTCTGTATTACAGGATGCGCTGGTGTAAACCGTTTAGGGAAGTATCACACCTATGACTGAATCAAGTGTGCTTGTGCAGAAACAGTAGACCAGATCTTAGAGCTGGTCTGTACTGGGAGGATTCCCAGTATGGTGTTAGCTGTAGCTGTATCGAGGTGACACCACACACCCCGAATCTGTGACAGCAATTCATTTCAGCATAAAAGTCAATTTATTTTCAGGTATTTAATTCTAGGAGGAAACTGCATGTCTGGAATAGCTTCAGGTTGTCTCTCCTACAGGATTGCCCTGTTCCTTTCTACTGTTCTGTTTCTTGCCTTTCCTAATGTTTGGCTCAAATGCCAACAGTAAACTGCGTTACCTCCTGAATTCTGTATCAGATGAAGAGTTGGCTTCCCTAGGCGAACGCCCCTAGATTTGTGTGCATGCGGTGGCAGAGAAAGAACCCACACAGGCATGTGACGGCCAAGCACTAACACTGGCAGGTCTCTTGACGTTTTAAGTACTGTCCCCTCTGGCAAATCTCTTCCGGTGTTAAAGGCAGGCCACAATTACTGTATATGCCATCCCCTCTCTCTCCAGCAAAGTTTATCTCTCTACAAATATTAAAATACATTCAGACCCTAAACCTGGTCTGACTTGCACTGCTGATGGAGCTTCTCCTGGAGCACCAGCAAGGCATTTAAAAACAGGGGATAAAGTGGGGTTTTCTGTTTGGTTTTGGTTTTTTTAGAAAACACACTAAAAACACTCTTACAGAGCAAATTGTTCTTTAAAAAGTGTTAACTAGGTAAAAAGCAGTGGGGCTCTCCATCACTGCTTTGCCCTTTTTTTATGTGCTAGCATGTTAAAATGTCTGATTTGCAGTATTGCCTGCTAGTTCTTGCAATTTTATTGCACATTCTACAGTTTTCTGCAAGTTTCAACTCTGAGGTTCTAGTGATTATCTGAGGATCTCAGCTTAATCATAAGGTATAGCGACAAGGAAATTGATGCAAAAAAAAACCCCTCAGTGAGACATTAGAAGAGAAGGTGATACCAGACCAAAACTGCTTTGTCCCATACTTGTTCTCATTTCATGCCCACGCTCACAGCCCCCATGCTTTTAAGCTGAAGGAGATGTGTGCCCAAGAAGTGGTCTGGCCAGGAGCAGTTGTGTGCACCTGGAGGACAGGGACATCACCCACCAAGTTCTCACCATGCCGCTTGACTTCTGCATCTGTGATGCCCTATTTTTGGGCTAGATCTCTATCCTTCGCCAGTCAAGCATGTTACGGTGTGTCCTTTCGCTTCTGAACCTTGCTTACCTCAGCCTAGGTGAATCTTCCTTTGTTGCCTGTTTCCTGGGTTTGTCCGCTGGGGGTGTCTTTATGGCTACAGTCAGCTTTCCTGTCGGGAGAACAGGAAGAGGAATGGCACCTATAGCATGGTGCAACCTCGCTGCTATCTTCCTCCTGTCAGGGGGCAGGCCTTCTGCTAATCCGTGATGCGGGCTTCCGAGGGCAAAAGCTTCCTGGTCCTGACGCAAACCCACATTCCTTGGTGCTTACCTGTTTGATTGCCGTCACTTGTGTCCATGGTTATCAAAATGTTTTGGGTTTTTTTGGTAACTTTGCTGTTTTGCCTTTTTGCCTTTCCTGGTGCTTTTGCCGACAGACACTTCCGTTCATACGTTCTTCAGACCAACCTTAATCTTTCTGCTACAAATGCTACAAAACAGCAAAAAATCCCCAAGATTCTAGTGGGAACTATTTGAAACTGTGACTTAAAGAAGTACAAATTAAAGTATCAGTTGAAAAATAAATTGTATCTAATGTTTTTGTAATGTTGTGATTTTATATCTGACCGCCGTTTGGGTTTGGCATATCCATAATTTGTGTTGCCAGTATTGCAGCTGAAACGGGCCAAGTAGGACAGTTTAAAACATTACATTTTCTTGTAGTCTAGACATATTTTCACAAACGGTCCAGCCACAGCTAAGGGTCTCTGTAGGTCCGACACAATTCAGATGCTGCTACTTTTGGGACAATCTTAGAGCTCACTGGCCCTGAAAACACTATATGAACATTATTCATTTATCGGCCACGCTGACAAAGCTGTTTGAGCGGTTGCTGCCTCGTGCTCCCGTTCTTGTGCTGCCTCTTGCGCTTTGCTGGCGCTCAAGAATGACTTAACCCTGATTTCAGTTTGCAGTTTGGCAGCTCAAAGGTTTCTACCACTGCAGCAGAATGGCTATGGCAAGATGGGGAATACCTAGAAGCTGTTCATCAGTCTGTCCTGGTTTTTTTTTTTATATATGCGTCCCTGGGTGCATTACATCTAGAAGGAAGTACTGAATATGTACCCAGGCCCTGTCATGCAATATCCTAATATTCATAAGCTGCCATTAAGGTCACCTGGTTTTGAATCTTTGGAGGCATATTGCTAGGAATTATCCTGTCCTCTGAGATGCTAGTGCTGAAATAGGAACTGATGGAAATCTGAACAAACTGTATTTTTTGAGTGCTCTCCATGGTTTTATGTACCATTTGACCAGACATACTATTTAGCTTGGTTAACCTAGGCATGTAACTGAGCTGTTTTATTACTGGTCAGCTTTAACATCTGTATATTCATATTTGTTAAAAAATTTTATGCTAGCAGACGCTTGACTTCTGCATGCATTTAGTAAACTCATAATGTGTTCCCGTATCAGGTCCTTTGACAAGGTATTATCTAAATGAGCTCCACAGAATTATTTTAATTCCAATTCCTCCCTATTTTTTTTTTTTTCTTGTTGTCTGTAGTGCTCCCAGCAGTGCAGTAGCCAGGATTTGATTTCTGTCAGAAATGATACTGCTTCAGTCTCATCTCTGTAAGTCTCCGCAGGGAGGTTAGAGGGTGGTTATCCTCCGGCTGGTCTGGACCTGGTCCAGCATTCGATGAGAATGCAAATCCCCTTGAAAGCAGATACCTTCTCTGCAGTGATACTGCCTTTATGCTGTGTGTGCTTCAGGAAGCTTGTGATAAGTTTGTATTTGCGTTGAAATACTGTTATTTTTTAAAGGTACCCAATCTTTTGCTCTTATGAAAGCTTAGTAAATGTTCCCAATTCTTTTCTTTGTCCTTTTTTACCAAAAGATGAGTAAATGTAACATGACTCAGGGCCGTGCCACAGCAGCGTAGGAGATCGCTGTTCCTGCTTTGTTGGAACAGAAGTTTGATTGTCAGGGCTTTTGCTGTGGTTCAGCACCTTAATTTTTGCGACTGGGGGATCCTGCGTCTTCCTTGTTTTCCAATGCACGATGTGGCGGCGTGAGCTTCAGCAAGCTGGGCTTCCTCACGCACCCTTGCGACCCAGGTACAGAGGCCAAAGGGCCCGATTTTGAACAGGCGAAGCAGTTTTCGGAGCGGATGCAGCGCCGGGTTTCAGGAGCGAGGCTGGAAAGCCCGAAGCCAGTTTTGTGGCCCAAGCTGGCCTGCGAGCCGTGCGTGCCACGCAGGGTCAGCCGCCGGGGGAGGCAAAACGCAACGGCTCGGGGGGGACGTCAGGGGCTGCTCTGCGATGCAAACTGACTTTAAAGCGGCAGTAAACCAGCTACTCTCCCCCGATTCAAGTTTTATCTTGCTCGGGCCGTTCCAAAATAGCCCTCCGCCTCAGGCCTGCCAGCGGGTGCGCGGCCGCGGGGCCCGGCTATTTCCGTGCGCGGCGGCCAGCGCGGCGGGCTGACATCATGAGGCGGCTATAAAAACCCGGGGCACCGCGCCTCCCCGCGCACCAGCCCCTCTGTTGATCGCACTGTTGTCACTCCCTTAACAACCGTCGCCACGTCGCGCCTTCGCGTCCTGCCGGGCCCACCTCCCCCCCAGCTCCCCGAGGCTCGGCTGTCATGTTTCCAGAAAAAGCCAAGCCCCGGCGGGGGCCGGGCCCGGGCTGCGGGGCGGCTCCCGCCCTGGCGGCCCTCGGCCGGCAGGTGTCCCCGGCGCCGGGGGGCGGCCTCGCCGCTCGCCGCGGGCGGGTTTAGCGCCCGGCACGCCGCCGGTCCGGGGGGTTTCGGGGCGGGCGGGAGGGCTCCCTGCCTGCCGCCGGCTGCCCTCGCAAGGGCTCCCTGGTGAGGCCGGGAAGAAACAAAGTTGTTTTCTGGGTTCAGGGAAAGAGGGAGGGGCTGAACCATGGCCCTGGGGACAGGTAAACGTAAATCAAATTCCCTTAATGGTTTAATGGATTAATTTATTTGATGAAAACTTATGTATTTCGTAAGTAAACGTGTCGATTAGTCCCTTTCTCCCACCCCACCCCCGGTATTGAAGCCTTATGACCAGCTTTTCAAGCTGCCTAAAGGTACCTGCTTCCCCCTCACTCCAACTTGAGAGGGGAAGGAAGAGGAAGGTCCCAGCAGCAGAGCCTGCAGTGAGGACCAAGTTTCACCAACCATTTGACATGAGCAGGAGACCAACATCGGGTAATCACAGAATCACTAAGGTTGGAAGAGACCTATGAGATCATCCAGTCCAGCCACCAACCCAACATGACTGTCCCCACTAGGCCATGTCCTCAAGTGCCACGTCCGCACGTTCCCTGAACACCCCCAGGGGTGGTGACTCCACCACTTCCCTGGGCAGCCTGTTCCAATGCCTGACCACTCCTTCAGTGATTTATCCTAAGATCTAATCTAAACCTCCCCTGACGCAACTTGAGTCCGTTTCCTCTTGTCCTGTCACCAGTTACCCGGGAGAACAGGCCAGCACCCGCCTCCCTACAACCTCCTGTCAGGGAGCTGTAGAGAGCGATCAGGTCTCCCCTCAGCCTCCTCCAGGCTAAACAACCCCAGCTCCCTCAGCTGCTCCTCACAGGACTTGTGCTCCAGACCCTTCCCCAGATTTGTCGCCCTTCTCTGGACATGCAGGCGGGGAGGCTAAAGAGGAGTGGAGGGACATTGGCTCTGCAAAATGCTGGTGGTATCTCTCCTAGCTTGCCAGAGTTTCTTCTTCACTCCTTACCTGCCAGCACTTCTTGTCACCGTTTTGGTTCCCACTCACCGGGTCGCCCACCGCACCTTCTCATCCCTTCCCAAGAGCTGAGCCTCCTTATGCAGGTGTCCTCCAGGATCTGCCTTCCCCCTTCTCTTGGTGGGGTGCCAGGTGCTCTCCCCTGCCTTAACAACCACCTCTGCAGCTCCTGCTAGTGTGCATCGGGGCTGAGGCGGTGGGATGAATGCTACATTCTTTGTCTTTTACCACAGTGGCTATTTGCTTCTTGATAAACCCTTCCTAGCTGCAGAACTGATCCTTCACCTCATTGACACGTATCTCCTTTAGAAAAATAGGCTCTGTTTTAAAATGTGACTCCTAACTAAATTAGCTAATTCAAATTAGTCAGATTATTAGGATTTTGGTCCTTCAGTGTTTTTGTGTAGATAAAATACCTCGCATTTTAACTTTGAGAGCTGTTCTTTCCCCGGTCCATTGTTTGGTTTTGGAAAACTTTGACTTTTGTAACTGTGCAAAAGTTGTCATCTCAGTGAGCGTTAGTTTAGCTCTGAAGTCATCTATGGCCTAGTTTTCAGAAATGATGAGGATCCACTGTTTCCTGAGTAGTCAACAGGAAACAAAGTGATGAGCATCTTTGAAAAGCAGCCTCGTACCGTAGAAAAATTGTTATTAAAAAAAAAAAAAGTGTAGACGTGTGAACGCTAGACTGATAGGGTGTGTGGCTCTGAGTGTGCCTTGGGCTAGCCGAGAGACTCAAAAGGTTAGAGACACCATAAAAGTTAGTAACACAGAATCACTGTCATCCCTACGAGAATTTCACTGACAATTATTTGAGAAGAGGCACTTGCTTCAGTTCTGAGAGAGAATTAGGTGTTGGTTTTTAACTTTTAGTTATTAAAAACTTGAACAATGTTTAAAACCTGGTTTCCTTTTTTTAACAGGAGGTGGAGGGTTTCAGCAACTCTGAACTTCTGATGGTGTGTATTGATGTAGCCTTCAGAGAGGTTACTGAGGTTAGATTTTTGAACAAAACAGATCTGATATATGTCATTACATATTCTGGAAATACAAAGTGCTGAGCTCTTTCAACATTTCTGGATGCTGTGGCCCACTGCATGAAAATATTGTGCATAATTTTTTTAAAAAGAAATAAATAATGAGGTGACACTCCAGGTAGCTGAGAAGATGTACGGTGCTCTGCGTGGCTTGGGAGAAAGGACAGACAAGGATTGAGTGTTGTATATTGAAGGCAAGGTGTGCATCGGGTTTTCTTCGTGGCTTTGGCACTTGCCTTCAGCTGGTGCTCAGGACAGTGGGTTCATCTTGCTCTGCCTATTTCTCTGCTTACTCTTTGCTCTTTACATCTGCTGAAACTTTGATCAGCTACGGTCGCACAAAGTGCGTGGGCTGCATGTGGCACCGCGGGGACTCGTAGGTGCCGTGCTGCTGCATGCAACGGCACCGGTTCCCTTACTTTGATGGGGCTGAATTGGAAAAACTTTCTCAGCTCTGCCTGTGGCTGTGTGCATTCTGTAGGTGTAAAGCGTCACCTTACCTCACAGCTGAAGGGCTGCATCAGACTGTTAGAGGGCACCAGACGTTTTCGGTTGGTTTGCAGATCTTCAGTCTGAACACTTTCTGTTCTGCTTGATCAGATTTATGTCCGAGTTATTTTCACTGTTATTCAGATGAAGTAAATTTTGAGGGAGAAATCATTTTATCCTTTCCTTTCCCCTTCTCATTTCTGAGAATGCTGATTTGTTAACGATCAAGGAGGATGGGTGATGCCTCTAATATTGAGGTGATGGCATGCTTACTAGAACCTGAATGCATTCATCGTGAGGGACCATATAACGTGGAGAAACTAAGACTGTAAAGCCAGCTCATGTGAAGGATTATTTCTAGGATGTAAGAATAAGAACTTCCTGCACAGAATTTTTCTACATTTGTCTGTGAAGCACTTTTAGAGAGACATAACTATCATGGCCTATCTCATGGCCAGTGGGAAATGGAGGTATGAGGGTAGGACTGGTTTGCGGCACAGGTACAGAGAAGAATGGAAGAGGCTGGATCGCTTCCAGTCCTCTGTAGATTTTCTGTCCATTGCCATACTGGTTGGATCATGTTGCTTCCCACCTAATGTTTTTGTCCCTGGTAAGCTTTGAGTTCGAACTGTTGATGGCTTGTCATGCCCTCGCGTCACTAGTATGTTTGTTTGAGGGGAGGGAACCCACAAAAACGAATGAAGAAATGCTATCTCGAGCCTTTCTTAAATGTCAGTACTCATTCTTAATTGAGCTTGCTTTAACTTGCCTTAGTTCTTGTCTTGTGTGGTGAAAAGAGTATTTAAGTATATTGAATTTCATGCTGTTTGCTGTAGAGATGCACATTAATACACGGTGAGGAGTGAATTTAAGTATACTGTGCCTATTCGGTCTTCCATAACTAACATTATTATCTAGTTGTCACCTTAATCTCTGTTCCTTCCGATTTCTTTACTTTCAATTATAGGAAATTCATCCACGTCACCTAGTCTGTATGGCAACCAAAAAACCCAGTTTGCCCAATAAGCTGGTAGTATTGGTAATAGTCTTCAATAACAGGGTCAAAAAGACTCAAGCACAAAACTTGGGGGTGGTTTCTTTTTGTGCAGTACCTGCTATTTAGATTAGTGCAGAGATTCTGGAAACCTTTCTTTCTTAATTTTGTTCCTATAGTTGCTTTCAGTGTCATCTCATCTCGCATCCATCTGAAGCACAATACTGACTAATCTTTTCATTTGCTTAACCTGTTTACTAAACCCCGAGTTTCCCAGAGCGCCGAGGACAACACATGAAGGTGACTCAGGTACAGTTTAAGCATATAGAGCAGCCTGGAATAAAGGGCTCAAGAATAGCAACTAGGAGTTATTTACAGCAATTTAAGCTAATCTGTCTAACTGTGTGTGTGAGCTGAACAGAGAGCCCTCGCATGAGGGGGGCAGCGTTAGGCAGCATGGGAGCAGGGAGTGAGCTCTGCAAGCAGAGGTCTAATACGCCTTTCTTCTGGTGCCCTTCCCTTTGAAGTGGATGTCACTAAAATACAAAAGACCAACCACATGAAATTCCCTGGAAGCTTTTGTGTAGCGTTACACATCATAAAGAGGCATGGGCTTGCACCTCTTCTCCTTCTTTGTGGGCAATATGAATCTTTTTTTTTTTCTTTTTAATAGCTTTAGATTGCTGCTCAAGATTTATGATGTTCCAATAATCACGTTAGTGTACAGACTGAACTCGAGGAACTGTATTTGAAGTTATTTACGGGTATCTCAAAATTGACTTTTGGGGATGAGAATGCTCTTCCCATATCCAGAAAGAAATTACTTCTGGAACGGGAGATAAACATCTATTTGGCTGTTTTAATCTATCGAGCTTAAACAGTATGTCTTTCCCCTGCAGATTTTTTTTTTCAATGATTTTTTTGAGCTCACATTACTCATAGCCTTAGTTCTCTGAATAAGGGGGACTGTGAAGCTTTCGCACTTGTAAGAGATGTGGTTAGGAAATAATTAAAAAATGGGGATTTGGAATAATTTTACTCAGTTATAATTCATTTTCCTAGTTTCAGAAACCTGCTTCATCTCCTGTTGCTGCTGTTGTACATACAGGTGATTTTGTAATGCAGGGTGAAGGCATTAGCAATGTTTATGTGCTTTTACGTTTTTGTTAGTGTTTCAATTGTCATCAGTTTCTCTAATCAGACCACGCCATTAACAGTTGTACTATGCCATGCTTAATGGGAATAAGAGTTGAGGTTCATGTGCAACAACTGTGTTGCACATTGTTCTTAGTTCTGTGTCCACACGTGCATTTATTTTATTTGCAGTTGAAAGCGTTAAATTTTTCTGGGGAAAAAACCCCCTAAGAAGGTGTGAGAGAGTCGGTGAGAAAATGATCAAGGTGCAGCCCACACAGCTGAATCTCGAACTTCTTTCTCTGAGCAGACGCGGGGTGTCCATCACAAGTACTGCCAGCGCTTGGACGCCTCGTGTCAATGTTGCGTTTGTTTGAAAAGCAGTAATACGGTACGGAAAAGCGAGCGTGTTTGCAGCTTCGTTTCATTATCAATAATTGTCCTCTGGCTTTGAATTACTTGCCTTCGGCAGCCTGACAGTACCTTTTCTGTCCCCTCAGAAATTTCCGTGCTGAGCTGTGCCCTTACAAACGATCCAAACTTGTGGAAGTGGCAGGGGCAACTTTCGGAAACATGTAGCTGCCAAGTTTCCTGTGATGTGATCTTAAAATAGACCAGACTGGGAAAAGAGGGGAGGACTGTCACCAAGTGCCGCTCCGCCTGTCAGGGCTGTTTTTACTTGATCTATATCGGCTGGTGAAGTCCTTTGTGAGCAGAAGAAAGAACCTCACCCCCACCCATTTCCTCTTTTCGGGCTATTTTGGGCTCTCTGTGAAGTTCTCAGTGTACTTTCTCAGCCAGAGCAGCATTGTGAGCTCCTTCTGGTAAATCATATTTTCGGGTGGGGGGTTGGGGAGGACTGTAAGGGGAAGACAGGAATTTCTCTTTAAACAGGTTGGGGTTTTTTCCCCTTTGTGTGTGCCAGAAAATATACATTATCCCACTGAATATTATGGAAGTTTCTGGTATAGTTTTCTGAACTAAGTTTACCTAGATAGCTTTCACTCATGCTAGCAGGTGGTGTTGATATTTTCTTTTTTCTGTTTCAAGGAGTCATTAAATTTAGCAAAGAGTTAGTCCCAGGAAAAGGCATCAGGTTCTTAAGGACTTTCTGGAATATTCAATCCCAGTATTCTTATTAGTGCACGGTTGAAAAATGCCACTGCCTAAACATACATCACTGACCTATTTCTGTAGTGAGGCGATAGCCTAATTATTATCATTTTTTTTTCTCTGAAGTTTCCACCAGAATAACTCAGTTGTTTTCACTGAGATTTTCTTTGACTCCAACCACTGTGGGAGAAATCAGAATTGGAGTGCAATTTTCCATGTGGACGTTCTCCTTATTTATGTCCATATTCCCAGAAAAAAAATCTAGAGCAGAAGAAAAAACTCTGAAAGAAGATGTGGAAGTGTTGGAGAACACACTCGCAGATTTCTCTGCACAGAAAAATCAGCATGATATAAACCACACACATGTAAATGGAGACAAAGAGGACAAGGGGAGGGTTTGAAGGGTTTTAATCACACGTTTGGTTGAGGCTTTTTGCTGGTTTTTGCAGAACCTCATGGTCCTGCATTTCCTCAAGTTCTCAAGACTGTTACTACTTGAACCTACTGAAGGCTGAGGAGTTTAGAGGAGGAAGGATTTGTACTCACTGCGAAATTTTCTCTGTGCTGTTGTGAATACTAGCACAGTCCTAGGGAATATTTGGTTGAAAGGCTACGCTTGGTTAAATGTAAGCATTTTCCAGAGAACCTCTGTGGGAATGGAAAAAAATTATGGATTTGGTTTCTTTTCTGATCTTATTAAGTTTAAAATTCAAGAAAAAAAGAGGAAAAGATTATGCAGATCTTCCTGCATCGTAATAAATGATCATAACAAAACCAGCAAAAAATACTCGCATTCAGTATCTGAAAAATCTTTGAAGTTTGCCTTTGGGAAAAATGCTCCTTGTGCAGTCACAACACGGTCAGTTGACAGTTCCTGACTTCTCAGCATGAAATGATATTTTATGTTTTTTGCGTTGTAAACACGTCAGTCTTCTGGGTGTGTGCACACCCCAAATAGGTACTTTTTGCTACCATTTTAAAAGCAAACAGGTGTTTCCCAAAGAATCAGTAGTCTTTGTTTTGCCCCCAAATTATAGTTTCACCATTGAGAAATAGCCTCGATGCCTCGGATGTCTTTTATGCTTAAATTAGACCTGAAGAGTTGAAAAGGAAAGGACTTGGTCATTTTAAATTTCTACATGACTTATTCTTGGGTTTGTTCGAGCTGTATTAAAATCCTAAGTGAAAGTCCGTGCTTTTCTGTTAACACATGGGAATGTTTTGCCGGTGTAGAAACTTGGAGTCAGTCCTGATGTGTTCTCCTGGTGCTTTTATCTTGTCCCATCTTTTCCGCCAGCTGAGGCACCCTGGCTGCAACACCTTATTATTTCCATGGCAGTGGCAGTTTCTTCAGCTCTCTCGCTGGTTCTTCCGTCACCTGGTGGGCTATGGCTGTTATTTTTCACAGAAATACGTCCTAGAGTCTCTCGCTCGCTCATCTGTGCACCACACCCAAAGTACACTTTCTTCAGTCATCGCTACCTTTCTCATAAAGGTCCAGGGTACCAACTTGCTAATTTTTTCCCTAAAATTCATAAAGCTTCAGCAAGAACACGGAAGGCTGGGAGGGCTGGGCGGAATAGTCCAGCCTGGGTTTCCAAGCCTGACTTCCCCAGCTTAATTTGTAGCTTTCCTATTTGTCTGACAGGATTAGACCTGGAGTCAAATGTGTTATATTTAAGTTGTCTCAAAGCTTGCTGCACAGTTGTTGTGGGGGTTTTGTTAGTTTCTTTAATTCCTTTGCTGCTGAAAATCTCTTCTGCAACCTCCTGCCCATCACTTCTGGCATCAAAAAATTTCAGTAAATATCATTTTCATTTTGCGATGGTGATACGATGTTAGAGGCCAATCCAGAGACCTTCACGGGTGTGTTTTGGAGAGCCCAGGCTCCAATTCCTTAAAAAAAAAAAAAAAATCTTGTGAAATAGCTCCTTGTGAGTATTTCTCTGTAGGCAGCTTGTTTTATGACGGCGGGCCATGGAGAAAGATGACTGTCGGGTCTGAGTACGGAGCGGGAAACACATGGGGTTTCTTTCTGGGGGTGGGGGAAGCATTTCCGCGCTGGTGAGCCTGGCACCGACAGCGTAGACCATCTCATGCCGCTTTATGAGGAAGGTCATTGTAAGCAGCCAAAGTGTGGAGGGTCATAAATTCTGGGATGCACCGACGTCTTAGTCAGTGCCAGTCCGCGAGCAGGAGCTTTTCTCAGCCAGGCATGGTTCCAGGTGGCCGGGGACAAGACAGGGCTGCGTATGTACAGCCCCCGACAGCCTGTTGCTAGAGCTCGCTACCACTGTGCAATAGCCCTCGTTTGTAGTAGCTGGGTCGTGACATTGGCATAAGATACGTTGCGCAGCTGGGCCACGGCAGTGCCAGATAAGAGTCCCGTGGTATGAGCTGACCCAGCTGCGCTGAAAGTCTCATTCTTTCCTCTGTCATTTTTTTCTGATCAACAATGCAAAGTGAGGGATACAGCTAATACACTCTTGCACCCACGCGCATAAAATACATAGACATTGAGCAAATACAATTCTCTTCTCTCTCTCCTTTTCTTTAAGCATTGTAAGGGTTTCTTCTTAAACATCTGCACTTCTCCAAGCTGCATATCTTGCTCTCCTGAAGGCAGAAAGTGTGGTTAAAAAAAACAAGGACGTGTGTTTGTGTGTATATATATATATATATATACATATATATGAATGAAATATATCCCTGTTTTCTATTTCAGTTCTGCTTAGGGAAGAGCAGTTTTGAGTATTGAAATAATGCAAGCTGAACATTTTTCTAATGAGCATCATTTTATTTGAGTTGGAAATACTGAAATAGTGCGTATTACACGGGTCAGCAACTAAATCCCAATTACATACTTATTTGTAAATTGTCCAATTGCAGAGGGGCAGCAGTCAGCTTTTCTTTCCCAATCTAGGGTGTCTCATAGGTATATATTTACAATTCCTACAACAGCTTCACAAGCATAAAATGAGATCCAAGTCTCTTAGTTGCCTTGAGGGTTTTCTAGATTGGGAACGGACTTTGTTTCCCAAGTTTATCTCTAATCCAATAAAGAGGTTTAAAGCATTACTATAAAAGAATGGATATAAAAATATAATTAATGAATACTGGATAATGCTGACAAACAAGTGAAGAAACGTTTTTTTTTAATCTTCACTGATGGCCGTCTGAATCAGGATTTAGCTGAGAGCAAATTGCCATTCTAAAGCATTCAAAATAATTTGCCAAGACATTAAAAAAAAATTGCTTAAAATAGTGATGTTAAGAAAAATCAACAAATGACATCAAACCAAGACAAACTTCCAGTTCTTGTTATTTGTTTACTGGCTTTTTATTTCCTCTTGGGAAACTCTGAAGCCAGATTTTCAGACTATCCTCTGCAATTATGGGAACCCGGAAAGATTAGTTTTTAAATGAAAGCCAAGTTTCTCAAAAAGAAACACGACTCCAGGAACTGGGACTTTAAGAAAAAGAGCAAATGCTGCAGTATTTGAGATGGCTTTGTTGACTTCTGACTTTCCCACAGGCCAGAAGAGCCATGGTCCTTGACAAAGGTGCATGGCTCCCGCTAAGATCTGCTTGCGAACGGCCTGGTGTTGGCAGTTGTAGGTGTGAAATGCTGCGTGTTATCAGTCCCCTCCGAGCCTTGACAAAGAGCTTTGAGGGGCAGCACGTAATAACTGCGAGAGGGCATGAGAGGCCAAGCGCCGCACACCAAGCTCCGTCATTCCGGTCTGTCCCTGTTTTTTAAGTAGTAGAGCATGGAGTGATGTGAGAAACGAAGGGTGGAGCTGAGTACTTGCATGAGTAACATCTGCAGGACTGGGCCTGATTCTCTTCCCACTGAAATCAGCAGGCATCTCGCCAGCCCCAGCGCTGGGACCAGGATCTGTGCCAGCGATGAAAAGGAAAACCCATTAGGCTCTTTCTATGGCCTGCTCAAGGAGAAAGTATGAAGAAACCAAAAAACCAAAAGACAAAACAAAACAAGCCGGCACTAATAAATGAAAATAAATACTGTTAAAAGAGACACTTTTGCAAGTACCCATAGGGAGATGTTTTGTTAGCCACGTCTTTAGTTCTGCCAGTCTTCCTTCAGACGTGCGGAAAGCTTGGCGCCTGGTCAGAGTAGTCAGTCTCTGGGTTTGGAGGTGTGGGACACGAAGAACTGGGAGAGGAGATGGACGGGCACTGGCCTCCCTGTGGCGGGGTTGCCGTGAGAGCAGGGAACATGTTTTTCTCAGCTTGGGAATGTTGGCATTGCAGCTTTAAAAAATTTGGAAATACCATCCTCATGACCTGGATCTTTTCCCTAAGCTTTTCCTTTCTTCTTTTTATTATAGCCTATCTTATTTCTAAATACCAATTTTGTTTCCCCCAAGGAATTTAGTAGGCAATGGCATCTTTACCTCTTTCTCTACCCCAGTTAAGTTTTTGAGGTGTTTTTTCATTTCTGAAGAGGGTTTTTTTGGGTTGTGTGTTTAAATGTGGTAAATTAGAGTAGAAATAGGTCAACCGATTAGTAACTGCTGGTTTGCCTTTAAAAGCAAATCACGTTAAAAAGGATTCTTCATATTTCTCAGTGTATGTGCCAGCTATGTGTAATTTTAGCTTGTGGTAGCGGCAGTGGGTCGTTTGGGGCAAGGGAAAACAAACCCTCTGGAATCAGAAGTGAGAGCAGAATGAGGGAAATAACGAAAGCACATGTAATTATTTCCTAAAAAAATGTACTGCTTCAGTGAGGTTTCAGGAATCCTGCGTGTAGGACAGTTGCAGCTTTGAGTCCGGTGTGTTTGGAAAATTGCTTACCTTGGTAGTGCAAGCATAACCCAGTGACTGAATTGAGAACTTTTCTATTTAAATTAAATAAAGAGAAAATTTTCCTATTCACTGTTTTATCCCTGTCAGCTTGGGGGCCATAAGTAGAGCTGTTACAGTGCTGGCACATCAGAAAACATGCTTTTATATTACCTGGAGAGTTTTTCAGGTATCAAATCAGCTCGCAGGGATAATACCCACCCTGCGTTCAAGCAAACTCAAGGGTAAAATGTATGTATTTGGCATTCCTCAAGCTATAAAGTTGTATGTTTTACTGCTAAATTTTTTTCTCCCTCTTCCAGCCGTGTTCGTTTTGGGTAACCTTAAATGTCACAAAGCGCTTTTCCAAAATTGACCACGATGATGGGCCTTGAACCTTTTGAAAGACAAGTCTCATTCGTAGAAGGAAAGATTATCAGTGACTTGTTTGCTGTTACTTGTGAAAATTGCTGGCATGTGTTTCTGAACTGGTTGGGGAGCTCCTTTAAACTCGTACTCTGAAGTTCTCTTAGTTAATGACTGCAGCTTAGTCTGCACTAGAAAACAGTACGTCAGCGAGGGTTCTGCGTAAATCACTCTCGTAACACATTCAGCTGTGCCAGCAGAAACTGGAGGGTAGATGAAATTATTAAAAAAAAAAAAAAAAAAAAAAAGATTATTTTGCTGGTGTAGCTTGTTCCTTCCAAGAGACAGGTTTAAACTATGTCTGAGGGGTTCTTCGCTCGTGTAGGCAGTGTAAGGGTAAGAGACAGTTCCCTGTGTAACTGTATGGACTCTGTTAAGCACTCCCATGCTAGGAGACGTATTTCCAGTTGCCAGGATGGCCTGTTTGCAGAAAACCTTGCCAGCCTTACTTAGACCCAAGCAATGCCGATTTAATGTCTTCTTAGAACTGAATTCATTTAAGTTAGGGGAGTTCCCTCCTTGTCCTGATGAGTTAAAGGTCATTTCTTACGGTCAATCTGATCAGCAGAATAGAAGTTGCAACTTGATCTGGATTCAGAGCTGGCCTGGCTTTGGGCACAGTGTCGGATGAGGCAGCCCCCAGGGCCCCTCCTGCCTGAAGGAGCCCGTGGCTCTGGGCAGGGCTGTACCAGTTTACGGCCGATGGTGCAGCGTGTGCTGTACGCACAAGAATGACTTGTGGAGCCTTCCTAGGTGCTGGCAGGTTGACCTAAGAAAATTGCCTGAATGGATGAAAAAAAAGATCTTTTGTAGCACAGATGCTTTCCGAGTGCCCAGATCTCTGTTCTGCTTCATCTGGTGGTCACTGTGGTTCCTCTGCCATTCCTGGCAGGTTTCAAAGGTGCAGGGCTTGCAGTAACAGCGCTGCTAAACACTCAGTGTTCTTGCGGTTCCTGTTGGTTTTTTGACTTTATGTCTTTGACACACAGTGGTGCATGCCATGTAGAACAGATGTGGTCCATCTACCATCTCTCCCTTGAGCTCAGGAACCTCGATGACATAGCAGTGTGAAGGAAAATGGCCCAAAATTTCCCAATTCCTCTTTCAGTGTTCAGAAGGTAGGGTTTTTTTGAGAGTCCTTTCCTTCTCTCTGGCACAGAGGTGATTGTCCACATGAATTTGCCGTGTGGTCATGGAGGATTACAGCAGAGATCTCTCATCTCCTGCTTCTTTGTCACTGAGCTGGCACCACTTATGTACCCAATAGTGTGGTGCCTCTCCAATTTCCTGTCTCTACATGCCAGATCATGGGAGCTAGACAGTCAGCAGCGCTGTACTGGGACCGGAGCCAAAGATGAGGAGCAAAAGACGTGAGCAAAATTCTTTCCTTGGGTGAAGCTCTGCACTAGGGGTCTTAGGTTATTGACTTGGAATGACTGACCCAAGTCTTTCTAGCAATTTGAAGGTGGGGCTTGTAACTGGAAGCTCTCCTGTCCCCCCTTTTTTATGCTATCCGATTCCAACAGTGTTGCCATTTGAGGTGGGTTTAAATTCTGTGGAGTCTGCAGGGCTGTGAAGAAAATCCTGGAACTCGTGTCTTGCTGTCCCAGTGCTCCACCATGCACTCAGATTTCCCATTTTGTTTGCCAGCTTATTCTGCGACTGAAACCAACATGAAGACCCAGCCATGTTCCACGTGAACTCTCAGATCCTGCAGGAAAAAGTTGTGCAAAGCAGTTTGAATGGTAACAGGAACGATGCTTATTTTTGAACTTCAAACATGGCAGTAATTTGGAGACTGTGAAAGTCTGGAATTGATAGCACTGAACTAGCAATAGCCACGCAAGGTTCTCTGCAGAGTTGCAGTTTTGGTCAGCTGGACCCTCGTATAGCTGGAAAAACAAAACATGGTATTGCTCAAAGTGCCTCACAGTGGCAGAATTTCATTTTTTGTTAATGGGATTGATGTGGTTTGTGACCCAGTGCACCATGAGAGAGAGAGCTAGTTGTGCTGCCTGCTGGTTTTGAAACTGCCTTTACCAGACCATCGCTACAGGGAGCTGCTGTCCAGCTAGCGTGGCACAGGCAGACTGCCCTGTCTCCGACTCTCATCCTGGAGGTTTTCTCCAGATCTTGCCCATAGGTCTCCCCTAAATGTTGACATTCTTGCTGGCCCTTTGTCCGATGACAGGCAGACTGTCACCAGATCCCTCCTCTCAAATCCAACAGAGGAGTAGCAAAAGCCAGCTCACTTACAGGGACTGTTCCATCCTTTCTTTTGTGACCTGACTTAAACCAGGGTTTTCAGTATTGAGGATTGGTTGACAGTTTTTGTAATGGCATGAGAATGCTTGTCTGAGAATAGGTTCATAGCTGTGCTCTTAGGATCCGAAACAGACAGAAGTATGTGTCTGTGCGCATCTGGTTGGGATAGCAGGCTGTAGGGCTTTTGGTTCATTCGGGTTTGGGTGGTGTGGTTGGGTTTGTTTTGCTTTGAGATGTCACTTGAAAAGAGGTTTGTCCTAATTTAACAATAATCCACGATCTGGAGGCAAGTGTATGCTTGAGGATGCCCTAGTGTTAAAAATCATAGAAAATTATTGCTGTTTTATTTTTGACAGGTCTTTCATGTGATAGGATCTGTGCTTTGGGGCTACACTCTTTGCAAAACTGCAAATGAAGAAGCTCTATGGGGTTTAAGATGAATCAATCTCTTTTTCCTCTTGCCTCCCATGGTGAATTTACTCTTGTGGTGGTTGCATAAGGCAACCCAGCTGAGCAAAGCCTCAGTAAAAGAGAAGTTGCTTGCTACTTGTCACGCTGCTCCACACCAGTTGCAGATTACCACAGTAAATAACTTCCAAAACTCCAGCAGTCTTTCTCCCATATCCCTTTGCTTGTTAGCATGGCTGGAAAGCTTTTGTGCTACTGCAGCACGGCTCATCCGCTGATACTGCATGGTAAGAAACCAGTTTACTTACTGGTGTCCTTTTTGATACTTTGATAGCCCTGGCTGGTCATATGCTTCTGCTCCTGGAAAGGAGTGAATTGGATATCAGGAAATATGAGCAATCATAAGCTTGGAGTTGGGCAGCCTCACTGCCACTGTGGGTCAGACTCAGGACTTGGAAGTCTTTGGGAGGAATCTGGAAATCCTTTCCTGGAAGGGCATGGGGAAATCTGAGGCAGCATTATTTTTCCAAGATACTGGATATGAGTAGCCCATCCGAAAAAGGAACTTTTCACCAATCCCCATTTACCTTCTGTTCAGAATGTGTAGCCCCGTAGGGCTGGAAATCAAGACCGTACTTGAACACGTTGCAAATGAGCAGTTTTAAAGCAATTCAGTCCGATGGTGTGTGAGGCTCACCGCATCAGTAGCCCGATCCCTTTTCCAAGTAAACCTGAGTCAGAGATGTCCAGCCTCTCCATTATACGGGGTGCTGGTCTCCTGCTGTCCCAGACTGGAGGTAGGAGGCAGGAGAGCATAAGCTACCTTTTTGCTGTGTTTCTACGCTGTTTGCTCCATCTAAGTGAGGTACCTGTTTTATAGTGGCAGGTACCGCATGAGCCTACACTGGCATGCTCTAGCTACCTTCCTACGTACTTGCTTTCATCCAGGTTGTATGGTATGAGGAAAGACTTGGCATTGTCTTCCTGACTTACCAAATCTTGTATTAGTCATGTCTTTGGGAGATGGTGGCAGTTCTCTGCCTCCCACACATAGCCTAGATATAGTCTTTTACCGGGCTCAGTATGGATTTAAAAAAAAAAAAAAAAATCCTAATTCTTCAGCTTCTTTAACTGTAAATGGAAATAATTCATAAATGTTACGGTTTTGTTTGTCTGATGATCAACGGCGTTTTTTGCTTCCCTTCCTCCCCTTGCTGTTGCGGTAGGGCGAATTGCATCATTTTTAATAAGATTAGAGCTATTTGCATTTTAAGGTGTTCAGGGTATTAGCTGGCGGTGTGTCAGTTTAGTCTGTCTGAGCTGGCTTTGGTCACCTCCCATAAAGGTTAGAGAGTTCAAAAATATTGTGCCTCGCTGAACTGAGAGTCTAGACATGTCTGGAGAGATCCTTAGTTTTCAGGGTTTGTCTAAGCTTTGTTTCAATAGGGGTGTGAAAAGCTACCAAAAATGACAAGCTAACACAAAGGTTTGAAAGTCATTTGAGTACTGTGTGGGTGAGAAATGCCTGTATCTGTACTCTTAGTCAAGGAACAGTAAAAGGGCACACATTAAAAAAATAAAGAGCACTGTCAAGCAAATAAAAGGCCCTTTATTTGTGTGTAGAAATGGAGAAGGAGTTTGGGGTGGCTCCCGGCTTTCCTGCAGAAGCTCAGGTGTGCCGGTCAGGCTCTGCATGCCGGGCTGTAGTCCTCTCTCTGCATTCGGCCCGATCCGTGCAACCTTTCCTGGATGTGAGCCAGGCAACAGCCTTCCTGAGGCTTCAGGAATGAAAGAATAGAGCAATAAATATGCAAAGTATTACTCCCACAGGACCTCGTGCTTTGCCACTTCTGGAGGCCCAGCTGACGGCGGCGGCCCCGAGCTCGGCGCGGCGTGGCCGTGCCTCTGTCCGGCTCACGGGCCTTCCCTGCCTGACGCAGTTCCGTTCCAGAGGCCTTTCTCCGGAGACCCCCAATTCTCTGCCTTGGAAAGGCCCATTCCCTTTTCTCCTCCTATTCCAGTGAACCTCTTTTGGCCTTCGAGGGGAAAAAACTGCCTGTTTTCCAAGAACATGGTTTTCAGGGGCGGATCTCCCAACAGGAATCAGTACTGCTCTATCCCAAAAACTGTCTTGAGTTTAATGGGTCTTAACAGAAGTTGGGCAGTTGCCTGACAGATGGACAGAACACCAGAGTTACCCTCTTTTTTCCCCCCAAAAGCTTGCGATTTCTTGACTAGCAGATGAAGTAACCTGGGAAAAGGACAAAGGAACAGTAACGTAAGCGAAATATCCCTGCTGAGGTTTCCTAGAGAGGAATTAATGCAGAACAGAGGCTATTTGCTCCTGCAAGTTTCTACAGGCAAATTATATTCTTGACCACTCTTCAGCTCTCACAATAAGAATGTCAAGTTGCATTAAAAATTACAGTAAAATGTGTTTCTAGCCATCCTGACTGCACCCTAAATCTTTAGGCATGGCCTTAGTAAACTCGAATATTTCTAAACAACAGAAAACAGTGGAAACATATTTTTTTAGTCGTGGGATTAACTTCAAGTGTGCAATACTAGAATTACCAAACCTTCATGATCGGTAGTGCTAAAGGCTCTTGAAGGATTTAACCGCCTCAGCAGTTATGTTTAATTTGAAGTGTGGAGAAGGAAAGCAGCCAGTTTATTTCCCTAGTTATTTAGACACCGTTGGTGATATATTTGTGGGTTTGTATATTTAATACAGGCTTTGATGTTTTCCCTTATGCATCTTTTTGTTATATAAATAATGTCCTTGTTTCTTAGCGTTTGTTGTTAGTGTGTGCAGATACATTCATCTTTTGTTTCACCCTTCCCTAGTGCCCTGTTACATTTAGTTATAGGATATGCAGAAAGGAAATAATTAGTCTAACTTTGATCTGCCCTTGAAATTGCGCTGTGCTTTTCAACCGCTGTAGAAGAGGAACAGTAAGTTTGTTTCTGCTCTCCTCAGCAACAAAGCACGGAGTGAATCTAGGCATTGTAAATTATTGTCTGAGGATAGCCGAAAGAGCCACTTTTTAACAAATGAGTCGTAGATGGAGGCTTTGCTTTCCAGCGTGGAGATGCTGCAGATAGGGCAGTGGTGTGCCAGGAGCTCCTGAGCTGTGAAATCGGAAGAGACCGTTAGATCATCGCTTCTCAGCACCTGCGTGGGTGCCCGTATCATCTCACCCTCTTACTTTCATATAGTCCTTCACCTTAATTTAGGGTTTTTTTCCGCTTTTTTACATCGACGCTTAGTTTGTTGTTGATTCATTTCTGCATGCCCCTATGGCTTTTCCTTTTTTTTTTTTTTTTTTTTTTTTTAATTTTGGCATTCTGCTTGGCACTGCAGGAGCAAATTATTAAAGGTTCCCTGCTCAGAGGAGCTCAAGAAAAAAAAAAAAAAATCTGCCAGAAGTTATTTGAAATGGGCCATGAAATTTGCAAACCGTTACGGTAAAACCAGGTATAGTTTTCTGTTCCTGGTCTCTGTAGTCTGGACGCAAAGCAAAGTTTGGGTGATAGAACAAATATTAAACAGCTTTGAGATTTGGGGTTTTTTTTCCAGCTGCTGGTGGTGAAGGAGACTTTTGGGTAGTATGGCCACAGCATTTCAACTGGGTGTCCCTCTAGTTCATTCAGTTTTTCCTAAGTTGAACCTTTTAGATTGCCCTTTTGGGTTTTTTTAATCTTTTAATAATTTCCCAGTGTGTGTTGGTTTTGAGTACCCAAAAAATACTAAAAGATAGGTAATAGGAAGATAGGAAACGGCTTTATTTCTGTTAGTGTCTGGACCTTGTTTTCACAGTTACTTTTATTGTTCAGATTAAAAAAAAAACCACAAAGCATTTGAAATATGGAAAATACCATGGGTGCTAATTTCTCCTGCTACTCTCTTAGTCTGGCTGTGCATTTACTGGGTGTGGCGTGGTGGGAAATGGCCCTGGTGCAACAGAGAACCATCTTGGTGATTCAGTAGATGGTCCCTGATACACGGGAAATAATATTTGCTGTCAAAATTCCCAAAAAGGGTTTCTTTGGGGTGGGATTTGTTTAGGTTTGGTTTGTTTATTTTTGGCTAGGCAGCTGTTGAGCTAAGAATACCCAGAATTTTGTCGGGTAGATGTAAGCATTTTACTCCTTAATCTCACCTCCTGCTTCATAGTCAATTCATTTTTCTTGTTGTAGTTCCAGACCTCAAGATCGTAGATGTAAGGACTGTCTTCTTTTAATTATGCAGTGCTCAGGCCACTGCAGTTGTGATTCTTGACTGAAGGATCTTGATGTTCCTGTAATACAAATAAATGGTGAGAATGAACTAATTTTACCAAGATGATGTTTAACAAGCATGGATGAAATGTGAAACCAAGGTCTTTGTACATCCTCATAATTAAAGATCCCACTGTATAGTTTGCATTTTTGTTGTTATTTTTATTTGGATTATGTATTATTACTATTGAGTGATGGTTTTCAGTCCAGTTCAAGTATTTTTATTCCTTTTATCTATTAGCTGTGTGTATTTCCTGCCCAAAGCCATCATGTTGCTGCTTTAAGATGACAACATCCCCCATGCTGTACCCCAGAGCTAGATGCAGTAGTCTATAAAAGTGTCTTTACACACTTCACACTATTATGATGCTAAATTATTTAGGTTTTTCAAAAGGCATTTCGCCCTCTGCGGAGAGAGGAGTCAGATGTGTACAGCAGTGGTGGTGGTTACTCAATGTATGTTTGTCCATAAATGCATATGAAAGGTAGAGTTGTTAATTTTAGTTTCACTGAGTCTGCCAGCCTGGAAACTGAATGTAAATCTGAGCGTGTATCTCTCTCTGCTGTGTTTTGCCTCTAGCAGCTTTTAGAATCACAAATGCACATTTTTAATGACTAAATGTAACATTAAGAGAGCACCATTCTGCCCCAATTCTTTCATCGGAGAATGGACTTACTGGAGACTGCTTTTAAGTAGCCATGTCTGCCTAATCAAGGTTTCCCACCTTCCTCTGAAAAAAACCCAGAAGAATATTAATAAGCCAAGAAAATGAGATTATTCATTTCTATTCAAGCTTCGAAGTGGCGGCTGGAATGCAAAGTAAGAGGAAGAGGTCATGTTGTACGGCTGCCCGAAAGGCTTTCCTCCAGAAGCTGGTGTTTTTGCTAGCCCTACCACAGGTGGGCAGGAGGCTGGAGGGTACTCCCGGGGCTGGGACCCCACGGTGGTGTCGCGATGGGTAGGTGACCTGCTGCATTCTCTGGGCGTGGGTGTGGAAAACACCGGCAGAGGTGGAATACTGTAAAGGCTGAAGGGGCACCATTTAGGTTATTAATTTTTCTTCCATTTTTTTAAATAAAACCCTGCTGCATATGAGGAAGTTAACAGTGAAACGACAACATTTTGGAAAGCCACCGTAACCTTTCTCTCCGTTTTGCGTTTCTACACTCCCTAAAGATGGGGCGCTGCGTTGCTGGGCACTGGGGCTGGGAGCACAGGCTTGGCAGGGTCACTGGCGTGCCTGCTCTTTGCAGCTGTGATTCGGAGAGAGCCTGTGCCTAGATGGTGGGACCGGCCTTGGGCTGAGGCACTGCGGGGATGAGCAGCTTCCCCATGGCAGCGGGGACGCGATGGTCCAGCATTCGCTCCTCTCCTCCCGCGTGCCGCAGCATGGAGCTCGCATCTTGCAGAGGACGGAGGATACTTGGCGTTACCCTGCCTATACCTCCAGGCAACTTCTGCAGAACAGCTAGCCTGTGGCATCTTGCCCCAGGGATGGGTGTTTTGTCCCATTGGACAGGCTTTGGCTTTGGAGGGGGGTGGTGGGGTGAAATGGAACTTGGCCAGCTAGAAGACTCCCTGAGACATCAGCTCCTGGCACCTTCTCCTTCCCTTTTCTTTCCCCATTAACATGAAACTAGTCATCTTCTCTTGTAAAAAAAAAAAAAAGAGAAAAAACACACTGCAAAGTTGATGTGAGAGAAAGCAGAGAAGCTCTTGACAGACCCAAGGGCAAGGGTGACTCAGAGAGCTGTGCAGCCAGCAGGTGATGAGATAAAGCGCGAGGGATCGTCCCTTCTCTGTCCCACCTACGCTGGCAGGGTGGGAGGTCTTTGCCCGGCAAGGTGTCCTGCCTACTCCCCCGAAGAAAGGGTTTCAAGGAAGGTCAGGGATTTCACACTGCCCCACCCTCTGACCAGGCTCCTGTGGAGAAGGGAAGAGACCTGGGGCGAGAGGCAGCACAACCGCTTTTAAGGGAATGACCTTAAGGGATGAAGAGTTGGAAAAGCCAAAGATAAAGACGGCCCAGAACATCCTTACGGCTGCCAAGCCTAAAATTAGATGCAGGCTAGGCTTTGTTTTCCTTGCAAGCTTGCATGCCGCACGCGTCTTCCCCCAGTTGGCCTACTCTGCGAGGACGGCGAGTGCTGACGTCGAGGAGCACTTGACTCCCTGGGAATAGGTTGCTTGTGACTTTCTGTACTCGCTGTCGTCACACGATGGGAGCAGGCGGGTGACACGGCACAGCTGCCGTCACGTGCGAGCACGCACGGTGCGACGCTGCTGACAGCAGCTGTCCTGGCGCTGCTGCTATTGACGGCCAAAGTGTTGTTGACTGCAGGGAGGATCAAAATTAACTATCGGGGGCCAGATGAGGTAGTAAGCACAGAATTGACGTTAGGAGTGCGTGCACATGACACAATTCGCTGTGTCACGCTGTGGTTTAAAGTGGAGAAGGAACAGGCAGCAGAGGGATGCTGGGTATGCGTGTAGTAACCTTTCCCTCAGTGGCTGTCACTTAGTTTTGGTGGGACACCTAGTAACAGTTATGCCCAAAAAATCCATTTTCGCCAGATGAAAGAAAGGTGTTTGGGCATAGCTTGGCCACTCTGGGTGGGCCAAAGCAACACTGAAAGCTTATGTGGGGTTTGCAGTGCTGTGTAAATACGGCTTGATTCTCATGTCAACGCGTTAAACTAGAGTAGTGTGACCATGTAGTCACTGCTGTTGAAGATGGTGTATCTGTTAAGCAGACATGCTGTTAAATCAAACTTAGTCTGTGAGCTCTGAAACAGGCTATCTTAATTTCATTCAGAATTCACTTAGCACCGTTGTATCCACATTATGCGGCATGAAAGCCTGTTCGATACGTGCTCGCCTGGGAGCCCTGCGACTGAGCAAGAGCCTTTCTGATCCGTTTCCCACGTTCCTACCAGCTCTGTACGAGGCTCGGGCGGTTTGGGAGGGGAAGAGCACAGGTTAACCGTGCCGCGCCGGCCCTTTTGGCTTCTCTGCTAGCTGCCGTGCGAGGGACCGGCCGGGCCAGGACATTTAAAGAACGCAGAATTTGGTTTTTCATTTTGCTTCTCCTTGCCTGTCCTGTTTCCTCCGGCTGCTGAGGGAGAGCAGCGGTTTTGCAGCCGCCTTCCTTAATCCCCTTTGCCTGGACTGCAGTTTTAGCCGAGCGGTACCTACATTGTAAGGGAGGGAGAGGCATCGAGTATAATGCCGCGCTAAGGGTTTTACGCTTGTCCTCTGCCTTGCTGCATAGTCAGGATAAGTCGCAACCGTTCCTCCAAATCCCTGGGAATTCTTCTTCAGAATGAAGTGATTAACTTCTGCTGTAAACTTCCCCTTGTCTAGGGCATCCAGGCCTTGCGCTGAGCTTGACAGCGTTCAGGATCTCCTGCCCACATAGACTATTAGGTTCTGCTTATCCTTCGTTTCCACTGCCTGGTGAAATATTAGATAACGGGGAAAGAGCTTATCTTGCATGCGTCTGAACTGACAAATATGGCAGCCTTTCAGTAAAAAGGCTAATGCAGATGAGGCCTTTTTCCTGGCTAGAATAAGAATGAGGCCGGCGCTTGTCTTCTGCCGCTGACAACGGTCAGATGCGTGCGGCATGATTTCCATAGCATCCAGACAGTCGGAGCACCTAATATCTACCTGTCTAGTCAATACATCAGCTTTGCTAGAGCGGGGAGCTGAAGTTTGTCATTGAGGCGGGTTTCTAATGCGGCACGAATGGATCTTTCAGCCTACTCCAGGGTAAACACTGTAAGCTGCGCAAATTTATTTACCAGCAGTGACAAATAACTGTGTCAGTCACTCTTGTTTTCTTCCCTAAATAAGACGTTCTCTGTAAATGCTGTTATGGATTTAATTTTTGTAGCTTTAAGCAAGGGGGAGGGGGAAAGGGAAGGGGGATTTCTTGCTGTTTGAACAGGTTAATATTAGTGTTTATTTCCATCTGTGTTTCTGCACGTGAAAAATCAGTTTAACTTTGGACTTCATGATCTTAAAGGTCTTTTCCAACCTAAATGATTCGATAATAACCTTCAGAGAGACTCATTTCAGGCTTTAACAGTATGAGGGAAGCAGCTGGGTAACCCTGTCCTGGTATCAGCGTGGAGGGGAGTTTAAAAGCCTAGCTGAGAAGGAGCAAGTCCCGCTGTGCCGGGGCTACCTGGATGGAGGAGAGGCGCGGGAAGGAGGGGGCTGCTTTGCCCGCAGGGTGCTGAGCAAGGCCTGTTACTAATTTCAGAAGTTTCTTGGCTCATCGCAGGCACAGAGCTGTGCTTGAAGTTTAACGCTTCCATTTTGAGAAAGAATACTCACCGTTACAACGTGGCATATGTCTGCACCGCATTCGTACACATACTGTGGGAAATTGTTTTCCCAGCCGCGAATCCTAGACTGTACATTCGCTGTCGAATTCTCCGCCACAGGCTAAAACCCGAAGTGTCTGACAGCCCATAAAGCTGGGGATCTGATGGGAGAAACCGGCAGCCTTTTTAGAAATTAAGGAATAGGAGTTAATGGGCGGCTTGCTGCAGTACGGTGAGACACAAGCGTGCTCGGAGTGGAGGAAGTGGAAAGAGCTGTTAGTTGGGCAAGCCAGACACACCTAGACAGCATCCTGAGCTGCTGCCAACCCATACGGGGTTGTTGGACCTTGTCCAGGCTTTGTTCCTGAAAATAAATTGTTCAAGATGGGAATCTTTGAAGATTGCATTGACCAGTGAGCCGTGCCTCTGGGTGTGAGCTTTAAGGGAGAGAACTCAGCCGTCGCATTTGGGCTAGAGGCTTACGCAGAAAAAGCGGTGATCAAAATTTAGCCTGCATTTCATTTGCTTGCAGGAGGTGGTCTGGAATTTTGTTGTTGTTTGTTCCTTCTCATGGGATTTACTCTGGCCTAGGAAATTGAGAAAGGGCTGTCGCTCTGATTATTTAGTTTAACTAGTGACTTGCTTTGTAGCTGCAATTCATACAAAATGATCACCTCTGAATCTGTTTCACAGGAGCAGCACGTGAAGAAATCGAGTAACATCCATAAACCATTGAGCATATGTAAAACAATGGATATATGCTAACTATTATGTTATTTATTTAATGCTTTGATAGCCGTGTTGCAAAACAAATGAGGAGGTGGGGATATCTTTTGGAACAGAATATACTGCAGCGCCTGCCTTGATCTGCATTAGACATCTGCACTGTGAAGTACAAGTGATGCTGAAACATGCACTGAGAAAACAAACGGGTTACAGCACTGTCGTGTGAGAAATGACAAAATGTGTAGGCAATAGAGAACCTAAAAGTACTTCAGTTTCAGGCAGACTTGTAAAGTATTAACTGAAGAAATACAGCAAAAGAGATAAAATACGAACATTTTGGAAACTGGGACTCAGTTCTTTATGCGACAGAAATTCACACTGTGCTGAAAAAAAAAAGGAGCAACGTGTTTTGGGGTTTTTTTTTAGCAGAAAAACAGAGCTTCAGACATTTGCAATCTAACACACCACAGCTCTTACCTCTAAAAGTGAAAAAACAAAACAAAACAAAAAACCCTCCCTGAAATTTTTTGGGGGTGTTCAGGTTTAAGCTGGGTTTGAGGAAGACAGCTGCGATGAACAAAAAGTCCTAATCTGAGCTTTCAGAGCAAGAAATATGAGAGGACATGAAGGAAAAATGCCAGAGTCCTTTTAAATTCAAAATGTCTAAGCTGTCTGCCCAAAAAAGGATAGATTCAAGCTGAGAGCCAGTTTGGGTTGTATGACAGATTCATGTTCCTTATATGCACAGTCTTGGCTTGAGCAATTCCCTTATCCCCGTCTTCCGTGTGTAAAACAGAAACCAGATATATTGACAGCAAGGTAAAGTTATTCAACGTGTCTGAAAAACACCAGGATGAGCGCTGGAAAGGGTGTGCCTTTTCTAATTAAAGTAGCAAAACGGTGCTAATACGATGGGCTGCAGCTTCCAAGGCAGGTAAGGTATGAGCAGCAACTCGGCCGCGCCGTCCTTAGTGTCGTAACGGCAGCGTTGCTCAGACTTCATCCGTGAGCCATCAGCGATGGCTGCACTGGGATTTCTCCCGTGAGACCCTTTTGTGCACCTGCCGCAGCCAGGGGATCGGATCCCGAGAACAGAGGTGGGCCAGGAAGCTCTTGGTGTAAACTTTGTGGGGGAAATAATTCCAAGTTTGGGCTGCACTTAGTTGAGACTTCAGAAACAGAAGTGGCGCGGGGTGCACAGGGGCTGCGCGGCCAGCTCTTTGCCACGTGCCACAGGGAGTTTGTACGCGTGGTCCTCGTGATCCGGTGTGCCTGGGCACCGTGGATGGGAGAAGAGGCGCGCGTGAGCACGTAGGCGTTCGATGAAATCCGACGTGCAGTGTGCGGGAGAGGCTGAGATAGCGTGTGCAGGGGGCCAGCACGTGCCTCCGATGTCAGACACGTCCTGGACCCCGCGCGCTCGCTGAACGTGCACCGCGCTGGCAAACCGCACACTCTCACGAGCCGTATGTCTGGGACTTCTGAATGGCAAAAAGCCCGGTCTGAGCTGCTATGCAGATCAGGATGACGGGCTTCCTGAAATCCCGGACAAATCCCCTTAGCTCTTTTGGTAAATCTGCAACTGGGATTTACCGTTGTGACAGCACATCCTAAGTGTGGTAAAAATAGCCTGTCTCCCAGCATTGCAAACCTGACTCACGCCCCACCGTTAATGGGTGAGCAGTCAAGGCTGTTTCTTGAATCGTTGCTCGAACACACGGAGCTGTCCCGGTGGCAGGGGATCACAAAGCTGCATTGCAAAGCACGTCCCCGGCTCAGGCCGATTCTCTGCAGCTTTGGCTTAAAACTCAGCGGATCAGGAGTACGGCAGAGACCCCTGATGTCAGGCCAAAAGGGATGATGGAGAGATCTCTCTGCCCTTTGCTTCTCCAGAAGGCCGCGTCTGCCCTGTGCTTGCCGGGAGGCAGTCTGGAAGGTGCGCGGTGCCGACAGTGTCCCCTTCTAGGCTGGGCAAAGAGCACAGCCCTACCCCAGGGAGGCTTCGTAACAGCTGGGCTTTATTTGGTTTTAACCCTTTATCTTAATCCTAATGAAACCCACAGTTTTTATTAAAAATTAGGACGGCACCGAATTTGAAGCATCGATAGTTTTGCTACCCCAGTGGGGTAACGTGGAGAAGCGAGAGGGAGTGAATGTGCTTCTCCCTCACAGTTTTCCCATGCACGCATGGGAGAGCAGGGTTTCTTTGTAACCCTGAAAATGAGTACCTCACTCTCAAAACTTCCTCTCCGACACCGAGATTCACCCCAAAGTCTCACCCCACCCAGACGGGCTGTAGTGGTATCTCTTTAGTGGGCTACACAAAAATGCTACTGGTGAGTCAGTACAGTGTCGGATATACAGTCGTACAGAGCGGGAACATAGGATGGAGTGGTTTGAAATGCAACCTCCCCTCAAAAATACCAGCCAACCAACTCTAAGGTGCATTAGTTCTGTCAGTTCCCAGTGTGTTCGGTGAGGTTGTTGCTGGTTCTTGCTGTCACACACAGGAGAAGGCCATTGCGGCCGCTTGCTGGCCCTTTGCAGATTGGGAAAGGACACCTGTCCCTTCACCCCTGGGCAGATTCTGCAGATGCAGCTTTGGGATTTAGGTGCTCACATGTCATCAAAAGTGGCTTAGCAGCCCAAATTTCATGTGCTACTGGCATCGGGCAGTGTGTAAAGACTGCAGCGAGTGAGGCCATGCTGTCTGGAAGCGCTGCGTAGGGGCTGCAGTGGTACCGAGAGGGGGGCGTGGGGATGGGCAGGGAGGGCTGTGGAGACTTCCCTTAAGCCACTGGCAGGCCTGTGACAGAGCTGGAGAGAGAAGCTGAATCTCAGCCTGATCTCGTAGCTAGTAGACCATCATCTCCTCATACATCTCCTGTGCCATACATTTGGGGCACTCTTGTCTGCTCTGTATGCAGAGTCGTTTTTCTTTCTCAGTCCCTGAACTCTTCCCGTTGTCTTCCTGAAGTCTTCAAGTTGCACCCTACCAGATCCAGTATTGTGCTGGTACTACAGGAAAAAAAACCAGGATGGAGTAGCAGTGTTACAAAGCACCCTTCAACCCTCACCGAGACCCCAACTCTGTCCTGGGGTCTGTTCAGAAACATCCATCCCTCCCAGCTGCCTGGGCCCGGTAACGTCCCAGCCCACCGAGCAGTGGGACCCTGCTCCTCCACGTATGAAGCAGCACTGCGCTGCGTGTATCATTAGGGTGCTGGTTTGGTTTCTGGCTCTTGGCTTCCACCCTGAAACCATGGTGTCGGTGGAACTGCCTAGAGGTACAAGAGGTGTCCCAGCCTCACACAGAGTTGGTGGGCTTCATGGTAAATGGTCAAGCTGCCTTCCTGTCATATGTGCAGCGTCTCAGAAAGAGCGTGAGATTGTAAATACCGTTCATTCTGCTGAAAACAAGAATACTGTCACTGCATTGGGCGGGTTTGGCCTCATTTTATGTAAAGTAGATGCGGATTTAAGCTTCATATCGAGTTGCTAGGGTGCTGTCCATCAAGTGATGTTGGAAATCGGTTTTTAGTAGCTATGCCAGTTTTGACATGCTGCTTTAATATTTTTCTGGCTGCAATAGGGCAAGACATAGAAATCTTATGTTGTCATCACACGGAGCTGTGAAGCATTCTTTTTTTTTTTTGCTTTCTCTCTCTTGCACTCTGTCATATGGAAACCAGATCAAGATTATGAAATTATTCCCCACAAACTGTGATCTTTTTCCTTTTTTGTGGTGGGAACTGACAAGTCAGTGATGGCTTGGTGCTGTTGGTACTAGCTGTTCATGCTGCACGCATTTGTATGTATCGGGAAGTGCCGAACTTGGCGTGCTTCTCGGTTGGCACGCAGGCTGGTGAAACGTCAGATTTTTAATTGTGATAAAGTTCACGGAAGAAAAAAAAAAAAATTATGGCAGATGTTTCCTTTTGTCAGAGCCGAACCGAATCATTAAAATGTGATATGATGTACTAGGAACGAGTCAGTGTAAACACCATCCCTGCGAACATGACAGAAGACTGAAGAACGTAGACCATTCATGGTAATGTTAGAAACCATGTGGTCTGAATGCTGCATTACCAAGCTCTTCTCTTTAAACGCAGAGCATGAATCTTATGAATTTTTATTGCCTTTATACCAAATGAAAAGATAACATATTCTGCTTTGGTAAAAATAGCCTGGTAGCTTCTGCAACGTGGTTGTCATTTCGCTGGTGGTTTACTCCGAGGTCTGCTTCTCACAGGCAGCAGTGAGGTATCCGATTCCCATTGAGCGCTGAGCTCGCTCGCCTAGTTCCCTCTTTTCTAGAGGATGTATTTTTGGGAAGCTTTACTCCTTTGCCATTCTGAAGGAAGCGGCAGAAACGCTGCTGCTTGCCCAGGAATGCCTGCGATGATGCGTTAAAACTGGCTCCTGAGAAGTGGTTATGGAAAAACTGCAGGAAGCGTCCGACGACCGACATTCTCTGTGGACTTACTCTCCTGCCTCCTACTCACATCTCCTAAATTAGGATTATTGTCTACACACTCACTTAGGCCGTTAGTCAGAAAAGAAGTGCATTAGAAACACCCTGACGCTGAGCTGGGTACGTTGTATCTGCAGTTACTCTCGTTCTTGACGGCCTAAGGAGTCTTGACTAGATTCTGATTCTTATTCCCAGTGTTGTCAAGCTTTTACCATAAATTAAGTGGTTTTCTTAATGCTTCAGCTGCTGGAATCAAGGGAGTTGACGAATACGTTCATTTTGACGTAAAGGTCAAAGAAACACTCGAAAGATGTGATCAAAGTGTATCCCAGAGTGTTGTTTTATGCCACCCTTCTGATTTCTGATTTAAGGGAGCCTGATGTAACGGTTTTGGAATGCTGGGGATCGGGAATAAAATACTCTATCATAAAGTGGGTTTATAAGATGCATCAAATCCGAATGATTTTGTGTGTCAAAAATCTCAGTCCCCGTCTCTTTTAGGGCTGCCCTGCAAGTGAGGTGAATGCGTTTGCAGACCAATTTAAATACTCTTAGATTGTGGCCCCCTTCTCCAGTTCAATTGCATCGATTTATCGGGGAGAATTTGTGCTTGTGTGCATGGACACACACAAATTTTTATACCCACAAATGTATTTGATTTTAAGCGGGGTTGCAGAAGCCAGAAGTAATGAACCTAGTAAAATAGCCATACCGGATTCAGTGATAACCGGTGTTAATGGCAAAGCAGCCGTAGCTTCGCACCATGGCAGTTTGTGGAAATGCAGTGTGTTTATTAAAATCAGCGTAGTTTTTTACACCTCTCTTGCACCATAGGAACTTAATCTATCATGAAACCTTCTTAGAAGCTGCGCCATTGTATCCTGAGGCAGACGAGAAATTTGTGTGAGTCACCGATTTGCGATCAAGCTGAAGGAAACTGAGTCTACAATTCTTAAGAAAGAAGCCGCCCATTTGGGATGCATTTAAGCAGCTCCTTTTGTATAAATCATTAGTGCTATAAACTATCCATTATTGTTAGGAGGAGAAATTTAACAATGCAAATAAAACAAAATACTGTGGCAGAGCAATTTTATGCTTGATTGTAATGTTTAATAGCATGTTCTCATAAAGAGATTTTCCCATCCTTCAGACCTATCACTTGATTTCTGATGGTTTGAACATCCCCCATTTTATTCCTAGAGTTGTTTTCTCTAGAGCAATTTCTGTAAACGTGCTGCAGCATGGGGTTATCTAGGGTTAATCTCCCTTACGATTACACATCCAGACAGCACGTATGTAAATGCTTCAAGACAAATGATAAGAAAAATGTAGGATAAAAGAAAACGAAGAAGATTCCTTTGCTTTACTTGTAGATCCATTTTTCAACATCGATGTATTTTCCTTTCTCACTTTTTAACATTAATACTACCCTATACTGGCATTGTAGTTCTTTAAAAGCATTATTTTTCAGTCACTGCTGACCTCAGATTTTGCACTGTGTTGATTCCCTTTCTCTCCCATATCTGGTTGGATACTTTTTCCAGGTTCCTCTCTTTATCCTTTACTTTCAGGTACTAGACAGCACCATCGGTGAGGTTGAGCTTCGTATCTCTAAACCAGCTGATTATATTAATGTCAGAAATAAAGTACAGCTCTTCACATTCTACTCGTGTTTT
Source organism: Rhynochetos jubatus (assembly GCA_027574665.1). Taxonomy (NCBI): domain Eukaryota; kingdom Metazoa; phylum Chordata; class Aves; order Eurypygiformes; family Rhynochetidae; genus Rhynochetos; species Rhynochetos jubatus. The sequence goes on from CM050648.1 coordinate 57,657,661, forward strand.
TAGTACCCTATTGTAATCCTGGTTCTGCTTTCCCTTCTTATCTCCGTACTGTGTCTTGCCCTGAGGTTTTGTTTTTAGACCAGGCAGGGTTGCTGTGTTTTCTTGTGATCTTGAAAGGTTTCTGCACTGTCCAGTTTTTTGAAATCTCTCCATACACCTTGTTCAGAAAGTACTAAAATATCTTGATAATCTGTTAATCTGCAGTCAAGTGCCCACTGTTTTCTTTTCCTGGCTGCCAGGGAGATTGTTGGCAATTGAGATTTGTGGAGTGAATAATCCACCTGGCAGACGACTGTCTGTAACTCCAAAGAGTGTTCTTTAGTGGAAGAATGAACGTTCCTTTTTGTGTGTAAAATACCGCTAATAGCTTATTTAGCAACCTGTATTTCTGCAGCCGGGCTTTCAGTTTGTGTTGGAGGTGGATTCTTGCATATGCATAATTCTAGCACCCATGCTAATTCTGTCTCTCATTTAACTTTCATCTGTGCCTGTGGTAGGATAATGCATGATGTGATCTCCCAGCTTTTTACTGTGGTCCTTAGTGCATCTCTTCTAGCTCCCGTTTGAATGGGCTAAAAAAAATAGAATTAATAATGAGGGATGATTCTTCCCTGCACTTGCTGGGAATTGCCTGGAAACCATGGGGAGCTCAGAGAAGGTAGTCACGCTGCAACCAGCAAGACTCCAGAGTCCAGTACCAGGTACTAATTGCAGGTACTGCTGGGAGAACTCTGAATAACAACAGAATTGAAAAAACCTCACAAACATTGTCATCCTTTCTTGCCTTCCCTCTTGCTTAAATGGCTCGGTTTTACAACCACTGATGAGATTTGAGCTCAAAATAAGCCAAAAGCTATGGAATACGATCAAAAGGATGGAGGGGGTTGCAATGTTTTCAGTGCAGATGATTTTGTTCACGAGTTTTTAATAGAACCAAATGGAGGACAAAAATCGTCGATGATTAAAATAGGTGGAAGCCACTAGATAACAGTGCTCAGCATAACAGGTACCTGCGTGAAATTCTGATTCTCAGCCACCCGGTTGTTACGTCCCTTTAGGGATATTTTCATGGTCCGAGCAGCCTGGGCTGCTTATCACCCTCGGATTTACAGCTGCCTTTCCCTGCCCAGAGTTTCTCATTCCTTATGCATCAGCACTAGGAAATTCAGTACCTGTTTTTCAGCAGTGGCAGGGGACCATCGAAGTTACCAGCAGCGTAATCTCCAGGGTAAACAGGGCCAGCATATTATTCTCACTGTACCGTTTAACCCTGCTGGAGGAGATGGCTGTAAATTGCCTGTGTCGAGCCGGTGTGCGAGGACTAATAGGACTGCAGCGGGGATAATTCATGAGTAGATTTTCTCACTCAACGGTGTAAACAGAGCTAGGGCTAGTCAGGTCTGAAACAGTGATTACTTTTAAAACAGCACGTTATAATTCAGCGTCCCAGATTGAACCCTCCTTCCAGCACAGGCAAACAAACCACCGCACGCGTGGCCAGCACATGGATCACGCAGGCTGTGCAGCTACGCACATGAAGGACCACTTTGTTTTTCTAGGAAACAAGAGCTGGAGGGAGCTCTTTAACTGAGGATTGCAAAGGGTGATTTTTAAATCTTTTTTAAAAAAGAGAGCGCCATCAATTTCACAGTCCTTCCTATTAATGCAGAGCAGAGAAGAGCTTTCACAGCAAGTTAATTTAGAGGCCTTATGCACTGTCCTCTTCTGCATTAGATCCCTCCACCAAACTTGCTACTTTAGGGTTGTGTCGCTGATCTCTCCACGCTGCTCCCTCTGCTTGTCCCTTGCACCTAATCCCACTGAGCACCACGACATAATGCATCTGGATATGCACCTGCTGGCAAATGCGTTACTGGAATTCGCCACCCATGAGCAAAGCGCTTTCACCTTTCCCTGGTGTGGTATCATTCCTCAGCAGCTTTTTCTGACAAAATTTACCTATAAACTCCAAATTTAACTGAAAAGTGAAAGCTGACCCCGAGAGGTGGCAGCATGAGAAGCGGGGGCGTGGGTTGTTCGGCAGGTGCATCCGTGGTTGCTTAAAGCCCATCCAGGTGCAGACTCTTAGCAAAAGGGGGTGGATGGGCCAGGTCTCCCACTCCATCCCTCAGTGGCCATTTTCCTCCTCCTTTTTCTGTGCTGGCATCAGCGTTCACCCAGCGAGTGAATTTTCCCCCTGGTCCGGCTTGTTTGTGCACCGTCTGTGTCACCGTCCGCATGTGCACCGGGGCCGTGCCCCCATGGCCGCTAGCTTGACACGGGGCTGAGATTGCAGCAAGCCGTGATTATCCGGGTAGTCCCGGAGACCTGTGGGCTTGCTGCGCAGACCCCCCAGCCTGGCTGGCTGGGGAGCTGAAAGCAGGGCTCCCCCACAACAGGCACGTGTCACCCCAACACGGCTTTGACCGTGAGGCATCGTCCTGGTGCCGCCTGGGAGAGGCACGTAAGGGCGCGCGGTTGTAGATTTGTGCTGGTCTCAGGTGGATTTTGGGGCTGAGGTTAGGCGCGTGGCTGCGAGCGGTATCACAGGGATGGGGGAAGCACCGCCGCACGCCCCCCTGCTGTCCAGGTTCCTCAGGTGAGTGACCCCAAGGGGCTGAGTGCAGGCAGGAGGAGACGCCCCGTTATTCTCCAGTTTCAAGACTGGTTTTTCTCTTACACTTCAGAGTGTGTGGGCTGGCCAAGAGCCTGCCCGCAGTCAGTAATGTCTTTAGAGAAGCAGAGAGAAAAAAAGAGGTAAGTAAAGGAAATGCAAAACTCATACTGAGAAAGCAGTATCTGTCCAGGTTTGGTGACCACAGCATGACTATTTTTTCTTAAATTTAAGAGGTTAACATCTTTCCTATTAGTAAAACAAAAAATCAGGTTTTGTTCTTGCGGGTTCCAGAATGAGTGTTCTCCCCGTCAGGACTGAGGAGACATATCAGTAAACATGTGCTTTATAAAATTTCACCTAAATGTTACCAAGTTTAACTAGCCCTTGCCTCTGTCAGTGACACGCCGCGCTTCACTGGCTTGTGGGGGAGCGTTACGCCTCGGTGTGCCAAAGCCTGCGTAGGGAGCTTCAACCCTGTCGCCAGAGCAGCTGTCCTGCTCAGAGGTTACGCTGGAACCTCTTAGCAGGAGGGGAATTTTAGAAGGAAGCAACTCCCCTGTCCTTGTTGACAAAGCAGATTTTATGGGCTATCTGGCACTTGCTGCGCAGTTGTTCAACCCCTAAAGGGCATTAAAAACTTGATTATAAATTCTTAATAAATAGCTCATGAGCCAAATATTGTTCTGAGGATGTTCTTGAGGATGCTTCTCAGGAGCGTTGCTTATGGACACAGCAGCCTGTCACCGTTTTGCGGTCACTGTGCCCGCACTTGTGCCCTAATTTTAAACACATCTTGGTGGGTAGGGAAGTAGTAAGCTAGAGAGGGAGTAAAGTGTGTGAAGCATCAGTCTCTCTACGTGCTGAATCCCTGGTCTTGCCAGATCAGTTGTTTCATGCTGTAGGTTAAGGCCCTTCAGGAACTGAAGACTCTAAACATGAGGGCTTTGATTACCAGAGACCAAAGGAGCGTCATTAATACTAATATATTCACTGTATTTTGTTTCCTGCTTACAGTCTTTAAACCAGTGTCTGATTTTAAACATGAGGTTTGGGGATATGTGTGGGTCAGTCTTTGGCTCAGAAACTGTGTTTTACACGTCAGTCCGTGACAACAGAGAATGTGCAACAGGAAGGTGGCCGGTCTCAGCAGCGACTGGGCACACACGAAGCGGGTCATGCCCATACAGCAGCCACGTTTTAAATGGCTGGTCTATTGAATGAATTGTTTTCAAATTAGTCTAGGAGCGTGAAGATTGTAGTTTTGAAGGTGCTCCGCACCTGCTGTCTGCACTGAATTATGTCCCTCTGCTGGTAATGGTGCTGTAGTCAGTTAATACTCCTCTTGCACAAAAGCATTCCATCAGCACGTAATTTAAAATCATGCTGCTCTTCTAGGAATTCTCAAAGGATATTTATTTACAGGCCACAATCGCTGTCCCCCAGCTTGACTGTGCTGTTTGGATTGGGGCTTTAGACCTTGCGGTACTGAGGTTAACGTCAACAACGGTTTGATGAATCCAGGCAGCGGGGAAAGCCTGTAACCCAACGAGGGGGCCCTGCTGCGTGCGGTGGATGTGTATCTCAGGATGTCTCTCCCTAATACTTGAAACCCCCCGACTCTTCCTAGCGCAAGCCCGTTGGGTGACAGCGAGCTGGCTCACTCCTCTCAGCCTCCTTCCCCTCCTGGCTTTTGCTCCTCCACTTCCAGTCAAGGGGATCTCTCTTTTTTATTTGGCGACTGGCCCACGGGGTTTGCAGATCCGAAAGGCACGGGGAGCAGCGGGTCTGTGTCCGTGGTCAGCCCCAGCGGGCATCCTGGGGGCTCGGGCTGTGCTGGGGGGGAGCAGTGCTGGCCCATGGGGCTGTGCCAAGCCAGCCAGCCCGCTGGAAGGGGGACACGGAGCCTCGCCGGTGCTGTGGCCCAGCTCCTCTGCCTTCAGCAGCTCCCCCGACCTGGCTGGGTGCGGGACAGAGGGAGAGTTCTCTTTTCCGGGTCATGTAGAGACGCACCGGTTTTACCGGTGCTTTGGGATGCTCCCACAATCCAGGGAAGAGTAGCTAGGAACGGGGCGGGGGGGGGCATGTCGGTGCTGGCGGAGCAGAGGGACATCCTGGGAGTTGGGGACATGGTGCACGGCCTTCAGGCCCCCGCTTTGCCTGTGAATCCGGGCCGGCACTGGGCACCGATGTGCCTGGAAAAGGGCCAAGCCCGAAAGGCTGTCTGGGTGGGAGGGCCGGGGCAGGCCGGGGGGCAGGCCAGGGGGCCGAGGGGCGGGCAGGCGCTGCAGGAGCCGGGAGGTTGCTGAAGGAACGCCCATGCGACTGGAGCCCAGGTGCCCAGATCCCCGTTGTGTGTCCGCCCGTCGCCTGCCCCTCGGTTTTGACCTGGGCTGCAGGTTGCAGGCGTTATTCCCTCCGGGGGCTGTGGTCCCGCAGCACTGTACCAGGACGCATCTCCCTGCCGTTCTGCCCCCCGACCCCCCCTATAGCGTGGCGCACTAACACTGCACCCGCGCAGCTCGCGGAGGTTTCCGCGGTCGCTGCTGGAGCCGGGGCCGGCCGCCCCGTGCCGGTGGAAGCCCGGATCGTTAAATAACTCGGGAAGGAGCTTTCCTTATCCGCGTCCCCCCCCCCCCCCCCGCCCCGTCACGGCTCCTCGCCGGGGCCGCCAACTGACGGCGGCGCCCGGGGCGGGCGCGCGTCACGGCGGGGCGGGGCGCGGGCACGTGCGAGGGGGCGGGGCCGGCGGCGGCGCAGGCGCGGCGGGCAGGGGCAGGCGGAAGAACCGGGGCGCCCCGAGCGCCCGACGGGCCGGGCCGAGCTTAAAGAGCGGCGGGGCGGCGGCGCGGGTAAGCTACGCTCCCTCTGCCCTCCCGGGGCCCGCGGCGGCGCTCGGGCAGGACCGGGGCCCCGTGGGGGGGTTTATCTCGACCTTTATTTTTTTGTTGTTGCTCTCGCCGGTTCTTTTTTTTTTTTTTCCCGATATTTTTGTTGTGTGGGGTTTTTTTTGTTTTGGTTTTTCAAATTCGTTTCGCTCCAGACCGGGCCCGGCGGGACGCTGCCCTCAGGAACCCGAAGGCGTCTCTCGTGTCCGTGCGTGCGCGCACACGCGCGGCTGGGGGGCACGGGTAGCGGCCGGCGCTGGCCCTGCCCTGCCCGCCCTGGCCCTGCCCGCCCGCTCCGCGGCGGCGGGTGGTGGGGAGCCGCGGGCTGGGCGCCGGGCAGGGGGCCGGGCCGGGCAGGTAGGCTGGCTGCTTGGCAATCAGTCTGTCCCCGCGTAGGGCTGAGCGGGCGGTGCCCCCAGGACGGTGTCCCCTCGCCGGATGGAGCCCGGTGATGCGGTGCCCGCCCGGGGGGCTGGCGGAGCGGCTTGAGCCCCCCGCCCGCCGGAGACGAGCATGTCCGGTGAGCGGCTGAACAGGACAGCGGTGCAGGATGCGCGGTTAAAAGACCTGTTGTTGGAAAGAGGTACCCGTTCGTTCCGCTGGGCTCTCTGCACGGGTAGGGCTGCTGCCGGCCGGGCTGCCCGCCGCGGAGCCCCACCGACAGCCCGGCCGGCTCGGAGGGCGCTGGGCTGCGGAGCCCTGGGGCGCGGGGGGGCCTCTCCTGGCCCCGGGGGAGCGTCTGCGGAGGAGGGCTCCGGGCGCTTTCGCTTGTGTGATGGCTGGCGGCGTTATCAAGGATTCCTTTCCTTCGTGCTCCTCCGTGGAGGCGTTCCCATCCCATTTATACTTGCCTTTCTCGTGTTTACCGTGGAGAATATTCACGGGGGGAGGGAGGTGTTATAAACCTTACCTCCTTGGCGTAAAGAGACAGAGCGAAGAAACGGGTGAGCGTGACGGAGAGAACTGGGAGGAGGTAAAATGGCATCATTTCTCTTCCCGAAGCCTCTCCCCCGGCCCGGTGTCTTGCCGCACGGGAAGAAGGGGCAGGCGGAGGTGCCCGCCTGGAGGGAGGCGCGGGCCGGGTCAAGCAGCGCCTGGCGGCGGCCGCCCCGGCGGCTCGGGTTGCCGTGAGCAGTGCCCGGACACGGCGGGGGGCTGCTCCTCTGGTCGCCTTGCCTTTTTTTATTCCCCCGTTAATAACCCAATGAGTAGCAGGAGGAGGGAGACTGAGAATCACCTTCCTCTCCCTTCTCCCTCCAGTGAGGAAATCCTCTGGACCATGGGTAGGGTGTTTGTAGTGTTTGCCGTGTAAAGCTGGCCTTGGAAAATCCTGTGCGCTGTGATCTTTATTCTTTTGTACGGCCATATTTTAGTCAACTGTTTCCAAGGAGAATGCTCACGGTCCTGATCCTTCATTTCTGAAGGAGAGGTACTGTCCCCTGCCACTGAAACGCTGGGGCCTTGATAAATTTAGAAGGCTCTGCCCTTGGCAGATAGAGGAGTAACATGTCATTCCAGCGATCTTTGCATTCTAGGAAAGCCTAAATCAACATTGCTTGTTTTGCATGTTGCCCTTTAGCAACAGTCTCTCAATTCCCAGTCTGAAGTATTACATGGGCGGGGGGAGGGCAGTTTTGTGTAAAGAAACCCTTTGGTACTTCGTGGCCGCAGAATCGCAGCAGTTGTCAACTGTGTCAAGTCTGTGTTCTAAGCCGAGAAAAAATTGACTTTTTACTTAAGCATGGCTTTGATGGGTTTGTTTTTTACTTCTGTGCTTTCCGCTTTCCGATCTTTCGGTGCTGATGCTGTTGGCTTCCAATGACTCAAGGGGGTGTGAGCGGGGGAATAATTGCTGCATATGGGTTTGATAGCAAAAATAGAGCAGAACACTGGCAAATCAAATTTTCTGGAAGTGTTGGTGGTCTTAATGATGGTGGATGGCACAACAGCAAACAGAAATTAAATGATAGATGTGGTGTTGCCCTCTACTCCTTCCTTAGCCTCAAACAAGTTCAGTTAGTCCTACTGAGGTGATGGCAGAACCTCAGTACTTAGATGGTGGCGAGCCCATGCCTGCTGGTAACTTGTGACAAGCAGCTGGACCTCGGCACCGACCTCCATCGGATGCCAGCGCACTCGCAGCTGCTCTGGTCCGCGGTCTTGCTTATAAGAGATCTCAGAATAATGAAACGGCCTGGGGTTTCCTTTAGTTCCACTGTGGGTCGTTTGGGATTTTATGTCTGAACAGCACTTTTCTAGCTCGGCTTCGTAGCTGTGTTGTGTTTGCGTAAGCGTACTGCTGTTAGACGGGGGCTGAGGATGACTGCAAATGGAAGAGATAAGGGGGGAAGCTTGTTTTCCCTGATGTTGACTTTTCTTACTTTCATATTTTATCTTTCTTTCCTCATTGGCTTTTTAAAGGGAAACTTAATATCTATTCCCCAAAATTCATGTTTTGGTGGCCAAAAGTAGTGCCATTTTTGGAAAATGATGAAACTTGAGTAATTAGCACTGCTTCTTTGCTTTTTCTACAAGCCTAGCAACCAAAGACCTCCTCCCCTTAACTGGAGTTGTCTTTCAAGATGAGAGCATCCCCTGTGAGCAATGCAGTTTCCATAGAAATATCAGCAACTGTGTAACTCCAAAGGGCAATTTTTCCCCTTACGTTGCTCATCCTTGCTGTTCTAGTATAGCCAAAAGGGTGCAAGAGTGACTCATTTCTAAATATACTTAATATTTGTGGTATAGGGAGGACTTCAGATAAGATGGAGTTCATTGTAATTGTATCTCTTGCAACAGCCCAGGCCCTGGTTTCATTTTTAACCATAGTGGAACATATCTTGAGAGTACCAGATCTCTTTTTAGATTTTTACCTGAATGGGAATGTCCTAGAAAAGCTAATTTTACTCTAGTTGGAGCGAAGTAAGTAGTTGAAAAATGACGCCATCTGTAGCTCCCACAGGAGTAAAGCTTGCTTTCCACTCCATTTAGGTAGCTTTTGTGCTATTCAGCTGATTTAAAAAAAATTAAAAATTAAGGATGGTTCGCTAGATGCAGTGTCCTGATGCCTCTTTTGATGGCCTCTGCTTTGAAACTTACGGAGCCCTCTGGGCCCTATTGGCATTGCAGGTGGCTATTGAAGTAGGGTGGGTTTTGTGTGTGTGGGCTTGGGTTGTTGGTCTTATTTTTTTGGTTGGTCCCTCCCAGTGAAACTGTTGTATTATCCGAAAGGCTTGTCTGTGCTGAGGAATTTATTGCATGTGAAGGCTGCAGAGGAGGATCACCAAGTAGTTTTAGCTTTCACCTGCAGTCCCTCAGACAGATTGATAGGCACTGCCCAAAACTGAATAGTTTTCATGCTTTTCAGAATATAGTTTTCCTTGCAAAACTTTGAAATGGACAGCAGTGAACATCTTAATCAAGATCAGTCTTGATGTAATAATAAAGGCTTTTCAAATTATGGCTTTGATGCACAATATTCTGCGGGTGACTGACATTTTTTTTCCTCCTTTTTTTTTGTTTTAGCTGAACTGGAGTTTGTTCAAATCATCATTATAATTGTGGTTATAACTGTTATGGTGGTAGTGATCATCTGCTTGTTGAACCATTACAAACTCTCGACACGCTCCTTTATCAACCGACAGAGCCAAAGCAGAAGACAGGAAGAAACTTTGCAGACGGTGAGTACGAGCCCCGTGTGGCAAATTTCTTTGTCCTTGTGCTGTACGGGTCTGCAGCAAAGCCTCTGGGAGAGCTCCGCTAAGGGCAACTGTTGGGAAAACTTCTGATGCCACTTTTAATACTCTCTGTAGTTAGGTCTTTCATGGAGGTTGTGTTTGTCAGTAGAAAAAAATGGAAAGATAAATTTAAGATCTACGTTTTTTGATTTATTATTAGACCCTGCTGTGTTGTACATGGCCTGGTCTCATTTTGCATTTAGATGTTCAGATGTGACATCCTGTTGGCTGCTGTTGTAATTTGAAGGGGAGTGGAGGGGGAATGAATGGAGAACACCTGGGGTACAAAGGCTTGAAATACACATTGTTGTGACTTTCCATACATTTACTAATATCCTGGAGTTCTATCCCTGTTGCTGTTCTGTGAAGCTGCAGCAACTGTTTGCTGGACCCAAAACACTGACCCAGGGAAATGTAATGTTTGTTTCACTCAAACAGCAAGAAGATATTAGGCAAATGATCCCCTCAAGGGCCTGGAGCAGTTAAGGTGTGTTATTACAGAGCTAAAGGCTTAAGACCGAATCTCAGTCCTGACTTGTTAGGACTGTCTTTAGTCAACCCAACAGTAAACGGGCACCTAACTTGCCTTGAGCCAGGAGTTTGCTGGGAGGGATGCACTGCTCCCTTGTGAGGGCTGACCACAAGGTGTTCCAGAGGCTGGGATACTCCCCAGGCCCTCCCCCAGCCATGCAGTGTCCTGTGATGTTGCAGGGAGGTCCTTTTTCTGATGTGCTTTTTTTTATGGCCTCTGCTGACTGCGATGACCGGGGGCTGTCAAATTCCTGGGAACAGCATTGGGTGCACAGCTTCATTTTGCTGTCAAAAAAAAAATTGCCTGGCTGTAACTCGAAGGTGCAGTCCCTGGTTTGCACCAGTCGTACGCCCAGTCTCACCTTTCTTTCCATCCCAGTCCTATGTTTCTTCCTTCTTTGTGCTCCTTAGGGAGCTGCCAAGGTCATGGTGAGGGGGGTTGGGGGTGCTGATCTGGCTGAACACTTACTGCTTTTTTTTCCCCCGCAGTTAAATTTCAGCCAGATCAGTGAGCAAAGTTCCTGGGCAGGGGAGGAGGCAGGGATGCTGCAGCCAGGGCTGGACCTGCTGTGGGGCTGCATCCTGGCACTCCTGGCAATTGGCAGCTCCCTCCTGAAAGCTAGCTGTCAGACATGACAAATACAGGGTTCCCAAAGCTCTTGCTTAGCACATCACCTCCACCCTTTTTCTGGGGGGAATAGGTTTTACCTTGGAGGCTGCATGGGGAGGAGAGGAGTGGAGCTGTTGCCTCATTCCCTAGCACAGGAATACTTTGCTCTACTGGAATTTGTCAAACCTTAACCTTGTGGACTTCAGGGCTGGAGAAATTGGCTAGATTAATTCAAGTGTTGCCTTGAAATGGATGCCGTAATTCAAGAACCACGCTTCTGTCTGGAAAAAATGCTGGCTGTAATTGCTGCGTGTACCTAAAGTGAAATAACTTGAGAAGTCTTAAAACTGCAGCCAGCTGTCAAATGCACGAAGTAACCCATTATTTCCTTTGTATGGTTCGTTAGCATCGCTTGTTATCAGAGCAAGTGGTGCCTTTTCTCTTGGGCACGAAGGTAACGTCACCTTCTTGTGAAGGTGAATGTGCATTTTTGGCAGCGGGGACTTGAAAGCCGCTTCAGTATTCAGAACTTCTCTTAAATCACTTCTAAAACACTGACTTGGTTTCAGTTTGACACCCTTAAAAGTAATGATCATCTCGTAGCCAATTGAGCACTTAATGGGAATTGATGGTTGGTGGGCAAGAACTGGTTACCAGTTCTTCTGAAAACTCTGGTACAGGTTTGTGATCACTATTACTCATCTGGATTTCTGATAAGCTCTTCTTAAAAAAAGGCCATACTTACGGTGAATGGCACTGTGGAGGTCTCTGAGGTCAGATGTTAAATATGTTTGAGTTTTCCTCTCTCTCAGGTGTCAGAAGGAAATTCTCATAGAAACTGGCTGTGTGCTGCTTGCAGTGCAGACCTTAAAGCGGTGTGCGAGGGAACTGAAGCGTTTGCTCTGTGATGTGAAGCTGGAAACAACTGGGCTCTTCTCATTGTCCGTGGTGGAGGGAGTTGCACAGAGTAAAGAGTGTGAGCAATGAGATGCAGGTTTAGATCATGCACTCTTAAACATCTATTTTTTTAACCAGGCAGGGCTTGTCCTGTGTGCAAATGCTATGGATAAGAGGATTCTCTTTCAAGGGAGTTGTCTCTTTTTTTTTTGATGATATATAGTCTCTGAAAATAGATTTAAATGCTTATTAACTACTAATGTCTGAAGAAAATACTTTTCTGACTCAGTTCTTCTGTTGGTGGAGAAATAGCAAATGGAAGTAGAGGAAGTTTGGCCTTATTTCTTAAAAGAAAGCAGTAAAACAAATGAACTGACCGTTGGCTAGTTCCCATAGTGAGCTATAAAGTAATTCACTTAAGTGAGGCAGCAAAGGTGTATCAAGATGCAGAATCATTCTTGTCCTTTTGTTGCCTCCAATTTTCCTTTTCTTCAAGCCTGTCCTACTTCTGGGTAATCGCATCTTCCAACAGCTGAGCTGTGGCTGAATTGCACAGTTTTCTGCCCCTGTAAAGACCAACTGTTGGATAGATGATCTCTCTTATTCTCTTTCTTCTAGAAAGTGTAATGGAAATGGACAGAGAAACTATCCACTGCCTTTATTGCCAACCTTACACCTGTAAAACTCATGGGGTCAGGCCTCCAAAATAATGAAATAAAAGGTATTTGTGGGTTTCCTCTTTGTCTGGCTAAACTTCCTTCATGTGCCTTTAAAAAAAAAAAAAAAGGGCCTGGAAGCTGAAATTCTCATTGTCTTTCAAGTCCAGAAATTGGAGTATTAAAAAACCCATGAAATATCTCTGGAATCACAAGTGTTAGTAACACTCAAGGGCAGAAAAGGGACCAATCCCAGAAAAAAAAAAAAAAGTTGCTCCTTGACAAGTACAGGCTGAAAAGCACTTAACACTCCTGTTCTGTAAATATGCTTTCCTGTGTGACCACCAGTTCATCTTTATCTTTCCTTTGTTTTGTTTTTTTTAATCCCCTCTGGAGTCTCATCTTCCAATCTTTCCCCTGGTCTTTGTTTGTTTTATTACCTTGGCTGGTGTGCTAAGGCCTTAAACAGGTCACAACAGGGGCAGGACAACCTTTGGGTACTTGGGAGTACTGGATGCTTCTGTGGCAGTGCTGCCTGCCCTGCCCTCCCCTCTCCTAGTGTGGATATTAAAATGTTCAAAGCCTGGTTTAACGTTAGCAGAAATGAGTTTTGAGGTCATAACTGCGAGAGGTGGAACAATGCTGAGTGACAACCTGAAGTGAGCATGCACGGTATGGAAGGATGTCGGTATCACGATGGATAAAACACCAGATGCTTTCCCCCGCTGGCCCATCCATCAGCAGTGTTTGGCTTCGCAGCTGGGAGCAAGCCAAGGTTGTAGGGCATTGGAGTGGGATACGAAGGCTATAGGGTATGGAGTGTACCAGGAGCATGCCCAGGGTTGCTTCACTAGGATGACCCTGCCTCTCCCGTGGGAGTGACTGATGCTACTGGTAGCACTGGGGCATTTCAGGACAGAGCCATGTGGCAGCCTCGGAAAGGCACATCCATGCACAGGGTATGTGCATCTGATGGCCTGGGGAGGTGCGTGTTGTGGTGTTGCTGGTTGTGCCTTGGGAGGACTGATGTACTGGGAGGGCGGTGTTGCCAGTAGCTGTCCTGCTGGAGTGCAGGTAGCCACGGGCAAGCAGCTGCTGCAGCACTCTCCTGTTCACTGGGGCAAAACCACGGTGAATCTTACTTTCCAATCACTAACTCTTAGTGTCATCATCAGTGATTTCCAGGGGGATGTTGAGGAAGAAGGGATTAACGAAGTGACCTACAGGGAGGTGCTTAATGAGCTTCTGATGTTCCTAAACTGATTCCCTCTCCACATCCTGGTGGCTTCTGTCTTTGTGTGTTTTTCTCTTATAAAAAGGATGTTGAAGGAGTAAGGAACACTGACTGCCCTGGGTCCACTCCTGGCAGCAAAATCCTTGCATCCATCACATGAGCTGCTCACCCTGACCAGCCCCCGCATCCCTGCCTCCTGGCACCGAGGGCAGCACCGCTGCTAGGGCTAGTCGGCTTGGATTAGGATCTGCGTTGATAATGCCTGTCTCAAACGCCAGGCTTCAGGAGCACTGCTGTAAAAACACCGCCCTCCTTCCTGGAACCTCTATTTCGGGCAAGAAAGGGGAACATCAGGAGGGTGGCAGAAAATACTGAAGAGTATTGACAACTCCAGGGCTGTCAGTGGTTTCAAATGTTAGTCTTGCCTCTTGGCCTTTTGGATTATTCCCTGCCGGTGTTAGCATTATTCCTTCTGTTGCCCGCTGGCATCCCTGACCCGCTCCTTCTCGCTTTCTTACTGACGTGTGCGGAAGAAAGAAGATCCCAGTGGGAACAAGAACCCAGACTGTAGCTGGGAGAAAGTGGGGAGTGCCGTAGAGCACCCTGCTTTGCCAAACCTTTTCCTTTGCACCAGGCATCAGTTGGCAGGAGTTGGACGTGCGCTGTGCACTCCTGCACGAGGGACGTGAGCTTGCCTCTTCGGCTGCGCAGCCACGAGGGACAGTGTGCGCTGGCTGCTGCTCTTTGAAGTCTACCACAATAAAGTCGGGATGGCTCTAACGGGGGCAGGATCGTCTAGGAGACCTGCCGGTAGGACTAGAAGCTGGGAGCGCCAGTTTAGGAATGGCTCCTGGTGTGTCACCTTGGGCAACTTCCTTCATCTCCAAGGAGGAAGGTTAGTAGTACTTACTCCCTTCATTTGGCTGAAATGAAGGTTACTTGAAGTGGTAAAGTGCTGTGAAGTTGGCGCAACAAAGGCTTTAGAGCATTAAGTAACAGAAACAGTCCCCAAGTGGAGGGAGGCAGACTGCGTGTGAGAGTTTGGTACTTCTCTTTCGTACCGTGCGCTGCTGTGCCAGACACGGTAACCTTTGCTGCCCTTGGGAAACACGGCTTTTAAAGGACAGGGCAACCCTGCTGGAGTGCTTGTCATTCTGCTGGGGACAGCGCCATAGCTTTGCTTTGCTTGTGTTGGGCAGGGAAGGTGCTGGGGCATGTGGAGCTGCGGTGGTGTGTATCAACACGCAGGGAGGAACGAGCCCTCCGCCTTCCCGGGGCGTTTTGAGCAAGCCCCAGCTTTCATGTGGTGTAGTGTGTCACTGCCACCTAGGGCCAACACCAGAAACTACACCGCTCTCCGGAAAGCGTCATTGCCGGGGGGGGGGGGGGGGGGCGTGGATTTTGGTGCGAGGTGTGCGTATATATTAAAAAAACCACCCAAACTAAATTAATCAAGAGGAATAGAGGGACCTTATTAATACCTGTAATGCACTTCAGAAAGTGGAAAAACTGATACTTGTTTCTCGGGAAATACAATTTCAGGCTGAGTTCTAACTCTCGGAAACTGAAAAGTGGAGAAAAACTAAAACTCTCCTTAAGAATCAGTAGAAAAGTAGAGTTTGGACTGTTGTGGCTTAATCCCAGCTGGCAACCAAGCACCAAACAGCCGCTTGCTCGCTTCCTCCCAAGGTGGGATAGGGGAGAGAATCACAGAATCACTAAGGTTGGAAAAGACCTGTAAGATCATCCAGTCCAGCCACCAACCCAACACTGCTGTCCCCACTAGGCCATGTCCTCAGGCGCCACGTCTACACATCCCTGAACGCCTCCAGGGATGGTGACTCCACCACTTCCCTGGGCAGCCTGTTCCAATGCCTGACCACTCCTTCAGTGAAGAATTTTTTCCTGATATCTAATCCAAACCTCCCCTGACGCAACTTGAGGCCATTTCCTCTTGTCCTATCACCAGGTGCCTGGGAGAACAGGCCAGCACCCGCCTCCCTACAACCTCCTGTCAGGGAGCTGTAGAGAGCGATCAGGTCTCCCCTCAGCCTCCTCCAGGCTAGACAACCCCAGCTCCCTCAGCCGCTCCTCACAGGACTTGTTAGTGTTATGACTAGCAAGTAATAAGCAGAACTGTGGAAGTGAGAAAACTGGTGGGTTGAGATAAAAACAGTTTAATAGGTAAAGCAAAAGCTGTATGCAGGCAAAGCAAAACAAGGCATTCGTTCACTACTCTCCATGGGCAGGCAGGTGTTCAGCCATCTCCAGGAAAGCAGGGCTCCATCACACATAGTGGTTCCTTGGGGAGGCACAAAAGCCAGCACAGGGATGCTTTTGCTTCATTACAGTTCAAGGAATTTTTCTTAGCGTAAACTTTTACCTGTAGCTTATCCTCAGTTAAAAATTTTTCTGTTGTGTGTGGGTTTTTTTTCCCCGTAGTCTCTTAATGTGCTAATGCTTGGCCAAGGTTGTTGGATGACATGGTGTGCTCCAGGAAGCACAGCATTTAAAAATGGCCTCAAAGTCATGTTCTTGAACTGTTTAATTCTAGAGCCTGTAAACCTTTGTAAAATACAAATTAGGCAAACCATCTTAGGCTTATCCAGTCTCCTAAGCTGTATATACTGAGTTAAATAATCATGTCTGTAAGGTAATTAAGTAATCACCTAGCTGGATTTATTAAATGACGCTGTTATTTCAAAACCCAATTGCAAAATTAATTTCTGTAAACTGTCATGAAATCCAGGAATGGCAAAGGTCAGCAAAAGGCACAGGTGGATCCCTAAGATTTTTATTCCTTTGGTGTTATTTATAGGAGCTAGATTTTTACTGTGGAGACCCGTCCTCTTTCATCCTGAAACCTAACAGTGTTTAAAAATGAATACAGTGTAGGGAATGAATGCTCTTTCTCTCCTTGTTCCGTTTAAGTATTGAAGCTCATGCCCACAGACCTGTAGTCTCCCTAAGAAGGAGCACGATGAAGAGGGTAGCTGTTGCGACCCTGTACGAAGCAGGTAAATGCTACACTGCCCCCAGAAAAACAACAAAAAAGGTAAATTGCAATTGCTCAGGTTTAGCCTTGATCGCACGTACCCGAGAGCTACTTGCACGGGTCCCCGGGCGTTCGGTGAGAGGGGACACGGAGCGGGACTGCCAGCTGGGGAGTGCCCGTCGGCAGGCTGCCAGGCGGTGCGGTGCTGGGGCTGTGCCAGGCCTGGCAGTCGGTTACACGGCACACTGGGCTGTATCGCCTGTGCCTGGTTTCCTCTTGCTCACAGGGTGAGAAGTCGCTGAGGGAGAAGTGAAAGCAGGTATTTACCGTCAGGCTGATCTACTTTGGTATCCTGAATAATAAAAGCAGAAACAATATGAGGGAATATAAATGCAAATGTTGTCAGTTCTTACTTGATTTTCACTGATCTGAGTGCAGGGAAACGTTTCAGTTGTCAAATGAAGGTCCGTAAGTAGAGATGACGAGAGAACAAGAAATAACACTTTCCCTCGGTGTAAGTCACCCCAGACTGTTCGTGGCGGTCCCAGCAAGTGATTTCTTACGTCTGCATCTTGTGGGGAGAAAAATCATGGGGGTATTTTCCTTCTGCAGCACTGAGATTTCTCCTTTCAATGCCTTGCCATCGCCCCAAGAACAGCACGGTAGGTAGGCAGCAACCCTTGGGTTAAGTTATATGTATCCAGTGCAGGGGATGGAGAGTTTCCCTGCTATGAAGACACGAGGAAGGTAGATAATAAGTCTCCCCAGGTGGATGCAGTGATTTCAGGAAGACAGAATGGCTGAGAAGACCAAAATTGGGAAGATGGGGCAGGCATCTGTTCAGATGCGGCTTTTTTGTTCCAGACACATGCCACCTTCGGTGGAGGAGATGGGGTTTGTCTATGGAAGGCAAAGTGCAGAAAACCCCTGTAGCATTTCGGGGTAAGATTCAGCAAAGTGCTTTGGTGTGTTAAAGTTTTATTAATTCCCTAGGTTTCCTCTTAGCCTTGGGATGTTAGCAGAAGGGCACATCAATGTAACAGACCCCAGCAGAGTCTGCCTTTGCACTGAGCTGGCACTTCCCAGGCCTGCCCTGAAGCAGGAGCTACGCCGCTCGCTAGCGAGCTGCTGTGTTTGGCTCAGAGGTACCTAAGGAAATACAGCCTGTGTAAAAGGATGAGGGGTATCCAGTGCGTGATACTAAGCATAAATGATTTTCCTGTTCTACTCTACCCCTCATGCATTTATAAACATAAACCCAGTAGAGCTACTCATAATTAAACATTGGCATGTTGTCCATCATCTCACTCACTCTCTCTCTTCCTCCTCTCTACTCTTCTTCCCGTGTTGTAATACTGTTCTCCTCTTAAAGTTTAGGATGCCCCTCTACATGTACAGTGACCTGCAATGACAAATAAAACAATAATTTCATGTCCTAGAAGGATTCGAGGATTCCTCTATAGCCGAGAGCAGGAAATCCAGTTGCCTGCCAGCTCCTTCCCTTTCTCCTTCTCTCTTGCTGTCCGTTCTAAGACTTGTCCGTGCCCTAAGTAAGAGTGTAGTGCCTTTTCCTACACTGGGCTAGTTAGTCTGGGCTTGTTCTGGTGGTGATGAGAGAATCCCCTACTGTGGCACTGGACTGACCAGTTATGCATGATGAGGTTGGTCTCCACATGGTGTGTGAGCCTGGTATTTTCCAAGCGTGGGCATGCTGAGCACATACTCCCAACCATCTGCTTGGGGAGCTCCTCTGGTTCCTGGGGTAGAGATCTTCCTGGAGGTTGGCTACCGCCAAGTGATTTATTCAGCTTGCTGCTCTCTCCAGAGGAAACCCTGGGGAAGGGGTGGCGGACACACTGTCACAGCGGCCACATTGTTACACATCCTTGTATCCTGAGGATCTCTCAGCCCTGGAATTCAGCTGCATCCCAAGCTGTCTACATCCTCCAGTAGTTAGCCGAGAGTGGGGAGAGCCTTGGGCTCCTTTGGTCTCATCCTCTTGGTTTGGCTATCCCAGCACCCCGGTGGTACTCTGGGCTCTCTGTAGCAGCTGCAGTGCCTCCAGGCAGGGTCTCTTACTGTACTGGGATTCAGGCATCAGCAGAAGTGATGGGCAGCTCCACCCTTCTAGCAGGCTGTTTCTGGTAGGCGTTGCTGGCCCCAGGTCTACCGCGGGTCCTGCACCGTCTCGGCACAAGGGGTTTTTCTCCAGGTGCTGCACCACCTCCCTCGGCTCTTCCTGTCCTGCCTTAGGGGAGATGGACCCTAGGGTGGGTGTCGTTTCCACTTCCACATGGGAAGCTCCCTTTCGTAAGGGAGCTTAAGTAACACGAGTGGTTGTGGTAGGTTGAATTTCTTTCTGGGTTGGATCATTGATTTTTGCCTTTTTTCATATCTTCTGAGCGTGAACACATTAAGGAAGAGACCTGGGCAGGGGCACGAGGCAAAGCTACCGCAGTGTTGTGTTTTTCAAACCCTCGCACAGGAATCTGCTGTTGGGCTCCATATGGCCTGCAGTTAATGGCGCACTTCAGCTTTGCCGCGCGTGTTTTACTCACGATCGCGGGAGGTTTGGGTCAGCCGCGGATAACCTGATTGCCTGTAATTGCGCAAATACACCCTCGGATATTTCAGAATGAGGACATCCGGGTGATGGAGAAGTGGAAGACGGGTGCAAGTATATATGTACGCAGGGTGTATAATGCACAGTTATAGTTTCTGCCTGCCGTTGACAAAACCTGATGTGGGCACTGAAATACATGATTCTACCTACGATTTGTCTTTCATAGGAGGCCTTTGCAAATGGGGATTCTTGCCAAGGGAAGTTGTAAATAATTGCAATTGTCAGCCTTCCTCTGTCTCAGCTCTCTGAATCTACAGAAGTGATGGACCAGCTTTGTTATTCAAAGCGTTTCCCTTAACAGCTGAATCCTGTGGGAGATTCCTCTTAGAGCAGCTTTCCTCTGCGGTGGGCTCTCCCAACATCACAGACGGGTTTTGGTCTCCGAGTGTCACGATGAACGTCTAGTTAGGTCTGTTTTTACATCTGAAAGATGCTGTGGTGAGAAAAAACAGTACAGTAAGATTTGAAAGTAGCCTATGTAGGGTAATGCTTTTGGGGATGGTATGCATTTTCCTTTCAGTTCCTGAAATTTCTCAAGTCTATAAAATCATAAAACTTTAATTAGCACCAAGAAAATACTCATGACCATACAATGTTTTGATTTTCTTTTTTTGCACCAGGATTGAAATTCTGTGCTTTATAGCTGCTGTGGTGTGTCCTTTCCAGCACCGAAGTTTTCCAAGACAATCTGTTGCGGTAGTTACTGCTACTCTAAACAGATGAGAAGAGAAACAATGATACACCTGAAGCTGTTTTCCCTCATTGACCTGTTGTTCTTCACCCCTTTATTCTGCCCTGAGTGCTGGTACAGTGTCAGAACGGCCTTTCAAGGAAGGAGAGAGAAAATAATTTGGTCTGAGAAGGTGGCTGGGGAGGGGAACCGGCAGCTGTAATGTCAGCCGTGCCATTCCTGTTTATGGTGGGAATTGGGCAACTGTCAGAACGCACCTGGGTGCAGAGTGACTGTCACTTCACTGAGGTTACAGATACCAGGTTTCCTTGCGAACTGTTGTGGCGTGTAATAGGGATCCTGGCTGGCAGGTCAGCGTCCTCGGACCTGCTGACCCTGCTAACGTGTCCTCGTCACAGGCTGGGAGGTGACGGGTGCCCGCTCAGTGCACAAGTGCTGAAGTCCCTCCGGCCCGTGAGGCTGGGTGCTTGGGGTGACGGCGCTTGCAGAACGGACCCAGCCTGGCTTGCTGGGGTGCCGAGCTGCTGTTTGCTCTCGTTTTGGAAAGCAAGGCGCAGGACATTACTTGTTTGTCTCCTTTCTCTACCTAGAGACAAGTAGTCCTTAAAAGCGGACTGCTCCTAAGAGTCACGGTACTAAGGCAGAACAGTGATGCGATTTATTAATTTTTCTCTTTTGTTGTGTTTTTCTACATTCCAGGAAGGGTGCTTGTGGCCTTCAGAAAGCTTGGTTTCACGCCAGGGTGCTTCAGAGGTACAGACAGATTTCTTTTTGTCTTCACCAACGTGCTTTCCTCTTTCTTGTTACGTATATTTGACTCTTCTCAAAAAAAAAAAAAGTGTCTGTGTAGTAAATAAAGCTTTCTTTGTGTAAGCTGAGAGCCAGGATACAGGGAGAAGCTGTGTCATGGTAGGCATTCACAGGTAAGTGGTGCAGGTGTCTCTCTCAGGTAGTAACTCAGTAATTTGAATATTCACTGGAATCTGGGACACCAGTTGCTCTTCTCCCTGTGCTTTTTCCTGGATTTACAGCACATAGCCTGTCACCAGCATCTCCCGTCTTTCAGCTAGCACAGATCTCTGATCTATGTGATAAGTCATACGTGTGTTCCTCCGAGTGGCCCAGCTCTCCTGTGACAAACAGCAAAACTTCCCGGTGGCTGACCCTGTGAGGGTCAGGGGCTAAGGACCCTGCGTGGACCCAAAAATGAGAAGAGCAGCTTGGTAGATCTAGATGCAGAAAGTATCTCAAACTTTTCCTCTTGTAAAGCCTGACCTTCTCCAGCTCTTGATATACCAGGGATGTGTTTTTCCCAGCCTCGCAGGTCCTCCTTGGAGGCCAAGTTCTGGCTGAGAGCTGTGGGGGAGGAGGATACCTGATCGGTCTGGTAGTAGTGAGGGTGTGAGACATGCTGGGCCTTTGCAAAATGTATTAAAATGACCATCTGGGTTCTTTGGTGATGCAGGGTATTACGTTAACTCTGAGTAGGAGGGGGAGGCTCAGACTGCAGCTGAAACCCAGTATTAGGACATTTTCATAGAACCAGTGAAGACTAGGAAGTGTTTCATGTGTGCAGAAACAGAGTCGTTTTCTCTTGGGCTTTGCATGGTTTCACGTCAGAAGGAGCTGTGTGGGGTCTTGATCTGTTCCCAAGTATCTCGTGTGAGATCCTTCCTGCAGCTCCTACCTCTTCACATGCATGTGCGTGGGAGCACGTGAGCAGTGTCTGCTGGGTTTAACCTCTGAGAGAGGTGCCAAAGAGCAGCGTTTTCCATTTTCAGAGAAGCTGTGGGTGCCCCATCCCTGGCAGTGTTCAAGGCCAGGCTGGATGAGGCTCTGAGGAACCTGGTCTAGTGGAGGGTGTCCCTAAGGGGGTTGGAACGGGATGGTCTTTAAGGTCCCTTCCAACCCAAACCGTTCTGTGGTTTGTATCAGTTCTTTGTAAACACGGAGCACCCACCCCCAGTGCTTTGCTCAGACGTGGAGTCACGCGTGTCTCTCTTCCCGTTTCAGATCATGTATGCTCCAAGGTCCAGGGACAGGTTTACCGCCCCATCTTTTATGCAGCGGGACCGTTTCAGTCGCTTCCAGCCCACTTACCCTTACATGCAGCACGAGATTGACCTTCCGCCGACCATCTCCCTCTCTGACGGGGAAGAACCGCCGCCGTACCAAGGCCCGTGCACCCTGCAGCTCCGGGACCCAGAGCAGCAGATGGAGCTCAACCGGGAATCCGTCAGGGCACCGCCCAACCGAACCATTTTTGATAGCGACTTGATAGACATCTCGATGTACAATGGGGGCCCCTGCCCACCGAGCAGCAATTCGGGCATAAGTGCAACCAACTACAGCAGTAACGGAAGGATGGAAGGACCACCCCCGACGTACAGCGAGGTCATGGGGCATTACCCGGGCTCCTCCTTTTTCCATCACCAGCACAGCAACGCGCCTCCTTCCTCGCACAGGGGGAGCAGACTTCAGTTTCAGCAGAACAATTCAGAGAGCACAATAGTCCCCAGCAAAGGCCAAGACCGGAAACCAGGAAACCTGGTCTAAGTTCCTCGCCCAGGTGCATTCGAACTGAAGAGGAGAGGTTCAAGCAGGGTGGTGGAGGAAGACCCCCTCGCCCCCCCCATGCTCCGGTGCACAATGTTGTTACGTTTCACGTGGTACAACTTAGTAAAACCAAACGTGCAAACCAGTTCTTTGTTTCTGATTCCTTTCAGGGGAATTGCGAGCAAAAGCAGATCGAAAGAAATACAAACTTCCATTCGGTTTGTCTACGAGCAGTGTTTTGGGGGAGAGGGGTGGGAGATATTATTTTTTTTTTAATAAACTATTTCAATTATTTAATTCTAAAAGTTAACTTAGCACAGTAATGAGGCTTGTACGGCCTGTTTTATACTCACTGAATGGCAGGAGGAAGAAGGTGGTTTTGCTAGATAAATGGGGGAAGAATTGGCCAGTTTGCTTTTTTTTTTCTCCCAGGGTGTGGATCTTTTTTTTTTTTAATATGAAACAAAATTCCTGTTTTGTGTGCCAAGGTATAAAGTTGAGAATTTAGATGAATGCAAGGAATTAATTTGTGTTGTGATAAATGTGTTTTAAAAAGTTGCACTATCTTAATGTTTAAAAAAAAAATTATATATGAGGGAACTGTTTTATGTGAAGTTCTTCTATATGTTGTCTTTTCACCTGTGGAATAATGACAGAGCCCCAGAAGTAATCTGGAGGAGTTTACCCTCCTCTCCGCCCCCTCCCCGGTTTGCTAGAAAAAGGGGACGGGACTTAGCCTAACACCTCTCGACTTTTACAAACCAAGAACTACAGGTCTTTGCAATAATTCGCATTCAAATAACAGTGCATCAATGAAGTGTCTTGGAGACTTTTGGACGGAAGAAGGCAAATGTGAAATCCCAGCATTTTCCATCACTTAGGGTTTTAGCTATTTTGCGGCGTAGAGTATTTGTTTCGTAAACGGCAAAACAGAATCTCAGATGTGTTAATTTGTATTGATTCTAACGAAGTGCTGCCATTCTGTTCCTTTCCATAACGCAGTATCGCCAGTACTTATATGGTTTTAGAGATTTTTTTTTTTTTGCCTTCACTGTAGCCTGAAATGTATTTAGTCACATATCATGACATTATGCAATAAATTGTTTAAAAATGCAAGGTGGGTTTTTTTCCCCTGCAATGCCGTTCGAATACGTGAGACTCTGTTGTGCTTTTCGCTCTCCGTTTCATCCTTTAGATACCCAAGCTCAGTCCTGGAGATCCATCCTGTTGAAGCGAAGGGGCCTTTGTAGCTGTAATCCCCTCCCCGCACCCCCCGGCAGTTTCCACAGCGGTGTGCCGGCTTCCGCAGCATCCCTGGCAGTGACGTGGGAGCGCGGTTGTGCTCGCTGCGAACCGCTTCGCTCTGGGCCCTGTTGCGGAAACCCTCTTCCGCGCGTGCCGTCCGGTTGGTGCCACCAGGACTATGCTCGTGGGTAAAGATGATTCGCCTCTTAACTAAGTGTCTGTAAGCCCTCGTTTGGCCGTGCTGGTCTTAAGAGTAGTTGGAAAACGTTACCTGCCTGAAAAGCGGCGCGTTGGGGTGTTTCTCGCCGGGCTGTTCCCGCGTGGAAGCACGCGCGGCGCCGGCAGGCAGGTGACAAATGGTGATAGTGGCATCGCAAGCACATGAAAAAGCACAACTTGCACTTAAAATGCATTTTGGAAATGGACTGAAAGTAAGAACCTTTAGAGTCTTAGCTGGAATAGTTTCTAATATACGTGTGTGTGAGTGTGTCACAGACCTTTTCCCTTTAAGATCTTTCACTTCTATTTTCTTAACGCCTTGTGCTTGGCTACGGGCAGCGGCCGCTGAGTGCCCTGCGGGTGCCGAGGAGGAGTACCGGACCCTAGCGCCTGGCCCCGTGGCCGGAGGCTGGATTTCTGCAGGACTTCTGTACAGCGGGGGGCTCTGATAACTGAAGTGCATCTTTGATCTATGCAGAGTTTTAATGCCAAAACAGTGTGCGTGTCTGCGTGCGTGTGTTCCGGGCCTCAGCCTAGGTTTACTTCATAAGGTAATTTGGTTTTATTCTCCTTTAGAAAATGTTTGTGTGACTGTTAGTCTGAATCTGCAGCCTCATTTGTCTCTAATGGTTTATTTTGGTCTGAGTCACGCTGGTAATGCAGAGTCAAGCTGCCTTTTAATGTATGCATTGTTTGAGGGGAGAGAGAGAGGTCTCATGATGGGATTCACTTCCTCCCCCAGACCCACAGGACAAGCGTACGGGAGATGACTAGGGGGCTGTCAGTCAGCTAGGGCTCTTGTCATGTCTGGTTCCTGGGAATAAAAAGCTGTGAAATTAGATTTTTGCAAACAACCTGTGAACATAATTCTTAGTCTGAAAAAAAAAAACAACCCCCAAAACCAGAAGGCAAAGCCAGCAAATGTTGGTTTTGGTCTTCAGTGACTTTTGCTGTCCTTCAGAAGTGAGCTTTTAAGTCAGAGAACCTGTGTGCCTAGGCAGATGGTTGCTGTTGCCTACGTGAGGTTTATTTAGCCGAGAAGCCTTCAGGCAAGAACGTCTGCAACTCGGCTGTCAGGGCAGAGCACGCCTGGGCTGGGCCCTGGGCTGGACCGCTTGGGTACCAACCCTTCCCCATACGCAGATCTCGGCGAAGCGAGCCTTGAGGGTGCCTGCAAAGTCGCCTCTCGGGAGCACGGACAGCCCTTTGCCATCTTTCGCCATCTCTGCATGCCAGTGGATTTAGGCGCTTCCCAGTCACGTTGTCCGCTATGGTGCGTGCACTGTTGTCTCCTAATTTTTCTTTGGGTGGGAAGCGTGACTTGTTCCAGTTCTGTAGAAAAGATTTGTTTAAAAAGAACTTGGTGTTTGCTCACCTAATGGCCGCATTTCCTCTTGCGTCTTCGCGGTCTCACTGCATTCTGCTCTCCAAAGCTAACGTGCCGCCAGTATACCTGTCAGCTCTGGAAGCGGAGTCTCCTGTCGCTTGCTCTAGGTGAGCTTGCAGTCTGCTGCTTTTGCTCTGGGGCCTCTTACAGGAGTAAGGATGGCGTTTTCTGATCAATACTGCCCATCTCCGATGGGAGTGCTGCCAGTCGTGTAACGCTGCAACGGTGTGTGGTTCTCTGGTTTTAATTTTGTTGCAGTGAGAGAGAATGTGCCCTTGCTGACGGAATGGTGCAAGAAGGAATATTGGCATTAGATAGCGCTATCAATCTTTACAGGCTTAGAAACGGTGATCTCTGAAGATATGTAATTATATGTAACACTTATGGAAAGCTGCCTTTGACAATACCCTGAATTAATAAGCTGCGTTCCACAGCCACTCCAGTGAAGCGTTGTAAATTACAAAAGGTTTCTGCAGATGGAGTTAATCATGTAGGTTATACCTCCATACTGGTGGTCTGGTTTATGTTTATCATGCACAAACCCCACATAACAGGTTTGTGGAGTTTTCTGTGATGGGTCGTATTAGCCTGAATTCTGGTTGTGTCTCCTGACCTTGGCCCAGTAACCCATCTTCTCAAAGTCCTGTCATGTCCCACTTTAGGGATTTTTCAAGTTAAAACATGATTTTTTTTAAAATGTACTTTTAAGAAATAAAGCATTATGAAGTCTGTGCTACCACCAAGGTTAGCGTTTCCCTTATGTGGCTTGGCATGGCTCCCTTGGTGCTAAATGTGCCCCATCTTTGTTGTTTTCCTGTGATCTGGCAGGGGTTTAGCATAGAAAAACGTCTCCCCGCGGAGCACTCGGCTCTGATCTGGGTGTACCTTTAGCCTGACAGTGGCTGGAGCTGTACGAGCAGGCTCTTTGGACGTGAAGCTGTTTGAAGACGTGAGTGAGGGACAGGACGACGAGTGCCCAGTCGGCAGAGCGGTGTTGGGGTCCCTTTCCCACAGCGCGTGGCACGTGCGGTCTTCGCGGTACCTGGCGTCATAGGTTGGTTTTGACAGGGAGCACTTAAGCTAGTGGCGAACTCTGCACTTAGCCGTGTCTCGGTCTGACGTCACTTCACTGCGCTGTACTTTTGCCTTGTAAGTAGGAAAACTGGGATGCAACGCCCCGTGTACAAGTTACGGATGGCTAGTGAGGATTTGCGTTCCTGCAGTCGTGGGACCTGCAAGAAGTAGGGGTCAAGCTGTGTACTCCTTCGGCTTTTCTTTTTTTATTGCTTGCACACTTCTCCCACCAATTTGTCCCAGCTGGAAGCTGCTTCTGTCATCCCAAATCTCTGAATTCTCGTATTGCAGAAAGTTTTTTTAAAAGTGTAGCTGAGATTTTCTTTTTTTTCCCACCTAGTGAATGCGGTTCGGGGAAGAGCAGGGAG
Organism: Rhynochetos jubatus; assembly: GCA_027574665.1. Classification (NCBI taxonomy): domain Eukaryota; kingdom Metazoa; phylum Chordata; class Aves; order Eurypygiformes; family Rhynochetidae; genus Rhynochetos; species Rhynochetos jubatus. The sequence goes on from CM050648.1 coordinate 57,683,986, forward strand.
TGTAATGACATTGTTTCTGAAAGAATGCACTTTGAATAGGGAAGAAAGCCTTGTCCTGCTGGAGAGTCCCGTGTGGGCTGTCCGGAACAGCGCTGTCTGAAGCCGTCATTTCTAATCTTGCCCAGGTAGCGACATACTGGACCGTAAAACTGACACCCTGATCTCAGAGGAAGGTTTGAGTGGTTTGGAGATTGATTACTAACCTTTCTCTGACTCTCAGCCCTGAACACTCATGGTAGCTAAGGCAACCTGATTTCATTGTCAAAATAGTATGCTGGTGAAGAGAGATGCTCCAAAATTGTTCCTGGCAATTTTTTTTCCTACCCCAAGGATAAACAATAGGATTGTTCCCAAGTTCTCTCTGGTCGCTACCATTAAGTCATGCCCATGCACGTGTGTAAATACATACCTGCGTGCAAACTTGTGCCTGTATCTGACCCCTTGGTCATCTAGATAGCAGTTACTGCTCCATAATCACCTTCCAGGAGCGCTAAATGGCTATATATCGTGCTTTTGGGAACAGTGACAGGTCATTTGTCGAGTGGCAGGAGGCATGAGGAGGAACACTTGCTTTTCACTCCTGTGAGTGTCGTGCCTGGTTTTTATCAGTTGGGGAGGTTCTTGCTGTGCAGATTCTTGCCCGTGACCGGGTGCTCTAGTGCATCTTCCATCCAATGGCACTCTCCTTTCAGGCGAGCATTGAAAAAATCCTCGTGCTTTTGGGACGACCCCACCGCAGACCTCGTGTATTGATGTACGGGAAGGGAAAGTACTTCCCGTAGGCTTTAAATCTCAGAAGCGTGTTATCTCAAACCTCGCTGATGCTGAGACCCGAGTGATCCTGTTGTGCGGTGGGTTCAGTTGGCTTTTGGTTACATCTTTGCTTTTTAGGCGAAGGCTGTTGCAAAGAACTTAATTACATGTATCTGGCATTTGCCCAGCAGTGTGATTACAACTTTTCTCCTAAACAGGCCCCAGACGTGTCAATTCTTTAAGTCCCTGGAAACAGTTACCAAGTTGAGACCTTCGGAGGCCCTTCAGAGCACAGAAAAGTCCCTTGTGAGGACATGTTGAACTTACCAAGGTTTTCTGGCAGAAGTCTCTGAATTTCTTCTGTGTGTTTCATTAGGAAATTGAAGTTTAAAGTTTTAAGAATGTTGGTTGGTAACTTTTTTTTTTAATATCCTTAGTAGTTTGCCAGTCTGTGCTCATTAATGAGGGATGTAGGTTCTCTGTTGACCCACCTCTGATTGCTCTTGCTGTGCACAAGAGCCAGAAACACACACACCAGCCAAAAAGGGTCATTTCCTTCGTACAGCTCCGCTTGGGGAATTAGCACAGGTTGCACCACTAAGGTTCAGCATCCAAAAGCAACATCAGACCTGCGTTGCCTCTTCCCAGAAAACTCTTTCAAAAGTGTGGCTGATGGCACAGTTTCAGGGAGGTGCTTTACCGTGCTAGTACGTACCACAGACGTGTAGGGTAGGAATCTACTGGTGTTCCTTTGAAAGACTCGCAGCTATTTGTATTAAAGGTTTTCCAGGGCTGCTAGTGCTGGTTTTGTAACCACTCACTATATTTCTCCTGCTTTTGAAAGGGAAAACTAAGCATGATCTTTGTACTGAGAAGTGTTGCAAACTCTTCTGGCTTTTACTTCTGGCTTGCTGTCGTCTACGTTCCATTTTTAAACCGAACGCGAGCAACCCGGGTATCGCTAGCATCGCTTTCCCGCTATAGAAGAGCGTACCTTTTTGCGTTGGTTAACAATAAAGGAACAACCTCAGACCCTAGGTACTTCCCCCTTCCCTCCGACAGCTGCCCTCTGTGTGATTAACTGCCGGAGCTGACCGTCATTTCTTTGCTCTGTTGCTGCTGGTTTATAATGGTTCGGTGCGTGAGCTTTCTGGAACAACGTGGTGTGTGTAGGATCTCTTGGGTGATGAAGCAGTCTCTTCTTCCTTTCCTTCCTTGGTTTGTGCTTGTCTGTCTGCCCTGGTAGGGTTACTGATAAATGATACGCGTCTGTATTAGAGATAATTTGGAGGAGGTTTGCATGTCGGTAGTTTGTAAGCAACTAAGGTGCCTCATGTTCAGGTCTGAGCGAATAGGAATCCCCTTGCACTCGAGAGGGCCTGATCCAAAGCCCAGTGAGGTTGGTAGGAAAACTCTTGCCGACTTCAGGGGGGCTGTGGATGAGGCCTTATGCTCCCACCTTTGTTGTGCCTCACTTAAAATGGTGCTTTTTCAGTTTTCTGTCTTTTTTTTTTCCTGTTGTTTTTTTCTTTGTATGGTGCTGTGTATAACTTGAATATATTATGCATATATCCTACCCAATGGGTAGAACAAACATACATAACAAAAACAAATAGATGTTGTTAATACTGTAAGATAATGTATAGATTATACCAATTTTAACACACACAAAAAAAGGCATAGACTTTGTGAATGCCAACTTCTGTGCTTGGTCCTTTTTTGTAAGAAAATTTGCAAATGAATGCATACAAATGACAAAAAGTCTATGTATTTTATTTTCCTATTAAATATCAATATAATACCATAAGGGGAAAAATGTTTGAACAAATCCTTTTCGACTAGACTGTGTATAGCGATTGGTCGTTTGATGCATCTTTGCTGTGAAGATTTGTTCTTCTTTTTTTTTTTTTTTTAAAATATGTCACTTTAAGAAAAAAGGAAAAAAATACCCAACCACAAAACAAACAAAACCTCCACAGCTTTACCCTTGCAACTAGATGTTTCTCATATTGGTTGTTGCCTTGCTATTGCTGAGTTGGACCAGTATTAGTTACTACTTCTCCAGCAAATGTTATTTATTATCCTTGATTACATTTTTTTAAACTTAGAAATGGGCTGAAACCTTTTGAATCTTTTTATCCACATCCTAGATTTGAAGTGAAGCTCAGACAAGTGGGAAGTGACCCAAACCACCCCTGCAAAATCAAAACTCTGCTGATGAGAGCTGCGCGACAGCAGCCAGCCCTCGCTCTGTGCCCGCTGCTGGCACGCGATCCTGGCGCTGCACACTGTCTTTAGGGCTTGGGTCTCTAGCTGGGACTCGTGAAGACCCGTGTGGTTGCAGGGTCCAGCCTCTTTAAGGGTAGACGAGTAAAGCCGCGGTTGGTAGCGAGCTGAACGCAGGGTCTGAGCGCCAGCTTTGAGTCGGCAGCGCTGCTGCCGTGTTGGCCGCTGAGAACAATGGCTCAACCCAGGTTTGTATTTAAGGTTAGGGAGAAATGCCTAAACCTGTTCAGACCCAGCGTGGTGTGGAAAGTGATCCAATGCTTTAACTTTCTGCCAGGCTTCCTCGGCAGTTGGGTTCTCCCCCCGGCGTCTCCGTGTGTTCGGCTGTCCATCCCCGTGCGCTCTTTGGTAAAGCAAATACCTCAGGAAAACTCGACATGAAGTTCTAGTGTAGAGACTTGCAGATGCTGTACTTATTTTTCTAAACTGTTTGTGCTAACTATCCCAGGACGGTAGGTGATAGAAAGGTTTACCAGTCCGAGACAGACTAGTCCTCTCACAGATGGATACCGACTAATCTTTCATAGGTACTTGTGTCTGTATGTAGCTTTTTTATGCTTGTCAGGCTTTAACCACAGATGTAAGGTAGCAGCGCGTTGGGATGTGTTTGAGGCGGCATCTTTCTTTGGTTTTTTTCAGAGGACTAGCTAAATGCTGTGCTAAAACTCAGGGGGCCTTATCTGGGGCCCAGTGGAGTCAATGGTGAGGCTTCCTCTGGTTTCAGTGGGCGCTGAATTTGGTCCGTCGCGCTCGAGGATGGTGCCTCGGAGCACCGTCCTTCACGATTTCTCTGCCAACGTGAAACTTCAGCTCCACGTTTGTCTGTAAATATCTTTAAAAGCCCTCGCAGGAGTCCTGCATCTGAATGTTGACCATGGTTGTTGCTTTTTTTTTCCCGTTTGTTTTAAAGAAGTGTTTAAGTTTCTTATGGCCAGTTCTGCATCATCAAGCCCTTGCAGGTAGCTTGCGTCCACCCCTCTAAATACAGCGCTGTTGTATGGGTAAGCGTGTGCCATAGTGAAATCCGCGTTATTTCATGACTGCCATCCCTTAACTCGTTTGCTGTTTGTCAGGACACAGAGTAATTGTTTCGGAAGCATGCCTTGCCTGGCTACTGTTGCGTTTGTTTGCACTGCGGTACCACTTCTGTGCGCGAGGGAAGGGAGGCGGCGACTAGGCCTTGACCCAGGCCCTGACCCAGGCCCTGACCCAGGCCTTGACTAGGAAAGCTCTGTACAGAGTAAACCTCCCACTGGAGGAATCTAGGGTAGGATTTAATGTAACACAACTTGCATATTGAGTGGACCAAACATGAGTGTGTCTCCTTAGAGAGGCGCTAATTTGCTTTGAAGCTGCCGTGGAAAGAGCAGACTATCCATTAAGTGTACTCACAGCGGCATTCACGCTTTTCTGTTCGCCACCCAGCATGGCGGGCAGTCAAGATTTAAAAAGAAGTAGAGGTAGAAGTTACGAGAGCCTCAGCATCATAGACCTGGACAGCAAAAATAATAACAATTATAAAATAATTCACTTTAGTGTTCTTTAACAAAGCTTTTCCACTTACAGTACGGAGACTACGTCCGCGTCGACAGGGTTTTACCTTTGCGTGGCTATCAGCTGCCCAGTGCCGCTGTGCTCAGAGCATTTCACGATGGTATCTAGACCAGTTAGGCTGTTACACTTCAAACTAACCATCAAATGCCCGGTTTTAGGATGTTGACCCTTTCTTTGTTGTTTCTTGCTAGTTATTTTACAGTGTAAAATGCTTTATTGCTGTATGGATATTTTTTTTTTGTGTTTCCAACATTGTGGCTTTCAAGATCACGTTTTCAACACGTCTCTTATTTTTGTCCACTTTGTTTCAAGCTATTCTGAAATATGTACAGCACTATCAACAGTATTTAATCTTTCTTTTAAATTTTATTGTTGTAAAAACAAAACAGTAAGTCTTTTTACAACTGTATTGGAATTTTCTCAATAGCTGTTCATGTGACACGATGACAAACCTGGCTTGCTTTAATTTCTTTTTAAATCTTCCTTTTAACAAAATTAATTTGTTGCTTCTTTTTTTCCCCACCATAACTCCCAGTTATATACAGGAAAAGATTTCAACTGTTGTGTATCTGACTCTTTTAATTGAGCAAATGGTGATGTCCTAGTTTTTAGGCCTAAGGTCTGTTTATTGCAATACTTTTAAAAGAAGATGTTGCTCTAAGTGCTGTTGTTAGTTTTAAATACAGATTTTATGCTTGTTCTTAATATGCTGTGGTTAAACCATGGCACAAAGTTATTAAAAACCATGAAATGCATTTGTCTCCTGTTGAATTTATTTTCTCTTTGAAGTGAAAAAAAAAAAACCCCAAACAAACACAACAACCCAACACCCAACAAAGCAGAAAAGCTGGAACACTAGAGTCGCCTTCTGTGCAGCAAGCGCCTGACCTCCTCCCTTGCTGGTTTGCTGCTGGCAACCAGGTAGCTGATCATTAAGGAATGGGAGGGTGGACTCAGCCCTTGGAACACACTGAAGGCCCTGGGAAGCAGGTGTCTGATGAGGATTTTGCGTCAGTGCTCTTTCACCTTTGGTGATTAACACTTCAGATGTTCATGCCCTACCTCTCTGCCAGTGGCAGAGGCGTCTGAGCCCCTGCCTGTCACCAGGCTCTTCATGTGAGCCCCTTGTGACTTCAGTTCCTTTATGCCTACCCACCCCACCCCAGTCTCACTGGAAGCCCTGGGTGTTGGTGACTGCCCTGGCACCTCGCTGCTGACTGGCCAGCTGGGGGATGAGCAGCAGCCCCAGATCCTTGAGTTGCCAAAATTGATTAAAAACCTGAGCAAACAGGATAATGGCTCATGGAGGAGCGGAGGGAAAGCACCACCTGGTTTAAGAAACCTGGGGCAGGCTTTGGCTGATGCTTCAAACGAGTAATTGTGGTACGGTATGGGGGAAGGGGAGAGGATGGTCTTAATAAGTAACGAGACAAAATTGTCTCATGAAGGACACTTGTCTTTGGAAATACAGATCTTTGTGAGGTAGATCAAACTATCCACAGCTGGTACCTGTCACTTTGCTATTCTAAAGCTTAACAAAACTAGGAAAGATTATTATTTTTTTTAATTTCTGTTAAGGTGTAAGTATGAAGTGATGCTTTACTTAGCATGATTATTCATGAAATTGTTCTCTTGTATTTTACACCTGTGCTTGCTGGAGCTTGATGTCTCTGTTCTTCAGATGCGATGCTCGGAGGGAGGGAGCGCGGCACGCCTGGGGCTTTCTCACAGGTCTTCTCAAGAACGAGAGGTCTGCTGCGGGAGCCACAGTCACAGCCCACTTCTGACCCCCTGCTTACGGAGCAGCCTTTATGCTACCCTCAGGTAGGAACCAGGGGGTGTTCCCCTTCCTGCTGTTCTTTTTAAATGGCCTGGTTCTTTACACGTTACAGTACTTATTTTTGGTTCAAAAGTAACCATTTTCTTTAATGGCCCCGAGTTAGCTCTCCTCCATCTACAGCGTTTTAATTCTTTAGTACTTAGAGAATCGCTAGTTCCTTAGTGCTTAGAAGTGCTCCAAATCTCCAAGCTTCTGCTCCTCCTCTACTGTCTGAACCCTGAACTCCCTGGAAACTGCCTTTTTTTTTTAAATTTTGAGTCTGTTTTGATCTTTTACTTAATCTGGTTTTAATTGTATTTATTTGTTTTGTAATATGCCATTCTGTTTGATTGTGTTATCTCTGCCAACGGTTGTACCTCAGAACATGGCTATAAATGGGATGTCTCATCTCAGTAGGGTTACTTTTTCCTGTTAAAAGATTAATACAGTGGCTGCTGCAGTCCTGTGAAACCTCTGGGTCTGGCTCCCAGGCTCCCAGCAGTATTGCGGCTCATTACAAACACCCTGTTTTTAACATCCCAAACCCTTTTCTTCCAAAGACCCCTCTGTAATGAGACTTCGTTACTTAGACAAGAATTAATTAGGCTTCTCTCATTATCACTGTTTTGATCAGTTGTGCTCTAAATGAGTTCTAATTAAAATGCACATTTTAAAATCCTTACTGCTGAATCCTATTCTAACAGCTCCCGTCACTGCGGCGATGCCCTGCTTTTGTGCAGTTTGCATTGTGCCACTTCCACAGAAGTCTAGCACCGATTAGGATAAAAACTTGCAAAAAAAATTTTTTTTTTTGCTTGTTTTCCACATTTTTTTTTTCTCCCAGACTGACTGCCAAACGATTGCTCCTGAGAGTGGGGATTAGAGCTGAGATTCCCAATTCTTCACAAAACTGTTGAGCTGAGTTTCTCGGTACCCTTTATAGTCAGTACCATTACTTGTCCACAGAATGTTTCCAAACACAAGGGAGGAGCCATGTGCTGGCCTTGCTACTATTTAACTGCTGGTTTCTGCTTACCTTGGGTGTTCCAAGTTGCTCTTAATATGTTGTTTAAGTTGGCAGGACTGCATGGTCTGTCCCAGTGATGTCCATCCCACGCTAAGCTGAAGGCAGCTTTGCTGGGATGCCAGCGGACGTACAGCTAGAAGGGGGCGTGTTCTCCTTGCTCTCCTTAATGAAGGGATTAATACGTGAACCAGAAGATGTTAACTGTAAAATATGTTGTACCCGTTAGTGGTTTCCACTATGAAGTGCGAGGCAGAAAAGGAGCAGAAAGGTGCTGATGCTATTTTAAAGATGAGGAAACCTGCATTAGGATGGACACGTCGGGTCTCGGCGGAGTCTGGGAATAACCTTCCCATCGCCTCCGTTCTCGGTCCCTCCAGCTGTGAGGTGTAGTTCCTCCCCGCTCGCTTCTAACACGCACGTACCGCTGTCTCGTACAGCGCTATTTTTCCGTTTGGCTGATAGTCGCAGGGGTTTGAGCAAGCACCCAGAACGTAGCCCCCTAAAGAGGGCACCTTTTCCGTGGAGGCCAAAATGCCACCCTTGAGCCCCAGAAGCTCCCTTCTATGCCAGCACCAGATCACTCCAGATTAATTTAACATTCGCAGACATTACAGTGATTGACAGCAGAGTTGAGTGGAAAATTCCGGTTTAATCCCATTCTGTGTGCCACAGACATGGGCTCAGACAGCTTGACCTACATTTAACCCTGGGCAGCAAGAAACTCTTAGGGGAAAAAGAAAAGAAGTCGTTTTCATCTCAAAGCAGCGCGAATGTTCCAGCTTGTTAGGTGTCCCTGTGCATATGCACACGCCCGTGATTGTGTCAGAACGCTGTGAATATTTCATAAGCTGAGCCAAGTTCGCCCTAGTTGGCTTTACTTGGTGAAGAAGCCGTGCAAGTCAAATATAAAAGCACGAATGTGCTTGCATAGCTGTTCAGCAGGGTTTATGGCAACAGCAAAATGTATAGGAGCTCGTTCTTTCCTGACAATGGGGTTAGGATTGTAAGTGCTATAAAATTTGCCTACAGCCGCAAACTTTATAGCTCTCGGGGAGGGGGGGAGTGGGACAGGAAAGCTGATGAGCTGGTGATTTTCACTGATGTTTTGTCAGGAAAAACCTAACAGGTAAAGCTGGACTGACTGCAAAGTCACTCTGGTTCGTTTTGCCCCCTTCGTCCTGCAGATCAAAGGTGCCGACAGTCACTTGGAAGTTGAACTGTATTTGCCCTGGACAGTCGCTGGTGCGACATTAGGTGCCACTGCTGCTCGGGGAGAGGCGCGTTAAAAGCCATATGGCTGAGCGGTAACTGGATTAGCCCCGCAACACGCAAACCCTCTCGCCTTTTAAAATGATGCTGTATGTGCTGGCCGTAGATAACAAAGTAAGCGTGCTAGCTCCAGCCATGTGCTGGGGGAAACAGACACTTTAGTCCACTGTAAAATTATGCTCCGTCAGGAAAATGGTATCAGGTACGCTAAAATCGCCGTCTGACAGTAACGCAGAAGGAACAAAGTGCCTGTCTGCGGCAAAACTGTAATCGGAGTGCACTGTGCCGCTGCAGTTCAAGCGCTGCTTGTGCACTGGCAGCTTTGCTTTACTACTTTTAAAGCAGATCGGTCACATACAGGTACATACTGTGCAGATATAGGCAGCTCTGCTTAAATACAGAACTACTGCACAACAATCCAAACACGTGAAATACACTGTTAGTGACTAACTTGGAGAACTCCTCATAGAAAATTATAGCCTGCTGTCTTTATTTTCCTGGCTTATCTAATCCAGGATAAAAATGAAACACAGGTATTACGCCAACCAAAGCATTAGCCATCAGTCACCAAGGCTGAGACATTCCCCTTCCCCCACTGAAGTTCTTCCAAAGTGTCTCCTTCCACATTGAAACACGGCTGCCACATCTGGGAGGCAGCTGAATGCCATAGCCATGTGCAAGACACCTACTTTTGGGGGAAAGGTACCCTGAGTCAGCTCCCACGGAGCACCCGGATGAAGGGCAGCGCTGTGGGCGCCAACGTGCTGGTGGGAAGGGCCAGTCGGTGCCGGCCGAGGGCACGTCGCACTGCTCACCACAGAGCCTGTTAAGCGTGAAGGGCAGCTACTGTGTCACTTACTTCTCACCTCTAACTTCTCTCCTGTTCTCACGGCTCTGCATCCTTAGCAGCTCTCTGGTGACTCTTTTGGCATTTATGGGCAAATCCATATGAAATAATAATAAAAAAAGCCTGCAGTTGACTTGCAGCTAATGTATTTAGAGCCTAATGGTGGATCTGCATGTTGTCTCCATCTGCTTTGAGACACCCTTTGGGAAGGTGTGAACGGGCCAGGTAAGCATGGAGCTGGCGAGGAGCCCGTGCTGTCTCTCTGCGCCCACATTATTGTGGGGGGGCTGCCCAGACACCACCCTGAAGTTAGCAGCACTGGATCCATTCTGTTGCTCACCGCCCAGCAGTACAGTTCTGGTTCCCATTAGGTGTAGGATCACAACTGCATTTCAGATGGATTCAATGCAGCATCTCAAGTGGAAATTATGTCCGGTTTATGGCTTTATTCTGATGGCAAGAGAACACAAGATCCTTGATTCAGCAGGCGATTAAAAGGAAGAGGACGATTCTGTAATGAATCAGTCTGCCAACGGAGCTGACTCAAAAACTGCATGTAGCATATTTGAGCAACATGAACTCATGTGTGTCAGGAAGCCATGGCACATGTAATCTGGTACCAAGTACGCTAAACCTGCATTTAGCCCATTGGTGAACCAACATCATTAAAACAGTGTGTGGCAGCAGCCTAACCCTTCAGCTACTCCAGCACGAAGCTGCCTAACACAGCAGTATCGCCACACAGTTCATGAGTTGCTCCGAGGGGATGCTGAAACACAGAGGTTGCAAATGAGATCTTGCCAAGAGCACCCACTGCTTTCTCCCTAAGCCCATCCGTGTGCTGCTTTCTCAGAGAGCTGGGACACAGATGTCCTGGAGTGAGCCTCTATTTTTCCTATGTAGGACAATTCTTTACAGTAATGAACAAGGTTTAGAGAAACGGGGTTCACCTTCAGAGGTGGGCACTGTCACGACCACCATTACCCCCTGTGGCTCCTGGCCAGGGATCTGTGTTCGCTGCTGTGAGGAGCAAGTGCTCTGTGGGCACTCAGAGCTGCCCTGCATCACGAGGATGTCTCTCAGCTGATGTTTGCAAAGCACTGAGCAGCTTTCAGTTACACCAGTTCTGCACAGAAAAAGGAGCAGATTTGCAGACTGCTTTTTTCTTTTTTAAAACAGCACCTTAAAAACCAAAACAAACATAAAATCTTTTCAAAAACAGTGCTGGAGAATTTATCTGAGGTAGGTTCTCCTCCGGTTGCAATTTAGTCTCTTTCTGGCTGCTTGGCCAGGCGCAGAAGCAGTTAGAAATCTTTCTTTAATTATGCCTCTTTATTAAACTTTCTCTATTGTATTATTTTGTTGTCTCTTTCCATTCCTAAGCAGGCCTGTGTATCCTCCTGTGTTCCCTCCTCCCTGATTGTCCAATTAATTCATCAAACTCCAACCCAAACTTAATGCTACATATTACCCTGTGGACTTATGAAATCAAGACATATTCTTTCTACTTAAAAAGATCATCTTCATCAAAATAGCCAGATAATTGCCAGGGGATAATTACGATTCCCTAATTATTATTGTGGCTGATGGTAAGTGATGAACAAGGACAAATGCAGAGCAATGCTCTAAGCTGACTCCCTGGAGAGGACAGTCAGAAAAATGTGTTTTGACTTCAGCTTCAGCCTATCTTGGAGCACCGTTTGGTCTCTGGCCTGTTATTGGGTCACAGCTTTGGCTCCAGCCCTGTTTGGGATGTGAGTGGGGCTCCGGCTCCTATTTGGGCTGCACCTTCAGCTCTGTCACCAACTGCGACTACCTCTGGTCTCTGTTCAGGCCGTTATTTTGACAGGCCCCATTTTTGACCATTGCCTCGGCTCCTGCCATTGCTCTAGATATTCAGCTCTGGCCTCATCTCATAGCTTTGGCTCCAGCCCTGTGTCAGGCTATGACTGCGGTTCTTGCCCCACGATTTTAACTCTGGCCCCTGCTCAGACCGTAGCTTCATCTGTAGCCCAAATCTGGGCTGCAAAGTCATCTTGGCCCCATCTTGGTCTGCAGCTTTTGCTCTGGCCCTAACTCAGGCTCTGGCCCAATGGTGGTCACAACTTTGGCTCTGGCTGCGTATCACACTGTGGTTTCAGCGCTGGCCTTATATTGGGCCACAATTTCAGCTCCAGGCTGCTATCAGGCCATGGCTCCAGCTTTGGCTTCTGAATAGGCTGTGATTTTGGCTCTGGGCACATCTTGGGCTGTGACTTCACGTCTGAACTCTGTGAGCTCTGACCTCCAGGCTGTGAGTGAAGATCTGGAGCCGTTTTGGGCCACTGCAATGGCTCCAGCCCCTTTTTTGGAAGCGATTTCAGCTCTGGGCCCTGTCTTCAGCCACAACTTTGATTCTGGCTCCATCTCAGGAAACGACTGTCGCCAGCCTGATATCGAGCTGTGACTTCAGTTCCTGCCTCATCTTGAGCACTGATTTAGGCTCTGGCCCCATCTGGGGACTAAATTTTTACTCTGATTCCTGTTCTGACCATGACATCTGCTCCAGCCCCATCTCAGACTGCAACTTTGGCTCTGGTGCCTGTTACAGCTCTGATTTCAGTTCATCCGCTATCTGTGCCACCGCTTTGGCTGCAGACCCATCTCAGGCTGTGACTTTGGCTCCAGCTCAGTCTTGGGCCATGATCTCTGCTCTGGCCCTGGACTGGGCTGCCACTTCAGCTCTGTTCCAATTTCAGGTCGCAACTTCACCTCTGGTCCCTTCTTGGATCACAAGTTTGCTTCTGGTCCATGCTCAGGGCATGACTTCAGCTCCACCCTGTGTGGGGCTGTGACTTCAGCTTCTGCCCTGGCTTGGGCTGCTACATGCCTCCAACCCAAATTCAGCTGTGGTCCATGCTCAGGTGGCCAGAAATCAGAGTGCAACTTTGGTACTGGCCTTGCTTGGGAGGCGGCTGCAGCTCTGGCCCCATCTTCATCCACCTCTTGGTCTCTGGTCCGATACTGGGCTGTAACTTTGGCTCTGGCCCTTGCTCAGTCTGTGAGGTCTACTCCATCACTACATCAGGCTGCAGCGCCAGCTCTTGCCTCGTAGCAGGCTGTGACTTTGGCTCTGGCCCCTTATTGGACTGTGATTTGCCTCCAGACCCTTCTCAGGTAGTGACTTCAGCCTGTTCCATGTTTGGGCTGTGACTTCTGCTCCAGCCCCACCTTGAGCCGTGAGCTCAGTGGTGGCTGCATCTGGGCCTCATCTTCAGCTCCTGTCCAATATCAGGCCATGACTCTGGCTCTGGCCCAACACTGGATCATGACTGACCCTGATCCCTGCTCAGGAGGTTATTGAGGCTCCCACACCTATTCAGGTCATGACTTCAGCTCCAGACCACCTTGGGCAGCAGCTCTGGTTCTGGCCCCATTATGAGCTGCAAGTTTGGCTCCAGCTCCATATTAGTCTGTTGGTCTTGCCTCTGGCCCCTGTTTAAGCTGTAACTTTGGCTCCATCCCCTTCTCACACTGCTACTCGGGCTCCAGAGCTATCTCAGGTCACAACTTAGCTCCAACCTAATACTGGGCTGTGATTTGTGTCTCTAGCCCCATCTTGGGTGGTGATTTTGGCTCTGGACTGACCTTGGGATGCGACTTCAGCTCTAGCCCAATTGTGGGACCTGCTTTTGGCTCCAGCCCTGCATGGACTTCCACTTCAGTGCTATCCCAGTTTCAGGTCCAGCCCCCATCTCAAGTTGCAACTTCGGTTTCATGCCCACCTTGGGCTGCTAGTTTGGCTGCAGTCAGGTACTGGGGTGTTACTTTGGCTCCAGGCCTCCTCTTGGGACACCACTGCAGCTCTGGCCATGCCACCTGCTCCTGTGTCCCTTCTGTGCTGCCCTGGGCACCAGTAAGAGACCACCTTGTCCCCAGGCAGCCCCGAGCCTGACACAAATGCCCAGCCTGTGAGCACAGTCCCGCCTCCCCAAGGGGAGGGGGGGTGTGTGTGGATGCTGCCTTCCAGCTGCACAGACCCACACAACGTCTTACTGTCAATAATAACTGCAGGCGTGTTGTGACAAGAACAATGGAAATAGTCACAAGTGAGATACAAGGCTGAAAGGCAACTTCATCCTCTAGTTGAAACTGCAGCGTGGCTGGGTAGGTGCTGGGCACCCAGTGGACTAACATCGCGCGTTCCCTGGGTGGCCCAGGAACTCCCCAGCTGGTCCCCACACTAATGAGACAGTGCACTGATTGCAGATGAGGCTGACCCGAGGCAAGGCCAGCAGAACAACCAAGCATTTGACTAATTGCCACAAAAGCTGTCCAGGTCAGGTTTTCAAAGTCTTGACGCTTTCTCCTCCTGCTGTGGGTAGGTCAATCCACGTAATTGCGTGCTTTCTTAGCTGACATCCTGGGTTGAGGATGCGGCTGTCCCAGAAACTCCTCGAGGCCGTTCATGCTGCAAAACAGCCCAAACAAACAGTCCATTGATGAGACACTTGCCGATGGCCACCACGAGCTGTTTTCTGTAGATGCAGAAATGGTCACACAGGACAGCCTACTGCACGTAGGTAAGACAGGAGACCTGCACTCAGCAGCGGTCGTGATGGATCACATAGGTGCTGGAGCAGTCACAGGCCAGTCTGAAATGAGGACGAGCGAGAGGAGGCAGGGGCACCAAAACAGCGTGCTTGTGTAACAAAGTTCTAACGTATCTGGGGACTACCGATCCACACTAGGACACCAGGGTGTCCCTGTGCAACCCCTGCCCCATGCAAAGAAGAGACGAGCCCTGTGAGCTGCACCAAGAGGTTTCTACATCTGGCCCGACGGAGAGGATGACCATGCAGTAGGGCTGGGGCAGATGCTGGGCTTTGCAGGGGGCTGCAGGACACAGCAACACTGCCCATAACATCGAAGACCAGAGCAAATGCAAACATGAGAAGAACGTGTGCATGAGGACAGTAAGGAAAGGTACACCGAAACAGAGAAAGGAAGAAAAGCATCCACTCCAAGCTGACAGTAGTGCTCATCTCAGCAGCGTAAGAATTCACAGAATTATCTTTTAATAATATTTATCAGAAACATGGCACTTTACATCTTCAGGGCACTGAATATACAATGATTATTCCTCACAACATTCCTGTGAGGCAGGTATTAGACTGCAGTTACTATTTGATGTGTGGACACAGGCAGAGAAGTACATAATCGATCCCGCACAATTAAGTTAATGAAGTTCAACTCGCTGAAACACGGAGTGGCCCTCAGTGACTTGACTGAAAACACTGGAGTGGGGCAGAGCTGAAGCATCAGCTACGTTCTTTTGCTCCAGCCAGTCACAATGCTCAGGGTCCAACTCTGTTGCTTCCCCACGTCTCCCTGAAAAAACCACACCTTTGTTAAACAAGAGACATATGCAGAGAGCTGCTACAGTGAGGTCTGTAACACACCTAGAAAGAACACTTCAGTTTAGCCTATGTTTGAATATAAAACCACAAGAGAAGTTTGCCTGTCCAGCCAAATAGACCACTTTCAACTTCAGTCCTTTATGACATCTGAGACAGCCATAGCTGAAGGCTGAAATGCTAAGTATTTGCTTGACCTAAGAAAATCTAGGGGGGAAAAAAAGTTTGGTAGACTGTGACCATGGTCTCTGAAATGACGCTTATTTTAGTGAAATTGTTCTACTGAAGTCTGAGGGATTCCTGAATAGGAGGAGGAACTTTTGGGTTTAACTCTAACTTTGCATGTATTTAAAAAGCCCCTTAGTATACCCATTTCTCAAGTAAACTTCTTGTTCAGATTTTTTTTTTGTTCTACGAATGAAATAGAGTTTTGTAAACTTTAACATACTTAAAAAATCCTAGTTTTTCATATACAATTGATTAATTTCATTTAGCATCTTTCTACTGTAAATCAACTTTAGGAAACAAAGTGTACATGACAGTATGGATACTGTGATGAACCCATCTTCCTACAGCTTTCAGAAAAGATACACTGTCCAAGAAAGATTCATAGTCTCAGCTTGTAAACTATCACAGCTCAGCTGAAGTCAACACAGCCACTGTAATTAATTCAGACCGAGTCGCTAATCCGTCGATTCCTTCATGTGCAGTATCAGGGATAACGGTCTGTCTCCAAGTTGGGAGACGATCGTGATTAGAGAGGCCTGGGTCCACATACTCCAAAAACCAAAATATGTTGCCTTTCCCAGTAGAGAATTCTTCATTCTCATTTAATGGAAGATTCAGTCTAATGGAATAACGGCCGTGCACTGCGATGGAAGAAGAATAAAGTAGTAGCTTTTGGAAGAAACCATCTTCATTTTGGGGGGAGGGTAAAAAAAAAAAAAGGGGAATGGGAACTGCTAACACTATTACCACTGGACACGTGAACTTCTAATCTGAGATTTGCTTTTCTTTCTGCAAATTGAAATTTTGTCACAACTTCTCCCCTAAGGTACTTCAACATTGGTGAATATACAGAATTTTTAATCCACAGAGCAATTGTAGTCTCCAGACAAGGGGCAGAGGGAGAGAAGAAAACAAAAAAAAGGGAAAAAAATAAAAAGAAAGCTCAGAAGTGCACTTCGTATATCCTGCCTCACAGGGTTAAAGTGCTGTTTGATATATCCCAACATTAAGTATCTCTCCTAGTCCTTTATTTTTTTAAATGAAACTTTATCTTTGGTTTCTTGTATCTTCTCTGTAATTTTATCTTTTGTCTCCTCCATCTTCTCAGTAATTTTATCCTTTGTTTCCTCCATCTTCTCGGTGATTTTATCCTTTGTTTCCTCCATCCTATCTTGTAGATATTCCTTTACAGGTGGTGGTGTGGACATGTAGCCGTTCTTCCGTAGATATTTAACGGTGATGGACGTTCCTCCCAAAGTCACAGTGTATCTGGCAGGAGTTGCAATCTTAAAGAAACCAACACACCACATCAATAAAACAGGATGATATTATCTAGCAAAAGGTATTTTTAATATTGAGGGTTTATTTTGGCCAGTGTCAGCTACTAAAAGGATCTTCTATTTATAAGAAAGTGAGCCAATTTACAGTATGCCCCCCAGAAATGCATACCTTTTACTTAAAGTATCCTTTTGACCACACCAGCATAGGCATTAGTCTTTCCTTAAAAAAACCAAACACCCCACACTCCCTGTGGGGCTTGTTGGACAAGCATTAGGCACCTCAGAATGCAATTCAGGGCAGACAGTTTGAACACTGGGCCCTATAAGCAAAGACGAAATACTGACAAGATACCCTTTAAATTCTAAGATTCACAAGAGTATAGGCATCTTTCGGTCCAAAACTAGGACCTGCGCATAAAAAACCTAGAGCTAAGAAGAGACCATAAGAGGTCAGCTAATCCAAGACACAACAAACCAGGCTTTTTGTTCTACGTAGACTAACTTATTCTTTCAGAACTTCAGAGATAAAGCCTGCACATCTTCCCTTTGTAACCTATTCGAGTGCTTCCACATCTTGATTTCTTCCGACACTGCCAGATCTCCCAGCTCTAATAAAATCTTTAACAACATTTATTGGTCTCTCTTAAGCACAGGAATAATTGACATGCATGACGCTTTCACTTTTGTTCAGGAAAGCAACCCCTTTAAGCACATCACATTTGGAAATGCAACAGATGAGCGACATTTGAAGCAAACACAGTACTTCGGTTTTGCATGGTCTGACACGTTTCAAGTTTCCCAAACACAGACCGTGCACATGTAAAGCGATAAAGATACGCAAAACTGAATGTAAGTAGTTGATACAAATGGACAATGGAAGTATTGACAAGATGGAGAGCTAAGGGAGGGAGGCAAACTAGCGAATCCTCTAGGTAAAAATAACTGTACTTTTATCTGGAAATCATGAGCTGTTTAGACTTTACCTCTTTATCTCTCTTAATTATGTCGGGGATCCAGAGGAATAAGTTAATTGTAATTAAATCTCTGAGGGCAGAGAACAGCTCTGCAGCAACCGAAAGTTATTTTAGAAATACATACAGACTCCTTACAGGAGCACAGAGCCCTTGTCAACTTGCACGTGACTATTTTTACTACAAAAATGTATGCTCAAGTATGTGTAACTATCAAAGAGAGAAACCAGCATTAATTCTTTCTGCTGCGAACAAATAAACCCTGTTTAGTTCACCAGGCAACATTTAGAGCTTATTTGCAAACCCTAATTATACTTACTTTATACAATGCATACGCAGTTAGTGCATTTCCACTCTGGGAATTTTTCAGGATGCTTACTATGCTCTCTGGTAAGCCAATCAGCTCTAGGAATGGGACAACATTCACTCCTCTACAAAAGAGAAAAACATTGACAGCCTGAATTGGAATTTGAAACCTGAGCAGTGATTGACAGTACCATTTCCATTCTTTAACTCTACAAACTTTGTAATTTGATAGCAAAGTATTTTTTCATTTCAGCCGCTCAATATACTTACAGGCTTTATTTATAAATGGGTCACCTCACGCTGGAATGCTGAAAAGAACACTAATTTGCTATATGTACAGAAATGTATTATCTCTGTTGGGCTGAGCAGCTGCTAACTTACCTGTGTCCCAGGTTACAATGTTTGGAGGTAAGTGGATATAATGGTGGTAAGATAACTACTCAGGCTGCAGTTGGGCAGGTTCAATTTGGGTTCCGTTTAGCCTAAAATGACACTTCTTTTTTCTTTTTAAAATTTCAGACTCATCTGCAGCATGCCCAGAAGCACAGAATCCACACTTCAGTGTTCCCCAGTCATTTTTAAATATATCAAACAATAGGAATGTGGCAAAATATAAGGAAGCGACGTGTTATATGGACAAGACTTCAGGGGTTTTGCGCCCAGCTCTTCTACCTTGTCAACAAGGTGGCAAGGTAGGTGGAAGGAGCTCCTGTCACAATTTCTTGCTATTTGAAAACCAGGGAGTCCAACATCAGCACCAAAGAAAAACAAAGACAGCAGTTATAGAAGACCTGACTTTCTGGTATTTACAGATGTATCATTATCCATTTCTACCTAATATTTTAAGCATTCTTCTGCGCATGCGATCCCTTCGGCACGCGGAACAATAACAGGCAGTAATATATTAACAGTTACCAGAACCTACAATCTGAAGGCCTATGCCCAGAGTAGAAAATGGAGACCTAGCAAGATCTGAAAGACAGCATTTGCTGCAGTATTTAATAAACCATCACTGTTTAGTCTAAGATCACGAGCAGTCATTCCTGAAAGTTATTTTTCCACTTCAACAGGGTGCTGCTCCTGTTGCGTGACAAACTGACGCTTTGTTACAATTAGTTTCCAGTTAAATATTTCAGTTGTTTTCATCCATCAAATACCTATTTCAGCAGCTAACTTAAGTCTTTCAAGAAAAGTAATCTCCACTCAATATGAAATGCCTGGATGTAAGCATCAACTTGAATTCATCCAAAGCAAAATATTTTTATAGCTTAAGACCGTTATTCCTCTGATATGAGCTAAATTTAGAACGACATTTGGATCTACAGCCCCTAGAAAGGGCAATTATGCCAGCTGGTTAGAGTAACTAAAACAAACACGTGTGCGGTAAGGCATTCTGATGTGAGAGCTCCATCCTTGCCACCACGAACTGTCATTGTTTCATGCTTTCTATTATTAAATATACAACACTAGCAATCCAGAGATAAACATTTACTCATATTTTGCAAACTATCTGCAGACAGATAAAGCCTTCCATCTGAACTAGCAGCTCACAGATGATACAGTAGGGTTTTTTCCTAATAAATGCCATTTTCCAAAACAGTATCTGGCACATGCAATAGCTGAAAGAAACTAAAATTAGAATACATGATCTATTTTTTTTTTTTAGCCACACAAATATTTAATTTCCAATTCAAACATCTGGCCTACAGTAGCAACTTTTTCAGTGGAAGGCAAGAAAGACAGGCAACAGAAATAAAGAAGGAAAAGCTCAGAGTGAGACGAGTGACATGAAAGTCTAACCATGAGGGAGAACTGGGGATGAAGGAGGGAGAGAAGTGGTGAAATACCCCTCAAGCCCAACAGCAAAAAAAAGCAGAGGTCTATAAAGAACTTGCCTAGCAATTCACAATCAGGATTCCAAATCCCTATCTATTTGTGAAAGGTTACTAATCATTTCAGTGCTGTTTACACCCATGCATATTTTTGTGGAGATGAACATTCCTTAAAATACTAGCAACATATCTGATACAGAGCAATAACTGCATAACAACAGTAGATTGTGACACTCATGAATCGAAATTAATTTCGATATTAACCTTCAGGTTAAAATGTAGCCTCATTTCCCCATTACATACAGAGGCACTTTTTAACACGTAATAATAATAATTTATAATATGTCCTTTCACCTGTGAAAGTCAGTCTCAATTCAACACCAGCATTGGACACTGCAACATAATATCAACTTACTTCATGGCTGCATAGTAAAAGGATCCAAACCATACAGTGGAAGTCAGAAGATGCACTGGAATCATGACTTTTCCATACTGTTTAAAAGTTTTTTTGAATCTCTGAACGAGACTAATTGATTTGTCTTGTAATGGATCAGGATCTGAAGAATCTGACTCTACAGGGCTCTGCTTGGGTGTGTCAGTGGCCAAAGCCAAGGGATTTCTCTCTTCTGGTACTTTGTGGGGAGTGTCTGCTGGCTGTGGTGAAGAAGCACTTTTCTTTGAGGCAAAGTGTGCTGCACCTGCATGAAAACATCGTTTCGGAGGGTCCAGCGTGAGAATCACTTTGCATCCAGCCTTAGACAACACGGATTGTCCTTTTAAGCACTGAAAGGTACTAGTGCGAGGAAAAACCAAACATGTCCCATGCGCCAGCTGAGATGCTGCATGTAACAGACTCCGCTGCATTTTGCTGAAGTGTGGCTGAGGTTTCTACATAGAGGAAACGAGAAGAGAGTAAACAAATTACATTTCAATAATCTCATTTCTAATTGCTCCAATGCCAACTGAAATTCTCAAATTTTAAATGGCTTTCTATTCTTCTGCTTTAAAATATTTTCCCTATCTCACTTTGCAGACAGTGTTACCTTCTAGAATTAAGCAAATCATTTTAGATCTCACTTCTTTAGCATTCTGAACTAAAACTGCCCTGTCGGTTAACACGCTATGCTCCTCACCAGTCTACTCTCTAAAAACACTTTTAGATATTTAGCGCTAACTACTGCTTTTATCTGCATAATCTGTCACAGTTACAGAAAAGCTATCCTTGAATCTTCACTTCTAGCAGCAACGGATGGTTTGAGTGATACTTCCAGCCTACATAACCGTACTATGAACTCACTCAAGTGCAATGAAATTAATTTTTGCTGTCAATGACTTCATAATTTTGGTATAATTTTTCATGTTCTATACTATTTCCAGCTAAAAGTCCATCCATACAGTAAAAAAAACCCCACAACAATTAATAATCAATCTATAATCAATAACCTTAATAAAAATAAATCTGACCACAACAGCCTGCCAGTGTACATGTTAGGAAAGGGGACAGTACTGTTGAATGTCATGTATTAACAGGGACCAAACTGACCTGCAGTTTCCTAAATATTACAATGCAACAAAGAATATTTTAAAACTGGATAACCCAGTTAACTTACAATTTTGAATACTTAACAGTTAATCCTGGAAGTTCGAAAGAGCCACCGAGAGATTCCCCACAAAAGACAGGAATTTTGTTTGGCAGCTATAGACATCCAGAAGTCATTTTCCACCCCTCAAAAATGCACGCTTCGAACTTCTCTCCTTTCCTTTACACAATGACTCCAAGTTACAGAACTCATATTCCTTCCCTCCAAAAAAGTACCACTAATTGATTTTATGTAACAAATGCCAGTTAAGTCAGTTATATTACAACTTTTCAATCTTTCTGATGCTTTTACATTTTTAATTATGACAACAATTCTTGATCCACGTGGGAAATCATTCCAGTTTAAGTGAAACTCCACTGTTGTCTTAATGTCTGCTTCCCCTTCACCTATAGACTTAGGTGTATTTCAGTCAGGTGTTTTGATAGTGAATTTGCTGAAAATGATCAAGAATTCCTAACATAAGCAGATTTTTTTTAGACAATGAAGCCATACATACCCTTTATTACTTTCCAGACACTCAACAAGAAGAATATGATAAGGTTTGTATCTTCAAAATGTTACAACTCTGCCACTACTTCCCCACCTTTCAAATACATGTCTTGAACATACTGATGACTCTGCTAAAGTAGAAAAAAAAACACATTTAGAGAAATAGCAACAGGAGCAAACTGGTATTATGAAGATTTTTGGTCAGCCGGAAACCCTGTTTACTGAAGTTACTGGTATAAATTCCCCTTTGGATACTGACATGCTAATTTTTCTGTGTAACTCCAAAGTTCCTCAACTGTGAGCTACTACTACCTTCCAAGAGGAAGTTTAATAACTCAAATGCATCTGTTGGAACATTCCTGCCTCTATGTTTTTGAGATATTTTAATGTTATTGTTGTGCTTGAATCAATTGCAATTACTAGAATTACAATAGATTGGAGGAATGGTTTCAAACTCCCTGGTAACTTCTGCCTTAGATATGAACCACAGACACCCCCTTTTGTTGAACTCATACTAACAGGGGCGGGATTCCATCAACAAGGGAAAAAGGAACTCTTGGCTCTATGTAAGCAAGCAGTTACCCAGTCCCATCGAGTTACGAACTCGGTGGGAGCCAAGAAGTACTGCTGCTTATAGAGCAGTAAATCAGCTACAGGTACTGCCTCTCAACCAGTCAGCCTTGTGTAAGAATTCACTGAAGTAGCAACTGCTTGTGGTATCTCTGGTTTTACAAGAAGCCAAGATTCTTGCTGACTACTTAGATCCAAAAGCAATAGCTTCTACAAACAAAAATTAGTGAAAACACTCAGCAAAACTCAAGTGTTAAGATGACACTCTGTCATATCCCAACTACCTTACAGACCTACAGAAATTGTTACAACAAACAGGAAGAAGGCAACTACACCACTTGCTAGTGCCACTTGCGGTCCTTTAGAGGGATAACACTCTCCACAGAGGACTGTTTTCCCCTCTCGGTACACAACACTGAGCATCTGCCCTAAGGCAATTTTCACAACACCCAACCACCAGACTCAAAGGACACCTATCTGTCTACCGGAATCTGGGAGCTCTTGAGTCAGACTTCCATCATTCATCTATTTTCAGTGGATGGTATCCTACTGAAAAATACCTGCTGCAAACAAGCTTTGAAAATTGTCACCATGCAGCATGGGGGAAACCATGCTCAACACTCTGATTTTGGTTCGTTAATGTTATTAACAGGATTCCACATTCCAGCAACCTTGGAAGGAGATGATTCTTCCGTACAGAAGCAAGAAGAAACTGAATAAGTATTTCTGAATTTTCCCATTATATACAGCATATCTCTAATAGCTTTTCTCAGAACGGTGTTTCTGGGTTTTGCTGTCCAGCACCTACCGATGGCACCAAAGTAACACGGTACCACACCTCTGATACACTGCAGCAGCTGCAGAACATCAGGGTATGAAACAGCTTTCGGGGGTGAGGTGATTCCTCCTTAACGTGAGGAAGTGATGGGGTCACTACTGTGTCTTCAATACTCATCAGTCAGTAGCTAATATAGTTGTGGTTGGTAAAGGAGTTTCAAGGCCTCTGCTCACAGAGCTAAGTGTACTATATAAGACTTAATAGAATGTCACTGATGGCTTTAAAGCAGGGCCACTGACAAGACTTGACATGCTATTCTTTTGTTCCTGTATCCTCAGATGGACTTGGAACTCATTAACTAAAGGGTTTTTCCTCCATGACGCAAGACCTGTCTGGTCAAAGGGAAGGTTCTCTAACGATCTAGGGTAGATCCTGAAAAAGTCCTGAACCTTGCATGCACAGACAAATAGTACGGTTCTAGCTAATGCTCTGTCAAACAGCTTACTTTTTGCTTCACCATTTTAAAAAAGCTTTTTGTTAGATACTCGATGTATAAGAAAAGGCTTAGGCATGATAGTGCTTTTGTTTGAGAATAAAAGGAAACAGGTTTTTCAAAACAAGGTTGGAATTTTCCTGACAATCCTACTATATTTTATAGGTGGGTGCTTTATTTTACTTATCTAACCAAGCAAAGGAGAGACCTGAAGTGTCAGTAAGCTGAAGATGTCACTACTATCCAGCAGCACTACAAGACTAAGGGAGGGAAGTATTATATTTATAATGGCTGTAGCAGGATGTGGGAAAGGCAAATGAATAAAATAACAGATTAATACGGCATATGCTTTGTAAGTGATTTTAAAGAAATTAGTATAGTTAAAAAAGGGTGATGAGTGCAGCTGCTCAATTGTATGGTTTTAAATACTTGGCTCAGCATGGCAAACAAATCTTAAACAGGACAGACAACTCAAAGTGCACAATAAATGCAGCTGGAAGTCCAGAGAAATATGAAACTGTAGTTGTTTCATCCTTCTAAAACATGAGATTAATACAGAGAACATCTGTCCTTTAAGATGCGATTAGTGCAAGGAAGTTCCTAGCACCCTGTGCACTCCTCAGGCAGCAGGAGAAAGTGTGTCAGCTATAAAAGTTACACAACTGACCTTGTAACTTCAGGTAGTTAAAACCCCTCAGATTCTAAGGAAGCCAGGACAGTAACCTGAGTGTTACCCACAGTTACACCTAATGATGTTTCAAAAGTTGTTTCTTCATTTTAGTGTATTTCATTTTTTCATGCCGTTGCATGATGAGGCAAAGGCACAGAAAAGGTCAGAAGCTAGAACCTTCAAATACCAAGGTGGAAAAGCAGCTCATCTGCGGCATAAGAATGTGTGGGGCGGTAGTGGCAGAAGGTGTTTTAAAGGACCTTAGACTTCTACATTAGCTTTCCCTTTAAAATGCCACAAGGAGAAAAAAAAAAAAAAAAATCACATGTGGTCAGTGACTGCATGCTAGCAGGACAAGCTGCAAAATGACATACAAACACTTCTGGGATAAGGTCTCCTTGTCAGTGCTGTCATGGTCTGGCTGACTATTTAGTAGTATCTCCAGCTGGCTGTAAACTGAGCTGAAGAGATTTTGTCTGTTCGGGATTCTTGGACATCCATTTAGTAGTTCTTGAAGGCACGCCTGTCTCATGGCAAGCTATTAACAAGCCCTCTGACATAAAGGAGTGCTCTAGTGGTCTCTCGAGTTAAAGTATAGACCAGCTTCTTTCTCTGAGCACCAGAGGGTTTGTTTAGGACACTTTGGTACTTCTGCTGTAATTTAGGTCAGCTTTTGGCATGAAACGGATGTACTGCAGGAGTCTCTTGCATTTGCTCTGCTACATCTTTGACTTCCAGTGATTATTTTGTTCCCAAGGACAACAAAAGTTCAGGGATCTTTTAATATCAGATTTGGAGTGTGTGACTACCACAAATGCATGGGTTAGGACGCATATTATACATTTTAAGCAAGAAAAAAACCCCAATCAACATATAATTGGAAAAAACAGAACTAACAAGCCAGAGTGATATAGGTAAAGCAAAGGCAGCTGTGGATTGCTGATGTTGGAAGAAGAAATCATGCCAGAGATGCTGCCAGATGAAGCTTTTTCATCAGGATAATTTGTAGGAAAGCAGTTACCCTGTTACGATTAACACTTTTTGAGCTACCAGGGAAATTAAAATATGAGAACGGGGGTAGATATAAGATGGCAAAAACCTTAGTCAAGTTATTTTGTAAAAGAGGTCAGAAAGCATCTGAGGGAATTGAGGGTATAGTATATGTAGATTACACTTGTTTATTTTCTCAGTTCCGCCACAAACACTCTGGACACAGTATGTAAATATGGATGAATTGAAAGCATTTTTTTTACTTGGTGCTGTTACTGTTTAAAAAAAGAACATTAATTACACCACAGGAGAGCTCCCCATGAAAATCCATGAGCTTTTTCCACTCCCAAGACATCTTTCTATGAACCCAAAGAATTAATTTACACTCTTGTAATTTTTAATGTAAAATCAAGCAAACTTTCATGGTCGTGTGCTGTATATAAAGAAGAATTTTGAAAGGACACAAACCAAGTTTTGGGAAATCCTTTCCAACTCACCTTTCAGATTGCATAAAAAGTAAACATACAGAGATCTCATCCAAACAGCTCAGTTTAATACTCTCTGCCCCCGTATTGCCTAAATTGTTACTAAATATAACTTAAAAAATATTAAGAATTGTTTTCAGATTTAAATTGTTCCTTTCAAGAACTTATTGACAGTATATATATATATAAAAAAATTGCCTAGCTAATAAACCAAAACAACAAAACCACAACTGAACAGAAAACATGTGGATGAGTTGCCTAAAAAGCTGGGAACACATTTCAAAATCATTGTAATAACACTGCAGTACACGCAAACCATCCCTGTTTTTCCTAAACTCAGTGTAAAAATTTAATTATAAACCTGTTAGTAACTGCTATGGTTCAGCACAGCATGCATTCACTATACATGGACAGGAAAATGGCGGTGTATAGGGACTTTTTATGCTTTGTCTGAGTACTTGAATAAGTATTTAGAATTTGTATTTCAATCTTTACTGCTTTTGCAGTGTCCCTGATACAATCAGTTATTCTCGCTAAACTAAAAAGTTGGTTATAATTTGAAGTTTTGGCATCACTAGCTGTCTGATCCTGTCTACCATTCAGAGCTGTCTAATGAGATATAACACCACATTTTAGATTGAAGGGAGCAAGTCATGGTGAAATGTATTAAAATCTTGGCAAAACCCCATCATGTTAAAAGAAATGAAAGAGTAAACTCTTATACACAAATTACCTGAAAACATTAGCTCCATCCACACCTCCATCGTGTAAAATCTCTAGAATATCTTCACTTAGCAAATGCTATGCTATAATTTTTAAATTGAACATATTATTACAGTTCAATACTGATGTAAGTGTAGACAAGCCAACAGTTTTTTACCCTTATTTTATCTAAACTACTCTCGTTCTTGCTAAAACAAACTTTGTGAAGTCAAGAAAGTAGAATAAAACCTCACAAGGTCCTTACACACAGTAGTGTTCACTACTACAATCTCACGTATTAAAAAGCACACCAAAAAGTAGCTTTAGGAAGACTAAAACGTCTTCTAGACATTTATAAAGTCTGAACATTGGATTCAGGAAGGAAATAAAGCAGGAGAACCTAACACAATGCCTGTGTGTTGAGTTACACGTACGGATTGCTACACAGGAGGCTTAACAGATAATCTGCATCCAGACAACACGACAGTGCTATCCTTATTTTCCTCTATGTTGGATGGTACTAGACCTTAAGCTTGCACGCAGCTAAGCATGATATGGAATTATGAATGTTCTCTCGAATTCTTCTGTAAGAAAGTATCACAATCATTTGTAGTCCTTTCTGCTCTTCAGACTATGTTTTAGTAACTGGTGCTTCTGCATCTTTTAATTCCGTTTTCCTGCTTTGCAGTGCTGCACAGCTATGCTGGCATCCTTCATCCAGAAGTTTCCTTCTGCCCTCTACTGAACTTTCACATAATTACACCTCTTACACTAACACACTTCCAACAAATATAAATTTGCTGGATCATGTTCTAAGTTGTTTCCAGAGCCCCCCAAAATAACAGGCACGTGTCAATGGGCGGGGAAACCCCCTGCCTTTTAAAGTGTTACCTGATTTGATTTTTAGCCATTTGTCACTACAGACACATCTGCAATAAGCAAGTTAGAAAAGTTATGCTTTTAGAGGTTAACTAAGCTTAAAAATAGGCATACACATCTATGCTAAAAAGGTAAAAAAGCTCTCTGTTAGTTTAAAGCAGGGAGTGTACTTGCCTCCTTATTATTTTGCCCTTCTGCACATTACCTTTCACTTTGCTGCTGATCAAAACAAGACCTAATTCTGTCTCCTTTCTGTTCCACTCTTACAACTTTCCCAAGCACCCCAATAGCCTCTCTCAACCTCGTATCCCCCAGTGTATCATCAGTTCATTCTCCCCAAAACACCTGTGTTTTTCTGTCGGTGGGGCCATTAACATGGAGGGGGATGCGTGTGGCGGGAAGTTTTGCAAAGCTTTGGAAAGCTTCTATTAAATAACTAAAAGGGGACGCAAAAGGTAATTCCCATAGGCATGCCTCACGTCAGCAGTATCCTGCATATGGCATTGCAGGATATGTGCAATGGGTTTACTCCGAAGAAAACCCACAACTGAACTGGTGGGGTTAGATGCTAAAACACAAATACAGAGACCAGCTTTCTACACTGAAACATCGTTTGAGAATCTTAGGATCTCTCCTCTCGACAGTTCATTGACCTCTGAATTGTCAGATGCCTTGCCTCATTCAACTTTCACTGACTATTTTGAGTTCTGACTGCATCTTAACACACGCTGGAAAGCGTTAGAAACATTATTATTAGTTCTACGTTCAGGGTTCAGATATTTCTTTTACGAAGTTCTGCTACCTCTCTTTAGAGTTCAGAGCTGCTGTGCTCTTTTCACTAACAGAGCCTTCAGTAAGAGTCAAAATGTTACAGACAACTGAACTCCAGCTTGCTTCAGGCTTCCTGCTATTCCTAACTTGGATTCAAGTAGCCAAGCTTATTTCTTAATTCATAATCTTTCTGGTCACTCTGGATTTAGCTGACTCAGAAAATTTACATGATGATATGTAATTTAAACAGCTCTTGAAGTTATAATCAAATATTTATTGCTGAAAGGTCTAATGAAACAACTGGAGACACAAGGCAGATACTGTGACTTCCACTAAAACAAATGGCACTAACCCAAACAAAGCTCAGCCTTTTTAACCAGATCATAGAATAAGAGCTTAGGTATTCAAACACTTTTTCTTGACTAATTATAAAAGACATTTAATAGGAATATGCTTATACTTAGATCTTACTAACTCAACTTTGTATAGCCTTCTGCCTCATCTTGCATTGTGGCTACCAAAACTGTCTTTTCTAGCCTTGATAAAATGCTATTTTTGCCACCTTGGACCTTCACAGGTCTTGTCTTGTTGTTCCATGACCCTTCCCTCCATAACACAACCACGACCAACAGTATCAACTGCAATAAAAGCTATTATCCAATATAGTTTGCATTGAAGATATTTCAAAACACCTAAAATAACAACCCCTCCAAGTCCTTTACCCAAATTCACCCAAAGTGCTTCTAAGACTTTCAAAAAAAAAAAAAAGGTCAAAGAAAAACTCTGAAGCTTTACAATTAGAAACAAAGTAGGAAAAAAAATGTAATAAAACCCCAAACTTGGGGAAAAAAACCCCAGACACTAAAACTCACAAAAAAAAACCAAACCAAAAAGCCACCCCCCCGCTTCAATAATAACAGAATTCACAGTGAAAGCATTAGTTTCAAGATTTTTTTCTTTTATTGTCTCACTACATTCATCTCACATTTTCAAACACTGAAAAGCTGTCATGTTTCCCAGCAAAAAATACAGAACGTTCATCTTTCAGCAGAATTACTGTTGGCAGACGTTCGCTTCCAGTATAAATCTTTTCTAAATATTCAAAGCAAGTGTTGAATCCTCTGCTATGAATTCAAACTTGTCCATATGGGGAAATATGTGCAGTATCAATCAGAATATCTTGAAAAATTATGTGTGAAGAGGCTGATCATAACATTTACAGAACACACACATACTCAAAACCACACTCCTCACCTAATTTTTAGTAAATGCTGTTTCCAACATCTCTACAAACGAATGCGATCTTTTCTTATGAAAGAAGTATTATTTGTAGTAAGATCTTGACACCTGAGTGGATAAATTTTCTTGCCTACCATTCAGTTTAATGCCTCTTTTGCCTTAACGGCATCTTTTGCATAGAAGACACGATTACTGATGTTGCCAGCCATACAACAAACACAATGGCACCATCTACAAGCATCTGAAAGAGCATCAGACTCACAGAGCTGTGTCTTTGCATGAGAAGGAACTCTGACGGGACTTCAAGTAATAGGACCCTAATAAAGCTCCCGCTCACAGTCTGAAATAGCAGATTTACTACATTTCAACATTCAGATTGAGAAAGTACACTGCATTCCATGAGATACGATCGCCAAGGCTTGTGTTTCAGCACAGAAACATCCCTCCATCAGTCTATCCTATGGCCTGAGATAACAGGAAGCAAAAGATGGCATCTAATTTTAACATCAGCAAAATCAGCTTTTAAATCCACAAAATGTTATGAGCAAATAGTTAACTGACTAGAACGCTCTGGGGCTAAGCACTACCATTACAGTTAAAAAGACAAGTGCTTTCACGCTCTACTCAGCTCTTCCATCAGCCACTTTTGGAAGAGACTTATGGAACTGCTGTAAAGCCACTCACAAGTTTTTATTTAGATCCAACAAAATCTATCCACCTGAAAAAACTACAGCTGTGTTTTATAATTTGTTCTTGAGCACCTAACTGTATTAATCCCTGTGTCCTTCCCTCATCCCACTCTGCAAGGACAGACTACACAAGTTCTAGAGAGCTGCAGAGGATCATCTGCTACAACGCTCTACAAAGCCCCACTCACAGCCACACGATTTCTCGTTTTGTTTATACAAGAACTGTTACACGAGGTCAAGGTCAGTTTTTGGCCAAGATCAAATAGCAGATCCACGGAATTAATATTTACAGCCCAGCAAAGTGGCACTGTCATTTTCTGGTGTGCACAGACTAAGACCTAGTTTTACCGTTCAGATGTCTTTGTTGAGAAGCAGCAGTATCGTTATATATCATAACAAATCTATTAATAAATAATCTATAATATATAAATAACAAACAAATCATAACAAAACCCCTCATTTTTTGAGGAGCTATACAGCGGGTATATGTGGGGATTACGTGGGGAGAACTGAGTGATGGGAACCACTGGGGTTTTATGTGGGGCAGAAAGGATAGGAGCTGTTCAGAAGAAACACCAGGTTCATGAGAAAACAGATTATTACCATTTGTGCTGCAGAGGCATCTAGACATCAATCAGGGTAAAGTCCTGTTGTATAATCCCAGTGTCTCAAAAGAGAAATGACTTTTGTCCTTAACTGCGTGCTTACTAACGTAGACAAAAGGTGGGAGGACTGACATAATTGGACATATCCATCTGGCCTACTAATGCCTGGTTAAACCATAACTTTCTTGACAGTTTGAAGCCGTATATTCTTGACTTGGACATTAACAAAGTATGCTGGATTTAACAGAACTATATTGGTATCTTCATGGTCAACTGAATCTAGGAAAGTATCCTCACAACAGATAATAAGGATGTTTTTAACTGAATAATAACTTTCTACTCTTACTGCAATTTTATTGTAAGGACAGGGACACGAAGAATAATCTGTGGTTTTTAGAGAAGGTATCTGATCCAAGAGTTAAAAATTAAGAAAAATGCTGTAACTTGAGCAGCATTTTTGTTGTCACCATACCACACAATCCATTTGTCTCAAGTCAATCTACTGGAGGCACTTTACAATCATTAAGAATCCCTGATCCTGAGGTTTACCCTTGATCTAAAGTGATGGAAAAAGGTCGTTACTATCAGAATATCAAGATAAAATGCTCATCATCTATTATGAGGATATGTTACTGTCCAGGAAGGCTTCACTCATGTTCTGGGCCCAGGCCTCGTTTCTTCTAGTGGTTTTTATTCCATTCTTAATCCTGAAATATTGCTGACCGATGTTTAATTGCTTCAGCATCTAATTTTTAATTAAGTTCAACTTCAACCATCTGGCTTCACACTGTATCAACATCAACAAGAATCATGTTGGATCTTCTTCCCAAATCTGCAAACCTACTGATTGCAAGGACTGTTACGGGTTCAACTAGCAGTTTTACATTTTAAAAATCAGTACCCTTTCTGCTTTCATCATTGAATTTGTTGTGGCCTTATCTTCCAGGCCAGTCAGAACTCCCTACGGATCCAGAAATGGATCAAGATGCAAACTGAGGGCTGTTACCTGGGATAAAGAGACCTCAAGAACTCCATGTCTTGCAAAAAAAAGACTTCAGTTTGTCAGTTTTACCTATAAGCATACACACAGAGGTAGGTCAGTTTATCTGGGGAAAGAATGACATGGATCCTTTCAAAAACCCAAACCAGATCAAGCCTCTTCTTATGAGCTGCTACAGCCTGTGAGTGAAGTAGATCTGTAGACAGGCTAGACAAATCTTTAACTTCCTACATTCCTTACATACTCTTTAACAGTCTGAATTTGCCTACTCAGATTTTGCTATTTGCAACCCACCTGATATCCACCTACCCAAAACACCAAATGATTTCCACCCCTCCTCCCACCCCCCCCCCATGGAAATACTTCTCAAGCAGCAAGTGCAATTCAATAAAGCTGCCACAGAGGCCAGCCATACCCCTTTTGCCTCAAACAGCCCTTGAGCAGAAAAGGAGACAAACACCTGCTGTCAGACCCATAGGAGGAGATGGATGGTGGGGACACATTATCCTCTATGCATGCATTTCCCACACAGAAGCAGCTGCAAGTCATATAAGCTAGCAGCACAGGCAGTAAGACACATTCCAAATAAGGAACCTGTTCCCTACCTCTCCCTAACACAGCAAAACTTTGGCAAATCATTTTACGTTTATGCTTCTAACAGCAGTAACATCTTGGGGTTTAAGTAAACTGAGGAATGCTTTCACCCAAAGCCTGCTTAAGAATCACTTTTGGTAACAAATTCTAGGACATGTCCATGTTAATGTTTTCTCTTCTGGGGCAGCTTGTAGAAGGCATTTCAGAAAAGGACATAATTGAGGCTGAATATCTGCCATAAAACCGTATTTGACTTAACAGCCTTAATAAAAATTCGTACGAGTTTTCAGTCTGACTCCCTGGATAACTCCAACAGTTAATCACCAGAAGCAGATTGCTAACGAAAACCATAGTTCTATGCAACTTTGCCCAAAGGGCTGCGTCTCGTTCAGCCAGTCACCGCCTCCCCTACGGATTCAGAGACCCCCAAAGCTATCGAATACAAAATGTAAGAGTAAAAAGCGCTGAAAGTTCAAGACGAGCAAGAAACCGTAATTTCAGCAGTGAACAGCTAAGACCACCAAACCCCAGATTCCTCAGTTCTGAGATTCTCCTACCGGGGGAAGGCAGCCCTGGGCACGCCTTCGGCATGTGCCACAGGGGAGCCAACAGAAACCGGGCGAATCATCGATAAGACAAGGAAATGTTGGCACAGCCACTTCAAGCAGCCTGAAAAAAAGTCAAGACGCGCAGAATCGGCTGTCTCGGGGGAGAAACACCCCAGGGAGCCTAACCCAACCACGGCCCTTTAACGGCACAGCTGTCACACGCTCGCGGCCGACATTTTTCACGCCAGACACAACGCCCGCGGAGTTTTGCAAGAGAGAAAGCAGCCGGGGGAAAGGCAGGGAGCTCCGGGCCGCCCGCCCGCCCCCAGCCACCGCCAGCGAGCCCCATCCCCCGGGACCGCGGTGGCGACAACAGCCGGGGGTGGGGACACCCCGGCGCGGCGGGGGGGAACCTGCCGCTCCCCACCACCAGCCCCACCTCAGCGGCCCCGCTCCCTTCTCCCTCCCCGCCAGCCGACGACCACCCACCCAGGGGGGGCTCCGGGGGGCACCCGCAACCCTCCTTCGCCCGCTACCGAGCGGCAGCCCCTTCCCCCTTGGCCCTCACCAAGCGGGTACCTTGCGGCCAAGCCACCGCTCCTCCTCACGGGCCCCGAGCCGCGGAGAACACTCACCAGGCGACGGATGGCCGCTGCCGCGCGCACCCCGCTCCCGTCACCCCCCTCTCCCCGCCCCGCGCGCGGCGGGGCAACGTGCAGCAACGCCCGTCCCCACCATCACCTTGAGGCCCCGGCGGGTCCCAACTGCGCAGGCGCAAACCCTACCCCTCCTGGGACTTGTAGTCGTCTCCTTCCGCGGGCCGAGCACGGGCGCGGAGCTCACGTTTGACGCCTGCGCAGCACCGCGCTCTCCTTCTTTCCCGGACGTGACGCCACCGCTCCTGCCGCTGCGCGGAGTGGGGGGCGTCACTTCCGCAAACAGGATGGCGGAGGGCTGAGCTGGGTGAGTG
Source organism: Rhynochetos jubatus (assembly GCA_027574665.1). Taxonomy (NCBI): domain Eukaryota; kingdom Metazoa; phylum Chordata; class Aves; order Eurypygiformes; family Rhynochetidae; genus Rhynochetos; species Rhynochetos jubatus. The sequence goes on from CM050648.1 coordinate 57,717,627, forward strand.
CTGCGCGCCCGCCCGGGCGGCCCGACGGTGGAGAACGCCAGGCGCGGGGTCGGACGGGCGGCGCGGGCTGCGCGAGGCGGCGGCGCGGGGTGAAGCGAAGCGGGCCGGCCCGACGTGCGCCCCGCGCAGGAGGCGGGACTCGAGCCCTCGGTGTCGCGGGCGGGCCGGGGGGGGGGGGGAGGGGGAGGGGGCGGGGCCGGGCCCGCGCGGGAGGCCGAGCCGCGCCACTGGCCGTCGCCAATCGGCTGCGGCCGCGCCGGGGCTCCTGGGCGGCGGCGGCGCACGCTTTGTCCGTCGTTGCGGTGGGCTGGGCCTCGGTGGGCACCCGAGTCCCTCGGAAACCGCCTGGCCGGCTGGGGGCCTCCGCGCGGGAGCGTCCCGTCGGAGGGACCGCACCTGCCGGCGTCGGGACGCGTTCCCTTCGGTCTGCGCGGCCCAAGGTCTTGCGGGCCTGGGGCGGCTAGGGGGTGGCGCTAGGGCGAGTGCCCTTTGCGTGTGGGCCGCGAGCGCAGCCCCGTCCCGTCCCTCTTTCCCCTGGCGTTTGGAGCTCTTTTCTTCCGAAGGAGCTGCCCCCCCGCGCGCTTGGTTGCCATTACTGGTTCTGAAATTCTGATCGGTTCTGAATTTAGGCTTTAAAAGCATCTGGTAAACTGCTTGGGGCGGCCGAGTGAAGATAAGAAAGGAAGTACGAGTTAAATGCTCTACTGTAGTGGAAAAATAATTTCTATAAGTCGTATTTTGAGGCCCTGTGCTTTGAGGAAAGCGGTTCTGGGGGTCTCTGTAGTGGTCTACCTAATAAGTGTGTTTTGGCCCTCAGTAAGAGACTTAAGCCTGGATACAGTGGAGTGTGTAGGATTTTTTAGATTGAAATAGACCACTCGTTTAGAAGAGGGGTTACCAAGTTATCCTATTGAAAAGTAGCGGCCCTGCTCCCTCCTGATGGTGTAAAGAAGGCTGGGATGTGCTGGAGACTAAACGAGCTTTGCAGTGGTGATCTGTAGGACTACAGACTGCATAGATACTTGTGATGTGCAGACACAGAAATGCAGTTACAGCTGAAGAATCCTAGTATCAGTGAAGCTTGAGGCACAGTGGATGATCTTGGCAAACTTGAAAAACCACAACTGATATTAAAATTTGCTCTTAAAAAAACACCTTCTTGTTTGTTTGAGGGCATCTATTTGAAAGCATGTCAGGCTAAATAATGAATTTTACTAATTTGAAGGACTCTGACAGCTTGTGCTTCTAAACATGAAGCGATTTGTAAGTTACTTCATATGGGGAGGGGAAAAGGGAGATTATAGGCTCAAAAATAATAATGCTCATCTGCACTTGAATTAATAAAGATAGTTGAGAGACTCAGACGTGAAAAGATTTATCTCAATTTGATCTTATTATAAGAATACTTTGAAATTCCACATATTTTATTGTGCTATCTTTATTAAACCACTAGTTAAATCTGAAGTGTATATGTTGTCTAGGGCAAAGGCACATTATTTTTTTATAATGCCAGTGTTATGATTGAAAATCATGACCGTAACCATGTGTAAGTGAAATTCAACACCAAAATTAGTTGGTGGGGTTTTTTTTTTTCCCCCTCTATAGATTTTCATTCTGATCCATGGATAAGGAGACTGACCTGCCAAAAATGGCTGATTTAACTGAGACAGAAGAACAGGAAGTAGAAAAGAGTTTGGATGAAGAAGTGGAGAAAACACCTTCTACTTTAGAGGCAGATTCAGATATTGGTTGTGAAGGTGATAGTTCAACTTCAGGTACAGTGCACTCCACTGGAAATGAAAAAGAAGTTGATAGTGGTAATCAGGACAACAGAAAAAGGAAGAACGTAGATGCTGAAGACGAACCTCCTAAGAAAGCCGTGAGTACCGTTTATTTTGAGCCGTGTTCATATACTTGTTTCAGGGCCTTAGCTGAAGAAAAGATTGCAAATATTTATGCTAAACATACACCGGCCAGCATGAAACTCCAAATGTCAAAGTTTGTGGGTAGCTTCCTAGCAAAATAAAAGGTACAGAAGTTATGTTGGGTTTAACGGAAGAGAAAGAGGGCTGGTAGTTAGAATGTTAAGAAAACTGATCTCAGCGCGTGCTTACTCTAAGATTATCATTCCATCGCCTGTGTGGTAGCAATCTGCTGGTGTAGCGCAGCATTTACTGGCATTAGTCCAAGTCACATGTCTTGAATTGGTATGTTTTGTGTGTTGTTTTGCTGTGTGTTATTATAGTTATTTGTGCATGGGAGGTTATTCCATAAGTTAATTCTGTCATTTAATTTCCTCAGTAAGTTATTCTACAATTTAGAAAACTCTACATACTGCGTTTTATTGTTTTTATGTTTTAAGACTGTAAGAGTAGCAGAAAATATTTGTCCTTTTAACTGGGAGGATGAAGAGAGTAATGTTTTATATGACACTGTCGTTTATTATGTATGACCATGTAGAAACTCATGCTGTAATATCCTGTCTTAATTTTGACCTTTTGGGGTATTTAACTATAATTGGAAAATGTCTTTGACCTGATGTTTTGTTGCTCTGTTCAGAATTTTTCCAGGATGATAATTTATGGCTAAGCAGTTTGGTAAAATAAAGGGGGGCCCTTCATTGTGGTAGAAACATTGCTAACACCTTCATCTTTTTAATAAGGTAGTTCTAGGATAAGGTTCAGAAGGACAAGAAATATGTTGGTTTTGCGTAGCTTAAGGGTGTAGAGAGATGATTGCATTGAACACAGCTGCCAGCATCTAGACTTTATTGCTGGCGGCTCTCTGCAAGGGTGCTTGCGGCAGCTGAGATGCGTTAATGGATTGAATGCATATGTCCCCCACGCTTGTCAAAGTCAGCTGTTCTAGCCTACATCACCTTCAGTGGCCATTCAAGCAGCCATCTGTGCTTACCCTGAAAAAGACTAGAAATGGTCAAAATATTTGTTAGGATCAGTCAGCCAAGTGTGGTACTGAATAGAAGATGGGGTCATAGCGATTCCAGATACCTACATCTGCATTCATTCTGAAGATTGCCAGAATTATGTGAAACACTGAAGAATTCATGTAGTGTCTTAAAGTCAGTCAAACCTTTTCCCGTGAGGAACAGGTATTTGAATAGTAAGATACCAGGCTATTGACTTCTGTAGTTAAATGTTGAGAATACTTTTAGTTGCTGTGTGAACTCACACTGGCTGGGATTTTGTAGCATGTTTGTTTGTTTTAACAGAGTCCTTTATTCCAAGTTGTACCGTTATTTCAAACACTTCTGTGCCTCACAGAATTTGCATTAGTTCTCCACGTTCTGTTAGTTTGTGTTTTATTTATAGTGTATTTTAATTTTATGTGTATGATTCAAGATTATTTTCAAGGTGAAGAAATGTTAGGAGCATAGTACCTGCATGTAGACTGCTTCTCCCTGTCACAAGGGGCAGAAGTCTCTTGGACTATTGACAGTTAAGGCTAAAATGTTAAACTGGGTACTGTTGTCAAGTCATTACTCTTCCCTTTACCATGGTCTGTTTAAAGCACTGGCAGTGTGATCACCCACTTAGGACTTTGTGCCACATCAGCTAGTTGGCATTTTGGTTCAACTGGCAGTTTATACGCTTTTGTTAGATGTAAAAACTGAATTTCGGGAACAAGATGTTTGAAGAAGCTTAAAGCTGAAATAATATTCTTTGAGAAGGAATATACTCTCCTTCAATAGCAGGCATAAGGGGAATGAAACTGACTCTGAGAGAAGTGAGAGATTAGAGAACTGAAGGTTAAGTATTTCTGTGAAGGAAAGGTGCTGGGCATCATCTGCCAGAAATTACTTGGACCAGCTGAAAAGGGGATTGAATTTTTAAGGGAGTTGTCTGTGATAATTGAAGTACTGATGTCTGTCCTGGGACAGATATAGGAAATGTTTTCTATGTATAATAATGGTGCTCTTCATAGTATTACTTGTTAACTTTCTTAAATCTTTGAAGTGAACACCTGTTCTTCTGATTTGAAAGAAAAAGTAATAAAAAGAATTCACTGCTTGAGTCTGTTCCTTCCCTCGTTTATACAGCGTGAGACAGGCCATGGGCAAGCTGTAGCTGCACATTACAATGAACTTCAAGAAGTGGGATTGGAAAAACGTAGCCAGTCTCGCATATTCTACCTCCGAAACTTTAATAATTGGACAAAGAGTGTCCTCATTGGTAAGGATCCTTAATTATTTGCTTAGACTTTTAATGAAACGTAACTCGTTTTTGTGTAAAAATGTAACCTTTTTTCTGCTTTCTGATGTTGATTATGGAATGTTGTCTCTTAATACATAGTAAGATTTTTTTCAAGGGCAATAAAATACCTACGTTTACTTTTATTTTGAGTCTTTGTGGTAGTGTTTTGTATTATTGGAATGCCAAGTATATGCTTAAATTTTAAAGATAACTGACCTGAAAAATAGAAGTAGTTCATGCTGGAAATGTTCTTCTTCGTGACGTTTTTAAAGAGAAAGGTACAGCTTTAAGTCATAAAGAATTTATCTGTTCTTGTTATTTAAATCTGTCTCAGATAATTTCAAAGCCATTTCCCCAAAGCAGTCTGTCTTCAGGTCTAGATTAAGCAATTCTGTAGGAAACTTGAGCATGGAAATATTTTCTGTATTACCCATAGTCAATGGTTTAAAAAAGTGAAAAATTGGCGGATGTAGTTCTTTAAGAATCATCATCTTTTTATAAAAGGCAAAGTTGGCTATCCCACAGATTAATTCCAAAGTGAGGAAACAAACCCATCCGATATCTGCAAACAAAGAAAAGAATTATCGGCACAGCACTGCAGATTCATGAAGAGGATCTGTGCCAGGAGATGTTGGCACCATTTGTCTTAGCATGCTGCTTTTTGTTGTGTTGTGTCAGAGCAGTTAGAAGCAATATTTCTGTTTGTAGAAAGCTGTTCCTGGAGCCTGTGTTGAAGCCTTTCAGTCATGAATTTCAGTAGTGTGGCATTATAGCAGTTGTATCCAAACATATTTCAGGTTTCTTACTGTGAAGAGAAGTTGCTAGCATGCTGATATGTTTTGCATAATATGCCAACATCAGTCAGAGCAGAGAGAATCTAGACAGAGTGTAGATAGAAGAGAAAATTAAATCAGTATATATAGGATAAAAAGACAGCAAAGAAGTAGCTAGTGTTATTGCAGGGCCTAGGAGAGACTGAGTGGAGAACATTATGCACATTTGTAGCGTGACTGCAAGGAAAAGTTGTGGCTGATGCATTTAATTGGCTATTACTCTTTTGCAAAAGGCTTTCCCATACTTTCAAATAACATCTGCCTTCACTATAATGGAAATGAAAGGGAACCCCCTTTCCCCAGTTAGGCACAGGGTGCCCTTTTGCCTTTGTCTGCCAGGGAAACAGTCCAGAGCTCCAGTCACATTGCATGAAAAACACATTAAGCACAGAAAATATTCATTCACTTCTCCATATTTTTACAAGTGTGTGGTTGCTTTCATCGTTAATGGTTTCTAAAAAAAGATTTGAATCTGTGATGTTAAGACTTATAGGCAAAGTAAGTTCTGACATGTTTTAATATTCTCAAACCCTGTTGGTCCTTTAGGGGTCCCTGTACAATACAAGTGAATTACAGACACCGCTCTATGAATTCTCTTTTTTTCTAGGTGAATTTATAGATCGGGTACGACGGAAGAAGAATGATATAACTGTTTTGGATCTAGGATGTGGCAAAGGTGGAGACTTACTGAAATGGAAAAAAGGAAGAATTAAAAAACTTGTCTGTACTGGTAAGCAGACACAATAACTTTCCAGGGAAAGTACACCAGTGTTTTATGGGAAAAATGAGCACATCTCCAGTCTTTTATTATTTCTTTTTCTTAGTAACACCAAGAATGTAATGATACGCCTCTTAACCTGAAGGCATCAACTTGGTTGCCAGCGTAAATATAAGAACCATCGATATTCTGTGTAACAAACTTTCAGTTCAAGTCATAAATAAAAACTACTTCAGTGAGGAAATGCAGTTACCACAGATTGTCTTAACTAAAGTGTCACACTGGGAAAAAGACTGACATTCTTTAATTTGTATTTTCTCCCATGTCTAATCTCTTGCAGTCTTTTTAACTGTTCTGAAAATAGGCATGTAAGAGTTGCATTTAAAAAAATCAAGCAAACCCCCCACAGTGGTTTGACAAAAAATGGTCTTGGATGTTACAGTCAGCCAAAGATTTTCATACTCAGAAAGTGGAAGAGCTGAATGCTGCTTAAATAATTTGCTGTTGAAGTAGTTTGCTCCAGTGTTGGGAAGGAGATAGCATCTTCCCTTCTCCCAGTAAGCATGCCAGGAATAATCAGAGGAAGCATTACTTAACTTCAACTTTAAGAGATACTAGAATTTCATAAAATTGCTTTAGTGGGAATTATTCTGGGTATTCTACATCTTACAGTTCTTTTTTGCCTTTCCTTTTCAGTTGGCAGTCTGCAAATACAGTCAATGAATTTGCTTACAAAGTTCTTATGTACATTTATTCCATATTGTTGGTTTTAGTATTACTTAGTGAAAGTCTATGCCTGAGAGAGTCTTAAAAACAAAATAAAAACAAATCCCATGATGCAATATATCAGCAATAATTGTCATTCAATATCTTGTGTGTTTGTAAGATGAAGAAGAGCTTTCAGTACTGTTGGAGAAACTCTGGGAGCCAAACTGCTTTAGCTAATGTGTACTAGACACTTCATGTTAACAGCACTTAGTATCAGTCACCTAGTATCCATCGCTTGAAATTTTGGATGCTTGCTTTGCGCTTTTGAGGATGGGAGCTTTGTAAAATCTTCAGATTACAACCTTTGTCTCACGTAAAGACTGAAAATGGCAGAGGTGTAGTCCCAAACGCCTCCTGCGAATTAAATGCCTTCTCTATGAATTGGAGATAAAAGCGTTTGTCCCCATCAGCTTTAATCCCTGCTGTAATGGTCCTGCTGTGTTCCAGTAATCATTCCGGATTTCTGGTCTGGGGAGCAGTTTACATGCTTTTTTTGTTAATTTCTCTCTCTAGATATTGCTGACATCTCTGTGCAACAGTGCAAGCAGCGATACGAAGACATGAAAGCCCGATGTCGTTACAATGAACGTATTTTTGATGCAGAATTTATACAAGCAGATAGTACCAAGGTAGTTTCTATATTTTTATAATATAGAAACTTTATAATATTTTGGAGATTTAACATACTTGTGTTAAGCAAGTATAGGAAATGATGCTAGTGCTGTTATGTTTAGGGCATGTATATTTTTAAGATCTGATTGTTGCACTGACAGAACAATCAACCATGCAGGTTACTGAGACGTAGTTAAATGTGTTTCGTTACTGTTTTACAGTGTAATATTCTTGAAGCCTGAATGTCTTTTCCAGGTAGTAAATCAGGTGCTTGTGCTTTCAGTTTCTTTCACTTGACAAGGGGAAGGGAATGACTACTTACTTCTGGAGGTCTGGGAGCCAGCATGGAATGTTGGAAACTGTTTTGGTGAATGTTGCTTTTTTATGCTGGAATGAATAAGGGACAATTTCTGATTTGACTTGTATGTTTTGCTTATCCCAGTATTTTTTCTAGCAGCATTTTCATTACTATAATACATATCTTCAGAACTTGTGTGATAGAGCAGATTTCTTAGGCTGTCTGGAGGCGATATTGAATACATTGCTGAGACCTAGGAGGCAGTCTTGTAACCAGCACTGCTTTTGCTTCCTGGAACTGCAGGCTGAGAGTGCCCTGCAGATGCTGGCTGAGGAACAGAGCATGCCTGGTTCCAGTGTATCTGTGGAAAGGCTAAAACTGTTTTTCCTAGCCCTGCAGGAAGGGTTGTTGGCTTGAATTCTTGGTTGCCTCCCCTTCTTCTGAAGAATACAGTCTGCTGCAGGTTCTAGGTCATCTCTCAACTCAAAATTAATCGGGGAGAGAGAAGAGAGCCTTGGCCAGGAGAGAAAGATAGCCCTTTCATGTTTCTATCACAGCTTCATCTCATATGCACATGTATTTTCTGTTGCACCCTCTGTTCTGTCTGTCCATGGACATAAAAGTTCATCTCCCTGAATTGTATCTCTGTTCTGTGTTGTAAAATCTCCTCCTCACAGCTTGTCCAGTTCTGCGCACCTTTGTTTCTCCGTTCCCTGTATCTCTCTCAAAATGCAGAGAGGGAGTAAATGAACAGATAAAATTGCTATGGGTATGTGAAGTGCCCGTTTTTGGCTTGTCAAATGCAGAACGTTGAGAGTATGTGGCATGAACTGGTAGAGACTGAGAGTGAGTGGGTGGATGGGACGTCTGGAGAGAAGGGAAGCTTGGGTAGAACTTGAATTGAATATGAAAAATATTAAGTACACAATGCATGTCATGGTCCTTGGGGTGACCTTGTGTGTTCCTGTGTTATTTATGGTAATAAATATGGTAACTAACCTTGGGTTTTGGCCTGTCAGGTGTAGTGGCATTATTTGACAACATGAAAAGAATCTGAGGACATGGTAACTTTGAAATGTGTATTCTTGTTGTTCCGAAATGTTATGTATGGTTTTCTCTGTAGCAGAGGACTTTTTCTTACTCTTACCTTTTTCATCTTGTTCTTGTTGAACTTGTGAAGGAGTGGGGGCTGAAAGGAAAAACTTCAAAGGATTATGGAAGTAGTGTATTTTATTGGAAGATTTAAGTGAATCATTGTTTCTCTAGCTTTTTTTACTTTGGTTTTTACTTTTTGATCTATTTCAGGATCTCTTGTCTTCCAAATACAATGATCCAGATATGCGCTTTGACATTTGCAGCTGTCAATTTGTTTACCATTACTCATTTGAGACATATGAGCAGGCTGACATGATGCTTAAAAATGCTTGTGGGAACCTCTCTCCTGGAGGGTATTTCATTGGCACAACTCCAAATAGCTTTGAACTTGTGTAAGTACTTTTATATTCTGTTAGTCTTTCAAAATTCTCTGAAGTGGTAGGTGTTCTTACTGTGCTGTGATATGTTTGTGCAAAGAAAAGCAAGTTTTCTTCAACAGTTTTGGATTGTGTTCAGGAAGGTCTCATAAACTTTACTCAAACAGGTAAATCTGTGTTAATCCTTGTCTCTTGCACCCATGGGTTTTCTGGTATAAGGTATAGGTCTTCGTACTTAAACCCTCTATAGCAACTTAAATAGTGGCAAAGTAGCCACAGCCTGGGGAATAACTGTCGGGTTTGCTGTGGTAGTTCCAAGATGTCTGACTTGTCCATGAACTGTGTCTGGGCTAAAGGTTAAGTTCTAGGTCCATCTAGTCCTTGTTATGTTGTAGAGGAATGACAAACTGTTAAAACCTGGTATGCTGCTTCTCTTCGTTTCACGGTTTCATTGCCTTATTTAGATAAGGGAAGTGGGAAACTACAGAGATCACTGAATGCACTAGTACTGGGAGAAGTACTTTCAGGCCTCTCGTGTAGTTTTCTCTGTCTGTTAAATATAAAACCCCATAAATTAACACTTTTTAAAATCTCATTTTATAGAAAGCGACTTGAAGCTTCAGAAACAAATTCATTTGGGAATGACGTATACACTGTAAAATTTGAAAAGAAGGGAGAATATCCCTTGTTTGGTTGCAAGTATGATTTCCACTTGGAAGAAGTGGTTGATGTCCCCGAGTTCTTGGTTTACTTTCCATTGCTGGAAGAGTAAGTTAAGTTTTGAATTCATTATGCAACGAAAGCTGTGAAACATAACAAGCATCTTTTGACTTCTTTGTCAGCATAATATTTGCAGAAAATTACATTTTGGCTTTCTTATTGTATTTTTCGGGTCTTCATTTTTTGTTTTTGCTCCAAATAAAGAGGTTTCTTGCATTTTTATCCACAACTGTGATCTGTCCATTGCACTCAGTTGAAGGTGCTCTGGTCAGAAGCTGTGAAGACTTAAACTGAGTCTTCCACAAGAATGTCTGTATCTGATATGCTTTATCTGTCAGCAAACCTTCAGTGCTGTCAACTTTTTCTTCTTTAATCATAACTTTTTTTGGGTTCTACCTTTCTTTAGTTCTTCAGCAAGCCTTCTTGTATATCCTCTTCATCATGGTGCCTCTTTCGTGTCTTCTCCAACTGTCTTTGGATGTTTGTAGGATTTTTCCTATGACCAACCTTTCTTCCTCTAAATTTTTTCATCTGTGGGCGTACGTTTTGCTGTTACCTCTGTGTGAATTCAGATTTGCCTTTCCCAGCCTGTCTCCTGAGGTACAGACAAATGTTTCCCTGTTGAGTTTTTTCCTGCCATTCAAGCTCAGTGTGGTTGTTAAACAATATTAAGCTTTCCCTTCAAACCTGCTTATTTTCACCCTTAGTTCTCTATGAAAAATGCCGACCTTTGTCACTGACACCTGTAACTTCAGTGTTGTGTGACCCCCAGTGTCTCCGTGTAGTTGAGATGTAAGACACCGGATCTAGTAGAAAGAGGTTCTCTAAATATGTCCATATCCTCTGACATGACAAGGTGATGATACTGCAAGGAAAATGGCGCAGTGTATCTGGAAGTTGAAATGAACTTAACCTCTGTGTGTTGGAAGAAAAGACGTTTTTCTGTTAAAAAGTTTGTAAATGAATTCTGTGCAGATTTTTGTTGTCCTAATTAAAAAAGTGTAGTTTGTGTTGGTAATGTGTGTGTTTTTCCATCTAAATTCTTTACTACAAAAGAAACTCCAAATTCTAGGAAGGCTGTAATCCTAGTGAATACCATAAGATGTCACTGTGGCTTAAAATTGTTCCTTTGAAAATAAAACTACAATCGTTTTGTGGCTTCCCTAATTAAGCTTATTATTTTGACAGAATGGCAAAGAAGCATGGTATGAAATTAGTCTACAAAATGACGTTTCGGGAATTCTATGAAGAAAAAATCAAGAACGAGGAGCATAAAATGCTGTTAAGGAGAATGCAGGCCTTGGAGGTAAATACGGAGTTAACTTGTTCTGTTTAAGTACTATTTTACATCTTGCTAATTATTTGTGCAATAATTGAAATTCCTGTTGTGAACATTGTGTGATTAATTAAGGGCTACCAATAGAAGAACTAAACTATGGCTGAAAGTGCAGCTGTGGTGGGTTGACCTTGATTGGCTGCCAGACAGCCACCAACCTGTTCTTTCCTTCCTTCTTCCCAACAGGATGGGGGGAGAAAATAGAAAAAAAACCCTTGTGGGTCTAGATAAAGACAATGAGATTGCTTAGCAATTACAGTCATGGGCAAAACAGACTAAATTTGGAGAAGATTAATTTAATTTGTTACCAAAAAGAAACCCCGACAGCAGGAAACAGAGACAAACCTAAAATCATCTTTGCCCTACTCACTGCTTGTTCCTAGGCTCAACTTCATTCCTTTAATCCTGACTTCTCTACCTTCTCTCCCTGCCCAGCAGCACCAGGGGTATGGGGAATGGGGGTTGTGGTCAGTCCATAATGCTTTGTCTCTACTGCTCCTTCCTCCTCACACTTTTCCCTGGCGCCATGCCTGATGTCAGTGGTAACTGTAATCCATTTCTTCCTCAGCAGAGAGAGACTGAAAGCTAGATCTTTGTGCAAGGAATTGAAAAGACAGAAAGTAATCTTTGTAGGAATAAAAGGACAGGCTGAGTTTGTAGAAGAAAATGGTACTTAACTGTAACTGAGCTTATGTTTTTGCCCAATGTTTTTGCTCTTTTATCCTCAAGCTCTTATCCTGGATGACTTTGGCACCTTCAGAGAAGCCATCTCTTATGCTTTGGTTTTACTCACTGTTCTCTGTGCTTCCCTTCTTGCTTAAACTGTAGAATTTTTCAGCATAAAACTAGCAAGTCAAGTATCTGGTGACTTACTAAACTGAGTCACATGGGCTGCAAATGGACTTGACTGTCCTTGTGGTCTCTGAAAGGGACAGTGCCTTGGGTGGGTTTCTGTTGCTGGTAGCATGGTGACATAGCCTTTGACATACCAGCTTTGTTCTCAGTTGCTGAGGTGAGTGGCTCCGATGCAGTTCGCAAGGATGTTTCCCAAGCCTCAGGGGGAGCCAAGAGTGCCAACAGGAGTGTGCAGCTTGTGCCGTGGCAGTTGGCTAGACCTGGGTGGGGCCAGGAGCAGCAGTGGCCAAGCCTCCCCTATAAAAGAAGGCCCTGGGGACTGCCAGCAACCGGGAGCGGTGCCAATGTAGTGGCCAAACTGGGTGTGGTATGGCAGTTTTGGTGCAGAAAGGCATGCAGGAAGGGGGCTGAAGCTGTGTCAGCTCAACCAAGAAGCAAAGGTATCCACCCAGCAGAAAGCTGCGGCCTCTCTCTGCTCTGCACCCACCATGACTGACGCAGCCCCCCAGACAGAGTTCTGGTGGGAACGTGCTGCCACCCAGGTGTCTGGCTGCAGGCTGTGCCCTGCTCTTATGATAGTTCCAGCCAGCAGCAGTGAGCTCACCTATGGGTGGCGCACCCAGGTAGAGGAACTCCTCCGCTTAGTGACAGAGCTCTGTGAGGAGTTGAGTAGGTTGAGGAGTATCAGGGAGTGCAAGAGATAGAGGGAGACTACTGGAATTGTACCCTGTGTCTCCTGAGACAGGCCCAACAGGCAGACAGGGCATGTGGTATGGAGGATTCCATACCCTCTCTCTGCCTGGCTGAACACAATGACTTATGGGATAGGTGGCAATGGTGACAAGTTCCTGCCTGGCATAGCAGGCACATTTCCTCTGTGACTACCCCACCTTCCCAGGTGCCCTTACATAGTACGTATGAGGCTCCGCACGTGGAACTGTACGATAACAAGGACAATGGTTCATCTAGCTTGGAAGTGTCGCCGAGGTTAAGTCAGCCTGTGCCTTGTGTCAAAACTGCTTTTATAAGGAAAAAAGCTCGTTGTCATAGCAGACTCCCTTCTGAAAGGAACAGAAGGCCTTGGGGCAACCGGTTAAGAGGTCAGGAGCACAAGTAATGTTCTCTATCCTTCCAATTGTAGGGAATGATGAGGGAAGAAACAGGAAGAGCCAGCAGATCAATACCTGGCTCAGCCTGGTGTCACTGTCAGAATTTTGAATTTTTTGGTCGTGGGTCGGTTTACACAACACCAGGGGTGCTGGCAACAGATGGTGTACACCTCTCTCAAAGGGGGAAAGGGATCTTTGCACAGGGGTTAGCAGGGCATATTGAAAGAGTGTTAAACTAGGTTTGAAGGGGTAAAGGGATAAAGCCAGGCTTGCTGGAGATAAGCCTGGGGACAGCCTGTCAGTGTTTCTGGGATGGTGTGCTAGCAAGGTCCTTTGGTCTGCCATCTCAGTGGAGGTAGGGAATGGAGATCCGTGGGGAAGGAAAGAGGCAATTGATGTGTTAGAGTGGAAGTGCCTGAGAATGGTCTGCTAAACTGGCTGGCTGCATGTCCAGCCCGAAGAGTGGTAAATGGAGTTAAATGCAGCTGGAGTCTGGTCACAAGTGGTGTTCCCCAGGGCACAGTACTGGGGACAGTTCTGTTTAATGTCTTTATCAATGATCTGGACGAGGGGATTAAGTGTGCCCTCATTGAGTTTGCAGATGACACCAGGTTGGGTGGGAGTGTTGATCTGCCTGAGGGTAGGAAGGCTCTACAGCAGGATCTGGACAGACTGGATTGATGGGCTGCCAAGGCCAATTGTATGAGGTTCAACAAGGCAAGGTGCCAGGTCCTGCACTTGGGCCATGACAACCAACAGTACAGACTTGGGGACGAGTGGCTGGAAAGCTGCCCGGTGGAAAAGGACCTGGGGTTGTTGGTTGACAGCTGGCTGCACGTGAGTCAGCAGTGGCCAAGGAGGCCAGTGGCATCCTGGCTTGTATCAGAAAGAGTATGGCCAGCAGTACTAGGGAAGGGATTTTCCCCCTGCACTCAACACTGGTGAGGCTACACCTTGAATCCTGTGTTCAGTTTTGGGCCCCTCACTACAAGAAAGACATTGAGGTGCTGTAGTGTGTCCAGAGAAGGGCAGCGAAGCTGGTGAAAGGTCTAGAGAATAAAAGTCTTCAGAGGAGTGGCTGAGGTAACTGGGATGTTTAGCCTGGAGAAAAGGTGGCTCAGGGGAGGTGTTATTACACTATACAGCTACCTGAAAGAAGGTTGTAGCAAGGTGGTGGGTACTGGTCTCCTTTCCCAAGTAACAAGCAATAGTGCAAGAGGAAGAGACCTCAAGTTGCTCCAGTGGAGGTTTAGGTTGGATATTAGGAAAAATGTCTTTACCGGAAGATTTATCAGGCATTGGAACGGGCTGCCTAGGGAAGTGGTTGAGTCACCATCCCTGGGGGTGTTTAAAAGATCTAGATGTGGCACTGGTTTAGCCTCAGTCAGCAATCAAGCACCACACAGCTGCTCGCTCACCTCCCCTTCCCCTAGTGGAATGGGGGAGAGAATTAGTAGTAAAAGATAAGAAAACTTGTGGGTTGAGATAAGAACAGTTTAATAATTAAACATAAATGAAATGGAATTTTAAAATTATGCTAATAGCACTAATAATATGTAATGAAAGTAATAAAAACACTACCACTACTACTATTGATAACAATATGTAATGAAAAGGAAAACAGCAGTGGGAGAAAAAAAGCCCAAATGATGCAATTGCTCAGCACCCACTGACCAGTGCCCAGTCAGCCCCCGAGCAGTGAAAGCCTGAGAGACCAGACCCCCCTAGCTAACTTCCCCCAACTTACATCCTGAGTATGTTTTAGGGAATGAGATGTCAGCTTGGGTCAGCTGTCTGGGCTGTGTGTCCTCCCACCTTACTGTAGAGAAAAGGTTGGGAACACAGGTGCAGTATCAGAAACCAGAAAAGTCCTTCCCTTAATATAAACATTTCTTGGCAACAACTGAAAACATTAGTATGTTGTCAGTGTTATCCAGACAAATCCAAAAAATAGCCTCATACCAAAAACATTAGTGTGTGATCAACAACATTCTCAGCACAAATTCAAAATGTAGCCTTATATTAGATACTGTGAGGAAAATTAACTCAGTCACAACCAAAACCAGCACAGGCACGTAGGGACATGGCTTAACGGTAGCCTTGGCAGTGCTTGGTTAGTGGTTGGACTTGATGTTAAAGGTTTTTCTAACCTGAGTGATTCTATGATTCTAAAAGCTAGAGTTTTCTTAAATTAGTGGCTGTTTACAATTGAGGACTGCATTAAGTACAGACCATTATGAGGTAACTGGGATCCTCAATAAGTATATATTAGTTTTGAAAAATCAGTTGTGTACTTCTGTTACGGTTCTTGTGTGTTATTGAAACATGTTAAACATTCTGCTTGGAAGTTTTACAGTTGCTCGTTTCTTAGTACTCCTGTTTAAGAGATGCTGGTTGGTTCAGCTGCTGTTCTGAAAGAGGGTATACCCTCGGTAATACTCATAATGAGCTGTATGCAGAGAATAATTTTTATTGTTTTTCTGTTTCCCCTGTTTTGGAGATGTAAGGCTAAAACTTACTTCATAAATCCAGGGTGTTGGACTTTCTGGGAAGTAGGTCTGATCTTATAGGTGTTGTAAAGGAGAGATCTAAATTTAAGATCCTCTTAATAATTACTGACATGTTCTGGATTCTGCTGTGGCAAACCCTTGACTGATGTGATTAAAGTATCTTAGCACACAATTAATATTTTTTCTTAATTTTTTTCTATGTTCTCCAGCCATATTCTTCATTTGGTGATGCCAGGCTTGTTTCTGATAAACCTGATGATTATGAGCATGCAAAAGAGTTCGTCAAAGATGGCAAGGGAAAGTTACCCTTGGTAAGTTCCTTATGACTTCACTAGTGAAAATGGTGTCTAACGTTGAGGTGGTGATGTTTTGGACATGTGGTGCCTTCTTCATTTCAACTGCAATGAAACTGGTAGGAATGTCTCTGGGCATGTAAAAAATCGTATAGCTGCAGGGCTGTGGAGTTCAACTTATCTATACCACATACTCAAAGACTCGAATTCACTTAATTTGGTAGCTATTAAGAAATTCTGTAACAATGCAAAAGGGAAAGGATATTTAGCCATGTCCTTGGCAGCTGTTCTAAACTCTTCTTAATTTGAAAAATTGTGTTATGTTTCTGCGCCTTCATGCTACCAATTTAAAGCTTTAGTTTTCTTCTATTAATCTTCCATCAGGGAGTTGAAAACATTCCTCATAATACTGTATGTATTTGAAATCGTAAACATTGTTCTTCTATGGTCATCATTGGTGAAGGAAGATCCAGCTCACTTCTCAGCCAATTTTATTAAAGTTCTGTAAATGCTATTTTTAAAAAATCTGCCGTGCCTTCATTTTTTTTAACAGACCTCCTAGAATTAGACTAGTCCTGCGTGCATAAAACTATATCCATATATATTTCCGCCCTAAATTTTATTAAATATGATATTCTGTTCATATTCTGCAGTGAAAAGAAATGCTGTGATGATCGTAATCATACCTTGTACAAAACTTAGTCTACTATCATGTTTTTCTGCACTTCTGTTTTGGCAGCTTGATTCATGACTTTAGAAATAAAAGAATACTGAACCATTTTGAATGGGGGTCGTATTAGATTTTACATCTGTGGTCCAATTAAATAGGTTTTTACCAGAAATAGTGTGGCCAGCAGGACTAGGGAAGTGATTGTTCCCCTTTGCTCAGTACTGGTGATGCTGGGACTTGTGTTCAGTTTTGAGCCCCTCACTACAAAAAAGACATTGAGATGCTGGAGTGTGTCCAGAGAAGGGCAACGGAGCTGGGGGAGGGTGTGCAGAAGCCCGATGAGGAGCAGCTGAGGGAACTGGGGTTGTTTAGCCTGCAGAAAAGGCAGCTCAGGGGAGACCTTACTGCTCTTTACAGCAACCTGAAAGGAGGTTGCAGAAAGGTGGGTGTCTTCTCCAAAGTAGCAAATAATGAGAGGAAATGGCCTCAAGTTGCGTCAATGGAGGCTTAGATTGAGGCATGGTTTAGTGGTGGACTTGGCAGTATTAGGTTAATGGTTGGATTCAATGATCTTAAGGGTCTTTTCCAACCTAAACTATTCTATGGTTCTGCTTCTAGTCCTGTCTTCCAGTGCGCATGCTACCTTTCTGAGCTTGCTGTCTTTCTCGTGTTCTTATAAAGGGTTTTTCTTTCTTTCATTATCCCACAGTACATGACAGTGTTAGAGTTGCCTGTAGCTGATCACTTCCTGGCCTTTCATTCTTCTGTATTGATCTCCGAGCTGGGTGCATGATGGATAGGAGCCCAAACAGCTGCTGTTCCTGGAAAGTGAGCAGGAGGACAGGCAATGTCTGCTTCCATTTTTCCCCAGGAACTGCTGCCATTTGTCTGTTGCCTGTCCATCTGTAGCCAGGCTGGGTATGCAGGGTAGCGTACAGCTGTGTATTTGCTGTTGTCTTTGCATTTGAGGAGTCAGGCTGGGTGGAAACCTTGCAAAGGCTTGGTTTAACCTAACCATTCATGATGAATGGTTCCTGATAAGCAGTGTTGGCTCTTTCAGTCTTTTTAAACTTCAGGTCTTTTTAAATGTGTTGAGGCTCTTTGACAAGAGACAACCAAAATTGGAGATGAATTTGAGTAGAGATTGTACTTTTATTAAAATATGTATCTTTACCGATAGATGGCATCCTATTTCAGTGTCATATATATAGCATGAGACTGGTCAGTTTTTCTTTTTTTAATTATTGGTTTATCTACCATTCATCTTCTGAATTCTTGAAGATGTATTCCTTTTACTGTATATGTAAAGATCCTGCATCAAGACAGAAAAGAAACCTGCTGTCTGTATTTGAAATCTAATAATTTAAAAAAGCAAAATGCTTTTAAGAATCAGCCTACGAACGTGAGACTGGTCAAGTGAGACCAATGACATATTTTGCTAGGTGGTGTGTCACGTGGCAAATAAGAAATCTGCTTGAACAAGCCTTTTTTCTCTAGCATTTTAAAAAATAAATCATTTGGTCAGGATTGGCCATACAGGCTGAATCATGTCCCCAGTGAGGACTCACTGGAAGGAGATGAAGCGGGCAGAGCAGAAAACCAGCTTGTTGTTGTAACCTCATGCTTCTAAATTGGTAGGGTAATTGGCAGCAGCGTTGTACTTGTTCGCTGGCCCTGCTTTCACCCGAAAGGCTGAGCTAGGAGTAGGTTCCCTAGGCTGCAAGGCAGGCTGTTTTTTCACAGGGTGTGAGCTGGGTTGGGAGTTAGTCTCTTACAAACTGGGTTTTTGTGGGCTGCCACGAGGTGTGAGGTGGAGATAGGCAGTGTTCCCAGGGAAGGTGGCAGCACTGTGATATGGAGCCTTTTCCTGACTTCTGCACAACTGTTGGGCATCTCGGGCTGGAGAGCAGCTTGAACTAGGTGAAGCCACACTGATGTGTGGTAATGGACCCAGTGTGCTCTGCACTGTGGAGGCATCCAGCCTGACAGACTGTTGGCCCGTTCTCCTATACCTGTGTAATTTGGGTGTGTTCTGTTATCTGGGATGTTCCATTTCCCTGTGCTCCTGGTTATTGGAGTTACAGCTGTCTGTGGTCTACAGTAGTGCTCTTCTAGTCCTTAAGCAGCCAGCCAGTGTGGGTGGTTAGAAGTTGGTCTGTGAAAGATTGATTATCCCAAGTTAAATCGGTGGTTTAGTTTCCTCATTTTTTGTTGAAACTGTGTTTTGTTTTTGTCTTCTTCTAGGGAACCTTGAGTAAATCTGAATGGGAAGCAACAAGTAAGTATTGACTGACTGCTATGGAAAGTGTGTAAAATAGCCCATTGGTTGTGGAAGAAAATCCAAATTTAAAAAAATAAAGTTTTGGTTTATTTGATAGCTTCTAGCATGCAAACTTTTGGGCTAAAATAGTTTGTGGAAGCCTTACTGAGGATGTATGGAATGAGGATGCCAGTGTTACAGGATTATTTTGCTTGCGTTAAGAGGATGAAATACTATACTTCTGTTTGGTACGTTTGGATGTTATACTGTTATCATTCAACTAGAAAAGAAACTCCGGTTGGGACGTACATTCATCAAAAAAATAACACAAATCTATTTTGGGAAGACAGGGACTGAAGCTTTACTCTTTGCCTGTAGTGATACATGTTTGAGGAAGAAGCAATTAAAGCATGGATGGTGAAGAGCTATTTGAATGTTTTACAGAGGGAGGAAGAAAACCCGTTAGTGCCTCAGAAACTGAAAAGAATACACTATTGTTAAAATTGTTTTGAAATTTTGTGAGCATGTGCCATGGAAAACTTTTTACGTCCTTTTTTCCCAGTGTTGAGTTTAATAAAACTCAAGTATAAGGGACTGAGAATTCTAAAGGTAAAAATTAACTCCCAGAGAGACGATTACTAGCTTCTGTGTAACTTCAGCCAACCCATGTTTGCATTTTTGCGGACCATTGCACTGGTTGTGTTATGGTTTAAAAACAAATAAAAAATGATGTTTAATTCGTGAATGAAAACATCTTTAGTTAAGGTGTTTGCTTTCTTAAATTATTATCTATTTTTAAAGCTGTGAATCGTAAGGTAGACATTAATTCCAGCAATGTGAAAGTGTTATGTATAAATCTAATTGAGAGGAGCTTTTTATATCTTTAAAAGTTCAGTGATCACTGTATTTCCTAAGTAGTCTCTTTTTTCAGAGAGGTTTGGAGTACAGACCTTCAGGGTATAAGCACAGCTTGCTCCTTACATGGAACTTCACTTTATTGCTGAGGCTTGTCTTGAAAGATTTACAATGTAGCTATGGCACCTTGGCCATTTAAACAAAAGCTGGGTTCAAGTGGAAACCATGAATGTTTAATTAGAGTCATGATCTCAAAAAACTGGTTTAACTTGTCTGTCTGGTAAGAAGCGTAAGAATTTCTGACCTAGCTGGCATTGATTATGTGCCAAATAAGTGCTTGGCAGGGGTGCTGGTGTGGACTGTATGAGTAACCATTTCTAGAATAATAGTGTTTTGGAGTTGAGAAAATGCCATCTAACATTTGCAAATATTTCTTCTTTGTCCATGATATTTTAAAAGAGAAAAATTATTAATTTTGTACCATAAGTTTATTCCCTTTTTAATTTAAAAAAGTTGATTGTTTCACCTCTAAATGTTCATTATTACATGTATGAAAGAGTATTTAAAAGTTGCATATGACTCTTTATGTAGCAGTGAATGTTAATTATGTGTAAAATGGCATAGTAATTTATGAATTACGTTGACATTTCAGTAATATCACTAGCTGAAGTTAGCATTGCATTATCCGTAGCAACAGTGTTTAAAATATTTTGCTTTTGTGCATTCTTAGCTCTAATGTGAAAACAAGTCTAAAACCATGCTGGAATTCAGTGCTAGAGTTACTCATTGGGAAACCATAGCGATTTTTATAATTTCAGTAACCTCCAAAGAGGTTGCTTGGATCGGGTATCAACGTGTTTACATTTTGAAAACTTAATCCAGTGGCAGAGGACACTGAAACTTTAAACACCCCATTTCCTTTTTTAGGTATTTACTTGGTATTTGCATTTGAGAAGCAACTGTGAAACTTCACGTACTGGATGCAGCAAGAAGAGATCGTATCCATATGCAAGTTGGAATGGTCAGAAATCCATTGTGGCAACTATTTTTTTATTTTTTAATTATCAGAAGTGTGCAGGACACTACCAAAAACTAGAGCAAGCTCACGATTCTGAGTTACATTGCCTGTCTGTGACAGATGGACTTGTGTGTGTATATATAAGAAAGATTCTGAACCAGTCTTTTTAAGCATTTGTAAGCAATCTGCATGCTTTCAAAACTCATGTTGGAACTTGACACAACTTTATGTTAGAAACAAATGTTTTGTCAGTAGAAGTATGTTTGTGATTACAAGCCTGACCCTGCACTTTCTGAAGCTGATAGCAAAATGACTGTTGACTTCGATGGTGCAGAATGAGGGCCTATATATTGTACTGCAGAGCTCTGTGAATTCATAATGAGATATATTCAGACATAATAGGGTATGTCTACATTGCATGCAGAGCTAAGTGGCAAATAATACCCGAGTCAGTTTGAGTACCTCTGTGCTGTGCTCAAGCCTGCAGTAAATATCTACCGTAGTGGTATTCATGGTGTAGTTTACATGGTAAAGTCCCACGATGTTCTTGGTTTTTGTGCTTGCTGATATGTAGAGTCACTTCACGGTGCTGTCAAAATTAAATGAGTTTGTTCTGAACAAAACTGTTGTGAAAGAACTGAATTTCTAAAGTTTTAGATCTTTATGTCGTTTTCACAAATGTGACTGTGGTATTCAATAACAGCTGCTGAGATTAGGTTACTTTCTGTTGTATTAAAGACTTTCCTGACTCTTTGGTAGTTTTAATGTCTCCTGAAACTTATTAGACAGATCTTAGGATGTGTTTCTTACTTGTTCTGTAAAATTCCAAACGGGCTCAGCACAAGGATGCTTGTGGGGATGTCAGGGCAGTCCTTAAGGCATTAGGAACATGGTCCTGTACAGGATCATGAACTAAAAGGGGAACCTGTATAACGTTTGAGGGTATTAGAAGTTCACACTGGGAGGGAGGGTGGGCTGCGTATATGTGTACGTGCCCTAGCACATGTGGATAACAATCTCCAAATTAAACCTAAATATTTTGTTTGGGAATGTAATCTAATAATATCAATAGGCAGAACTGTTCCTAACTACCATCTTAACTGCGTGTCAGTCTCTTAGACCTGGCTTAGGGGTTTTTGATACGGTGTTCACTCAGCTTTCCATGTGCTTGTAGCCACCCACTACTGAGGGCGCATGGGTATTTTTTCTTTCCCTTCATGGGCTAACAAGCTGTTTGCTGCTGTTGGCTGGTATAGTTTATGTAGAGATGAAATGTTGATGGTACATGAGTATTTTGAAAAGTTATAATAAACCTGGGAAAGAACATTTCTGTTACAAAGTTAAGTGTTCAAATTATTTGAGTTTTTAGTTGTATTGTCTTCCCCCTGTAGTTAGATCATACTCTTCCCTCCATGGCTCCTGATTGGTTTTTTTTTTTTTCCTCGTGTGTGGAAGAACACCTGTAACCTTCACTGCATCAGTATTAATATTATTAAATACTGCATTTGTGCAGGAAATGTGTCATGCTCCGATAGGTGACTTGTATTGGTGCTATATCCTATGAGTTCCCATTTGTGAATTACACACCCGTGTGGTAGAAATTGCTGCAAAGCACTTAAGCATGTGCTGTGTTTTGTGCTAGAGTTTTAAATGCTTAAGGAGGCGTGTTGCCTGGTAGAATGTATTTGATTAAGAAGCTAGAGTTGCTGCTAATCTTACAGGTACTCCTGTTGCAACATTTGAATAGTTTAATTTGCATAATGAACATAGTCCTTTGACTAAAAGTATTTTCCTTTTGAGTCATAGTCTACTTAATAAAGCACTCTTCTAATATCTATTTTTATTAAAAGGAGTAATTACATGCTGTATTCTAATTGCTAAACTGTGTTTGTAAAGGCGGTGAAAACAGTTAGTTTAAGGAACATTAAGCTGGGTGGCAATATATTTAAAACATCTGCAGAGTAATCAAGGGACTGATAATAAATCCACTTTTGCAATCCACTTATTGCCAAAGTAATCATGCTTCCGGGGGAGGAAATGGTTTGTCTAATATCAAGGAGGATTAACAGTAGTCTTGTAATATCAGTCCCCAGTGTTCCTTATATCCTACAGATGAGAGCCCCTATCTGCGTGGAAGTGAGACATCTGTATTGTTACGCATGGATGCAAATGAGTGTCCTGATTTTTCAGAAGTGTGAAGCACAAAAATCAGGTCATTTAAGTGCCAAAAGACACGGTTTTTGAACAAAACCCCTCATTTGAGATTTAAAGATAAATGTCTGAATCCTTGTGCTGATGGCACTATGAGTACTTTGTATTGAACTAAACCCCGATATCATCGTTTAGTTTTTTGCAGCTTCAATATGTAGCTTTTTATATAGATGTTCTAGTAGTGGTGAAATGGCTTTCCCTTAACCTCCCTACAGCATACCTCTTTAATACATCACCATCATAGATGTATGTACTGCCTTGAATGTTTCTGTAACTTAGAGAGCAGATGTGAGGCAGAACAAAACTAACTTGATAAATTAGATTTTGATAAGTTAAAGGTTTTCCGATAAATGCCAGTTTGACGGAAGCTGTCATCCTTTCTGCATTTTATTAAAGCTGGTGCTCAGCATTGTCATCTTTTTATTCCCTTTCATGTGTCTCCCAGCAACTGAAACTCACTTTCAGGATAAGGTCTGATTGATCTGTGCTGTTAATAGTGGAAGCCCAAGGAAAGGATATTCTTTTAGTTCATAGGCCATATTGTTTCCATAGACAGCTTCATAAGAGTTCTGTTCTCTCTGACTCTTACAGTCGTGTCTGAATTCATACAAGTTGGGTTTCTGACACAGTCTGATAGAAAGGTGTGCTTTTGCTCACCCTTAATTAATCACTAATTACAAATAGACTGAAAATTTACTACTTGTAGCAGTGGAATGAACGTGGCCATGGGATTCAGAGTAAGAATGTTCACGTTTTCTGGAGTCATACTTTCTCACTCCCGCCTAGGTGCTTGACTCTTCTTAACTTTTATGGCTTTTTCATAGTCTTGGAATAAGACTACTCAGCTGATGACTTACTGGCTCCCAACCACTAACAGCTTCCTTCTCAGTTTGCACTCACTCCTTCTAACTTGACAGTGATTGGAATTGTTCTGACCTTAGGCACTAGAATAGTCTTTGTTTGTTGGTTTAAAACTACAAAAAACCCACATGAAATAATAAATGCAAAGACAGCCTTGGTTTATATACAAAATACAGCTTTGAAATATTTGATTTTAATAGTCCACGGAAACTGCTCTGTGGAGTAGTAATTTTCTGGTAGCAGAATTATTCCAAATTCTTTGGTCCAGGTAGTTCTTTTCTTTCTTCAGCTCCCTTGCTTTTGACACCTGCCAGTGTACATCTGTGCAGCAGACAGCTGGGACTGAAGCCTGCTTCTTTATAAAAGAGCTGTGAGTGAGCTGAACAAATAACAATAATTACAGGGTTGGAAATTGTTGGCTTCCTTGCATAATTCATAGAAGATTCAATTAAATGTTTCTTCAGCTAGAAGCAAATTGCTGCTTCCTCTTAACACAGCCTTGAGGAAAAATTGGGCTGCCTTAAGAATACGTAGGGCTGCCCGTACCTGGAGTATAATGGTATGGACTGTTGGACCTCTTAGAAGCTGCGGGGACTTAGGCTGGTTCCTGTGGGTCTGGGCCTACAGGAGGCTTTTGGGCAAAAGCAGGGCACCCCAGCTGTGATAACCAAGAGGCTGATTACATGGGCTATAGTTCGTCTAGCACCTGCTTAAGGTGATGCTTGTATAAAATGGAACTTCATCTGAAAGGAAGCTATAGTCCTAAGGCTGTCCTTAAACACATACCTGTCAGTGATTAGGTTAAATTTGTACTTTGCTTCTGGGTTGTATCACTTGTTTGTGGTGTGATAGCACTTGCATGTCAGGTCCTGTCCAGACAGGTGGAAGAACAGTTTCTCCTCTGAAGAAGTCTTTACATTGGAAGACAATGGTTTTTTAAGTTGTCCTACCTGGGAGGATCTTTACCTTAAGTGAAATCATGAATTTGTGCCTGAATAGAGATGAATTGATGTTTTATTGTAATTATGTAAGAATATGTTGGCAATTTCACAGAATCATAGAATGACTTGTGTTGGAAAGGACCTGTAAAGATCACCTACTCCAACCCCTATTCTGTGGGCAGCCATACCTTCCACTAGATCAGGTTGCCCAAAGCCCCATCCAACCTGGCCTTGAACGTTTCCAGGGATGGGGCATCCACAACTTCTCCGGGCGACATCTTCCAGTGTCTCACCGCCCTCATAGTGAAGAATTTCTTCCTGATATCTAATCTACCCTCGCTTAGTTTAAAAGCATTACACCTTGTTCTATCACTATAGGCCCTGATACAAACTCCATCTTTCTTACAAGCTGCCTTTAGGTACTGAAAGGCTACAATAAGGTCTCCCTGGAGCCTTCTCCTCTCCAGGCTAAAGATTTTTGAGGAAAGCAGCAGTATTTTATAGTATGTTGGTATTTAAGAACATCCAGAATTAGTGTACCAAAACCTGGCACTTTATCATAGTTCTTGCCCCCACATGAGTACTCCTTCGCCCAACAATAAAGATGTGCGTTAGCCCTTGAGGCCAGGATGTTAAATGCCTGTGCAGCAGCTTTTAGCCCAACTTCCAAGACAGAAGGGTGCACGGGACGCAAAGAGACTTTACCAAATGGCTTAAGACTATCTAGGACACTTAATGGATGCAATAACCCATTTATTTCTGGAAAATAATTTTTTTGTACGAAATGCATGTTACTTATATCCGCTTTGACATCTTTGAAATATTTTTCTTGCCCTTGCCATTCTTTCATTCCTGCCAGAATACAAATTATAAAATCACCGTTGTTTTATGAAATTAATCTGCTAATGGAGATGAGGTTACTGTTTTACTAATTGCTAACAAAATATTAGAAAAAAAAGAGGCAAGGAAGTGAGTTTTATGTTTTTCCTTTTCAGAGGTTTCTGTTGACTCCTGAGGTAAATGGAAATTACATGTGCAATTAGGCTGCTGCCTTCAGTGTTTTCATATGCCAAGCAAAATTGTGCCCCTTTTTCCTGGGGAGAGAGGGAAGGATGTCCTGCTGGTAGAAGTCCATTAATTCGGCAGCACTGTAACCTGTCATTCTAACAACATTATTTAGGAACCTCAAGATGAAACAATGGAGTTTTATAGAGAAACCACTTTTAAAAGACTGGCTAAAATGTTGTCTTGTTAGCTGACTTTCTGCTACAGCCGACCTGACAGAAGAAGTCCTTTCTTCTATTCTGACATTACTTTTGTAGTACAATTTTTAATTTTAGTCATAGTTGCTGTTGCCAATCTGTGCTAACTCCAAAAATTACTTAGGTGCATTAACCAAGAGCATCCGTAGTGTCTGTGCATCTGTGCATGGGTCGCAGCTGGAGCCTGCAGTAGAATTTTTTGTCTCAGCAACTAATGTAATTGGGCTTTGCTTTAAAAATGGTCTGCACATAGTATGGCAACACACCTTACACTCCACATAAGAGCAGATAAAAGGACTTCTGTTTCCTGTATTTCCTTTTCCTACATTGTTCTGTATGCTATCAAATGTTACGCTGAAAGAGTGTTTTTCATGTTTCCTGCGTTAGTTAAGTTCAGTTATTGTAACACAGACTTTTATGGTGAGAATATTTTGGGAAGAAGAATGCTTATTAATAAAATGCATTATTCAGCTTTGCAGGAGTTCCTTCAAGCTGTAATATAGAATAATCACTGCCCGTTTCTTTGTTTTACTTGGAATGAATCTCAGTAAATGGTAGTCACTGCCTTAAGTAATTGGTTCATATTAGCTGTATGGAACACTTCCATTTCATGTCCTCTAGTACAAATAACTTTTTGATAGAGATGGACATTACGAAGCAACATATACATTCTGGATCTAGCAGGTGAGGAGTTTTCCATAAATTATCCACAGTAGGGAAAACATAACATTCTACTTCAAGGCCAGAAGTGGTTCATGGAACAGACAACATGCCCTCATTATACTTTACTTAGTAATTTCTGCTTTAAATTAATGACTTAAATCAGGTGAATATTATCTTTCATCCTTTCTTGAAGATGTGGTTGTCTTCAGACCGTATCTGTGGGTTTGCTTATCATGTTTTCTCCTCACAGCAGTCCCTTCTAGCAGCAATCTAGCAGTTATACACTGAAGCATGTCTTGTAAAAAGAAAAATGGATCTGTCACAAATGTGGTACCTTTCAGTCATTCAGTGTGGTGAACCTTCTATGTGGGCATGAAACTAAATCCTGATTGATTTAGGGTGTTAATATTGCCCGCTTCACCCAGCTCAAAGAAGTCTGTGTTCAGTGTGATGGATAAAAACTAATTCAGAGTCAGGATTTCTGTATTCAGCTAGTGGGGCTTTCTCCTCAGCCTAAATGGAAAACGGCATATACTCCCTACAGGATGTAGTAGTTTTTCTTTGAGCAATGAACCAAGCTGGCTAATCTTGACTTTGCACTTACACAGTAAAGTATTTGTTTTACTTCTGTCACTTTGAAATTCTTTTTAGACGAAAGCATGTTAGATCTAAAAACATCATCTAGTTTGTTGAGCTAAGGTGACAACATGTATGTAGAGAGCAATGACAGAGTTCCTTGCAGGCCCACTAAAAGTCTTGAGGCAACTAAACGTTGTGCCGTGAGGCAAAACTTTATTCTGTTGTCTGGCTTGCTTGGCCTGGTTTACACAAAGGACTAGTAATACAAAAGGTCTCCAACCTCTAAAATTGGGCTGAGGAGGAGTTTTAAGTATTTAGATTTGAGATTATGATTCTCCCCTACCTTCTTAGCAGGTTCCAAATTTCTCTAAAAACCTCTTCCTCTTTTCCCCCTCCCCTTTTTCTTGCTTTTCCCAAGTTTAAGAGCAGTTTTGCTTCTTCTGTAGAAGAGTTCTTGAGAACCCTGATCCAGTTGTCGGACTATATTGAGCAGAGTAAGTATTGCCTGAAAGAGTCTTTTTGGTTTTTTTTTTAGCTGGACTTCATTGTCATCACTTTCTGCAAAGAAGGGACAGCGAGAGAGCTAGGGTACAGGGGCCAGTACGGAGACAGAGCGCATTGGTTTGTATTTGTACTACAAAACTTACATAGCTCTAGCGGAACTGTAATTTTTCTTTTAGTCGCTGGAATCAGCAAGTGCAAACTAAGAGCTCAAATTAGTGTGAACGTTTACTAACAAGTCAAATAAGCAATAAAAGGATTTCCCAGACTCTTGTTTACCTACGCTTAATAAAGTGTGAGATAATGAATTAGGATAGATTGCTTATTAACAGGCAACAGCTTAGTCAAGGGGATGTGTTGTCATGAACTACCAGAATGAAGTATAGGTGACTGTAAAATGTCAGGTCCAAGCTGAAACCAAAGCTTAGAGATTAGTTTATAATCACCTTTGTAATACACAGCGAGTGGTTTTTACAAGTGGATGACATGCCATTCAGTCCTCCTGTAATTAAAGAATGCTAATGAGACATGCCAGACAGTACTCTGCTGGGCAATTACACTGGTTCATGTAGTGACGTAAGGCAGGCAGCACAATGAATGCAGGGTAGACCTGCAGACTACCAGCAAAAGCTCAGGAGACTGGGAAGTGCTGAGCTAATACAACTACATGCATAAGTAATTGAATTCTGATGTCTATTGATATGCTGATAGCCACAGAAAAATGCAGAGTGTCTCAGCAAAGGCTCTGGGCGATACTGCACACAAAAATATTTCTGGTTTCCTGGCAAGATGACTGATTTGGCCAGAAACTGGTCTGCAGAAAGCAACGGGGGTACTCTGTAGGGATTTGACACTGTCAGAGAATCACTTAAAAGCCGTTTGGTTTGCTTTCAGCTGCTGGTTGCCTGCTTCTACATATATAACACATTTTTTCTGCCTGTACCAAACATCAGTAGTTGGTAGGTCCAGGTTGGTTCTCCTCTTTCTGTCCTGTTCCTGTGCATTCAGTTGCATTCATATATGGTACTGATGGCATAACATGTCTGTAGAATTTCATGTTAGTCTTTGCTAGAATGAGTTTCTCTCAGATCCAACTCTCCATGGAATATAATTATGGCACGATGTTGTTCTCATTTTCCCAAGGCTGTAGGTTTCTGACATCGTTCTTTGGGCAATACCTATACAGAGTCAGGCCAAGGAAGTCCTTCTTAAGCCCAAACGTTGCAGCCTTTGACCAGAGCCTTCCTTGCTCAAAACTGTATTAAAAAGAGCTGCAAACCATGTTCTGTGCAGGCAGCCAGAAATAGGAGCAGAGCAGGGAAGGGAAAAATGAAGTCACCAAAAATTTAATTCACGCTTTCCAATAAATCTTATTCCCAGTCCTAAGCTTTTTCTATTTATTTCCGAAAGCCAGAAAAGTAAAGAGGAAATGATCAGTAAATTTAAAATATTTTATTATGAATCACAGATTGATTTAGCTGATGAACATTTTTATTAAATGAAGGGCATAAGGTATTTATAATTGTTACTGTGCTTAGGAAAAAATCTAGGGAAGTTGCTTCAGGGAGCATAAGCTACTCCAGATACAGCTCAAGCTTATATGCAGATCTCCAGCTTGTTACTGAAAAGTGGAGTAACTCCAACAGAATAATCTCTGGCTGGAGGCTTGCTGGTGCTCTGAAAGGCAATCCCTTATTTAGGCAAGACATCCTCAGATGGCAGAAGTGAAGGCAGCAGGGTCATCTTGAAATAAGGGGAGAGGGTGTTTCCTTGATTTTTTTGTAGGTGACTTTCTCTGTAATCTCAGACTCGAAGGCAGCATTTCTCATGCCAGATGGTGATACTCATGAGAGTTGTGTGGAGCAGAAATAATCACGTGCCCAATGCCACTGTTGTGCCTGGTACTCAGCGCTGTAGAAAAATACGGTCAATCTACAGTTTTCTTGTGGGAAGGGGTGTAAACTTGGAGGTATTTTTGCAGATCTATGCCAAAATAGGAGTCCATTTACTTTCAGTCCTAAAAACGTGACAACTGTGAACATCTTACTTAAACTTTGTGAGTCTGTTTATGCTTGAGGTCCCTCACGCTTTTTGAAAACCTTGGTTAGGCTGTGCTATTGGGATGAAAAGCTGCATCAAACTAAGTTTCAGTCTGACCTTCCACTGCGGTGAGAGGGAGTTTTCCCTCGGTCTTTTGTAACTTGCCCCTGTTTTGCTGAGGGTGTCCCACAGTTATGCCGGAGAATCTGGATGTATCCACACTGGGTGCAGTGGGCCTGAATCCAAACCATATGCTTTGAAAGGTTCATGTTATGCTGTTAACCCTCTTCTTTTAAAAGTCAGTTGGTCCCTTGCCTTGCTGATTTCAGCACTAAATTTCCTTTCAATTGCTAGAAACCAAATGATACCTCAACACTTGGAAACTGTTTCCCTAAATCATGTGGGAACTTCAGGCACATCCAGGAGGAGAAGTTGCCAGGAGCTGTGATTCATAGACAAGCCCATTAGTGATGCACATAAATTACAGCCTGATGGAGGAAAAGAAGACAAGTGTAAGAAAGCCAAGATATGTCATTAATCATATCGGAGCACTGACATAACTGAAAGGATGCAATAACAACATGGTAGTAGGTTTTACTAGTAGATGACATGTTTGACCATTGCAGTCTTTACGGTCCCTTCCAATGTATCTTGAAGTTCTGCTTTTCGTGGTGTCGGGTGATAAATTATTTTCAGTCATCCCCATTACTTGAAAACTTTTTAGCATTTTTTCAAGTGCGAATCATCAGAGTAATCCAGGTATCACACGTTGTCTGTTCTGGGGGATATTACATTCAAAGGCTGCAGGTGCTCGCATTTGGACCAACTTTCCCTTGCACGGCAGAGCAGTGCTGTGCGCACTGCGTGTTCAGGCTTGTGTATGTCTACCCTGTTGTGGGTACAGTAGTTTATAATGGAGTCATGTAAAGACTCTTTAAGGCAAGAATCCTCTATCTTTGACATCTCTCTTAATGCCCAAAATAGCAGTGGCTGGGAATGTCCAAGGAGGCTACAGGGAGCTGGGAACTGGCTTTGGTTCAAAAGAAATTAAGACTTTTTTTGTCCTTAGCCTTTTTAAGCTCCTGTAAAAATTTAACTTCTGACTGTTTTCACTAAGGGCCAGGGTGAAAAGTACTGCAGAAAGAGTAAAGTTCTGTTACGGACTTCTGGGAAGCAGGAGTAGATGGCAGTTGGGACTCATTTGTATGCTACGTTTAAAAGTGTCATTGCCCTTTCCTGTTTCTGGTGCTACCAAAGAAAAACATGCAAAATGCCAATGCAATCAAGGCTTCTTGTGTTGAAGGTGTCCTATTTTTGCTACCCTGAGTGTGTTTGGCTTGTTAGTGGAATCACTGTACCTTCTTTCTGGAAAGAAGGCTGGCAATCCAAGGGAAGTGGTTCATAGTTGTCATCCTTTTTCATCAGCCTGCGCAGTTATACTTTCAAGCTAGTTCACAGTTCAGCTTGTTCCTTGGTGTTGATTTTGCGCAGATGGGCTGTAATCAGGCTCATCTTGCGGTCCTGTTAATTCTGAGCAGCTTGCTGGTTACACAGATAGGAATGTCGAACGTGCTATTTGTCCTTTTTTGGCATTTGCCTTTGTCCCTTTGCTGGGTGGTATCACATGTCCAAAAGATGTTTTGAGAGTTTCTTAGTGGGGGAAAAACCAGTGATGCTTAACCTGTGCACGCCATGATGTACTGTGTTCTTTTTCATTCAGCCCCCTCTTTTTCAGCCCAAGACCAAGGTCAGGTTTCCTCATAGCAGATTTGAATCAAAGATTTCCTCTGCCTCAGTCCAAGGCAGTGGCTGCAATCTCCTGAGACGGGATAACCTTTCCTTGTCTCCAGGGTTACTCTGACAAAAGACTGAGCAATCCAGAGCACTAGCAGGGGCAGCATACTTTTCCAAGAGTCAAGATTGCTCATTAAGTGTGGGAGAAAAGGTGCTTGCAAACCTGTGTATAGCCTTGCAAGGTGGTAATGCCCACCCTAGCAAAAGCTAGGCACTCTATTATTCACACAATTTAATCAATTTAATGCTTTTCTTTCCTCTTTTTTTTTTTTTTCATACAGGATGTAGTTTTTGAGACTGGCCCAAATTAGTACTGAGGAGTAGCTACCAGAGTACAGTTGTCCCTTGATATCAGAAAGGGGAAAGGGGTAGGGTGTCGGAGGAGGGATATGCACACAAAGGGCAGCACCTGGTTTGCCTGCCCCCTTTCCCTTTGAGGCGACCCGCAAACGGAGCAGAAGTGTTGCTGAGTCTTTTGTTCTGTGCTGGTCCAGAAGATGGTGGTCAAAAGCTTACAGTGAGGTGTGAACACAGGAGATACAGGCAAGAAAAGTAGAAATTGGCTTTGCAACACGGGGTGTTTCTGCCAGGCTCCTATGTTTTTGCAGAGGGAGGTAATTTTTGACTGTCCTGCATCACAGTGAACACCAGTGCTCTGGCTGAACACGTCTGAGTAAATGTTGGAAAAGGGACAGTGTCCGTATTACTCAGCATAGCCATAAATTTTCTCCCGCTTTACTGTGAGTCCCCAACTCCTCTTCGTGCATTTCTTTGCCTGCATCTGATTTTAAAGGGCTGCGATAGAAAACAGATTAACTTCAGAATAAACATGACCTATGTATTAACAAGAGCCTGCAGCAGATCAGCCATACCAGAACAAGCTGGGATATATATTCTTCTGGTGTGGTGGTGTCATAATGTTTAGCAGTGGCTTGGCTTTGCGCTGCCTATGACTGAGGCTGCCTTTTTGGTGAGACAAGCCATCTCGTCCTTCTTGGGTGGCTTTCCTTGGGAGAGCAGGTTGTAGCTGTTAGGTCACGCTGTGAGAAACCTCAGTCACCACAAAGAAAAGGCAACACTTTCCTTAGAGGAGAAGGAGGAGGAGATACAGACATCTAAGATGGTTTTCTGAGTTGACAAAGCCCCCTTTTCTCCCTCTCACGCACCACAGTAGGGAGCAGAGCATGTGTGAAAGTTCCTGCTTTTTCATCTGTCTGGCAGGACTTTGCATCATGAACACCGATAAACATTTATTGTTAAAGAAATACAGTCATTCTTTTCTTCCTAAGAACAGTAAAACCAGAAAAAAGTAAAGAAAGATAGGGATGAGTTTGTTATGGTCAACTGTTTGCTCCTGGAACAAGAAGACATGTTAGGTGGTTTTGGCAGTGGTCTTTTGTCCAACAACTAGTCCTGCTCTAGAACAGACATGTTCTGCAGATGTGAGCACTATGAGACTTGAGTGGTGCAAACAATACCACCTTTACAGCTTTATGTATTGATGGAAACTTTAAAGAGCATGTTATTGCCGTGTACGCTGAGGTTTTCGTCTGATATTTTGTGTAGTTCTCTTATGGTTGGGCCTAGCATAGGACAACTATGGAAGGACTAATGAGTGACTTAGACTGACTTCTGTACATTTTGGTCCCTTAAACCCTCTCTCCATTACTGCCCAGGAAGTATCTTCTGCTTCAATTAGTATGGCATAATTATCTACCGACTGTGGTGATGGTGTTTTTGCAGCCAGCGGTGGCCCTGCAACATATATTGCAGCCCTTGGAACCCTGTCACATAGATAATGAAAGAATACTACCTGCACGAGCTGAAGGCAAATTGCTCTTTTTCTCTTGCAGATGAAAGGCAAAAGGTAGCTCATAGTTACAGACAAATTTTACATTTTTTATCACAACGGGTGAGCATGTAGGCTGTTATGTTAATGAGAGGATGTATACGAAGTAAGAGGTGCTATTCAGTGTGTGAAGATTTGGCTATAAAGAGACTAAACTTCTATTAGGTGAGGGTATGATATAAAGCCACCCACTGTTTTGAGTGTTTTTCATATAAAAAAATCCTCATATCCTCACAGAAGTTGGAATAATTTACTGGGAAACACAAGTGGAGGATGGAGGGTGGCATCCAGCTGCACAAGAAGGATGTGGGGAGGGGAAACGTAAAGATGGTCCCTATGGAAATTGTAGAGAGTTTACTGTTAGCCCTCCATTTCAAAAGAAGTGCAGAGGAGTTGAGGTTTTTTGTGTGTTCATTACTTCCATGTGAAGACTGCTGCATTCACATGTGATAAGCTTGGTACCTCAGCTGCTGGCCTCACAATGCCAGCAATACCACATCGTCTTATAGACTCTCCACATCTCTCAACTGATCGCAGCAATCACGTAGGACAAGTTAGCTGGCCTGTGCCTTATCTTTTTTGGTTTTGGTTCTCTTTTTGCTCTGATTTTGACTGATGCTAATTTCAACTTTTTCCCCAAGCTTTCCTGTTTTGCCCATGATGACAATTGCTGAATGATCTTTCCCTGTCCTTATCTCAACCCACAAGCCTTTTATTGTATTTTCTCTCCCCTGTCCAGCTGAGGAAGAGGAGTGAGATAGAGTGGCTTGGTGGGCACCTGGGCTACAGTCAAAATTAAAGCACAATGTGGAAGGCTGTTCTTCCTGTTTGTCCAGTCCTGTGGGAGGAGCTTATAAGACTCATACACTGCCAGATCCTAACACGGAAGAAGTTCTCCTCATTCACCAAAAAGGCCCAGAATGTCCCATTTCCTTGACAAGGGTAGTAGTGATCAGATAGGGATAGCTTTTTTGTCTTGAATGTCTTCCAAGCCAGCGCTTCGATAGAAAGCTCCTTCTTGACTCCTTTTCAGGTATTTTTGCATATGTAATGTGTAATTGTTCCCTCTTTATATAGTGCGTGTGTGTGTTTCTGCTTCAACACACCCATACAACTGCAGTTCAGGTCTGAATTATTGCAAGCAACCTGTCTTGTAATAGAGAGTGGGTTTCTAGATGGCACTTTTAACCGGTCCTTTGTTTAACATAAACTAAGAGTATTTCTTTGAAGGCACTGCCCATCTAACAAGAGATTTCTTTCAAACATTGCAAAACATTTCTGTAAGTCTATGACTGCTTGCTCAATTCTAGGAATTTTCCTTGAAGACGACAATCACAGACAAGGTGAAGTTCAGTGTCTTTATCTCTTCATGTAATACATTTTAATCTCTGAAAAAAAGTGTAATAAAACCTAATAATTTTTATATTTCTTGAAGGTAGAAATGCAGTGTCTTGTTGTACAGTTAAGCTGTGGTATTCAAGCATTATAATACATATTCTAGAGGTTTTCCAAGTACAATGCTGTAATGCTCTAAGTATTCCAAATTATTTTACTATAATCCATCTTCTACATAGGCTGAACTCTGAGGGCATTAGCTTACTGTTCATTATAAAAGAGTTAGCCTCATGGCCCAGGGGGCTTGCAGTCAGCATATGTGCCAAAAATAATAGATGGAATAGCACAAATAGTACCTATACAAGCCAGTACTGTGAAAGTCTACAGGAACAATGGAGAAATCAGTTGTGGAAAGTACTTATACAGAGTCTGGCTGGGATAGAGTTCATATCAGCGTGTTCGGGGCTGTCCTTTGCATTTTGTGGATAAAACAGTGCTGATAACAGGAGTGTTTTGGCTACTGCTGAGCCGTGCTCCCATCAAGGCTATGTCTCCAAACCAGTCCTCCAAACCCAGTAGTCTGAGGGTGGGCAAGAGGTTGGGAGGGGGTGCAGCTGAGACAGCTGACCCCAACAGACCAAATCAGTATCATGTACGCTATCGTGTCATGCTCAGCAGTAAGAATGGGAAAAGGAGGAAGAGGGGAGAACATTTGTGGTTCTGGTGTTTGTCTTCCCAAGTAATCATTAAGTATGCTGGGGCCCTGCTTTCCTGGAAGAGGCTGAACATCTGCCAGCTGATGAGAAGCAGTGAATGAATTCTTCTTTTTGCTTTGCCTGTGTGCGCAGCTTTTGCTTTCCTTATTAAACTGTCATTATCTTGATCCATGAGTCTTTTCACCTTCCTAATGCTTTCTTCTGATTCCATGGCACAGGGGAGTGTGAGCGGCAGGGTGGGTGTTTGCTGACTGGGGTCAACCCACCATAGTGCAACAAAGCTGAATTTTAAAAGATTACTGGTTTTGGAAATTATTTTTAAGGCACTTTTCTGGAAATAATATTAAAAGGTCTGATTTTTAAAGGATGACCTGGTCAGCAGCCCTTGAAAATCAGATCCCCCGCAGCTGGGCATGCAAAGGCTTTCTTAAAATCATCTACATTTAATAATGAGTTTATAAAGCAACTCTCATTAGCTGCTAAAATGGTTTGTGTGCACTGACATTTGAACATCATTGTGTACCACATAACAAAAGTAACGTGGTAGTGAGACAAGCAAGTTTAGGGGTCCATGGATCAGTTCCTCCTGATGATAAAATAATAAATCACAGGGCTGTAGGAAAGGTTATTACTTGTGGCTACTTTTGTGTTACGTATTTGTGCTCTGTCTACCAAGTAGCAATACAATGTGATCTTTCACAACTTCTGCAGTCTTGTCTTCTCTCAAGTACATGTAATCATTACCATTGTCTACTTCATCACAAATACGCAGCATAATTTTCTGCCTCCTTGAGACCCAATTAAACACTTGTGTTGAATATTCAAGATTCTGTTTATCGCTGCATTATTTTAGGCTTCAGAATTTGGTGGCTGTGCAATTAGTGTAACCAAGTGACAGAGTTGGAGAGCAGCACGATTGTGACTTTTGGTTTTGTGCAGGCAATTAACAGTGGATGAGGAAGGTGCTGATTACTGTGCCTGGTTGCAATGCATTACCTAGTTGGTTGCTAAGTTGGATCAGTGCAGGGGATCTTTAGAGAAGAACGTAGATGATTTTTGACAATTCGGCAATGTGAAGTGCTAGCTTCAGGGGAGTAGGCAGCTCTGTAGCATATTTGTCCTCAATACCCCTTTACTCATTACTCTTCAAACTTCAGCAACAGAAGTGCAATATTTAGCATTCTTTGTTCACTGCTGACTATGTAAGAAGCATTTTTTTTTTTTTTGGACAGGGTCACTTTTTATTTAATTTTTTTATTTATTACATGTCCTGAAAGAAAAAAAAAAAGCAACTAAGAGATAAAAGAAGCAGCCATTATATGTTCTCACACATTTATATATTCATTAGAAAATACTGTGCAGAAAATAATTCAATTATATAATCTAAAAAGGAGATGAAGAAGAAAATCTGTATTACCTCTGCACCATCAGTAAAAAAACCGACCATTGAAGAGAATATCTGATTTTACACTTCCACACTGCAAAAATGGCAGCCACACGAACTCAAGGATAGCAAACTATCGCGGATAGAGTGATGCAATTCACTCACAGGAGGGAAGTAACAATATCTTTTATGGATATAAACAAAGTTCAATGGTAAATGCAGCAGAGGTTTAAGAAGATTTAATGGCAAGGTGCACTGGATTATTTACTGCATAGTGAACAGGGTCAGACAGAACCATCACGGAGGCCCTGCCATTGAGTCATGAGATTCAGAAAGGACCCCTTTGCATTCTAAACTCCTCAGAGAGGAGTGCAGCTAGGTGCAGCTGGATCCAGTCTTAGTCCCAGATTTGGCCTACAGTTTATGTCTAAAGGATTATATATGCACAATAAGTGCTTTATATCACTTAGCTAAGATTTCAAAGTTTAGTATGCTCTTAGTCACTTACCAAGAATCTGTTGCAGCAAGGAATCTCTTGACCTCAAGGAATAACCTTGAGAGGCTCAAGAGGAGATCTTGATGTGCAGCCCACTGCCGTGCAGGAGAGCTCAGTGGGCTCTTGGACTGTTCACTATTTATGGAGGTAAAATGATTGGCTCATAGTCATATTTACGTGCTGACTGCAGATGTTAGTTTCTTCCAAATTTGTCTTAAGTCAGACATTGATCAGCGCTATGGCTAGGTGGGCTCATTGCTGTAAATTAGCCTTTGGCTATTGTGTTGTTATCTGTCTCCCCTGAATCCATCACGAACAAGCACAGTCGTCACCACCATCACTGGTGGCTATCACTTCAGCAGGGTTGTAGGAGAAGGTCAGGGTGGGGCAGGGGGGACACAGGGTGGGGAGCACACTGTCACACAAACCCTAAATCATCAATATGGTTTTGAGTAGCTCCACAACTGGTGATCAAGGAAACTTCCAGTAGCTTCAGTGGGTAAAGTACTGCTGTGGTGACCTATAATAATATCGAAGGAAGAGGAAGAAGAAAAGGGGTGAATTTCTGGACAAGGTTTTGCTCACACTGCAAGTCAGACCAGCCTGTTCAGTGCAACATTCAGCTCCCATCTCTTTGAATCTGGTCCTTGAAACCTCCATGATTTCCTGATCTGTGGTCAAAATGCCCT
Organism: Rhynochetos jubatus; assembly: GCA_027574665.1. Classification (NCBI taxonomy): domain Eukaryota; kingdom Metazoa; phylum Chordata; class Aves; order Eurypygiformes; family Rhynochetidae; genus Rhynochetos; species Rhynochetos jubatus. The sequence goes on from CM050648.1 coordinate 57,755,486, forward strand.
TGAAAAGAATAAGTCGTATTAGAAAACAAATTGTTTTGAACTACTTATGGCCTAATTTACCATTATGTGTTTTAAAGATTGGATAGAGTGCTTCTGTGAAAAGCTGGAGGCTGGAATTTTCATTAAAGCCATGCCCTATTGATATTCTGACAGCACCCAATGCTTTCTCTGAAATCAATCAGTATTTCTATGTGTAAGGATAGGTCACTGTGCCTTATCTGCCAGTAACAGTTGAACTAGACATGCTATTAAGTCATAATATAAGGTAAATGTATTTCAGAGCATATCTATATTACATTATTCATCAAAGTTTGCCTGAAAGTCTACTAGATTTTTTGACTGTATTTTAATGGTAAAATCCCAACATAACTTTCATGGCTTTAAAACAAACAAAAAAAAATTACTTTAATCTTAAATATGATAGTTTGTCACCTGACTGAAAGCAAATGGCAGAGTTTCATCTAATGGAAAGCTTTGAATTTGTAAAATACTATTAGTTTATTTAGCTTATAATTAAGAAAAAAGCCCACTTACGGATTGAGCAGAGGGCACTGGCTTCCCAAATGCTTTTTGAAAAAGAAATGGTTCATAAAGTAACTTTTTAATTTGAACCAATAAAGGACAACTGAGGATAGTGGAATGTATTTACATGCTTTCCTTTAACTTTGCAGCCCTGCCAGAGAAAGGCAAGTGAGCCTCTCAGAGGTTGTGTACCAGCTGGGGTTTCCTGCCTTCTGCTCCGCTCCGCTGTCTGAGTGTTGTCTCCCACCACTGTGATGATCAGTTCTCAATGTGTGTGTCTACTCCTGACACAGATATACCTCTTTACCTCTGTATCACCTTACATATTTTTTGTGGTTTAGCCCCAGTCAACAACTAAGCACCATGCAGCCGCTTGCTCACACAGTGGGATGGGGAGAAAATTGGAGGAAAAAGAGAAGAGAACTCATGGGTTGAGATAAGAACAGTTTCATAACTGAAAATAAATGAAATAAAATAATGATACTACTAGTAATACTATGTAATGAAATGACTACTATTACTACTACTATTAATAATGTTAATATGTAATTAAAAAAAAAAAAAAGGAAAGAAAGAAAGAAAAAAAACCCCAGATATAACTGCTTACCACTGTCTGACCAATGCCCAGCCAGCCCTCAAGAAGCGATTGCCCTTCCTGGCCAACTCCACCAGCTTATATACCAAGCATGACGTTTGATGGCATGAAATGTCCCTTTGGTCAGTTTGGGTCAGCTGTCCGGGCTGTTTCGGACAGGGGTAGTATGGGAAACTGAAAAAGTCCTTAGTTTAATATAAACATTACTTGGCAACAACAACTAAAAAATGTCAGTATGTTGTCAACATTCTTCTCAGCACAAATCCAAAACAGAGCCTCATACCAGTTACTGTGATAAAATTAACTCTATCCCAGTCAAAACCCACAGCCCAGTATCTTACCTGGGGAACAAACTGCTGCTGGACTGAAAACGTGCTGTATGTGATTGAAGCCCCTCGGAACTTGTGCCATGACCCGCACCGCTGCTGCCTGAGAGAAGCAGTGGATGCTGTTGGGTAGGCCTGGTGAGTCTTTCACTAAGATGGGGAAAACTAAATCTGAATTGAGAAGTGTCTGCATAAAAATATTCTACCTAAACCCCACGGCACGTTTCAGATTCGCAGAGGATCATGTTGTGGCCTGAGGTTGTGTGCTGCCCCAGTCACATGTTTGTGGGTATATGCTGGAGGGAGCTGGTGAGGAAAGCAGTTGTCCTTATCAGAAGGGCTCAGTAAGCACATGATTTGAAAACCTAAACCCCATATCTGTAAGGCTTGCCTGCATTAAAAGTTTACTCTGAAAAGAGGTAAGGGGATAATTTATACTACCGTTACGGTAATAGAGCTTATTCCAGAGAGTCTTTCATTCTGCAGTTGGATTCATCAACCACAGGTTTATAACAATAGCTAAGGTTTTAATAACAACAGAAGTAACATTTTCTGTGACAGAATAAATCTAATACAGTAGCAACCAGAGGCATGTGAGGAGCTGTTGTCTTTAACTCCAGAACCCTGACTTTCAAAATCAGTGGCAGTGTGTCGCGATGGAAGTTTTTCCTCACAGCTTTCCCACTGCTGCTCTGGACCATAGAGTGATCTTCATAGCATTGGATGGTACAGCGGGTGGTATAGCCTCGCTGTACCTTTGCCCTGTCCTGTTCTTGAGCAGGCACTGAGATGAAAATCCACTCCTCAGTGAGCTGTTAGGTCTCTTACACAGCGACCTAATCTCGTGTGAAGACATCTAGTGCTACAGGAAGACACTTGGGGATGTCAAAACCTTTGGCTGCCAGGAAGAAGCACTTCAAAGAAGTACTCACTGTCCAAGGTGGAGATGTAGGTAAGGAGACCCACACCATTGCCGTTGCCTTACTCCTGTGCATCCAAACCTGCCAGCATGTTTCGTGTCATCATACTTCCCGCTGGAGGTTTTGGTCACCAGGGATAACCTTTCATGGCAAAGACTGAACTCTGGACCTTGTACTGAAAGCTGGTCTTTGGACACTACTTTTCTGAAGTCCACGATCTGACTGCCATCCTCTTCTTCAGAACAATGCCCATCCTTTAATCAAAGAAAATTTAGTAGTCTTTTTTAAAATAAAAACATTAAACCAAGTCTGAAACAAATAAAGGTTTTCCTATGCAAGCCTTTTCAAAGCTTGGGAGGCATATAGGGTATAAAACCTGAAATTAAACGACAATGGTGAATGTATGGATTATTCTTTGTTGTTAATAGTAATATGGGCCGCCTTTTTAACAGCAAATCACATCAAGTGCAGTATGAACAAAAAGGAAGAGTTCAAGCAAAAAGGTATTTAGATATAGCAGTTAATTTCAGGTGAAAATGCTAGAGCACACCTTCTCCAAGGAAACATTTCCCAAGAAAAGAGACTTGCTCATCTGACTATGGAGCTGCCGTCAGAGGCGCTCTTTTGTTGAAGCTACAGCAAGGTGAGCTCCCTGGAGCTGAAAAAGGATCAAAGAGGAAGCCATCGCCTTTTAGTAGTAGCTGGTCATTAGCACCCACCTCTGAGAGAGGAGAAGCTGATGTTTTTGACCTTGATCCTTGGACAGTTTTTTATCATTGTTGGATTAGAAACAGTAGCAACCCTCAGAGCACTCAACTCTACTTCCTGTCAAGTGAGTATGAAAATACAAAAACCTATTTGCTATGCATCTGTATTTCTGTTAACAGATTTAGTTCATTAGCAGACACACATCAACAAGTAAGGTGAGTCATATTTATTTTATTTGTGTGTGAAAAACATTTAAGCTAGCAGAACGGTTTTGGTTTGTAAGCCTGTGGTTGGGCACAGATTTCCTTTAGCTGCTTTCAGGTCTGCAACAGTTTCTGTCTCCTGTTGGCCGCTTTTTTCTCCCACCAAAACCGGTACTTGCACAGTATGTGGACACGTAGACCTAGAACCCAAATTTAGCAGAAGAACAGCCATCCTTTAAAGAATCTGCCTTTTTTCAACTCAGAACTGTTTTCCGATCCCATTTTTCATATGGCTTCCAAGTGTTCTTGCTTGCATGGCGGGTGTGGAGGCCAGGCTGAGAAGGGGAGGGGACTGTTTAAAGGGCCATAGCTGTTGTAATGAATGGTTCTCCACTCATGCCATACAGTAGACTTGCTGCTTTCATGGTTTCAGTTACCAGTGTTCAATTGCAAGTGATAGTTTTCAGATACTCCATATAACTTTAGTTACGCCAAAGAAACAGGAATGATGCAAGACCCTCTCCCCAAACCGAACAAAAAACCAAACACCCACCCCCCAGTATGTTTTCATAACTCTAGGCTGGAAAACATACAGGACAAGGTTTTCTAAAATGTGCATTCAGACTTAGCCTTTAAGTCAATATTTAATGACCCAAACATGGTTCATGAATTTCAAAAGTAACTAATGATCATTCTGCTGTTAATGAAAATTCATTCTGGAATGTCTTTTGGAAAAAAACAATCGTTGGTTAGGACAACCTCAAGAAACACAAATAATGGAAAGTTAAGAATAAAATAAAAAATAGGCTGAAAGAATAGGAAGAAAAAATTTTTAGATGGGCTAAACTATTATGATCCAATATATTTTTATTTTATTGATTCTGTGTAGTGGACACATTCACACGGAAAAAACCTTATTATCACAACTTGAGTAACTGGCACGTTAACCAGCAATATTAAGATTGGCAAGTACCTCAACTGTATGTAATGGATGTAGGAGCTTGGTCTGACACGGGAGTAAAGTTAGTGTTCTGATCCTCTGTTAGAAATGTGACTGTGATGCAAAGCTCTAATGCGATACGGACTCATTCAGCTGGTTCAAATTTATTTAAACAATTTTGATGGGTTAACTTGATACTGGCATGCTTTATGGCAGTGCTTGAATTGCCCGTCCACCCTGTTCTAACTCTGTGTCAGGTCAGGCATCGATCATCCCATTGCAGGACATAAAATCTACATTGTGAACTAAATCTAGCACAAACCTTCAGGATAAAAAATGTCACTTTCACTGAATCAGGCATCCTGAACTTTTTCTCACTGCATCCTCTAACATGCAGGACTGTGTCTTCTTAAGAAATTCCCATGGCCTCCCTGTTTTTCACTGATACTTTACAAGCTTGCTATGTTAATCTCAAAATCATGTAAGAAGATGACATTAAAAAGAAGCATCTAGTTACTGACAAAGTTACTGTCTTTTAGGAAGACTCTAATGAAGATGAAGACATGGAAATTTCACTAGTTGATTAAATTATCTCTCATATTATCAATTCTATAATAATATTAAACTTTAATTTGCCTTTGTATTTTAATCAATTGTTGCATTATTTATAACTGAGAAGCACTGCAATTTTCCCTAGTCTTGTTTAGTCTGCTGGGAATAGATTTTATAAATCTGAAAAAGAAAACTGTGTCTTACTTTAAGTTTCTTGTTCTGATTATTATTGTCACTGCATTAGTAGCAGTTAATTTTAACCCTCAACACCAAAACCAGTACTTGGTTGCAAACCTCAAATTAACTGAACGTTCTCAACAAGATAATCGATTTTCTCTAGTTTGCCTGTCACTATGTATTAAGACAAAGCTCCACTGTCCTACAGTGAAGGCTGAATTCAGGCTATATTGGGACATATACTTTGTGTTTCTTGTTTTTCAGAAGCGATGGTGTCACTGAACTTGATAATGTTGGTAGCGCAGGTCAGTATGAATTCTGTTACTGAAATTGAGATGTATACTATCCAAGTGCCTTTCTTCTCATCGCTGGAAATTAGACTCCTTTTCTTTCATCCCATTCTTTGAATAAATGCCTGTGAACTTGCTCTACCTGCAAATTTATTCTCTGGAGAAAAGTCTGGAGACTTTCTCTTTGTCCCAACGCTTATAGTTGGTCTGAAACTTTGGATTAACATGCTTGTCCCCTTCTCTTCAACAAAAATATTTTCATACGTATAAGCTGACTACACTGCTACTTTCTCTGAAGCCAGTTAATTCTTTGCTACTCGTTTGTACATTTGTATTTAGATATTCAGACCTTAGTTGTTCCTACTGGCTTTCAGGGAATTTTTCATATGAGCAAGTCATTGACAGACCAGGATGTCTCAGCAAAAATACACTTGGTTTTGTGAATCAGAACTGTGGCTGTGTGACACCACTGACAGTAATAGCGTTATACTAACAAGTTCAATCCCTGCTGTTTAAACTTCTGTAACAACATTGGTGGTGGATCTGTATGTCCACAGCAGAGTGCAAGGAGTACACGTGTACTGGTACTAGAAGGCTATGGTGTAATTTGTGGTGTCACACTGCTACTCCATCAATAGGAACTCCTATCACGGTGTTCTGCTGTAAGATCTACACAAAAACATCTTCCCTTCTGACTCCCCAGTGATTTCCTTGAAGAGCTCTCAAGCTGTCTGTCTGTCAGCCCTGGAGATCGTCAAGGCTGGCAACTCAAATAAAGATTCACAGGACAAAATTAGTTTGATTTTTTTCCTTAAGATGAAAGATTCATTCTTTTCCCCAGTATTTTGAAATGTCTGTCTTTCATCCCCCAAATGGAAATATTTCAATCCCATCTTTCACCCAGCCATAGAGTTTGACATGCAATTTAGGCTTTTGGCATCTTTAATACGCATGAAGTTCACTTGTTCAAAGATGCAGCTTTTCACCACTTTGATGTTCAGCCAGCATTCACCTCCATGTTGCAATAACTGAGGAGCTCAGCAAGAGGAAGTAAGAAAGATTGTGGATGCCAAGCAATTTTTTCTTTTTATTTAGAAGCAATTAGAGACAGCATGAAGAAATGTAACTCAGTTGCAAAACCATGGCATAGTCCAACTTAGCTCTTGCAGAAATTATTTCCCAACTGATCCAATAGCAACTGATTTCTTGGAGACGCAGATCTGCCATCCCTCTTAGCCCAAGTGATTAACCCATGCATTGGGCTTTCTGGGTTGTTTTCATTAGGATCGGAGCTGGCTCTAGAGGCTGCCCTCTCTCTGAAATTGCACTGGGTGTCTTCGGTTGGTCTTGGGGGGAGAAGGGAGGCAGGGAGGCAGGGAAGGCAGGGAAGGCAGGAAGGCAGGCAGGAAGGAAGGCAGGAAGGCAGGAAGGCAGGCAGGAAGGCAGGCAGGAAGGAAGGCAGGAAGGAAGGAAGGCAGGAAGGAAGGAAGGCAGGAAGGCAGGAAGGCAGGAAGGCAGGAAGGAAGGAAGGCAGGAAGGCAGGCAGGAAGGAAGGAAGGAAGGAAGGAAGGAAGGAAGGAAGGAAGGAAGGAAGGAAGGCAGGAAGGCAGGCAGGAAGGAAGGAAGGAAGGAAGGAAGGAAGGCCCCTTTTTTTTGTATGTCAGAGAACAACTTGCCATCAAGGACAATGCTTTAGTGTAAACTGATTTAGGTTCTCATTGATACAACGGATTGCACTGGTTACTTTGGTATGGGAGACAATATTCTGGGCTTAGACACAATACTGCACTTCTTTCCTTTCTGCATATCTGTTTGTTTCTGGCATTTGCCTTTTTTCTTTTGATATCTGTTTTTAGCCATAGCAGAACTCCACATTTTTACTCCTTAACAGATGAATGCTAGAAGAGAAATAATTCCTTCTCCTGAAATAATGTTGTTTTCTTTGTGTTTTTTATTTTTTTTTTCTTTTTCCCCAAGATGCAGGGATTAAAAAACAATCCTGACATTAAGAAAAAGATACTATATATTGCAAGCCAGTGCTTTAGAAAAGCTCAAAAAAAGTAGTGTAGCAAGGGCTTGACAGAAAAAAACCCAGTTCTGAGCTAAATGGTTATTATTTAACTCTCATTTCTGGTGCATTTGGACACCTCATTAAATAGGAAGTGACTGCATTTTTTACCAACCTGAGCGGAGATTGTGGAAAGAACCTGTGTATCAGCACAGAGGTGTTAGAAATTGCACAGAAAACTTGTTCTAAAGAGAAAAACGTTGATACTGCTGTCATAGTGATTTTGAAAATTGCCTGTATAGCACATATATTTATGTTTAGGCATCCTATATATTGAATCAGACACATTTGCACTTGCCTATATAGGAATTGTATGCACACATGAGTGCACTTGCACTTTTGTGTGTGTAGCAATGCCTCTTTGTGTGTATAGTGAATTTATGATTATTTTCATTGTACCTCTTTTTCAGGTTGTCCTTCAGCTTCATTGTCATCTTTCCATCTCTGTGTTGGGCTAAAATACCAACACCTGACATCAGAGAAGAGGGAGACACTGAGTTGTCAGGGCTCGCTGCTCAAACCAAGCGGCCAGCCCAGGATGGGTCCTGTGTTCATCTGGCAAGCGGGAAGAGGGAAGTGAGCAGGGGGTCTCTTTAAACCAGAAAATTATAAAGCCCCAGAAATCAGACTTTTTTTTCACACCTTCTGAGGCATAGGTGGCTTTTAATACTCAAATGGACATGCAGGAATTCGCAGGGGAGGATGACCTAAGTGCAGCGCGCTGGGTAGAGAAAGTTTGCGGTTTGCTTGTGGCCTGTAATCTCTTGGGGTTTATCTGTTAATGTAAATGCAACAATGTCCTTAGACACCTGCACAGTGCCTGTTTGTACATGAATTTGTTCACATTTATTTCAAGAAGAAGGTAGAAACTCCAAATCAGGGAGCTCTCAACTTCGATGAAATTTAAGGAAAGGGGGAGTTGGGCTGCAAGAGAAGCCAGAGATGGGCGGTGGAGATAGACAGCAGAAAAGCAAAGCCTGAATTTCAGAATGGGTCTGTATGTCGTGAATATGTATAACTTTACCCTAGGGCAGAAGAACAGTACCTGTGTTTCTGATCATACTGGAAAGGTTTAATATTCTCTGTAGTCTATCACGAAATACTTTCTCATGTAGAAAGTGGTATCCAATAAGAACCTGCTAAGTGGTGGGTTTTTTCAGTCTGTCCATTATTGAATTACCTCTCTTTTCTGTCAGAAAGTTTCTACTGGTCTCTCACTGGTTATCTGTGCTTTGTGGCATCTGTAGCTGGCACTTCTTAATGATTCATCCGGTGTGTACTTCTGACCCATGCTCTAACAAAATGTTAGTGGATGATTCATTACTGGAATTGGCTCCCATTAGAAGGAACATAGAAATGATGGTTACTAAACCTCTTGCTACCCTTTTACGGTTTAGGGAGCTAGTTATGGCACCTTCTGGTTTAGGTTATTAGGATATGTCTGTCTAAAATCCCTTTTATACTGTATTGCGTCTTTCTTGTCTTGCTACTCTGATGCAAGAAGCAGTCCTGATAGGTGCTAACTGAGAGCGGCCAGAGAGTGTTTCAAACTGTTCTGAAGGACTCAGGTGAAAAGGGTGATGGTTAGAAGTACTAGTGCAGTCATATCAAGTAGGGCTGTTCCCTTTGGCAGGGCACAGTTTATGTGATATTTTGATGTCTTTTTTCAGTCTTGCTTTTCTGTGATTCTTGCTGCAAAAATCATTCAAGAGTCAGTTTGAAGATTAGGGCCACAATGTAAGAGGATGTATTTGCCACACCATTGCCTATTGAAAAGCCTAATTTTTAGGCTTGCAGCTCTTGGCTGGACAGAGGAGGGAACTGGACAACAAGGGGTTTACCACCACTTCATCCAGCTTTTTTATTTAAAGACAGGAAAGGTTAGTGCCTTTTATTTTTGGTCTGAATTTATTGCCTGTCTTTATTTAAAGATAACTGGATGGTAATGCTGGGGAGGTAACACGAAGGACCTTGATGGGATTCAGCCAAAGCCACTCAGGGCAGAGGTCAAGAGAAATAGTTTTCTCAGTCTGAGAAGTTAAGAGAACATTTGTTATGTGACTATGTATTTAAATGCAGAGAAGGCCATGATCTTCTCTTTTGCCCTGGATCCATGGGTTATTGCTTAGAGCAGAATGCAGTCTGAACGATACCCTGTGGCTCTGAAATGTGTTAATGTCAGCATAGGGAAGGAGTAGACAGAAGAGAGATTTCATAAAGAGGCCAAGAACACCAATCCAAAGCTACGTTATGAAGGACAAAAGTATTTTAATCAAACAGATAAAAATAGCTACAGAAGGACACTGGAATTAAATTGCTTCAATGTATTAGCACTAGACAAGTGGGGTGGATTGGTTTTAGCTTCAGTAAAACTGTTCTCTGAGCCCATTAAGATGGGCACAGATTAATACCAGAATGCATCTGAGTGTGTAATAAGCTCTTCTCACAGAAACTTCTTTGGGGGCTCGTTGTACTGTTGGCTGCACTTATGCATTCGTTGATAAAATCTTGCTGTCATGATGGTGGCTTGCAATTCCCTGCTGGTTTTGACATCATCTAACTTGGCTTACGGGTGAGAGTAGCCACGGCCTCTCCTGTCCCAGAGGACATGCTGGGTGAAGGGGAGCTTTGACAACATCCCCGGGGATCCTGGGGGCAGGCAGGGACTGGGTGATCCTGTCAGCAACGCTGTTCCCACTCCCACTCTGGTTGCTGATGAAGCCTACGAGGCAGATATGCTCTGCAGTGGCTTTCTGCTCTCTCTCACTGCTTCACAACAGAAAGAAATGGGGTGGGACTGAAACAGAACCTGATGTCTCATTCCTCATTGGCATCGTGATTTACTTCTTTCTTATGTCCACTGATGCCCTTCTGGGGCACTTTTGTACTTTTTGCCTAGAGCCCAGAGAAAAATCTTGGTGAGTTTAGTGAAACAGAGACTATCAGCAGTTAGCATTTTTCTTATGCCAGAGAAGATATTATATGAAGTACAAAACAAAACAAAACACCTTTACCTAAAGATACATCTTACTATCCCTTCTGAGGTGACCGTAGACATCAGGAGCACTCCCAAGGGCTTCAGATCCGAGCTCCTTGGTGTATGACCCAGCTGTGCTTGGTACTAGGCTGCAGGGAGATCTGTGCACCCACACCTCAAGTCCCTGGTCCAACCTCCCTTCCTCTTTCCATGGGTGGAAAGAAAATGCTGGTTTGAGGACAGGACAGAAGGTTCCGTGTGTTCCTGAGGGTGCCCATTCCGTGTGCACTCAAGGGATCAGGGCTTGTGCGGTGTTGGCACAGCCCAATAGATAAGTACTAACACAGGCTTTGCAATGCTGTTTGCCCACACTGGCAAACCACACGTCATCTTTGTGGTCCTGGAAAACACTGAGCACCAACATGTCTGTAAAGACAAAGAATTTAACTGAACAAACAAGGGAGCTGGACTCCAAGCTCATGAACATTTGAAAGACCAGACTATTCAGCCAGGAGTCCTCCAGCTGGGGTTTGAAGCTGCTCTTGGATTCTTCTTGAGCGAATCCAAGTATCTGCTCCCATGCCCCTTTATTACAATCCTCGTAACTCACCTGCATGCCTGCACCTACTGCTAATTGGGTGCCCTTTCAGCCTCCTACTTGTCAAACTGTAATGCTTACAGCTGCTTGCTGCAGCAATATAATGATAAAACTCTCTTTTTTAAAAAAAAGTTAACTATTTTTTTAATTTCATCCTCTAATTTAAACAAACGACATCTGTATCACTACCCTAGTTTCCAGGCAGGTACATTTTCTGCAAGCTTTGTAAATAAGGGAGTTTGTCTAGCATAGACAAGATTTGTACCAAGATTTACGCCTGAGCTGTGGAAGAAGAGTCTAAAGGCTGATTCATAATTTATATGTGAGAAACCTGGCATTGCTCTAAGGAATAACATCCAAACCATCCAGTCTGATGTGTGATTTATTTCTTGTAATTGGCTGGTCTACTGAGTCCTATGAGGTACAGTGAAAACTTTTGTAAAGGCAGCTAAGCTGGGCTGCAAAGACCTTTATTAAACGGAACATACAGAGGAATTTGTAAATGGGAAATTTGCATAGTGTATTAAACAAAAAAGTAGGATACTGGAAGAGAAATATTCGGAAGTGGAGAAAGCACAATGTCTGCACAATTCTATGCAAAAGATAATGGAAGATAGGTAAGATAAGTTAATTTAAGATAATCTAGGAGAATTAAAACATGCTATGCATTAAAGAATAGAATGAGAACTGCAGATGGGGGTCTTCTTTTCTTTTGGGCATAGCAAAGAACTGTGAGTGTCAGTTTGGCATACAGACAGGTTGGATACAGCAAGGAGTGTTGCTGTTCGCTAACTGTCATTATCTGCTCAGATCCAACAAACAACTGTACTTGAGCATAGTTTGCTACCTCTGTTTTGTGATAACCTAAATTCTCTTTCCTGTGGTGGGAAGAAGGGGCATGCAAAGTTCATCTCCAGACTATAACTGCATAATGGTAGAGGAGTCATTTTACTCAAGTGAATAAAAATCCTTTTCACTGTCTCCTTTGGTGCAGGAGACAGTTCTTATTTGTACATAAGAACATTTCATACCACGGCTCAGGTCTTTCAATGTCCCTAGAGTAAAGCTAAAAGTAACAATAGAGGAAGCTTCTGTGGAATATAATAATCAGAAATATGGATTTAGCTGCATTATAAAAATGAACTCTATCCGAACACTGGAAACACAAAAACGGCAATAAAGTTTGTGTTTGTTGGTGGCGATTCTCTAAGAAAAATGCTATAGGTTAAAAGTAAGCATTTGAAGTTGTTATATAACACCCCACCCCCCCACCTCTAGTTTGTGGAAAGGTGGTGATTTGGAGAAGCAGAGACATTTTATCTCAAGATAACTTCAATCCTGCATGGTATTTGACTGGCTGGTTAGTGGATAACATAAAGGGCATTTGCTGATGTCAGGAAGGTGTGTGCTTTGCATTCCTCAGTCTGTATGCCGAAGTAGAGCCCATTTGGTAAAGAAAAGACTCACACTGGTTTTGCCATCTTTTGGGTAAGGCCCAGAATGAGCATCGGCTGCCTGGCTGCTAGAGCCACAGGCGTTAGCCATTGCAGTACTGACCGCTGAGTTTACCAGATCTTAGGCCTTATGAAACCTAGGGGAATTCCCATTCATTTCGGTAAGCCCTGGCTCCTGGCACGATGCACCGTGTACTCCTTCCATGTCTGCATCAAAATCTCTGTTCTAGCCAGGGGACTGGAACACAACTGTTTGTTCTATTTTTTCACAAAAATTACTGGAGTTATATCTTCTGTTAGTGGTGTGATGGGCTTGACTACGTTCTCTGAGTTCTGTAACAGTGTGTTTCTTATTCCTGCAAAATTACAACTGTGAATGTAAGACAAATGCTTATAACTAACAATAACAGTCTTTTGCTCTCTGCTCTTTTGGAGCACCGTTGCAGTAAGAACTTATTGTCAGTAGGTACTAGCAACAGCAGAGAAAACAAAATAGAAATGTTTTTGGAAAAAAACATGCCTAGTGCATTTTCTCCTTTAACGTTATAAAAAGCTTATAATGAATTTTAGCTCAGAATCACTGTTCACTTAGCAATACCAGAGAAGCTCACTAGATGGTGGTAAAAACCTAGGCCTTTGCTTACAAAAGCTGTGAAAAGAGAGGTTCAGAGGGGCAAAGAAGGGGAGGAGGAGCCACAGTTTGAGTACTGAAGTCATTATTGCTTGGAGTCTATAAAAAGGCAGTTGCACAGTAAGTAATTTATACGTGTTCAGCCTTGAATCTATGGAGTTACTCATTCCTTTCCCTCGATTTTTGTCATCTATTCCTATCAAGGAGTCCCCGGCCCCAGATGTCGGGTGAAGAGGGGGGCTGAAAACTCTGCTCTCTGGAGGAAAGGTTGCAGGCAGTGAAGAGAAAGAGCATTTGAAGGAGCAGCCCTGGTAAATAGGTACAGTTAATTCTTGATTGCAAGCAAAATTACTTTTAAAAACTGAAAATTATTTTGCTCGATATGCTTTGAATTTTATTTGCAACAAGTCACTGACTTTAATCAGTCAGTGTCAGAATCAATCAGCATCAGCTTAAAGTGTTACCCTTATTAAGCATCCCATAGCTTACAACTTGCCCTGAATGTTGTCACTACCAAAAGAGCATTGAATAAAATACGATCTGGAATAGAAAACTTATTTTTATGACAGAATTCAACTCATATTAATTCTGTAACCTTAGTGTATCCTGCAATATATGGATTCTCCTTGGATAGGTGTTTAATATGATGTTCTTAAGTGAGCATGTTAGTATTGCACAGATAAGCTGTTTATAACACAGTTATAACTTAAGAAGCACAAATACCAGGCAAGCATTTACATCTTTTACTGAAAATGTTAAGTTCTTAATTGTGGCAGTAATTTAAATTTCTATATATTGTATTCAAATGAGCAGGTTCTGCTGAATGTAATACTATATTCTGCTGCATTTCTGGGGTCTGAGAATTGAGACTTTGCAAACTGTTGTTTGGTGTTCAGCAGAGTCTCTTGCATGAATCTCTTAGTTTATGGTTTTAATTTCCCAGTAAGGATGAGTAGAAAAACTCTGAGCCACTTGGAGGTTAATTTAGAATCAGGACAGGAATACAGTGTGGAAGAGGTAGGATGTGTACAAGCCAAATTAAATAGAAATGGGTAATATTTGTTTTGTCAACTTCTGCCTGTTCTCGTCACACTGTGTTTTTTTTGGCAGGGTCTTTACCTTTTGGAAAATGTATTTACTGCACTCCTTGGCAAGTCCCTCAGAAAGAACAGAACGTGTTTGCTTTCAGAGATGAACACGACCTCTCAAACATATGTTTCTGAACTAAACCTGAGTGCCTTTGGCAGCAACTTTACCGTGCCTACTGTCAAGAGCAAGTCATCACCATGTGAGCAAGTGGTCATTGCGGCTGAGGTTTTCCTAACTCTGGGCATTGTAAGCCTCCTTGAAAATATCTTAGTTATATGTGCAATAGTTAAGAACAAGAACTTGCATTCACCCATGTATTTTTTCGTTTGCAGTTTAGCGGTGGCTGACATGCTGGTTAGTGTGTCTAATGCTTGGGAGACCATAACGATATACTTAATAAACAATCGACACATAATTATGGAAGATGCCTTTGTCCGTCATATAGACAATGTCTTTGATTCAATGATCTGTATATCTGTGGTGGCTTCCATGTGCAGTCTGCTGGCTATAGCAGTAGACAGGTATATCACTATCTTCTATGCCCTACGTTATCACAACATCATGACAGTGAAAAGATCGGGGCTTATTATTGCAGGCATCTGGACCTTTTGCACGGGCTGTGGCATTATCTTTATTCTTTATTATGAATCAACTTACGTGATCATTTGTCTCATCACTATGTTTTTTACCATGTTGTTCCTCATGGTCTCGCTGTACATCCATATGTTCCTCCTGGCTCGTACTCACGTGAAGAAAATAGCTGCTTTGCCTGGGTACAACTCTGTCCGTCAAAGAACCAGCATGAAGGGAGCCATCACTCTGACTATGCTTCTTGGCATCTTCATTGTTTGCTGGGCTCCATTCTTCCTTCATCTCATCCTGATGATCTCCTGTCCTCAAAACCTCTACTGTGTTTGCTTCATGTCTCACTTCAACATGTACCTCATTCTCATTATGTGCAACTCAGTGATTGATCCCTTGATTTATGCCTTTCGTAGCCAGGAAATGAGGAAGACCTTCAGAGAAATAATTTGTTGCTATAGCCTGAGAATGGTCTGTGGGTTATCAAACAAGTATTAAAAAACCAAAACCAAGCCAGGGAAAAGAATTGAAATGCAACATCTTGCTGCATCTTGTAATTCTGCTGAAATGCCTATGGAACACCTTTCTCCATTCAGCTGTCATGATTTCTGTGGCAATCAGAAACCATTTTTCAGTATGTGATTTAACTTTTCTTTCCCTCCACGCACCTCTCTCACACTGGTGTTAGGAGCTACTCAGTGCATCTGTGTTACAGGGAGAAAGAATGTTTTGAATCTCATTTACTGAAGACTGGATTTTATAAGAGGATTATACAGGGAAAACCTTATTTTTCTTTCTGCTGAATGCAACGAGTGTGACCTGCCATGCAAATTAGCCCATCAGCCTCTCAGTGTGTTTCTCTTGATATTTTGTCTCTCTAGATACAGCATGGCTTATTCTGATTACCAGAATTAACAGGATTTTTTCTATCTCCTTCTGAAGACATAAAATCAGTGAAGAAGCTCCAGTTATCAGGGCTCACATACCTTGCTCAATGGTTATGACCAATATCTGTGCACATATCAGCAGTCTTGTATTCCAGTCATGACTATTACAGTCATAAAACATGTATTATGTAAGAAGACAGCATTACCATGAGATTTTCCAGGTTTCATACAGTACTTTGTCATGGCACAATATATGTGGCCTTATTACTGTGGGGAAGATGTACCATAGGTGGATTTTAAGGCTGAAGATGAAGACTGAGATGATTCTAGTTTGTCTGAGTGAGTGGCTGCCTTTATACAGACATCAGGAAAGCATTTCAGCTAGGGGTGGTTTTTGTTACTGGAGGAAGCTGTGCTGTAGATTGCATATTTCAAGCTGGGAGAGACAAAACGAGTTTCATGATCAGAAAGCATAGCAGGCAGTGGCAAAACAGGGATTTCAAAACCTTAGGCACATGTGGTTATAACAGAGCGTCCTGACTTTTGCTCCCCAAACAAACAGTTCTTGTTGAGAGGATTCTTAAGGTGAAACTCTCATGCCTTTTGTGTGGTTGATTTACATCTAGTCATGCTCTCATAAACATGCTGTTCTGCGACAGCTGTGTAATGTGCAAAATATTGGATTTATCACAGATGAAGGAAGTGCAACTGTGGCATTGATTTCTTGATGCCAATGGATGGTACATAGCTTGCACTGAGATAGAAGCTATGAAAATATTTCAAGCAGTAGTACCTTACTGTCAAGATATCAGAAAATAGCTGGAAAAATGAATTATTTCTTCCAAAAAGCTGAAAGAGTGACCCTTGTTATGCTTGGTTTAGAGATGCTCAGAGGGCTGAAGCAGCTCTCCTATGGGGACAGGCTGAGGGAGTTGGGCTTGTTCAGCCTGGAGAACGGAAGGCTCTGGGGAGACCTTACTGCAGCCTTCTAGTACCTGAAGGGGGCTTATAAGAAAGACGGGGACAAACTTAGCAGGGCCTGTTGCAGTAGGACAAGGGGTGATAGTTTTAAACTAAAAGAGGGTAAATGTAGACTAGATATAAGGAATGATTTTTTTACTATGAGTGTGGTAAAACACTGAAACAGGTTGCCCTGGGAGGTGTTAGATCCCCCATTCCTGCAAACATTCAAGGTCAGGCTGGATGGAGCCCTGAGCAACCTGATCTAGCTGAAGATGTCCCTGCCCATTGCAGGGGGTTGGACTAGATGACCTTTAAAAGTCCCTTCTGATTCAAACCCTTCTATGGTTCTGTACTCTCAAACTGTTACCAATAGGACTGTGGTTGATTGTATGGGCCTTAGGTTATACCTTCAAGGTGGAAGTTCTGATCAGGTGTTAGGAAATTTTTTTTACCATAAGGGTGGTCAAATGTGGGAATAGGTGCCCAGTGGTTGTGCAATCTCCATCCTTGGAGATATTCAGAACTTGACTGGACACAGCCCTGAACAATCTGTTCTAAGTTGAAAGCTGGCTCTAATTTTGAAGTTGGCCCTGCTTTGAATGATTAGGAATAGATGATCTCCACAGGTCCCTTCTAACCCAAGTTATTCTGTGATTCTATGAAACAGTTTATTATGATAAAATGATTGGTTTTTTCCCCTCATTATTTAATATCTTGTGTAAGAAGAATTGTGAAAGATTCTCCTCCACATATTTAAAAAGACAGCATACTTTGTGTCTTCATTTGCTTTGGAGGTCTCTGACAGGATAAGTAAGGTGTATCTTTCTCCCCAGAGTTACACCTTTTGTCTGCTGCACCTTAAAATATATACAGCCTCCAGCAGACACATATCTCCCTCTGACATGAGTGGGAATGTTATTCTCGGTGGAGACACCTTATTATGTTGACTGTAAATATAATGGCTGTATCAGTGCATTAGGCACTGGAATCTTCCTTCAGCTATATCTGAAAATGAGATTTCAGAGGTATGTTTGGGGTTGGTAGTGAGAATCTTGCGTTGTCCACCTCTTAACCCTGTCCATAAATGGCACCTAGACATGGACTCATGCTGCTATGAATGTAAATAGAAAAAGAATCTAGTTCAATTGCATAGTGAAAGACACCAGCTGATGTTGTAAATAAATCATTAAATCTTCACTGGTATTACAAATAAGACAGTCTTGTACATAATTGTAAATTAACAAAGAAGAAGCCAAAACTGTAACAGCTTTGGGTATTTTCTTGAATTGTACATTACTTTTTTGTTGGAAGTTTATTTGATGTATAAACACAGACATATGAAGAAACTATTAAACTGGATTGCTGGAAATCCCGTTATTATTGGTTATTCATTGTAATGTGTCTGCTAACCTTACAGATTATTCACAGAGGGAATATTGCATTACAGGATTTCACTGCTCAGTTGAAACAGATGCCTTATTATGAAACGCATCCTGAAAGAGAGTTACAGACTAACACAGTGTATTTACATTCATACCTACATTCATCTAGGTGTCAGCATCACATCTGCATTATAAGCTTTCCAGGTGGGGAGCCAAAACCACTTCAGGGAGAAAGGAAAGTATTTGCAAGAACAGGCTAGAACAGTTTCTGCTAAAAAAGAAGTGTTTACACTGTAGGAATGCATGTAAAAATACATGTCTCTGTGAAGCCATGACATGTTTTAATCTGGCTTTGTGTTTTTTTGTCCTGTTTTGCTGCAGAATAACTGCATCATTTAGCAATGCTTTCATTTCTACCAGAGCTTGGAGAATACCAAGTATTCTGATAGATTGGGAAAAGCAAGCATTGTGTAAGGATGAAATTTGCTGTCAAAAGACAGTCATGAAAAAATGAGCTGCTGGGCTGCCATTGCACTGTGTCCCCACAGCTAATGATACTCCTCTTGCTTACACTGCAGTCATTTATGGTTTGGTAGCAGTCATTGGAAAATAGCTTGTTTCACACTGTTTCTGTCCCAGAGCTCCAAACACAACTTCTATTGCCCGCTGCTGCTTTGATGACTGAACGCTTCACTGCTTCTGACTTGTGTGTTGCTATTTTAACGTTTTTGATAAGGAATTATACTGAACTCACTTCTGTTGCAGCTGGGGTCAACTTCTATAAACTCATCTGCAGCATTTTAAGTAGATTAGTAGGAGCAGGGAGAACATTAAAAAATAAAAATAATACAACAACCCAACATTTCTAGCTGCACCAGAACTTCATCTAGTGGAGCGGAAGACTGAAGTTTTTAGTCTATAATAATGCAAAGGGTGGCTGATAGGAGGCCAGTTTCTCTGTCTCCAGATTACACTGAAGTACTTCATATGTTGCTCTATGTTTTGCTTACTTTAGGAGATGGAAGTAGAAGGTTGGCTGTTGGAAATGATGGTATTGCCTGGATAATTCCATACCCAGGATGCTTCTATACCAGCATTAGGAAAAACTGAATCTTTTCTCCAGGCGAAGGCCACAATAAGGTACCTTGAAATAGTGGCTTTCCAAGAGCCTTATCATCTCCTGTAACGTAAAACAGTCACTACTGAAGGGAGCAAAGAGGTTGTTTATGATCCTGGGCTTTATGATCCTGCTTTCCTAATGGGCACAAGTCTGTCACAAAGGGCTCTGACTGCTGAGTACTACTCCTGGGTCTGGGCTGGGAGGGATGATTGCTTTCAGCTACAGTCTAGAGGCCTGCACCCTCTGTGCAACCAGTGTCCAACTCCCTTTTGAGTGTTCGTTATACATTCCTGCTGCTTAGGCTTTTCCTCTTAGAAAACCTTCTCCAAGTGGCTCTCTGGAGACTTCACTTGCATTTTTCAGGAATCCTGTGAAAATTAAATGCAGAAACGACAGGAATTTCCTGCACACACAAACTTTAAGAAGGCAGAAGATTTATACATCTGTGGGAAAGCAACCAACCCCCTCACACAGTCCACGTTCTGAAATCTCAAAGGACTCTGTTTCTCTCCAGAGCCTTGTGGGAGATTCTCCTGCCTCTCTTGCACTAGATCCTCCTTCTGTTGCTGGTTGGCTTTTTGCACAGAAGACCAGCTTGTTGTGACCACTGCTGTGTTAAGGGATTTCAGTGGATGGTCCCAGTTATGCTGGTTTGCATGCACAACACACTTCCTGTTGTGGGAAGGTGGGTGGGTGAATAAGATATGAGAACTGTATGTGGAAATGGGGATCCCTACATAAGGCATGGAGCGTCATGCAGGCTGTGGTGGACCTAGCTGCCTGTCTCTGTGCTAAGTTATCTCCAGGTGGGATGCTCTCTCTCCTTTTCTAATCTTTTCATGCATTACAACCTGTGTGCATCTTGGATCCAGCTTGTTCTTCATACAGGAAAGAAAAGGAGAATCTAAGGTATGTATATGTGTGTCTATGCTTACATACATGCCCACATGTGTAGGAGTTCTTACAAATATAGAGTACAATCACAAACAACATTGTAAAACAAAACGTATGTGAGGATATACAGTTTTTTTCTCTAATGTTTCTACTCTTTGTCATCCAGTTCTTTGGTACACTACTTTCCAATTTGCAGCTTGTTTCTTACATATTTGCTCACCTGCGAACAAAATAGCAACAGTATAATTCTGAAGTAGAAGAAAAAAACCTCAAGTGCTTTCTGCATCCTGAGCTTTTGAAAATTATAGTGAATCAGTGTGACAGAACAAAGAGTTCCCCTAACACCTGTCACACTAAAGATCTAGTAAAATTTAAACCCTTATGGTCCTTAAGCACTATCCCTAGAACAGTTACTTCTTGAAGCTGCTTGCCTAAAAACCTCTAAGGACATGTGACTGGCTGTACTGAACACTGAGAGTGAAGGGTCTGTATCAAAATCAAGAGCAGCTGTTTAATGGAATTCCACAAAGTCTGGGCATGTTCATGGTAATCCTCTGGAACATCCTTATAGCTTCCAGCAGACTATGGTTTAGGGACTTCTTGGGCAGGAGGTTATATTTACAGCTTTGTGACTGATAGCTCTCAATGGATGTTTCTTACAAGAATTTATCTAATCACTTTTGTATCTCTTTATACACATCTGCAACAGCTTGTGACACTAAGTTTCACTGTTTAGATAAGCTGTGTGGAAAAATAATTTTTTCCTCTTATAAAACATCTGCTTGGAAGTTTGTTTCAATGGCCCTGAGTCCTTATGTTGGAAAGAAGAGAAATAACTGGTCCCCATTCACTTTCCCTGTACCACTCATTATCCTACTCCCTTATGTTCTCTTGCAAAGTTTCTCTTTTCCAGACAAAGATCCTAGCCTATTTATTCTCTACTGGTATTTTCATACCTTGTTGTCCTTATGTTGTTTTCCTAGATCTACTCTATTTTTTTCTAACTCAGAGTGGGCCAGATAGGCATATGATAATCCAGATATTGTTGAAAAATAAATTGCCACAGTGACAGACAATGTCTTGTTTAATTCTCCCTTTCTTAGCAGTATGTAACAATATACTTTCATGTAGTACAGCATGCTCCATCATTTGAAAAATTTCAAGATCTCTGAAAGAATTCTTTCTCTGCAAATGCTCATAGGAACACATGCTCTTTGTTGTCTAAATAGGTTTATGTCTTCCATGATGAGGGCTTCAGTCATATATCAGGATGTGAAACATATGCCAAAAATACGGTGCTTAGGAGTGCTTCTGTGTTTCCAGGTCCAGGTACATGCCCTGGTCATGTGCCAGCTCTGCAGCAGAACTCATCTGATGGACACAGCTTCCATCTCCCTACCTCTGATGCCTGGCCACAGAGGTTGGAAGGACCTTGCAGTGTGTCCCAGATATGATCAGGGTGGCTGAGGGTCAGGGACCCCACGTTCAGACACAAACTTCCCTCAGAAGCCCATAATATCTTTGAGAAGGGTGGTAAGAACATAATTTGTGCAGCTATCTCTGGATATTGATTGATCACTCCTCTCCTTTCAATTAGACTGGTTTTACACCTGATTAAAGCAAGATGATTGGAACCATAAACTTCGTATCCTGGCTCCAGATGATTTTCAAAAGCGTTAAATGAACTTTTTTGATGCACTGTTGCATAAATGTCCTAATTAACAGCAACAAAATAAAACAAAAACCTACAAAGAAAATGGGATTAATTTTTGCCTCAGTTTGCCAGTTTTTAACAGGACACGGTTAGTTTTGGCAAGCAGTAAGTGGTGTTACATGTAAATTAGCTTTTTCATTGGCTTTTGTATGTTAAACAGAAACATCATGCCTACCTCACCTACCCTGAAAAAATGACCCTAGGAATACCTTATCGTCTTTGTATTATGCCCTTTGCTTGTCATAGCTTAGCTCTGAACTGCTTTCTGGAAAGCTTTGCATGGGTTTTAGGTCAGGACCTAAACCCCTGAATTTCTGTATCCCAGCAGTTCTGTGTGCTGGGAAAGCCTTACATAGACCTTACTCTTATTTCTGCTTCACAGGTTCCTTGTGCTTTTCCAAGTCAGCAGAATCTGTCCAGGACATTCTTCCTTTCAAAGGGTAGCAGGAAATATTTATAAATCTTATAATTTAACTTTGTTTAAATCTATTTCAACATAATTATTAGTAGTGCCAACTTTGACCTCAGCCCAGAGATACACCACTGAAATCAAAAGTAGCTATTATTTCCCACAAGGTTTTCGTGGAGGATATAAAAAGCCCTGGCTATAAGAAGAAGAGGAGACTGTGCTCTCTGCTCATACAGTGGTAGATAAGTGGCGGATCTCGGGGAAACAAACATTTTAGATCTGTGTTAAGTTCATACTTCATTCTTACAGAGGATGAAGATGAGTTGCCTTTTCCTTCTGTGAGGACTGGGCTGTATTAAAAAATGTTCTGGTAGACAAACGTGTGCCAAATTCTGTTTCAGAAAAAGAGTCAGTGAGTGTTGGAAACCTCACTGAAAGTCTGTGTGAAGACCCTCACCAAGGGTGACTGAATCCCATTTCACTGAAGTGACTTGTAAGACATCTTATCCCTACAAGATATCTGGTAGGGATTCAGGATGTTGTAGACCTCTAGATCCTTCCTCCTTTGAAAGGTAAATCACAATATTTTAAACATTAGTGGAAAATCACTGTGTCAAAAAATATATTTATTTCTCACATTCCCTGGACTAAGAACCTGCCAGGTCTCCACAGTGGGGCCCCAGGATCCAGTGCTGTGACTGGGGGTCTCTGCAAAATCTGTTCATAGGGAACCTGCTTAAATCACTTGGAAAAGGTAGGTTAAACCTTCAACTTCAGGGCTTAAGTGCCCTGATTGGTAATCACAGTTTGTAAAGCAGGTGCTTAAAAACCCCTTCTTTCAAATGACAGAGGAAGGAGATGAATCACTTGAATTTCAAGTGCAGTTCCAATGGCAGTTCATGTCCCTGCATAAAGTGCATAAAAAATGAAGAGGTAGGAGGTAAGTCCTTGAATGAAGTCCAGGTCTTTCATCTCACAGTAAAGCTGCTAAATATTCAGGTTTTCACTTTGAAAAGGGACATTGGCATGGCCACCTCTGAATCTGGAGGTGAATTTTTGAAGGAAAACTTTGCAAAATAAAAAAAGGCATTTGGTGTGTAGTTACACCCTGGGAAAGGCTGACAGTCCCTTTGGTTAAAAAAATGGAGAAACATCCTTTCGGTTAATTTTGGCTGGACTTATTTTTAAGATAGTGTCTGCAGGCTGTACCCCTCGGTGCCTCTGCTGCCCAAAGCAGAGGTGCTCAGCTTCCAGAAAGCTGGAAGGTTCAAGGAGTTTAGGTACAAGTGACAGGTGGATTTAGGCTCCCAGCTCCTCTTTCAGCCCCTTGGTTTTGTTGGCCACGTGCCTGGCACTCCAGTCATGTGCGATTAATAACTGAACTTAGCCATGGCATTTTAAGTAACATACTGGGAATGTATTTAGAGTGGGGGATATTGAAAACATGTCCAGCTTAATTAGGAAGGAATGAAAAAGAGGAAAGCCACCCTAGAGCTACCGTAGGGAGACAGTCCTGGCATACAGACAAGCGGGGGATCAAAGGCCTGTTGCACAATGTAATGAGTAAATAGATGACAAGTACAACATTAGCTCTGGTGGACCTTTAGAGGGGAAGGCAGGCGATACAAGGAACACCGTGTGTATTTCAGATGACCTTTCGTTGAAAATGTCAGTTAGAAGATTGTACTGAATTTGTAAAGTGGGTAATAAATAACTGGGCAGAATAATGAAAGGTTTAATGCTCAGGGAAGAACCAGGCTGAAGATCCAGGGAGGCTGGACACCTGGAATTGCGCATACTTTAAAACTTCACTGCATTAATAATGGCCAGTGAAGTGCCAGCATTGTTAAGTGATATGGAAAAAAGCATCTAATGACAAGGATATGGTTAATAATAATGAAGGAAATCTGCAGTGAACTAACAGGGTTGATAGAGGAAAGGCCCCACGGAGGCTGCTCCCAGACCTTGTCTTAGGTCGCCACTACCTGCAGCAGGTCCCCCCACCTGCACTCCCACCCTGGGAGGGGTTGTCCGTGGGTCCCTGACAGTCATGCAATTTGAGAGGTATAATAAGCCTTCTCCATAAGAAAAACAGAGAAGGTGTTCAACCATCTCCAAATTGGTTTTTATTTTGTATTGTTCTGGAGTTTACCTTTGGATGGTATCTTTGATCTTTCAGCTTGACTGGGTAAAATAACTACTGAATAAAGCTAATTAAACAGATATTTAAAATTCAGTAGCATCTCCCTTCTCAGATTCTCCAAGTATTTTGCTTCGCTAATGAATGAAATCTCAAACCATTGCTGCAAGATTGCTTGCAGAAGCATAGCATCACCCTGAGAGTGAAAATAGAGACCTAAAGATGAGAGAGTTTTGAAAGCAGAGCTCTAAA
The DNA here is from genome assembly GCA_027574665.1 of Rhynochetos jubatus. Taxonomy (NCBI): domain Eukaryota; kingdom Metazoa; phylum Chordata; class Aves; order Eurypygiformes; family Rhynochetidae; genus Rhynochetos; species Rhynochetos jubatus. The sequence goes on from CM050648.1 coordinate 57,779,879, forward strand.
ATACTGATTTCATTCTTTGCGCTTAAGTAGCACTTGTCTGAAGTGACCATACAATCTGAAGAAGTGGGTTTTGAGACACCACAAATACATACAAGGTGTAATACGGAGTGGTAGGACAGTCCAAGTTTAGTTTCCACCTCTACTGGCTCTGAGAAAAAAGGGTTATGCCCTGTGCTGTGGTACCAGCCGTGACTACTAGCCAAGTCCTCCCTGGGCTGCAAGGGCAGGCAGGGCATTTCCTGCTCTCCTCTCTCTCTCTCTCTCTGACTCTCTCTCCTCTCCCAGACACAGTGAGGGCACAGGAGGAAGTATTCAGATGCCAGTGATGGTTTGTTGATGAGGTTGCTCCCTCAGGATATAAAGAAAACGGTGTCATATTCATTGCTACTGACTTGGATGTTAGCAATTGATTTAGCTGATTGATAGGTAAGGTAAGGTTTTATTAGACTGACATTGCTTTTCTAATCAGCCAGGCCACATGGGAAGCACACTTTAAAACTTGTGCTTGATGGATTTCTGCATTTTCCTAAGGATATTTTAATTTAACTGTACTTCCAATATATCTGCTTTCATTTCAAATAGTTTTTCAGACAGTGAAACTTTGTAAAGCAGAGGTGGGATATCGCTAGTACAAAAATATAACAGAATACCTCTAGATTAAAGTGACCAAAGTAATTCAATCTGACAAACTACTGATTCTTAGACTTGATAATTTTGCTACTGGAATTCCTACCAGGTACTCTGATACGAGAGTTTACACCCACTTTCTTTCAGTTTTGGCCTGTAGTGTGGGGCTCAGTAATTGCAGAGGGAAGGATGCTCAAGGGCTTAGAAAAGATGCTGGTAGTCAAAAAACATTATTTGTTATGTAAATGCCTTGGCAAAACCACAGACAAGGCAATGACAGGAGCTTGTGTCAAATTCTCCCCGTTATTTTCTGAGGGAGCTAGAAAATTCACTGTAAAGGAAGGGAAATTGGAATATGAAATGCCATTTCTTGCTCTTAAAATGTGCAAATACATGGAAATTAGATGGAAATTTGTTAATGACATCCACGGTTTTAAACTAATATTTTGCTACAACTTAAGTTATTTATAAAACCAAAGGAAGTGATTTTTTTTTTTTTTGTATAGGGTAGTAATCACCTAAAAATATTTTCTACTTATCTACTAAGGCACATTTGACTCTCAATTTACTGGGGACATTCGGGCTATTGCTGGTTAGCTGTCAGCAACATTCTAACACTCTTCTCTATTGCTTGTGCTGCAGATGAGACATTTTTTTTTGTTGCACTTACAATGGTTTTCTCTCCAGTTTTACTCTTTCACCAATGTACTGCTCCAGTCCAGTATTATGGGTTCACTGAGAACTTCTTTAAGTAACCATAGACTTCCATGGCAGCTAGTGATAAGCACTGCTTGTGCCTCCTGCAGCAACACATTCCTCTGCACTGCAGAAACAGACTAAATTTAATATTAATTCATCCTGTGGGAAAAAGAAAATCAGTGATGGATGAAAACAAGTAAATCTTTTAAAGATATCTTAGTTTTACTAAGGTTGCTGTCTTTGATTACTCACCCTTTATGTAGCCATCTGGTCTAAAATCCCCTTAGTCTATCTGCAGTCAGATGGTTTGAGGGCATCTTTTCCAGTTTGCAAGTTATCCTTTGAAAAGATCTGTAGCTGACTGGCACCTGCTGTTCATTAACTTTATGGCAGCATCCTTGATTTAGTCTCCAATTCAATCAAGTAAATATATGCGAACAAGATGCTCTTTACAAGTGAAATCTTCAGAACTGCACACGATGACTCTGGGGTAAAAGGATAGCGCTAGAGATGCTACAGCTAGATCCAATATCCCTGCAAAGCCAAGGAAAATATGGCACAAGGACTGACTTGAGGCTCCCAGGTAATCTAGCCACCTAAATAGGGTGTTGTGTTGGGCTAAGCGTAACAGTCAGCTGCTGACAGCAGTGTCAGTGCCTGTTATGCTTCCCACAGTCTTGGCACCAGCTGGTTTAGAGCTACTTCAAAGATCTCTGCACTGTGTACCAATGCAAGGGGTAGATGTACCCTGAGTAAATTGCTTTGCTAGATCATTGTTTTCATGTTCTGTACTTGTCACATTCAAGTGCCTAATGATATTTGATGATTCTTCATGTCATTTATTCTGGTAAAGTGTCGTTCATTTCTACCTCTTCTTCAGAGAGCTGTGCACATTTCATCTTGGAGCTAGAATGAAGCAAGAAAACATAAGTAAAGGGACTGTGTACATACTATCAATGGAGTAAATTTTTCACAAGACATGGAAAAGTGACTTCTCATTTCTGGTGCCACTATTGCATTAACATTATAACTTGAGAGGCTGTGAAAACAGTTGTGGCAAGAACTTGCTGAAACTGAGTTGTTAATAGTGAGGAATTAATAAGTCAATCAATCATCTTGATGCAGGAACCACAGGATGAGATTTTTATGGTCTTCAGTATGAAAGTGAGACTGGTGCATAGTATTCATCTCTTCTGGTCTTAAAATTTTGAATTAAGTTTAATAGGAAGTTAGCAAATGTTCAGGTCTCTTTCCCAAGAAAGGTAATGAACAGTGATAACTCTGTTCTACTTACAGGGTAAATTAATATGGTCCAAAAGAAGTTTGCCTACATTTATGAATGTGGAGGTTCATGCTAGAAGCTTTCATAAGACAAGGTTAAGACCAGAACATCAGAACTATATGAAATTTAACACAAGAATTGAATCAGAAATCACAGCACAAGTGAACAGCCTGAACTATGAAATGGTCTTGTACAAGATTTTGCTTCAAGTGAGAAACATTGATGGAATAATTAATTGATTAAAGAAAACCCCACAAACAAAACCAAACCAACCAACCAACCAAACCCCAGAAAGAATTAAGCTCATGGAATAATTTCTGTTGAAAATAATTTATCCAGAGCTAACAGTGACGTGACACATTTAATTCATCACTTAATTTCCTGGAATTGTTTAACCTTATTTGAATCAACCATGATTAACCTTATTAAGTTTTATGTTGATTATGGTTACTGCATCTCTAATCATAGAATCACAGAATGGTTTGAGTTAGAAGGGGCCTTAAAGATCACCTAGTTCCAAACCCCCTGTCATGGACAGGGACACACTCCACTAGACCAGGTTGCTCCAAGCCTCATCCAGCCTGGCCTTGAACAATTCCAGGGATGGGGCATCCACAGCTTCTCTGGGCAACCTGTTTCAGTGCCTCACCACCCTCTCTGGGAAGAATTTCTTCCTGATATCTAATCTGAATGTATTGGCTTCCAATTTAAAGCCATCACCCCTTGTCCTGTCATTACATGCCCTTATAAAAAGTCTCCCCCCATCTTCCTTGTAGGCCCCTTCAGGTACTGGAAGGCTGCAATAAGGTCTCCCTGGAACCTTCTCTTCTCCAGGCTGAGCAAGCTCAGTTCTCTCAACCTTTCTTCATAGGAGAGGTGCTCCAGCCCTCTGAGCATCTTTGTGGCCCCCCACCTCTGGACTCGTTCCAACCTGTTGATATCTTTCTTCTGTTGAGGGCTCCACAGCTGGACGCAGTACTCCAGGTGGGGTCTCACAAGAGCAGAGCAGAGGGGGAGAATCACCTCCCTTGACCTGCTGGCCACACTTCTCCTGATGCAGCCCAGGATACGGTTGGCTTTCTGGGCTGCAAGCACGCATTGCTGGTTCATGTTGAGCTTCTCATCAACCAACACCACCAAGTCCTTCTCCTCAGGGCTGCTTTCAATCCATTCTCCTCCCAGCCTGTACTTACTTTTGGGATTGCACCGACCCATGTGCAGGGTCCTGCACTTGGCCTTGTTGAACTTCTTGAGATTAGCATGGGCCCACCTTCCAAGCCTGTCAAAATCTCCATGGATGGCATCCCTTCCCTCCAGCATGTTGACCCCACCACACAGCTTGATGTGATCGTCAAAGTTGCTGAGAGTGCACTCTCAGTCTCTGAGTGCGACCATCAAACCAGTTCTTTATCCACCGAGTCCATCCATCAGATCCATGCCTCTCCAATTTAGACATAAGGATGTCGTGCGGGGCAGTGTCAAAAGCTTTGCAAAAGTCTAGGTAGATGACTTCAGTTGCTCTTTCCTTATCCACCAACGCCTTAATCCCATTGAAGAAGGCCACCAAATTTGTCAGGCACTATTTTCCCTTAGTGAAGCCATATTGGCTGTTACCAATAACCTCCTTATTTTCCAGGTGTCTTAGCATAGTTTCCGGAAGGAACTGCTCTATGATCTTGCTGGGGACAGGGGTGAGACTGACTGGCCTGTAGTTCCCCGGGTCTTACTTTTTTCTCTTTTTAAAAATGAGGCTTATGTTTCCCTTTTTCCAGTCAGTGTGAACTTCACTGGACTTCCATGCCTTCTCAAATATGATGGATAGTGGCTTGGCCACTTCATCTGCCAGTTCCCTCAGGACGTGTGGATGCATCTCATCAGGTCCCATGGACTTGTGCACTTCCAGGTTCCTTAGATGGTCTCAGACATGGTCCTCTCTTATAGTAGGTGATTCTTAATTCTCCCAGTTCCTACCTTTGCCTTCTGAAACTTGGGTGGTGTGCCGAGTGCTTGCTGGTGGAGACTGAGGCAAAAAAGTCAATAAGTACCCTGGTCTTCTCCATGTCCTGAGTAATCAGGTCTCCCATTTCGTTCTGGAGAGGGCCCACATTTTCCCTAGTCTTCCTTTTGTCACTGATGTACCTATAGATGCCTATCTTGTTGACCCACCCAGAACTTTGGTTATCTGTGTATTTTTGCTGCCTCCAAGATATTTAGTATAGATAGCAATGAATCACAAAATTTGGATGAGGTAAAATGCAAGGAAGTAATTAAAAAATCACCTTAAATTCATGCCAGTCAACATTCATTTTTAAATTCCCACAAGTAAAAGGATGAGCTGTCATTTTAGACATTCATTCAACCATCAGAATGTTAAATTGTGTAAATAAAATCGTAAAAGATAAATGATAGAATAATTCCTGATTGGGATGGGAGAATTTCTTTGGAATAAATTTAGAAATAAATGAAAGTGTTTAATTTGGGGTTCTAGAGCAGTTCTGAAGTTTTCAAGTGTATGTTTAACTTGCTTTGAGCAGAAAGCGTTGTTTAATACTAACATCTAAGATGTCTGGATATAATTTTAGTAGCCCTGTAACCTAGCTGGTTAAGAATTATTGTCAAACCGATGTCTTTACTTGCTAGTGCTTGTACAGTGCTAGTTTCTATTTACTTACATGATTTTTAGTGGGTCTTCTGAAAACTTTTTTGAGTTCACCTGTTGCAGACCGTGTTGCCAACTTCTCTGTCTGCAAAACAGGGATTGCAGAGCCATTAGAAGTTACCTTCACTTTTTGGGGTTTGGCACAGGGAGAAGAGGTGAGGGATGGTGTGATACAAAAACTCACTAAGGAATTGATTGGCAAATGTATAAATAGGCATCATGAATCTTTATGCAGCAGTCAAGGTTGTTTGGAAGGAAGACACATGTTCCAGTTGACTTCTGATGGTACATTTTTCTTCTAGGCAAGATGAAAGACAGGAAGAACTCTAAAGGGCCTGATTAATTGCCAATTGTATGAATGGTATTAGGCTGATCTTCATTTTACATGCACCATTATATAAACATGATATATGTTAGGCAACAAAATAAAATCCAGTAACTACTGGGGAGTCTGGAGATATTCTTTCCCGGTATGACTGTTTCTTGCACATTCTTACATAGAAGTGTTAAAATATTCTGATATACTTAACATATAGTGTTAAAATATTCTGATTTAGACCTTTTTTTTTTTTCTCTCCTAATGGACTTAAAAGAGGATGAATGAAAATAGCCATTATACCTCAGACTTTTTCCTCAAACTAAAAGCAAGTGGCAATGCAGTAAATTCAGGGTAGTAATTTCCCAAAGATAGTCTCGGCTGTAGAACACCATTAGACATAAAATACATGAAAATACTCATCTTAATCCAACAACAGGTTTTCTGGGGGTGCAGTGGGCTTCTAAATGAATGGATAGCTGAAGAGGTAGAATTTTGTTTGAATCCTGCTGGGGTATTCTTCACATAGTGTATTATTCTACTTATTTCAGTTCAACAATTTGTTGGCCAATTCTATGTGAAGCAGGATTTTTCTCCTTCTTTGTGACCTAGACTGAAAATTGCAGCCTGGCCACAGGGGGAATAAAGGTACCTGCACAACAACAAGAAGACAAAAGAAAAACCTGTGACTGAGTTGCCTCTGTTGTTCCAGTCATCTCATATTCATGCATTCCCCTCGTGTGAGGGAGAAGGGACATGAGAAGCACTGCCCTCTTTCGTAGTCTGAGACACTGTGGGAAGTCATTTTGCCCAGGTACGACCAAGCATCTAGCTCAAGAGCATTGAGCTGAACATTTCACCCCTTGGTCCCCTTTATCCAACCAGTGCCACCAGGCTACTTGACCTGGAAACTGGCATCAGGGTTAGGATTGTAATGAAGATATTTTAGTAAATATTATAAGCGCAATCCTTACCCTCACCCTCCTCCTTTATGTAGCATAAACACGGAATAATTTGTACATGAACCATCACCATGTGTGAGTCAATGCAGGGATAGGAATAATTGGGACTTAATACCTTTCAGTTGGTAATTAGAGAACTTTCACAACAAGAGGAAAACCCCCAAAATTTGCTGCTGTCTCTCCCAGACTCTTGTGCTACTGCTTATAGCGTAGGCTTACAATTTAATTAAAACAATGATATTAGTTTACGCGGGCTTGTTTAGCAGCTTTTTTATTTTCGTCTAAGGTTTGTGGTTTTGTCTATGCCATTGGCTTCTTTCTTTGCAAAGTAACTTTTCAGGATTTACCAACCTCACAATTATTCTCTGTGCACTTAAATAGCAGAGGGTCTAACAGTCTGGAATTGTTTCCAAAAAGGTAAAACCAAGATTGTATGAGGAAGTAGATGGATTGGTTTGAGGGGAAAGAAGAAAGGAGTTAATTACATAGCCTGTCTGAGAAAAAACAACTGAAGTGTGAGATTAAGGCAGCTGGGGCGTCACAGTTTGTGAAAACAATCCCAGACTACAGAAAGGAATTACACAGGGTTGTGCACCAGCTACATAGAGTGGGAAGGCCACTGCAGGCTGTACGGCTGTCTGTCAAAGTGACAGCTTCAGAGAGACTCCTGGGACACAAGATCTGCTAGGAAAGGATGACCGCAGGGGCTCTAGTGACAAGATGTTTATGATCATAGAACTGGAGCCTGACACCTCTTGCTCCTCTTCACAGTCAGTAAACTCACTTTGCTTTTCTTTCACCCTGAGAAAGGTCACAGCACACTCTGCCCATCCACCAGCTTCATGGGTAAGCTCCTTATTTTGGCTCTTGTCTACTGCTCTGCTCTTTGGGATGTCAGTGTCTTTAGGACCTTGACCACAGCGGCCTTCTTGTGCATGCTAATGGTTCGGAGATGGTTATGCCTTATGGTAGCCGCGAGCTATGCTAGAATGTTTTTTTCACCTCTGATAATGTACTTGGGTTGGTCTTCTTATTCTCCTAACCTAGATGTGTGGTTGATGCTTCTGAAATCCTCATGGAGTCATTTGTGGTTACTTCAAACATAGCATAGATGGAATAGAGCTGATAAAAAAGTTCCAGAGTTGTAGCTGCTGTTATAACCTGCCTCTGCAGCCTCAGTCGTGGTGTATTCCTCACTGGAACAGGATGAAGTCTTCCTTTCAAACCACAGCTTAATGAATGTCCACAGGAGGACAAACACACTTCGTATGAATTTTAAGGTTCTGAAATTTGTCATTCTTTGTAACCCATTTTTATGAAATGTGACTGTGTCAAGGTTTCAGATTTAGATCTCAGACACTGCCTGTCATTTCCTCTGGGATTCTGAAGTGTTCAGGGACCCCTTGACTTCCAAAGCATTCCCATACAAAGGCCATGGAAGCTAACACATTTTTACAGAATTTTTTGGCTTTAGCAGTACAGGACAGTTCTACTACTGCAAAAGCCTTTCTCAAAGAAGGGTTAAAGGTCACCATTTATTATATTTTCCATTATGTTTTCAGCTTCAAATGTACTTTTATGAAGCTTCAATAGTTTTTTAAATGGAAGGAGTGATTTTTTTGCTACTTATTCCTGCTGATGCTTGGCTTGTTTTTTTCATCACATTTTATTGGGGAAGAAAAGATTAAAAAGGAATGAAAAAGGAAAAGAAAGGATTTTTTTTTTTTAAACAGAATTAAAAATTTTGAGGAAGTTAAATTTTCCTGATGTTTTCTCTGAATGTATTTCCTGTTTTTTCATGAAATCTAAATGATCTAAAATTATTTAACATGTAGCTGGTCAAATGATTTGGTCTTATGTAGCAACCTGCTCCTTCATGATTTGAAACTATATTGCTATAACTCCTCCCATGTTGTGATAAACATTTTCATAACTGAAAAGCTTTATTTACCTCAGAACAGTCCCCACAACATCTGAACAACAGCTGCCAAAAGGAAAAAAAAAAATCACTATGGTCCTCTTCCTCTTACAGACTTGAACTCTGGACTTGAGTGCTGATATTTCATACCGAATTGAATTCACGTAAAATGCCAGAGAGAGAGGGTCACATCTTCCTTTGTGAGTTATTTTCTTACAAAATTATCAGGAATAAAACATTTCCATCCAGTAACTGTCTTATATCTTTTGAACCTCTTGTACCTTTTGAAGATACAGGGTTTTCTCTGTGTACATCTAAGACATCTCTTCTGTAGGAACACAAGCTGGGAAGTTCTGTTTATCGGCAAATGCTTTTAAAAGGATGTTGCCACTAAAGGAGTACAGTCTTATGTTATCTTTCTCTTAGAAAAGTCAGTAATGACAAGACCTATGAAGCCGGTTAGAATTTAATTTTTAAATTACTCCAAAGCTTTTTAGCTCTAAAGGAAAGGAATTCGAACATTTTTATGTATTCAGGCTTATAATTTTGCTGCCTCCTTTTACATTAGTTGAGAGATGGTGTCACTTGATTTTTCACTGCTTTGTTATTACAAAGGAAGGAGCTAGGAGATTTTTCTGAAGAAATGGATTATGCAATAAAGATCAATTTTTCTTTAAAGACTGGAAACAGTGTCAAAACATGAAGCCTATCTGTTTTTATTGAATAATTCTGCTTCAATAAGTAGCTAATACCTGTTAAATAGCTCCCAAGAGGATGCAATATATATAATTTCCTACAAATGGCAACTTTGAAAAGGAATGCTGCTCCAGTGGAATGTGGTAAGACTTTAGATACCTGTAGGAATATCTACTAGGTGAGTTTCATGCTGCGGATTTCTGCCCATATATCTTAACCCAAATTTGCAAAAATACACTTTGTTCCATTGTTGATCTGGCTAGACTGCCTGAACTGTACTAATGTCAAGTCCCTTAAGGGTCACAGGAAAAAGATGATAATATTTAATTCTCTTCTGTATGAGCATTTGAGTGTATTGCCTCAGAAACTTCAGCTTCTTTGATTTGACAAATGAGGAAGTAGAGCCCCTTGTCCCAGATGAAAGTGAGATGCAGTAGTGGAAGCCAAACCAGGAATATACATCCTGCTTCTCCATTTTCACTTACTGAGATTTCATGCAAGTTCACATCAGCTGAATGGTTCTGTAGAGCAGTGATAAAAGTTAGAACAAAAGAAGTGAGCAAGCTTTTTCCATATAAACAAAAAGGATTTTTGCTTGCTCCTGTGTAATGCATTCTTGAGGCAGCATTCATTTCTAACAATATATTCATGTATAAAAGAATAGGGAGCCCCAAAAAGAATAAGCACAAATACTTTGCCTGGTCTCTCAGAAGACTTTTATGTTGTGGGACTTTCGAAAGTTGAGGAACAACAGGTGCCAATCGTAGCCCCAGTGTTGCACCGGTAACAATATCGCACCAACCGAGACTCCTTGATTCCCATCCATAACCTGATTTGTCAACTGGAGGGGCAAGGAGTGATCAGCAAGACTCGGTCACCCTTTAACAGCCCCATCTGGCCAGGGCGTAAGCCTGATGGGGAATGGAGACTAACAGTGGACTACCGTGGCCTGAATGAAGTCACGCCACCATGGAGTGCTGCCATGCTGGACATGCTGGAACTCCAGTATGAGCTGGAGTCAAAGGCAGCCAAGTGCTACACCATGACTGACATCGCTAATGATTTTTTTCTCCATTCCTTTGGCAGCAGAGTGCAGGCCACAGTTTGCTTTCACTTGGAGGGGCTTCCAGTACACCTGGAATTGACTGCCCCAGGGGTGGAAGCACAGCCCTACCATTTGCCAGTGGTGAGTGATTGTATAATTTTGTTTTCCTTTCCTTTCTTAAAAATTACAAGTTATCATTATTATTAGTAATAGTATTTTCAAAATATTTTATTATAGTTTTTTTTATTTTCATTTACTTTCAGCTGTTAGACTGTTCTTATCTCAACCCACAAGTCCTCTTATCTTCTTCCCCTCATTCTCTCCACTATCCCACTGAGGGAGGGGACAGGTGGGTGGTTGGCTGTGTGGCGCTTAGTTGCTGACTGGGGCTAAACCACAACAGTTCTATATACAAAGTCAATGTTATTTCTGCCTCTTTCTGAGTCTTATTTTAAGATACTTTACTGCTATATTTGCTAACTAGTACAATTATACTCTATGTGGTACAAAATATACTAAAAATACATGTGAAAAGACCATAGATTATGTAGAATTTGAAGTTCTATCTTTAAAAACAAAGAGGGAGCCAAATTTTGGATGGAAAGTTAATGGCACATTTTGTCACATTTTCTCTTCCTTCAAGGTGGCTTAGGTAATTTATGAAAGTAAAGATTCATCTGGTGTTACTATTCTCATTTCAGCTTTACTGATAGTATTTAGTAAGTATTTCTTTTTTTATTTTTAAATTGACCATACTTCCTATAGCTGAAACAAATATAATTTCTTTACACTGATGCTGCTGGATTTGGCTGGGTTAGAGTTATTCTTTTTCATATTAACTTGTATGGTGCTGTGTTTTGGATAGGTGATCAAAATAGCACTGGTAACAGACTGATGTCTTAGTTATTGCTGAGCAGAGCTTACACAGCAACAAGTTCTTTTGTGTTTCTCCTGTTGCCCTGCCAGTGAGTGGGCTGAGGGTACACAAGAAGTTGGGAGGGGACACAGCCAGGACAGCTGACCCCAAAGGATGTCCCATAACATATGACATTGTGCCCAACAATAAAATCTCAAGGAAAGGAGGAGGAAGAGAGAAAGTTGAGTGATGGTGTTTGTCTTCCCAACTAGCCATTATACATAGTGGAGCCCTTCTTTCTTGGAGGTGGTTAAACACCTGCCTGCTGTTGGGAAGTAGTGAATGAATACATTATTCTGCTTTGCTTGTGTGTCCAACTCTTTTTTCCTGTGAAACCGTCTTTATCCCAACCCACAAGTTTTTGCACTTCTACCCTTCCGTTCTCCCTCCCATCACACTGGGGTGAGTGAGCAAGTGGCTGTGTAAGGTTGAGCTGCCTGCTGTGGTTAATCCAAAACAACTGAGTGCTTAGAACAGAACAGGACTGGCTTGAAACTGCCAGAGGTGGAAGAATGTTTTGTACAAGCAACAGCCTTGCCCTTCTGCTTAGAAACCTGTGGTGCATGAGCTAGGGTGTCACTATGGTCCTCTGAAGACTTTATTACAAATAAAACTAGGTGAAAGAATGATTTCCTAAGGCAAATTATGCCTCCACAAGTCTAAATACTGCAGAGCACTGAGAGCACTTCTCTATAAAATGCTGCCAAATTCTCTGGCTCTTTGTGGCATTCTGTGTCAAAGACGAGTTTCTGCTCTCCTCAAAGCCTTTGTTGTGCAGTTGGAGGTAAGGGCATTATACAGGCACAGAAAGAAGTAGATATAAAGCTGAATACAATTTCACTGCAACAAGACCAATACTGCAACAAAGGCACTTCACAGCTCCCAAGTGACCCATGTTATTTTGAAGGTATGACACTGGAGTTCATTCAGACTTTGCATTCCTACTTGTTCTGTTGGCAAGGTGAAAGAAAAGGAGGGAACTTCTGTCAAGCAGTTTTGATCTGCTTGAGCAATCCAAGTGACAGAGAGCTCTCCGATGAAAGGTGAAGTTGTCAAAGCTGATTCAAGAAGTTCAGGGACAAGCAGAGAAGTTAATGAGTTGACTGGGATGGTAACTTTCATGGAAGGGTGGAGGGGGCATCGTAAATGAACTAGCTCCCTTTTCTCCTTCTCTCTGTTTCACTGTCTTGTTATGACAAGGTCAATGAAGATTACTATGAAGATTACTTACAACATCAGAACTCTCCATATTTTGAAAACCGTTATCTCTTTATTAAGTGATCTATGTCAAGCATAGCTGCTGGTAGCATCCCAGGGCATGCTGACAGATGGACTTATTTTTCCACTTTCTTCTCTTCTGCAACATGTGCTGTCCTTGCCAAGTTCTTATCTCTTTACAGTGGTTATTGTTGATGAAGTGTTTTTGTGAAAGCTATTGTCAGTTCAAGGGGAATAGAGGGATTTAAAGATTATTATCTTATCACTGAAAAATAGTTCTACTCTCTCTTGGCTGCTTGATTTAGCATGTTAGATCTTGGTGGTCTTTCAGTATGCAGTCCCTGGATCATTTTTGTTTGTATTACTGCTGATTGCAGGGTAATGGCTCCTATCAGGTTGATACAAACTTTCCTTTGTTGACCTCAAGTTTCTTTCATGGGTCACTGTTTATCTACATGAAGCAAATAGAAGCTTTTTTCTAGGTCCTTCTAGCCTTGTTTGACTCAGTGAGCCAAGTAGTTTCATAAGTTTATTCACAGTTGCTATCAGGCTACTGCCAGCACTGTCCTGACCCTGTAGCCAACCTGAATTTGAATTTGTGCTTATTATCCACTTGTGAATGCCACAGCTGAGTGTTCCTCAAAATGAAGCCAAGGTTCCTAAGCTGGTGTTTCCTTCCTTCCTTCCTTCCTTCCTTCCTTCCTTCCTTCCTTCCTTCCTTCCTTCCTTCCTTCCTTCCTTCCTTCCTTCCTTCCTTCCTTCCTTCCTTCCTTCCTTCCTTCCTTCCTTCCTTCCTTCCTTCCTTCCTTCCTTCCTTCCTTCCTTCCTTCCTTCCTTCCTTCCTTCCTTCCTTCCTTCCTTCCTTCCTTCCTTCCTTCCTTCCTTCCTTCCTTCCTGCCTGCCTGCCTGCCTGCCTGCCTTCCTGCCTGCCTTCCTGCCTTCCTGCCTTCCTGCCTTCCTGCCTTCCTGCCTTCCTTCCTGCCTTCCTTCCTGCCTGCCTTCCTGCCTGCCTTCCTGCCTGCCTTCCTGCCTTCCTGCCTTCCTGCCTGCCTGCCTTCCTGCCTGCCTGCCTTCCTGCCTGCCTTCCTGCCTGCCTTCCTGCCTTCCTGCCTGCCTGCCTGCCTGCCTGCCTGCCTGCCTCCTTCCTTCCCTTACCCAAAGGCAGGAAATTACTTCAGGCATCAAAGCTGGAGTGATTGCTGGGTGAGGGCATAGGCCTGTACTTTGAAATCACACTTGTGCCAAAAGAATATGTCCTTTTAAGTTCATTAGGAGAACAATACGTTATCTTTATTTATGCCGTTGTGCCTAAACAAAACAGGTCTTCTAATGAGAAAGCTCGTCATCAGCCAGCAGCAAGATACCGTGCCAAACGCTCTTCCAGGGTGAAATACGTGACATTCCCAGCTATCTGCGTACTATTCTTCCTTTGCCGTCATGTCTCTGGAGCCCACTGGATGTATTTATTATATTGCCTACAAACACACTCTGTCTGTGAATCGTAAATTACTCACAGTAATTATAATAATAATGAAAGAAGCTGAAACATGTTTCCCTGAAATACAGGTATTTTTCCCTGACTGGGTAAGGGACTAATTAGTAACTATTCACTTTGGCTTTCTGCAGTTTTAAGCTTTTTTTCTTTTGACAGTGCTATTAGGTTTGTTTTTTCTAGACTCTTTCAAAATCTTTAGTTAAGCAACTACTAGAGATGGAAAAGACTGTGGTTACCAACCTTTGTCCCCAAGATAGCTGCCTTCACATTATCAAAATGTCCTTTCCCAGTTCCAAGTATTGTTTCAAGTAACATTTATAGCTTTCTAGTTCATGAAGAAAGCACAGATTTTGTACTGGGTCTGTCTGAAACATTTTAGTTTTACTGTGAGCTTAAAATCAGTAGATGCTTTTTGCAAGAAAAGTTATTTCCTTGCAGAATGCTATTTTAATTAGCTGGGGAAAAGGTAAATTTATACACAAGATGATTCATCTGTCAAGCACTTTTTGAGCAATTTTAAATTTTATTAACACTATTTGTCAAAACAGGAGTAACAGTGCCTGGGAAAGTTATGAAAAATACTATGAATATAGTGTCATGGTGATAATGATGGTGTAAATACTTAGATTAAATCTGACATAACTAGGTAGAGAAACAGTTTTTTACTTCAATCAGCATGGCAAAAAGGAAGTGAAGAACTTTCTTTTTTTCCAATAACCTTTACTTTAAGTAGATTTAATAAAACATTCTGTTCAAGATGAAAACTGCTTCCCCAGGTGAGATGTCCTGCTGATGTCATAAATCTGTTAATAAACCAGATTATAACATGTCTTTTGTAAGGAAATACATTACCCCCTTCAATGGAGATTCCATTACTGTTCCTTGTTTAATTACTGTAATTGTTTAATTTTTCCTGTGTAAGAGATACAAGGTTTTTATCAGTGGAGCTTTCAGAAGTCAGGCAAAATAATGAATTGTCTGCAATATATTCTAGGGATTTCTTTCAGCAATCATTTAATTGACTTTAATTCACCAAGTGCTGACATGGCTGAATGCATAAAATTATACATTGCTTACCTTCATCTGCATCCAGGGAAACCAATGCTTTTAAAACCAATGGCTGCAATAACTGTTCGTGAAACTGTCCTGTCTGTAAAAGAGGTGAATAGACATTCTGACAAATAAAACCCAGAAAATATAATACATAGCTTTATACTTCCATTTTGAGAAATTTTAGTCCTTTCTTTGTACTGCAATTCTGTCCTTGGCACTAACACGAAAGATGTATTCATTAGTATAATAATTCATTACATTCACTGACTCCCTGTAAATAGAAGTTGTGGCTATAATCACTAGTAAGAAGATTTTGACTCTACACTTCCACATCCATTTTTTCCCAGCATTTGAATCAGTAATTATTTAGACTTTGTAGAAGTTTCCTTTCGCCTTTAAGGTTTTCAACCTCATCAGTGCTGCAGATAGCAACACTAATTCTGTTTTTTGTTTATGCTCCATTGTTTACTTAAGACAAGGATATGAAGTTCTTATCTCCCCTAGAAACCACTATCCCTACATAGTCGTTGTCCCTTATGCGTTGATCATATTGGCCTCATTATTTGGGCTGTTTCTTTCAAAAAAATGTATTTTTTTTAAACCAGTCAGCTTCTGTCTCTTTGTACTGCTTTACTGAGTGCTAACCTTGCTTCTAAAGTGGCAAAACAGCATAACAATGATGTATCATCCATCTATCTATCTATCTATCTATCTATCTATCTATCTATCTATCTATCTCCATCCATCCATCCATCCATCCATCCATCCATCCATCCATCCATCCATCCTTTTCTTTATTCATTTGACAAGTGATACATACCTAAAGTGATCTAAATGGTAACACTCCATCAAACACATCTGAACCTCTTGATCAAAATTTTTGGGTGGCCATTGTTAACCTTTCTATTTTTTCCACATATAAAAACAGCTCTGTGTTTCCACATGTACAAACTTCATCCCACATCAGAGATGTGCAGAGACTGCTGGCAGACAGAATATGTGATTTAAAAACAGTTTCATGGAGACAAACCTCTGAGATCACTAGTGTGATCCCAAAATATTTCTTTTCAGTTGTTTTCAGGCTAGGTAGAGCTCGCTCCCTTTAAATCAAGGCAAGAGGACTGCTTTTTGTAATGGGCTCCTTTGAGAGCATCTGTTTAGACCAGAGACTTGCATGGGAGTGTGTCTCTCTGGCTCTTCCAATTCCACCCCTGCAGCAGCACAGAAATTTGTGACCTCTCTAAGGGTTCTAAAGCCATACTGGTGTAATAGCTCAATTCTTTAATGTAGAACTTGTGCAACCAGCTGGGAACTATAGTTGGGAAAGACATTTTTCCTAGAACAAAAAGGGTACTGAACAGCAGACATCTGTATACAGATCCAAAGGTCATGGGCTGCAAATCTAAGGGTAGACTTACAAAGTCTTGCATCAGCATGAGACATACAGTCCTTCTTGGTTGTTTCCTTTGTCCTGATCGGTTGTCAACTTATCATTTCCTCACATCTTAAAAAAGGGTCTGCTTGTATTTCTTCTCCCTGATGTTTGTTCTAACACAAGTTACTGGTGGATGGGTGAAGTTTTTCTTTGTTTCAGATGATTGTTTTTCTCAGCTGTTGACCTCTCAGCCTTGGGGGTGGGTACAATTGTAGTTCAAGTATATGAAATTGTGGTTTTGCTAATGCACTACTAGTCAAATGGTATATGAAATATCCCTAAGATATTATATGAACTTACTTTAAGTCAACTGAGGACAGACATCTGAATCTTGAACATGTGCACAGACATTTGAAATGTAGACAGCAAGATGTGGCCGGGAAGTGGAGAGGAAGTAATATTGGCTAAAGTGTGGGTACAGCTTTCCATATATTATGGCTAATTTGCTCCCATGGAAACATATTTGAAAGCTTATCTCAAGTATCTGTTCTTTACTCTCACCATTATGTTTTGCTACAGCAGTTCTCCCCTGAAGGGATGCTTGTATTCCTTAAGGGAAGCTAGTGTACTGACTGTTAAATTCTGCTCAGTAAATCCAGTACTCTTGTTATAAGTCTTTGGTGAAAACAAGAGAATCAAAACACAAGAGTTAAAAACAGAACGATCTTATTAGAAAGTCCCTGTGGTTTAAACAGGGACCAATATCCCATAAACAATCACACAGAGATCAGTCTACACCACAATGTACTAAAACTAATTACCTTCATGGAGAGGGTGGTGAGGCACTGGAACAGGTTGCCCAGAGAAGCTGTGGATGCCCCATCCCTGGCAGTGTTCAAGGCCAGGCTGGATGAGGCTTGGAGCAACCTGGTCTAGTGGAGGGTGTCCCTGCCCATGGCAGAGGGGTTGGAACTACATGATCTTTAAGGTCCCTTCCAACCCAAACCATTCTGTGATTCTATGATTCTATAATTAATTCACTGCTCTGTTTATTATAGGGATGATTTTTCTACCTTTACCATCTTTCCTGCCATAATGAACTGTGTTTGGGTTTTGACTCACAGTTGTTTCCTTCCCTGTCTGGAGTATCAGCCTGTGGCTTGCCTCCTCTTTCCTTAACTTCCTCAGAAATAAAAGCTGGCTGCATTCTGGCCTCTATTTCCATAAACAGTCTTCCTCCCCCCCCTCCCCCCCCCCAAGCTAATAATGATTTTGTCTTTTAATTTCATGTATTAATTTACTTAAAGAACATTTATTCCAGCTGCAGAGACCTACCTGTGGGTGTGCGTGCTTATAGCACAGAGTTCATAGCCCTTAGAGTCCTTCAGCTACGATGGTGAGGGTGGGATTAAATGTTGTGTAGCTATTTCCTGTAATGGGGCTCAGATACCACTATTAGTCTGGCCCACCTTGGATGTTGTGTAGGAAAGCATGAGGGAGCTTCTACCCCTGCTACAAGATTACTTAATCAGAGGATCTTCTCTCTAGCTAAGATTATTGTAATAAACTTGAGTATTGTCATTCAAAGAAAATAGCCTGAGGTAACAAGTCCAGGAGAGTAATGCTAAAGCTTCATCTTGCAGCTAGTTAAAAGAGTGCTGAGTGGGTCAAGAGAAAATATTTGAAGATTAAGCAGCAAAGAATAGGTCTTGAAAGTGCACTCCATGATTTTTGAAAAATTGATTCTTAAAGGGCAGAAAATATCTCCAGTGTTGGTGGATAAAAGGGATTACAGAAAATGTAGCCTACTATATATACTAGAATATCCTTCAAAAACTAAACATCTTGAAAATCAGTGTGGACTTCAGGTAATTCACAGATTGTTGGGCTTTAAGAAGAAATATTAGATTTTTTTATCACTACTGAATTACATACTGATTTAAATTTAATTCCTAATATTCTATCTATAGTCCTTTCTCATTTCTTATTGCTTGAATATTGCGTCAAGGAATCCTTTCACAACCCATAGTGTCTTGGGAGCAGTAGAGCTTGACATTTTTCTCTTGGTAATTATGACACTCTTTCTACTGTTGCTAGAAAGCACTACTAAAAAGAAGCAGCTAGTTTCTTTGCCTTTTCTTTCTTTTAAGGTTACAATTGCTGGCAACTCCTTTGGCTTTGTGTTATCTACCCTGTAATTCTAGCTGCCTACCTGCCAGCAGCTGCTGAACTTTGCTGCAGAGGTTTGTGCTCTTAGGAGGGTGTGGCCCCTCCTACCTGTGCCCACCTTCAGAATGTCCTGGTTTTGACTAGGATAGTGATAATTTTCTTCCTAGTAGCTGGCATAGTACTGTGTTTTGGATTTAGGATGAAAATGATGTTGATAACACACTTAGTTGTTGCTGGGCAATGTTTACACTAAGTCAAAGACTTTTCAGCTTCTCATACTGACCTGCCAGCAAGGAAGCTGAGGATGCACAAGAAGCAGGGAGGATAGCTGACCCAAATTGGCCAAAGGGATATTCTTGCCATAGGATGTCATGTTGAGGGTTAGCAGCGGAGTAACGTTTGCTCTCTGGGGACTGGCTGGGCATTGGTCATCAGGTGGTGAGCAATTTCACTGTGCATCCCTTGTTTTGTATATTCTTTTATCGTTATTATTTTCCCTTCCTTTTCTGCCCTATTAAATTGTCTTTATCTCAACCATAAGCTTTACCTTTTTCCTGATTCTGTCCCCCCTGTCCCACTATGGGGGTGGTGAACAAATGGCTGTGTGGTTGTTTAGCTGCTTGCCATAACACAGAACCTGGGGGGACTGTCAGCCAGTGTGCTGCAAGTGCTAGCAAACATCAGATGTCTTTTTTGTGGGAAAGGCCTCTTCTCCCCACGGCCATCCTGCTGTCTTATACTAATGAAGCTGTGCTCTGGGCAGCACCTAAGCTCACAGGCAAGACAGCCTGCCTTGCAGTCCATTGCGGAGAAGCTGTTAACCGGTCAGGTGCACAAATCAGCCCAAGTATAACTTTGCAGGGCTTATTAAGCAGAGCTGAACAAAGATATTTGTTGTCACCAGTGGACAAAAATGTGTGCCTCAGCTTGAAATTAGTGTGAGAAAAATTAGACTGATGTAAAACCACTTTCATTTCCATATAGCTTCATCTGTGACCCAAAACTACTGATATGAAAGTATCACTAACAGAACAGATGCATTTCTGAACTGCCAAATGCTGTTTCTGACTCTTATACTAGGCATTTGTTTCAAAATATTGCCAGTTGATAAGGCTTATTCCTTGTGGGGGAGGCTTTGTCATCAGTATAGCCAGAAGGGCTGGGAGAGCAAACTTAATTCAGAAGACCTTTTATTTCTCCCTCATTTCCTATCACGCTCTTTTAGGAGAATATTTTCCAAACTCTTAAAGTGAAAGCCTGGGCTTTTGCACAACTAACTGCAGGAAATAAGATATCATTTAGTAAACCTGACTTTATCAGCCTTCTTTAGGTGAGAAATTCTGCATTACGGGCTTAGTGTAATACAGAGGATGTCTTAACAAAAATAAGACACTTTGTAACTGGTTCAAAACAAGATCTTTCTAGTAATCAGGAGGAAGAAGGATTGCTCTCACTTTTCAGAGATTTGCTTTGCAGGTGAGCTTGCAATAAGAAACTGGGGGTATGTAGTACCTTTTTCATACTCTTTTCTGGATGGTTCATGTGCCACAGTTTGCATAGGCCAAACAGGTGCTACTGAGCTCTGATTTTGCAGAGAGCATGTTGGGAACAGAGCTAAATTGTCACCATCCACTCCTTGACAGCTTCTGCACTGCCTGGAGAGGAATCCAAAGCCTTGCTTAGGTCTAAGTTTCTCCAAACAAGGTGGGGATACAAGCAGGTGTCTCAAACCAAGGTGAGAAATATTGAACACAGTAGTGAGGGAGGTGACTTAAATAATCTTGTGGGGTATGGAACCACATACTGAATGTCTCTTTTAAGAGCAGGTGATCGTGCCCTTCCTTTTTGAGAGGGCTGTGTACTAGATACCAATCTTGTAAAAAGCTGCCATTTCCTGGGTGTAAGACTATGAACTTCATGCCACAGACTCACGTTTAAACCCCTCCTCCAGAAGTACATGGGGCTGACTTCTGGTCTCATTACCTGAGGGAATTCTAGTTCAGAATCCCTGGGGCATCACTTCGTTACATTTCTGCTAAAGGGAAGTATGAGACCAGTACAGAGAGAGGGACCTGGGTCGCAGAGCTCCCTGACCCACAGGGGTGCTTCTGACCCACAGGTCTCTCCCTTCGCTCCAGTAAAGGCTAGTATTCAGTGCACAGTGTCAACAGCAGGAACACCTTCAAGGAAATTTTTCTACCTACGTAAACCTCTGTGGCCCAACAGTTACTCTAGAAAGACTACAGATGGGGTTTTGAATTCTTTCTGTGTAAGACAAATGTGAATCTTGGTCACCCATTTTCTGGGTGTTGCTTTTGTCGCTGAGCTTGTGTGCATCTGCTTGCAAAGAAAACAGCAACAGCTGTAGGTGTTCCTGTTTTAGGCACCAAATTCTTCCATAGTCCTTAATTTTATTTAGTCCTCAATTATTTTTTTCACACTACTGGATTTTATTCATATTTTCTGTTTACAAATACAAGAAGACAAACATTTGAATAGACTACTGAATGTTAGTACAGTTATTACGTTAGGTAGTTGTAGTCATTTGGGCTGTCGTTTATAATCACACCTCAGTTGCTGGGAGGACAACCAGTTGAGGAGAGTATACTGTAAGGTACTTAATTATGGGATTGATATAAAGCATTTTGCAAATCCAGTGCATGAAATGTTTTTTGAAACCTCAACATCTGAATTTCAAATGAATGTGCAATATGTTTTAAATTTTAAATTATCAGGTTATTTTGAAATACCAGAAGCACCATGATTAATCTCACTATGACTGACCCCCAGACATCATACATTAACGAGGATCAGGATCATGGCAGAGAATTTTATGACGATGATTTAAGGAAGAAACTGAATATTTTTGAAAGGTATGGGGAAGAAAATAAGATTTTAAAAAAGATTAAGCTATCAAGCACAAATATAACCCCTGTTTACATTATAGATTCTTTAGGACCTGTTTTGAATTCCTTCCATGAGATACCTTATCACTTTATATACACATATCCAGAGAGATAACACAGGAAATGCACTTTAAGGTTTATTTGGTCACTAAATCAGATGGATGCACCACTGAGACTGAAAGCTTGTGTGATTGAGTTGAAAGAACCTTTATGAATAAAACAATATAAGGAAAGTATAACTATCTGTAAGTCTGTGAAGTTACATAAGAATATTTCAATTCCTTTGTCGTGTGACATTGAGCAGAGGCACAACAACACATTTGGGTGAATCAGGTAGCCACAGCTTCACTGTTCCTTCCAGGCACCAGGCACTCCTTCCATCTGCTGCCACCACTGATGTCCTTCTTCCTTGGCAGCAGTAATGGCTGACGGTGCTCAGGATAATTTTTCCCTATTAGCCCCATCTTCACTGTCTGACTTTCTGATGAAAGGGCTCTTTTTGCCATGTGCTACTGTTGCTCTGGCACTAAATGTCACACAGAAATAAACTGCTTCACGGGCTATGTCAGTTCTGCATCCTGTCTGTATCTTGCTTGAGTATTGTCAGAAATTCTTGCCCTCAACATGCTGAGACTGACATTGTTTCCAAAAAAGATTACAGGGTTTGAGCCTGAGCAACAGTTAAAGAAAGAGTAAATATCTGTACCATTTTGGGAACACTCCTGAGCAGCTGTCATGGAATATTTTGTTATAAAAAGCTACTGCTCGGCATTTTCAACATAAAATATTGTCCTCGTGTGTTCAGACTTTATTTGGCACTATCAAGGCAATAGTGCTAAGCTCTGAAACAATTTTATTATCACCTCCCTGTTTAATTTAGATTGCCTTCTAACAGTCAGAAGAGTTTCCACCATCTGATGCAGAAAGCTGGCAGATGGTACTCAGCACACAAAGCCATGTATACCTGCAAAGTTTAGTCTCATCAGCTGGAATGAGAGGAGCTTTTTTAGTGTATCCCAGTGCTTTGAAGTAAAAGAATGTCCAAGGTTTATGCAGAAAACCCAGTTTAACATTATTATTTGTGGTTTATTTTTCAGTTAATCTAAGTCAGAATTTTTCTGTCAGTGTAAAAGTACCTCTGGATGCTTCAGGTTGGAATGTCTAAGCAAGCTGGTGCAAGTTCACTGCATTGATCTACTGCAAGCCATTCCCTTCACCTGTGGTTTGCCCATCCTTGCAATCCTACTGCGTCTGATCTCTGGATTAGAACTGATAATCCTTATTTGTAGGATTAATTGGTTGTGGTGGGTTGACCTTGTCTGGCTGCCAGGTGGCCATCCAACTGCTCTTTCATTTCACCTCCTCAACAGGACAGGGGGAGAAAATCAGATGAAATAAACTTGTGGGTCAGGATTCTGACAGGTAGATTGCTCACCAGTTATTGTCAGAAGCAAAACAGGCTTGACCTGGGGAAAATTAATTTGTTGCCAATTAAAACAGAGTAGGGTGGTGAGAAACAAGACAAAACAAAAAACCCCCTTCCCTTCAACCTCCCCTTCTTCCCAGTTTCAACTTCACTTCTTCATTCCTGACTTTTCTATGTCCTCCTCTGTCCTGCAGAAGGATGGGGAATGCAGTCAGTGCATAACAAGTCCTCTCTGCTGCTCCTTCCTCCTCCTACTGTCTATATGCTCCAGTGCGAGTCCATGGGCTGCAGCCCCTCAGGGTAAACCTGTTACAGCATGGGTGTTGTGGTTTAATCCCAGCTGGCAACTAAGCACCGCACAGCTGCTCGTTCACTCCCCACATGGTGGGATGGGGGAGAGAATCAGAAGAGTAAAACTGAGAAAACTCATGGGTTGACACAGACAGTTTAACAGGTGAAGCAAAAGCTGTGCACACAAGCAAAGCAAAACAAGGAATTCATTTACTACTTCCCATTGGTAGGTGTTCAGCCATCTCCAGGAAAGCAAGGGTCCATCATGTGTAGCGGTTACTTGGGAAGACAAACAACATCACTCCAAACGTTCACCCCCTTCCTTCTTTTCCCCCAGTTTTATATGCTGAGCATGGCATCATATGCTATGGAATATCCCTTTGGTCAGCTGGGGTCAGCTGTCCCAGATGTGTCCACCTCCAACTCCTTGTGCACCCTCAGCCCACTCACTGTCGGGGTGGTGTGAGGGGCAGAAAAGGCCTTGACTCTCTGTAAGCACTGCTCAGCAGGAACCAAAACATCCCTGTGTTAGCAACACTGTTTCCAGCACAAATCCAAAACACAGCCACATAACAGCTACTATGAAGAAAATTAACTCTATCCCAGACAAAACGAGAACAGTGGCCTCTCCACAATTTGCAATTCCTTCAGGAAACATCCACTTGCTCCAGTGTGGGGTCCTCCATGGACTGCACTGTGAATAGCTGCTCCAGGGTGGTCATCTCCAAGGGTTGCAGGGAAATACCTGCTTCACCACAGTTGTCTCCACAGGCTGCAGGGGATTCTCTGCTCTAGCACCTGTAGCACCTCCTCATCCTCCTTTGCTTTCCTTGGTGTCTGCAGGGTTGTTTCTCTCACCTTTTTCCCTCACTGTTCTCTCACAGCTGCTGTGCAGCATTTTTACTCTTTCTTAAGCACATTTTCACAGAGGTGCCACCATCCTGTCTGAGGGCCTCATCTATGCCCTGTGGTGGGTTCGTTGCAGATAGCTGGAACCAGCTGTGTTTGGCACAGGTCACCTATCCTCACAAGGGCCAACCCTGCAGTCCCTCTCCACTGCCAGCACCTGGACACCTGCACTTCATACACATTATCAAATAGAAAATGCAGTTGGAAAAAAAAAGCAATTACTGGTTGTTACTGCAACTCAAGAACAATAACCATGTTATGGACATCTGTCCTCCTGTCACTCATCTCTCAACATTCCTTTGCTTCATCCTACCCTGAATGTTGCTTTCTTCATTTCTGCTCCTCTCTCAGTTCCCCACACTTCTTTCCAGCACTGCATGATATTTCCTCTCCACCCCTTTCTTTCTCTGTTCTGATTATGTCCGTGCTGTCCTATCTAATCCTAGAAATTACTTTTCTTCCCTGCCCTCTTTCCTTTTAGCCTGACCTTGTCTTTGCTGGCAACTTTTTCAGCCTGGGAGCCCAGGGATCCCTGTGCCCGATGAGTTTTCTCATGTCCCTGATAGCCCTGAGCATCCCAGACAAAGCTTTCAGTAAAGACCCCTATGTATAGAAAGAGGCTGAACAATTGATTTATTCCTCAGTGACCCTTTTTCTTGGACCAATTCCCAGACTTCTAACAACCCCTAGTGTCTGCTCCTCTAATGGGAAGCACAGCCAGTCTCAACCCCTTATTAACCAGCCAGCTCTCACTTGCAAGGCTGCCCTTCTTTCATCTGCCTCCTCATCCAGGAGCCAGCAGCTGCCTTTTATCCAAATTCTGCCCTCTTTTGAGGGCTCTGCTGTGATCTGAGAGGAAGCTGGGTGCAGGCGAGAGACCTGAGGCCTCCATCAGTTCCTCTCAGCTTGCCCCCTGACATGGACCACCCTGTGACAGGCTGAAGAGCTTTCTTCTCTCTTCCTTTTCTCCTTATTACACTGACTGACAGTTAAGACAGATTTAGCTGTCACACCAGATGATGTGATTACCCAAATTGCTTGGCCGTGGTTTCATTTCTCAAGTAAATGAAAATGTAAGGCTATAGACTGTAAGACTGAATCAGTACAACAGACTTTGTAGATAATTCTTTAAAATTCAAGTGAGAGCTTGAATGCATATTTAGCATGGTGGATAATACCGATGAATTGTGAAAGTGAGTAGCTGTAGGTGTCCCTGGGAGTGGGAAGCTAGTTTTGAATTGGAAGACATCTACCCTAGACTTTCAATGCCACCAAATACTGAGACTAAATTTAAATTGTTAAGGAGAGACAATCAGCCAGAATAACTTATGTGATAGGATTTTAAAAGGGCTGAAGGTATTTCTTGCTGGCTTTCAAGACTGTGTTAAACTGCATGGTGTTATGCAGACACCAAGACTCCCTACAGAGCTGAATGCTCTTGTGCTGCGCTACAAAGGCTCCTGTGAAGTTTCAGATTCTGTGAAAGTTGCTCTTAACTACCTGTTTGCAACTAACAGATAAAAGTCAGGGCACTGTGGGGGCTGGTGGCCATGGGGCTCCTCTGGGATCCCTCAGGGCAGGGCCTGGTAGAATGGGCTCATCCCATGGCCCCAGACAGGAACAGGTCAGCCCCAGCCCCGGGCATCGGGCAACTGCCTGGGGATGGTCTGAGGCTGGGGTGAGATGTGGGCCTGCTGGGGTACTTGGCTCATCAGGGCCCATGGCCGAGTAGGGCAGGGCTGCAGGGAGCTGGAGATTGGCCTTGCTGTGGCTGAAACAGGGTCCTGGGCCATGAACAGGGTTGGGGAGCCCAGGAGTTGACAGGGACAGTCAGACATGGCAGTGCCTCAGGACCATGACACTGAAATGAGTTGCTGTCACGTAAAGCTGCGTAGAGCGCAGCATGCCTGTTTGTTCAGTACAGCAGTGCCGACAAAGAGGCTGTTGGGGTATCCATGTAAATCATTCATCTGACTTACTACAGCTGAATTGTCAATACAAGTATCCACCCAGCACAAGTGCTCCATGTCCTCCATCCTCAGTCAGGTTGTCAGAGGTTGGGAAGTTGTCAGTGGAGTAACTCCTCTTGGTAGCAAATGTTTTTCGACTAGGTCTACCTTTATTCAGATAGTTCATAGGAATTTTAGGTATAACTGTTGAAGGACTGAAGCTGTAATAAATGGTAGCATAAAGGTGCAGCTGAAGCAATAGAATGTGAAGTAACAAACCCGCCTTATGGTCTTAATATGAAAAAATAATTATGGAAAGCATTAAATAATTATAATTACTCCTAATTAGGCATTTGTACTCCAGCTGAGTTATCCAGAATTACTTGATAGTTAAAGGTCACTTATTAGACTATGTGTGACAGTTCAGTAGTATGATCTTTGTGTTGCAGCAGTAATTTGAGGGAATTTGGAGACATAAGAAAGCTGCTTTCAAGTGGACATGAAAAGTTTTCTTAAATGGTCACACTCATTTCTCCAGAATTATACTGTAAGTCATCGTCTATGAATCAGAAGCTCACAATGGCATTGTGTTTTCTGTAAAAGTGACACTTCAAACAAAGCTGTATCAAAGCACTATCAAATCATGAACACCAAATATCTTCACAAACGGCTATAAGCAGTAATTACCTGGAGAGAATTAAAAAACAGACCCTGTCCCTACCCGGGGAATAGATTCTGTTTGAATAAATGTATCATTTGAAGAGTTTAGTTCAAACCTGACTCTAAAAGATTTTTTAAAAAGAACTTTGGCTTGAAATGTAGATGTTTACTACTGAAAAAAGGGTATTGAAAGTTCCAAGCCTCCAAGGCTAAACTGATTCCAAAACATCAACCAAATCAATAAGATTGTGAACATAATCTAGTTCAGCACTATTACAAGCAACATTAGGTCTCACGATAAATACATACTTTAAGATCCTTTTATTGTTTTCCTCACTTGTAATTTTAGCGGACACTATATGAACTATCTTGCTTGATATTTTTGAAAAGAGAAGGCTAACATTTGCCTCAACTCATATTATAAACAAATATTATAAATAAGCATTGCTTGCCTTTGACGGTGCTCTGCATTTCAAGTCAAACTTCTCTGAAAGCCTTGCCCAGGACCATAATTCATGGAAATAAGAATTTTTCTCACATAAATAAATTCTAAACTATGTTTTCTCACAAATAAACTATATTTGTCCTGCTACTTTGTGAACAAAATCAAACTTCTCTGCAAGGCTGTCCTTCACTGGCATACCAACTGCTTCAGTGGAATTAATTTCCCTGTGTGTCTTTATCAGATTTGTTCACTTTGTTCTTGAACATGAAGTTCAGTTCAAAACAACAGACACAGAAGAGGAGCTTTTCTTCTTCAGTTTTGCAGTTAGTGACTAAGAAATGTTTTGATGCCACAGGCATGTGAAGCTGTGTTGGACTTTCCAAGTGAAACATTGATTGTAGTGTTGCGAGTGATTTTTAAGGGACTGGATTTTCCTTCCAGGCTTATTAGCTTCTGCTAGCATCCAAAATGAAATTATTTCTCCCAAAGCTCACCTACAGTTCTGCCTCCAAAAAGCACTTGTAATTTAAACCTGAGCAGATGAAGGGAAGTCCCAAAATTTGAGGATAATGTTATACATTAATATATGAAAGTAGAGTTTGAGTGTCTTCAGTACAATACAAAGAAGGCTTCAGAAATCATGGCTTAACGAATCTGTTCGAAGGGTAACATAGGGAAATAAATGGAGGCATTAGTATGTGAAACAGAAAAACCTATTCGCTTGGAGTCTTCACAACATCTAAAATACAAGTCAAATTTACAGCCAATTAGGAGATAACGTATGGAGATTTACCCATCTGCTGACATGCAGCAAATGCTGGCAGGCCTAGAAAGGAAAATCTTCTTAGACACTTTTTAATTCAAGAATATTTTGTGCTCTTCTTGGCTCTGCCTCCCCAGAAAGGAAATATTTTTAAAAAAATGCTCAATTTAATCGTAACTAGTGCAAACTGAAATAAAAAAAGATTTTATATGTCTTGAATTTTTTATTGACACTTTTATATAACCCTTAGGCTCAGCCTGAGGTCTAATACTGTGATGCAGATTTCAGCTATATTACAAATGCATGGGGGTCTGCATTTCTTACAAATTTACAGAAAGAGCGTGGCAGGTTCTGTTGTCCTGAACCCCTTGAAAATGGAGAACAACGGACAGTTCTCATAATTTACAAGTCTTCCCTCCCTGTGCTTTGTCTTATATGGTCTTATATAGCAGCTTTTTCCCTACCTTGCTGGCTATCTTGATATTCGACACTCAGTCTTAACAGTAACAGCCATCAACGTTCTGTCACCAGTTTAAAGACATAACCTCAAGCCATAAGTTTAAATGTTGCTCAGGCATCATGACATGAACAAATGCTTTTCGGATGTTTGTTCTGAGTGTAACCACAGGTGAGACCAGGTAAGTTGCAAAGAATAGGCAGTTAATTCCTGGTAATGTTAGGTAAGATCCACTTCCTGACAGTGCTTCGATCTCATGGCAATCTGAAATCCGAAGTCAGTAACTGCAGAAATAGTTGCAAGTCTAAAAGAATAATGTAGGATAAAACCAGCTGAAAATTTGCTGCCTAAGTGTTGACTCCTTGTTTTAACAAGCTGGTTGGTCCCCCTTCATAGAATAATAGAATCACAGAATGGTTAGGGTTGGAAGGGACCTTAAAGACCATCCAGTTCCAACCCCCCTGCCATGGGCAGGGACACCCTCCACTAAACCAGGTTGCTCAGAGCCTCATCCAGCCTGGCCTTGAACACTGCCAGGGATGGGGCATCCACAGCTTCTCTGGGCAACCTGTTCCAGTGCCTCACCACCCTCTCCATGAAGCATTTCTTCCTGATATCTAATCTAAATCTCCCTGCTTTCAGTTTAAACCCATTACCCCTTGTCCTGTCACTACAGGCCCTTGTAAAAAGCCCCGCCCCCCGGCTTCCTTGTAGGCACCTTGAAGTGGGACCAAGAGGAAGGGGATCAAAGGGTGCACCTGTAGAGTTAGAGTGGACTTCCTTATGAGGTGTAATGGTTTCTAAAATGTTGGAAGCTACTTTGCTCTCTTAACTATGTCTGTTTTAGGGAAGTGGATAGAAAATAAGGTTTTGAGGGAAGGCGCATTTAGTAGATAGTTCATGTGTTGTGGAGTTAATGTAAGAGCTGCCTAAATCACAATTCTGTGTCCAATATTTTTTATCCTGTTGAAGCTCATCAACTCTGCGCACAGGGTATTATGGTGCTGTAGGACTTTTGTTTTGCCTTGTCTTTAATATAGTGTATATATACATATATTTTTTAGGTCTAACAGTAATTGCTTGCTGTGCAGCTTTACAATTATTCTGCTTTTGATGGAAAGGAAAAAATTCTCATTAACATAAAATGTGTGATTATATCTGAACTCCCTACTGCACTTGCATTTATAAATAATTTTTTTTTGTAATAAATATTACCAAAGGTTTGAAAATTTTTCATTTTACTGTCTCTTTTGTCATTTAAGACATTTTCTTTGTTTAGTTGTATAGAAGCTTTCAGTTTTATTGTCTCTTTCTTATATCTTTGCCTGTAAGCCTGAGTCCACCTGAACATGTATGGTTTGGACCATATTCCATATACCTTGAAATTCTTGTTTTTCTTAGTGTTCCATCAAAGTACATTCTTCTGTTTATCTATGAATTCTAATAGATTTTATCTTTTTCTCTTCTTGTTCTAGCTGTGCCTTGGCTTTCTTAGTTGCATGTCTGTCTCTCACTATTCTGACTCTGTCATATAGATAGCTGAATAACTCCACTGATTTATTGTGAGGTTAATTTCTTACCATATGCTCTGAACTGCTTAAGGATGTTTTGCTGCTGAAAACTATTCTGCCATAAACTTTTGTGAGTTTTGTATTATTTTGGCAGGGACGTTTAGAATTTTTTTTACTAGTGTTTTGTAAATGCCAGACTAACTGGCTGATTCCTTATCCAGGTGACTGATGTCCTTGAAGGTCTTTAAATTTTCTCTCTGGTATTTTATTTTTTGAATTCTTTGTTGTGGCATGTTTAGAAAGTAATGGCTTAATCAAAGTTCTATTGCTGTCTATGAAACTCATTATTTTATTAAAACAAACTGGCCCAGAGGCGTCTGGTGGGGAGCTGGCCAGCTCAGCAATTCCCTTTGCTAGTCTAGACATGGTTTTAGGGCTTTAAAATTCCAAACCTGTCTCTGCTGCCATGACAACTTTATGTTGGAAAAAACTCTTCAGTCACTAAGAATATCTTTTAAAACAAAATATCTTATTCTCTTGGACTCACACTCCAAAATTTATATTTGAAACTTAGAGAACACTAATTGCATAGTTTTAAAGAGACTAGATGTTAAAGAACAGTCATGAATTCACTTTTCTAGCACAATCCCATTACATGTCCATATTTTCTGCTTTATCATAGACTTTTGTGTAAATGTGAAGTTTAGAAACAAATACTCATTACACTGTGGTTTAAACAAAAGTATATTAAAGTAGTATACACCTTAAATTGAAATTACTGTGTCATGGTTTAACTATTGCTATGGGCATAGTTAGTATTTTTATCTCTGCAAACTGATGTTACACAGCATCCTATAGGTGTGCTTCTATAATCTTCACTTTTCATGAAGTGCTTACCAGTTCCAGTTTGAACTGGCACAACAGAACATTTTTTTAAATGTACTCCGCAATTCTGGGCTTCGGAATGCAAAAATCATAGGGTCGATGATTGCATTGCACATTATGAGCGTCCCATTCACATGGAAAATGGACATGTAGCAGGCACAGTAAGGGTTATGTGGGCAAAACCTTGCTAAGAGGATGTGAAGAACAAAGGGAGCCCAGCAGCAAAGGAAAACTCCAAGGAAAATGGTCAGTGTAATGGCTCCTTTCATGTTAGTTCTCTGATGGACTGTGCTGGTTGGCAGTGAGGCGATCTTTTTAGCGTGAGATCGAGCCAGGAGGAACATATGAACATAGAGGCACAGTATAAAAAACATCATTAAAGGGAACAGGATGGTGAAGGGAATGACTGTTGCTGCTTCATAGGAGAAGAGGGCAATGGCAATACTACTGCCAGCACAGAATGTCCAAATGACCGCCAAGATAACCAAGGCCCTTCTTAGTGTCATGATGTTATGGTACCGCAAAGCGTAGAAGATGGTGATGTATCTGTCTGCTGCAATAGCTAACAAGCTGAAAATCGACCCTAGTAAAGACAGAATGAACATGGAATCCATGGCATCATCCAGCTTTTTCTCAAAGTCCCCACGACGTGTCAGGTACCCCATTTTGCACAAGATGATAAAAATATTCTCCAGAGTTTTGTACAAGCTACCTAGCATGTCTGAAATGGCTAAACTGCAAATGAAGAAGTACATGGGCAAGTGCAAATTCTTATTTCTAACGACAGCAATAAGGACAAGCAAATTTTCCAGTATTCCAGCAGCAGCAACAGTGAAAAAAACTTCCTCTGGCACCACGACCTGGGTGCAGTCAGTGATATTCAAGGAGAAATCACTTATATTTTCGAGGGAAGGGATGCTTGTCTGCCCTGGGTGTTTGATTAGGTTAGAAGGTCTCTCAGTGATCATTTCTTCTGGTCCTGGAAAGATTCTGGATTGTGGTTTCTCAGGCTTGGCTTTATTCTGAAGCTGAACTGTCAGTCAGACCATTCTTCTTTTGACAAAGGTTTTCTCCTTCATCTGGAGCAATTTTTAAGACTCAACTGAAATGTTTTGAGTTTCTCCTACAATAAAACATGTAGAGACATAAATATCAGGAAGAAGTTTACCACACAGATAGGGCAAAAATAGACATTTGAAATACCACCTATTGCAATGGAATGAACATAAATCATCAGCAGAGAGAGTCAAAGTTGGTTTGGGTAAAATAAGAGCTGCTCTAGGCTTTGCTGAGCCTTAGAGGAGAATAAAGTGTAAATTCTCTTTTAGCTTCAAAGCAGTTTTAAAAAATATATGTAGTCTTCTTTACCAATGAACATTCCACATTTACTGAAACTGATCTGACAGACATTAAGAGTTTGGCAATCTTTACTGGCCCAGCTGTTTTCTTTGAGAAACTCTGGCATTTCTCCCAAGATTTGCAGTATTA
The DNA here is from genome assembly GCA_027574665.1 of Rhynochetos jubatus. Taxonomy (NCBI): domain Eukaryota; kingdom Metazoa; phylum Chordata; class Aves; order Eurypygiformes; family Rhynochetidae; genus Rhynochetos; species Rhynochetos jubatus. The sequence continues at coordinate 57,811,999 of CM050648.1, forward strand.
TTAGACACAAATGAGATCAATGCCAAGATAGGCTATTATCCAGGACAGTAACATGTTTACTGCCACACTGTTGATGGTGAAATGAAATGCCCTTAGTTTAGTTCAGAACCTTTGTAAATATTGATAATTTTCAGAGGCATGTTAGATACTAGTGAGACTTCTTTTTCATGCAAATTGAAGCTGTCTTTTGATTCAATGAAGACATTTCTAATGCAGATTAAGATCCAAAGTATATTCTTTTCTTGACTGTGTTTTAAGACTATCTGGAAGACCAAATATTTATGTCAACATCAAGATGATGTTTTTCTTTCTCCATAATGATCCTGATCTAAATGACATTAAAGCATATTTAAATATTTCCAAATGATTAGACTTTTCAGGCTTTTCATTGATGTATAAATGGATGTAATATTAATCTAGCTTGGATATTACCCACAAACTTTAAGACTCACCATTTCTTGTAATTTTTATAGTCCCAACACAGATACAGTTGCTATTTGGAATGTCTCTTTTTTAAAAGAACAGACATATTTTCTCTCTGTTCTTAATTTCAAAAGAGCTTTTAATTGTTTGGCACTGTCACACCAGTAAGTTTTGATATTCCTTTGGACATTTGTTCATAGTTAGGATTGCCGAATCCCGTAATACACACTATTGCTGTTTCAAGGGGAGAAGTCAAAAGTTTTTATTACTTTCCATACAAACAGTGCCCTCTGCAAGCATCACTGGGTATTTGTAATCAGAACAGCTCAATTGCTACTTGATGATCAATAGTCTTAATGCAAATGAAAATGTATTTGAACAGTTTTCAATGGAAAATATGTTTCTGACCTGGGTTATCTGCAAAGGTTGCCACTAAGGTGCTACTTGTGGTGAAGAATGCTGAGACTTGGACCACCAGCCATCATGTATTCAATTGAAACAAGCTCACTTCAGAGAAAACATTCAAGAGAGTACCCATACTTACCTGAAAACAAAGCCCGTGTAGTACAATAAATGAGCTGTATAGCATTGCAGTGTGTGTGAACATTCCCAGAGACAGTTAACTCAACATCTGTCAGCTTGTGAAGGAAGCAGTTACTAACAAGAACAAGAGACTCAGCAATATATTTGTAATGGTATGTTTTTCCTTTTCTCAACTACAGATACCGTCACAGTTAAGTTTTATGATTTCTAATGTAGATATCTGTTTACACAAACTTAATTTTCACTCTTAAAAGAAAGTCAACATGGACACTTCAGTCAAGATTTAAACAGGACAGTCAGTTGGCAAAAATGCATCTGTTAAATCATTAATATCACAGAACTATTTTTTCAATGTTTCTTTGCTGATATAGTGATATTGCTGAACTAATCTTCCTGAAAAACATGAAGGTTCCTTCACTGAAAACATATAGTATTATGTACAGCATGGTATGTTACATCTGCTGCTTACAGTAACTTCATAGTAAGGACAGCATTTGGTCAGAGCAGAGAACTCATAAGGACTTTAGTTACAGTAAACTGAATAATTACATGATACCACAATGTTGTTTTCAGACAATTAATTGAAAGACAGAAAAAGACATTCTTATTTCAGAGGTTCTTATTACAGCATGTATACATGTCTATTGTACACTATTTAATTGGGATTCCATCAAGGAAGTTGCCAATGATCTCCTTTTCTGATGCTTCCATGTGATGCATAGTCATATTTCTGTCTCAGACCTCCCAGACAGAAATACCTGTGTATACAGTGTTGCACACAGGTAGTAAATCCAGTGCTTGATCTACGCATTATTCCATACATCTATAGTAATTCCCACATTTACAGGATTCTTTCACTGCTACAGATCTACCAGGTAGTGTGCATGAAGTACTTAAACACTTGTAAGCAGGTTAGGACAGACAGACTACACACATGGGGTGTAAAGCTGTTGTGAACATGATGAGTAACCTCAGTGTGTCCTAAAAGCTAATAGAAAAAGAAGATGCCTCGGAGCTTGGATGGATATTTCCGCCAGCTACAGAAATTCGAGCCAAGGTCATTTCACACAAAGCTAAAAATAATCATCAGGTGACAAAAAAGTTTGCCCAAAGTGTGTTGTTTGCACTACCAGAGACAGCTTGGATGCAACACATTTCCTCTCCACTGTCAATACCTTGCCAGTTTGCTTCATCACTGTGTTGCCAGATAAAGGGCTAATGCCACTCACCGACACCAGTCCCTGAAAGACCTCAGATTTATCTTTTGCAGGTATCTGCAAATTCAACCTTTCACAACCAGTGTTTACAAGTCAGAATTTTTAAACATAGAACACAACAATTTAAGAATAAAAAAGTGTTTTATACTGCAATATTTTTTTCCCAGCAATGGCTGAACTATTGGGATTTCACCTTCTCTAGTTCATTCACAGTCAGAATGTCTCCTGACTAGCAAGAAATGTAAAACAGCCAAAACCCAATAAACAGACCCTTTAAGTTTGAAACACATTTGCCAATGTAGCTGTAGAACAAAAACATCAAAACATTCTTTTTTATGTTTAAATTAGGTCCTGGAGGGAGAAATCAGGAGCTCAGTAACACTGGATATTGAAAAACATTATTTATCTAGACAGAGGCAGTCTTCTGAGCGGGTATAATGGGCAATGAGCTGATGGCAATAGTGAAGTTACTAAAAATGCATACATTTGTGAAATTCTCAACAATTTCTAGTTGATTTGAAGTTATCTAAAGCAAGATGAAGCAGACAACCAGTAGATTGGAAGCCAGGGCCGGAAACTATACTGACAATATTATATGAACTTAGGTAACTGTGCTCATTTCCTAGTACAAATACAGTTCAGAGTATCTGCCAATTGTATTCATTCACCATGATTATGGTTTGCCTCTTTACAACTCTCTGACACTTGCAATGCATGTTTGCACTAGTATATATTACACAGCTAAGAGCCAGCCCTAGTACTTCAGCTTTTGACCAGGCTGAGAATGCCTCCAGGGATGCTGGGAGCTCTCAGCACCAGGCAGGATTAGCAAAAAGCATAATTCTCTACTGTATTCCCAGTGCCTACTGATTAAAAAAATCATTTTTCTTTACAATATAAATGCAATGACTTAGCACCTGGAAGTTCTGGGAGTAATAGGTCAGGACTTAATTTTGGTTTGTTTTGTTTTGTTTTTATTGGATGAAAACTTATTCATTACATAAATAAACTATACACTTCACTCATTCCCCAAGTGTTAAATAATCTGGCCTGGTCTGCTGTAAAATTAATTTCAGCTGTGAACTGTAAAGATAAGATACAGTAAATAAATTATATACTTTAAATACTCTCTAAATTCCAGCTTTTTTTGCATCTATTAATTTTTTGCTAGAAAACCATACCTCCCTTTATTGGAAAGACCCCAAGCTGTATTTGCTTTTTGAAACAGCTGGCATCAAATGAAAATAGAAGCGATATTGAGCAGTTTCTTCTGCTTTTGGACTGTGCAAACCATCTGTAACAACCGACCACTTATGTAGATGCAATGATTTGTTTCTAGAAACATGAAATGTATTAATTCCCTGTCTTTCTATGGATATATACATTAAAAAAAATGATTAGGAATGAAAAAGACTAAGTGTTTTGTGTTTCAAGCACAGTATGTACTGTGTACTTCACAATCCATTCAGTATATACACTTACTTATTTGTCACTTAAACGACTATGACTTCTTCTCAATCCCAAAAAATTTCCAAGTGCTAACAAATGCCTTCTGATGTCATTATCTCTAGTATTGCATCCACAAAGCTATCCAGTATAAAAGTACTCATTGGCTTAAATAGCAGTACCTTGGGCATCAGGACACCTGCTGATGCGTTCAGCTTGGTTCTCCTAAAGCTTGGTCACAGTGGAACCTTAAACCCTAGAGGTGGTCAGACAAGCTGTGTGTGACTGGTTATGCTGTCTGCTGCTGCTTAGAACAATCTTCTGAAAATGACAGCATGAATCCTGTGTTCAGTGTATGGGAGCTATATACATATTCACTCACTTCCATTCAAGCTGTTACAAATTTGTATCAAAAAATATTTGTCAAAAAATATGGACAATTACTTCTTTTTTTTGTTTCGACGTTTACATATATACAAGGCATTTAAGAACAAAACAAGACACAAAAATATTGATGTGGGAGTTTAGTTTTTAAAGATGTAAAACAAGTGAAAGGGCAATTTAAAAAAAAAGTGTTATTTTTTTGTCTTCAGTAGGTAAGCGATGGCTTTCTTGGAGACAAAAGGGAGTGAACCTGTTAAAGGAAGGTAAGCCATGAGGACAGGCTGCTACCTACACCTTTTAATGGCCATTTCTTTTTGTCTACAAGCTGGACTTAGCCCTGAACAAGCAAGTAAGTGAAGTAGGGCATACAGCACCTGATTCTGCCTTGCCCCGTACATTGCATAGCTTTTCACTGGTGTTAAAAGTAACCGTGGGAGAGGAATTACTCTACAACATCTACAGACTCCTAAGGGTTCTGTTAGCTTGAAAATTGCCCACTCTACCTCCTCTAGCTTTTCTGATCATAGCTAAAGTGAAAACCACTGGCTGACTCCAAGTATACGAAGCATCTCACTGACTTCTATGTTGACTGTGATTAAAGTAACTCAAAATGGCCTGAATAAAAATAAACCCCACAAAACAACAACCAAACAGAAATACGTCTGCATCATTAACAGTAGCAGATCATCTGTGAAACATCCTCAACTACAGTTTATATTATTGTTAACCTCTTGAAGAAAATAGTTTTCTCAGATGGCCTGGATTTTAAATACCTTAACATTTAGTAAACAGACCTAAATAGTGCAGGAAGCATTCAGTAAGTTTCTACTCAACTTCAATGACAGCACAGTTGTTTCATAATGTATAAATATTGCTTCTTTTTGAATGAAGTCGTGAAGAGAAACTTGAAGCATTCTTTTCTTCCATGTGGAGGAGAGCTGACTGATGACGTTATGAGTGGTTATGGTTTCACATCAAGCCCTGAGCCAGCCTAGCAGCTCGCCTTGCTGAAAGGCAAATTTCCAGTTCTCCCTTCCCCATCTGCGTTTCTCTCTGCTTCTGCCCTCTCACTCCCGTCATCTCCCTTGAGCCCCTCCAAACCTTTTCTTCCCTACAAAACAGAAGCAATTATCAGTGCTTATGTATCACATTATCTCCTTACACCACAGTGTACACTGAAAATGGGGTATGCTGCCACTGCTGACCGGGACCACAGCACTGACAGGTGTGGCAGCTGCAACCTTGTACTACCATGGGTAGCAAAGGGAGCAGTAGCATGGAATGCTCTGCAGAATTTACTCAGAGTAAACTAACCCTTCATGAGCTCTTTGTTGCAATAACGGCATTCCTTCCAGTGCCAACACATGCTGTTTCCATCCATCTCAGGCATCCCTGACAGAGTAACAGTCTCTATACAAACTAGAGCATGAGCATTTCCTTTGTTTTAAATCTCAGGTACCAGGGTTCCTCCTCTGCTAGGGACTGATTAACCAGGTCCTTCACCTTAGGAAACTTTCCAAGGCCCTAAGGACCCTTCCTTTTGGAATCTTGTGGAAAATCTTTGTATCTCTCAGCAGTAACTGAGAGGGTAAAAAAGTTTTATCAAAGAGTTATCAAAACTCAAAAGTGTATGTATTTTAAAACACGTTTTATGTTACAAACTTTGTTCATCAAACACTGAACAAAATGGCCGTTGTGATGTCGAAAGAGTGACAGCATCAATCTCCATCCTGTTCTGAATGTGAGCAGTGTCAGCTTGCTTTTATGTCAAACAGAAAGATATCTTTCTAGGGAAGGTCTCCTAGAAACCCGAGTTTCCCCTGCTTACAGCTGTGGGTAGACACTAGAAAAAAGTACTGTGAGTTCAGATGACAGTGAGATAGATGGACGGTGTGCTTATGTTTCATTGTTCAATTGCTAAAAACTCAATCTTCTGATTGAATGAAAGATATGTCATATTAAAAGCTAATTTAATACAGAATACATTAATTGAGGTACAGATATAAGCACAGTGTTTTTATTTCTAAGTATTTTTTTTTTTCTTCAAAATTATTTTCTAGGTAAAACAACATCAAATAAGGCCATGTGAAACTGTAATGAAAAATTAAGAGACTATGATACCTGGTGTTTCATCTTATGATCAGTTGAAATTTTATGAATACCACCAATTAGTGTCCATAATCTATTAGATCATTTATTCTTTTGCTTTGATCTCCCTCTAGTGTTCAATAAAATAGGGTTAGGCAGGTATTAATGCCTGATTACAGCTATTCTGGCTCCTTGACTGTGACCAAGACCCTATAAAACATTAGGTAGCCTAATTTCAATTTCATGAAGTGGCATCAGACCTACATAAATGTTGGTTCTGTAGAAGTATTCATTGCCATGTGTCTTGGATTTTTACTTCATTAAGGTAATGAATATATGTCTCTCTTGATTTCCATGTCTAGTACTTTCTTAGAACTAACTTCATACTTATAGGCATAGAGACAGTACTTTTGGAAAAAAAAAAAACAACAGCAAAGAGGCAAAAAAAGGGAAGTGTATATGTATACAAGCTAAATACAGAAAAAATATTGTTCTATCTAAAGCCACACATGTACCAACGAGGCTAGTTACTAGCAAAATGTCACTCAGATGATTATAGCTGTGGCTTCCCTATAAGCAGCATTTCTAGAGTGAAATTATATATATAGAATTCTATATACTAGAATTAGAATTTATCCCCTGACTTTGGAAACTATCTAAAAAGAATTTTCTGACTGGATCAGAAGCTGGAGAGATTGGAGGTGTTACAGAGAATACAGATAAAGAAAATCTGAAAGATGCATTAATTTCTTATGGATATTTCATTTTCTTTTCCCCTTAAGATCACCTTTGAAATAACATAATTATGTGTTTGTTTTATGAATAAGGAAAAATGTCACTTTCAGGAAAAAATATCCTCATTTGTATTCAAGCTTAGGTATATTCAGCATGCCATGATTTTGGTGCCAGCTACAAAAATGCAATAAAGCATCTAAGATATGCAGAAACTTATTGGCTAGGACTGTTTCTCTCTGTATAGTTCCATTCAAAACATAGACAGCCCTCAGTATTTCAGCAAAGATGCTGAAAGCAGGGGAAGTAAAAATGATTAAGAAAAGCTGGACTGAGTTCTCAATATAGTTAAAAAAAATTTGCAATAGCAGGGAGGAAAAGGAATTATTTAGGATGTTTATGAAGGAAATGGCAAAGGCCATTAAAATGACAGTGAGAAAAAGAAATTAAAGCTGAAAAGTCAGGAAATGCTTTCTAATTGATTAAGTCCTTGCAGCACTATCATTTTTCACATACAATTGCTGAGACTGAAAGCTATTCTGTTCTCTCAAATATCTGGAACTAAAAGGACATTGTATAAAATGTTGAATGTTATATAAAAATGCTTGTCTTATGAGGCGTAACCACAGAATGCTCACAAAGTCATTAGTGAAATAACCCTCTTTATATCAAGTGTGTGGACAATTCATTGAAAACAAGCAATCTGTATAGAGCAAAACGAAAACTTGTAGAAAATCAAGGGCTGTAAATGCCCTAATGCACTAGCAGCTGGTGTTTTGCCTCCTTACCCAGCACTTGCACTTTGGAGGGGCCTTCCCACCAGTGCAGACAGCATGCTGTGCTCTGGGGAGGGGAAACTTTTACAAGGCATTCACTACACAGCTGTCAGGGCAGGGAATTAAATTCAGTGAAGGTTTCCCCTGTCTCTGCAGATGGACAGTACATGTGATCATGAGAGTTGTTTGTTTTTTGTTCTTTTTAAGCCCATGGAGTCTCACCCTCCATAAAGCTGCTGTTGCTTTGTAAAGTTGCGATACTTTAAGAAATACAATTACTAACCTTTTATAATTTGTAGTAACATCATCTACCTAAGGGGGAAAAAAAACCAACAAAAAAACAACCAACCACTGTGTTGCTCCTGAAGCAGGTAATTTCTTTGGAAGTGAGGTCTTTACACCTTTTGGTCACATCCTGCACTCCAGTAGATCAGTCTCAATCCATATTAGTTACCTGATGAAAAGCTACAATGATCAATGGCAACTACATATGTGTTTCTTTATTAAGATTGTAGTAGGCTGACTCATGCTTTTTTAAAACATTATTTACTGTGTTCCAGACTTCATAGTCTGCTTTTATTACACTGTTCTTTCTCATTTGTTTCCAGAATAAACTGAATTTAAGCCTACATATAGCCGTAACTTTCTACAAGGAATGAAAAATAACAGTGCATTTGAATACAGGACAAATAGTTCTCTGGGATCCTTGTAAAAATCAATCAAGAGGCCTTCGAGTGACATTTCTGAGGCCACTGCTCTGTTCTTATTCTTTCCAGTAAATCATTAAGTTTGCCAGTAATAGTGCCGTCCCAGAAATGTTGTTATCAACAAGCATCAAGGAAATCTCCTGTACAAAAATCATTAACCATTTATTGAAAAAGAAGTTCTGCTCTAAAGAAAGCAGCCCTCCTAAGTGTATTTTTTTAGGAGCCACCCATCTTGTTCTCTGGCTGTGATTTCTCCAGTATTTCCAAACAAAGCAATAATTAAAGTAGATGGAACCATTAGAATAATATTTTGTATTTTTAAATGACAGAAAATGAGGGTGTGAATTTATACTGATTCATTGCTGCTTAAGTGCACAGCCTTGTAAACCCAGGTAAGCCTTACTGAAAAAAAAGCATGAACGATACAGGATCTTCTTTTCTGAGAGATAATAAAAAACATTATTGTACTTTTCATTTTGCCACTGAGCTAATATATTTACATCCCTTTATGCTAAAAAGTAAAAATAGTAAAAAATAGAGAAAAGACCTCTATGATTAAAAAAATGGATTCAACAGATGGTTATTTTCTCTGGGAACCTATAGGATGGGGCCAGGGTGAAGAAAACACCTCTTTGAGATGGCTGTTTTCAGAGCCGTCTCCATGCCCATCTGTCTGGGAAGGAGAAATCATGAATGTGAAAAAAATGTGGGAAGAATCAAACCTAAACTCTAAAAGCACATAAACATCTGCTTGCATCTGGAGTAGTGGCCACAGAAGCTTTGGTCTGGTGTGATGTCATCATCCAGTACTAGCATGGCTTCTGCTATAGGTAGAAGTAACCAAAGTCGCCTTGACAAAGGTGTTCTGTCATCCAAACCCACAACCGGACAAGTGTAGGAGAATTATGAAGATACGCCAAATCAAATCATTCTAGCTTGCCCCTTATTGCGTTATGATGTGAAGTCCCATGGTGATGGTGTTGTGGTAGAACAGGTATTTCCATTTCTCCACAGGTATCACAGAACTACATGCATATATATGTGCGTGTGTGTGTGGCGTCATTTGGATTTTGCTTCTGATCTAAAAAAAGTTACAAGGAGAGTTGGAGGGTAAATGTTAGTTCAGGTGTCTACAACAACATGTGTTAAATATAGGCATTTACTCTGCCCCAAGTTTCCTCGAAAGACAGAGACCTCTGCTGTCCTCTGCCTTTCTTTGCTGTGTGCTGCAGTCTGGCACAGGATTAAGTATCCAAGAGTATTCTCAGAGTGCACCAAACCACACAGTCTTCTGTCAGTTATACTCTTGAAAATCTTCAATAATATCAGGTAGACCAATGGAATTGCTCAATATTTACACTAGACTATGTGAGAATGGAATTCGGTCTCTCTACAGCAGTGAATGCTGCAAAGCTGTACCTGGCAGGAGTAGCCCTCCTTGCATAATTCCCATCCCAGATCCAGAAGAGGACTCATTGATGACCAGTTAGAAAGTCTCTGAGAGATGTGTGACCTCTGGCTGATGCAGTGAAAAAAACTGAGATGAAGCAGGCAAAACAGTATACAAAAGACAAGAAACATTTCAGTGGAACCTTTCCTACTGTATAGCTTAACTTCTTCAGGTGGTAAAGAAGAAAATCTTACTTAAACTTCATAAAAGAGGCATAAAACCCCTGTAAAATTTTTGCTTTAGAGAAGAATGATTGTAAGAGAAAAGATTTTAGGGAACATTAGAAATATGGCACTTCATTCCACAAATAACATTGAAACTTTCACTACTTTCTTCAATCAGGCTTTCTGAGTTTTAGATAGATTTAGTAAACCCCCCACTTACCTGCTAGTGAAGCAACTTGTGAGTCAGTGTGCTGGTAACTCTGGGAGCAAGACTGCTTATAAAGGAAATGAAGCCAACATAGGCTTTGCGTAAAGGAAATACTGGAACATCTAAATCAAAGAGAGAGACAGTTGTCTCATTGGCACAACCTTGAATTAGGGTCACTTTACAATAAATCATCCACTGTCTCTGAAAACATTTATAAGGAAAAAAAAAAGAAAATATGTCCTGTCAAAGGGAAAATATTCTATGGTTCAGCAGGATTACCCTTTCAGCTACACCTGATCTTTATAACCTTTCCTCCTAATATTTGGCAGACTTTAAATCAAGGTGTCTATTCACAGAAAGACCGTGATCTGTATTATATACAGTGTTTAAACACACAGGTATATGGTTGCGATGTCATAGGATGTTCACGGCCCATCAAGATGATTGTCACTGTTTGTTATTCAATCTAAGACCTCTACTAAAGACACAACTGGTAGCTGAACTGAAAAGTTAATGAGGCAGAGAGAACTCAGCAGCACCAAAGCCCAACTATAGTAGTCAGGATAAATCTGAGAGATCATTATGGCAAACTGTATGTCGGGTCATGAAGGTAAAAAATGCACTGAGCTTTAACAGTATCTCATGAAGAGGTATCAGTCCCTATTACTGAAACAAACAGAGGGGGAATAGCATAAGTTAATTGCTATAGGGTGAGACTTCACATTGGGATCTATTAAATAGCAGATAAATAGCAATGCCAAAAAGCAGAATCATATTCTTAGCAGAACAAACACATAAAATTTATTTGCTTCCAGGGAACCAAACAAAAGTTCAAACCTACTACAGAAAGGGTGAATTTGTGCTCAGGAATTGAGGATTTGAGTCATCAGTGTGCAGAGGGGCTGGTGAAAACACAAACCCAGGAAAGTTCAAGTGAAAGTCATTTGGGTCTCTGACACATAATAATTGGAGGAAAAAAGACTTAGCAACGCATTTGAGGGGAAGAGACCTGAAGAAGAAAAAAGTTTTAGCAAATGGAAGGTATGTACATCATATTCCAGTGTCTTTCAGATTTCCAAGGATGAAAAAAACGCCTCTCCATTCTCAAATGCACACCGATTTAATCTTTGCTTTTTAACGCACTTTTCTTTAAGTCAGTTGGACCCACTGAGTGCCATTATGGCACACAAAGCTAATGAATAATAAAAGTGTGCATGACGTCAAAAAACAGGGCACAGTCAAGGCAGCTGATACCACAGGAATGTAGAAAAGTTTTTTGCTATTTGTTTTCACTTGCCTTGGCTATCATTTGAATAACCTTCCTCAAATATACCTGGTCAGAGTTCTTGCTCTTGAACACCAGTTTCAAGAGCACTCATTCTGTATCGTGTCACGCAGAACCCATCTCCTTACAAAATCAGGTTCTTTGCACTGCTTTGGACCTGAAGACACTCACTAGGTGCCTTGGAAGTTAATTGTGGAAGGCTGCCTCCTCTTCTTGTGCTGTATTTGTGATGAATTTCTATTCTAGACTAAGAGTACAATACACAGCCTAACAGGGTATTGCGTGCTCAGAAACGTCTGTACCATAAGGTATAAAAAACCCCCTAAAATTATGTGAATTTATGCTTATGTTTTATTTTGGTTGCAGAGAAAATAAATACACTGGAGGCACAGAGACTTTTTCACTCAGCCTTAGGCAGCAAATAACTTTGGGTCAAGTCTGAATAAAGAATGAAGCAGAGAGTCAGAATTCATATTAACCACATTTAGGGTCATGACAATAAAAAAATCAATTTTTAGTTTTGTTTAAGTCTAGAAAGTCAAAAGGTACTTGCTGTCAAGAAAAGAGTGGTATATTGATTTAATTGAATTCTGGTGATTTACCAGGTTTTTAAAAAGAATTGGGAACATGATTTTCTCTATGTTTATGTTATCATCTTAAAACTTTAGAGTTAAAAGAAGAGTAAAAGGCCTTCAGAGAAGTATTCTTCAGGTTACATTAGCCTAACACTCTAGAAGTCTCTACTAATACTTCAAATATTTGTGTTCAGACCAAAAAAGCTGAGGCTGTAGGTGTTCCAGGGACAACATTGTGCCTTTCCTTCTGACTACAGCTAACAATCCTTTTAGCCTCCAGGAGGCACATTAAGCACAAAACTGCAGCAGTAACAGAGCTTGAGCTGCATTTACTGTACTTTTGACCTGGCTATTAGAGGCTCCCTGCAGCTCAGCAGAGATGTACGATGCCATGGTTAAACGTGTGGTGAATGTTTGAGGAAGCACAATGGTAAGAAATAGGAAGGCTAATATTCAGAGATTTATTTTGGAAGGTACTGTGAGCATTTAGAGAGGGGATCAGAGGTAAGAAATAAACTAAAAATCCCTCTTAACAAACCACCTACCTAAGCACAAAACACTATAATTCTAGGCAGATCAGTTTTTCTAATGTTAATGCGCTTAATTTTCTGTTTTGTTTTGTGATGGGAAAGTATGTAAAGACAAAAGGACATGTCAGAGAGGGGCCAAGAGTTATTAAATATTTTTTGAATAAAATATTACTGTGTAAACCAGATGTGCTATGATGAATCACAATGAAAAAGCAGCTAGAATTGCATGTCATAAACAAAAAAATGAATCCTTGTTATCACACTGAGTAAAATGTATTTCTATTTATTGAGCCATGAAATCAGTAGGCAATTCTATTTTGAAGGTTGAAAATGCAAGGTAATTAGAGAAGGACATTATCACCAGACAAACTTCTTACAATGATTTTACCAGTTCTGTGCTTACAAAACTATAGCCAATTTAATACTTACATTGTGCATGTTTTCATCCCACTGTGTTCCAGTTCTGAAGAGCACACCAGGAAATAGTGTTCTCAACATGTGAAGAGAGCAAGGGATCTAGAATTAATAGCAGTTAAGAGCCCTGCAAATAGTCCAGGCTTTCAAGGAGAAGTCATGATCTGTAAAGTTGACTAGAAGAGGAATGCATGGAAACTGGGACCTCAGATGGACCAACAAAACCACAAATGCTTTTCTAAAGTTTACACAATTTTTCCATCCAGTAGACAGAGAATACATCAACTGTAGCTTATTAGATACTGATGTCTCAGATTCTGTAGCTGTTACCTTTAGCAAAACAAGAAAGCAGAAGTCAACTGCCTTCACCAGTGGGTGTGGCCCGCCATTTGGTTCTTGCTTAAAAATAGACTTTTTAGATGAGATTTTCATTCCATGCCATTCTCAGTACGCTATGCTTGGAGCTTTGCAGAAAAGGCAACTATTAGGCTACTCTTTCATCAGAAAGCAAACAATAATCTTTTTGGGACAGATGGCTAAAGAAGACATAAGCAGGAGAAAGGTATTTTCTTAAGCAGAAGACAGCCTAATTGTGATTGTCTGGTAGATCAAAATGATGTATTTGCAATTTTATTACTAATAATCCAGTATTTGCACAAAGATGTTACTCGTTCTTTTTCAGTAACTTGGCACTTGGAGTATGATAGTAAATTAAGTTTCAGGGAATTTCAGGAGGCACACTGATAATGAATCCATCCCTGAGGTAGTGCCATATGGTCAAAGCTCCAACAAGAAAGAATTCAGCCAACTTTTTCGGATGTTAGCATGTTTAGTCTTGCACACTAAATTATGGCAAGTGTGATGATAACAGCTGGTATTAAAATGCCAGTAGAGAATTTTTTGGATGAATTCAGGATAGATAGAGAAGACCAAGGTACAACATTAGTTTACTTCTCTCTCCAGTCATCACCTCCTGTTTGCTTCCCAGTACCTCACAGCTGAACCCTATTGAGCCTAAACATATGGTTACAGTGCCAAACCCCTGGGAAGCTTGATTTGCCATTAATCCAAAACACTTGCAGGAATATAGCAGTATAATATATAGTAGTGCTGTCATTTTCCTGCAGTAAGTAGTTGTATCTAGTGTCTTGGAGTGTAGGGAAAAGAAGGAAAGCTGAAGACTTCCCAGCAGGTGTGCCCTTGCTTGGTGAGGAATGGGAAAGGGCAAAGTCATGAACCAGCAGCCTGTAGGTGGGGGGTCACATGACACCTTCACCAGGGCAGGTTGGAAGGAGCAATAAAAGAAGGTGGGAGGAGGTAAGGATGGCTATGTGACCATGTTCTCCTTCAGATTCCTTTAAAACAGAGACTGTTTTCCTGATTGTCTTACAATCCTCTGAGTTTTAGAGTAGTAAGACTTTGGTGTCAGCCCCTGTGGAGAGCTGCAGATGATTCTGTCAGACCAAATGTCACAAGAGTGCACATCAGTCTAAATGGCTTTTCATTTCAAACACATCTTGTGTATCAGTGTAAATTCTTGCAATAGAACTATTTTTGACCACTTCAATTTTTCCAAAAGTAATTGTATATGAAATTTTGTTAAAGCCTACAATAGTGTCATCAGGGAGCACATTAGACTCAGTACACATAAGGGTTAAATGCAGTTGCATGGTCAACTTTAATGTTAACATTTACTAATTTTTAAATACTTGGATTTGCTATTGTTGTGATATATCGTTGCAAGTGTTTTAGGTATAATACTGCTATTCAATGTGACAGATTAGGAAAGTTTTCAAAGGAAAATCTGCTATTGCCCTGAGAGACAGTTTTCATGCACACAGTGTAGCGGTCAGGCTCAAATACTGGTATTCAAGGTGACTGAAACTTTTTCTATAGATGTTCATTACATTCAATCAGTAGAATGTCAGGAGAATTTAGTCATTACAAGTACATTAATTTATTCAAAAGTGCAAAAGAGAACAGTCAAGAGTAGATGTTTTATTGTCTAGGATCACCCTTCTGTTCTTTCCTAACTACTGTTTGTTTTCCCTGTGTTGTCTCTTTATGGAGCTTTAGGGGTACATTCTAACCAAAGATAACCTAGAGGAGGCATTTGTTAAGTATTTTCCACATTAATCCATTACCAAAATTATGATATAATAATTTTTTGCCTTCAAAAAGCAAGTAATGTGATGTACAACAACTGGCTTCTCAAATAATACATTTTTCTATCACAAACTTCATTTCCATGATTCTTTCCCATTTCTTTAAATTCCTGAATTTTATTTTTGCTTTTTCTTACTAGTTTTGCGTTTGAAGTACTGGCAACAAACCACTTGATGTAGTTTTTAATGAACGCTTTTTTCATTGATACAACTGCCTTTAAAAAATAAACATATCCTTAATTTTACATTACTCTTAGATGAATGACAACATTTTTAGGTAGATTGGGATCATTATACTTGTTTAAAAGTATCTGTAAATATGGTAAAGAACTTAAAGATACTCAGTATTAGATGATCTAAAAAAAATAAAGCCTTCAAGATGTATACAATTTAAGTTTTTTTGACAGGTCTGGGCTTTAGAAGTTTAGGAGGAGCGACCTTTGAAGGGAAGTATCTAGAACTTTGCGTTCTCCTCTTCCAGAACCACCTACAATGTAGGAGTACTTCTTCTAGCTCCTATTGTTTATGATAAGCATTGCTGATGGCAGACTGTGGCACAGGTTAGGTAGCTTTTGACCTGAAATCTTTGCACGAGCCTGCTTCTCTTATCATTCACTGTCTCATGGGGAAGCTGTGTTTTATTGCTTAGTTGTAAAACACCCATCACACTAAGCACAGCAAAATGACATCTCACACAGGGGTAATTGGTTGAGCGTATTTTCTAGTCTGTTATTAACAAGTAGAAATTTCATGTTTATTTAATGCAGTTAATTTAAAAATCACATAAACTCCCAAGTTATTTGCATAGGATTGCCATCAATGCAACATAAGAAGTTTCTTGATTTGAAATTTAATATTATATTTGACTTTTTATATCTTACTTAAAAGAACTCTAAAGAAGCCTAAATGTCTAAATAAAGTTTTATACCTTTGCGCTCTCTCTCTAGGTAGGAGAAGAAATACTAATGCCTTTTACACTAATTAAAGATAACAAAAATACACAAAGGAATAAGCGTAATGACAGGGAAAACTATCACTAAGAGACTCTACATTTTCAAGATAGTAAAATAATTTGTCAGTTTATTGAAATTTCTAGGTGATGATTCAGAGATTTAAGATTTCCTTCAGCTATTTTACTTTCATTTCTTATCTTGTTCTCAGAAAAATCTTGAGCTCAGGGGACCTGAGTGGGACTGACTGAAGGAAAAGCAGCAGTGTGTCTGTCGGTAGTGAGCAGTTGGTGGGTGGGGTAATCCTTTGATTAAACATGTTGAAGTTCTCCTTTCATTTTTCCTGCTTTCTTTTCCTTTTGTGCAGACGGCTGGTGTTGGACTATGTGAAGACATCATGTCAGGATGAGACAGCATCCCTACAATACTAGATATGTAACTGCAGTTAACCTGACCACCTCTACTAACTTCTGTTCTATAAAATGCTGATTTATCTTTGTACTGGAAGCTTTGACAATAGAGTTAAGCTGAATGGGAGAATATTAGAGAAAGGAATACTGCAATTTAATGTGTGACCCCCTTAATGTTAAAACACCTCTAATGCAGTGATGGTTAACTGGAGAATGGTTCACTGGAATGTCAAAGACAGTCCATTCACTTCTTATATCACTTAAACCCCAAGAGACAGACAGGTGAAGGTTCTATTACTGTTGAAATGTGTTCATTTACTTTTTCTGATGACCATTACATATCACTACCCGATAAAAAAAAAACATTGTCCAAATGGATTTTCAAGAAAAATTCATCTGGGTCATCTCTAAATGCATTGGTGTCTGTTGCATCTCTTTTCCTAGTTTGGACTTTCAGAATCATAGATAATGATTCTAATGGGTAATGAGTTTATTCTAATGGGTAATGGGTTTAAACTGAAAGAGGGGAGATTTAGATTAGATGTCAGCAAGAAATGCTTCACGGAGAGGGTGGTGAAGCACTGGAACAGGTTGCCCAGAGAAGCTGTGGATGCCCCATCCCTGGCTGTCTTCAAGGCCAGGCTGGATGAGGCTTTGAGCAACCTGGTCTAGTGGAGGGTGTCCCTGCCCATGGCAGGGGGGTTGGAACTACATGATCTTTAAGGTCCCTTCCAACTCAAAGCATTTGAGGATTCTATGAAAAGACCTTTGAGTCCAACTGTAAACTTAGCACTGTCGAATTCACCACTAAACCATGTCTGTAAGCACCACATCCACAGGTTTTTTAAATACCTCCATGGACTCAACCACTTCCCTGGGCAGCTTATTCCAATGCCTGACAATCCTTTCCATGAAGCATTTTTTCCTAATATCCAATGCAAAACTCCACTGGTGCAACTTGAGACCATCTCCTTTTGTGCTATCACTTGTCACTTGGGAGAAGAGACCAACATCCACCTGTCTGCAACCTCATTTCAACAATAAGGTGTTCCCTGGGCCTCCTCTCCAGACTAAACAAACCCAGTTCCCTCAGACACTTGTCACAGGACTTGTTCTCTAGACCCTTCACTAGCTTCATTACCATCTACAGGACATGCTCCAGCACCTCAGTGTCTTTCTTGAAGTGAGGGACCCAAAAGTCTATACAGTATTTGAGGTGCAGCCTCACCGGTGCCAAGTCCAGGGTGTCATTTGGCTCCTTGGCCAGCTGGGCACACTCCTGGCTCATATTCAGTCGACTGTCAACCAACACCCCCAGGTCCTTTTCCACTGGGCAGCTTTCCAGTCACTTGTCCCCAAGCCTGTAGTATTGTATGGGGTTGTTTTAGCCCAAGTAGACCTTCCCTGCCACTGTGATCAAACTGACAGGCCTGTAGTTCCCTGGATCCTCCTTTCAGTCCTTCATATAGATGGCTGTAACATTTGCTAACCTCCAGTCAACTGAAACCTCCCTGGTTAGCCAGGACTGCTGTTAGGTGATGGAAAATGGCTTGGTGAGCACTTCTGCCAGATCCCTCAGCACCTCTGGGTGGATCCCATCTGGCCCATAGACTTATGTGTGTCTAAATGGTGTATCAAGTTGCTAACCATTTCCCCTTGGATTATGTGGGTTATTTTTAACTGACATATTTGTGTTCTTACATTTAATTTCTGGCTTTAGGAATCAGACTTTTTTTTTCAAGTGCTGTTTATGTACTTTTCATATTTTGTTTAGTGTGAAATCATTACTGTAACATACTTATTTTTGACACGGAAAGAGCAGAGATAACGAATACAACGAGTTATGTTATTGCTTTTTCTCTTTCAAGAAATTAATAATCAGCTTTTGTTTTAGACTCGTATAGGAACTGAAGGAAAAGAACACTTCTTCAGGTATTTGTAGGTTTTTTTTTTTCTTTTTACTTTTGAGTATTAATTAGTCTGTAGCACGCTTTTATTGAATGCTTCATTAGTTCAGTGTGACAGAAAATCAACAGACTTGCATTTTGTTCTTAATCTATACAAAAGTAACTAGCTGCCTATTATTCCAACTAAACTAAACACATTTTCCATAAACAATGTTTGGTAATCTGTTACATATAATTGAAAAGCTTCTTATATTGTTTGTCATTCTTAGCAATGCATGGGTATTGAGATGTGGAACAAAGAAAAAAATGTGAGCGTGTTTGCATCAGTAAATTGATTGCTTTTTTTTTGGTGCTTGTACTTATTCTCCCAAGTGACGTTTGTGCTCAAGTAGGCAATTAAATAAAAATAAAAAAAAAAAAAAGGGAGACAGTTTCCCCCCTGCCCCTCCTCTTTTTAAATCCTAATTTTATTCCAAAGCCAGAGGGCAGTTGTTTTGGTAGGAGGTGGGGACAGCAGAGCTTGTGGAAGTTTGACTTTTACTATTTGGTACTTACTGCTTAATTTCTGTAATATATTTGCATAACAAATCAAATAAAGTAATGAAGGGGTAGAAAAGAATAGATTTGCCGTACAAAGCTTCATCAAGATAAGAAGGTAGTGTAAGAAGACAATGGAAAGCAAATGAAGACATTAGCTTGCTCTCTATTGCTCCAGTGCCTAAGCACACACCCCATCATCTTCAATATGCTTATCTGCACACTACCTTTGAAGTAAAAAACAATCTTAACTCATGTTTTCTAGTTGCCTCTGCCAATGGGTAACTGAGTCCCGGAGAAGCTGAAAAGGGCCTATTTACAGTAAGATAATAACTTCTCAGAGCTAGTTTTAGATGAGCTATCAGTATTAGCTCAGGCACTGTGAACAGCAAAAGCTGCTCAGAACTGTGTTAAAAACTGGGTTTGCATGGGCAGCTGAACCCTCACGCCGCTTCACGGTGACCTGCTGCTGCTCATGTACGGATCACTTGCAGGAGGCTGTGCTGAAGTCACCCCTGCTGCCAAGTTCTGGGGCAGAGCCACAGCAACAGCACTTCTTTCTGGAGCTCGTCTGGCTACTTTGCTGTCTAAGACTACAAAAGGGAGTACTGCAGGAAGGAGATGGGAGGATGATGGTGAAACAGAAATTTTCAGTACTAACCCCAGGTTCTTTTGGTGGGGGCCATCAGCTGGTCGGAAAGAGAGAGGTCACCTCAGTGGTGGCACTGAGCTCCATGTGGGGCTGTAAGGACATACCTACAGTAGGCTCAGATAAAACCAAAGGTCCAGTTAATGAAGTATTTTGACAGCAGTAACCATTGGTGGAGGCCCAAAGAACAAAGCTCCAACTGCTTCAGTTCACTGGATTTTGTTTCTGGGTATTTAGTAGGCTTGAGTTGTTTGGGTTTTTTTTTTTTTTTTTTTTTATTTTTGTGTTTTTTGTGGTTGTGGAGTTTTTTTTTTTTGTTTTTTTTTGTTTTAATGTGGTTGTCTGTCCTCTCTTTGTGCTCAGGTAAACCTTTAGTCTTCAAAACATCCTTTTGCAATGAGTTCCTCAGGCTTATGATCTGTGGGATTTTTTTTTTTTTTCTGTGGGAAGAGCATCCTGCTCACATTTTCATTTTCTAAAGGACAAGTTGGCTTTTGGTGGGGAAAGAAGACAGGGATAATGGTGTATTGAAACATATAGCCATGCATTTCCCATTGGATGATCTCTTGGATCAGGTCAATTCTCTTCCTCGACTGAACAAGAGTAGTACTGACCTGGGCTTTTTTTGTTAACTCCCTTGCAATGAGGTTTGGTGGTGTGTTTAGTTTGTTTGTTTGCTTTATTTGTTTTGTGTGTGTGGTTTGTTTTTTTTTTTTTCTCTGAGAGCTAGGGGATTGTTCTTCTGATTTGAAATTTCTGCCCAGGAATATCTTCTGTAACTTCAGCATAACCTTTCCAAAGGTTTCAATTTTTTGAGCTGCTTAAGCCTCCAGGAATTTTGTACTATTTAAACCTCCAGTAATAAATGAAACCGAAGCTTAAACAAATATAGAGCCTATAGATGGTTTCTAATCCAAATATACTTGTCTGTACATTGATGGTACAAAGGGCAATGCACATATCTACACTAGACATTCAAAGCTGTGGGCAACAGGCTCTGGCCACTTCTCCCCATCAAGAGGTCTTTGATCTTCTGTCACACCCAGTTATGGAGCGCAAGATCTTTGTATCTCTGTGAATGGTTTCCTTTTTGCATTTCTAACTCTCCCTCTCACTCCTGTAAAAAGCTGTTTGCTTTTGGCTTTAACTCCTTTTTGAGAAATTACCTCCTTGCTGTAAAGTTTTCTGTATCTTTTGTCAAGGGATTCACCTTCCTACCTTGTAGTCTTATACTAGCAGACACTTCCCTTTGATGTGATTTGCTGGTGTTGGTTTATTTTGTTGCCCAAGGGGTTGCTTCCATTTAAATGCAAGATTGTGAAGGTTAAATGAATATTGTTGTTTATGGTCTCTCACCAGCCCTTGGAACTGTATTCTAAATGTAATTAAAAAGCCAGAAAGTAAGCAAACATTGGAATGGTGGGGATTCTTGATTTTTAGTGTCAGTTACATATAATGATTTGTCAATACTAAGTAGCTTATAGGTGACAAATGGAAAAATATCCCAGATGATTGCCGATGTTTACTACAGTGAAGTGAAGATCCTGAAACAGGAAAGATCACCGCAATTGGTGAGAAGGTCTCAAAGAATGATTTTTGAACACAGCTGCCATTGAATAGGGTCACGGCAGACTGCACAATTCCCGTTAACTTGCCTGTTGGGATCCTAGGAAACATGCATGTCAGGGCTGGAATGATAAAATGCCCTGACAGACCTGCCATGGAACCTGCTCCAGCCAAACTCCATAGGTGGATACCTCACAGTATTTCCAGAAACAAAAGCTCTGGAGATGGAATTTATTTCATCTTTTTTTTATGCCACCTTCCTGAATTTTCCATGAATCTGGAAGCCAGGTTTTGAAGATGCCTGGCTCCATGGGACAATCTCTCATACCCGTTCTCTAAGAGACAAGACCTAAAGGTTTCCTGCACTCACAGCTGGAACAGTTCCTGATCATAAAACATTTGCCGACTTAACTTCTGTTATATTTTGACTGCCTTACCACTGATATGTAACAGAAGCAGAGATGAGTACTTCGTACTTCTCAGCAGGACACTATTACTGTTGCAGTCCTTTTCTTCTCAGACTTACTGTTGTTTTCATCCACCAAGTTGAATAAATGGACCAGAAGGGAGGCCAGGCTGTTCTCAGCCTCCCCGTCTTTTCCGCCAACAGGCAGTGAAACCGGATCACCCTAAGGGAACATCATCACTTGGGGTTTTCTCTGCAATTCATTCATTGCGATACAATCCGCTGGCAGTGAGAACGCAGGATGTGTCTGTGAGATGGGTCTGCCCTAGACACGACCTAGCTAGGGAAGCATTGGCACAGGTTGGCTCTGATCTTGAAGTCATTGAATCAAACACTTTCTAAAAAAAATCAGTTTAAAAGAGACTTTTTCCACCAGGATTATTATATGCAATAGCTAAAACTGAAACAGTTTGAAATAACTCCCAGAAGCAGAAGAATGAAAACCTCTGTAACAATCATGTTGATCTGGAGAGCTAACACTGAATTCCTGAACTTTGATTGTAATGCTTGATCTCTGATATTTTCTGTTATAATTAAAGAATGTTATGTCCTGAACCATTTTAATCAGAAAATGTTTTTCTTCAGCAAGCTATGTGTGCTTTAACTTTTCATCTTATCCCATTATAGTTCAAGGCTGCTAAAGGGCTATATTTGTTCTCAGCAGAGCTCAAAATAGCTTGCTTTATATTCTGAAAGAAGGTGCATAATTACATTAAGCCTGAAAGATGGAAAAACTCAGAAAGTGAAAAAAAAAAGTTTTATACAATTTGTCACATTCTGTGTACAGATTATGAAAATTATTACTATTTAGAGTTATTAATGATAAAGCAGTCATACTAATTTGCTTATGGAATACAAGGCTATGAGAGAAATTTCAAAATAAGACAATAATGAACAGTCTATAATTAATCAAAATGTTATTTAAATCTGAACTTTTTGAAATAATTTTTATTATCACCTTTTAGGATAATGATATGGCAAAAAGAGAGTGACTGTGTTTTGCCATCTCTGAGAGATTCATGCTCATGCAAATGTTTATGCACAGCTATAAATATATCTGTGTACAATTGTGGTACTGGAGCCTTGCTAGCAACTGGAGTCAAAGAATCTATGTTATTTTCGCACTGAGTGGTGTGTGTTAGACGAGGAAATACAGGATGCTCAGCAAGAAAGACCTCGAAAAAAGAAGTGAGATAGACCACTGTTACGCTAACAGAATGAAAAGTGCCTTAAAAAAGAAGATCCCTGTAGATTATGCTCATTTTCTTTTCTATTTATAGACCTCTTCTTTGTAAAAGCAACATTGCAGGGAGCATGATTGTTCATGCAGAATATTGAATACGTACAAAAGTTTTCATAAACTGTCCATGCTTCATGGATTTTTAAATAAAGCTGCTGCAGGCAAACTCTAAATCATCACCGCTACTAAACTGAAAACCAGGGGGATAAGTCTTGTCACCCCTGCAGGCTATTCAGTAAGATCAGTTAGATTCTTGCATAAAGTCTGTTGCATGTTCAGAACTCTTGGTGTCCCTGGATTAGACACCCATTGGCAGCTGTGCAGGGCTTGCTCAAGATGCCTGAGAACCCATAGTTTGCAAATATGATTGTTTAAAAATTTGTCACACAGTACTACAAATAGTGCATTCTTTCCAAACTGTCCTATGTGTCAAGTATTTGCTAAAATATACAATTTCTAAAGATTGATTTTACAGTAAACGTATTATTTTGACTTAGCTGGTCTCTAAACTGTTTCTTGAGCCATTTGGTAGCGTTTGTGAACAGTGGAGGGTCTGGATTGCAACTGATGGTGAAGTGCAACGACTTGGTTTCATCACAGAAATGCGTATATGTAACCCTTGATGTGTGAAACGCATTTTAAACCTTTCTGGTACTTCAGCATTTTTACTGCAAGAAAACTACCTCCAGCCAGCCTTGGGGTTGATTACTGATTACTTGAAGGGACGAAGTCACAGGATTACTAATGGGAGGGTGTAACGGTTAACTCTGGAAGGTTCAGCAAGAAAAAGACTTTCACTTCCCACATTAGTTCTTACGCAGATCTGGAGAGCTGGGGAATTTTTCTGTGCTGCAGTAAATGGAACAAATTATTACATGGGGAACGGTTACTGATGATACCAGTTTTCTTCCCCCTCCACTACACTCTTGCTTCTTTGCCAATCAGATTTTTATTACAGATGTCAGAGTTTCCCTGCTGGATTGTGTCTTTGAATTGCAGTATTTGCTTAATCAAACCATTGTGTCTAAATGGATTTATGTGCGATTAAAGAGACAACCACTCTGATTACCTTTTGTTGGAGGGGGAGGCATACAAAAATATGTCTGCAATATTGTGGGTGATATGAACAGAGGAGATGCATGCTTGCTTTTGAAAGCAATGTTTTTCTTCTTCAGCTGTCCTTTTACTGTTCAGTGCAAGTTTTGTTTTCTCTTTTGCATTCTGTTTGTCTTCTCCTATATCCTTTTTCCCTTCAAAATCTGAAAGCCACAATGATCCGGCCTCATGTATCAGACTAGCTGGTTCGTGAGATGCAGAAATGGGCATACCCCCTCCCTGCATTCGGATCTGGTTCTTGATTGGAAGCCAAAGGGATACCTTAGCTTGATGCAGAATCTAAGCTGATTGATAGCCTCAGTTTAGAGTAAGTTTGCAGCTGGTTGAATGGAAGAATGGGCAAAACTGGCCCAAGTCTGTCTGCAAGAGACTGTGCAGACATTCATCATGATTCTTACATTAAGATTCATTTCTCCTTGATAGGTTAAAGCCTGTCTTTGAGAAAGATGTCCATGCTTGACTTCTTAAAAAAATCCAGAACACAACAACCAAGATCTCTAATTAATAAAGGATTTCTAGTTTTATACTTCTTATACATGCAATTATACACAGAGCAGGATTCTGTTGAAGTCAAAGAACGCAGGTTAGAACTGTGGAGCACAAATGAAATCAAGGTGGAAGGTGCAAACAGAAAACTTTTTTCTTTAGTTTGTTTCTCCTATCTGCTAAAACTTGTCACCCCCTCATTAACTTCTGTTGAATTCATTGCCTCTAATCAATATCACAGGCTATTACTATGTATATAGAATCTTTTTTTAAATGTGTCATTATGGCAAGTCTGTCCAGAATAGCTGAGATGCACAGGGAGTGTAATGAAAAATACCCCTTTTTCCTAACCTCTCTCAGATCTGGTAGAAGGACCTTTGAAGGAGCGACAGATGGCATATAATTTATCTGCCACCTGATATTGCAAGGGATTAATTTGAGCCTACCAATTTCAGTTTGTGAATGGACTTGTATTGGTCATGAATTTATATCAGGGTAAAGAGAAAAAAATATTGTTTCATCTTCTGTTTGTTATGAAATACATTGGTAAAATATTTCTTCAAAAGACAATGATTGCTGAATGTGCCGCAGTAAATTACATCCTGTCTTGTATGAGCCAAGCTTCACTTAAGTTTTTCTGGTTGGGTTTTTTTTTTGACTGTTTCTACAGTGTAAAATAATTATTACCCTATTTACTAAGGTTCTTCTGGTTTTGGCATCACAAAACCTCCATTATCCCTTTTGAAACTACATTTCAAGGTAAACTAATTAATGGTTCAAAGTTCATAGGAAAGCGTCAAACTCCTTGAAACACTTGAAGGTCATAATTTATGTGATAAGGTTAAAAAATAGGAAGGTGTTCTAACTAGCAACATAATCATAAAGAAGACATGCTTGCCCGCATTTGTCATCACTAACACAAGAATGCATTATCTCTGATTATGACTCAAGTAAGCAACAGATGTTTTAATGTTAAACTGCAGTGGGTAAGAACCAGGTTAATTGTTAGGATCAGGGCTTAGGAAGTCCTGAACATTGCAGTGATCTAGTTTATACTAACTTCAGAATTAGAAATAAAGAAAAAATGATGATATTTCAGGTTACCTCTATTTCTGTGAGGTTCTGCTCATTCTTTTTTTTTTTTTTTTTTCCTTTCAGGAAAGTTCTTGAACAATTTCCTTCAGGTTATGCAAATCAAAACAACTATGACTTGGTCACTGGGTCAGATCCATAATACAAAGTCAGAAAAAATAGAACTAGCAACTGCTTGGAGCACAATTATCAGTTATTATTAGATTGGACACAGTAGTGTTTCTTGGACACAAACCTATATGCTGAATTAGAGGCACAGGAGTCTGATCTTCGCTTCAGAGAGCAAATATATGTTAAGAAAATAAATAAATTTATAAGTAAACACAAACAAAATGAAAGAACCAAAAAGGCCAAAGAAAAATGGGAGGCCAACAAGTCTGTCTGTTTTCCAAAACATAATGACAGAATTAGGGAATAATTTTGCCTGATAGACACCAGTGGAGGTCATCTGGTTTGGCCTCTTACTCAAAACAGGGTAAATTTAAACCTGCTTTTACATTGCTACCTGAAGGTTGGTCAAGGCTACGTCCAGCAGGGTTTTGGATAGCTTCGAGTGTGGAGCCTGTACAACTCCTCTCGTCAACCTGTACCGGTGTTTGACCCCTCCACTTCAGAGATATTTCTAAAGTACGGTATCAGCAGTCCATTGTCTGTGTCCATAACTGGAGGCTGCAAGTGATGCAGTGGTTCTTTACTGTCTTGCAAACTAGTCCCCGAAAGTGTATAAATCCTGTGTATAAAGTGAGGAAACACAGTATGGTAAGCAAAGAATGACACTTTAGTGCTAATGGGATGAATGTGTTTGATTGTTTTCAGTTTTGTGGCTGTAAACGGAGTTGGGACGAAGTATGTGAGGCA
Source organism: Rhynochetos jubatus (assembly GCA_027574665.1). Classification (NCBI taxonomy): domain Eukaryota; kingdom Metazoa; phylum Chordata; class Aves; order Eurypygiformes; family Rhynochetidae; genus Rhynochetos; species Rhynochetos jubatus. The sequence goes on from CM050648.1 coordinate 57,838,383, forward strand.
AGAGGAAGCACCAGCAAATTTTAAAATAAGTTCTTCTCTAATCTTATTTTAAAATTAATTTTTGTTAACTTTATTAACTTCAGAATATTAATAACCAACATTCAGGCCCTTGACAGTTAGCTGTGTAGGTTTAGTTTCTAGCCACTTTGTTTATTACTATTAAATCATAGTAAAGAATATAGATACATGAACTACCTTCATAATATTACCTTTCCATGTAAATAGATGCCAACATTTTTTAGGGTTGATACTTCTTTCTGAGTGGGTAGGGAAGTATGGTTAGGCTTAATTAAGCCAAACATGCTTAGTCCTTTAGCAAAATATAGTCCTTACCATGAAACATTCCTAGCCTTCCCATTTCAATTAATTTTACATGTCTCAGAAAGGCAATTGAAATATATGTTTTTATATATGTAACCCTGAAGAAAGCTAGTTCCAGATAAGCAGAAACCATCACAGAATTTTGAGGTTACAAGACTGTATTCTCCTCAGTAATATATTAGCTTTGAATCTATTTAAATGCTAACATTTTAAAGAGTAATAAATTGAGAAAAGTACTGCAAGCTTCACTGCTTTTAATCATATATGTAACCTAAAAGTGGTGTTAAATAAGGCATTAAAATACAGATTGCAAAGCTAAGTGTTTTGTGATAAATCCATAAACCTTTGGCCCATTGATGGGAGACATGAGAGGCAGCAAGCGATGATGAGCTGCCAGTGGGATACAGCAGTGGATAAACAGGGAGTGAGATATCTCCTGTTCACAGATGGATGGCCAGACAACTGGCTATGGGATTTTCTCTGGATGCATGTGATTTACTTGCATAAAATGGAACAAGTAAGCTGACAGAAGAGGCTTAGAGAAAATCCAACACAGAATATGAAAAAAAATGTAATTGCTTGCCAAATCATTGTTCATGTGCGGAAGAGGCTCTCCTGTGTTGTACCTGAAAAATATCTAGCTTTGTTGTGTCAGTTAATTCCTGACATTTCTGTGGAACTTTGCTGCTAGTTAGCTGAACTGCTAACTCCTGCTCCACTGGTGGCTGAAGATCCCGGCTGTAAGCTGTTATCACTGCACTGAAGGCTGGGTGAGGCAGCTGAATTGGGGGAACGGAATGGACTAGACTAGACTAGTTCAGTTTGATGGGACCTACAATGATCACCTAGTCCAGCTGCCTGACCAAAAGTTAAAACATGTAATTAAGGGCACTGTCCAGATGCCTCTTGAACACTGACAGCCTTGAGGCATCGACCGCCTCTCCAGGGAGCCAGTTCCAGTGTCTGACCACCCTCCCGCTAAAGAAACACTTCCTCATGTCCAGCCTAAACTTCCCCAGGCACAGCTTTGAACCCTTCCCACGTGTCCTGGCACTGCATCCCAGGGAGAAGAGATCAGCACCTCCCTCCCCACATCCCCTCCTCAGGAAGCTGTAGAGAGCAGTGAGGTCACCCCTCAGCCTCCTCTTCCCCAAACCAGACAAACCCAGAGCCCCCAGCCTCTCCTCACAGGACATGCCTTCCAGCCCTTCTGTCAGCTCTGTTGTCCTCCTGAGGATGCATTCAAGGACCTTCACATCTTCTTAAATGGCCCAGCTCTGCACAAAATACTGATCTAATTATATTGAGTCCTGCCCCTGAAAACCTTACAATAATTTCTAAATTTACTATTAATTCCACAAATCACTGATTAAATGCTTCTGTGAATAAGTGCAATGATGTCAACTGCCTAGCCAGAAATAACAAATTAAAAAAGATCTTTGGGTATGATTTAAAATATACTGTTTGTGCTTTTTTGTTTCAAATGACAATGATATCCACTCAACCTATCAGGTGTTAAAAAGTGAAAAAAATAGTAGATTGATGTGCTAGGCCAAGTCCCTAGATGCTGTTTTCTTTCCCTTAGGAATACGCTTGAGCTTTGATATCACTGCTTTTATTATAAGGTCTAGCTGGTTGTTATTCTCCAGCTGTTCCCAGCTTGAGGAGTTAGAAGCTGTCAATTGATTGGAAGAATTTTTCTTTGAGTCCTGTTACTTGCTTCAAGTCTGAAAGACAACTTTAAATTTTCAATATTCTCCTACCAGGCAGTAGCAGCTGTAAGACAGGGAAAACATATTTGTCAGAGAGTGTCTGTTGTGCCTTACTTTTTTGAAGATGTTCATACTGAGAAATCATTAGAAAGGAGTGAGTAGCATGTATCCTAACCCTATAAACTATTAATAAAACTTGTATCTCTTTTCAGAATAGCCCTTAAAATATAAGATAACCCAAGTTTGGCAAGAGTAAATCTACATGTCAGGCTGGGGAAAGGAAAAAGGGGAACCAGTAGCCTTCTCCAGCCTGGAGAAGAGGAGGCTCTGGGGACACCTTATAGCAGCCTTCCAGTACCTGAAGACGCTGACAAGAATGCTGGAGGGGAACTTTTTACAAGGGCCTGTAGTGACAGGAGAAGTAGATTGTCTACATTGAAAGTGGGTAGATTTTGATTGGATATCAGGAAAAAGTTCTTTACAGAGAGGGTGGTGAGGCACTGGAACAGATTTCCCAGAGAAGTTATGGTTGCCCCATCTCTGGAAGTGTTCAAGGCCAGGCTGGATGAGGCTTTGAGCAACCTGGTCTAGTGGAGGGTGTCCCTGCCCATGGCAGGGGGTTGGAACTGGATGATCTTTAAGGTCCCTTCCAACCCAAACCATTCTATGATTGTCTGATAAACAGAGATGCCTAATGTTATTCTAGGTGACAGTGTGAGTGTGGTGGCGGGTTTTGGTAGCAGGGGAACGGGCACAGGGAGCTACCTGTGAGAAGCTGAGAGAAGGTCCTCCGGCTCCAAGTTGGACCCAGTTGGCCATGGCTGGGCCAGTCAGTGCCTCTGTGATTAATGTATTTAAGGGAAAAAAGCAAAAAGAGAACTAGCAGAGGACGCGGAAACAGAGTGGAGGGAGGAGTAGAGGGGGAATGGAGTGGGATGTGAGAGAGACAATCAGCCAGACACCAAAAGTCATTGCAGAAAGGTGGGGAGGAGGTGGCTTGAGCAAAGGTTCCACTGCAGCCTGTGGTGAGATGGCAGGCTGTGCCCCTGCAGCCACGGATGGTCACAGGGGAGAAGAGACCCCTCTACTGCCTGGGTTGCAGGCCTGGGTTGCCATAGATATATTTATGTGTATACCATTCTTGCAAACACCTAAATAGAAATATCCAAACCTGGTGCTCAGGTCTGCCTTTAATGAGATAAAGCCCAACTATGGTGAGTACATACATGGAGTTTCTCCCTACCCGCTGTTGCAATTGCTTTGGCTGAGATGCCTGTTCCCCATCCCTTGGATAGGTTCACACGTATCTTATTCCAGCTGTCACTGCTCGCTGTGTCAACGTGCACACACAGCCTCAGCAGACTTGTATGCCTGACCTAGTCTGATACTTCCACTTTTGCTGGTTCAACAACTGACAATTCCATTGTTCCTGAGACAACTTGAAGTGTCCTTTGTGACCTGAAGAGTCTGTTCTACCAGTAATAACGGAAGGAATTGCTTGAGTGAAGCCTAGTAACGTAAATGAGCTTGCTTTATTCCCATACTTTTGTGAGTTTACCAATGTTGATGCATTTTCAGAGGCTGATATGTCTGACCATAGATTTACATGAATAAGTTCTGCAGGCAGTGCACTTAGGGGTGAAGTAATACCTCACAGTCTGAGCTAATTAATCCCCAGTCCAACCTCTTCACTCTCTACTCCTTCTACTGGTTCTGATGCTCATCTGCTGCGCCAAATTGGTTCAGCTACCTGTACTGTTAGAAAATGAACATAACAGTTGAAAACTAATATATTTGTGTTAAGTTAGGGAGCTGACTCTGTTGAGAAAAATGTCTCCTTGGCATGTGAGCCAGTGCAGTGGGAGGAGAGGAGTGGGATCTCATGTCTAGTGGTGAGAAAGGGCAGAAAGGATGTCAGGTGGGCTGCTCTGCGCTACTTCTCCCAGGGGTCTTCACTGAATTCTTTTTGTCCTAGTTAATTTTAGTCAGCTACTAATTAGAAGAGCTAACATGCAGCCTGCATTTTTTCAGGTTAAAATTACTCATTCTTTATCCCAGCACTAAGATTCCTGTTCTGATTCCATTTGTTGTCAAGCTGTTCCTTAGAAAATCTGTCCCTAATTGTGTGCGCTTACTGGAAGTGATAAAGCCCATATGTACAGAAGAAATGAAATGCTTCGATTTTAAATGTCATAGTAAACGCCATTTCATGTTGAAGAGGGTGAAGCAATAGGATGGAGGTTATCTGTACAGTGAGAGAAGGGATTATCTGTATGAGCAGGGAATAAATGTAAGGACACAATAAGAAGTTATTTTTCTTTGGTACTTATCTGATTTATTTCTAAGTGAGAATACGATTAGGATAAAGTTGTTTATTTAAAATGTGAACAAAAAAGGGGAAAAACACTTCCCAGTGTCTTCACTGCATCCCCAGAAATGACAGTAGCTTCCATAGAAAGGAGGGAGGTTCAACTGCAGGTGCAGATGGTGCTGGAGCTTTTATTCCATAGGAAAACAATTTCAGAAAGATACTAAGTTAAGCAAGTATTAAATATGAAGATTTTAATTAAAAAAGGATTCAGCAGAGGTGTTTTGAAACAAAATAATCTATTTTACTAAAAGTCTCACATATAATTTTTTTTTGGTAACAAGTAAAATTATTTTCCATTAGCCTCTCCGCCTCCTCTGTGATTTACATATTTTCTTATTTGAAATATTATCACTTAAGAATCCAGCTCAGACCTTACCTATGTTGTAAAATCTCTCATTGTATAGTTACACTGAAATTATTACACTTCTACTAGAGGAGATGCTTATGCCCATAAAAGGAGTTCTGTCTACAGGATAATTAAATACTTACCTGAATGGCATAATCTGTCAGGTATAGATTTTGTCTACAGAGGATGGGTCCCCTCAGTGTACATTCACATAGCTATAGCAGAAAAACTTTGTTGTTTAAACTGGTGTTATTTAAACGAACAGCGCCTTATTCAATCAGAAATCTTGTGGCGTAGGGTATTGGTATCATTTTTCAGTGTACAACACAGCAGTGAGAGCATTTTCTTACCTTTTAAAAGACATAGTTACAGACTACTCTTATTAGTGTTGACTTAAAAATGTTCATCAAACACTTCTCAGCAACACAAAATGAACACATACATTTCATACAAAGACTGATTTAAACTGAGCAATCTACATAACATTAACACTCTCTGCATAATTTCTGTTAAAATTACATTTGAATTGACTTCACAGATCTGTACCTATTATTAAAAATAACAACAAAACAAACTCAACAAAAGAATCTCCCTGAGAGCCAGTTCTGTTCTGTGCTTTAGCTGTGACAGAAATGTAAATCAGCATCTTCCAGGGGATGCATTTCTAGGTATATCTTCTTAGCTAGGACTATCAGAAAATTCTATTTTTCTTCTCTGTGAACATTTTTCAGAGATGTAGCTAGAAATACTATACTAATAGGAGACAACACGAGGATATGCTGCTGGGTTTTTTATCCTTCCAGTGAGTTTAAATGAAACAACAGGTGCTCAGGACAGTGAAGTAGTATTTTACAATGATGTCTTAGGTTTTCTGAGAAACTGCTTTCCTTCTCATTTATGTTGCAAATGTCCAGCATTGGCATCAATAGCAATTGCAGAAGAATTTCAGAGGTGCTGGAAAAAATAAGTGCAACTGTGATGCATAGCAATAGAGATAAGGAATAGCTTGAGGAATGTGTTTGGTTGTGTTCGTGGTTTTTTTCATGAATATAAAGCAATTGTGATCAGTTTCTTGAACTCAGTGGAACAGAAACATATAAACAGATGGCAGAATAGGGTAGAACAAAACTTTACAGCCTGACCGAGTTGTGTCTATGCAAGAAACAGGACCTGCTGATGTTACTACTGCAATGATGGCAGTGTTATGTGGTGCCAATTCTGGTATCTCCAGCTTGTTCTCGTAGTACTGGTGAGAGTATACATTGGGTTTGCGTGGCAAGGCTTTTGTAGTGCGGTGGCTGCAGGGGTGGCTTCTGTGTGAACCTACTAGAAGCTCTGCCTGTGTCCAATAAGAGCCAATGCCAGCTGGTTCCAAGACAGACCGGCCATTGACCAAGGCCAAGCCCTTCAGTGACGGTGGGAGTGCCTCTGAGGTAACGTGTTTGAGAATGGCAGGAGAAAACTGCGCAAAGGCAGCCAGAGAGAGGAGTGAGAATATATGAAAGCAACAGCCCTGCAGACACTTGCATCAGTGGAGAAGGAAGGGAAGGAGGTGTTCCAGGCACTGGAGCAGAGATTCCTCTGCAGCCTGTGGAGAATCTCATGCTGGAACATGTGGATGCCTGAAGGAGGCTGTGATCTGTGGGAAGCCTGTGTTGGAGCTCCTGGCAGGACCTGTGGCCCTGTGGAGAGAGAAGCCCAGGCTGGAGCAGGTTTGCTGGCAGGACTGGTGACCTGGGAGGGAGCGGAGAAATTGGGAGTAAAGCTGAGGCTGAGAAGGTAGGGGTGAGGGGAAGGTGGTTTTAAGATTTGGGTTTATTTCTCATTATCCTACTCTGATTTGATCAGTAATGAATTATTTTAAGTTTTTCCCCAAGTTTAGTCCATTTTGCCCATAATGATAATTGCTGAATTATCTGTCTCCTTATTTCAACCCACAAGACTTTTGTTATATTTCTCTCTCCCCTGCTCAGCTTTGGTGTGTTCCTGGCCTCCAGTCAGGGTCAACCCACCCCAGGGTGTTGGGCATTTATGCTCTGGGCAAGCATGAGCTTAACAAATCTTTGCAACCCAGCATGTCCTGTGAGACATCCCACAGGTAGTCTCAAATCCCGTTTTCACTTGAATCTAGTCAAGTCCCCTGCTTTGAAACTAAATGGAAACATTCTGGGGGTTTGTTTGTTTTTGTGATGGGTTTGTTTTTGTTTGTTTGTTTGCTTTGTGGTTTTTTTTTTTTTTATTTTTTTTCCCAAACACATCTCCATAACATCAAAACACTGAAGACATCTTCCTTGAAGAGTTTCTGTCACTTAATTTAAATAAAATTTATGTAAATGTGCTACTGAAATTATCTATGTGTAGTATCTCACCACATGTGATTTGGAAGTTGTTCACAGAATTAAAGAACTACTGAAAGTGTGATGAGACATTGTTTTCTGTAAAACAAGATAGTTGACTCTCATGGGATTTTCTTCAGGAAAGACAATTTTCCTGGGATACTATTTCATCAGTTCTAATTGATGCTTCCCACTTTTACCGTCATTAACTACAGAATTTAATTTAAAAAGTTTTTATATTCAAAGAAAGATCCTGGGATCTACCTGACCTGTAATGAGACTGTTCAGGTGCAGGTGCTTGTTTTCAGGACCATTATGTGTATGTTTGGACCGTCAGCCAAGCTCAGGACTTCCAGACTCTCAGGGTTTTACTTTAGGGATTTTTTCCAAACATTTTCTTGCTATTTTAATTATATGACATGTTTTATAGAATTACATAGCCAATTTTATTATCTCATGCTTTACTTGATGCATATTATGATTTCATGAAGAGATGCAACTGGGAACCTGAAATTTCCAAGAAAATCACATTACATTAAAAAAAAAATCTACAGAAATATTCTAACAGTCAGTAAATCTAAATCTAAATAATAGTACAGAAACAGATGTGGGAAGCAAGTTCATTTTTACTGTTATGCCAAAGACTAAATTTGAAAGATACAGTTCCTTTTTCATTGTTTATTCATGTTTTCATTGCCTTCTCCCACTGCTCTCCCAGAGCTTCTGCTGCTGATTGCCAGCATTGAATGAATCTGCATTCAACTTGCGATGATCAAGCTTAGTTCTTCCCCTATGAATTCACTATTCCAGCACTGTGTTTACCTCCAAATATTTTTCTAATTATTTTTTGTCCTTCATTTGCTCCTGCGTCCCCATGCCAACGACTCCTCTGCTTGTCAGAAAAGAAAGACTTTATACCTATCCAGTGCACCTAGTGCATAAATAATGACATGTGGAAGTAAAGCAAATTTCACATGACAGTGGGTTGGTGATGCTGAGAACATAATCAGTGCTGCACATGACTGTGAAGATTAAGACTGCTTAGCTCCTTTGCTTCAACTAATACTCCGTAGTATTACTGATTATACTGTCTGCTTCTTGCATTTTCTTTGCTTGAGCTGGAAGACAGAGATGTAGCTGTAAATTAAAGGCTTGAATATAAGATAAAGAATCTCACCACTACATTGTTTTCATTGGTCTAAGCTAATTTATATGGCCATTTATGTTCAATTTATATTTTCTGAATATATTTATATTATCTGAAGTAAACACCAGCTTTAGCTCTGATTTCAGTGGAAGCAGAGGTACAGCATCAAGGAAGATGACAAAATAATGGCATCATAGTAAAGCACATTGTAGTAAGCCTCTTTTGTTCCAAGGCTGCTCAGTGGTTACTGTGAATGAATGGTTTGGCTCTGAATGAATCTAGAAGATGCCTGTGTTGCAGTGGTAGAAGTACTGAGGCCCGTTCACTTCACCCTACCTGAATTTGTTCTAACATATTTCAGGTGATATAACCATCATTCAGACCTGTTATTCTGCACTCAAGTATCCCATATGATAGCACAAAACCTTTAATATTCAGCCTTTTGCCCCTCTGTCAAGCTTTTCCTCAAAATATTTGTGTTGTATTAATAAACACTGTATACATGCCTAGAAATGATGCTTCTCTGAAGAGGGTATGCATGAAGAGGCTGGTGTTTGTAGGCTGTGACTTTGCTATGTGGTATGTTATCTGTAGGTAACAAAGATTTTTTAAAAAAAGTAATTCATTATCAACCCAAGTTGAGTTCCTGCTAATAGTGTCACTGGATTAAAACCAAGTCAGAAGGTAACTTGTCATGGGAAGACTATTAGGAGTGTTTTCCTGTGTGGCTCTGTGGAATCTCCCTGAGCAGAAGTTTAAGACTTGACTTCATGAGATTTCCATTTCAGGATATAACAAAACATCAGAAAAATAAAAGTAGGGTCTACAGCTTCCAGTGTAGAAACTACAGGTTACAGTAGAGAAAATTTACCTTTTCCTATCAGCAACAGTGTGATATATATTGACCACATAACGTAAATCCACAAATTAGGTTCTAAACTGCAAAATCGGAGGGAAAGAGTTTGTTGAAATATATGATGCCCAGTCTAATACAGTGCCAGATTTTGAACATGCTTCTTAGATACTCCCACAATGCAAATAACAACAGTAATATCCTCATAATAGACAACATAAAAGTATTGTGGGAGATAAGATGGGTTTTAAATAAAATCTAGCCTAACTTCAATTATTTTTTATCAGATATTTTTATATCTGTCTTCTTTGTAGTGCACCTTATAAATATTAAAAAATGAAAATCCCACTTTCATCTACTTAGTAGCTATGGATATAATTTTGGAAACTTCATTTGTCTAAATAGGTTGAACTTTATACTCACTGAGTAATTCAACCACGAGGGTAGAGTTAATAACGAAAGATGTTTTACTTCTTGAAAAAAAAAAAACCCCAGCCAATATAACTCCCAAAAAGGTAGAAGCATTTGCTTATGTCAGTTTAATTCCCATTCATCTTTTGAAATAAGTTAAAGCCAATTTAACTACCTATCTACCTATGCTTCTATTGCAGTTTAACTCATACATGCATGAGTCCATGTGGGAGCAGGACACCCCAAATATCTGTGGCTGTGAATAAGTCCACACCAGAGCAGGTATATCTAGCCTACTGGAACTTTCTATTACTATGTTCAGCGGTATCATTGTGAATATTATCTTTCCCAAAGTTATATTCTGTGGTACCACAATCTGATTTGAACTTTATCACTTTATTTACATAATTATTGTTTGAATTCCTGTTTTGTTTGATAGAGCCATGAGAGGTAAAGGTATAGCTATTGGCTAATATGATGACACCTCAGGTGTGAAGGGCAGTGTAACAGCATCACAGAATCACAGACTTGTTGAGGATGGAAGGGACCTCTGGCGGTCATCTGTTCTAACTTCCTTGCTCAAGCAGGGTCACCTACTGCCATTTTCCCAGGACCACATGGGGCTTTTCATAATCTCCAAGAATGGAGTCTCCACAGCCTTCCTGGGCAACCTGTGCCAGTGCTGGGTCACCCTCACGGTGCAAAAGTGTTTCCTGATATTCAACAGGAACCTCCTGTGTTTCAGTGTGCGCTCACTCCCTCTGGCTGTCACTGGTCATGACTAAAAATCACCTGGCTCTGTCCTCTTTGCCCCTTCTCTTTAGGTATTGATAGATGTTGATGAGATGACTGAGCCTTCTCTTCTCCAGTCTGAACAATCCCAGCTCCCTCAGCCTTTCCTCGTAGGAGAGATGCTCCTGTACCTTAATCATCTTCCTGGTCTTTTGCTGGAGTCTCTCCAGTATGTCCATGTCTCTCTTGTACTGGGGAACCCAGAACTGGACCCAGCACCCCAGCTGTGTCCTCTTCAGAGCTGAGCAGAGGGGAAGGATCACCTTCCTTGACCTGCTGGCAACGCTCCTCCCCTTGCAATCCAGGATATCATTGGCTGCCTTTGCCACAAAGGCATGTTGCTCCCTCGTGCTCAACTTTGTGCCCATCAGGATCCCCAGGGTCTTTTTCTGCAAAGCTTCTCTCCAGCTGGTCATCCCCCAGCCTGTACTGGTGCCTGGGGGTGTTCCTACCCAGGTGCAGGATTTGGCACTCTCCCGTGTTGAACAATTTGAGGTTACTGTCAGCCAGTTTCTTCAGCCTGTTGAGGTCCCTCTTAGATGACTGCATGACATTCTCTGATCCCAACAGGATCATAGCCCTGCCCAGGCTTATAACTCATTCTGTTTATTCCCTTACTGTGTGCAATACTATACAGGCACTTCAGAGAGGCACCCCAGAATGTTGACTTCCTAGAAAGGGTTTGTAAGTTTCCTGTTATATTTTTACAGATCTATTATTCAAATAATTTGACATTACATAGCTCTCATTTGAAATTATGGGCCTTTGGATTTCACCAGCATCAAATGTTCCTGCATTTTTCTTGCCTCTATGGCACATGAGTTGGAGAAACAAACTGGCACTTCTGGTTTAGTGACACATCCCAAAGCGTTTAAATGTTATTCGCTAAGAAACCATGTTCTAACATGGGGCACAGTATTGTGTGCTAAAATGAGGAGTAATCTGATATTGTTGAAGCAGATTTCAGTAATATGAAAATCATCACTTTCTTCTCTTCTTGTAGAAAGACTGTTAGGAGATTTGATGAAATAAAAAGAACTAATAACTTCTGTTACGTTGTATATTTATTCCAAATTTTCAGTTTAAGAGATAATTCAGAGAATATTTCTCTTGCAAAAAAACCTTAAGACATTATTAGCTGATGTGAAATCTTCAGCCTACAAGTAGAACTGCTCTTTGTGTAAGCTGTGGAACAAATCATCCGTGAAGTGAGATCTGTATAGAACAAAACATATTATGCCATCAAAACACTGATTTATAATGCACTGTGATTCATCTCAACAATATTTTTTCCTTCTTTCATGCAGAATTGCTCAGCTGTATCCCTGCACTTCCAAATCTACACACACCCACCCACACCCAGAGTGATATATCATTACTCAGTTTTCTGTAGTCTCACTAAAAGTTCACGCCTACACCCTTAAAATACAGGGAAATTTTCCTAACATCACTCACAACGATACTTGCTCTGAAATGATAACCCTGCTAGACATGTAAAGTTTTACTTGCTGTATAGCTGTAGTAAAAAAAAGTGTGTTTATATGCAGTCAATATTTCTTGAAAATAAATATTTTGAAACATTGTGGGTAGATGCCTAGCAAGCATTTGTGATTATGAAACAACAAATTAAACAACAAGTAACATATTCAACCTTGTGATTTGAAAGAAGAAACTTTGGAATGTAAAAAAAAGAGACGAAAAACAATGTTCATATACATGCAGGAGAATATTGTTGCTGAATACTAGTGCATGGGGTTACATAGAGCAACCTTCAGTTGAAAGTCCTTTGCTTTTTCTGTATCTAATTGTGGGTGTTTTGGGAAAGGCAAAGGCAGCAACTTGATATAACAGAACTGGAGGAAAAAAGATGCTTTCATTGGGTTACTTGCTTTTTTTCTGTGTGACATGCCAGATGCTGGCTAGCTGGCAGATATAGAAGGAAACCAGTTCTGTGCCAGACATACGTGGGTGTTTGCGTATGCAAGACTGTATTATTCATGCTATATATGCTTCAGCAGCACAAGTGACGCCTATGCTTCATGAGGGGAGTTTCACACAATTTGTTTCCGTTGGACTACATTTTGCAATAGCGGTTTTGTAGCATAAGTGGCACACAAAAGTAAAGAAATAAGACAGCAGAATCCAGTGCAGTGGCTATAAAACTTCTTGATTTTTTCTAGTTCTTTCTGTCTCATATTTTGCTTTTGTTCTTTTTCCTTTACCTTGTGTTAGATTGGCAGAGAATACTGAATAAGATGGCATGGATACTGGGTGAATACTGATTATTTCCAGTGATGGCAGTAATTGGATTTTATTTGAGCTGGGTATGTTCTTTTTTTCTCCACAGCCCTGAGTTGGAAGGATAGTGTCTTCCTTGCATAACAAGATATTTTTAATCTGACACTAATAATAAAGGAATCATTACTAATGTTCATGAATACTTGTTTAATTCTTCCTCTGTGATGCAGGATGATAGCTCTATGCAAACGTAACTCTGTTATCCTGAATGATGGAGAAAATGACCAAAGGGCGTGCAGGAGGTCTGAGTTTGTGATTCATGTCAGGGTATTAACAATTTACTCCTTGAGGAAAGAGAATATTTGCTATCCAAACTAAAGAGGAACTCTATATGAAAGTAAATGAATGTCTCTAAGACTCTTTGGGCCTTCTTGGGTTAAAGACTTTAGTTTTATATAAAACATATAAGACATATTAAAATGTCTTAGCATTGTGTAAAACTTGTTGTGCTGACCTAGAATGAGAAGTCTACTACGTAACTAGCACTGTGTGCTACTGGTGTTATGTCAGAGTACTAGATTCATCTGCCTTTTATGAATAATAGTAGCACATCATTTAGACATTAGGAGAGCTGTGGAATTCACTGCACGTGTGAAATATATAAATCTCACTCAGTAGTTTTACTCCAATGTAATTATTTTACTTTTTTATTGTGGTATTATTATTATTACTATTATTATTTGTTATTATAATTAATATTTTTTATTACTACCTTGATTATTCTGCCTGGGGAATCTAAATCTGAATTATTCATTTTAAAGCTTCCATTTTAAGTATTGCTAACACTGTCAAGATGGAACCAGCTTGGTAAAATGGTGATTCAGCTGCAATTATTTCCTGCAGGATGAGACACTCTTCTTGAGCTACAGGCCATGAAATAGAGTAAAACATGACTTGTCTTATTCTGGTTTTCAGTGACATGAGAAATTTTGCCTTCAGACATTAATTCTTGAAGGATCAGTGTTTTTGAATGAACATTATAATTCCTTTCTTTCATGGGTCTTACCCTCTCTAACATCTGCTCATTGCTATCTGAGGGAGACTTTTTGGATAATCTGTTTTAGTCACAAGATTTTTAAGAAAGATTAGTTTGACTGAGAAGTATTTAATCTCTTACTTTTCTGGAGTTGGCAATTGCTGCAAAAGAGGCATTGTAGTCTTCCAGTTATTAACACTTGCACAACTGATAACATGCCTCTTGGCATAATAACTCTTTCAGAACCACTTATTTAAGGGTGAGTAAATATTAGGAAGAATTTCTCACTTTTTAGAGAAGAACTAGGTTAATTACTTGGACACTAACTTAATCCCTACCCCATCTGATCACAAGATGTATAGTTGAATTGATTGACATATTAATGTGAAGGGGTTTGAATTATTACGGTTGTTAATTCTAAAAATCTAAGGTAGATTCAAAATTTAAAATGAGAATGAAAACAGAAACATTAACAGTTTACCACCAGGTTTAATATAAAATTATATTAGATTCTTGTAATTCACTGATACAGAATGTTTCTATGCTAAATTGTCACTGTAGTGAGGACAGGAATAAAATTTTTGAAAATACACCTTTCAATAAATGCCAATACGGTACAAATAGGTTAAGATAACAACTACTGTGGAAAATAACTTGGATGCTGCTAGCGTAAGACGAATGTAGGATTAGATTTCCTATTCTCTTCATATGGCGTCCATGAGTGAATCATGTCTTTAACTTATTTCTAGTTTGAAAGTATACTTTTTATGCTCCAGGATCTTCATTCACTAGCTCTTTGCCATTGTCAACAATTCAGTTCTTGTTGTTATTGGACCTGAACAAGGGGTGACCCTTTGTATGCATTCTTCCGTGTAATAAGCCCAAGCTTCAGTTCTGGTCCCTATTACTACGCTTCATCATTTCCTTTCTAGGCAGTTAGCCAAACACTCTAAGTCTTAATTATCAGGTCTCAAGCCCTTATTATTTTAATTAACTTTCTAACTCCAGCTTTCATCAACACCAAGCACATCTATCTTTTGCATTGTTTCAAACAACTTATTTCTGTCCTACTGCTGCCAACCACTGTGAATCCTCCAGTTGTTTCATTTTGTTTCAGTCAAACGAAATCAAGTGAATCTTCCAGACTTGTCTTTATTCCTGCCTGAACACCTACTCTTTTCTGTTGAAAATAGAAAATAGCTAATTTTCTGTTTTGACCCTGGATTCCTATTGCCTTTCAGTCAAAAATCTTAGCATCTTCTGCCGGACTATCACTGATTTAGAAGATAGTAATCCATAAGGAAGACCCATACTGCCAAATGTTATCCAACAAATATTCACAGTTTACAGAGAAAAAAGTGACAGTAAGGATCTCTCAAGAACTACAATAACAAAAAGCACAACTACTTCAGTACATGTTTAGTGTCGTCTCTATCTCTCTTCACACTTTGCACAGCAGTTCTCTTTCAATGTAAGCTGTCCCTTAGGGCAGGGAGCACGTCTTTGTATGTAAAGCTATAGTTCTATAATACCTTACAAAAGGGCCCAGCCCCTAAGGAAAGTCATAGTAATAATTTTGAAAGGCATTATTTTCCTGTATACTGTCTATGCATATAGTGCATTGCTGTGAACATACAATCTCGCAATGTATGACATGTACAACATACTTTGTATGGCACAACTGAAGTGGGAAAGTTATGTGAAATATTTTTTTTCCCCTGTAGGGTTTTTTTTTTTTCCTACTTAGTTCTCTGAATTCTTGAATTTGGAGGTTTCATTAAGTCAGTTGAGCAGTTGGAGCTGAGAACGTCTACAGTTAAAAGAAAATAAAAATTCTTACCTGTTCAGTTGATTGATGAGTCTCTAGCAAACCAGGAATATTTGTGTCTGTTGAGTACTTATGCATGCTACACTTACGTCAGGGACTAGGGGTCTTTGATTCTGACCTTGCCTCTTCATTTCCAGATTTTAGCTGTTGTAGGCAATTTAAAACTTAGCCCTCAAGCAAATTTTAAGTTCATTTAAAATCTCAGAACTTTGTTCCCAGATTGACTTTGTTTGCTTCAGCTGAGCGTACGCTTTTGGTCTCCTAGGGGTGAAAGTCATCTTTCTCTTGGTAAATCCAGTGTAACAAAGAATAAGGGAAGACATCTACCTGGAAGGGGCTGGAGGGGAAGCAAAGCACTGCAGAGGAGCACAGTGTCTCTCAGGAGGTTTGTGGCAAAGCTGAGAGCAGGACCCACTCTTTTAACATCCCAATCCTGGGACAAAAATGACTCTTCTGAAATTTCTAGTTGTGTTCTCTACAGAAATTGTCTATAATAATCTTTTCTATGGTAGTGGTGGGTTGGTGGTTGGACTAGATGATCTTATAGGTCTTTTCCAATCTTAGTGATTCTGTGATTCTGTATTTGCCCAGCTATAAAGTTAAGTTTGATGATCAGTATGTGACATATCTTGCTCTTTCAAGATACTCCTTTAAACACAGACATTTTGGTAGAAAGAGCAAGTTTCCAGATTTCTGTTGTTCACATTTTCCTGTTTCATGAATCTTTTTAAAAAGTACATTAGAGGACCCTGAAGTATCGTTCTCATTTCTTTTCCCTCTTTCTTAATAAGGTATTTTTAAATTGAGTATTCATTTGTATGTACAGACAATTCTGACTACTTTTCCCATTTCTTCGAAAACATTTGTCAAATATTAACTAATATTTTTTTTTTCCATAGCTTTATTTCTACTACCAGCTTAAGTTTAATTTAAAAAATGAAATAAATTTTAGGCTTTCTTTCAGCTTAAATTTTGATGTCTGTGCAGTATTGGAATATTTTAATAAGGAAGTCTGAAATGAAATGCTTTTTCATTGCATTTAAAATGAACATGTGTTCTGCTTTTCCATTTAATGTTAATGACACACCAACTTATCCCCTTTTCTCTCATTAAGAACATTACAAATGCATCGTATTTCACAGTGATATTTTTGCAAGGTTTAAAGGTAACCTTTCTGACTGACTCAAACTTTGTATTTTCTACTAATAGCTCGCAGTTCCCGGGGCTGGTTGGAAACCATGAAAAAGCACAATAAGACACGCTGATGTTTATTCAGTGTTTGCTCAAACAGTGACAGCTAGCCAGGAGATTCCTGAGACTAATGGTATTATTAATAATAATTCAATGTCTCAGGAAGGATTTGCTGTACTATGAGAAAGCGATAGAAAAATTAGCATTTTAAATCAAACATTGTGCACAAATGGCTTAGACTGATATTGCAGATCTGCTATATTTGGTGCTGCTGCTGTGAAGTTTGAGCAGAAGACAGTGGGAAGAAGTCCCTCTTGCCCTGAATAATGTCTCCTGGGATGACAAACTCACTTAATTTTCCCCAAAATTGTGGTCTATGTGTTGGCAGAGCCTTTCCTTATAACCATCAGATAACTGCAAAACCCTATGTATGAACCAGATTTCCAGAATCAATTTAGTCTATCTAAGAAAAATTAAATTAAAAAAGTAAAAATGTAAAATTCTGCATGTGCTCAATCTCTAGGTAACTGAGATGATTTTATCCTATTAGTTATTCTTGGTGTAACTACATCTAGTGACCGCTAACCCCTTGCGAGGAGAAGCAGAGGATGTCAGAGTAAGAGAAATTGTCATCATTGCAAGGTGGCTTCTGTGAGGAGAGGATGGGGCTGTCCCATGCCAGTTCCAGCTGGTCCCAGTCAGCTCCAACAGCTGACCACAGTCCTCATCCTCCAACTCCCTGTGCTACGCCAAAGAGGGGAGGTAGAGGAGTGGGGAATGAAGGATATAGGATTTAGACACTGATTGATTTGAACTCTAAAATATGTTGCTGCTCAAATTCCCATGCTGGACTTACCAGCTTATGAAGATCATACACAGAGTCTTCGCTAAGTTCGTCAGGCTGTGTCTAGACTAGTCAATTGAATCAGTGTATAGTTTCTCTCGCGTTCTAACACCAATTGGCATTGAATGATGTGCAATTAATTAATGCTATTAATTAAGCTTCTTAACCCTGAAAACCAGGGTGGTTACCTGACCATTGTTTGTGACGTCTGCTATCTCATGAACCATGTCTGAGAATGATTTGGGAGAGTGTCATCTGGGCAGCAGTGTAGGTTTTTTGTATGTAAACTATCAGTCTCAAGGAAGAAGCACACAGAAAGTTGTAATCCAGTTGAAAACCTTAATCTTTTTTTTTTTTTTTTTATAGGATTAATCCTACACCTCACATATTTGTTCCAAATAAATTAAATTTTTCTCTGTGTTTAATTGCACATTACTAACTTCTCAGGAGGTGTTTCATGAAAAGCCTACTTCTGTTGTTAAAAGCATTCCTGTTTACAATCCCTTGTTTGTTCTAATTGCAATCAAATAAGAAAGTTGCTGGGAATTGAATGTTTTATTATCTAGGGTGGTCTTTAAGTTGCAGTGTGGAATGGAATCCAGTTCTGCCTAAAACAAATATAATTATCAATGTAAAAATTGAAACAAGTGTTAATAATAACAATTATACTCTGTATGCATCTTAGCTGAAAGTAGAGTCTTTATTTTGAAGCTGCTGGTTCTAAGTCTGCTTCCACAGGCTTCTGTCCTCTCCAAAGATTTCAAAGATTGTGGGAAAAGAAAGGCTACCATTAATCTTTGATGCAGTCTTTCATTTTAGCAGGGAAAGCCTTCTATATGGTAATTTTTTCTTCAGTAGGTACTAACTGTGTCAATTGTATTTTGGACAAATTTAAATCTTTAAAGATTTCAGTTTTGAATTCCACTCCTAAAAACAGCTAAAAGCAAGTGGAATGACTGTGTTACAATAGCTCTCCCAATAGGATTTAGCTTTAACACAGAAACTGGAGGTCTTGGGCAAGGTCTTGGGCTGTCTGCAGCAACCCAGATGTCCTTGTGACAGAAATAGGAAAAGAATTTTGGAGATACAGGTTTTCAACAGGTCTCAGAGTTCCTTTGACATGGAAGGTTTCCCTTTCTCTCGCATCATTTTCCTTTCAGTTATAACTGAATCCAACCCTGCTACACAGACATCAAAAGTTCTGCAGTTGAATTTAATGGGCCACAATCTTTTTCAGTTTCATCAACTCCTTGGAGACAGAGATTGAGTCAATCTGAATGGTGAAAAGATGCCTACACAATGAATGGCAACTGAGTATTTTCTTGGCTGCCTTTTTAAAGCAGTGCTCCACTTACATTACTGCCATAATCTTTTCCAATGTAAGGGCAAGCACTGCACACCTGGTCTCCATAATCTGGTCCTGCCTAGAGAGTGACATTTTATATTCTGATATAAATTTTTTGGTAGGTGAAAAGTGGAATATTTTATGTTGAATTGTTGTGAAGGAAAAATGTAGATTAAAAAGATACCTACTTAGGATTATGTCTGATTTTTTTCTTTCTTTGCTACTACTACTAAAGATTGCTCTTCTAGGAAAAATTAGAAGTGTCTTTTAAGTCAGACCAATCAGTTTTATTCTGTCCATGACATGGGCCAATACTACAGGTCTCAGCATAAGACACAAAAGTCTTCCCCAAATGTCCACTTATATGAAATCTTGCTCCCAAGAGAATTTGTCACTAACTTTGAAAAAGTAACAATATTTGCTTCCTTTCTGATACACGAGAAGAACTGAGAAGAGGTGAAGTGAGACAGGGTTTAAAAAATTACCCAGTAACTAATAAAGACCAATAACCCTTAAACTCTGAGATTTTCAATCACTTCAGTGGGAAGTTGAATCAAAACTCTACACAATTTCACGGTCTCTTTTTGATTCTACATATGCAATTTTCATGTGTAACTAAACTGCACAGTGCTCAAAAACATATCCACCTATGTACGTTAAATTTTTTCCTGGGCTCTATTAAGTAAGGAAAGCTCTGACTTACCTTTCTTATTTTACTGCTTATTCTGTATAACCTTATTGTTACTTCCTTGTATGTCTCCTCTGTAATCTAAACAATGCTAAGCTTTTTTGTTTTACACTACACAGAAATCCTGCCAGTCTATTTTTCTCTGGTAGAAACGGACTGAATATTAGATAAACTATTTTTCTTTTTGAACCCCTGACTTTATACTTCATAATAACTTTAATGGTCAGACACTCTCCTGACATTGCAAAATACGATTAGGTAAAAATGCTCAAGGTTATATAGCATTACATTTTCAGACAATGCATGTATTGTGCCACTTCTTAAAGCTGTACCAGACAACAACAAATTTCACAGTTTTAACAGAAAAATAAAGGCTTGCAGAGAGATGGGCGGAGGAGCAAAGTAAGCTGTGTACAGAACAGTAACAGGAAACTCATACAGGTGAAACCTGGAGTAATTAAAAGGTAAGTGAACTCTTTTGGTATTAACTTTATGAAACTTGTTAATTAAGAATATGTCAAAGATGACAGAAATCCTTTACAACTAAAATTTCTGACAGTTTCAAGGAAAGATAGTGGGACAAATCCTTTAATTGAGCTTAGGAAGGCATTAAATAAACCAGTTAGCTGGTAGAAATGGAGTTTAAGAGCACCTGTTCAGAAACATAATGTAAGAAAATATGACTGGTTCTTACAAAGTCATAAATCCCTAAAGCTTTGTGCAGGGAGTTTCCAGGGTATCTACACTTGTTCTGTTTGACCTGTTGAACCTGTAGATTCTCCTCAGTAGGACTTCAGACTAAGCTAACTTGTTTGGCATCTTTTTTGCCTTATTCTTTCAACCTGAGAATTTTTGTCTGAGGCCAGGGAGTCTTTGGATTATTTCTGTTTTCTCACTGATATTGTCCAAGGCAAAAGATTTGCATTTTCTGTGTGAGAATACGGCATCTTGACCTGCCGATGCAGACTCTAGCTTCAAGCTCTAGTTTTACAAGTGCTTACCTGAACAATGAGGTGAGCAGATCATGCAAGAAACTTTAGCAGAAACTGGCTTGCTTTTGATATTTCATATGGACATGGTTTGGTGGTGTAGGGCACAGATATCTTGAATCCCTAACTGCTACCTATACAAGGGGAACTTCATCATCTAATTGTACTGACTAGTAACTGGGCATGACACTTCTGACTGCCGCTTATGTGCTCACTTCACTGAACGCTGGCCTTGATGTGAGCACAGAAGGTTGGCAGAGAACCAGTCTCCTTTTGTAGAATTTAATCACTGTGATAAAATGTGCTGAAAAAGTCAGTACAGTGACTAAGTAGGTATAAGACAGGATAAAGAGATGAGAGTATGGTTCCTTGCTTACCAAACCCCTTGTAGCTTCAATTGTCAGACTGCGCAAACAATTCTTTATTCTCTTCAGGAGAATATTTATTTGAATTTAAAACTCTTACTTCTTTCATAATCCTTACCATCCTGTTGGCACCACTCTCTACTACTGTGCTGCCTTCCTCATGTATTTCCTTGCTACAAGTTATTTCAGAAATGAATTAATTTTGAAATATTTTTCTAATTATTCTATCATGTTACACCATAGTAGAATTATGCTAAAAGAGAGCATAATTTAAGTACTCTAGATTTATTGTGGAAGAGCTAGAAATTCTGCATCCAACAAAAAATTGTTTCAATGTAAGGGAAAATGCATATTGATTTTGATAATTTCTTTTTCTTTTGCTATTTTCCTATATCACTCTGCCATACTTTCATGGCTGTTGTTATCAATTCATCCACTTGCACCATTATGCTAGCCACTAAGTTAACCATTAATAGGAAGCCCATCCCTCTACATTTATTAATTCACCTACAGAATAATATAAACTATGCTTCCATCTGCATACCTAATCTTCTCCCACGTAATCCTGCTGGATATGGAGAAGCCGGTAGCATGTAGTTCATAACGTGATCTCTTTCTAGCATATCTGTCCCATTACTGGGCAGATCTATGAGGTATATTTGTCTTCATACTCACCTGTCAAGAAGCACCAGTAAAGTTCATTCTTCAGAAGCATAATTCATTCAGTGTACCTTCTGCTTGCAAGTTTCGATCTTGCTGCCTCTTACCTCATGCCAAACATCATTACGTCATTGTGGTTTTAAAACATGAATGCCTTGTAGCTTTTCAGGCTGTGTGGATTATTAGAAATGGCCATCCTAATATGTGGGCAAGGATGGCAAGGTACAAGGAAAGGGATTCTGTTCCTTGCACATACAGCTTGCTTTTAACAGCAAAGCATGCTTCCCTGTCACTTCTCCACTTCATAGGTCAAAGGATGCATTAACATGCACAATAATGAATAATTTGGTGCTAAATGGATTTATCCAAGTCTAGAGCAGAATTTGACTCAGTGCTCTTACCAAGTGTGTATTCTCCTACTGTATGGAAAAGAGAGCCAGGCAGGCATTAAGATTTATTGCCACTAATTTTAGAGCTCATTTTGAAAGTTTGGCCCATATACTACATTCATAACTGTTGAATCACAATATTCAAATGTATCTGTTCCTTGTTATGAATATTTTAAAGAAATTAAGAAACACTATTTTATGCAGTTCCTAATGCAAACTTAATTAAGTCTTAAAAGAATTTAGCTAACTTAACCAGTCCCTCTGGAGGCCAAAACCCAGATCATTTAAGCCTAGAAATCTTCCTGAAAATGGAGGTGGTAGAATATTAGAGAAAAATTACAGAGGGGCATTAAAAACCCAGATAAACAACATATCCTTTTCTCCCACTGAAGATATCAGGTGTGAAATTTTTTTTTTTGGTTAAGTCATTAATTGATTTTGCTCCTATTTTTTCAGTTTTCAGTCGTTGCTGGGTCAGCAACATTAGTAAGTTAACAGTCTATTTCTTCAATGAAATGAACATAGTGAACATTTAAAATAGTATTGGTGGTCTGACATGCAAATAAATTATGTGAGTGCTTAATTTTGCTTCTTTATTTCCATGAACTAGTCACAAGTTACTCCAATTACCTACAGTATATTTCAAAATGCAGATTAAAGCAAGCTGTATTGAAAGACAAATGAAAATAAAAGAGAGGAGATGAAAACAATAGGCAGTGTTGATAGAAACCTATTCAATGCATTGTATTAAAAAAGAAATCGGTCTTAAAAGACAAGAAACTGTGATGAAAACAGGAATATTGCAGGTAACCTATAAGAGAAAAAGTTTTAGAATGTATGTGTGCAAAATCATATATCACTAAAAGGGAATATTCAATGTAACTTCTCATAATGCTATGGTTTTCATCTGGCAAGGAACACACCTGGATGAAAACCATTAAATTCAGCATGTGAACCAGGGTGCCAACGGTTCTCAATTCTGCAGGTCCACCAAGAAGCATCAATAATTTATATTCTACTGTCAACTTAATCCTAAACCTAAATTCAAACCAGGGGACCTTTTCTGATACGAAAATAGAATACACAATCACTGAAAAGTGTGTTTGTACTATAATACTGGCTTGGTTTGTAGTTCTTAAAAATTGCGATTATAACATTGCTTTACTGTTATCTTTCCGTTTTTCCTTTTTATTTTTTCCCCTCCATCACAGTGAGCCAACCCCACCCCAAAGCTTTTTGGTTTTGCTCTTGCATTTGAAAGTCAGAAAAAGTCCTCCCTCCTGTGATCTCTACAATTACCATTTCCCCATTCTTCAAGTGCCTAATAAAGAATATTTATGCAAAGCAAATATTCAGTGTTCAAGAACAAGCTAATTGGATTTTTTTCATAACTGGTAGTTTATTGCACATTTGTATTCAAAACCGTTCTCACTGTACCAGGACCCCCTGAGTTGCTGAAAAGATATTCAGTGGTTTTATGCTATGCGCTTTTCTTAGCTGTCAAACCTCACTAAAGATTCCCTTGCTTTTCTTTAGAAAAGACCTTCACAGTATCATCAGCAACCAGGAATAGGCTTTTATAGGTTAATGCATGAACTGATATTGTGTCAGGATTACTGTCCCATTCAGAGAGAGCACAAGAGCCTCCCAGGCTTTAGGTTCATCCTTCCCAACTCAGTTATCCAATTGTAGAAGTATGGCTTGGAGTTAAACCCTTTTTCTGGGGTAGTTGCCTACTCCTCACTGTGCATCTTCCCCCAGGCTTCTCTTTTTAGATCCCTCAGGCTGTATTTCAAGAGCAGAGTCAAAGCAATTTCTTTGCTCCTACTTTAAACAATTGCATGTCTATCAATCAGAGTAAAAATAGAAAAATATTGTTTTATTTCTGTGTAAAGATTAGGCACACTTTGGTCTTCAGTAGAATACTAAATTCTTACATTCTCCCTGTCAATGACAATGAAGAGGAAGAGAAACAACCAACAGCAACTCGTATAGTTATTCTGTTGGATATATTTGTATCCACAAACAGCTGGATACAGCCTACAATTGCTGCAACATTAATCTGTGTTGGTGGGTAATTTGGCCTTGGATGTTTCCCAAGTACGGTAGATTTAAAGGTTAAGTGAAAGAAAACATATGTTGTTCACAAATGCCAATTTTCTTCATGAAACAGACAATGGAAACTGCTGAAACCTGGAACCCAACTCTTCCTATTTCATGTATTCCATGTATCTGGCAAAAGTCCATAGATCTCTAGAAAGAAAAAAAGAATTTAAGATTAAAACTAAAATATTACCACACCCAAAGAGTACTTTCCCTCCCAATTGCTCATCTCTATACTCTAAATGGTTTGGCATTGTGTCTGTTATGTTCCTTTTTATCAATTAGTCTTCACAAGCTGATAATCTTTTCGTAAATTCCAATTAGCTGCAGCATGGACAGAGCTTGTTGTTTTGCAAAATACACTGGTTTTTGGCATGTTTTTTAGATGGAGACAACATATGTACAGGTTTAATTAGAGGATCTCTAATTAAATACAGAAGCTTTGTTGCAGATAAAATTAAACCAAGGTGTATTTAACTATATCAAACTTGCTGAATAAAGTCAATATTTTGAGTAGTTAAAATAAATTTTTCAGATTCAGTGGATCTTAATGGAGAGAGAATTGCCTTCTTGGAGGTATTTTATAAATAAATTAAGCACTTCAGTAACACGGGAGCTGTGTTTTCATTCACGAGGTGTTTACAAAAGACATAGTGAATTCCATTGAGGTATGCTTACTTGATAAGCTGTAGTTTGGCAATTGTTTCAATCAATATTATCTGTCAATTCTGGTTCTTTTTAAAACTTTAGTTCTGAAACCTTTGCACAGAACCCTGTCAGTCTGTTATTCCATCTTCTCTTCAAAAAAATTATCTATTATTTACTTTGTTTATGTGTGCCACAAACGCAGCTCATGCTGACCATCTCCGTATACCACGAGACCATGGTCTGGTGAAGATGTGAAGAACCTGGAAGGTAGAGAACACTGTGGGTCTAATCTGCTGTATAGAAGGTTATAGGAAAATCTTTATGTGTGGCTGTATTTCTTTTGGATATGGTCTTCATTCTTCACAGAGTGTAAATTCTGTTGCACGTTTAGGTTTAGTTAGATGAACACTGTTGGTTCTGCTTTCTGACCTCAGTATCTCAAATAGTAAAACTGGAGAAAAAGTAATTATAATTAACATTTTTCTTATAAAACCAGGATTTTTTCCTATCTCTGGGTAACACATCCACTAGAAAGACCCACATATCCACCTTTTCTTATGGACTCAATTCAACCTTACTGCTATAGGTCACAAGAGCACAAAGACAGCAGCCATTCATTACACTCTCCAGCAGAACATTATGAAAGTGATTTTATGTTATCACACATACTACCATTGGATTGGACTTGATGTTAGAAATCTTCTAGTCCTATAACCTGCTTTTATTCAGTCAAGAACCAAACAGCTTCAGGAATAAAGTGAAGATGAAAGGATACTACAAAGCCTGGGCTCTGTGGAAAGAAGACACATGCTGAATAAGTTTTTCAGAATAGCAACTCAAATAACTTTGCCCAAGGAGCAAAACTGGAAACGCTACAGATGAAACACATGAACCTGAAGACTGTACACAGGATCAGATGTAATCTCATGGTTTCTTCTTTACCAATGGAGTTCAGTTAGCATTCACCTGAAAGAGACGCAATAAGGATCTCAAAATTTGGCCTTCTGTTACAAAAATGGCTGAGCAAACTGTGAATATTGTCAAAGTGAAAGAAAGTAGGGGAGTTGGGCCACCCATTGTTTGTCACTTGCATGTCTCATAGAGCTACTGACTAATGATTCTATCTGTGAGTAGTTTTCAGTTACCTAATGTACAGAAAAAAATAAACTGGGAAAAAAATCTTACTAAATATTTCTGTACATTTATGGGTTATTTCAGTAGTTAATATGCTAGACAATGGCATCTAGATGAGAAATCTCAGTGTTGCCTGGCTGATTAATCATTATTAGCACTTTTCAACTCAGGAAAGATGACAGAGTTGATGAAAGAGAGAAAGAAATGAATGCATCCTGCTGCTAAATCTTATAGTGGGAAGAACATATGCTTTTTGATAAGCTGAGATTTTAAACTGAAACTAGAAGAATGTCAAAAGGCTGGCATCCTACAGAGATGAATAGGTATTCATGCAACTGAGTCTTGAGCAGGAAGTATGTTTTGATACCAGACTGGCTTTCCTGATGGAATTTTAACCTGTTCTCTATGTTCTCTGTCAGTGTTCATCCTGTCGGCTGCGATCACTGTCTTCTGCTATGAGCTATCAGGCTGCTGCAATTTTGTATGCACAAGCCCTTACGTCCAAAGATAAGACAGGCTGTGTTTTACATTGTTAATAAATGAGAAATTTAATTGCTACAGGAGATGTCTTGGCACAGGCCTTGTAGTGTTAAGGTTCTCCATTTATTCCCTCTGCATGTTTTCACAGTCAAGAGTGCTGAATTTGGACTAACCAGGCGTTGCTCTCTGTGTTGTTGTTGCTACAGTGCCCTTGAGTGCCCTTTCCTTCTTGTTCATCCTCATCTTTATTAAACATTAGCCTATGTCTTAATTTTCAGATACACCGTCTCCTTTATGTTACTGTCATTCTCTCTTTCTCTGCAACTATGTAAATTGATTTCATTGCAAGACCTATCAACCAGACAATTTTCAAATGGTAATGTATGCATCTTTTACCAATAATTATAAAAGGTAGGTATCTCTTGACAGCAACAGAGAAAGTCATTCAATCTAAAGTTGGGAAATACACATTTTGAAATTGGACTCTGATAGGCAGTTATAAATTAAATTTTAAAAAGCTTAGGATTTTCACATTTGTTCTTGAGATTCAGCTGTGTAGAAATACATTGGACTCACAGAAATACACTGACTCAGATCTCTGTTTTCCATTCAAGTTTGCCTTTAAAATGTGCGAATGAAAGTTTGCAGAGAAGAATAATCACAGTGCAACAGGACATACCAATTACCTCCCATTATAGGACACCAGACAGCTGGCATGGTACTGTTTGGTATGGGTGAAGAATGTGCTTGGGATCCTGTGGAGCACAGATGTGAACTGTCCCTGTCCCTGAGAGCTTACAGTGAGACAAAACAAACAGAGAAAGCCATATGTAAAAATATTTAGAATAAGAGTGTCATTAAAAAAATTATTGTGGGGAAGGGAATAAGGAAAACCTAGCATGATAGATTTACACAGTATTTTATAAATTATCTTTTTTTTGGTTTTGTTTTGTTTTTCCCCTTTTTGGAAGGTACAGTGCTGGGTTTCTGTCTCATTCAGACATCCTACTGAGACACCGTTGAAACAGTGACAAGTCACAGTCATCTACTGTCTTGTTGCTTGTAAAAATCTGCACACACATTAGAAAAGTATTCTTTGAGAACCACTCCCGATGTTTCACTTTTGACTGTGCAGTATCTAATGAAGTGCTGTCAACAGAAATCTTGTGTCCTTCAGAAAAAGAAAAAAAAGGAGTTAATTGATCATTGCACACAGGCACCAAGGTAGCATATTATATAACACTGTGTGAATAATAAGTATGCTGGCTTTTACACTATCAAGAGAAATCTTTTTCAGAAACAACTAAGACTGGTATTAAATACAAACTATTAAATATCATTAAATAGTCATTGCTTTCATTAAAGTATGACTGAGTAAGATACTTATAATTGACCTACCTGGAGGGCTTGATTCCAACTCTAAAATGTAATTCAGCTCCAGAGGAAGAGAAATTATTTCTTCTGAAAATAAAAGAAACTTGAAATTTGATAGCAGTACAGTGTAAAACTTCTTCTAATAAAATATTCTAAAGGGATATTTTCCATTAGTATAACCCTGCTGTGGTCATTCCTTGGGTACAGTATTTCCTGTCTAGTCCTAACCAGCCAGGTCCATGTTAATCTTTGGTGAAGCCTGCATGGTTCCTGCCCTTAAGGAGCTGTGTTGAGGTCAGGGATGATTTGTAGTCTAATGAGCAGACACAGATCTACGTTTTCTGCGTATGTGGAACAAACATTTTCTCTAAATGTTTAATGTGCACTTCATAAAAAGTTAAAAAGGGGTTTTTTATTTGAGTGAAGTTAAGTGCAAGCCTAAAGGCTGAGAGAATTGGGCTTGTTCAGCCTGGAGAAGCAAAGGCTCTGGGGACACGTTATAGCACCTTCCAGTGCCTGGAGGGGGCCTACAAGGAAGCTGGGGGAAGGCTTTTTACAAGGGCCTGTAGTGACAGGACAAGGGGTAATGGGTTTAAACTGAAAATGGGGAGATTTAGATTGGATATCAGGAAGAAATTCTTCATGGAGAGGGTGGTGAAGCACTGGAGCAGGTTGCCCAGAGAAGCTGTGGGCGCCCCATCCCTGGTAGTGTTCAAGGCCAGGCTGGATGAGGCTTTGAGCAACCTGGTCTAGTGGAGGGTGTCCCTGCCCATGGTCGGTCCTTTCCAACCCAAACCATTCTATGATTCTAAAGGCGCTATAGGGAGGCAAGAGTTAGTAAAAGACAGCAGAAAAGTCATACATGACTGATGAGTGACTGGAAGTGTTGTGCTAAGATTGAAGCCCTCTCTTCCTGTTCTGAATCTTCATGCACTGCTGGGAAAGGGCATGTCAATCTCCCCTCATATGAATTTATGATACCCTACAAGTTTTAAGAAATTGTGCTAAAAGTAATGTTAGTTAGGATGGTATACTAACAAGCAAACATGTATTGCACATCTTCAGGCATTAATGCTTAATCAAAAAGAAAAGAAAATCATAATAATAATTGCATGCAATTGTCCAATGAGTTAAAATTATGGTGTGTCTGTTATTATTGCTAAGGAAATTTACTTGACATTGAGTGTTTGAGGCTTTAGGACAGGAGATTTTCACATGAATAAAAAAGCCTGAGTTTTACTTATTTAAAATTCTTATATATTCTTATGTATACATGAACACACCTATATATATATACACACACTATTGCTGAAACAGTCTTTAAAATTCATGTTCATTATAATGTCTCTCTGCAAAATCCTATATTGGATAACATAGTTTTGAGATTTAATATATTTGCTACAAGCAATCTGCTAAGGAAATAATTGAAACACTACGATGCCAGATGGCTGGATTTGCAATGGATGTTAACATTTTATACTCAGAAAGACTTGGTTTGTTTTGTGAAAGTTCTATGAAACACCTGTTTCAGTTTTGTCAGAAGATCAAATTTTGCCCATATGACTGCTGCTGTTTCCTAACACACAGAAATCAGGTAGTGGGTTTCCCTGCATTCTGTAATTTCCAGATTGCTTACTTGGAATGACCTATTGAGAATGGTTTTAATCAGAGTTAGCTACAAGTACTACGTAAGAAAAAAAAAAAGGAAAAATAATTGAACAAAGCAGCTTATGCTTAAAATAATTAATGGATACTAACATAATTTCTTCAGCTAGAAAGAATCACATTTATAAAATGAATGGAAATAACAAACGATCCTTCACACTTAACAGAAGGAGCAATTAAGCTTCTTGATTCAGTAAAGGCAATGGGAAAGAAACAGGGAGAAACGGGCCTAAGGCATTTGGTGATGTGACAAATAAGTCCTAAATAATGCAGTGTTTCCTCAGCTGTAAATGCAGGTGTTTGCAGAAGTGGCACAGATGCTCATGCTTTTGGATGTAGGATTCCCTGTAGTGACATAGCTGAATAAAGATTCTTTTACCAGCTATTTATCTCTAATGTGCCCAGAGGTGCAGGGCTGTCTGTACATTTCCATATTCCACCCACCCCCAATATGCAAGTATATTTGAGATGAAATCCTACTTAACCAGTTGTCTACAGTCTAATAGTGAAAATCCTCCAAAGGCAAGAAAGTTTTGTTTAAATCATATCCTTCATGACAGTGGCTATCTATCTTTCACCTTGTTCAGCCTGTGTAAATTGGCATGCTAAAAATAAGATTCACTTCTCTACAGATGCAGATGATATTTTAGTGCATGTGCATACACTGGGGAAGATTTGATAATGTGCATGGAATATCACTGGGGAAGCATTTATTTCTGTCTTTGCTCCAACTTTCAAACACCGTTCTCTTTTCCCCGTCTGCCAGAGACATAACAGTATTGCATACTGCAGTAGTGATCAAGCTGAGCTACAAGTTAATGTAAAGCCAGCTACTCTTCATGGAATCACAGAATCACTAAGGTTGGAAAGGACCTGTAAGATCATCTAGTCCAACCATCAAGCCAACACTACCATACTCACTAGACCATGTCCTCAAGCACCATGTCTCGCTACCCTCCTTATTGCTAATTGTTACCTGTCATTAAGGAAAAGGGGGAAAAAAACCCACAACCCAAACAACCAAATCCACCACCAAAAAACCCACAAGAGACAGAGGAAGTATTGTTTTGTCACAGTTGTATAGAAACCCTTGAAAACACAACTAAGGGTAACTGGGTGTTACCACTCATTTATTTGGTAATACTGCTCAAGGTCTGAAAATAACTGGTTTGCGTTATGTAAACTGACCTGTGCAGTTTGGTTTGTACCAGTTTTGACACTAGCAGTGATATATTCAACATCATAGTTCTTCCTGTTTTCCTGGTTACTAGAACATTTAGGAAAAATGGAGTAGCATTTTATTCTGACTAGCTGGTTTCTGTTCCTCCAGCACCTTGGTTTGCAAGACTATGAAAGTCTCTTTTGCTCTGTTTAAACAATTTGAGTGAAAATAGCCAGATGGTGCACCATGACTGCAAAGCATGGCAACCCAGGAGACCATATGTGTGAACACCAGTGCCCTGTGTGGTGGTATTTCAGAGACAAAGTAGGACTTCTGCCCGGTTCCAAACCACTAAAGGAGAAACAGCTGAATTAATTCTTCACATAAATATTCCAAACATGGAAAAAATATAACAGGTGGTTGGGTCTTTTAGCTGCAATTAGAGCAGCACACAAAAACTTGTTAGGGTATTTTCAGAGAAATAGAACATAATTGAAACACACTGTTCCAAAACAAGAACATTTTTCAGAGAAATTGTTTTGGAGTAAACTCTTCTCCAGGACTGAAGAGGAGTTTTGTTATTCTATGGCATGCGAACTAGATGACTTTAGGACATTTGGTTTGTATTGGTTTACCCATAATAATGATAGAATAATGGAGTGAATGGGGCTGAAAAGTTGTAGGCATCTGCCCTGAGGGCTATGAGTCTCAAGGAAGCAGATGTGTTTGCTAGCAGTGCACCACCATTGCAGCAGACACCTTTGGAAACATGCTTCTTGTCATCAGTTCCTAATAGGTTGCTCTGGATCCTGAAAGCTGAATATATCTTCAAGGGAACTTAGGTCCTGTACAGGGTCACTATTTTCAGTGTCTTTTTGAGAAAGCCTGTAACTTGTTCTTTCTAAAAATGATGCTCCATACATCTGGCTTTCTGTGAGGTCATTGGTTTAGCAATATTAACTTGCAGTGAGAATTAAATTTCTAAATATGGATGCAAGGTGTTCTTCACAACCACTGAGCATGAATGTCATTTGTTTGGATGGCAAGGAGAAATGTCTAAAAGGTAGGACAAAGATGGGACACACTTCTAGAAAAAGGCAAAGCTGTCTGCTAGCCACTGGAAGAGATGGTCCTGCTCCCAGCTCTCCTATTGCACTAGATCTCTCACTCAGGGAGCTTCAGGAGAGCCCTCAGCTCAGAAAAGTCAAAATCATTCCTCAAAACCTCTTACAGGCTTTTAGTAAGCTGAAGAGTGCTCAACTGTTGTGAGGGAAGTAGTTGGACTAGAGTCCCCCCTCCCCATCAACTGTGAACTGGAAGATCATTTCAGCCCTTTTCAGAAACATTGTGGTTCCCTCGAGGTAAATTACCCATATGTGACCCATATGTCTTTTGCAGTCTGTGTTGGGTTTGAGTGGTAGGGGGAATTTGGTAGTGGGGGAGGGGCCACAGGGGTGGCTCCTGTGAGAAGCTGAGAGAAGCTCCTCTGGCTCCAAGTTGGACCCACCTGTGCCCACGACCGAGCCAGTCAGTGCCTGTGAGGTTAAGTATTTAAGGGGGGAAAAACACAAAAAGAGAATCAGCAGCAGAAGCAGAGTGGAGAAAGGAGTAGAATGGGAGAGGAATGGGATGTGAGAGAGTCAACTGGGCAGACACTCAGGTCAGTGCAGAAAGGTGGGGAGGAGGTGGCTGGAGCAGAGGTTTCCTTCAGCCTGTGGTGAGAGGGCAGGCTGTGCCCCTGCAGCCATGGAGGGTCACGGGGAGCAGAGACACACCTGCAGCTCGGGGAGGGACCCACAGTGGAGCAAGGGGATGTGTCTGAAGAGCCCGTGACTCTGTGGGAAGCCATGCTGGGGCAGTCTGCCTGCTTGGGGAAGGGACCCACAGTGGAGCAGTTTGTGAAGAACATGAGGAAGACTCACACTGGAGAAGTTGGTGGAGGACTGTTTCCTGTGGGAGGGACCCCAGGCTGGAGCAGGGGCAGTGTGTGAGGATCCCTCCCCCTGAGGAGGAAGGAGCAGCAGAGACAAAGTGTGATGGACTGACCATAACCCCCATTCCCTGTTCCCATGCACTGCTGTGGGGCAGGAGTTTGAGAAATTGGGAGCAAAGCTGAGCCCAGGAACAAGGGAGGAGTGGGAGAAGGTGTTTAAGATTTTATTTTTCATTATCCTACTTGTACTAGTTTTATTGGTAACAAATTAAATTAATTTTTCTTCCCCAAGTTGAGCCTGCTTTGCAGGTGACCATAACTGGTGAGTGATCCCTTCCTGTCTTTGTCTCAACTCAGGGTCTTCCCCTTACATTTTCCCCTGCCCACCCCACTGAGCAGTGAGTGAGTGAGTGGCTGCATGGTCTTTTGTTCCAGGCTGGGCCTAAACCATGACAGTGTCAGCTACAACAGCAAAGATGATTTCAGGCAGTTTAAGGGACATTGTAATCCAGCTCTACAAGCAGATGGTGTCCCATCTGCCTATCATCTATTTGTGATAGCCACTGCTGTACACCACAGTTGTCTACAATACTTGCTTGGCTTCTTTCCTTGTTCTGGCACAGTTGATGCATTAGAACTCCCCTTTAAAAAAACAAACAGTCTGGATCAGTTTTAATCTACATATTTCACTAGATATCTGTACCTACATTTGGCATGGCATAAGTGAAATGTGTTGGAGGAGTAGGATAAGGGGTGTGTGTGTAAGAATGAGTGCTGTGTGGCAGAGGCTGATTAAGCAGCTTAAACTAAGATTTTCTAGTTCTGTGGGATTTCAGTAGAGGTCAACATCTACAATTGTCACTGATGGGAGCTTGCATATCTCATCAACTTTGAAAATCTGGTGTTAATGCTCTCTTTTTTTAGTGCTGTAACTTTTTTATTTTTGTTCTAGACACCTTCCAGGGACCAGTGTCCTGCTTCTTAGCTGCAGTAAGGGCTTCAAAGAAATGATCCCTATGACAGATGTTAACATGGAGAATATTCCAGACTGCTGTCTACTTTGGTCCTTACAATGAAATTGTACTTGTCTCTTTTGTTTCTTCTTCAAATTTTCTTTCTAATGAAGGGTCTCTTTATTTCATGGTGGTGTTTCATTGGTTCTTTTGTTCTTGTCTGTTTAATGAATTTGGTATAATGGTGGCATTTTCTATAGTATTTTTTTCTTCATATCCAAATAATCTAAATCTCCCATGTAGGTCTTTTTTATCCATTTTTAAATTTATATTTTTATCTGTTGTTCTGTCCTGTATTTTCTTTTTCATTTCCTGCCTTTGCCTCTCTTTATATTTTATAATTATCTGGTCCCTTAACAGTTTTCTTTTCAACATTTAAATGCAGAACAGAACTATTCTGTAGTGTTCACAGATGTAAGATAAGCTCTGATTTTAATATTTTTGTCCTGGTTTCAAAGACTTGCTTACACAAGGGAATGACTCACTATCCACTGAATTCAAATGTCTAGTTTAAGTTACACTGATAGCTGAGCTGGAGATCAACTATTTGTAAAGGGGTCAGAGTTGGTTCCCTAGCTTTATTTCAGAATGACTTTCTGAGGTTCTGTGCATTTCCATGAAGATACTACTGTCTGAAGGTAGAAAGGTGGTGTATCTCTAGTTCTGTACTGTGATTGATGCCTAAACTCTGAAGTTTAATTGTACTTAGCAAATTGCATTGAAAACTGCAAGTGTTAACAAAACAGTCAAGCTTTATCATTTCTAAAGCTGCCTGCCATATCATGCATTGAGTGAAGCAGAGCTTTTTCCCTAACTTTTCTCCCTTCCACTCCCCTCCTCCCACCCTGATTGGTATTTATATACATTGATAAGATACCACTGAGACTTCTGTAGGGTAAGCAGCTCCAGCTCTCAGTTTCTCCTCTTATGAGGGATGGTCCAAGCTCTTATCTCATCTTTGTGGCCCTTCACTGGACTATCTCCAGTGAACGGGATTCTCTCCATGTCTTGTTCTGGGGAGCCCAGAACTGGACACAGAACTCCAGATGTGTCACAGGTGCTCAGCAGAGGGTAAAGATCACCACTCTCAACATGCTGGCAATGCTGCTCTTGTTCCTGGCCATGAGGTTGCATTTCTGGCTTGTGGTCAGCTTGTTGTCCACCAGAAACCCCTGGTCCATCCCTGCAAATGTGTTTTCTATGGGTTTACACTTTCCTTAACATAGTGGTTAATTTATCAAATGGAAGATTATCAGTCATGAACACAGCTCAGATTTTGCCTAAACAAGGTAGGACTAGTTTAACAGAATATATTTATGATAACTTTCTGGGATAAGGGTTCCAGAGCAAAACCTTCCAACAAACAGCTTAATCTTAAGACATGTCTGGACTCGCATAGCTGCAGCAAACCATTTTTACATCAAATGATCGGATGTCTATAATGTTGCCTATAAAAGTAAAATAAAACTTTATCATGAGGGAAAGAAAATGGACCCATCAGAGATCTTAACTCTAATTTCAAAAAACGACCTTCTGAATTTCATCTCTGGAAATGTCATACTGAAGAATTTAAGTTTTTAATTTTTCTTTAGTTAATTAAACAAAACCGTACCACAGAGACTCTATCAGGTTATGGAGCACATGTGATTGGTCTCATTTCATCTTCAAGCTGAGGTTAAGAAAATACTTTTTAAAACTGAATGGACAACTTTTCATTTTTAGGATACCAAAGCTATCTTCCATCTTTGTTTTTAATGCCAGGAGAGGACCGTTAATTTTCTTGCTTGAACATTTCTACACATTACACTTTAGTATCCACGCTTATCTTACACAATTCTTGAAAAGTGGATAGAGGGACCTCAGGAAGAAGCTATAAATTAGAACATTCTTATAAAATGTTTGTCATCAGAAGTGGGTGAGTAAATTGACCACCCATTCTGAAATACAAATGGAAAGTGACTCACACAAAAAATGTGTTCAGAGGGAAATCAATGAATGTGAGGTATACATATGACAGGCATGAAATGTCATGCAGTCTTCTGTTCTCATTTGCCAGGGTTTTCCTTCTTTCGGTACTGCCCAGGACATAAACTCATGAGCCTGGAAGGACCAGTCCCATGCAATGGGTAAGGAATACCAGAGAAGCTCAGATGTGATTTGGATGATGAAGAACTGCTTGAGGGTCTACTAGATTTTTGTGAGGAGGTGGTTGTCTTCCACAGAACTGACTTTGATCCCTCTGTGTTGTCATGGTAACATGAACTTCTGCTCAAATGAGCCTTAATCACTGAGTTAGAAGTCAACCTCTCTTCCTCATAGGAAATAACATAGGAGAAGTGGAGGAATTTTTTTTCCTCAAAGGAAAGTTTAGACAATTCTCTTGGCCATTCCATGTCAGTTTTCAAATCTCCTCTATGCAGGTTGGACTTGTAATACTACAAACATATGTGTGTGTGTGCAGGGGGAAAATATTAGACTATCTGCAATATAGGAAAATGCATAGCAGTAAGGACATAACCTCCAATTGAATTGTATAGATACCACTATTGCATATGAATGGATCTTTGGAGTGCAATGCTTATCAGATTTTCAACGGTTGAAGATATTAAATAATTGTATAACAATCATAGTCACGCTATATTCTTCAAGATACAAGGAGGTTACAGGGTGTTGTGGTTTAACTCTGGCTAGCAAAATACCACGAAGCCGCTCTTACAAATCCCCTTCCCCTCCTCCAGTGGAGGGGAAGAATCGGAGGAAAAAGAAATAAGGAAGCTCGTAAAATTGAGATAAGAACTATTTACTAATTAAACCTAAATCAATATATACAGGTACTACTACTAATAAATACTTAAAATAGTAGAAAATGAAACATATGGTACAATATATACAATATATACAATATGATACAATTTCCCACCATCCACTGACCAATGCACACCCAGATGTTGAGAGCCCGAGAGCCGCGGCCTGAAGGCCGGAGCCCGGGAGCCTACGCAGCAGATTCCGAGCAAACCTTATCACTGATAACACGGCCAGAAAACTCAAAACAATCCACCAGCTCCCACATGAAGGAGCCAGCACAGGAGCTGGCAAAGCAGCTAACACAGGAGGGTTAGCAAGTGCCTGGAGACACGAGTAAGGGAGAGAGAGAGAAGGGCAGAGTAATGGCTACCGGACCCTCTTCCCCACCCCAAGAGACCAGAACATGACGTACTATGGGATGAAATACTTTCTTGGTTAGTCTGGGTCAGCTACAGTATCCGAAGCGGACTAAAGACCTTGAGTTCAGTACAGGCCATCCCCAGCACCAGCTGAGGCCTTATCAATGTTTTCACTTACTGTCCAACAACATAGTTTCTTGGCAACCAGAGTAAAGGGAGTTAACCCTTTCCTGACTGAACCCAGCACACAGGGCCATGTATTAAGTGCTGCCATAACACAAAAAATTAATAGGCTTTATCAAGGTGAAGCTATTTCAGCTTTTTTGTTCACATAAATGCATTACTAAAAAGAGGGATTTTTATAGTCTGAAGCAACCTTGTCATAGCAGCCTGGAGTACTTTTTTTTTTTTTTTTACACTATATATTAACTCATGCCGGGCTTTGTTCTGTGGTGGCAAAATTACTTCTGGTTTCTAAGCTATTATATTTGAAGATAGCTCTTGCATCCATAATAACACTATAATGTGCATGTAAACATACCTTCTAGGAGGAGAGTCATAAACAAGAAAATACTTAGTAACCACTGGAAATAACTGAAAATATAAGTTTTTAGGAATAATTTTGGGTTATTATTCAAAATTTTTTTAGATATCATGATAAAATGAATATGAGAGTGCAGAACAACTTGATGGAAAACTAGTTAATGAATGAAATTTGGGCATCACAGTGGTGAGTTTCCTGATGCCAGCCAAATCTGTGTGTGAAATAAATATGGGTAGGCACTACATTGAGAGAGACAATTCTTCAGATTAAATATGATAACCCCCTTATCTAAGCAATGGAAAGACAAGCGAAGAAGTAATCAAAGAGTTTAGGGATCTTCCAAAAGATAGTGGACCTCGGCAGAAGAGACATGAAGGACTGCAGATTCAGAGAGGAAAGTTTCTGCTTTTTAAGGTAGGAATAAAGGAGAAATCACAGAATATGCAATCACAAGTCTTGGTCCTTTAAAAAAGAAAATAAAATTAAAAAAATCAATAGAAGCTATTCTTCTATCCAAGCCAAACAATTTAGTAAGTCAAAACAAGGGAACTGTTATTAAGGCATTCTTGGTTAAAAATGTCAAATAATGGCAGAGTACAGGCCTGCTAGTTATCTGCAGAAAACTAGAATTTACCTTTGGCAAATACATAATCTCCTTTAATACATTTCTATCAACTGTCATGTAACATCAAAGGCATTTCAGTCTCCAGCAGAATGTGTTTGAATGGTGCATTGCTGCTACAGACAGCATTGTTTTAGGAAAAAATCTATATGGTGTTTTCTGTCTATTACTTGTTTACAGAATAAAGGAGTGAAAGAGGCAAAATATGATAAATAAAACATTTAGGAAAATATGATAGCTGTGAAATCAAGATTTTCTTGATGTGGTTACAGTTGCTGTCAAGAAAATTGAATTAATGCTTTAAATTTTTTATTAAAAAACATAGATAATTAAAATGTTAATTCCTTTGAGATACAACTTTTTTGCAATTTTGCTGATGTATAACGTGAAACTTGCATCTGAAAAGCTCTGCATCAACACGATCTTCCTGTGAATTCTTTATTTTGATGTTTTTAACATTACAATGTGGGGTGGGAGGAAGACTCACAAGAAAGGTGCCAGAAATAGTAACAACATGCTTACTGCTTTATTTCTTAATCTAAATCAGAAGATGTGGTGTTTCCATTTCTATCTTACTTTTATTTTTTATGTCCAGGGTTGTCTAATCATAACTCAATCAGCAGTGCTTGTCCTTGGAATATTTATTATTTTTATGGTTAGGTAGTGAGTCAAGGATGAAGAATTTTTCTCAGTCTTAAATAATTTTCTATCAAATAGTAATATCTAAATCTGTTCTGAAGAGCAAGAATACAACTGCCCATTTTCTAGCCTTTTTTGATTATTTAATTTATTGCATTTATCACTTAGTCTTTTTGAGAAAGATGAGGAAATATCACAGCATTCAACAATTTCTCTTTGGCTTCACAAGTCCCAGATTTTTCCCTGAAGTCTTCATCCTGTTTCTACTCGCGTTGAAGATGTTATTTTCTTAACTTACCACCTGAGAGAAAGTTTGCTATCTTCCTTTCATGATAATTTTGCTCTCTGCTAAGTATTTACAAAGTTGAAATGGAGTTGTTCTGTGTTATAAACATTTGGCAACTATATTGCCTCTTTGGCTTAAAGTTCGAACACTGCAATTATTTTCTGGACACTGACATTTCAGTACCTGGTGATTTTCATTTTGAAAAAGCATTGAAAGATATGTTGCTTCCTTATTTTTATATTCTTAAATAAATAAAAAAAAGAATTAAAAAGGACAGGAAGCAAAAATTGTTAAGTATAATAAAAAAGAAAAGGGGAAAAAAATCAGTTGAATAGCTGGATAGATTTCAATGTCCTGCATATGTGTCCAAGCATTCATTTAACAATGGATATGTTGTGTGAGAATACAATGCTGACAGGAAGTTTTTCATTTCAATCTTATAACAAATGTGCAAAGTTTGCCTAGTTTTTTTTCTTTTCTTCTCCCCACCCAATGTTTCCATTTTGCACATGTGTTTGCCTGGTTGGGAGACACAGGTTGTAAAAGGGGAGGGAAAGGAATGCATGCATTGTGGGTTTTCTAAATATTTTTTTTATCTGATTGCTCAATATAGTGTGGATCATCTGTGGTCCATGCACTACAAATGGGGTATCAATAGTACAGGGGGTAGTAAGGATTGCATAAGAAACGTTTTGAGAAAAACAGCTGGAGGCTCTTGGAAGCCTTGAGAGGGACTCAGAAGTGGTTGGTTAAATTTAAACCAACAATCTAAAAAAATTACTAATAATGTAGTTAAAAGGTAAGTTAAGAGAGGAGAACGTGCAGAAAGACCATGTTAGGAACAAAGGCATCATTCTTGCCATTCTCACATGAGGTAAAGGGATACAAAAATATTTGATCTAGCTGCCAGTACCAAGAGCCTGTGAGCACTGAGGTGGGAAATGGGATACAAATCTTCAGGAAAGGAGCAGCTGAATGAGACCTGCAGTGCTGGCAAAACTAGTGTGAAAGCACATTATCTGAAGAGATCTTGGAACTGGAGGTGGTTTGTGCACCGTAAGAGCTACCACCAAATGTAGGTGTAGTGTCCATACGTGAAGGTAATGCTCAGATATTGGCTGTGTTAAGATTGTTTCATTGTTTATGGGAAGTCGATATTAGCAGCAACTGGTCACAAGCCATTTATTATGACTGGAAATGATGCTCACCTTTATTTGTCTCCTAGAACAGAGATCTCATTTTGCCTCTCTCCTGTTACTAATGTCTAATTTTCAAACTGGATGTAGATCAGAGTATTTGTCACAAGTGTTCTCAAGAACAATCTAGACTAGACAGTAGCATGATTCAAAAAAGAAACAAGCAACAAAAGCTTTGTCCGTTCTGAGAAAAAAAGTAGGTTTGCACTGCTGGCATAACTTCTGAAGATGAGACTCAAGGTCCCTGAGGCTGCAGAGCATGCTTGCAAGAATTGCTAAACATCA
Source organism: Rhynochetos jubatus (assembly GCA_027574665.1). Classification (NCBI taxonomy): domain Eukaryota; kingdom Metazoa; phylum Chordata; class Aves; order Eurypygiformes; family Rhynochetidae; genus Rhynochetos; species Rhynochetos jubatus. Next base: position 57,878,493 of record CM050648.1, read on the forward strand.
CTCATCGACTGGGTTCCAGCTCTGAAATACTGTATTCATCTAGAAATGTTCATTGTCAGGGCTATTTGGTGGAAAAGTAAGACACCTGCTATATTTAAAAGCATTTGCTGTAAGCCAGCTGGAGCCAGCACCAGTGCATAGAATGTGATCTGCTGTAGTGGTTGTCTGCTTGAGCTCAGGCGCTGAAAGAGATGGATCTTTGAAACTAGTCTTCACTGGTGGTGGTGGCTGAAGGGGGAAATGAATAGCCTTTGCCTTAGTACAGACCCAACGTTTAACCATAGTAGGAACTAATCAATGGACAACTCAGCCTGGGTACAATTTCAAATCAAATATTACTCTCTGGTGACTGAAAATGTGAAACATGGAATCTGCAAAACGTACTTCTCAAACTTATTGTGGCCACTACAAAGATTGAAAAAAGAACAGTGCGACCTTTTCTGTGTCTTCTAAAATATGGGAAACAGACGTAATATAGTCCTTTGGTAATGAATCTTATTACCTTATATGTATGTTAACACTCATGTAATTATAGGGATAAAAATATTCAGTTCTAACAACCTTCTTTGCAAAAAGTTTGTTGTCTGCTTTGATACAGAACTCTAGACATGAAAACACTTTTCAGAGAGCAAGAGAGGACTGTTAGACCAGCTCAGACCGTCTTTTCTCTTTACACCCTGAAACCAGACTCAGGGAACCAGAGTCCTGCTGAATGTTTTCTTGCACCTTGGTGAGAATAGGTGTGCAGGTTGACAAGAAAAGACAGATATGTAAACCATCTTCTTTTCTAGGGAGTGATATCTGCTAAAGGACATGAAAATATTAAACTCAAGGATTACTCTCAAACTCAAGACATCATCAGATTTTTACATAGCTTCCTTATAAAATTTATATCTTTGAGCACAGAGATCTCAAAGACATAAAATTTCATTATGCACCTTTCTTCTTGTGCCATGGCTAGGATGAACCAAGACAGTTATACTTTGTTTGCTTTCATGTATGGTATTAGTAGGGTCCAAATTACAAAGGAGTGGATTTGAAGATATCAATTTCTTAGTTATTGTTATCCAGGTAATTTACTACATGTATTTTTAAACAAAAATTCTTATGTTTCCATTTCACATCAATTTTACAACTATTGAATTCTGAATTATAACTGCACAAAATTACATTTGAGGGATTGACATTATGGGGAACTGATGGATGGGAGGATGTGCTGCTATAGTGCTGAGGAGCTCTGCACCCCCAAATTATATGGAATTCACATTGTACTATAAACATAATATAATTTTGGTTATACTAAATTACATTAAAATTATGGGGGTGTGGCACAATAGAAGCTCTCCAAATCTCAGAATGTGCTGCATTATTAACAGGGTTTTAGCTTCAGTTAATATTTATGTAAGGAATCTGGACACGGTGAAGTGCCCTGCTGTTGCAAGTTCACTCAAGTGCATCAATTTTTAGGGTCTTTTCATTATTGGTTAAATCCTGACATCTTTAGCAACTCTTAATAGAACCTTGCTCAGTAAATAGCACATTTATGGTATGGGCCACTGATATTTACCCAAGTTTCCAGAAGTTGTGATGAAGGTGGGCATGAGTGGCAGAATCAGACTTAAACTTTTCAAAATTGGCACAGCATGCTTGAAATACAGAATGGAAAATGAACTCACGAGTTTCAGTCAGTTTCAGTCAAAATGATCAATAAGGGGTATTCACCAAGAGCAGAAGGAAATGTGGCATCCTTATAAAACATCTTCATGAGGTCTTTTTAAAAGGAGCAAGTTTAATAATTGCAAAAGGTCATTCATTCCTTACACCTCCCATCCCCGGTGTGATACGAGGGGGGGTAAGCATACCGATGCATCAGAAGGGGCATCATAGTGTATATAGATATACACTATTACCCAGTTTGATCTGGCTAATTTGGATAGCTGTTGAGCTCAGATGTCTGCATCAGCCACCTGAGCCCTCACTGACATCTCAAATGGCTAAGGAGGTTGGCAGGCTGTGCTCAGAGTGGGCTGCAGATATAGCATGAGCCAGCCCAATTAAAGCCTGTAAAATCATTCATCCTCTCACCGTGCACAGGCAGACAGGGACACATGCAATTATGACCTGAAAGGAGCCAGGGAGCAAGAAGCGGGTCTGTATATGCACACGTTGTGCCCAGAGACTGGACCAGAGTTTGGTCAAGAAAAAGGAATATTTGATGAGACTAAAAATATGTGACAAAACCCAGCTTTTCTGAGTACAGAAAAAGAGTTTTAAACATAAATAATTTTTGTCACAATTATTTAGGGTTCAATTCTGTTCCTTCTGCCCTCGCTTTCAGTCCAGAAAGTCTTTAACAAGACTAAGTCTTTTTAATGAGACTCTCCTTTTTGAGTGTATCAGAAAGCTAAGATCACTTTAACTAATTTAACCTTTACAGAAATTTCTTTCATCCAGAGTGACACTGAAAAGATTATTCCACTCTTAATGTAATTCATCTTCATTGTTCATAGCATCTGGTCCCTTGATGGAGTCATGAATATTCACAGGAATATCACATGATTCATTGGAAAAGTAAACTCAAACTTAATTAGGAAAAGATACATTATAGAACTGTTTCTGCTTTAGAACCTAAAAAGATCTTTCTAGTCTCTCCTTTCCTATCAGGTTTGAGGATAGTATCTCTGATAATAGCACTTAAAATATACCTTGTAAAAAGAGACATTTTCATGGTAAATACAGTTACAAACCTGAATGCAAAGGCTCGATGCTAAGTAATGCTATTGAAAGTAGATAAACAATTACTATTCATTAATTGTTTCTAGTTTTGTAGGAAGATTATATTTCCATGCATGTATGTATCAAATAAAGGCTTCATGTGATCATAGCTAGAAGACAGAACACTTCCAAGTGTGTTATCATATGGAATCTCTACAAATAACGACTCCTGAAATTTGAGTCACCTTTGGCCATTTTCGTCATTTAGCGCTAGCTCATGGAAGCTGTATATGACATCGGCAAACATGGTGTGCTGTTAAGGATGTTAAGGACGTAGGGGGGGTTTTAACTGCACTTGTTTAAATCAAACACTTATTACCTGATGGATGAGAACTTTATAACGTGTGATTGTGTGCCTTTAAAGTGCCTAAGGGAAATACTGTTTAAGCAGCTGATAACCACCAAAATGGAGAGTCTAGTAGTCAGTCAGACAAACCCATGTTGCTCTTTCCTCCCCACTACATCCTGCTGTAACTTTCAGGAAGATGATAACTACTGCTGTAACTGGACTTTATTTTTTTTGGATAATGAGAATATGAGTGAAATGGGGCTGTAGAGAAAAAATTAGGGCCTTGCAGGAATTGCAAGAGTGGTAATTGCAGGACTTAAAGTAGTGGTAATTTTTAGTTGAACAAAAGAGTTTCTATGTTTCTCTGCTGAAATTATACCTTGCATCAGAATAAATTAATGCTTTTTTTTTTTTTTTTTTTTTTTTTTGCTATAAGAGCCTGAGTATGCCCTCTCCCTCAGTAGCTCTGGGCTTAATTGAGCATAATGATTATACATGACAACCAGCAGAAAATCTGTCAGCTATTTCAGGAGCTCAGTGCTGCAGGGGAAGGATGATGGGTTGGTCATGTTGCTGCTGAGAAGCCAACAGGAACAATGGCCTCTTCCTTCAAGCATAGTCTAAAATGCCAATGATGTGAGCTGTTTTGCTGCTTCCTTTCTTGTCTGATTGAAAGAAATCTGAGGGGCAATTGAGTTACAAAGTCTAGTTCATGGCTAGAAAAGTCAGAGCTTTCTGAACGAGGTAGGCTTTAAGTACAAAATGCAGTCATCAAAAGACCCTTTTCTACCCATTTTTAGTACGAAACTCTCCTCCTCTCTGATTCAGCTTTCAGGCTGCTGAAATACATTATCACTAATGCTAAAGAATTTAAGTCTGTTTACACAGGAAGCCTATATCTTGGGTTCTTGTAGTGCCAGCTCCTGTGATGAACCGCCTTGCTCTCACTGGTATGCTGGTTTTAGTCAGGAAAGAGTTAATTTCTTCACAGGGGCTGGTATGAAGCTGTGTATCTGCATTTATACTGAGAAAAGTATTGATAAGGTGTATTTTTTAGCTGGTGCTGGGGAATGCCTACACCAAACTCATGGTCTTAGCTTCTGATACTGCAGCTGCATTCCCAATTCTCTCTCGCTACAGGCAGTGTAGGGGACACACAGTTCAGAGAGCCGACCCAGACTGACCAAGGGAGTATTTCATTCCATAGTACGTCATGCTCAGGGCATAGGCGGGGAGTGAGCATGGGGACCATAACTCTTTTTGCTCTTTGCTAACCCCTCTGTTAACTCCTTAACTCCTTTGCTAACTCTATTGCTACTTCCTTTGCTTGCTCCCTTTATGTGAGTCAGTGGGTCAGTTAGCTTTCACGGTCATGCTGTTGCTGGTAGGGTTCACTCGAACTCTGCTGCAATAGCTCTTGGGCTCTGTGTCTCGGCCTTTGGGGCTCTCTGGCTCTAACTTGCACTTCTCAGGACCTGGCTGTGCATTGGTTGGTGGGTGGTGCATAATTGTAACATATGATTTATTTTCTATTATTAGTTATTATTAATAGTTTTGTTATATATTATTTTATATATATTATTCACTTATATTCAGTTAGTAAATAGTTCTATGTCAATTTTACAAGCTTCCTTGCCTTTTTCCTCTGATTCTTCCTCTCCACTGGAGGAGGGAGGGGGGAGGTGTGTGACCGGCTTTGTGGGTTTTTGCTAGCTGAGGTTAAACCACAAGAACTGGTCATTAGTCTTCATCACGGTGACAGTCCACTGGATTACTGAAACTGTCAGCCTTGCCAGAAGAAATTGCTAGAAACAGAGATCAGCTGGATGATATATTTGAAAACTGATCACAAAGGAGAAGTATCGTGGTTTAATCCCAGTCAGCAGCAAAGTACCACACATCCATTCACTCACCTCCCCCTGTCCTCCAGTGGAGGAGGAGAATCAGAGGAAAAGACAAGGAGACTTGTGGAGTGATATAAGAATAACTTAATAATTGAATATAAATGGATAAAATAGTGATACTGATGATACTAACAATATCAATAATACTAACAATACTAATAACACTAATATTACTACTCATACTATATAATGAAAATAATACTGCCACAACTGCTAATAATATGAAATGAGAATAATGGAATACAGAACAAATTATACAACTGCTCACCACACACTGACTGATGACCAGCCAGGTCCCCAGTAGTGAGAGCCAAAGCTTGAGAGCCTGAGAGTCGGAAAGAGCTCACACCAGAGTCAGAGCAAGTTCCATGACTGAGAGAGCGACCAAGAAGGCCAACCAACCAACACAGTTCTCTGGCCACCCCCAGTTTATATACTGAGCATGATGATTTATACAATGAAATACCTCTCTGGTCAGCTTGTGTCAGCTGTCTGTATTGTGTTGCCTGTAGCAAAAATGTTGCGAACACAGATGCAGTATCAGAAGCTGAAAAAGTCCTTGACTTGGTACAAACACTGCATAGAAACAACTGAAAACATCAGTGTTATCAATACTCTTCTCAGCACAAATCCAAAACATAGACCCAAACTAGCTACTGGGAAGAAAATTAACTCTGTCGCATTATTTTGAGGCTGGTGCCTTTAAAAAAAATGCACTTCATTCAGGTCATCCCTCAGGAACATGTCCAAAACTGGATTTTGCTCAAAAACTTTAATTTCGTCAGGTGAAGACTAGCAGAAAAAGAAGGAAATATTTGTGTCTGTTTGGAAAGAAGGAGGAAAGTTGAGATTTAGATATTATTGAAGGATACTGCTAGGAGCTCAACAAGTCTCAATAAATATTTTCTTTGAGAACTCAGATTTTTTTTTTTTTTTAATCTTTATAGAAGTAAACATTGTTGTCATTTCAAAAGACCAGTTTTCTAGGATGACCAAAATGATTGCAGATATTAGTGTTTTATTTTGCATTATAATACCATCATAGTGTTTCTGTAATATCATGATAAAAGTTTCTTCCACCAGTTTCTCAATGTCATTAAATTTATTCCATAAAGCATATGAAAATGAAGAAAAATCAATGCAAAAAGTCTCATGGGGTTTTGAAACACAGACTACTGATAGCAATCATACAAGATCCTCCAGTATGAGTTAGGGAGGACATGATCTTATTTGTTAGTATTAGATCCACATTATCAGAAGGTCTGGTGCTGACAGAATCATACTCAGTTCCCTTCACGTCTCATCTTATGTCAAAGCTTATGTCCTCATTATGTCAAAGAACTGAAAAGTGATGTATGACTGAGTCTTGCCCCAAAATTACTTTACTTCTAAAGATGGCGGTTTTTGCAGGAATACTATGTCTTCAAAAAATAGTGTGACCTGAAGAGACAACTTTCCCATTTTTCTATTTTGAAATTAATGCGGTTGTTTGCAGTTTTCCTAGCAAGTTTCTGTGTCAGAGAACAGTATCACAAGGAATAGCAAAAATAAATGAGATTGACAGGATTAGAAATAATGAGTTCTGTTACTTTGTCCTCTGCAGAATGATAGCATTTCTACGACAGTCTTCCTCATAACATCTGTTATAAAATGTGATAAAAAAAATTTCCATCATATTTTTTCCATAGGCTCTTTCCTGAAAGAGTATGAGTTATTTCCATAGAATTTTACTAGGTTAAATAAAACAAAAAGTTCAATTTCTTTTACTTTTGCAGGAAAACCTGGGAAAAAAGTCACCAACTTATTAAATCCAAAAATGAGAGGAATTTAGAAGCTTTGACAGAAAATCCAAAGCTGTAAATGGAAACCAGGAGGGGTGTTTGTTATGAAAGATAGAAAAGTCTTAAGTTGAAACATCATGGTTTACATTTTAAAAAAAAGGTTTTTTCATGTAGAGTCCATCGAGTAAAAAAAAAAAAAAGACAGTTTTCTGAAGAGAAGTAGCCACGCTGACAAAACTGTTTCTAAATTACATTTTTTGGTCTGATTCCAGTCAAAACTGGAGTGAAAGTAAGTTTTCCTGCATCACACAAACATGGTACAAATAGCAGGAGGAAAAATACATGGTACCTGTCAGTAATGGAGAATGATTTCACATTTCTGTTTTCAGACAGATTTGAAAATAGTAAAAGGAAAAAATATTAGGATCACAGAGTAGTTATTTGGGAAGCATTCTATTCACCAGAAATTAATTGCTATAATATCAATCTGAGTATGTTTGTCCCCTTTTATGCATTTTTCTTCCACTAATGAATCTGTTAATTATAGAAATAAACAGCTGATATTGGATAAAAAAAAGTAATTTCATTTTTATATATTTAATACGTAAATCATAACATTCCTCAGTCCCTGAAACAGTAGCCAATTTGTAATTCCTGTGGGTTTAATGGTTTTCTCACACCTGCCAATGTGATTAGTTCATATTTGTGACAACTAGAATAATCTCTGTTACATTACCATAATCAAATATCTTGTTGCCTCCAACAGCTGAAGTATCTACACCCAGAAATTACCAGATGATACTGATAGCTGACATGTGGGGTCCTTATTTCTCTTCTAGTGTCCCGTGTTTATCTATGTCATATTGTCTATACAAGCTACCTGAGGATTAATTCCTGGCTAATGAAGCTTGTGCTAGTTTGAATTTGCATTTTTGAACACGAATGTTGGATGACTAAGTGACTAGTTACACAGAACTACCTGTCTCCATCAAGACTCCAAATATGGCGTACAGTTCATGTTGTCAGGGATGAAGACAGTTTGGAAGTTACATCATCTTCTCAGTCACTGAAATAAAAAGCAAGAGAAATAGAGTATATTTAGAAAAATGTACCTTTTCTCTCCAAACCCCCTTCAGGAAAGAATAAAATATCTTAACATTCTCATTTTTAAAATAATAACACTGATTGCAATTCGGAGAATTTTTCAGTGAAATATTTTCTGCATTTTAACTCATTATGGCAAGGTTTTACATGAAATTTTTTCTTTAATTGTAGTGAACTATGTAAATCACAGAATCATAGAATGGTTTCGGTTTGAAAGGACCATGAATATCATATAGCTCAGGGACACCTCCCACTAGGTCAGGTTACTCAAAGCCTCATCCAGCCTGGCCTTGAACACTGCCAGGAATGGGATTACCACAACTTCTCTGGGCAACCTGCTCCAGTGCCTCACTGCCCTCTCTGTGAAGAATTTCTTCCTGATGTCTGAATTTTCTTCCTGATATCTAAATTTACCCTCTTTCATTTTTAAAGCCATCATCCCCCTTGTCCTTTCATTACAGACACTTGTAAATAGTCCCTCACAGCTTTCTTATAGACCTTTCCAGGTACTGGAAGGCTGCTATAATGTCTTCCTGGAGCCTTCTCTTCTCCAGACTTAATAACTCCAACTCTTTCAGCCTTTTTTGATAGAAGAGGTGCTCCAGCCCTCTGATAATCTTCATGGCCTCCTCTGGACTTGCTCTGGTCCAAGTCATTCTCATGTTGGGGGCTCCAGAGCTGGCTGCAGTACTCCAGGTGGGGTCTCACAAGAGCAAAGCAGAGGGGGAGAATCACCTCCCTTGACCTGCTGGCCACACTTCTCCTGATGCAGCCCAGGATACAGTTGGCTTTCTGGGCTGCAAACACACATTGCTGGTTCATGCTGAGTTTCTCATCAACCAACACTCCGAAGTTGTTCTTCCTCAGGGCTGCTTTCAATCCATTCTCCGCCCAGCCTGTAGCTGTATTTGGGATTGCCCCAATCCAGGTGCAGGACCTTGCACTTGGCCTTGTTGAACTGCATGAGGTTGACAGTGGCCCACCTCTCCAGCCTGTCAAGGTCCCTCTGGATGGCATCCCTTCCCTCCAGCGTGTCGACCGCACTGCACAGCTTAGTGTCATCAGCAAACTTGCTGAGGGTGCACTCAATCCCACTGTCCATGTCACTGACATACGTGTTGAACAGCACCAGTCCCAATACCAAACTCAGAGGAACACCACTTGTCACTGCCCTCCATGTGGGCATTGAGCTGTTGACCAGAACATTTTGAGTGTGACCATCCAGTCAATTTCTCACCCATCTAGCGGTTCCCTCCCTGAAATCTGTCTCTCCAATGTAGAGATAAGAATGTCACATGGGACTGTGTCCAATTCTTTGAAAAAGTCCAGGTAGATGATATCTGTTGCTCTTACCTTATCAACGAACTCTGTAACCCTGTCATAGTAGGCCACCAAATTTGTCAGACACGATTTTCCCTTAGTGAAGCCATATTGGCTGTCACCAATCACCTCCTTATTTTCCACATGCCCTAGCTTAGTTTTCAGAAGGATTTGCTCCATGATCTTGCCAGGCACAGAGTTGAGACTGTCTGGCCTTTAGTTCCCCTGGGCTTCTTTTTGTTGTCCTTTTATAAAAATGGGGCTTATGTTTCCCCTTTTCCAGTCAGTGGGAACTTCACAAGTCTGCCATGCCTTCTCAAATATGATGGATAGTGGCTTGGCCACTTCATCTGCCAGTTCCCTCAGAACCTGTGTATGTATCTTATCAGGTTGCATGGACTTGTGCACCTTCATGTTCCTTAGATGGTCTCGAACCTGGTCTTCTGCTGCAGTGGGTGGTTTTTCGTTCTCCCAGTCCCTGCCTTTGCCTTCTGTGACTTGGGTGGTGTGTCCTAAGCGCTTGCTGGTGAAGACTGAGGCAAAAAAGTCATTGAATACCTCAGCCTTCTCCATAACTAATCTGTTTCCTTCTGGAGAGGGTCCACATTTTCCCTAGTCTACCTTTTGCTACTGATGTACCTATAGTAGCTTTCCTTGTTGCCCTTGATGTCCCCAGCTAGATTTAATTCTATCAGGTCTTTAGCTTTCCTAACCTGATCCGTGGCTGCTCAGACAATTTCTCTGTATTCCTCCCAGGTTACCTGTCCCTGTAGGCTTCCTTTTCATGTCTGAGTGTTCTGAGAAGCTCCCTCTTCGTCCATGCAGGCCTCCTGGTGGTTTTACCTGACTTCCTCTTTGTTGGGATGCATCACACCTGAGCTTGGAAGAACTGGTCCTTGAATATTAACCAGATTTCTCTGCCCCACTTCCTTTCACGGCTTCAAAACAGAAGTCAGGCACACATCCATCTTCCATGAAAAATTAGTTAATTTTCTGGTGGCTGGAGTACTCATTCAGCATTTTGGAGAGGTTGGTCCTTGTTTCAACTCTTTGTGTGTTAGTCCATGTTAATACAAAATACAAAAGGTCCTGCAGGATGACCAAGGATGACTGCAATAAGCATTTGAGAATATGTTGTTTTGATGAGGGAAGACCTCTTTCCATGTTTCACCAAACTTCCCTCTCTTTCCTCCACAGCTTTCCTAAGGTCAAAATTTTGTCCTGATACAAAACAGAAACTTTTTAGAAATTATTATAGGCTTTGTGGGGTGAGCAAACTCTTTTTCTACTTATCTATAATTACTGTATTCATAATAGCAGGATGTTATCATGTGTATCTTGTTCACAATGGATTATAACAACATCAGCTTTGTTGACAGGATAATAACCCCTTTTACTAGAATTTAATTGGCCTGATGATCCTCTGCATCACAAATTGTAACTCCTTTCGTAACTACGTGATGAGGGTTAGAATGCTGTCAATGGTTTGCTTGAGAGGAGAAACTGGATTTAATAGTGTACCTTACATAAAACCTGGTGTTGGTAGAATGGCTGGAGAACACTGACCCCAAGTAATATAATGGTGACTGGCATGTCAATAGTGTATTTTTAAGACTATATTGTATCTTGCCTCTCCAAACTATTAGTCAATAACTATTAGCACATTTTCTTGAAGAAAACAATATTTTCAAGGAGAGGAAAAAAATCCTACATGACTTAAATAGATGTACAACACACATGAATACCTGATTCATGATTCAGCATTGTATTTTTTGGCACTTCTTCTGCTGGCCTTGGAATTATGGCACTGCAGCAATTTATGTACAATAAAAATAACACTGACATTATTTTGTGAAAGACCATGTGATTTGATCCTACATAACCCCATTCCAGACCAGGCTGGATGAGGCTTTGAGCAACCTGACCTAGTGGAAGAGGGTTGGAACTAGATGATCTTTAAGGTTCTTTCCAACCCAAACCATTCTGTGATAATGTACAGCCAGAGTTGCCACACGCTGATGGGGGTAACCAGTGAAATCCTTCTGGAGAACTACTGTGCAGACATTGAAATGCATGAGAGTTCTGCCACACATTTATTGAACTTGGTTTCACACACAGGAGGGTTCGACTTCATCACAAATTCAGGGGCTGATGGGCACAGCTATATATCAATTCCTCATCACTTATCTTACAAATGAAATCACAGGAGTGCTGTGGGACTATGTCCTGTGCATTTCTTTTCATGCTTAGCTCAGGATGACAGGTGCGTCTCTCTGAAATAGTTAAAGGAATCCCCACTCATGACTAGGCACAGGCACAGCAATCTACCTTTTCTGATGTGTATTTCCTGACATGTTTTGGTGCTAGTCTTAATGCTAGTGTGTGCATTTTCTGCATTTAGTCTAAGAGGAAGACAAGGATCAGAAAGATTTTACCAAGAGTTATTAAGTTCTGGTGTGGATGGACACCACTATCCTCAAGGTACAAGCTACTCCTGCTTAAAAAGGAGACTTTGGTATAGTAAGTGTCCAAATAACATGGTGCTGAGCATCCTTTAAAGGTTTTGCTATGAAACTAATATTCTTTTCTGATGAGCTTGCACTAGTGTTCAGATGAGATTTAAATTCTTATCCCTGTAGACATTTTGATGAATGTTTAACATCCGTGTGTTTTAGTGGGGTGACTTGTATGCTTAAAGTAAGAACATTTTTGGATTCATTGACAACTTAATACATGAAATATCTTCACATAGGTTCAAATATTGAAAAAGTAGTGTACAGATATATTGTCCCTAAATTGTTGTAAAAATAAAGATCTTTCAATTTATCTCACCTCCTGCGTTGCAGTTCCTGAAAAACTGTTGTAGAGGACTATGTAAAACAATCAACTACATGTTAGGGATGCATCTAGACATTCAATCTGTGTTAAGTTTGAGTTTTAATTTTTCGAAAGGTGAACAACAGCCTATAGTTTTTATTTTCTTCAGCCATTTTTACTACATCCATATCTCCTTCCTCTTTATATTGATTTTCATTTGGAATAGTTACACAGAATAAGTAATGTGCCTGTGCTACAAGTTTTCAGACTTATAAATATTCCTCTTTTGTTTGTCCTTTTCCAAGAATATCAATTTGCTCTTTATAACCTGAAAGGCAAATGGAAGTGGAAGCATAGATTAGGCAATTATGTCCTCAGTAACAAAGACATCAAGGCTGTTTTGTACTTAATATTCCAGTTTGTGAGGCTTTTGTTTGGTCTGTCCACTAACCAAAGAGATCATTATGGGCGTTGAGGTAGAATCCCTTTTACTACCACAAAATCTGACACAGAGGGAAGTTCTGCGTAGCAGCAGAAATGAGAGTGTCTCTACTTGCCTTCAATAATTCAGCTTTTACTGACAATATGATTTCTGAAGCTTCCACCCATATCTACCTACATCATATGTTGTACATATTAACTGATCTGGGAGGGAAAACACCACATAATTGTAATGCATACATGGGTCCCCTAATTTAAAAAATAGAACCCAAATATAAGTGATAACATAACAATATACATTGAATGAATAAATATATTCATAATTACTAAAGTGTACAAGTGATTCTGTAGAATAGATGGTGTTAGAGATTTCGTTCACAGGGTGTTATTTCTCACTTTTATGTTCCATTTTTATTAGAGATGTCTGATCCTAGAAAATACTATTTCAATAAGACAACTCCACTTTCATTCATGTATCCAGACTTGATAACAGCTGTACAAAAAGTATGGAAAAGATTCTTGGGACCAAATCCTGAAGATGTGCTGGCTATGCTTATTTTCATCCTGAATATCAGGCAAACAGTCCTATTTAAATTGGTGGCTTACACCGAAAGAGTGAATTTGACTTAATCTCTCTGCAATGACTGTTATGCTACAAAGACCTTCTGGCTGCAGGTGAAGGTCCCAGCAAAGTCTGTCCTAGTCACCATGCAATGTATTAATTGTCAAATGGTAACACATAGCTGCCTTACAGCATGATCTGAAAAGCAAGAGACATAGAGCTTGTCATATCCTCTGACCCTAATTGTGGAAAGGTACTCTTGAAGCCTTGAAACAACTTTTCTTTCTGTGATTTCTTTGTGGGATCATCTGTTTCACTTTAGATAGACCAAAGTAGGTGTCTTTTTCTCCTCTTACATAAAGAAGGAATTAAAATGAACTTATGTTGTAGCCAAGTCCCCGCTGCCTACACTGCAAAGTGTCTATGTGATTACGAACCTGAGGAAATAATTTAAACATTATCCATTTCCCATTCAAGGTAAAGAAGCAATTCTGTCAACTGACCTTTACCTCTCTTTTGGAGAAACCTTGCTTTCTACTTCCTCCCTCGTGAATTTTTTCCAAGGTTTCTTCTCTCTCCACTGCAGTGTGCCACATTTGTCAGAGATGGTCTCAAAGAGGTATCTTACAACAACAATATTAATGTAATTTTTTAAGATTCTTTCTTAGTTTTAAAGCTTCTTCCACCCCCCCCCCCCCCAATGTTTCTCTCTGTTCTTTCTTCATTTTTTGTACTGAAAATGTCTTTTATGCATTGAGACCACAGTCAAGTTTGTTGTTGATTTTATGACCTATCTTGTCAGCAGTGCTTTTCTGTTATGTGGGGTTTTTTAATTTTTTATTTTTTTATCCTCTGCAGCTTCTCTGCACAACCGTTGCACCCCTAATAAAACCAGAAGTCATCTATGAATATATTAGTTTGATTCTAATAGCCCAGAAAGTGACATTGTATTTATTTCATTATGTTCAAATATGAGACACAAGGGTTAGATGTCATCATGGAGGTATGTACATATACACATGTGCTGCTTTGTGAGACTGTTCATGTCCTGTGACTGTATATCTTGGTTATATCCAATTAATTCTTCCTGTAATGCATTAAAAATCACTGTATTATTTTCCTTTTTGAGAATGTTACAATTTTACTAATTTTTAACTAAACAGTGGCAGAACACTCATTCTGGCTGCAGTTTATCCTGTGAAATAATGTTATCTTTCAAATGAAAAAATAAACTGGTAAGTATAGTTTTCATGTTACGGGTTTGGATGTGAAATGTTGAAAGATTTAATTTCTTGAAATACTGTTTAACAGCAAATGATGAAGTAGCTGACAAAGATGTATTCTTTATTTTATTTCAAACTGTTTGCAGTCACAAAGATTGTGCTTTGAGGGAATTCCCAAAGCACCTGTACTGGTATGGTGACAGGTGGACATGTCAGAATAGTGACTTTCCAACTTGCACATAACTTCAGTACTTAATGGAGGACTCACACTGTGTGTCCAAGCGGGTATCTAAACAGTGGGATAGAGACTGAAGCTGATGAGGACCCTGAGGTGGTCCTCTTTCAAAGTGAAAGATCAGATGATATGAAAAGGCCTCTTATCTTCACAGCTGTGTGTGAGGTAGAATACGAATATAACAACTCATTAATTAAGAATGAAAAGTATTTTTTAACCAGAGTACATTCAGTTCATCTGAATGAGACAGGGCAACATAAAAGGATCTGAAAATTGTCTCCTGCCTGGTCACAATGTTCTTAGTATACAAGTCCTTTGCTTGAATCTCGCTTTCCAAGCAGACAGTTTTTAGTCTTCCTTGACTACCCAAAAAAAATCACAGCCTGCTCAAATTCCCAAATAAATTCTCCTCCATGTTGCTTCTCTCATACGTGTCTCTGGGCTGTTGTCAGTGCCATGTCCTCTCCTGGAGCCTTTGTGGCTGCAGGGTCCCCACCTGCATTACAGACATTTTCCTTGCTGATGGAACAGTCCAGAAGTCAGTCCAATCAGGGAATTTGGAATGTCCTGAGCCTGGTGGCTGCTCCAAGTTACCTGTCCAGAGAAGACGTCCTGCTTCCTGCTGGCCTGCCTGACAACACTTACCTAGGTCTTTGAGCTTAAATTAATTAAATTGGGAGTTTAGTGCAAGATTAGTGAATTACTAGATTTGCTGTTGTTTCAACCTATAAAATAACACTACTGAAATGATCTAGATTATAATACAGCTGTACTCGGTCTGGCTGGGATCGAGTTAATTTTCTTCACAGGAGCCCCTATGGTGTTGTTTTAGACTTGTGACCTAAGAGTGTTAATAACCCACCAGTGGTTTTTGCTGTTCCTGAGGAGTGATCGTAGAGCATCAAGGTCTTTTATTTTTCCCTCTCTGCCCTCCAAAATTAGTTAGCTGGGGGTGCACAAGATGTTGGGAAGGAATACACCCGGGACAGCTGACCCCAACTGACTAAAGGGATATCCCAGACATGTAACATCACACTCAGCAATAAAAGCTGGGATGGTGGGGGGAAGAAAGAAGAAGGGGGGACATTTAGAATTATCACATTTGTCTTCCCATGTAACCATTATGCATGCCTGAAGCCCTACTTTCCTGGAAATGGCTGAACACCTGCATGCAGATGGGAAGTAAAGAAAGATTTCCTCACTTTGCATTGCTTACATGCACAACTTTCCGTTTTCTTATTAAACTGTATTGATTTTGAATCATGAGTTTTCTTGCTTTTGTCCTGCTGATTTTCTGCACTATCCCTCTATGGGGGAGTGAGAGAGAGCCTGGATGGGGGTTTAGCTGCGGGTGGGGGTCAATCCGCCACAGCTGCTGTTTTGCGTTTGTTACCATACTGTTATTTAGAGGTAGATGAATGTGTATATCTGCATCTTCTTGGTGCATGAAGGGCAATGAAGACTAGGAGAGTTGATGTATCTTCAAAGATAGATTCCTCAAAGAACAAGAACGTTCTATTCTGATGTGCAGCTAGTCAGGCAGGTAATGCAGAAGCCAGCATGAATGAACTGGGACCTACTGACAGGGCTCAGATGGAAAATGAAATCTACAGAAGGTAGAAGCAGGAAGGAAGTTAGTGACAGTGCTTGAACTTGCAGGGATGGAGTTAGGAAAGACAAAGCTCAGCTGGAATTGAAGCTAGGAGGGATGTGAAGGAAAGCAAAGCAATGCTTCTGTAAGTACATTGACAGGAAAAGGCCAAGGAAAATGAGCCCACAGTTCAGTGGGGTAGAGGCTGTAAAGAAGGCTGGGATATTCAGTGATTTCTTTGCCTCCATTTTTCATAATCTGATCTGCCCTCAGACATCTAAGGTCCCTAAGCCTCATGATTGTCTAAGGGAGTGAACCATGACCCACGTTAGAGGAACGCTGAGGAGGGACTAGCCAAGGAAGTCAGACAGGCACATGTCCAAGGATCAGATGTGGTGCCTCCAAGATTGCTGAGGGAGCTGGCTGGTGTCACTGTGAATTTGCTGTCAGTCATCTTTGAGAAGTCACAGCAAGTTGGAAAACTTCCTGATGACTGTAAATAGGCAAATGTTAAGCCAAGAAGGGAAAGAAGGAGGGCTCAGGGAACCATAGGCCCTTCAACCTCACCTCAGTTCCTGGTAAGGTTGCAA
Source organism: Rhynochetos jubatus (assembly GCA_027574665.1). NCBI lineage: Eukaryota > Metazoa > Chordata > Aves > Eurypygiformes > Rhynochetidae > Rhynochetos > Rhynochetos jubatus. The sequence continues at coordinate 57,895,125 of CM050648.1, forward strand.
GTGAATCTTCCTGGAGACCTTGTCCAAGCACATGAAGGACAAGAAGATGACTGGGAATAGCCAGCCTGGATTTTCCAAGGGCGATACGTACATGGTCATTATTCTATTTTCTATAGATGACTGGCTCTGTGCATGACTGGAGGGCAGTGGCTGTTTATTTTGACTTTAGCAAGGTATTCAGTAGCCTCTCATAGTATCTTTATGTTCCAACTGGTGACATGTGGAATGGATAGGTGGGCTGCAATCTAAGTGGTAAACTGGCTGGACCATTGGGCTCAAAGTTTTGAGACAGCAGTACAAAGTCCAGCTGGCAGATAGTTACCAGTAGGTTTTCTCAGGCATCAATATTAAGGCTGATACTGTTCAACCTATTTGTTACTGACTTGGATGGTGAACCAGTGTGTACCTCAAAAAGTTGAGGAATGATATCAAGTTTCAGGAATTCATTGGTATGCTTGGGAAGGGGAGCAAAGATCAGAGGATCCTTGATGGGCTGGAGTCACGGGCTGATAGGAAGCCTGTGGACTTCAATCACGTCCTTCTGCTGCACATGGGATAGAATAACCCCATACACCACTACAGGCTGTGGGTTAGCCCAATGGAAAGGTGCAGAAAAAGGTCTGGCAGTACTGGTAGACAATTTGACTATGAATAAGCAATATGCCCTCACAGGAAAAAGAGGCCAGTTGCATCCTGGGATGTATTATCAAAAAGTAGCCATAAGGTTGAGGGAAGTAACTGATTTCTTCTCCTATTACTGAATATTCAGGAGTTACCAAAAGCAGGAGAATGTTGCAAAGCAGTCCTGGAGAAACCTGATCACCCTTGACAAAAGCAGACATCATATTAAAAGCCCCCAGAGGTCTGAGAAAGCTATTTGTCAATAACTGCCAGATTTGCTGTTCAAGGCTTCTTGTTAATAAGTGAGCTGTAGAAGAGAAGGGATGTCCTTTTACAATATGCCTTGTGTTTGCTAAAAACTAAGAACAGACTTTTTGTCTTCAGGTGGAGTCTCCGTTGTTGATTCCACTTAACAGTGACTAGCAAAGAAAAAAGTCAAAACTTTAATTCTCCCTTCACTTGAGGAAGAACCCCACCCCTCACACACAGGCATTTAAGTTATTGTATGATCCTTATCATTATTTCTAAGGTTTTGTTAGGATTCTGATTTACTTTGAGAACAGGATGCCTCTGGGCAATCTGTCTTTTGGTTATGTAAATGACATTGATACGCACTTTATTCAATTTACAAAGAGGCTCTTTTCTAGCTCCCCCTTCAAGGCTTTTGTTATGATGATTAATGGATTAAATTTACAAAGATACTGACTCAGAACCTGTAATCTTAGGTGTAATTTCCATGGTGATACGGTATTGTTTACTGAAACTGAGTCCAAAACCTTTGGCATTCAATAGCATGTTTAAGAAGAATGCTGAAGTTCTTATTCAGATTGCTTCTTGCTCCTGTTTAAAATGTTAGATGACCTATCTGACATAGGTGTGAGGCATTTCATGTGAGAGGTGCTAAATGCCTCTTAAAGACAGAGAACATGAATGTTACTTGAAAGCTAGATGTGTAACCAACAGGGCATGCAAGAAATCTCCACCATGTGAACCTTGCTGACATGACCACGTGGGCTTCGTTTTCTCCTCCGCACCTGTCTGCCAATCAAGACCACCTATTTGATGATGCAGTCTTTGCCAGTGTAAAGGATGGGACCAAATGTCACAGTCATGACTCTCACTTTAAGTTTCAGTAAATTATTGACATGCTTTGGTCTTTCCTAGGAAAAGTATAGACATATTTTGGTCTTTCTCCAAGAAACCCTCATGCTTCTATACTTCTACCTGCAATTGCACAAAAAGACAAACACAATCTGAACAGAAAGTGCTGTAGTATAATTGCTCAGCCATTTAAATGACAAAAAATAACTTTTATTCTTTGATTAGTGCAGAAGATTTTTTTTTTAATTCTTGCATTGATGAGGAGTCCTCTCATCTCAAGACATGCCCACTAGTCATTCTCTGCTTTCTCATAGTCTCATTCCATGATGTTTTACAGAAAACGAAACCCGGTGCTAAAACCCAGTTGATTCCTCCTGCTGCCTTTCATTGAAAAAGATGACAGGAACTATGTTCCTTGTGACTGCTTTGTCCTTTTCTTAATAAGATGTACTTTTCAGTGAGTCATTCCTGCCCAAGGTCCCTGCAGGAGGTTTCTCTACTAAACACAATAAAAATGTGTACAGAAACACATTCCAAATCACATCTGTAATTTCAGATTTACCCAGTGTTAGTAAGTGCAAGTTCTCACAGAGTACTTCCTTGGCATCATGAGCAGAACCATAGCATAACCCCATATCAGCCCTCATTTATGGTGTGGGCTAAGAGTAGTGTCTGGAGTATCACAGGTATTATATGTGTACCCAGAGGGAGCTTCATCACCATGAGTGGTGAAGTTGGTGTGTCCCCAGCATGCATGACTCTCACTGTATGTGCCACCTGTGAAGCTGCATGCAGAGATAAAAGCCTTTTCTAACAATGCACAATTATTTCCTGTCTTCATATACTTTTAAACTTACTTCTCTGAGCATGAAGAAGCCAAGCTCATTCAAAAGACACCAGCGAGACATTTTTAACCAGACATGTATTTGTTTTTGATAACTAAGAGAAATACTGCTATACCCTAGCAGTATAAAGTTTGGTTAAAAGATTAGAAAAAGGGATTGATGGTGAAGGATTGAAGTTTGATGGTCAGAAACCTGTGGCAGAGGAGAGCAGAGAGGAACATGTAAAGAAAAGTACTTCCAATGTCTGCATTTTCATCCGTCTTCAACAGTTCAATGCCAGTGTTGTCATCTAGTCTTCATTGGAAGGCAGTGCTTTGTTTGCTTTTAATAACCAAAAGGAAATAGTAAATAACACAGCATTTTTGTAGAGTGAAATACCAGAACTTTAGCTGAAGGTTTATCCAGCTTTCTTCTGGAAATTGCATCTGGGCAACCACTTATTTTTATGTATTTATTCTCTCATTTTGGACTCATTTATTATTTCACTACTATTGTTTCTCAAGGTACATAACTAACTAGCTCACAGAGAGAATGAGCTACCAGGCTGCATGAAGGTCACATTTGCTCAGGTCCTATTCATTCAAGCTGTACAAGTTATACATTTGAACTACTGTTATATGTGTCTTTCTTACATTTCACTCAATTTTGTGTTTCTGTTTACTTGAAATAGTACAGAAAAACACAGCAAGAAATCTGCTGAAGTGTATTTAAAACATACATTTCTTGAGTTCATTATAAAACTGCATGCCAAAATCTGAAAAGATATGGTGAAGAAATTAATAGTTTTATTACCTAGGGGATCAACGATTTTTCCCAATAATTTTGGGAAATTTCTCTGTACTGCAGAGGTAGAAAATATTTAACTCAGCCTCAAACTCAGCCCTCTGTAGAACCCAAATGAGCTCCACAGTCATATATTTTAAAGATGGTAGCATGGCTACTTTCAATTCCAGTACTAGCCTTATTAAAACCAAATAGGAATACAGGAAATATAGGTTGTTTTATACAACCACCACTGTTCTTCTGACACTGCACATATAGATTCACAGGCATGTTGTCCAGAAATAGTACATTTCTGACTACTTTGTCCTTGATTTCTGCTGAGAATGACACAAGGCTACCAATTAGAGACAGCACTGACAACAGCTTCTCTGGGATGAAGCTGCTTTGACACTACCAACGTATTTCACACAGGTCACTGAATAACTGTTTAATTTTAAGGAGTTCCAGTCATGAATGTATAGCATTTTCAAACCTACATGTGAATGTTGTTTCTTAAAAGTCACAGAAGTCTCCAAAATGAAGTTTGAGAAAGATCAGAGAGCAAAGAAACTGAAACCTATATCTACATGTTTGTAGGGTTTCCTGTTTTTTTAGATACTGAAATTTTTATACATGATACTAAAAATTTATTTAATTAACTTCAAATGAAAGTTCAAAGAATTGAAATTCAGGGGGAACAGTATATCCTTTTACTGTTAAAATATATTGAGAGACATCTGTATTCAAAATGCTATAAAAGAAAGTGCAGCACTTCCCATTCTATTATAGTAGCAAAATTTATAGAAATGGGAACTATTCTTCAAAAGCACCAGCATGCACTAGGAAGCCTGATGTATACGGTAACTTACATTCTTCTGAAAAAGTGGTGCCAGAGTAGCTGGCCAGGAAGAAGAGAGAAGAGAAAACCTTTTCCTGTGGTAACTGAATCTAGGCTTCACTCGTTTTTTTCTGTGTGTGGGAAACTAGTACACTTTGGAATATTTGCATGTAAACACATTTGCTGCATTGGAAATAAAACTGTTTACCCAAAATCCTTTCACTGAACTGTTTTACACTCTGCCTGCATGTGGAACGAAGCACAAAAATTTTGATGCCTCATTCTTACAACTCACTACACGTGGCATATGCTCACGAAGTGGTATTTGCTGTCAGCTTGACAAATCACTAGGTGTTAAGACTTCCAAATATTCTTTTAAATCATTATAGATAAAATGTACAAGAATGTCATCATATGGTACTGGGCACTTAAGACCTCCACAGTGCTGGTGAAGTGCTCAAAAATGTGGATTTGACTGATGGACCCTCAGTTCCCTTCTCCCCTTCCAGAGCACAGGGGATCACTGAAGCAACAATTTCTTGACAGGGTGAGAGCAAATGTTTTAAAACAGCACCCCTCACAACCCTGCCATGAGTTCAGTAGGACTTCTGCTGTTTCTGCTGTTTTGGGGCCATCTGCCTGGCTCTTGCTGCAATCTTATTACCTTCAGTACTTTAAGTCCCACCTGGATATAGGTATAGTCTTCATGCATTGTGTCCTGAATTCCCTGAGTGCAAGTTCTCAGGGATGGGAGATATCTTAGCTTGCACTGGGGATGTTTGCATACAGTTCTGAGATGTAACACACTTTCCAGTCAAAAAGATTGTGTTTATGTACCTTATATTTGTGGGAATGAAATATTTTTCTCTCTCAATTAATCCAAAGGAAAACTTAGTAAAACATTCTTTAGAAATAAAGGCAAAAAAATTTAGTTATAGAGTGTTGGAGTCTTAAGGGGAAACTCAATGGGATGCCATTTGCAAAAAAGGGTGAGGAGATAGTTATGTGCCTACAAATACCAAGTGATTATGAAACTTGCATGGAAGAAGGAACAGCTGAACATATTCCCTCCATGATTAACTTTGATTAAGGTAATAAACATGATTTTCTACCTTTACACATGAATACTTAAGTTCTGGATTGCAGGTTATACTCCAAACACTTCCACTTCTACCTTTTGTGAATTTCTTCCTTTAAAATGCCCTTCCCTTCCCAAGGATTTCAAGCTGCTACAGTAATACAAATGGATGAATGAAAACATATAAACCATATTTTTTTAGTGTCCTAAATATTTTTTTTTTGTCAAATGTTTTGTGAATGTTTGCTGAATTTAGCTTGAGCTACCTTGAGATAAATAGTTCTCTAGTTGTAAAAAATGTATGTTCCACAACTTCGGTGTTGTATCTTCCAGAATAAAAGGTACAGAGAAGCATGGGAGCAAGATATAATTAATTCTTATTGCTGTACAATTCTACAAAAGGTAAATGAATTAGTGATATTAGTATACTTAATATTAGATTATTATAATCTATTTTAAATATGGAATTATAAATTATTTTTCAAACATAAAACCTTTGGAATTTGCTCATCCGGTAGCTCAGAAATGTTCTGCAGTCTATCAGTTCAGAAGCAGGGCTATTGTCCCTAGTACTCTAGCTGTAGAGTGGTCAAACAGCATCCCATACCTAAGAGGGCTTTGTGAGGGTGGGAGTATTGCAAGGCACCTGAGTCAGCTGGAGCATGTAAACATCTGAGATTTTATAAAAAATTCATCTGCTTCCTCCAGTATCCTTCCTCTTCTTGTGACTCCTTCATTTGCTGTACGTCTAATCACCTCTGCCTACCTTGTTCCCATGTATAATTTTTGTTATCATTGTCCATGGCTGCTTTACTGTTAGCAACTTCTCTTTAAGGTACTCATGGAAATTCCACATTCTGCCACGGGTAGGGTACATTTTGAAGAATAAGGAGAGAATGGACAAGACTGTGGTGGAAGATTTTCCATGTTTACACATGACTGGATGCATATCCTCAAGCTGAGAGCTGCTGGGTTTGCTGGCAGTTGCGTTTCTGGGGTGTTTCTCCCACAGTTATGCACAGGTTAGCATTAAAGGGGCATGTGCCAAATATGTTGTAGTGACACAGAAATACAGTCTGAATCTCACCGTCCTCTCAGACTGCTTGGAAGTGCCACCTGAAAACAATGTTCTCAGCTACCACCAACTTCATTTCCCTCAAACTCACAACTCATGCTTATCAAGTTGTAAAATAACTTAGAGTATATGCAAAGTTGCCAGACGTTTTTAATTTGAGCATTTTACATTTCCCTTAGGGTATGTAAGCTAAACATATGATGTTACATTTGAAAGATATTTCTTTGTCCCTCTTTAAGACAAGACTTGGTAAAGACTGGTTTGTTTATAATAAACTATGAAAAGTGTTCTAAAATTTCTGAGTGCTCTGATATGTTATTCACTTCAGTGCCAAATCTCATTCATTGTCATGTCAGATACAGAGTTTAACATCATATCCTATATCCTTCCTCTGGTTTTATTAGCTGTTATGGAAACTGAAACAGTCAGCTGAATATTTGAAGCTCTGCTTTTACAACAATAACTATACCTACCATTATGACTGCACCTACAGCAACGTAACAGAACACAGCTCAGAGAAGAACATCAAGGACAGCACTGCAAGGAGACCACTGTCTGGGCACCAACTGCATCATGAGCTACCATGTGAGTAAACAGTAACATGAGAATAGAGGGAACATATGGAATTGAGTTGTAAGACAGGGAAGGAAAACATGAGCATGATGTAAAACCAAATGTTGACCCCTGGACAGAACTCGATGTCATGGCATGTTCAAATGCCACCCAGGAACAGGAAATGAATGGGAAAGCTCTTTCAGTGAGAAGTACTTTTGTAAAGGGTCTGTTTAAAATGGACAGATGAATACCCCTCACCCACTCCCATGTTCTGAATATAACTCCTTGTGCTGGTTTCAAGTGGGAAAGAGCGGCTATTCTTCACAGTGCAGACGGCAGGCCAAGGGTAGCCGAGGGAGTGCTTCATTCCATGGTACAGCCGTTAGCTCCTTTGTTAGCTCTTGGCACAGTTGTTAGCAGTGGGGCTGGTTCGTTCATTAGTGGGTTGGGGGGGCAGCTGTTTCTTTTCCTGATGGTGTTGTCACTCTGAGGCTCTTGTTCTGGGTGTTCTCAGGACTCGGGACCTTGCTGGACATCAGTCAATGGATGATGAGCTACTGTGTTATATGTTCTGTTTTCTATTATTTTAATTACTTATTAGTGGTAGTATTGTTAATATTAGTAGTATCACTCTAATTTTCATTTACATTCCATTATTAAATAGTTCTTAACTTTACAAGCTTCCTTGTCTTTTCCTCCAACTCTGCTCCTGCACTGGGGGAGGGTGGAAGGTGAGAGAGTGACTGCATGGTACTTTACTTCTAGCTGAGGTTAAACCATGACACTATGATAGTGCAGAGTGTTGAAATACTTATTAACAATATCCTACATTGCTTTCTCATAAATATTTAGGTGGGATGCACTACCAGACATTGCGGTTTCTCTTTGATGTTCAGCCATTCTTCATGCCAAGCAAGAAGCTAAACAGGGACATAACATGAAAAGATTAAAACATGATTAAAAAGAGCCAAAAAAGCCCCACCAAAATGAAATAAAACATTTTTTTCCTGGCTTTCCCAGTATTTTTCTTCTAAGTCAGTGAGTTGTAAACCTTCCAAGGTGAGAGATTAGAGAATATCTTAACCATAACATCTAGGTATATTAATATTTATACACCTGTAATGGAAGTCTTTTCCATGCAGTAGTTACGTATGTAGTAACAGAGAAATGAAATTTCAGGATTGTTGTTGTTTGGGGTTGTTGGTTTTTTTTTTTAATAGTTCAACTTATTAGGAATAGTATTGTCTGTGAAACTGCATTATTTCTTTCTTTTCCCCTCTAAGGAATAAAAAATAGTACATGTTTATAGGAATCCTATTTAAGAGCGAATAAACTCAGACCAAAAAATTAGATGTTTCATATGTTTTTGTCTGACTTGGCTAGGTGGGGATAAATTGCAGTAGAGGGCAAGACCTTTGGGAAGCTGATATTTTCAATGTTGACTCCAGTACTTGTACTTCTTTGGGTACAAGTTATAGCTTTTGTTTTTATTAGTGACTAGGGGTAATAGTCATCTATGGGTCCAAAGGCTCCAATGTTTTCCTGGCTTTGAAGAGCAGGCTGTTCACTAAGTGAACTGTGAAGAATTTCTAGAAAGGAGAAAATTTGCTTTTTTTCCCCTCTGAACCTTTAAAGAGTTCAGGTAACATGTACTAACTAAACTCATGCACCAACGTGCAAATGAGAGCTGACTCTCTAACAGTGCTTTAAAAAGTTATTAAGGGTTGTGGTACATTTTTTTTGTGTGTGTAATAGAAAGTGTATTTCAGATTTTTAAACCACTTTTAAGCAATTTCTGTGTTGAAGTCTGGCTTAGAAGAAACTATATGACTCTCTGGTTGTTGGTTGAGAATTTATTGTACACACAAAGAACTCTGAAGTTTAACTTCACTTAATTCTTCCTGGGAAGCCTGTGCTTTACAAGTGAGGAGCAGGAAAGAATTACATGCAAGGTGGACTTAGCACTTTCCAGCAGGTCATTCTAAGCCCCCTTCATTCTGTTGACTTTACTGTTAAATGTTTTGTGTTTTGTGAAAGATTAACAGCAGTTAGAATTTAAACTCTTCCTACAGCTTGGCTGTCATCACCAGCAACAGATGACACCTTCCAAGTGTTAAATGGTTGCTGAGGTTTCTATCCAGGGCACTATTCCTAACTCCGTAGTTCTTTTAAAAAAATATTCCCATGTCTCTATCTTCTCCTTCTTCAGTACTTGAAGGCTTATTATTTTGATGTCTTCTTCCATTATGTCGTTGTCTTCTTTAACCAACCAAAACAACCGTCCCATCCCAAAACTACTGTCAGAAACTTTAATGCCACAGATCTTAACCACTAATAGGTAAATGGAAGTCAGCATTAAAAGGAGATCAGTTTTAATCTCTACTCGGAATACTACCCTTCTAAGGCCTGTGAAACAAAGTACATTATGATCTTTATTCACTTTACCCTTTTCATTTTCACCTGTTTTTGACGACCAGTTCCAAACCCAGTCTGATGATCCACTGTCAGTATTTGGTATCCCTGTAGATAGTGACATCTGATACCTTCAGTACAGGTTTATGTGGCAGTCTTGACTTTCCTACGTAACAAATCCTCATACAAAACAAAAAGTTCCAATCTCCTGAAAAACAAACTGAAAAAAATAACCAAGACGATAAGATGTCCTGGAATGCACTGAACTGGGGCTGTAATACATTCATAAGAGTAGCTTGAACTTTCAAAACCTTTTAATGTTTGCCCAGGAGAGGTAACTCAAAACCACACATTTGGAAAAATAATAAATAAATGATTACCCAAGAGGATACGTTTGTTAGTTTCTGAGGGTAGGGCTTCAGGGAATAATTAAAAGCCAAAATAAAAAACGAAACCAAACAAAAAAAGCAAACCACCATGAAAGCAATTCCCAGGGCTGGAAGTCTTGTGGGTAGGTGATGAAGGCAGAGAATATTAACTATCCATACTCATTGTCAGAGAGGAAAGACTGCTTGGCTTAGTGAATTAATTTCCAAAGTTCCTGTTTTCTACAGATCTGAGGATGCATCACCTTCATAGTCTAAGCACAGAGGTCCGGGTAACAGGTTTCTTGCATAGTGCTTGAACACCAGTAATTAGAATGCCCTCCTCAAACATGGTGTGTCCACCAAGCTACAACTTGCTGTGTTAATAGTGAAGTTCCTTCCAATATTTTCAGGCGAGACTTTGAGAATGTTACATTTTCACAAAACAACCCGTACGTGACATGTTGGCATTCTCCCTTCCCCCAGCCAAAAAGAAACCTTGCATTTCTCATAATAAAGTATTCATAATTTCACTGTAAAAGACCCACAGACTTGAACTCCTCCAAAATTCTTCCATGCAGGGACCAACATATGTCTGTGAGATGTGAGATGTAAGATATTTAGAAGACAGTGGAGCAGAATCTTCTGCTCTATACTAATGATTTTTATGTTGCTGAATGGTTAATTTTATTTTGCCGGACTTTTTTTGCAAGGTCTGCTGTTGTTGGATATTCTAAACTAACTTCTTATATGTTTTTCATTTTGAAAAACCTTTTAATTAAGAAAAAAATCTCAAGCAAGGAATTATTGTGTTTCTGTCTTGTAGGTCACTCATACTCTGTTTTACAAATGTACCCGTTGATAACCTTGGCAAACTTTATATTAATGTAGACTATTGATGTATTTGAGAATAATGAAGAACCTGAACAGTTTCAAATTGAGAAAGTGTATTTGCTACCAAGAAATCTGTAGAAAGTGCACCCCATTCTATGTTCTAGTACTTTTGCATGTATAGCAATTCTACCAGCTGTGGATCATACAATTATTCCAGACACATGACATATTTTCATATAAATGAGTTACTTGGAAATGATAGCACACCAGCTGGGATACTGTGGAGTATAGTTACGTATTAGTTAGATTTGAAACATCTCCTGACATCATAGTTTTTACAGTAAGTTGTAGTAGGTACCTGGATGTGAATGGTCTAGCTGAAGCATTATAGAAGAATGTAAAATAATTTACTAATGTTTGTAGATTGATGGAGTAACCTTTTCTATTACTGGGCTTTTGAAGGAAAGGATATTCAGGATAAAGGAAGAAGGTATTCAAGAATTCAAAAGAGAATTAACCTTTTAAAGAGAAGGAATTGAGGATAATGAATGATTCAACATATGTATCCATGGCCTTGTGTCTAGAGTTTTGGTATTTTTGTGTGCATGCATCCAAATATGGAAAGCATCACTTATACTGAGGAGCTTTGAAGTCCACCTGGCAATGCTAACTGTTCTTCTTCTGGCATCATCTTCAGCTCCCTTAACAGATGATTAACAGCAAAAATAACTTTTCAGTAGATCTGGGGTGTGGTTTTAGGAGAAGAAGAAAATTATATTCAGAAAATATGGTGTTTAATCACACAAAGGCAAAATTAAATTCCTGCAAGCTTGTATGTCCATTTCTTCAGGTCTTTGGTTGGAAACAAGATCTTCAGCTTGCTTTCAGATAGAGAAAGGAAACCGGCAATTTTGGTGCTCTACTTGGCAGCAAGCTTTGTGGTCTGTAGCCTGAAAAAGTGATACAAGATTGCAGGAAATCTCTTTTTGTTTCCAAAATACAAGCGAAAACACATGTTTCTTTGTTATCATTGTATTATTTTAAGAACAAAATTGTTGAACCCCTGCACTACGGAATAAAATGAAATTGAAGCTTCCAAATTGCATTGGAACACGAGCAATTTTGCAGTTCCTATGAAACAGCACTTTTCTGTTAGTGACATGTTTAACTGTTCTGAGCATGCAAACCGAGTCACTTTTAAAGAAGGCACATGTGGTGGATGTTTTTAACTATTCTTCAGGACTAGGCTCATTTACCCGCTGTTTCAAGTAGAAGTCAATACAGAACAGCAGAATCTTTTTCTGGAAGTGGACGGAAAGCATAGTGACAGCCTTGCACTGAAACTAAGCAGTGGGGTTTTTTTGGGGTTCAGTAGAGTCAATCACTTCGTAGGTGAATGTGAAAAGAAAAAGGCATCTCAGTGCTGCCTTCTGCTGTCACCAATCCTTCCTTTGTTGGAGAAACATCCAGCCTGGAGATGTGCAATAAAGTTGTGGCAGGGCTCCTGGCTACCTGCCTGTCCTCCCTCTGCAGCTGAAGATCTGTCAGACTATGAACACCACTAGAAAAAAAAAAAAAAGCAAGGATTAAGAAAAAAAGTATCAACATCACATTATAATGATTTTTTACATAGTTTCTTGCTTATATTTCTGGCCTGCAGAAAGCTGAACATTACTGTTCAAGCAATGTATTGAAAAAAGGGATTATAAGGCTGTGATTCTACAGATGCTTGTGCTTGTGCCAAGTTTAGGAGGTACTTTGCACAGATGTCAGCCTATATCCATGTGGTGCTTACTGAAAGCCATAGTCTGAGGCTTTGATCATAGGATTTGTTTTATGCTGCACACTTGCTGAGCCTGCATAGAATCCTGCAGGCTGGTGTCAATGTTTGAATACTTTAAAAAAAAGGAAAAGATTAAAAAATAGATTTAAAATATTTTTTTACTCCTCTTCTCAGAAGCTATGTTTCTGTCATGAAACATACTACATGAATGGATATTTGTAGTAACAAGTACATAAGAATTCATAGTAAGACAGATGCACTTTGCTGGCAGTAACCTTAAGCGAAGAGCTGTTCAGTTTTCTTATACTTTATTTTTTCCTACTTGAGGATGCATTTATTCTATACTTTCTGTAGTCTGAACATAAAGGGGTCACCAGTGCTTAGATGTGACAATACAACCCTTGCCTCCACTGGATAAACTTTAGCTATCTTTCTGGGGATGTTATATCACCATTAAACCATCCCATTTCCTTTTCCTGGAGATTTTATTACCTACGCAGCTGAAATGCCTTCCATTATGCCTGGAGAAACAGAATGTTACCTCTGGACACCTTGATCTGTGTTTTTTATAAATCTCTCCTGCTCAAGCCTCTGCGGACTGCACAGGATTTGTATTCTGTGAAAGTTATGCAGGTTGGTCTCAGGAAAACCTAGTGAAGGCAGAAATTGCCATTAGGGGCATCCTAAGCAAGTGGAAATGTACATCAGTTTCTAAAGAAAAAGACGTGAAAATGGTACTGAACATACTCATGAAAACAGGAAGACAGGCAGGGGTGGAGAACTGGAAAACCAAATGTCTGAGAAGCTAACAGTATCATAGCCTTAATATTCCTTCAATTGCATGTCCCATTCCACCTCTCTGGGGAAGTAGAGTTCTGGGCAGTAAGAGTGAGGAAAAGACAAGGACAATGCCAGAATGATGTATCACTTCAGGACAAGTTGAATGTAACAAGCACTGAGTTTATGGCTTCTTAGGAAAATGCAACAAAACATTTGTAAAAACCTTGGTTTTGTATTGCACCATTTCCAAGGGACACAAAATTAGTAGTAGCTATCCAGTCAGTCTTTTATCCATCAACTCCTATGTCACAAGCAAGATTCACCACGTGTATTTCAGCTGTTTGTCTTATAAAACAAACGTTATTTCTGAGAAAAATAATTGGTGTAAAGTGAATGGTCTTAAGAAGTTCTCTGAAGGGAGATATGCAAGCAAGCACCACTGAGCTGTCTCTCGTAGGCAAGATGTCATATAAGCCTTCCCAGAGTCTCATCAGAGAACACTTTAAAACTTGCTAGGCCTCCTTTCCACTGCTGCTAGAGGATGCCATGAAATCTCACTGGTCAGAAGTGGTCTGGCTCCTAGCCTTGGTTTTTCCTAAGCAGACTACAGTGGTTGTCCTTGGGACAGCAGCAACTTTTAGCTTATGTAGGTCCTTTCCCTTAGTGGTGGGTACTCAACCAGCCTCTTTTCATTTATAGCTAATAATTGTATGTACTCACTGTCTTCACTTTGATAATTCAACAAGAGTTTCGTAGCCACTTATAAAATATGATTGGAGCCTGACCCTGTAGACTTTCCCTGTACACCTTCCTATGAGGTTTATAGGGAAGCCTGCTGCACTCCTGCTATGCCTTCTCACACACCAGGAATTGTTCTACTTCCTATAAACATTTTGACATTGTTTCTGACATTTTATGCTAAAATATTTATTTTTGGCTCAGCAGTGTTTCTGCAGAACTCTTGCACTAGCAGCTGCCTCACTGCAGCGTGTTTGGAGAGCTGAACTCAGCTGCCAAATATTGACTGTTTTACATTCTCCTGTCCCTAGTTCTGGTTGGATTAATACTTTCCTATTGTTATTGATGCATCTTGAAGACATAACTGAGATGTGCAGTCAACTGGCAAATTAAAACAAACAATGTATATTACAGAAAGTAGCTGTGTTTATGTGTTTATTGGATAAGACAGACTTTTTTCCAAACATAAATTTTCCTTATTTCTTATTTCCTTATTTTCTTTCCTTCCACTATTTTCAACATAAAAAATATTAGAGGCTTGCTGAGTTTCTTGCCATTTTTTATTCCTGTTTTTTGTTGGGAAATATTCCCTGGCTTATTGCTATTTCCAACACCCATAATTTCTATCTAGAATTCCTTCTAATCAAACAATTTGTGGTTTAAGATTCTGAGGAGAAAAGTGACTGGATTTTATTTTTCTTCTGCTAGCCTGACATAACAGATAAAGGCTGAATCACTGAGAGGTCAAAAACGTCTTCAAAGAGAATAAGACATGAAGCCAGAAGGGCTTCCAAGTGAGCAGGTACATAACTATGATGTTTGTTAAAAAAGTGAAGCAAAAAATTCCTTAAAAGAAAAGTAGGAGCACTGATGCCTCCTCCACAGAGCTACTGTCCAAAGATGAAGCAAAAATTCCATTTTTTACTAGGCTGTACACGTTAGAATGACAGGAAGAGGGGATGAATAAATAAATGGACTGGATTGCAGTGATCATTGCCATGAGGTATAGCATGCAGGCAGTCCAGGAGGCCTTCCTGAACAGACAGTGCAGTAGTGTCGTTTTTGTATCTCTCTCTACAAGACTGTGCCATAACACAGCACAGCGGTCTTACAGGATTGGAGATAGCATGGAAAGCCATTAACCAGTCATCAAAAAATCTAAAAACAACAGAAACAAAACAAAATTCCACGTACAATATTGTAACATGAATGAGGTATCTGCAAAACATTTGTATCCAAATAGGACACATTCTTCATATGATAATAACTGCATAGGAAAAATCAGTTTTGAAGGGCTCTCTGGAGTTCTCCAGTTGAAAGCAAAGGGCCTTTTAAATCTAGATTCTGAAAACCTCCAGAGATGGACTGCACAGTCTTCCCAGACAACATGGCCTGTCTGTCCTCATAGTGAAAAAGTTTTTCCTTATGTCCAGTCAGAACTTCACTTCTCTCAAGTTGTGCCTGCTGTCTCCCATCCTCCTACCATGAATTACTCTGAAGAACCTGGCTCCATAAATTGCCTCCTCAGAGGTGCTGGGGAGCTGCTGTTGAATTCCCCTAAAGCCATCCCTTCAGGCTCAATAAGCCCAATTCCTTCCTGGTAAGAAAAGTGCTCCAACTGCCATCTTGGCAGTCCTTTGCTGAATATGCTCCAGTTTGTTGATGACTTATATTGGGGAATAGGGCTAAACTGCACATAGTATAAGGATGCAGCCTAATGAGTGTTGAGTAGAGGAGGGTAATCTCTTCCCTGAGAACTGCTGGCCATGCTCCTGTTCATGCAGCTGAGGATGCTGCTGGCCACCTTTGCCATGTGGGAGCATGGCTTGTTCAGGCTCAGCTTTCTGTCCACCAGGGCTTTTCTTGCAGGTCTGTCCTTCCCCAGCCTGTCCATCCCAAGCCTGTGTAATTTCAGAAACTCCTCCATCATAAGGGCAGGATTTGGCACTTGTCCTTGTTCAGTTTCATATGGTCCCTATCGTCCCCTTCATCCAGCCTGCCTAGGTCACTCTGAATGGCAGTTCTGTCACTGAACGTACCAACTGTTTCCCCCTACACATCTGCCAGCTGGATGCCACCTGCAGTGTTGATGACAGTGTGCTCCATTACATTCTCTAGGTTAGTAGTAAATATGTTAAACTGCAAAGGTCCCATTGCAGACCCCTGTGCTACTCCACAACTTATTGAGCACTACCCACAGACCTTAGTCTTACCCAGACTGCCATCCATCATGTACAAAAGCCCCATGTATCCAAGCTGCTCCTGTTAATAAAGCACAAGATTGTCCCCTGTGCCCTTTCCCTACTTGTCTTCCCTGGAGAGATTATGTATATCTTTTGCAGCACACTTCTGTGATGGCACACGCAGTTCCAGCCCCTCTTGTTTGTTTCCCAGGATGCATGCCTTTCTGTGCATATGTTAGAGGCCAACGTTCCTTCACCTACTTTTACCACTCCTGAGGTCTCTCTTGTTCCCGTTGTACTTCATCCTTTGTTTTCTACCCATGTCAACTGTTTCTTTTTTAACTGTGGTCTGCAGTGTCCCCCCCATCATTCCTGCTTTAAATTTCTCCTCACCAGGGTAGCCAGCCTGTTGGCAAAGATGCCCTTGCTCTACTTTGTCAGGTGGCTCCCATCTGTTCCTAGCAGTCCACCACCTTCAGAGGGCTTCCCATGGCCATAAAAGTGGACTCCCTGATGTTGGCGCCTCCTGGGTGGGGCGGTGCTGACCTGCAGAACTGCACAGTCCCTCAGATCTTGCTCTGGGTCAAAGCCTCTGTTGTACTGGGGTAGTTGATCCTGTGGGTGATAGGCACTGTGCCCTGTGGGGCACGACCACTCTGGCAGTGGACCTCCGCTGCCTTCGTCATTCCCAGTCCCCTTCTGTGCATCTGTTGGCACACACTGCTGTATCTGTCTGCTCTGCTCAGCAGCAGAGGTCTTTCATCCCTGTGAATAAAGCTCTATAATTCAGTTATTTGTGGACAGGTTATCATCAATAATTTTCAATTAAGTTTGATTAAGCTTCAAGTCCAACAATTACATCTCTGTTTCTGCTTTGGTCATGTACTTAATTTTAAGTGCTCAGTTCTAAACCCCTGCTTTGGTGATTAGAATAATGAGTGGCATTAGGTCAACATTTCTGGGGGAAAAATAACTCTCTCAAAATGCATCTATTGACTGTCAAAATATGTGCTGTGATTTATTAACAGATAACAGCTTTCATTTGTGGAAACTCATTCTTTCTGAGATATAACCATAACAGTTTGGATGTACAACAGACCACTTGAAAACACAAATTCAAGGTGATGAAAACATTCTGTAGCTAATCCCATATCCAGAAAGAAACGTATTTGCTACATACTGAGTTTCAATAGGGATCTAAATTATCTGTCTTCCTGTGAAACTCAGTTTGAGACCGGAGTTTGGGATATTTAGTCGGTACACCAAAAGAAAAGAAGCAGTGTGAGAATGACTTCCTAATTTGGAAAGAGAGGATAAAGTGAAAGCTTCTCAATTACATAGAAGAAATGGGTAAAATGTAATGTATGAAGTTTTTCAGTTTTACGTACAAAGATCAGTTTTATGACTGTTACTTTTTCAGGCAAACAATTAACCAAGCCATGAAGGAGACATTAGATGATAGAAGGTTTCTTACATACAGATAAATCAGTATGAAATAATGAGATAAAGTTTTCTGAAAAAGAAAGGCTTGGACAAAGCCAATTTTCACCACTCAGACAAATCAGCTGTTTTAATAACTATACCAACACTACCAATGATGACTTTTGGACAACGATGATTTTCCTGTTTTTCCAGAATTTTACACCTTTTAGCAGATCACAAAAAGAGAAGATCAATATAGACTTATTGGAGAATGATTATTCCTTTTCCTTTTTGCATTTTTCATAAAATGGACTTCTTGCTAATTTTCAATCTTGTTCATGTTTTCCTCCTTTCACAGCACCCTATTCTTCAACAACACTTAAAGAGCAACAATGTAATTAAACAAAACATTTGGGTGCAAGCTTGATTGGATTTCATAAGCTAGTTCATTTTGGTCTTAGAACACACACAAGAGTATAAAGCATGGCAAAATTAATTTCCATAGGATTAAGCTGTTACCACTTCTAATCACAACTGGCAGCTATCAGCCATACCTACTCTATGGGATGTATGCCACAACTGACATTTCTCTTTTTTTAAAAAAAATCTGTTTGTTTGTTTCTTTTCCAATCAGTCAATAGGTAACCCCCACCCCCACCCCCCTTTTTTTTTTTTTTGAAAACACCATTTCTATCATCAAACTGTTCAGCTTAATATAATCAAGTACAATGTTGACTGGTGTGAGTTCCATTTGTAACCAAGGAGGAGGAAATGAAGATAAAACCTGAGCTAGATGAGTATGAACAGAACCATTTGAAGGCTGGAAACTCTTTCCATTGTAATGCAAAAGTTCAGCTTAGAAGCCACTGCCCATCAGAGAGCTGAAGAAAGGTTCACTGTGTTGTTTGTTTTATAAGAGGATTCAGGTAACTTCACTTTCGACCAAAATTTTATTTCTCATTATGGATTCCCTCCTCTTCTCTCTCTTAACAAGTAAAGTTTATTGCTTGTTAAGTACAGTTCAGTACTTGATAAGTGCAGGGCTTACACAGTATAAGAATTTACAAAGTAGTACTTGATTTTGGTCTGAGCTGTTTTGCACCATTGTGCTGTGACTGCACTGGAGGCCAGAACGGAGCCAAGTGCCCTACTGGGATGTGTGCTTTACAAGATGCATTTTAAGTGATGATTACTGCTTCAGAGAACTTACTGTCATTTATTATATTCTATAGGTAATGCAACTTACAGTATCCCTCAGTGTTCTGTAATAAAACCAGACATTGTAAACAGATATTTTATGACATCTCATGTCCTGAACCTTTTGTTGTTTGTGATTTCTTGTAAAAGGTAGTTAAAGAAACTAAAATAACTCTTTTCTTGTAAAATAATTGCATTTTTAAAACCTGAAACAATATGTATGAATAAATATTAAAAAATTATAAAAAAGTGAAACAAATAGGTTACATTCAAAATATTTTTAATAGTAAAAGGGAACATGGCACAGGTATCAGTCCAAAATTGATTTTTAACTTAGTTGAAATATTAGCAATCTAATAAGATGACAACAAATGTTTCTTATCAGTCCATATTAATGCTATTACAGTATGAAGAAATGCAAAAAAGCCTCATTAATAATAATTACTTTAGGGTTGTTGTGCAGGAAAACTTACCACTATCTCCCCCTTTTCCCTGGCATGATGCCTATCTTTCCTGTGTGCCTCTAGGATGGGAGAATGACAGTTGCTGTCCCTTCAAGAGGAGATGGGGATGGACACAGGTAGTTGTCAGTGTCCTCAGATCTTTGCTGGGAGGGATATGATGTTCAAAGTGAGATTTTCTTCCTCCCTAGTCTTGGATCTCCTTGGGTTTCTTGGCAAAAGTTTGTGGCTTATAGTCCCATCTTCCTTCTCAGGGGCTCCCAGCTAAAGCCAGCGAGTGGCCCAGTGGCCTTCCCCAGCCCTGGCTGCCCTCAAGGGCTGCTGTTTGTCACACACTGGCTCCCTGCCTCGGTCACGGTGGCACCATATCGTGGATCTCCGGGCGAAGTTAAACCAGGAGACCCCACAGGCTCTGCTCCTCTTCACAACTGCCAAATCAGGCTGAAGCCATGGTGAACCTGGATAAGCCCAGAGACCCTCTGCTGCCAGGTCAGTACAAGGTCTGCAGCTTGTTACTGGTCATGGCAAAAGTCACATTTACTGGGATATATGTAAAAAAAGTCTCTGTCCAATGATCACAGTTCAGAACAGGTAAACAGGAGCTGTGAAGATAGTGATTTCTTCCTAAAAATCATAAATTATATTGTCATCACTCTTTTTTTAATTTGTTTTCCTACAAAGAACCCCTGAACTAATGTCTGCAATTTTTGTTATTTTCAAGAAGAAACCTTTCACCTAATGATGGCTTGCAGGTTCCCATGCTGTGTTTAGATACTATTTAAGCACTTAGCTGTATATATTACAGTTAAACATGATGACTAACACAAAATTAGGGGACAGGTAGTAGGCAGCTTTCAAGACTGGGCCTCCAACCAAGAGCTGTATTATCCTTTATATCATTAAATTGATAAATTCATGTTCTCAGAACTCCAAATATGTTCTCATATTCTCAGAAATTGCCAGAAGGGAGGGTACATTAATGATCAAGTGAGTTTTATACAGTTTTAATTAACTCTTATAAGAGCTTCTCTGCATGTCAGAGAAAACCAACTTTTTTTTAATTTTATTTTTTTTTTTTTTACATGAGGATGTGTTAACCAGCTATTTCATATACTATGGCTGAAAAAGCCAACATCCTTCATATCACATCCTTAGTTTCGCATGCATCTCATCTCAGTGCATTGTTACTCCCCTGGAGAGAGTCTGTTTCTTTAGATTGGTGTTCATGCAGATGAACACATGCATGCACACACAGAAATTCTTGTTCTCTGCTTCTCAACATTCACACACACACACAGAGATTGGTAGGGGTTGGAAGGGACCTCTAGAGATCGTCTAGTCCAACCCCCTGCCAGAGCAGGATCATCTAGAGTAGGTCACACAGGAACAAGTCCAGGCCACTATTCCCTGTACTTCATAAACCAGTTTTAAAAAAAATATTCAGTTCCTGACTTCAGCAAGTAGAGTGCAACAGTAATTTTGACAGTTTCTGTGAGCTGTTTCCATGAAGGAAGAAAATCTTCCCTAGACAGGTGGAGATAAATGCATTTAGTAGGGTGTTCTTTGCTTCCTTAAATCACTGGAAGTCACTGGAGAGATTCCCAGGGATAGCTGAGACATGAGTTAGATGGCCAATATCCTCCTAAGTAACTCTGGCTTTTTTTTAATGTATCCATATCCAAATCCCTGCTATAGACTGAAAACGCAAAATGACTTCTACAGTGGCTCCTTATTTTAGTCCCTACATAACTATATCCCCAGTCCCAGCAGGATAGGCAGCCCTACAATTTTTTTGCGGTTGATCACTGACTCTAGGAACAATCTTCTCCTTCTCCACTTTGAACAGTAATTCAGTTATTTCCAGGCCTCCCGGGCATCTGAAAAGGTCGAAAATGACCAATGCATATGTACAGAATTTCAGTCAGACATGAAAGAGTATTCAGTGTGTATGAAATACAAACCTGGTAGGCATGGAATGCTCTTTTGTTTTGGGGAAAAAAAGTTAAGTGCAAAAATGTAAAGTAGAATTATTTGGACTAGCCAACAGCCATATCTGAACCTTCTCAAACCTACACAGCATGGAGAAATTAAACCTGTTTCAACAAACACAAGGCAATGTGTGTGAGGAGTGCAGGGGATTCTCCCTTGCTGGTCTCACTTTAACAGCAGCATTGGTTTTGCTAGTTCCTCACTGTCACTGTTGAGATCTCAGCTATGGCTTATGCACAATGTATAGCAGGGATTACAGTGACATGAAAGAAAAACACAAAAATCCATGCTCAGAATAACTTCAAACAATGTTTAAGTGGTATAGAATAAGCTCATAGTGGTTTATGGTTCCTTTTTAGCAACCCCAGCTCCCCTTGTGGGGCTGCTGCTTGTCACCTGCTGACTCCTGCCTCCGTCAGCTTTTTACCTACATGGCATTCATATGGCTTACACTAAAGCAGTTGGGGTAACAGTACCTCACTAGTATGCAAATATTAAATCAAGTAAGGCCAAGACATGTCCTGAGATCCTGTTCTGTCAGGTCACTACAGCGCTGTGGCCTTTTGCTGTATTTGCCACATGCCAAATTTTATGCTCAGTAAACATCATTGCCTTCTAAACAAAACGTACTGTGACGTATGGCACAGATTGTAAGAGGTAGTCTATCACATAGAGGGTGGGTGCATGAGGAAATGCAGCTCTGTCAGTCATAAGAAGAATATTCTGTGATTTCAGTTTTCATCCTAATATTTGCACAACTCTAGTTTACACCAAACAGTGCCATAAATCAGGATTTTCTGTGGAAATCAGAAATTTTTCATAGATATTATATGAAAACCACCTTCCACAGACATGAAGGTTATTTCACGGTTCTCTGTAACGGAAGTTCTTTCCTCTAAAGATACTGCACACCGACAGGGGATGCACGCAAGCCAGGTGTAGCACGGTAATTTCCATATACAAATGTGAACTATTTATGTCTCAACCAGTGTAGTTAGAAGTCAGAGTTCACAAGAGGTCTGAGGGAACTAAGTTTTTAATGCTAGTGAAATATGATGGATTTGGAGCTTGTAATTCTCATAGACACCTGAGCTGGCAGCTTTTAGTCTCCTGTGGGGAGAAGCATTCACTATACTCGGCCAACTCTGTCTTCAATTTCTTTGCCCTCTGCAAGGCTAGAAAACACCCTGCTGGCAAAATCTTTCTTTTCTCATTGTAAATGTATTAAAAATTCTTCAAGATTTTCCTCATCACTTCAACATCTTGCTGTCAAGGGGTTTAATTTCTTGGTCTTGTCCACACACCTACTCTCTTTTTCTCTTTTCCACAGACAACATTTAGGTGGCACTCAAGTAACTAAATTAACTAACGATAACCTCCTGCTCCCTGTTATGCCTGACACACGATCCATCAGGAAACTTCACACTTCTGAAGTCACTGGTGGCTTGCTCCTTATCTGCTTTAAATAGGGATGTGCCACTACCATATGTCTTGTCATCTGTGCCTTCATTTGAACATCTTAATTTCAGTCCTGTGCTTTGAGGCAAAGGTAAGTTGCAGTGGTTGGGATTCAGGATCTTCCACATGGGTGTCTGATGCTACTTGGCTACTGACTCCCACTCAAGGAGGACTGTGGTCCTGTGGTGTCCATCTCCAACTGGATGTCTTGAACACAAGAAGTTATCTCAATTGGTGCTAGCACCTGGATGTTTCCTGAAGTATCCTAGGGAATTTACCTGTCCATCTAACTAAAAATAAGCCCAGTGCTTCCTGATTTGAATTAACATTGGTGTAAACAAAGCCCATAACAGTATATCTATAATCTTTAATAGAATAGCTTAGATTATCTGGTTTCTTAGGAGGTGCCTTCGCAGGTACCTCAAGGGTCTTGCGGGAATGAGTCACAATTCAGTGTCTCATGAAAACAACTTTTGTCTAAACCTGCACTTTCACTCCTACAGGTCTCCTCTTAAGTGTGTCACAATCTGCACTCATCTTCTTATCAGAGAATATACCTTGTATACAGAATAGACCCTGCCATGAGGAGGTGGAGGTGGCTGCTTCTTTGAAAATGAAGCACATTATCCCTGAGTAGGAACTGCTGGATATTCTTCAAGATTGGGACCCACAGTTGTTTACTGTCTGTCAATGAGCCAAATTTGTTTTTATCTTTCACAGATTTTTCAGGCAGAGATTCATAAATGTGCTCGGTTTACTTTGCTCAAGAGCTGTCAGACATGCAGTCAACATAGATACCTGCATTTTTTATTGAATTAAATAAGTCTATGGCACCAGAAGCACCTCTGTCAGCAGTCTTGATGCATCTTTCTATGCAGATTTACTAGTGGTACAATGTCTCCACATCTCAAATTCTATTGTATTATCTGCAAGATGTTGGTCATTCACCATCCATCAGGTTCACTTATATTATGCAGTGAATAGGACTCCTGTGAAGTCTAGATGACCAGCTCTTGCAAGATATAATGTGTATACAATGTACAGCCAAAATCCAACTCTTTTAGGTGAAACTAAGTGCTTTCCTCTGAAAGTCTGTGTTTTCCCTCATCTCACCATCAGTATTTTTAAATGTCAATCACTTTGTCCTTTCACATGTGAGTTACAGTACATCCCACCCACGTCTACTGCGTACTATGAGTGTCTTGAAGCAGGAACTCCATATCCCAAGAACTTTCTGCATCTCAGAACCTTTTCTGATTTGTCCAGCATCTACCTCCTTTCTGGCTGGTCATGGAGCTTGGATTACATAATTAGATTTATCCAGATTTTCTCTAGGATCTTGTAATCCCTGTACTAATTGATGTTAGCCTGCCTGTTACAGCATATGTGTTTTACTTAGCAAACAAATTTAAACAGCTCTTTCCTTGCAGACTACATCTTTACTTGTTTGCATTTTTGTGTCCTCAGTGCATCTTTTTTTCCTCTTTCACCCAATCACATTATAGTGCTGGGGACTCAGGATGTTTTAGGTGATGAAAAGAACACAAAACCTCTTGTTTGCAAAGGGATTACACTTATGTCTTTATGTATTTCTTTCTTTTGCTTCTGAAAATGTGCAACCAGTTCTAACTCAGAATGTTATAACATTGTGCAGTCAGTGTGGGAAGGGCACAGAACATACTCAACACTAGTGGAGAATTAGTACAGATACTTCCCAAAATAGTGACCAAAATACAGTACCACTGGAGTTAGGTAGGTTAAAATGATCTTATTTTAATCATGCAAGTGTTCATGGAGAAGTCGACTAGTCGACGTCGATCGCCACAGACACTGTTTTGCCCTTTTGTTTATGCTGACGCAGGTGCCACGTGCCGCTGTGTTCCATCTTGCGCTGAAGAGCTTGACTGCGGGTGCTCTCACAGGGAGTCCATCATCCTCATACAGGCCTCTGATTTCTGTGATGGGAATCAGATATTCTTACTTTTAAATTCCTGTGTTGGATATAATGTTCAATGGCAGGTAATACTACAATCTTTATCTGGCTTTTCTCTTCTGGCAAGCGTGTCTTTCCTCATCAATGAAACAATGAATAAGTTCCCTAGTGAAGACTCATGTCTTTTTAAAATTGTGGGCCCGCTTTTCAATCCCCTGTGTTACAGATAGAAGGAAACCAGCAATAATTGTGTGACATTAAAAAGCTTTTTCTAGAACTGCACTGGGTGGAGAAAGCTTTTAATCTGATGTCACTGTTCAGGTCATCTGGATTTACGTTCTCACCGATTCTAGTGGCTCTAACCTTGAATGAACAAGGGGGAGGATGTAAAGTAATAGAATTTAACTCCTGATGTATAATTTCCTTCACTGGTTGCAGACAACGGCTACAAAAAAGGTTACTTAACGAGATTTTGACATTGTTTTTTCTAGCTATTTTCTTATAACTGTTGCTATTTCATGTAATGAGCTTGTCCTGCTTTTATCAGCACAGCAAAGAATGTTCATGAAATGAAACTGTTAGGTAACAAAGTACAAAAAATAATTAATTTTACTTCTGGGGAAGACAGCTTCATCTTTAAAATACTGGAATATGTAAGTGTACATTTATATTCATTTATATTTTTTAAGACATAGTTAAGTGTGCTGTCTCCTAATAACATCCCTATGTTTGTGGTTTGGCAGGCTCTTGTACCCAACCTCTAGGGTGCTGAATCAGACACAAAACAAACACTTTTCTAACCCTTTGGGCTTTAATTTGTTTCCTTTAATGAGTTTAAGAGTGCTGGCTTGCACAATTTCTGGGAAACCCTTCTGGCACAGATGGTTTGTGTCTACATTTCAGGGCTGAATGCGTGAGTATCCAAAGAACTGTCTGAGCTGACCTTTGCTGAATTACACAAAGAAGTTTCATTCTTTGGTAGAAGGAACAGCAGCGAGTGGTACAGAAAAATGGAAAGTTAAATAAATTTTCTTTTTGATTCGTCCCCTTGTTTTCTTTGGTTCTTCTGAAATATATATATTTTTCCTTTGATGAGTTGCTGTTGCCATAAATTCCTGTTAGCTGTGGGACTAATTTACGTTAACTAGGATAGAAACTGATTGCAGGTAGTGAGTTTTGTGAGTCAGGCAGGGTGTAGCTAAGATGAAAAGTGCCAGCTACTTCAATTCATCCACCTCTTGTGAAAAATCTTTGATAATGTCTAGCAAATTAGCAATGTGCATTGTAATGACTCAGGTAGGACACAGAGGATGCACTCAAGACTGCATTTACAATGAAAAACAACTTCCAAAGCAGATCAAACATTCCCAAGTGTTCTGGGTTTATAAAAGTGATGGATTGTGGCTGACTTCTGGTAACAGTTACAAAGCACCTGTGTGAATTGGACTTGCCTGGATTCTGTTATTTATCCTAGTACAAAGACTTCACAGTCAAATGTTATAGAATTTACACTATTTACTTTTCAAAATATAGCCCTGAAAACCTCTAATTGATAAGATAAGCTGTCTTCAACAGAATGATTCATACTGGAAAACTGTGGATATGTTTAATTGTATCTGACACTGGGCTCTATTTATTCCCCCCCCCCCCCCCCTCAGACTTATGAAGATGTTGCTCTCTGCTTTTAGGAGCTGGTTGATGAAGGTATAATTGCTGATGTGTTGACAACCAGCAAAACTAACTGATGATATAATATGAACACAGTTATGGCATTTTCAGTATGAATATGCCAATTAAGTTTTAGTCAGATGTATTTGTTAGACTTTCACATAATTTCTATAAATGTGAACAGTGAACAATGAACAGTTGTTTATAAAAAATTAATATTTCCTCAGATTTAAATGTACCACACTGCTCTTCTAAGATTTATAAAGAAATTAAAACATTGAAATGAAAATACAGCAAAACCAACCAAACAAAAATGTTAAGGAAAGTCAATCCTTCTCCCCTAAAGATTTAAAGGGGTAATAAATTATTTCACTGTCTCACATATTGTTTTCAGCATGTTTGGCCATTATTCTCTTTTTTAATTGATATTTTCTTGTTTTTTAATTGTAAACTGTCTTTGAGAATGGTACTGACTAGGTGACAATACTGTACTTTTCAATATGTGATGTTTGTCATAATTTTTTTATGTATAGTATGTGCATTACTAACCGTTTTTTTCAGCAAGCACAGAAGATGGCAAGGTTACTGGATGCAAGGAGCTTTAGAGTTTGGACAAGTTTTCAGGAGGTTCTAAGACTCTGAAGCTTAGGACATTGTTTTTTTACAAAATGTGAAAGCTGTTATGTAGATTTTTTTAAGACCTTCACAAGAAACCCAATTATTCTTTAATCATTACTGCTCTTAGAAAAAAGATTGGTCATAGAAGATGTGATCTATTATCTCAGCAAGACTAGCTCCCTTAAAGCACTTATGTAGAGTACTTTGTCTTAATCCAACCTAATTCGGATTAGGATGTTTATTTAGATTCATTGCTAGCCATTTATTTAGCGAGTATCTATTTGCATTCTTTAAATATTAACCATTTCTAAATTACTTCAAATCGAATTTATACTCCAGATTAATAAGTTATTTTCTATGAAATTTAGACAAGAAATAGACATAACATAATGGAAGGCTTCTACCCAAGCCTACCGTAGGGGCTTTCTTCAGCCTAAAATATTTAATTCTGCCTTATGAAGTCCTGCAAGAGACAAAATGTTTCTCCACTTTTGTAACTGTATGATCTAGTCATCCTGTAAAAACTACATACAGGTATGACAGTGCACAAACAGGTTTTTCCATTCCAGAGTATTTCACAATGTCTGTTGTGTCACAACTTTTCAACAGCCAGAAATTGTAGATAACACATATGACCTTGCAGGTGCCCTCTATTGTCCTTGTAAACCTTTAGTTGTCAGTTTTTGTTGCTATTTTTATTAAAATACTTAGCCTGTGCCAGAATCTGATATCAGCCTTTTTCTAACTCTGGTTCACACACAGATGAACAGTAAATTAAGGGAAGTGCAGAGATAAATACTGAAAACATAGAAAATCGTTAGTTTTCATGAAACTAGGCTAGCTTCAGTGTCACTGGGATCAAATGGGACCTGTATAATTTTAAGTGTATACAGACGTATGTTTAACATGGAAGTTTTTAGTCCAAATTTTCTAGGAGAATAGGAAACAGTACTTGCTTTCTGGGGGGGGAAAAAAAAAAGGAAAAGTTTAGTTTTTGTAATCTTTTGTAAGTATTTTGTTTACTTTTGCTTAATGTAATGTATTACTCATCAATCTAAAGAAAAAAAAAATACCAGCAAGATGAAGAAGAAAAATAAAGCAACAGAAAGTGTAATAATGAATTCTAAAATAAAAACCCAGAAAGAAAGGTATTCTCTGAATGTACTCTATAGCAGTGATCTTTAGCTATATGAGAAATCTACTGTGTCTGCATCATAATGTGATGCAACACATGACAGAATAGGCTGAATTTATTTTAAAGCAATTTTAAACTTAAATCATGGTATTGATCTCAATTTGAATTCTCATTATATTCATTTTGTCCCCCAAAGAGATTAAGATCTGTGGTTCCTGTGAATACATGCTTTGTTCTCCACATGTATCACAGTGGTGCAGACCTTACCTTCAATAAAAAATTCAACACTGCTTTAATCATGAAACTGTGAATAGAACTTTCTATATACTGCATACATTTTAAAAAAGTTAAGTTTAAACTCTTAAAGATTAAGGGCTTTTTTTCCTTTGGTACTGCTTTGAATATATACTTTATCAGTGAATGTTCTCTTGTGAAAAAACATCTATTGCTTTTCTGATTTTATTGTCTCTGAAAGACTTTAGACTGAATATTTTTTAATTAGAGATGAAATGCATAGTTTCAGGATAACGCTGTAGTGTCCTGTAGGAACAGTATTTAGGTTAGCGTGCTGCCAAGTCTCTTTTCTGGTACAGGTTTTTGACTAGGCTATCTTCCAAGGTAAGGTATTTTGGCCAGGGAATTTTGTAATATTTTGCCTCTCCCCATACAGGGAGAAGACTGCTGTCTCCTCACATCTGTATTCAGACAGGTAGAATTGACCAGAAGAGAAATCGAATAAAAAATACCTGAACTATGCTTATGCAATAAAAAAAGCAATGTTCCCCAATGACAATATTTTGGAGCTGGGTAATTTTCCATGGAATAATTTAACATTTACTGGGAGGTAGACCCTACTGTCCAGACAACTCTTGCTGGTAATTTTCTGTGCCAACAGACAAGGCAAATTTTTGTTAAAGTAAAGACCATTCCTTTTGCCAAAAATTTCCTTTTTTTAATCAGGATTTCTTCCATTACCCAATATACATACATCCTCCTCTTGATTCTTACTTCTTACTCATTCAGAGATGTTTATAACTCTCATGCTACTTTGTTGTTTTATGCAATGCTTTACATGTATGTTTTTGGTTTATTTTCTCCCTCCTCTAGATTTCCATGGATCTCTTCTTTATCTTTTCAGTCATCTGTACCTATAAGCAAAAAATGTCAGGTCCTCCCTTATCAGTCATTCTTGAGCTTTATTGGTATTTCTCATAGAATATAACACCTTCACCCCTGATTAACACCCAGAGGATCACAAAAACAGTTCAAACAGTCCAAATGGCTACTGTACACCCAGCAGTTAATGTTGAAAATGCCCCAAATAAATCCAATCAGACTGACCATTTATTCTGAGTGCCATAGTTATGCCCTTGCTTGTTTCTTTCATGTCGTGAAAGCAGCTTTCTAAAATGGAGTAAGTGGCAGCCTCCTCTAAGGCTGGCTTGCTTATATGACACTATGCTACTTCCAATAATTTCTCTCCATGGCTAGAGTGAAATACGTTTCATCTTTGCAGCATGGTTCTCTTGGTTCTACTGATTTTCTGTACTCTGACCGTTCATAAGCAACCTAAAAATGTCTGTCCTCTAATATCAAACGCCAGCCACCCTGTGCTCATCTCTCTTCTCTCACACACTCTGAAGTGAATGACTCATGGGTATATTCTCACGCCAGCTTTCAAGTGAGCAGGGACAACTTGTAGTGTTAGCAAGACATCTGAATGGGAGCTGAAGGACCTACAAGAGGCTCAGGTGTCAGAATCCCTCTTCCTGTGACAGCACACTTCAAAGTCTTCCCTTCTTTCCTCCCCGTTGAGCCCTCCGCTTCTCATATCTCCTGCTGCACTGTTCAAATGCTTCAGTCCTTCCAGAGATCACCAAGACCTCCCATCACAGAGCTCCTGTTTCCTCAAACTTTTCGTCCTAAGGCCTCGTCTATTGCAAAAGTCCCTGCGTACTTCCAAGATAGCTCCCTTTTTAGTTCTTATCTCCTCCACCACCTCTAAAATTTGCAAACTGTTACGTGACTTTAGCCTACCAGCTAGAATCTGAATGCTTGGTCTTCTGATGACTGCTTGAAAGAAGTATTAGGCAAACCAGGCCTGGAAACCTATGTAATTTTAGAGAAGCCACGTTGGGCAAGACAGTTTTCTTCTGTCATATTCAGATGATGTTCAGGCAAATTCCAGTGGAATAAAACATACAGAAAACCTATTTAAAAAACAGCTATTCCACAAACTCCTTTCAAATACTCAAATATTAAAATGTTTCTGGATAGATCTGCACACAAGTGATGCTCTTACTTCAGGAAATCACATTGCTCATCTTGTGTGGACAGGAACCCAAGAATACAGCTGTGCTGTTTTCCTTCATTACCCTTAATCACAAGCAAAAAGTGAGATGATGGAAAACACAGAAATATTGGTGTATGTATGTGGCCAAAGTTGCTATCCTTTTTTGGACTGAAAATTTCTCCTTCTGTGATAAAAATGAAATAAACCGTTAAAAAATTCTGGTTTATAATACACAGAAATAAAGTGCTTGATGGGATATACCAGGGAAAAAGGGAGAAAAAGTGGGCCAGCTTTGTTTCTGATCTGCTTTAGAAATTAACTTCCATTCTGCCACACCATGAGATAGACATGAATTTTCAGGAATTTCTTTGGAAGCTACAGTATAAGACTAAGGTTTTATTTAAAGTATATTCAAGCAAAAGCAACATATCAAATTAATTACTCAGGAATTACCCACTCATAGTTCTTAAAATCTCTTTCAATTAGTTTATAGAGTAGTACATTCATTTTCCTTTTTTTCATTCTTTTTTCCCATATAATTTCTCATAAATTTATTGATAGCCACAGAGACCTAACTTTTATAACAGTTACTTCATATTTTTCAAGGTACAGAATTCTCAAAGAGTTTGACTGAGTCTGGCTAATTGCAAGTTCTTATCATTTTTATTTCAAATTCTAGGACTGTTTTATTTTCAATATATATAAATCAAAGGTATGGATAACCCCAGTTATAATAGTATTTACTACAACAGTAAGCATGAATGCAAGAAAATTAATTATGCCGAATTAGGTTAGCACTATTTAGGCACTTAAAATCCATCTAATTGATCCCTGGAAGTAACTTTAAATAAAGAACTGCCATTTGATTTAAATAGATCCTCTAAACTCCAAGAATAACTTGTTCATTGTTAAACACATTAGAACAGGTCTATCTGGAAAATGGGTTTTCTGTCTTTGCTAATGTTAAAAAACAATTTAGAAAGAACATTACTATTTCAAATGTCACAGAATCTTCTCATTCTTTTTCATGGGAAGATATACACACATTCTTCCCCTCATCAAGTTGATCAAGTCATACATAAGGTCCATAAAAATGTAGTAACTATCTATATTGAGACAAAAAAAAAAAAAAAAAAAAAGAGGGCTATTGAAATTGATATGGAAAATACACAAGTGGAATAAAATAAAATCTTGCATAAGAAAAAAAAAATCTAAACATGAGGATTAAATGATGGTGAGAACAAAAAACATGAAGTCTAGCATCCAGCACAGAATAAAGGATGACATAAGCCTTCAGTTGGAGAAACATGAGTAAAGGTCTTTAGTCATTGATATGACTCTCATTTCCAGCATCTGAGGCTAAAACACGCCAAAAACTTTTCCTTTATCTATAGCATTCCTTTCTAGGTGGACCTACACATTCCAGAAGTAGGCTTTGGAATTTCAGAGAGAAATTTTGAATTATAGTAGTGTGACATCTGATTCTTTCAAATGAAAAATCAGTTTACTATATTCTCAACATTCGTGAGAAGGAAAAATATATATTTATAGTTCACTGTTGCCCTCTTGTGGAAAATAAAAGAAGTGCAACACAAACATAAAATCCAAAGGAAGAACGGGTTACCTAGACTGCAGTTCAGAAAGTTTCATTCATCTTGTGCCTTAGTTAACAATCAGTGTTTGTGGAGCTGGATTCTATTCAGTACAAAGGGATTACTGTTTAGTCCTATATTAACAGTTTTGTTCTTGGTGCATTATTAGGAGTTACTGTCTTTAAACGGTGAGGCTAAGGAAAATCTTCATCCTTTTCTGGATGTGGGGGGAAAGATAGTGACAAAGGATAAGGAAAAGGCTGAGGTACTAATGCCTTCTCTGCCTCAGTCTTTAATAGCAAGGCCAGTTGTGCTCTGGGTACCCATCCCTCTGAGCTGGTAGTCAGGGACTGGGAGCACAATAAAGCCCCCATAATCCAAGGGGAGGTGGTTAGTGACCTGCTACACCACTTAGACACACAGAAGTCTGCAGTACCAGTTGGGATCCATCCAGGGTTACTAAGGGATCTGGTAGAAGTGCTCACCAAGCCACTGTCAATCATTTATCAGCAGTCCTGGCTAACTTGGAAGTTAACAAATGTGATGCTTATCTACAGGAAGGGCCAGAAGGAGGATCTGGGTAACTGCAGGCCTATCAGTTTGTCCTTGGTGCTGAGGAAGGATATGGAGCAGATCATCTTGAGTGCCACCACAGGGCACATAGAGGACAACCAGGTGATGTTGGAAATGTTTAGAAAATATATTTTTCTCAGGGAAAAAGGAGTGCATATACTTTGAGAATAGACAGTTAATTTTTTGATGAAAGATTGTGAGTAGTTGAGAGGAAGGAACTGAGGTATGAAAAATCTGCCTTGTGCAATCAAGTGGATAAAGCTCTGTCTCAAATATTTACTCAAGAGAAGAACAAAACCAGCTTGTCCACTGTCCCCAGGTAGGTATATGGGAACAGATTTTGGCTGACAGATGGCTATTTAATACAGCAGAAAAAAATGTAATGAAGTTTTATAGAGGGAAGCTGAAAACCAGGATAAGGGGTATTCAAACTAGAATAAAGACCAGATTTCTGGCAGTTAAGGCAACAGGGTTAGCACTTTATCTCAGGGCATTGTGGAGATTAACCTCTAATCCTCATGAGTTAAATTTAACCAGGTGTTTCCATAGCATTAGTCAAGAGCTAGTAAACTTTCCACGTAGAATTTTATGCTTTCTCAGCACTTTTGTATATCTCTTCTGTTAGTTTCTTCCAGGAACATTATGAAAAGAGGTACTTTATTCTGTCTGTTAATCAGCTTTATACAACATTCATTCTATCTCAAGTTGCTATGTTACTAACACTTAAACACACAGAAAGCAACATAGAGAATGTAGGTATTAGATATATGGTCAACTGACTGTGTTGGATGTCACTGGATCCAGAATATTCACTGGCTATGGGCACATCTCCAGGCCAAATGGAATACATTACCCAGTGTTGCAATAATCAATGAAGTCGGGGAGTGCTCCCTGTGGCTTGATTGACTCCTGTGCTATCCGTCATAAATGACTATGTTTCTTCCCTCTCCCTCCAGCTCCTGTCGAGACCCACAGTTCTTGTGCTTTCACAAAGGGAGACAGGAGAAACTGGGCCCTAACTCCCTTTTGCAAGCAGGTTAATAAGTTGCAGCTCAAGCTGCAAGAGGAAAATCCATGACTGTCGTGGACATTGCATACAAGGTCATTTCTATATGCATTGCATGGTCAGACTGACACCCTAGCAGTGTAAGCTTCCTAACAGTCTGGTCTGAGATAAAAAGTAGAACCAAAACAAAACCTGTGAAATTTCGTTTTAATAATTACACTTTGCTGCAAATATTTGTGCTATGTTCTTTTTCAGAAGATGATTACAGATGGAGATGCTTAGTGCTGTAGCTGTTTTCAAGCCTTATTATGCAGTGCTGTATGAATACCCAAGGATTAGATAGGAAGCACTGTGATTTTTTTTGACCTTTTAAAGGAAAAAAATTGTAGCTGGTTTTGCTATGCTGCCGTAAGAGTAAGGCTCTTGGGATGGGAGCTATTGGGAGGATGCAGAGGGGCACAGAATCACAACTGCTCTGTAAGGAAAAGGTTGGGCAGGTCACCTGTACAGGAAGGAGACTTCTGAAGTTTAAACTATGCAATCACTATACTCCTGTGTTTGCAGGCTCTGGCTACTATTTCTTCCCATGCCCTCTGACCACTGACAGAATTCAGTTTGCTACTTACAGCATTGAAACACCTGAAAAATATTTTACTTGTTTAAATGTGAAGACTTTGTGGTAACACAGTTCACCATTTGCTCATAAGAACTAGCAAGACCAATGAAAACAGCTCTTGATCTAGTTTCTAGAATGATAAGACTCAAGACTAGTATTTGATATTGGATCAAATGAGAAAGAAATAGGGTGTCCTCTTAGCACTTACTGAGGAGTACTATATTGCTGTAGTCTGCAGAAAATGCAGTTTTAGAAGTCCTGACACTTCTGAACTTCATCATCCTGTAGCAGTTTATTAGGAAGTGTCAGTATGAAGTCCTTGAAGTGCAAGTATGATATAAAACATACATAATCCTATTTTGATCACTTAGTATGTTAAAATTATCTAATATTTTGGATTAAAAAGACCACATGACCTCCAGAGTTCTCATTTAATTCAGAACCTGGATGAGGGAAGAGACTTTCACACACCAGAAGTGAAATAAGTAGCTGAATACTGGATTTTATTTTATCCATGATCATCTCTGCTTGTGACATTTGGCATAGAAGCAATGACCTCAACAAGCCATACCTGGTGATCTTTGGAGACATACACTGTCATCCTTCAGGCTCGATGGTATTTAGCATTTTCCAATAGGTGACACAGAACTGAAAATACTACAGATAAAGCAGAAAGTAAGAAGAAAATCAAATCAAGAAAAGCCCTCTGCCAGTTTGATCACTTATGTGGTAACCAAATGTAGGTAGAAGTAATATTCTGAGAAATGATTTTATCACCAGAGAAAAACTCTGATGAAATATTTTATTACATTGCCACTGTGATTATTCCCAAACACAGTCAAAATGTAAATCACCACTTGATGTCACCATTGGTCTGTACCTGTGCAGGTCAAGAAACCTTTCTGAACATCACAAAGAAATTAAAAGTTCAATTAAAATATTCAGAGAGCTATTTTCAAATAATTCTTTATGAAGTTAAGGAATCACTTTTAATATTTCGGTAACATTCAAATACTGGAAGAGTAGGCTCATTGAACATGGGGCACCATAAAGAACCTGTGACTAGTCATTTAGAAAAGTACGGTGTATGCATAAAGTCTCTCTATTTTAACAAGGGAATTTGCAAAAAACAGCAGAGTAAAATGTACAATAACCAGTTGAATAAAGCCGGTCATTACAGCATGACTTCTAAGTATTATTAACCTGCAACTGCAGAACAAACAGTAAAAGAAGAGAATATATGAGCAGAAGAGAGAGTACCTCTAGAAACAAGAAATGAAGAACTTAAGGGTTAATAATGGTATAAGAAAGATGTTTGCAATATCTCCTGAAAAAGTTGGGATCCGTTTTCCCAATTTAGTCTTAATGAAAACATTTTCAGATATCACTGACTTCTAACAAGCGTGATGAGGTTGACTTGCAGTGTGTTAATTCTGAACATCTGTTAATATATTAAGGGGTCTGAATAGGAACTTAGCAGCTCACGTTGAGGTGTAATTTTAAAGGAAATTCACCATTTACAAAATCTTGCTTGCCATTAAAAGGTTGGCTTCTGTCAGTAGTTGCCACACTGTAAAATTAGAATTGTGTCTAAAGTGAGTGGAACGTAGGAACTCTGAAATCCTTAATCTCGACAATATTGCAGGGAATGAGAACACTACACACAGGAGACCAAGCAGCACTCAGTGGGGTTGACTTCCCAGCAGCTTGAAATGCCAGAATGCAAGCTACAACTCTTGCTGGGTTTGAGTTTTACTGGTTCTTTACATATATACTTATAACACAAATTCTCTTATTGATAGTTTTCCTGAACTTTTAAACTGGTTAAGTATTTTCCCTATAAACTAGGCATACTCTCAGGCTCCAAGCACTTGTCAAACAATGTGTTCAGTTAATATAATACAACCTTATTGCTCTATTTGGATACTTAGCGGGCTGCACATTCTCCTCCCTACAATACTGCACATGGCTTGTATAGTCCTCTACATCAAGAGGTTTATACAAGCATCATTTTAATGCATAAATTATATTAGGCTATATAATAAAAATGGTAATTCTAGACCTTCAGTCCATTTTCTATCTGCTTATCGGTCATAGGCTAATGTCACCTATTTCTTCATTTGTACAGTTGCAATCATTACAGTGACGCTTTTTCAGGCCTGGATAGCAATGACTTCGCTCACAGGCCAGGAAAATGTTTTCCAGTGAGGTTCCCAAGAAATTTGTACCAGGTGCCTGCGGAATATATGAAATTTGCTCTGATGTAAAGAGAAATTGGAAGTGTTCAGGAATTACTACTATTTGTCCTTTTGAAATGCTGAACAAATAAGTTAATTCTATCCAATTTCAAGCTCCTTTCAGCATAATACTTTCAAAATTGCAACTCAGAGTTTATCACTTGTCTTTCATTTCAATAAAGAGAGGTTAAAAAATTGAAATGGACAAGGGGCAGCAGGAACAATTTTAGTGAGAAAGCAAAGATAGAAAAATGAAGTAGAGAGAAAAAGGAAATTCAGAGGCAATTTGAAAACAGAGCTGGCAGAAAAATGAAATAAAGATACAATATAACTCATACACGTATCATAGTACACAGGACACTGTCCGTTTGTTTAAAAAGTTAAGTGCTTTTTTTCAGTCCTAATTAAAATACAGTATGTCAATAAATTGGCTTGTCTTTGCTAAAAGAAGTAAATGATACCTTCAGAAAGGAAAGACTTTTTTAATCATATAACCAAATAAAATTTATGCATTAAATTAATACCATTACTGTATTTCAAATAATTTTATAAACTCAGAAAAAATTAAGTGTTTAAAAACTATTAGACTCCATATTTCACATATATTTTTATCCAGCACTTTTGTCATACCCTTACTTGGCTTGATGACATAGCACAGCAGAACAGGTGGAGTAATTCGGATAAATAAGTCTGGAGTTTTTGAAGCATTATCACAGAGACTTTATTTACTCACATTTTTTCTACATTGTCCCCTCTCATTATTAAAAAAATATTGGATTCTTAGACACTTACCTTCAGTGTACAACTCTATACATTGATACATGCACTTTTATGAGTTGGTTCATATACGTATATTTATGTGTACATATACAAATGTACATTTTCATATACAGAACTGTGGTAGTCACAGGGACAAAGCTGTATTTCTTGCTTATATTTTTTTTTAATTGATGTTTTTAATTTACTGATAATTCTTCTAGCAGGTTCAGCCAGACAGAATTTATACCTTTTTGTATGTGCAACAAAAGTACACTGTGGGGATCATTTATGACTCTTAAGGAAAAAAAAAGTTTTCTGGAGGATTTAAAAATTTTGAAATCTGGTTCCATTCTAGCTGAGAACAAGGAATGACCCAGCTCTTCTTATTCACAGATGGTCTGAGTGAGCCTTCCACTCGCAGCAGACCTGTATGTGCTCCTGGAAATAAATCAGGCCAGAGAAGTGTTTGAATTCATCTTTGTCAGAGACTGCCAAGCTGGCAGTAAGTTACAGAGCAATAAGGACACGCACAGAGTATGCTGAAGGCAGAGAGTCCATGTGCCTAAATGCTACCCCTAGCTCCTGCAAAGAAGTGTTGTGCCGACCCAAGCAAATCCAAGGCCACACACCAGCACGCGTGGATTGACTAGGTGATACATTGCATGTTGTCCTTCAGGGTCCTATCGATTAAATACATGTTGCAGGAGTAGAGCTTGTTACCGGAAATTTTGGTCATTTTGTGAAATACCGAGTGAAGCAGGTAAAGCATAAAAGATACAGGTTGTTGCTATAGGCTTGGATCTTTTAATAAAATCCCACAAAAAACAAGCGATTTGTTGGATGCAGGACTGACTGACACACCTCAGCTTACCACGCGCTTAAAGAATGAGAGAGCTGGGCAGGCAACACAGCTGATATGAAATGGAAACTCCAGAGGGCTGGGATGCCAAAAGCATTCCAGATTCTACTCTCTAGTGAGAAAAAGCATAAAATATTATCCTAAGCAGAACCTGTGAATGAACATGGAAAGAAGGAAATCAAGGATTGTCAATCCATTACTTTGTTCTTAGAACAATGTTCTTAGTTCTTCAGGACGTATTAGAAAGGTCTGTACAAGATGATTATTAACAGCAACCACAATTACCTTGTTCAGAACATTTTACCAACTCTGTGTGAGAATATTTAATGTGTACAGGTATGAGAAAGCATATTTGACAGAAGATGGCTGAAAGGAAGAAAAGAGACATGATTACCATACAGCTGCCAGTAAGGACACTAATGATAAGTGAAAATGAATAACTCGGCTTCTGTGGAACCTTGAGCAGCAAGACATTTTCTATATACTTCAAAACACAAGGGAAGGCTTTAAACGTTCTGGATAGACTTGATCAATAAATCCAGTCTAAAAAGAATCTGACATCCGATAGTCACGTACCCTGTCAGGCATGCCAACAGCAAAATGAAAACCATTGATTTGTTTATCACCAGGCTGTGCCAGCTAGCAAATTTTTCTGAGCCTTAGATGTGCACAGATGATATTATACAGGGACCAAATAACTGAAAAGTGAATTTCAACTGAGGACAATTTCTGTGAACAGGAAATGTCAGAGAATTCTCAGTGTACCACATGGGACACAATGCCAAGTGCTTTTTTTTTTTCCTGTGTATCATCTTTCAGGAACTATGAGGAAGAAGATAATATAGGTCACTTGTGACTGGATACAGGACTTTCTGAAGTGACACAAACATATTTTGCTGATTTTAAGGAGAGTTACATTTACCCTTTAATAAAGATATTAATTACTGACAAAGACTGTTATAACTTATCAGAGCAACTTTAGACATATCTTTACATAAACATCCCCAAGTGAACATGGTGACTATTTGAAGCAATTTTCTATTAGGAGAAAATAGCTTTTACAGTGCTAGTACTGAATAGAAAGGACTCCATGGGATATGAAATACTCAGCTTTTTTTAATAAAGCTCAGTGCATTGTTGTTAGAGGTGGTAGTTCATTTAGGTCTCAAACTCTGTGTAGTTTTCCATTTACCTATGTTATTTTTTTTCTCTACCAGGTAACTATCAAATCTACATACTTCATAAAGGCGCAGCTTATGGGCAGCAGTTCTTTTGTGTCTTTGACAATCTGAAAACAGGGCGTCCTAACATGTGGCATTAGCTTTCTTTATATGACTTCAGTCAGTCATAACTGTCATAGTGTATTTGTCCCTTCAAGCCCAGCCCAATAAAGTATTTGCAGAAAACTTTCACAAGTGAATCTGAGATATCATTATTTCCTTTAATTCTGTTATCCACACATTTTGCATCACATGACCTTTGCCTTGAGTCTAGTCTCTGCAAAGCAACCTAGCAGCAGTGATATTACTCAGTGATGTAGTAATTACTTAACTAAGATTTTGGGTGATACAATTCTGGGAAAGCATTTTTCCAGATGACTCTTGAACCAGGAAAGCC
Source organism: Rhynochetos jubatus (assembly GCA_027574665.1). NCBI lineage: Eukaryota > Metazoa > Chordata > Aves > Eurypygiformes > Rhynochetidae > Rhynochetos > Rhynochetos jubatus. The sequence goes on from CM050648.1 coordinate 57,934,528, forward strand.
TTTTTGGGGGCAGAAACAAAAAGAGATAGTGCTCTAGAGACTACCTGTGGCATAAATATGACAGCTGATGAAGAAAAGGACTGTGTTATTAGCTGACATAGAAAAGGACAACATGAAGGGATGTGTCCTTTACAGAGATGATGCTAGTTGTTGGTGTACTTTTTTACTCTTATTCATCTCTAGTTTTTCCCAGGAGGTCTTTCTTTAGCTTTGAATTAGGCATGAACTATGTAGGAATGAAGTATATTTTCCTTTGGATCAGACTGCTATAACAGTTAGTGGAAGGAAAACGCAGAAGGCAAAGGACAGGTGAAATTTCTGTCTCAAAAAAAAATTGGTTTTCAGGAGACTAATCATTGTGAGCATCAAAGGATGATGATATTGCAACTAATGGCAGGAAAGCAAATAGTGTTGTGAATAGGAGCAGAGTCTGGAAGAGCTCTTACTGTTAAGGAGCTAAGGTTTTAGCTGTTATAAATTATAAGGTGCTGATGAACAAGGTCAGTGTATCCCTATGTGTAATATGGTAGGGAAAATTTCCTGCAATTTTTACTTTTGTTTTTCCTTTTATTAACTTTGGAAACATAATCCTAAATTACATCTATACTTAAAAAAAATCTAATCACTCTCTTATAAATGAATACAGAAAACATTTCCAGAGTCAAATATCAATTTCAATGCAACATGAAACAGACAATGTGGATATGGGATTTCCCTCCTGCTTCATTATATCCAGCTACATCTTAAATATTCTAAAGTGTTTCCTCTCTGAATCTTATTAGTGTTTGATTATAGTTCTTAACAAGCATTTATAGAATTGATTTGATTTTTATCAACAAGAGAAACCAGTATGTCTGCTAATCTGAACTTCTGCCTGAGATCTAAAGGCAGAAATATTTCTATCACTTCCATTCTTCCTGTTGAGCTAGAGGACTGTCTATGGTGTCAGATGAAAGAGTTCAAAACACACAGAATTTGGATTCCTAGATTAACTGTTCCAGTCGTTAATTACATTTCACTGAGTTATTCCTCCTGCCTCTTATTTTTCTCCTAATAGCAGTTTCACATGCTTGACTCTTATTATTTCTTGTTTTGCAAGATGCTTCCTACCATAAATCTGTTCCCTGATATGACTTTTAAGGACCATGATCAAGTCCCCTCTAATCTTCCTGTTGTTATGCACAATATTCTTGAATCTCTAACCCAAAGGCAAGTCCCTGAAGATCTAAATGGATCTTGCAACTTTTTTCTATGCCTTTTTGCTTTTGTTGAGATTGTCAAAATGAGGACAGCAGGCTGTGACCCTATGTCCCATTAATGATCTTTATCATGTCCTCTGTATTACATGAAGTATACATGCTGTGTCTATACATGCTGTGTCTATAGATCCTGTGCTTGATCAACCAAGACATTGAGTCTTGTTTGAATGTCAGCACTACAAGCACTAGAACAGGTTGCCCAGAGAAGCTGTGGGTGCCCCATCCCTGGCAGTGTTCAAGGCCAGGCTGGATGAGGCTTTGAGCAACCTGGTCTAGTGGAGGGTGTCCCTGCCAATGGCAGGGGGGTTGGAACTGGATGGTCTTTAAGGTCTGTTCCAACCCAAACCATTCTGCAGTTCTATGAAAACAGTAATACTAAACATACATTTAATGTAATTATGGAAACCAGCCTCCCAGTTTACCATGGTTGCTATTAAATGCCTTTAAAACTATCAATTAAACACCTGCTTATTTCTGTGGTCATGAAAACTTTCAATTGATACCTCAGATTGAAATGGAGTACTGAAATTATTTTCTGCTTTGGTTTTAGTTCAGCTACATATCTGGTGTAGAGTTATTTGTGTTAGGATTATACTTCAACTCCAAAACTTTAATTCCTTTTAAAAATTGGGCATGTTCTAATAATGGAATAGGAAAGGATACAGTTGAGCAACTAGTACTTTCCTTCCTCATTGTGTAAGATTATAAAACAAATATAAGAATGGAACTTATTCTATAATACTTGCAAGAAATGGTAACACACCAAAACAGTAATTAGGTAGAAAGAGGTGGTGTAGAAGACATGTCAAGATGAGTAGACCATATTCATTTGGAAGAATAAAATATATTATAGAAAGAAGGAATCCAGCAAAGCACTATAGGAACTTATTAAGGGAAAATTGCTAGAGGGGTCTAAATAATGAGGAGAGGTAAAATCCAATACTAGCATAGAGCATGGCCTTGTTACACTTTGTCTTTTAGATTCTTTGGAAACCAATGAGTATACTTTCTGGAAATGGATCAATCACCCCAAGGCAATCTATTGTACATGAAGAAAACCATTCAGTGAGCAGCTGCAGTAGGAATATAGACTACCCTTTTCTATGCTAATCATTTTAATTGACTATATATTTTCCTCAATATTGCATTTTCCCTCTGACTTTCCATTGCATTTATATTTTATTCATTATTCCTCAAACATCATTAGTAGGGAAAGTATTTTTTTTTTTACTATGTGATTAGACAGAACTTCAGAGATAAAATGTCCATTTTGCTTTCACAAGGATTGTAAGAAGGTCAGCTCTGTAAAACGGCAAGTTTGGCAAAGCAAACTTTTCTGTGGCTAGGCTATGATTTCCTTAGTCCCAGAAATGTCAGGGTCCCATCTGCACAGATAGGAATGCTGAACTGGAGCTGATGAATTGGGAGTGCTCTGTGTTGCCTGCTAATGCCTTTGGTGTTTCAGCAAGGAACTTATGAACAGTGGAGTCAGAAGTGGATACTGTAGTGGAAAAAGCCCTAATATTTCCGCAGTCAAGGTCATCTTAAGGAAATGAATTACAGCTCTGGGCTAATCAACAGTGAAGAATTTCAATACATTTTCTAAGGTAGTTAGGGAAACCCTTTGCCCTCTTCGGTTTATGAATGGTCAGATTTAGGATCTGGACTTCTAGCTCATAACATATTGCAGGCACACAACTCATTTTTTAGCATACTGAGCTATGGTAAATTCCTTTAATCTTTCATCACATTTGGTTTCTCATTAGGAAATGATGCTATATTTGGTTTAACTGAAAATAATATTTTGCTGTGCCTGTGGTGATAACAGTAATTTTATAAAATTGGTCCTTTTTGTTTAACAGCCTGTGGTTCTGTGCTGTGCCATGTAATGCTGAAACAGTTTTATTGAAAGTCACTCTATTGCTGGTTTTCTTGCTCTGCCTACTTTATCTCTTTATGCTGAAAAGAGAAAAAAAGAAAAACTGTATCTAAATTTTAACAGATTAAGCATTTCTTCAGATCTGCTGAAATTCAGATGGAGCCTTCTAATTCACATTAATTGCATCAATTAAAACACTCAGAAGGATCACAAATCATTAGCTACATGTACTCAACTACTCAAAATATTTCTAAGTAACGCAGATCAACATATCTTTAGTCAAAATGTCAAGAAAGATACCCAAACTGATGTACTGAAAACAATTCTTACCAAAAATTCTTGTATAATAGATCTCATCTAGTCTACAATAAAATCATTAACCACTGTTCTGTTCCTCTGCTCTGAAGTGTAAATCACCCATAATGCTGACTTATTTTAAGTAATTTTGCATATAAAGTGGAAAAAATTATCTAGTGGAAGTATACTGAGAATGAAAATAATTTCTTATCTATATCATTACTCATTTGACAGAATGCATATATGTTGCAAGACTGCATAAAATGTAACACCAAGGGGATATATCTATCTAGGAGTAACTTCTTATGATCTTTTAGGTACATACTAAAATATAAGCTTTGCAAAACTCCTTGTTTTAAGATAGTCTTGAAAGTACGTAATTTCTTCACTAAAATATAACATAGCTTTCATTTAGCCTGACAATGTTGGCTCAGGAATATGGAATATTAGTTTCTGTAAGAATGCATTGGTTTCACTGTAAAATAAGGTCTCTTTGGTATCAGCCCTGGAGAAACATATTGGTTTCAGCTAAAATGTATTGCCATGCTTTCACTAAAACATACAGACATTATAAAACTGTATATTGGTTTCAGTAAAAATGTACTCTTTCCAATGGATTCATGAGGCTTTCAGCAAAAATATATTGATTTCATTAAAATGTGCTGCTTGAGATAAACAAAAATTCAGTTAAAATGCATTGGATTCTGTTAAAGCTCATTGACCGAAGTGAAGAACATTATACACTGGGTTTGGGCAGCCTTAGGGTTTTTTAAGCAGTGAGTAGAGAAGTATATATCAGTAATTGTGAAGGTAATTGAAAACACAGTCTATTCTGTAACATCTGAAGACGTAAATATGCTAAATAAATTAGATTTTTATATCCCTATCCCATTTACATCAGTTGCTAAGCACAGAGGTAAATATTCATACAGAAAAAGTATGACAGTCTTTATTCTGATGAATACCCTTCTAATCAGGTGTGTGGTGTAAGGTGTAGGCTGTAAAATTTTTTAACCTATTTAGTAATAATTTGTTTTCACACAACCAGTTTTTGATCAGTTTGCTTTAAATCAAGTCCAGCATTTTCCTGCTTCATTGACAACAGGATCTTTCTGCCTTTTCAGCATTGTCAGGCATTCAATGACAATGGCGTTTATATACATTAGGAGCTGTCCTATTGCCAGTCTACTCAATTAGGAACAATATATTTGATTGCTGTGACACTTTTTTTTGTTGTGAGAAGGGTTGCATTTTTCACTATTTTTGAGTAACTTTACAAATTGCTTCCACTCACTTTATACAGAAGTGATCCCACTGACAATAGAATTGTGAAATATGCCTGGATATAACTGTACAACCCTTATTACGTGGAGGAGACTACTGTCCAGCTTTGAAGCATTATCTTTTCACTACACTGATGTAAAATTTACAGGCAAAATGTGTGAAGTGTAAAGAATATCAATAAAGTCTCAGCTACTCAAAATTACTTCCATAATTCAACAAAAGAAAGTAGAAATGATGACATCAGGTTGAGCACCTAGTCTATCTGGCACTAGTCTTGTCTCCAACAGTAGGCAGTGGCAAATGTTAGAAGAACAGCCTCTGACAAATCATGCATAAGATACTTCCTGAGAGGAGGAGAATAATCTTCTTTTGATGCTTCTTTGTTGGTTTTCCCCATCATTTCCTACAAATTCTGCTGTAAACACTGCATTTACAGCACCCATGGCAAGGAGTTTCACAGCTGACCTCCATTCCATGCAAGGAAGTCTCGTCGTTTTGGATGTTGGCTTGTTGCTCATCTGTCCTGTATTGAAGAAGATAATAAATAATCATTACCTTTTTCCCCTGCCACTCACAGTTTTGCAGATCCCTGCCACATATGTCTTTAGCTGTCCTTTTTTGAGGAAGACCAATTTTTTAGGCTTTCCTCACATGAAAGGTGTTTCATACCTCTGCTTTTACCTGTTGCTCAGTGTTTTTTGGTTCTACTACATCTTTTTTAGTGATGTGAGGACCAAAACTGCACATTGCACTCAGAATACCTTAGTACTATACGTTTGTCTGGTATCTTAGCAAATTGACTTTCATTTTTTTCTTGTGTAAACCCAGACTTAAAAAGAGATGAACCATCCAATCAGTTTTCCATATGTATTTTATTTTCAAATCCTTTCTCTCACACTGCTTCATAACATTGTAATACTACTGTACACACCTAGATTTTAGGTAACTCTTTTCATCTTTCTGGGTGGAACCAAATACAATCTCATGCTGTGGTAAAAATGTTCCCTCTGCCTATTTGAAATATAATAGTTTTTGTCCTGTTCAAATCTGCTGCAGCAATATGGTGGAACAGATTGTTCCACGAATCAACTCAGTTTATCAACACTTCTATGCATTGCTCTGATGTCAGGGGTGGGCAACTCACTCTATATGAAGGAATATTTTGCCAGCTTTTTCAGAAGAATGAGTCAATACTTGCTGCTCTTAATTCCCAGGACTCTGGTTTGGTACAAAGCTTTTGGAGATTGGGAAGTGCAATATGTATCTTGTGAGAAGAAAACACTGTACACGTGGTTGATGCCAGAAGAGATTTCCCATGTGTTGGGTCACATGGAATCAGTGAAGACAGACTGAATTGATTGAATTGACAGTATGAACATTATTAGTAACAGAGCAGGAGCAGTGCCAGGAAAGGGCACTGCTGAAGGGTATAACTTCAAGCTTGGTTTCTGGCTTCCACTGGACCCCCTGCTTGCTGTGCCATCAGTTATGCAGGGATCATCCCACCGATAAGCAATTCACACTGCAAGCTTCACAGAAGCTTGGCTGCTACCAGTGTTGACCTGCATAACTCTGTGGTCCAGTCTCCTCATGATTATTTTATCTATTGATAAAATGTATTTATTATATTTATTAATATATTATTTATACATTGATCTAAACACTTGTGGCTAAGTAACAGGCTACATCTTGATGTAATACCGAGGTATACCTCTCTCTTTGTTCAAGAAAGTTAAAGCTTTCACCAGAACCTGGAGTTTCACTCAATAAATAAGATGACAGTCCAGTGCCTTATAGACTGGTCAGCCGAGCTGGAATTAAAAGACTAAAGTACAGAAATACACACAAGATATTTTCCCCATAAAAGCTACTTTTTCCAGGGTGATTAGCCCTCATTCCCAAAATCCCAAATCCATCTTGCTGATCAACCCAGAATGAATGTTTCCTAAGCCATCAGATGCACTAAAGCTCTGACCCAGAGCAGCTTTTCATTCATGGAAGGGTGGCAGGTAACTGCTTTCAAGTATATTTACAATTTGACTTTGAATGAGAGCACCCTTACACCAGAACTTCTCTATTTTGCTAAGAACTAAATGTCCTTATACATTTTTTACTCTGCTTCTTACTGTGGAAGGTTATATGACACCAAATCAGCATGAGGATCTTCTTAATTTTTTGCGTGACAGGTGTTCATATAATTGGTGTAGCAGTGTCAGTGCTTGAAATTATCTCTCTGTAGACCTCTTTGAAGCTAGCATTTCTATTTACTGAGGTGAAATTATTAGCAACTGTAAAATTGTGCTCTAAAGTTGATGGACTTCCAAAATAAATTAAGATAAAGCAAGCTGTAATCAAATTTGCTTTTGTCTGCACACAATTTTAACCTGCATGCTTTGAGACTCTATCTGTATGTTGTTCCATTACTTAGGAAATGCATAGCCGTTTTTTTGTTGACAGGATCTGAGGAACATACAACTTTGAGGAAGGTATTGGAAATTGAAAGTAAAATTTATCAACCAAAATGACACCTCTTTCATTTTATTTTATGGAAGTCCTTCAGCAAGTAGTGATAGTTGTTGAACAAGTGGAAGCATGGGAACTACTTAAAATATCTAGTTCATTCAATCCTACTTTGGTTTTTAAACAGAAACTGGTTTGACAGTTTTAATTAGTAGTGCGATCTCCTAGAAGAAAAAACCAGAAGACATAAACAGCTGGTGGGCAGCTCAGTGGGATGTAGAATTTGTAAACTAAGACATACAAAGAAAGGATAGGAAATGAAATATAGCAATACAGTCTCCTTGAACACTGCTTTCAGCTTTCAGCACCCCATCAAAACAACCTTGTAGAAATAGGGAGCTTCGATAATAATCTTCAAAGGACTGGAAAAAAAAGGCATTCTTCATAGAAAAAAAAGGATTAAACAGATAGAATAATTGAATAAGAGAATCTGGAAAAAAGACAGAAGATTAGAAAAGTAGAAGACACATTAAGGGTAGCCAGTCATGCCTGTTATATACCTCTTTTTTAACAATAAAAAATACACTCCACCAAATTAAGAGAAAGATTTTTTAATTTTTTTATTTAAAAAAACCCAAACAACCCTCATTCTGGAAAATATACTTAATTAATCATGGTTAATGTTGTCAAATTCTGTGCCCTGATATGCGCTGAGGGAAATAGCATTGCATGACTCAAATCATAGGTACCAATAGAGCAAGTATGAACACAGATTTCCTTTTCACTGCTTATGCAAGGCTATGAGCAGGAAGGGCTTCTGGTTTTATGGTCTAGGGCCAACCATATGATGGGTGAAGAAGAGGGTTTCCTCTCGTGACAGAGACTCTCACAATAGGTCAACTACACAACATGTTTGCTCCTCTTTTGCTCCCCCACTGCATGAAGCTTTTATATGATGGCTGATGTACACAAAGGAACTGCAATAGAATTTTATAGATCAAGCCTAGCACAGATTTTCCCTGTCTTACTAACACTTATTAAAGAAAAATAAGAGCACACAGATGTAAAAAATCCTTAGTGTTAATTTTTAAAATATTGCCCATATACCGAGGGATAAGTATAATAAAAAAGAGAATAATAACAATGACAATAATGATAATAATAATGATGCTTATAAAGCCTTAAAAGTACAAACAAACCCCCCTTTGTTAAGTGAGGAGCTACAGTGAAGAAAGATTTTATTTCTTTATTGAATGATGACATTCTTTCTTCTTATTTTAAGTACTCTACTTATATTTCTCCTTGGCTACATTTAAACTTTTCCTTGTCTGGAGTCTTTGGACAGCTTTTATCTGAAGAAGTAAAATAGAATAACCCTTGTCCTGCTGAGGGGATTCCTAGACTGCAGTGAAATCATTAACCATAATGCACTGTTACTCATTTCACACCTGGATGTCTTAAATAGAGGATAAATTAAATCATGTTTCCACATCAACTTCTCCTGATATTTACGTTTCAGTGCTGCAAATATGAAGGCTGAACACATTTACAGTATCTGTTATCCACTGACTAAATGACATATATTTGCCTTAAAAAAAATAGTCTGGATTACAATTCCACTCCCTTAAATAGCTCTCCCACAAGCCCCTAGACTGTGTTTCAAATTCCAACAATTCATCTGAAAGAACAATTGGTTACTTGGACAAACTGTGGTAGACAACTGGTCTCTGTAGTATTCAGGTAAAAAAGGCATAAACAGGTTAAAAATGCCAGACAATATTCATTGGAAAGTAAACCCAACTTCTTGGGTTCCGCGCCCCCCTCCCCCCCACAAAAAAGAAGATGTCCTATTTTATATTATAAAAGTTTATTTCTGTTTCTTATGAAATATTAAATAATTTTTTCATCCAAAACACAACTTACACTCATGTTAAGAAGAGCATATTTTAGCAAAACCTTTAATACTCAGTATATTTCCGAACAAAATGCCCAGCAAACACAATATGATGGGTACAGAATATGATGGGTGAACAACTGGCAAAGGGTCAGGCTTATAGAACTGTAGTAACTGGGGTAACTTCTGGCTGGCGGCCAGTCACTAGTGGTGTTACCTTGAGATCAATTTGAGGGCTGTTTCTCTTCAATGGTTTTATCAGTGAATTGGACACAGGAGTTAGATCACACCAAACAAGTTTGCTGATGATATTAAATTAGGAGAACCTATTGATTCCCTAGAGGGTACAGAGGCTTTACAGAGAGGTCTTGATAGATTAGAGCACTGGGTAATCACCAACCATATGAAGTTTAACAAGGGCAAATGTCGTATTCTGCACCTGGGTTGGTGTAACCCAGTGGATGTACGTATAGACTGGGGGACAAGAAGCTGGAGGGCAGCCCTGCAGAAAAGGGATCCAGGGGATTTGGTTGATGGTAAATTCAATATAAGTCAACAATGTGCCCTGGTGTCCCAAAGGGCCAACCGTATCCTGGGGTGCATTAAGCACAGCATGGCTAATGACGATCAATGGAAGTGATTGTCCCACTGTACTCAACATTGGTGCAGTCTCACCTCGAGTACTGTATGCCATTTAGGCCTCCACAGTATAAGAAAGATATAAAAAAAATCAGCATATGTGCAAAGGAGGGCAACAAAAACAGTGAAAAGTCTAGAAGGCAAGACTTACTAGGAGTAGCTGAGGATACTTGGTTTGTTCAGCTTAGAAAAGGAGACTGAGAGGTGACCTAATTGTTGTCTACCACTTCTGCATGAAGGGGAGTAGAGAGGGAGATGCTGATTCCTTCTCTCTGGTGTCCAGTGATAGGAAATGAGGGAATGGTTTAAAACTGTGTCAGGCGAAGTTCAGGGTTTAAAGCTGTGTCAGGGAAAGTTCAAATTGGATATTAGGAAAAAGTTATTCACTGAGGGTGGTCAAGCATTGGACAAGCTTTATCATAGCCCCAAGCCTGTCAGTGTTGCATTCCAGCTCAGGACATTCTGTGGTACTATGATTTTAACTTGAATGAAAATCAAAAATCCACTGCATATGGATCTTCTCTCTTCAAGCATATAATGATCATTCAGATTTACAAAAATATCTGAAATAGTTTGCAGCCTCCTTTATCTTTCTTCAGGCACCCATTCATCTTTGGATATGAATAAACACATACATTTCATCCACATTTCTATGTTTTGCAGAGCGATCAGTGTTGTGAGATGCTGCTTAATGTCTTAAAAGGACGGATTTTATGAAATATTGAGTATCTGCTCTTAGAATATCTACCCATAGAACCCTGTCTTGTGAAGATTGTCATGCTGGGTAGTCAGAAATATTCACTCTTGCTTTTAATGTCAAAGAGCAACCTTTTTGTGATGCACTGAAAAGCATGACCATTTGCGAACACATAAAATAGGAAAGAAAAAACAGTAGAGTATAAAATGTTTATTTCTCTTATGATTTTTAAAAATTATAATAAGTACTCATTTTCATATGTATTTAATTTTGTAATATGGTAATTTTTCTTTAAAATGATAAAATAGCATAAGAATATTGTTCAGCTACAGAAGTCTTTTTCTGCCAAAAAAATACTTTATGAATATTTTTCTGATCAGTCCTAAACAAGTCTTTCATTTTACACCAAATAATGTCCGGTAGGCTTAATGAAATGAATTCTTCATGGGTATTAGAGGGGCACAGCAAGGACATTTATTCTTCTGGCTGTTATATGGCTGCATAAAATTGAGTCTCTGTTCAGCTGCTGTTTTTATAGTCAGAGTGGACATAAAGAAGAGGAACAAAGGCTTAAAAGCACAGTTGTGCTCTTTGCACTGTGTGCTGCCCACTGACCTCTGTTGACTCCTGGTGTATATTACACAGTTCTAGTGCCACCCCGCTGTATGGTTTGGTCTCATGGTCTCCCTGGTGCACTTGGGAAACAGATAGTCGCTCATTTAACACATTCTGCACCTTGCAACATCTGTTCTCATTGACATACCTCTACAGAACACAACTGTGAGGAAACCTTCACCAGCAGTTACCTCACAACAACAGGTTGGGGTCTCTGGTCAATAACTTCAGTAGCAGTAGGTGATTCTGAACTGAAGCATTATGAAAGAATGTGTCTAGCATTTTTTAAATAAGGATTATTTTTCAAATAGGAAATAAAAGCACAGCAATAAAGAGGCGAAAAATCCCATAAAGCCTGGATTGGACCCTGCTGCTGACTTTACACTAACATATGCTGACTTTACACTAACATACAAAGTGTATTAAAATATTAATGTGGGATTAGGTGATACAAATAATAGGTCATGTTAGAAAAAGATTAAAGAGATTACAGGACATATCTGTTGAATTGTTCATCTTAATAGCTATGGTTGTAATTTAAAAGCCTTAACTGTGAGGTACAGGCATACATTGGAGGACTATTTGTTCATTTTTATCTTAGGCATGACAACGACCCCTGAGGAAATGCTTATACCCTACATCTGAGCAATTTCTAATGTTTCTCAATACATTTCTTATGATAAAACAACAATAAAAACAAATCCATACCTTTTAATTTAAAACTAGTGTTTTCTAAGTAAGGAAAGAAATGATGCCAATCTGCTCTTTCCTTCAAAATGCTTGGTCAGGTAGGACATTCTGACTCATTCCACATGCATCTCACTAATAAGAAAAACATAAATGCCTCAGAAATCCAAGGGAGTAATTTCTTTGTTCTGCTGAAGTAACACTGTCAAGATGATGAAAGCTGGATAGGTAAAATAAGATAATCAACAAATAATCTTCCCTATTCTTCCTCTACAAATTGCACTAAAACCTTTTGTGTAGGTGAATTTCTACCTCATTTTTAGGAACATTTATTGCTAATAATTACCCCAAACCTGTTCAATTACCCACACCTTTAAAAAATCACTGTCATCTGTTTACTTTCTCAAACTTCCTCTCTTTCTCAGTCTCATCAAGAGAAACCCAACACTGCACTAAGCATTTATCCCTGTCACTCAGAAGAGGAACGCATGGAGCAGAAAAGCCTCAATACTGAATTTGCAGTGACAATCAGTTTTATATTCCTGCCCCGGCACCCTGGCATGCAGTTGTGTTCACTGATCTGGTGCTGCAATTTTGTTTCTCCTTTGCCTGCTCACGGTAACACCAGCTGGAATACAACCAGCTGTGATGTGCAGCTCTGCTTTTGAATACATGATGCACTAAGAAAATAAATGAAGTGACAATCTAAACTTTTTGGTCTATATAACCCAGAATATGAAACCACAGCCATGTCGATACATTCACCTATTATAACATTCAAGCTTTGCTGCCCCTCATCAGCCTCTGAACAGTCTATTTCCATGGCCATTCAAAAGGTTAAGAGCTAGGATAGATTCAGTGATTTAAAATACTTATTAAAATCTAGGATCTCTATTGAAACTGCCATGCTGCCTAACTGCAATAAACCGTCACTGTGTGTTCTGCAAACATTTTTTGTATTTTAGTGATAACCCAGCAAAACTTAACTAGTCATGTAGTCAAAAAACAATTAACACCCTTACATTCTCCTGTCTGAGGGGTCAGACTTTAAATCCCACGACAATATCCCTGTCTTTAAAACCGCATTAAGGAATAAGCTTTATGGAATTTAGCAAATGCAGAATTAAGACTGCATGGATGAATTTATTTTAGCCTGTAAACACAGGCATGTGAAACCTTTTCACAAGATGTCACACTGTTTTTTGTGTAAGACCCTATTTCAGCAGGGAATAAATGGGGAAGGTAAAAGGGAGGTAACATTGCAAGCTGGTTGCCTACTTGTTTCTGAGACCTTCTGCCTAGTGTACGCCTTTTGGTTGCCTTATGACACTGACAGGTGGTTACTTCTCTGCATTCTGTCTGCAGGGGCTTGATCCAAAGGTATAGCACCCCCCAAGCACCATTCAGGAAAAGTGACTACAAAATGGGTTGTTCTGCATCTTACCTTATCTACAACACCAAATTCAGTGTGCTTTTGTCTCCTCATTGTTTTACCACTTCATCCCATGTGCTTGATATCATTTTTACCATTGTCACTCCTTTTTATCATTCTGTCACTGTCTAATCTCTGTTTTTACTTTGCTTCTGCTTTTTTAAAGCTCCTGGTCCATTACCTTTATAACAGCCCCATGATCTTGTTCTGGTGCTTTTCACTAAGGCGTGTTTAGAGAACAAGGCAGACAGCATCTTGCATTTGTGTTGCTCCTGGAAGCTGTGGAGTTTCCTCTATCAGAGAAACTCTGATCAGTTCTCATTGTCCTCAGGCAGGAAAATCTGAAGGGCTCTGAAGAAAAAATTAGTCAGGTTTACCCCTGAGTGCCGTAGGATGGAACTAATTCAAGGTAAACAAAATCTTCTAAAAATGTAACTGCCACACTGGTGAGTTTGTAGTAATTTTTGAGATAATACTTTGCAGGACAATATGCATTTCTGAAAGGATTCCATTGCTAGGCTGTCTGAGTCTGCAGCCTAAACATGAAGGTGCTGGCACTTCTCTCTCTTTTTTTTTTTTTAAATATGAGTAAAACATATTTTACTTGTGATTCATTCTGAAAAATAGCCAAGTTGTTTAAGCCAAAACCCTGCTTTAATCTACTTTCAAGATCAATTAAAAATGTGTTCTCAGGCAAACACATGGCATGGAAAATGTCTGCCTTGAGGAATTAAAATTTAGCAGAGTTATAAGCAATGAGAAAGAGGATTAAAAAATGGTGTGTCTGGTAGTAACTGTAAAATCATTTCTGTCTATGGTATTACAGAACACTGTCAGTGAGACAAAGTTGGTGTTGGCACAAAAGACCCTATTGCACTTTCCATTATTTGTAGTGAATTCAGCTTCCTCTGCCATATATGCTTTTTGCAAGTCCAGTTATATGTGGGAACTCACACTAAACCCACTGCCCTCTGTGTAGTTCGCCTGTGTAAAGTTCATGTAAAGCCCAAGGAAAAAAAACATGTGCAGTAAGAACTTCAAGCGCGAAGATTTTTTCTCACAAGTTCTTAATTTCATCCAGTTTATGTGTACAGGTTAATAATACAGCAAATACTTGGCCAAAGTGTACTTCTCCACAAGCTGATGATGGATAGCCAGTCATTGGCACTGATCAATTTGGTTTTGATCATATTATGGTTTTGCCTGGGACTTGTCTCAGAGGTCGCTAACCTGTCCATGGTGATATGTACATACATCTCTACTGACTGACACAACAGACAGCTTTTATTGTTTTTAAAATTGGAGGCAAGATTTAAATATCTCAACAATTCACAGATGTGAAAAAGGACTGTTTTAAAGGAATAGAACTATTTTGGATATTTTTTTTTTTAGAGGAAAAAGCTCCTGCTTAGCTGCTATAACCAGCACCGTGATCTGTGTAGTTTTTTCCTTACAAGTGTGCTCCCCAGGCAGCTTGCATGGGGTTTACTCTTTTCAGTAACTCAAAATGGAAAATTCTGTGGAAGTTGGCAGTATGAATGACCATTGCCATTTCAAGTTACAGAAACCTCAGCAGCTTCAGAGTTCAAAAGAAATAATGGACTCATTTAAGAACATATTACTATCTTCATATTGTCTACATACCATATCATGTCATTCAATGAAAGCTGTGGAGAAAACATACCATCTCTGGTTTTATACAGGTGATGTTATTTCCGAGTATTCCCCTAACAAACCAGCCTCATTTTCACTGTGTACGAAATACATTATTTGTCCAGGTGATTTTTCATTTAGATGATAAAATTCTTGGTCTTCTGTTTGTTGGAGCCACTGGTGTAGGTCTACATCAGTAACCTAAACATCAGCAGAGCAGAGTTTGAATATGGTTAGTATACAATAACCGGTTCCCTGTCACAGTTTTGACATGCCAATTAGCACCTTCCCTGGTATTGCAGAAATTATTCTGGGGATAACCGAAGTCAGGGATCATTCATGATAGACAGTATGAGTAAGTTCAAACTGTTTTGGGGGACAAGAGAGTTTAACTGCTGTAATGATTTATCCCCAGCTGGCAAGTAAGCATGACACAGCCACTATCTAACTTCCCCTGCCTGGATGGGGGAGAGAACTGGAAGAGTGAAAGTGGGAAAATTTGTTGATTGAAATAAAGACAGTTTAATAAGTAAAGCAAAAATGCACACAAAAAAAAAAACAAAGTAAGGAGTTTGTTCATGTCTTCCCATGGGCAGGCAGGTGTTCAGCCATCTCCAGGATAACAGGGATCCATCACAGATTCACAGAGTGGTAGGGGTTGGAAGGGACCTCTAGATATCATCTAGCCCAACCCCTCTGCCAGAGCAGGATCACCTAGAGTAGATCACACAGGATCACACGTAACAGTTACTTGGGAAGACAAACAACATCACTCTGAATGATCCCTCTTTATTATTTATTCTTATTCCCTCAGATTTACATGCTGATCATGACACCATATGGTATAGAATGTCCCTTTGGTCAGCTGGGGTCAGCTGTCCCAGCTGTGTCCCCTCCCAGCTTCTTGTGCACCCCCAACCTACTCACTGTTGGGGTGGTGTGAGGGGTGGAAAAGGCCTTTGTGCAAACACTGCTTAGCAATAACAAAAACATTCCTGTGTTAGCAACAGAGTTTTCAGCACAAATCCAAAAAGTAGCCCTGTACTAGCTACTGTGATGAAAATTCGCTCTATCCCAGCCAAAACCAGCACACATATCCAGGCAAGTACCCTTTGCCATCGAGGCCAGAAAACAGGTGCTGCTTTGGTTTACTGTCATAGATGCCGGAGGGGCAGATACTGAAGGCCAGCAGGAAATGTTGCTCTAAATTGATAGTGAAGAGAAACACCAAAACATCTGTCAGAAATTGGCAGATTCAGAAGCAAGAATTCTCCATGCATACCATAATACAGCATTTGGTTCAAATCTCTAGATATGCAATGAGCTAAATATGACCATATTGCTTTAGGCTAACGGTGCAGCTCCGTGCCATGCCTCAGACAGTAGCTGACATTAGAAATGTAGGAAAGAGTAGAGGAACAGCGAAAACAACGTGTGACTGAAGGACTCTCTGAACCAGAACTGGGTATTCAAACATGACAGTCCTTTCAGCACAGATCCCCAGACGTGTGTGGCTCTCTTAGCACAGTCACCACTGGGTTTTAAATAGAATGTCCTACAAAAATAAAATAATAAAATCTCCTAAAACTTCTCCCAAAAGAAAACAGCTAACCAGCTGAAACCAGCTAACCAAACAGGAACGAAGAAGTTAATTGCTCTCCTGTTGTTAATATACCTCAACGTACTTTATATAAATAAAAAAATTCATCATAGTCTCCTAGACCCCTGTATAAGGCTTAAACCATAAATATTCTCCTAGTAATTTGCATAACTCCCTCTGCTACACTTAGAAACTGGACATCCACTCCTGCATTACCTGCATTTTTATTGCACACTGGATAACCTAGTTCATGCACAACTTCATTCAGTGTTAAGCAGGTTTGGAGCCATAGCATTTTCTTTTAATAATCCTAACACAAACTACAGATACTCACGTCTCCTTTTTTTCTGCCGGATTCAGCCCATTTTTTATTGCTTAGGCTATGTGATCTGTAGAGTAAATGAGAGGTGACTTCTTATCTACAAGAAAAAGCTGTCTGATAAATCACTAAAATGAATAATTTATATCACAGGAGCAGAGAAAACAGCATTTCACACTGTTTTTCATGCAAAATGTCACATGAATTCCAAATGGACTAAACAATTTGTGTGAGTTTGAGACTAAATTCGTTGCCAGAATTGGAAAGAGAAAGGAGGAGATATCAGTATAGTTGTGATTATACTTTACTCAAAGAAAGGGCTTATGATCTAGCTATTCTTTTTTTCTATATTGACTTAAATAGAGAAATAAATTAAAACCACCAAAATCAATGTAAAGAAATAATTATAATACACATTCAAACAGCACAATTACTGCAAATAAGGCAGGATTTATGTTGGGGTTGAGGTTTTTTTTTTCACACTCAGTTTCAGTCTGGTTGGAGGAAAACTGAGTTTATTATTGTCTTGTTTCATAATCTGACATTAAGCAGTCCTGCAACTGAAGAAATGTGATTGAATACAATTTCTATTATTATCGCTAATTTCTTTACACATAACCTCACAAAAGATGTCTTGACGTCTCTTGGTAGATGAGTGAGCAACTTCGGTATGCAATGGACAGACACACAATATCTGTCTAAAATAAAAGCAGCAGAAAGCAGTAGAAATAACATGCCTTTGAATGAGGAGCCCAGCACATTATCAGTGCAACAGGGAGGATGTAGAGATTCAACCAGAGGGGCCTCCAGTGCACTGTGGAGCATTGTGAACTGCTGGTCCCACCTCCCTCCCATAAAGTAAGGGGTAGTGGTTTGGGCTTCTTGTTGCATTAAGCCTACCAGGGCAGGGTATGCAAGGCAGCAGGACCTTAAGTCTATCATGTCTACTTTATAAGCAGGCTTTAAGATGGTGATTTTAAATGTTTTTATTAGATGTCCCTCTCTGTCTGTCTGTTTCTTACTTCCTTTTCATAGAATCATAGAATGGTTTGGATTGGAAGACACCACAAAAGATCAACTAGTCCAACCGTCTTTCACTAAAAGTCTAGTGTTCTTTCACTAGATCAGATTGCTCAAAGTCCCAACCTTATGTTGAGCGATTGCAATGATGGGGCATCCACATCTTCAATGTGCAACCCATTCCTGTGTTTCACCACTCTTATTGTAAAAAATGTCTTCCTTATGTCCAGTCTGAATCTACTCTCTTTCCGTTTAAAACTGTTGTCCATTTTCCTGTCTGTAAAGTCTTTCTCCAACTTTCTTATGAGCCCACTTGACATATTGAAAGGCCACAGTAGTGTTGTACTGCAATAGTTCTTCCTGTTTGAATTCGTGTATTATTACTTAAATCCAAACTACAGCTTTACACAGTTGAATTCCAATAAGGGCTTGAGAAATGAAATCAGCTGTTCACTTTTATAGCTTTCAGCAGACATAATTTTTATGCATGGTATGATACAACCCTTTGCAAAGTGAGAATGCTGTCTAATATTTGATTAATCTTTGCTGTCAACTTGTAAAAGATGGGAAAGTGTTGCCTAGAAAATCTCATGGATTTAGGAAAAAAGCCTGTGGGAATTCTGTTCTCCTCAAATACTCAGGTTCTGCTTTGAAATATCTAAATATTTTGACACATAACTGTGACTCTTGCACAAGTATAAGACAAGGAAAAAAATCATATGACATTAAATTAAAAAATATAAAAACTTATATGGATCTGCTTGAAACTGCTAGTTTGTCACGATATTTAAAGTACTTAGTTCAACCGAGCAGTTTCTGAAAGAAACTAATGTTGAAAAGCACAAACATGAAATGTTTTTTCTACTCTTCATCAGTAGAGAGCGCTGTTAGATAGCAACAGCTCGCAAACCCTGTCAAGCCGAAAACGCACTGAAACACTGCAGCCAGCGCTACGTTACCGTGGATAATCACAGTCAACTTCAAAATCAGAGAAAAAGCAAGATTAGCCTTTGCATCGTATTTCTTAAAAGTACGAATGTGTTTTTTCACAAGATAATATTACAGACATAACATTAGTGATTATGAATTCAGACACCTAAACATCATCTCTTCACATACACATCCACTGAGGGAAGAGACAAAAACTGTTCACAAAGACGGTCTTAGAACAAATCTGTTGCATATGATGAAGCTGTATGCTAGTCCATATCAAGATGTTATCTGAAGATTAATAAGAGTGAGTGAAATTAATTAAATTACAGTGGCAAAGGGAATTAAATGAAAGTATGAAATACATGGTGAACAGTAGTCATTACTGGCCATATCTTGTGCTGGGTGGTGCTCCATGCCACTTAATTGATTCTCTGGGAGCTGAGGGAAAATTTGCCACCATTTGTCCTACAGTTTTCGTATGAAGAATGATACGACTGTTCGGGCTAGTCAAGTCAATGAGAAATACCAGTTCTCATGGACATGAATAACCAAACCCATTATCAGGCAACTGAACTACATCCAGTCACCATCAAACAATGTTTGGTCTTTGTATTTTATGAACTTTTTTCTTGTACACCAATTTTATTTAAGGAGAAATGCATCTTGAATGCATAATAAACTGCAGTTTAAACCAAAAGAAAACTACCAAATACATGATAATAGCTCTTCCCCCTTCTAAGTACATCACCAATAACATGTTTGTGTATTCATATGGGGTACGTAGGCACACGACAATGTCCTCTCTATATAAGCATTTTTCTTATTTTAAAAAACAGAACTGACATCAGAAATCAGACTGAGGGTTTTGGATGACTCTTATAATTGCTGACAATGAACTACTAGAATAATACAATGTGGAATTAATATTTGAGTAAGTGATAGTCAATCCCCAGGGTCTGGGTTGACTTAGATACCCCCTAAGGGTACACTACAAATACCACATGCAAAAATCTATTATACGAGAAATAGTTTCTCAATAGTTAAATATAATTAAGTACAAAATCAACATTTTCAACCTTTCCTTCCCTCTCTCTTCTGTGTTCTTAAGCATTTTATGCAATATGATTAGACAGATGTGCAAACAAGACTATCCAAAAATGTGAAGAAAAAGATTAATCATTTGCTCCAACTCTTGTTTAAATCAAGGAAAAAGCTTGCAGCATCTGGAGTGTTGTAGGACCTTGTTCCCCCAGATAATGAGTTTCAGGCAAAAAAAAAAAAAAAAAAAAAGAGTTTAGACAGAAATATTTTTCTTTCTGATGACTTATTTCCCAGCTGCTCACACTTTCAGATAAAGTAGGACAGTACAATCTATTAGCCTATTGGTCCAACTAGTATGGCACTGACTATATTCTGATGATAATTTTAAACACTGAGGCTTTAGCACTTGGAGGTTAGCTCTCAGTCCCAGGTCTGTCTTGCCAGGAGAGGAATGATCCATCTGCTCGGCACACAGCCCTGCCTGACATCTGCCTGACAGGGCTTACGGCACACGACAGAACCTCACCACATTCATGGTCTTGTCATTTGAGCAGCATACTCAGTGCTTCTGTTTTCCAGCTAGGAGGGGACAGGACATAATGGGTCTGTTTGTATGTGCTGGGCACCCAGATCTGGATTCACAGCTGCTCAGATCACGGGTGGTGGGATGAAGATCCCAGCAGAACTTGACCCCAGATTCCATTCAAAGGTCTTTGGTGGTATTCTGGCAAAAGTCATGGGTGAAGCAGTCAGAGTGTACAGATTAATCTATGTGAAACTGTGCTGCAGACAATGGAACTGTCATCATAAAATCCTCCACAGATATTTCAAAGAGATTTTTTCCACAGTTTGTGCACAATACACCACTTGTTCAATTCACATAAGGGAACTCCTTGTATGTACATCTGAAAAGCCTTTTACAATTGCCCAAGCTATAGAAAAACAGTTAAAAAAGCTGTCTTTTATCATCAAGACATGGTATCTTTATAGCATCCAACAGCAAATGACCCAACCAGAGGGGTATGGTTCCATCACCTGCGTAACACAATGGTGTTCTTGTGGAGGCTGTTTATATGAGAACAAATTTCAAAGGTGATTCTCTGTAAAGGCAATTTCAAAAAGTTCAGTAAACATTATTACTTAAATTTAGAGGTTTATATCCCGTTCTGAAAACAAACATAAGGAGCAGATCCCTCTGGGATCAGAGACCTGCTCTAACTGCATCCCTGAGT
Organism: Rhynochetos jubatus; assembly: GCA_027574665.1. Taxonomy (NCBI): domain Eukaryota; kingdom Metazoa; phylum Chordata; class Aves; order Eurypygiformes; family Rhynochetidae; genus Rhynochetos; species Rhynochetos jubatus. Next base: position 57,955,469 of record CM050648.1, read on the forward strand.
CTTGAACGACTGCTGCCCTGCTCATCTTCCACTGATCAGTGTAAGGTGCCTGATGTAGAGGTGAAAGATTGCTATCTTTCAGTCACCATTTCTCACAGGTCTGCAGAAGCGTAAATCAGCTGCACAAGGTTCGGTGACAGAGTATTGTCAGCCTGGGTTTTGTAATTTTCTGTGCAGTTGAGCCAGCCTGCCTCTCTGACCTTGTATTTCTCGCTCCCTACTCTTCCTGCAGAGCCGGTTCTTCACTGTCCCTGCCTACAGTCTTGCCACTGTTGGTGCCAGAGCCTTCCCAACTGCTGCTTCTGCCATCTGGAACAGCATCCCGTATCTCACTGCTTCATTGCCCCTCTGCCTCTGTTCAAATCTCTATCCTTTCTTCCTCATCTATTACTACATAATTTGTCTCTTTCCCTCTGCTGTTATTTTTTAACTCTGTAGTGCTCCTTGGGCTGCAGCTTGCATAGAATATGCTAAAATAAGAAATTGCTTATTCAATAAAGCTTGATAGTAGTTCTAATAATTTTAGATTAAGAAAAAAAGAAAACAAATGGGAAATAAAGAGGGGTTAGGCCGTAAACAGAAAAACAATAAGGATAAATTCCATGAACACAGTAGTACTGATTTTAAAGGGATTTTATTTATTTGAGGAGCAGCTTGTCGTAGTACAGCCAGAAGCAGGGAACTTCACTGTTTCTGAACATCTGTGCTGTGCTAAATCCAACCCACTCTCCATTCTGCCTGGTTCAGCAATTCGCAGTAGCACATAGTTGTCCCTTAACCCAGGCCGATGCTCGGAGCAGCAGGGTTCTGAGCAGCTACCTGACACTGCTGCTCTTCATTTCCAGGATTCAGGATTCCTGAACCTGACCTGCGTGGCAGAGAACCAAAGCTCTGGAGTACGCAGTCCCTTGCGTTGAATAGCACTAAAGCACTGCAGAGTGTTCTGGTGTGGTTCTATTCCTGCATTACAATGCAGAAAACAATGTTCTGAGGAAGTAGATTTTGATTATACAGAAGCCTCTCTGCAACAAATATAAAAATATGATGGTTTGCTTTTTCTCACAAAGACCCTATCTGAATGTGTTAAAGCCATGTATTGATTATGTCGCTCGTTTTATGGTTCATTTCATCAAAAACACCTGACTGTGTATTTCTATAATTATTTAGGTAGCTGTGGAATTTAGTGCCTGAGGGCCCTGAGTATCAACCATCCCAGAAGTTTTTCCAATGAGGAAAAGCTCAGAAACAGTTTAGAAACAAAACTGTAAGTGACACAGAAAACCAAAGGTTTTCCTATATTTACAACATCTAGATGTGGGATGTCATGAAACATACAGGCACCTCTCTGCATATAGTGGGTCAGGAGTACTCTGCAGTATGTGCTGTGGTCTGTGTGGTTCCCTGATTGCCTGGATGAGGTGATGGGCCTCAACTATCCTCTGGCCCACGGACCTCTTATATTCATACAGGTTGCTGGATGAAAATCTGGTGCATACCATGGTCCCACCCAATCAGGGAATATATCTCCAAGATCCCACACTGTCATCTAATTTTTGTCTCCAGTATTCACTATGAGAAAGTCTAGTTTTTCAGAAAGTATTTCTAATTTCACATTCACCACAAATATGCAACATATTTCATCAGCATAGATATATATTAAAGTTCTGCCACCCCCAGTGTTCCAGTCTGGGTTCAGTTACAGAAAACAATATTTTTGGTGTGTTTTTTGACAAGTAAAGTATTTGAACAAAGTTCTGATACTTCAAGAGCAGATGCCAACTTATGCCTACATTTTTTTCGGATCAAATTTACATGCTTTCTACGCCACTGTCACAACTACAAACATAAATCCAGTATTTGCTCCTCATATTTGCTCCTAGAATGACTACACATCACTGGCAATTTGCACTAATCTTCAGAAAATGCATGCACATGTGGAATCACAAATTGCACAGATGAGTTGGGTTTCTTTTTTTAAAATCTGACCATGTGTACCCTAAAACAGACGTTAAAGTCTAACTTTGGGAAAAGTTATACTTAAAATGTCCCATAGATCAGATAGTCACACAAAAGTGAGAAAAGAATCCACTAATGAGGAAGATAAAAATCAAAAGTTAAAATTCTTGCAATATAAATGAAAAGTGGCTTTATTTATTTATTTTTTATTTTTAAATTGACACTATACCAGTATTAGTTCATTTGGTAATATACAGGCAGATGAAGAAAAATGGAATCTGTAGCAGAACATTGCTGACCCTGCTAATGATGATGTAACAGCAAGTAACTATTGTGTCAGAAAGGAATCTCTAATGCAGACACACTGTGAGTCTAAGCAGGAGCCTGGGTGAGTCATGGTGGCCCACTCAGGATTAAATCTTTAAGTATCCTGAGCTGGCATGAAGGGCTCAAACAGAGAGGAAACAGGGAGGCCATTTCTGTGGTGCTGGGAGACATCTGGGAGGAAGCCAAGAAGAAAACTGGAGGCTGCTGAAATGGAGACTTAGAGAGGACACAAAGAATGCAGGAAACAAAGGGGGAGAGGAAAAGATCATTATTCATCCGTAGTTCAGAGTGGGTAAGGCATAACATCTCCTCACAGGTGATTTAGCACTACTTACTAACACAGATCAGATTGAATTTGATGGTGACATATCAAATGTATCATACTTAACAGTCACTAGGAATGGAGCACGTCTTTCTGTCTTTCACTGTGGTCTCTTCATGATGTGTATATGTTTACATGGTGAGCCTTGTTTCTTAAACCTACATGCTCATCTCTCTCTTCCATACATTCAAGATTTGAGACAACTGGCTGGGAATCATTCAGCACTGTGCCACATTCACTGACTCGTTGCAGCTCGTGACATCTGCAAACCTAAGACACTAGCTCAAAAAGATAGCAAAGCAACATGAAGTAATAGATTGTTGAAGAAAATGAGCTGCTTAATACTGCCTTACTCAATGTCAGTGCCTAGGAAATAAAAGGATTTTTCAGAGAATCCAGCCTCAGTCTTTTTAAGTGTGTGTGTTAGATTATAAAAGCATCCAGCAGTCTCTGCAGTTAGTCTTCTGGTTTTGAATGTTTGTTGGTGATCATTCAGCTGCACCACTCTCTCTGTACTTACACTTTTTCCCAGCATCTACTTTGTACTGATTGCGCTTGCCTTGTTGAAAGGGCCCCAGAATGAATTATTTTGGCTTTACCAGTGTCATAGCTTTAGAGTTTTCTAGATTTCAAGAGAGTAGTTAGCTTAAAAGTGACAACCAGACCTACAGAGGTGGTAATGACAGGACAGGAGGATACAGGAAGCAATTTAATTTCAAGCTCTGTAAGGGGATATAGACCATGATGTAGACAGATAGATACTTACTAGAACATGAACTAGGTTAATTTAAAAAACAATCAGTGAATACCAATCAGATGGTAATATTTTCAGTCACCTTCCAGCTAGACTGGAAAGATCACAGCACAAAATTCTGTAGCTCTTTCACTTGATGCTCCTGGTACCAACTTAAGTCACTAACAGTATGTCCTGGTTTCAGCTGGGATAGAGTTCATTTTTCTCCTAGTATCTGGTACAGTGCTGTATTTTGGATTTAGCATGAGAATGATGTGATAACACACTGATGTTCTGGCTGTTGCTAAGCGGTGTTTGTACTAAGTCAAGGACTTTTCAGCTTCCCATGCTCTGCCAGCGAGGAGGTGCACAAGAAGCTGGGAGAGAGCATAACCAGGACAGCTGACTCAAACTGGCCAAAGGGGATATCCTGTACCATATGACATCATACTCAGTATATAAACTAGGGGGAGTGGGCTGGGGGTGATTACTGCTCGGGCACTGATGTCAGTTTTTGAGTGGTGAGCAGTTGCATCAGCTGCTTTTCCTGGATTTGGCTTCTCTCTCTCTTTTTCTTTATATTAGGATGTTGAAATCATTAAATGGTCCTTGTCTCAACCCATGAGCTTTCTTACTTTTGCCCTTCCAATTCTTTCCCCCATCCCACTGGGAAGGGGAGGGCGAGTTGTTGGCTGTGTGGTGCTTGGTTACTGACTAGGGTTAACCCTGACACTGTACAAAACATTAGCAAAGTAATTCAATTGTGAATTTTCAAATAAAAGTTTTTGGGTTTTGTTTGGTTTTAGTTTTTTGAAGTGTTTTGATTCAGGAGTTTGCCTCATGAATGATGGGATATAGCTACACAAACAAATTAGCACAAAGGAAGTTAATGTGTGGATTTTCAGCTTAAGTGCCATGTGATACATATTCATTTGCATGATTTTATCCCACAATACACAAAACAGTTTATCCCTTGCTGAATATGGGGTATTCTACCTTGCAATTTATTTTTCAGAAAGATCATGCAACAACACTTGTTTTGAATAGCTGATTTTCTGAAAACATACACCCACAATTTGTGCTAAAGGGCCATTCTGCAGCAAGCAGTGATTCCACTGATTTTTAACACAAATTTGCTCCTGTCACTTTAGTGAGTTGTACATTTCTGAAAATTTTAGCTTGTTCTCTTTTAAAATTTCATTGACCTGTTTTTTTCTTGCCTTGAATGTTTCTCATGTATTAGTTAAATATGGAGTGGTATTCTATTTTTATTGTTATTAGGCTGAATGTCTAAAAGGTTTTCAGTTCAGATCTTTCACAACTAAGCAAGTAACAAAACTCTTTCTGTTCTTTGATGGCAACTAAATTCTTCAGTCTAATTAGAGAGCTCCAGATTCGGTATGAAGAATGAAATGGAGGATAACCTGAAGTCTGATTTTTTTTCAACACAGAGATGTAATTTACCAACATGAAATAGAGATTTAAAAGAAGAACAAAAGGTTTTTACTACAAGCATTCTGTATAAATGAGACAGTTATCTACATTGAGTTCAAATTGTACAGATAAGGTGGCCTTATACAGTAATTGTGACCTTCAGCACCATCCATCTGCTACAGTGTAAATTAGAAACCATCAACCAAGGGATCCAACTTTCCGCTGATGAGATCACTTAGATATCTTCAGTTCTAAACATTTCTTCTGCAGTCTGTGGTTCTGTCTAATTAATTGGTATCAAGGAAAAAAATCACAGGCATGATAGATGCTTCTTTCCCATCTCTGTTGCTGCACTATGACAGCTCATTACAAAATGGGGGAATTGTAACACCTCACTGAATGGGAAGAAGTCAATAAAACTGACGGAACCAGTGGCATGAAGACAGAAATGTAGATGCTTAGCATACACAGAGGGTGCCAAGCAACATCTCCGAAAGCAAATTAAAAATCTTAAGTGCCTTAGTTTTGAGAAATCTCAAGCCAAAGTCTTGCATTCCTTCAGGAAAATTTTAACAGACCTACATTATCTCTTATAGATGCTCTTTCAAAGTCAGTTAGAACACAAATCGGTTCCCTATTGATGGTGTTTATAGACAGCAGTGGGGCTGTGCAAATTCAGGCAATATCCCTAGTTCTTCCCCATGTTTCTGTTCTCAAGAAAAGCACCTCACCACAGCATAGTATTGTAATGTGATATGTAGAGAGATTCAGAGGTAGCTCCAGATACTGAAAAAGGGCATAATACTGGGATGTTTTGTCCCTCAACAAGCCTTGTTGAGAAAAACAGTTAAATCACAATTGCTTTATTGTATTTTCTCCCTGGAAATTTAAAGATTTAGCAAAAGAAAGTTGGGATGAATGCACCCAACTTCTCTGGCACATCACCATGTACACAGAGATTATTATTACAATGCTTTAAATAACATTTACTTTCATCTCTATAGTGTCCTGAGATACACTGAGGGCTCCGGACAGAAAATATCAAAAGAGAAATCCAGATGGCGTAGCTGATTTAATGGACCATAAAGCCGTGTGCAAGCCTTTCTTGTACTATTTTGTCCCTTAAATAAAGAAAACAAAAAACCTCCAGTTAAGTCTGCTTTTAAGAGATTCGTTCTTGGTAAGTAAAAAACCATTACTACACCAAACAAGTGATGGTAATCAAAGCATTGCAAAAGAAGCATCCAAAACTAATGCGGAACATACTGGAAAGTAAACCCCAAACACAGTGGGAGAGGTTGTTTTAGCAGAGATGCCCACTTGTTCCATAAATTGCCTTGGTTTGTATGTTTGTTTATTTTAAAAGAGAATCTAAATTTCTGAGAGATGCATTTAAAAATGAATCATAATGAATAATACAGGAAATGTTCCCATTGCACAGTTCCAGAGTAATGATAAAATTTCGCACATGAAATTCACAATATAGTAAAGTTGATGTGGGCTTTTAAAGAATGATTTTATGTACCGACACAGTGCTGAAGAGTTCTGTTTTGTCAAACATTTGTTTGGGTGTAAGCAATTAGCTGCTCCACTAATTCCCTAGTCATGTGTAGAGGATTTCTTTTTCTTAGATGTGTGAAACCAGCTATTCACTCACTGTAGAAGAGCATATAGAGAAACAGATTATTTGGTTTGGAATCTCAATTAAAAAATTGCTATTATTTCAGTGTGCATTTTACTTGAGTAGAAGCAGCTGATATTTGTTACTCTGTGGGGAAATGCTGACAAGTAAAAGACAACAGAGCTTGAAGACTCAGTTGCAATATCAGGATAATTGCAATGTCAGTTGCTCTCAACAACATGTGGTGGGGTTTTTCTTCAATAAAAAAGTCTATGGAACTTAATCCATTTCTGCTGTTTAGTTATTACATCAGATTATAAATCAGAATTAATGTGAACAACATACTTAATATCACTGCTTATAAATTTGAAGTGGCAATTTAGAATTAAAACATTGCTTGGTAGGCTAGAACTGTGAATGCCTCTTTAGCTCACATTTGGTAATTTGGATTACAGCACATAACCAGCACTTTAATCATTCATTGGAGTTACTCAATAATGAAAAAGGCATGAAGAGAGAAGTGCTGCATTATCAATCTCTGTTAAGCAAAAACAGTAATGTCGTTGCATAGACACACTGAGTTTTTGTTTTCTACTAGGATAAATACATTCTCTTTTATTAATTCTCTGTGCCAAAACTTATCAGTATGACTTTCCTTCTCACTGTTTAATGTCATTGGTAGTGAAAGATGTGTACAATGTCACTTTGCATATATCAACAGTTAACTATCTCACTGACCATTACCATGATTTTATATTCCTTATTCCTCATGATCTACTTTGCTAGCATTAATGCAAAATGTCACAATAAATTAAATCTTATAGTTCGAACTTTACCTAATTCTTCATAAATGAAGTATCAAAGTCACACTTGGTACAACTCTTGTAACTTACAGTAGTACACAGCCACATAAAGCTCTCACATATTATTGCTAACAAACAACTCCATTTTGTTGCCAAATCTTTTGAATCCTAATTTCCAGCTCTTCCAGGTCTGCAAGTGTTGCCAAAAGAGAAAGGAGTCAATGGAAAATAAATCACTGGAATAAGAAATAAATTTAGATTTCAGAGCCTCGGAGAGTTGCAATATTTAGGATCCTGGTATTAACTAGTCCAGCATAGAACTTTAGTCTATAGAATCCAGAATCTCTTCAAATATTTGGGGGAATTAGTGTCTAATTCACAAATATTTCCACCACAATAAACATTGATGTGAGTAAACTGAGGTGCTTAATATGAAAGTCTCATTTTAGAAACTGTCAACTAATGGAAACATTATGGTACTACTGAATAAGATAGAAGTCTGTGAAAAAGGCTTTACTCAAAATATAGTAACTCCACCATTTCAGATGGCAATCTAATTAGACACTTCCATATGCAGTAGTATAAATTTAACCTGAACCTGAAAACTAAGCACATGCGACATCTGTGTTAATTATACTCTGACAATTATTCAGTTAGTAAACAGAAGCAAAGAAATTAGTTAAGAAAAAGCATGACAAGAATTGCATTTAGTGAAAGTCACTGCAAATAAAATATTTTAAATCAGATGTAAGTGTATAACATGTATAGTAAATATGTCATGTAAGATAGTTAACAAAGCAATTTTAATGTCATAATTGGACACAGATTATATCGAACATCTCGTAAATTGGAAAACAATTTTTTTAAAAGGATTGTAACTGTAGTTGATTACATAGCTGAATATAAATCACCAAATTATTTTTATTTCCTGGTTTCTTATTAATAAACTTTATTCATAGTATAAAAAATAAATCAAATAGATGGCAGAGTTCACATATTTCTGTTAATATGAATTTCATGCTTAATGAGAAACAAGACTGAACCTATGAACTTTTGTCACCTAATTTCACAAGCCTGGGCAATGCTATATATTTACTTTTAAACAAACAAACAAATCCTATCCCTCAATCAGCCATCCAACTCAGATGATATGATACATATCTTGCATTTTAAGCAAGTCAAAACACAAAAAGGAAATCAACATTTGAATATCATTTTATTGGAACTTTCCCAACATTTTGGGAAAACTAAACATGTCAGCAGGGACGAGTTATGCCAACATGAGAGGAAGTTTATCTGTTTGTGGCTTCAGAGCTTGATAAAACTTAATTTTAAAGAAAACACAGAAAATGGTTTAAGGAAAAGTCTCAGCACTAATAGCACCAATATACATTTATAGGCATTACAGAGGTGGTGTAATCATTATAGAGGTGGAGCAATCATTATAAAGGTGGCATGTAGGAGCCAAGGAAGGACAGAGATGTGCCTTGTATGCGAAACCCTCAGAGAATTCAGCTGCCAAAATTTGGCCATTAAGTACTGTACATAAACAAATAGTAATCTGGAGTCTTGTAACCTGTCCAATTCTCAGTGAATTTTTATTCAGTAAATTCCTTGCCAAACATGAAGCATTTCAAAGCACAGAAGTCCTGGAGATCTTCAACATAAATTCATTTTTAAATTGTTCAAAATGTAATGTTTCACTTGTATGTTATTCGCAACAGTAGCTGAACAGTTTCAAGTCAAAAGCAAAACACATTATAAGCTCTTAGAATCACTGAATGGTTTGGGTTGGAAGGGACCTTAGAGATCATCTAGGTCCAACCCCCCTGCCAGGGGCAGGGACACCCTCCACTAGACCAGGTTGCTCCAAGCCTCATCCAGCCTGGCCTTGAACACTGCCAGGGATGGGGCATCCACAGCTTCTCTGGGCAACCTGTTCCAGTGCCTCACCACCCTTTTCATCAAGCATTTTTTCCTGATATCTAATCTAAATCTTCCCGCTTTCAATTTAAACCTATTACCCCTTGTCCTGTCGCTACAGGCCCTTGTAAAAAGTCCACCCCGAGCTTTCTTCTAGGCCCCCTTCAGGTACTGGAAAGCTGTTGTAAGGTCTCCCCAGACCATTCTCTTCTCCAGGCTGAACAAGCCCAATTGTCTCAGCCTGTTCCCATAGCAGAGGTGCTCCAGCCTGTTCCCATAGCAGAGGTGCTCCAGCCCTCTGAGCATCTTCGTGGCCCTCCTCTGGACTCGCTCCAACTGGTCGATATCCTTCTTATGTTGAGGGCTCCACAGCTGGATGCAGTACTCCAGGTGGGCTCTCACGAGAGCAGAGGGGGAGAATCATCTCCCTCGACCTGCTGGCCATGCTGCTCTGGATACAGCCCAGGATACAGTTGGCTTTCTGGGCTGCCAGCGCACACTGCCAGCTCATGTCCAGCTTTACATCCACCAGTGCCTCCAAGCCCTTCTCCTCAGGGCTGCCTTCGATCCATTCTCCACCCAGCCTGTACTTGTGCTTGGGATTGCCCCAACCCAGGTTCAGGACCTTGCACTTGGCCTTGTTGAACTCCATGAGGTTGGCAGATGCCCACCTCCCCAGCCTGTCAAGGTCCCTTTGGATGGCATCCCTTCACAAACAATAAAAACAACCAGAAATCCATTTGAAGATGATGCCCACTCCTGAAAAATTAATCCAAAGTGACTAAAGCTTTTCAGAAGTGTCAGACAACTTTAAGTGGTGCTCAAAACAGTGACTATTAAACTGATTTGGTTATTGGGCTCCTTGCTGAATATAGTAGCAGGTGTAGCTGATAATATACTAAAGCTGCACTTCTGGGAAATCTGTGACCTTTTTCATGGAGTTTCAAACCACATTAACATTTTGGTTAGATGGAATAATGCCAGTTCAGCCCTTTGTCACACTCAGTGAATGCCTCTGAATTACCCTAAGTCTAGTGGCTATTTTTAAGCCTAGAGTGGACTTTTGGATGAGTCAGTGACAAAACCTGGCTCCTGCTAATGACAGACAAGGAAGCTCTATAGATTTTAAAAAAAATCTGAATGGAACAAGGATAAAAACCAATAAAACCTTACAAACCATTTACTTAATACTTTCCTCTGATGCAAAAAACACTGGATAAAGATTTCACTAGTGGCCTTGAGCATACCTGGGCATCTGGGAGAGCAATCAGAAAAGCTTAAGAAGGTAAACAGAACAGCTTTCACCTACAGAGATTTGGGCAGAAACTGATGGAGAAAAGTGAGAAAGGAAAAAGAGGGACTCAGCTCATCCATGCCCAAAGTGACTGTCTCAAACCAGGTGGAGATGCAGGTTTTATTTGACACTGACTATGTCCAGACTGAGGATGAGACACCTGCTTCAGAATGACTGGAAATCTGGATTGTTCCATCATGAGGCACCTAACTGGAGCAATTCAGAGCTCCCCTCTGGACAGCACATGTACATCCTTCCTTTGGAAACCAAAGCAAGGCAGGAGTAGGTGCCTGCCAAAATCTTGCTTTGATATGAGGAGTGGATGAACCTACTGGTGTGCTCAGAGAGGCTCTGGTGTGTAAGAGCTTTGTTGGCTCTGCTGAGACTGGGAGGAAAATGGTTGAGAACTGATATAGGACACAAGTGGAAATGAATCAGTTTTGCACTGCCTGGGAACATGATGAGAAATTTGGAGTTGTGTGCTTTTCCAAGTGAAATCTAATTTTCTTTGAATGAGCACACTCTTTGAGAAATGAGCCCTTATTTATGCAAATTGGTTTTAAATGAGAATATTTAACGAAAGTGTTTGATCCCCTTGTAATGAAAGCTCTTATAAATGTGCACCTAGACAGCACAGGCAGCCTTACTGCCTATTCAGGCACTTAGAATAAGGGTTTCTTTTTTACTCTTTGACAAAGTTTAGACTACATGTTTCTAATTAGAATGAAAAATAGTTAGATGAAGGATATTTTCAACTGAACTATTCTTCAGCTGTCATTTATAAATCTAAGAATGGTTTACCAGACTGACAGGTGGCAGCATGGCCCAGTGGATGTTAAATTGCTTAGAAACATTTTGGGTTTTTCATGTTTTAAAAGAAAGAAAAGGTTCCAACTTTTCTTTGTTTATGTGTCACTCATAAATGGTTGGTTGTAAAAGTTCTGACCTTGTTCTGCACCTAATACTCCAAGGGAGCTATTGCATAGGGCATATTTGAATAGATTTGGTTAAGAAAATACAAAAATTAAATTTTGATCTCTTAATATTCAATTATGCTCAAACTATGCTGAAGGAAATTTCAAGGAGGTTGTAAGTTCTTTTGGCATGCTAATGTAACAGATGCGATAGCATGAATTACCAGCTACAATGGAGAGCTGCCTGCAGGTACTGATTTGTAAGCTGATCCGAACTCTTGAAGGTAGTTAAGGAGTGACTTAAAAATAACTTCACACTGAAAGTAGATGGACCTTTTGCTACCCATAATTCTATCCTAAACTTCCTCAGAACCCTATTTCGGGTTGGAAGCTGCTGCTACCGAAAGAATAATTTTTCTAAAAACATGTTCTAGCCATTCTTGACTGCACTGCTGCATGAATGCTGGGTGGTGACCCAAGGGAAGAAAGGTGCAGAGATTGGAACAAGTGCCTGAAGATGGAGATGCTTCCTTTATTGACAGTTTAGGCTGATTTCTGCTACTTTAGAGTTATTATGAAACTAGACAATGTATAGAGATTTTGACAGAGCAATCTGTGCCAGTGCTTGGTCACCCTCACAGTGAAAAAGTGTTTCCTGATGTTCAGAGGAGACCTCCTGTGTTTCAGGTTGTGCCCATTGCATCTTTCCTGTCACTGAGCACCACTGAAAAGAGCTTGGCTCTGTCTTTGCATCTCCCTTCAGGTATTTATGTATTTTTATTTGTCTTGCTGAACAATTTTGTCAGATATACATTTTTTTTCTGAAACATCTTTGGTGGCACAATTGAAGCTGACCCCTGTGGCCATCTCTGCTGTTCTGGTCTTGGTGTGTCCCTAGGATATAGTGAAAGACTTCTCACTGCCTTGCTCTTTTCACCACAAAGCTGTTTTATCCTGAGTATAGACTGTGGTCTTGATGCTTGCTACCCTGCAATTGAAGACTCCTGATTGACAGTGCTGTAACTGAACTAATATATGACTGAAGAGGTCAGATATCTTCTTTCCCTTCATTCATTTCCCTCTTCCCTCTTAGACTATCACCTGTTACTTTGATTACCTCTCTTGCTTGTGAGTATGCATAGCTTTCTACATCTCTAAGTGCAATTTTTATCTGCTGCTGCAGCATCAGATAAAGGCAGAAAGGAGGTAAACAGGTGAGGTGCTGTATACCTTCACTGAATCACCTATGTACTTAATTTTCTTTTCTTGAGGTATCAGAAGGGTAGGAGCTGGAGTTGAAGTGCCACCCAGACTTCCATGGCAACGTCTAATAATTTTAATTGCTTTTCCTTTGTTTTGCATTGGACATTGAAGGACTTTGCAGTTTTTTAAGCTCCAGAAGAGGGAAAGGGCCATTTTTTTTTTTCCAATTTATTTTTCTAATACACTCCAGAGCAAGAAATTGAAGGAGAAACAGCTATTCATGCCAAGACCTAAACTCTTGAAAACATTGGTTTACAATGAAAAAACTAACAGATGCTTAGTGGTAAAAAGCAGAGGAGTGGTTGCCATGGTATCAGATGACAGGGAAGGTAGCTCACTTTTTAAACCCTCTGGCAGCATACGCATAGAACCAACAAGTGGACAGCAATGCTGGCAACCATTTGTCTCCTCACAGCACTTTGAAGGGATGCACGGGGGCTCCACTGTGGCTCAGCCCTACTGCACTTGTAATGGGGATTGTCAGGTGTTCAGCAACAAAGGGGGGCAGGGTGGGGTAATGAGATGAATGACAAACAAATGTCTCAATTTCTTGCTTTTTAAGTATTTGCTGACTAAATGGACAAGGTCCTGCCCCCCTGTCACCCCACATAACCAGTACTAAAGGAAGGGGGAGGATGGTTTATACTTTCTGACAAGTGGACAAAATAATCTACCCACTACCCAGCAGAATCATAATGCAGTCAGTAAGGCAGCAGCTGAGCAAAGTCTTCTTCGCATCAAGTCATCTTTTTAAAGCATCTCTGTAATAATTCTGTTTCACTAAAAGAAGGGTATGTCATTAAAACAGTCATTTAATAGCATTTTGAGAACAAATTAGATCCAGAACAGCTAAAACCTGGTTGGTAAAATATTTCTATGGGATGTGAGAAAGACAGGATCTAGCCTCTCTCTGGAAGCAGGCAGAGCAGGGACTTGAAATCTATCTTTCACATCTCAGCAGTGTGCCTTTTCCCTGGGACTTGAGGGTCAGTCAGCCTCTCCCACCACTGAAGCGTGTGTTCAAAATTTCAGCTGCTCTATATTTACTCCTCTCATTATGGAATGTATCCCTGCAGAACAACCAAAATAATTCATGTGGGAGATACAGTGTGAGATGATGAGATTTCACTCAAATGAAAGCCACCTGATTAAAAGCAAGTGTGGGTTTTATGTGGCAGTATGTTTTGGTATAACAAGATATGGAAATTTCCTTAGATTCGGACAGTAGAAAAGGTTAATTGTTACTCAGTTCTTGTTACTAGAAACTAAACTTCTGAGCACAGGCTTTTTCATAACACTTTTTTATTTCTCCTTTCGGAAGGAGTAGATAAATTAAAATATGAAGAAAACACTAGGAATGTCAAAGGTACTTTGATTCAAGAGATTTTTTTAATGAAATCTCATTGGTCATTGCTGGTACAGCTTCTGAAAGATTCAGACTTTGGCAGCCAATATTTGCACGGTATTCTAGGTAGGAATTACACTCAGTGCTTAACAAAAATCCTGAAATTTCATAATCGAAAAACTGCTTTCCTAGCAAGGTGAATATCACCACAATGCAAACTTCAAAATGCACGAGTATTGGATGATACCATGCTGGAAACATGTATCTCAGAGCCCAGAACATTTCTACTTCAATAAAGCTGGAATTCATGAGTTAACTTTACACAAAAAATACTACATACAACTATCCTTTTTTTTTTTTTTTTTGAGCAGCTCAGAGGAATTCTGTCATTTCCTACAAGCATATGGAATGCACTAAAAAAATTATCAAGATATTCTAAACAATTACATCTTTTATCTGTCTATAGATGTCAATTCATATTTGCTTATCAATTTCTTAAAAAAAAAAACAGCATAGAATCTAATTTATTTACTATAAAACCCAACCGGCTTCACTTAATTGCATTCTATATAGAAGTTTTATTAAATACCAGTAACAGATTTATGAAGTGGAAAATAGATCTATCTTTTGTTAGAACCAATATTCAACCCAGGTCTTGCCCTCTGACGTAGAATATTCAACAGTAATCTTATTTTCCCATATTAATTTACTTTTCATAGTGATTCCACTGTTGGCCTGCAATTTCTTTTTTAATTAGTTTCTTGGCATGTATGAAGGTAAAACTTCCTTAATTTTATGCAGGATTTTTCTGCACACTTTTCTCTAAAAGTCTTTTTTTTCCATGCCTGGTTTTAAATTATAACTCTCAACCATGACTAGTTCTTCCAGTTAGTTGCTGGCAAAATCCATTTTTATGCTCATAATATTTCAATTTGTGTTCATGTTTATTTTTTTTTAAATCCACAGAGCAGTTATAAAGCTGTGAGACCTGCTCACGTGCTGAAGCGATCTGGAATTCATTAGACTTACATACAATGTCAGGGCCAAATATAAAAGAGAATTTTTAAGAAGTCATGAAGAGGAGAAGCTAGAATGTGGCAGATAAACCACTCTAGCCTTTTTCCAGCTCACCAGCAAGGCCCTTAGTATTGGCAGACCCATCTCAGTGGCAGCAGTACCTTCCAACAGTCAGCAGCCAAAACATTTGTGCCAAAACCCAACGAAATACTTGTACTCACAAGCTATCTTTTTAACATCCTTCTTGAATGTCTATCACAAAAAAATAAAGAATGTTTAATATCTTTTATATTCCAATTTTCATTATTTTTGTCTCACCCTTTCTCCCATAAAAATCCAACAATATGTCCTCTAAGCAGAGGGAACATGTTAGTGCTTACAAGAAAGAAAACAAAATAAATTGGTGAAATGATATGTTGTATGGAACAAGGGAACTCGTGATCTCTTTTTTATCATGGTCTCCACCTTTCATTACCTTAATATATCCTAGAATTGCAATAGGTTGTCTTCAGTTCTTCATGGATCAGAATGTGCATACGTATATGTAAGGTCTCATGATTGGAGTGTCAGTCTGTCAATCTTTGGGAAACCAATGATGGCAATTTTTATCCATGAGGAAAATCGTTTTTACTTGCCTTTTCAAATGCTCCTGCAAAACTCATGCCTGGTAGGGGAACCTGTGAATCTGCAGCAGCATAGCAAGTGATCAAAATGCAGAATTGTTAGCTGGGGTGAAAATTAAGGCTTCTTTAGCAAATCCCAGGCCCCTGAAAAAGTCTGGAGCAAGTAAGACCTACACTAATTGGAGGAGGGAGTATTTAAACAATCTGTTCAAACTGGATGTACATAAATTCATGGTTGCACCCCTGGCTGATGTCACTGAGGGGCCACTCTGTTCTTTTTGAAAGGTAATGACAATTGGGAAAGTTTCTTGAAGTCTGGATGGGAGCAGATGTCTCTCCTATCTTCAAGAAGGGTAAGAGGAAGGACTAGAGGAATTACAGGTCAGACAGCCTCACATTCATCTCTCACAAAATGATGGAGGTTCTCCATTTCCAAATACATGAAGGGCAGGAAGGCATTTAGGAATAGTCAGCATGGATTTACACAGGGGAAGTCACGCTTAACCAATCTGTTAGCCTTGTACAATGAGGTGACTAGGTTGGTAAGCAAGGTTTATGTATTGTTTATCTTGACTTTACTAAGGCTATTGACATGCCTCACATAACATCATCATAGATAAACTGCCAAAGAATGAGTTAGATAAGTGGACAATGAGGTGGATTGAAAACTGTCCAAACAGCTGGGGCCCAGAGCATTGTAATCAGTGGCACAAAATGCAGTTGGAGACAATTCATCATTTTCTGGTCAGTACTGTAGGCAATCCTTTTTAACATACTTGTTAATGACCTGGACAACGGAATAGAGTGCACACTCAGCACATTTGCAGATGATACAAAACTGGGAGGAGTGGCTGATACATCAGAGGGTTGTGCTGTCACTCAGATATACCTGGACAGACTGGAGAACTGGGGCCAGAGGAATTGCATGAAGTTCAACAAGACAGGAATAATCTCATACAACAGCAGTGCTGGGGGCCAACTGACTGGAAAGCAGCTCTTCAGAAAATGATCTTGGAGTCCTGGTGGACACCAAGGACTGTAATGCACCCTCACAGCAAAGAAGGCCTATGATATTCTGGGCTGCATCAGCAAGAGCACTGCCAGCAGGTCGAGGGAGGTTATCCTTCTTTACTCAGCACTGATGAGGCCACACCTGGAGTACTGTATCCAGTTCTGGACTCCCCAGTACAAGAAAAATACGGACTTACTGGAACAAGTCCTGCATAGGGCCACAAACATGATTAAGGGACTGATGCTTTTATGCTATGAGAAGAGGCTGACAGTTCTGGGACTGTTCAGCTTGGAGATGATTCAGGGGGACCCTATCAGTGAATATAAATATCCAATGGGAGGGAATGAAGAAGGTGCCAGACTCTTCTCAGTAGTGTAAATTGACTGTGCCCAAGAGGCAGTGGGCACACATTAAACCCCAGGAAATTCAATCAACACAATAAAAAACCTTTTTATTTTGGCTGTGATGGGGGATCAAGCACTGGCAGTGGTTGCCCAGAGAGGCTGTGGAATCCCCGTCTCTGGAGATATTTAAAACGTGGCAGGTTGTGACCCTGAGCAACCTGCTCCAGCTGAACCTCTTGGAGCAAGGGAGGTTGGACTACATGCCCTAGTCCAAAAGGGGAAGGACTCAAAGGTTCCTTTCAACCTATGTGATCCTGTGATTCTGTCAGATTTAGTAGGATTGTAGTCTGGTAGTCTGTACACTTTCAAAGTCTGCTAAAAGCTTATGGAAAAAGTCCCAGGAACTAGCAATGACCAAAATATGGTCCCAAATTGTCAAAGCAGAAATTCCTAGTTTTATTCACAGAGACGAACTAAATGGGAAGCATATCAGAACCTGCCTGTGCCATCAAGCTCATTTGTACATAGAGACATTCCTTCTCATTCTACAGGTTGTGTCTAAATGGCAAAATGGTGTGACAACACAGGAATGTTTTGATTTACTCTGTCCTTTCATTTTTAAGCTCTTTTTGGCACACCACATAATCACAGTACTCCACAGGTCCCCTTGAAGATAAGCGTGTGACATTTAATGTATAGTGTCTTGGAGGATCTTCCAGATCTTCCTGTCCCTGCCCAACCCTGGAGCTCCCCACACCCTGCCCATGACCCAGGACCCCATGTCTCCCCCCTGGGTGTGCCAGATCCTGCCCCAGTGACACCGCAGCAGGGCTGGTCTCCAGCTCCCCATAGCCCTGCCCTGCCCACTGATGGGCTTTGTGTAGTTAAGCCCACCTGCAGGCCCATGTCCCTGCCCAGCCTTGGCCTGCTCCTATCCCTAGGGAAGTGTCTGATGCCTGGGGCTGCCCCAGTGTTCCCCCCTGCCTGCTCTGCTCCTGGATGGGGTGGTGGGATGGGCCTTGGCCTCCAGGCCCTTCCCTATTGGACCTGTGGGGAACCCACATGGCCCTGGCCACACAAGTCCTCATGGGGCCTTGATGTGATGCTCTTTTCTCCCTCTTTAAAGATTGGCACTTATTTAACTGCTCTCAGTTTTTCAATGCCAGTTCTTAAAGACCATGGAAATGGTTCGGAGATTGCCTCAGGCAATTTTTTTTTTTTTAACAACTAGGAGTGAATTTTATCAGATACATTTGATTGGAAAACTTTTAACTTGGTATTCCCTAACCTTTTCTTTCTGATTATTTATGATATTTAGTGCTTTTCTGGTAGTTAACCATCTTCAAGTGAATTTTTTTAACAAAGGCTATGGCTGAAAGGCATTAAACATTTTGATTTCTGTCATCTTTTTTTGATGTTTGTGTTATCTGGTAAAGAATTTCTATCTCTTCCGAGTTACACTGGATCAACACCACACAAAAAGAAAAGAACAAAAGTTTCTTAAAACCAGAGGATCTCAAACCCAGCTATTATATAATGAGGGGCTGCATCTGAATTGCTGTTTCATAAAAGGATATAGATTATAACTAATTTCTGGTGTCTTCCTTGACATCAGTCCTCCTTCCCTTTCCTGTGTCTACCACTTGAAGACAAGAGATACTGATGACAAGTTTTTATTTTTGATTTCTTTTTGAATTGTCCAGAATCTGTTGATTCACACATATCACTAGCAACTGATAGTATGCATAAAGACTTCTATGAACTGATTTAGCACTCAGTTGTGTTGAATACTTTGTCAGAACAACAGTCTGAAATAAAGTCAAAGTTTGATGCAAAGAATTTTTATGATAAATTGTATGAAAACTCCATGGAGGTGTGGCCACCACAGAGGAAGACGGTACCACAAAAGCAAGGAGCAGCATTACTGAAATGAATGATATGGATTCCGTAAGAAAAAACCCAGAAAGATCTCTGAGCATTTATTATGTAAAAAGAATACTATGTAGTTGAAATTATATCCACATTTCAAAGCGAAATTGAGATCTCTTTCAATGATTTGAGATTCAAGTAATCCTTGGATTGTAAATTAATATTTTTAAATTCTTGAGGAGGCTTTCTAAAATTACATATAAATAAAACAAATAAAAAGAAAGATTTTGAATTGTCTTAAAGCTTTAAAGATTATTTTCCACCAAAAATAACTAAATTACATATATTTTAGAAGATCCTGTGGCCAAATAGTAAAAACTCTCATTAACATTTTGCATTTCAAAGCTTTATATGTTTGTAATGTAAGCAATGAAAATATGTTTCAATAACTAACTTTAATGTTAGGACAGAAATCTGTGAAACCAAAGGATTTCAAAGTCAAAGCAGACCCTTCCTTTAAGTTTTCTTTTTTTGCTTTCTTCTTTAAATACAATCTTAGCTCGTTAATGTGATTAATACAAGCCAGGCATACGGCATTATTTGTGACTCAGCTTCCTCATGTCAATGAAGAGATGCACATTGGCTCCAGTAGGATTAAGGTCAGAGTCTGTATACCATATAAGCTCTTTGAAGACAATCTCCTTGTTTACACCAAGCCTATTCTCAGAGAATTTCTGTCACTTAGCATGTGTGGATTTACAAGGATAATTTTAAAGCAATATCTAGGCATTTCCATTAGCTCTGGTTAGTCATGCATGCACTTTCATATCACATGGTGAAGGGTAGTCTTCTACAAGTAGTTTGAGTCTACAGATTCCAGTGTTGAGGATAAAATATGGAGACAGTGGTTTATGGTACTTTAAATAAACGTAAGTATTTTTGCATTAAAAAATTGACCCTGCTTTGAGATGTAACATTCTTCTGGTCATCTGGGGTGTTCTTGCTGTCTTGCTTCTCTAAATTAAAGTTCTTTTGTCTAAATGCTCTTTCACTAAACTTTTCTTCTCTCACTTTTTTTTTTTTTTTTAAAGAAAGAAATTGAGCCAATGACATTAAAATATGTAACTTTTAAAATTAATGTTTCCAGATAGACATTTCATTTGTTGAAGATTTACAGGGACATTATAAAACCATAATTGTGCAATAATTAGACAGTACTATAAACTAAACAAATATCAACTGATTATTAAAAACATTCATTGTAATAATAGAAGTTAATCCTCTTGAATATGTTTTTAATAATAGCTTTATATTTAATGTAGGATGAATGACTTATTAAAAGTAAATTTTGTGTGTTTTATATTCTCCACATTTGGCATTAGGCCATTAGCACTAATGGGATTTGAATGGTATTGAGTTCAGGATAGCCCCCAAGAACAAATGTGGGAACCTTAATTAAGTTTTTATTAAAATCTTCAATTAAATGCAATGCTAGATTATTAAGATATTTTTGCATATTGTTTAATGTCAGTTAGTTATTAAACATTTTCATAGGCTTTGGAAAATGGTCTCAGAGCAAGCTGATAGCTAAAATTTATTTGAAAAATACTGGTGATCAATTTTCTCATCTTGTGGGCAAAATTGAGTTTTAATGGAAATTTTCTAGCTAGCTGTGATGCTGAACTGGAACAGAACCTAATGAATAGGTTAGCGAGTAACAGGCTTAACTTGCAGAAGGGAAGTTTCATGTTGAGAATAATGAAAAAATTTCTGGCCCCAAGTGGAATGAGGTACTGAAATGACATAGACTGCAGTGGGAGTTGCGCAGCATAGAAAAGCTGCTTTTTACTGCATATTCATAATAGCTGGCTAAGGAACACTGGGACAATAAACTACTGAAGCCTAAACTGGTAAACCAGATATTGATTTGTGCTAATGTCACCGGACAAGTTACCACCTGACTGGTTTCTGTCTGATTTTTTATGCAGTGTGGGTGACACTGACTGTTCTTACATTACTAAGGAGCTAAATTAGTATTATTAAACTCTCAAAAGAGTAAACTTAGACTGTGGAACTCAGAGATGAAGAAGAATCTTTTTTATGCTTCTGTAGGAGATGTCCAAACAGGGGAATGAGCTGTGCAGAGACAAAGGATGCACTCCTCCTCTATTACAGACCACAACAGGGGCATTGGAAAGGAAATTGAACTCAAATATTAAATTCTGTTAATTGGACCAGTTAAGTCAGAATAACAGGTACCATGTTATTGTGTTACTAAACAGAAACAACTAGCTGCTTGAATTAAGAGGAAGGCAAGTAGATGATGGATTACAGTATTATTTCTCTGAGGTACAAATATTCCACTTTTGTCAAGGTTGTACTGGAAAGCTCAAGTTAGCTTTATATAAATGTGTCAAGGGGGGCTAAACCCTACAAAAAACCTCCTCCTACTGAGTTCAGAAAATGTCCCTATGGTATATATATCATAGTTTTTCTAAACAAAGAAGTTTCAGATAGAAGCTGATACTAATATGAACTGCCTTCTTCAATGATACATTAAGCACACTATTTATTTTCATTAACTGAGAGTTCTTCAGAACATCATTACTTTTCACAAATTACAAAGATGTTCAGCAGCCAAATCTATTTATCTATTTATACCACACTCATTAACATGTTATCTGAGTGCCTAGATTCTCTGAAGCGGTGTGCAAGCAGTGGCCCTTACTGAGAGTGAGTTCAGTGAGTGCTGTGTAATGAATTACTCAAATCCAAAAAGCCAGTAGTCCCCATAGTTACATGGGCAAAAGGTGCTTTTGCACTGAGAATTCCTTTCTCTTTTTCCTGTGTCAATCACAGTGCAAAGGGGGTATTTCAGCTGCTTTGCACAGTCTAGTAGTTGACTGTTAGGGTTTTTCCTCTACTCCAGTTTCCAGGACACTTGCAAGCTAGCAGCAGAAAATCCAGCTTTAGATCTGAATCTGTACATGCCCTTAAAATTTCCTAGTGAATAAGTGGAAACATCTCTTGCTACAGCATTTAAAATTGTTCTTTTGAGAAGTCAAATGATTTGAAAACGGTAATGTGTTCCAGCATAGGGACATGTGTGCTGCAGTCTATATGTCTGAAGAGACAGTAGTTATGAAAAAGCTGCTTCTGGTGTTGGAAGGTGACACTGTAGGGGCTGTCTCTGTTGCAATGAGGTTTGCAAACAGACTTTGTGAAATTAAGTCACACCAGTCTTCCCTTTACAGGCCAAGATGCCCTCTGTTTTAGACAAGAAAGAATGAAAAAGCAAGTGTCAACCATCCTGAGTCCTTAATGAGACAGTTAGAAGACTGTATTGAAAGATTATGACCATAAAATATGAGATGACACTGTGGCTTGAATTAGAAAATAAAGCTCATAGTATATTCCAGAAAAATGTAATGATTTGATGAAGAGATTGGTCTTTTTTACAATATGGTTTTTCTTTTCCACGTTAGCAAGTATTAGAGGTAGGAACTGTCAATGAACTATCTATAAAAGGTAGTAATGCGTAAATTAGTTGCATTTCAGCAATGTATACAGTGGTATATACATGGCGCCACCTGTGCTGTTCTGACAGGCACAGCGCTCACCACAATGCTTACTCAGAAAGAGCCACTTTTTCCTCACACAGATAAGGCAGGATAGGAAAGGACTGAGGAAAAGAAATACCGTTTTAGGAAATGTGTCTGGCAAACAGAGAATTCAAGAGATCAGCTTGTCCATAAACCTGTCCCCCAAAGTGTTAATATCTGAGACAGATGTTTGTCTAAATTGAACTTAAAGGCTTTATAATATCCCAGGCTTCACTGTCCTTTTTATTAAAGACGTTTTTCTAATGGCTAGCCCCCATCTTTCTTGCTGAAATTTAAATCCTTTACCTCTTATCCTATTCAGCATTGACATGGGGAAAAGATTAATGTGCCGTCTTCTCAAATACCTGTATCTGAAAACCATTAACATGCTCTCCCATTAGCCTTTTCTTCTTTATTCTAAACAATCCTAGTATCTTTCCTCAGAGAACAAGATATTTTAGTTTTTATTTTTAAAGATTATTCTAATCCTCTGGACTGTATCTCAACTGAGGACACAAGGAAACAAAAGGAATTTGAAGGATTATTTTAGACAACATGCAACTCAAATGTCCTAGTATAGTGTGCTTTTTTTCTGTTTGATTGTTTGGATATTTTTGAAAAAGCATGACATCATTGTTGAATCATGTTCTGATGATCTTCTATACTATCTCATTTGGTCAATGGAAAAGTGTAACACAAAAGCGAAATGATATCACATCACATAAGAAACTCATGTTGAATCTGGAAATGCAACAATGATCAGTTTTCTTGTTCCATCTCTTAAACCCAAGTTTTCCTCAACAGTTTTAATAAATAGGATCATAACTGTTTAAATGGCTATTCTAGATTAAAAGTCTACAAAATAAATAGAATTAAACGACCATACTGAGGCAAGAGAGAGAGAGTTTGCCTAATTGGAACATGTTTCTCTCCTTTAGGATTTGAAATAATCCCCAGCAGTGTTGTAACCTTTGGGAAAAAAGTGGACCCTGCATTTTAAGTGAAAAGAATAAATTAATGCAGCTATCAATCCAATTTAAGTGAAATATCCCAGTGGAGTAAAAATATGATGAAGAAAATTAAACACAAGAGGGAAATTACAGCAGAATATTAAAATAGGGAAGGGGAGAATTAATAATGAGAAAAAAAATTAACTGAGATATTTCTTCTGTGGTATTCACTTACGTTTTCCCTATTGATCACATCTTACAAGTACTTTTAGATCCACTATGTCACGCATTAGGTGAAAGCAAGGCTTGGGATGTATTATTGCTACTTGCAACATCTGGTCCCTAACACGTTCTTCTTTGATCAACAGTATGTCATGTGTTATAGTGAAGCAGATTGCATAGTTCATCCTTACTGAACCTTCACCCTCAGGACAGCATGTGAAAGGCAAACTCCATCTGCCTCAGAGAAACCCAAAATAATCTGAAATGTAGAAATTCACTGTGGTCATGACAAGAATTAGTATTACAAGAAGACTTAGAAATAAACTCTGCTGCTTTTGCAAAAGCATATCAGGTTTCTTTTGGTACCTGATGGTCTGAAAATTTTCCTCCATCTTGCATCACTTGGTCTCCTGTTTTTCTGCAAGTTTTCAATGAAATGCAGGGGTTATAGCACAATGCAGGCCCAGGCATAGCATGCAGCAGGTACTGCACAGTCTTGTTTCTGCGATTAGCGAACAGTGGTTAGAAAGATGACACCTCAATTGCATACAAGTCAATCAACATTTTTACCACAGCTTCCAAACTAGAAGGCGGGTTTCTTCTGTCTCTTTTCTGTGTTCAAAATGAACTCAGAGATTTTTATCTCAGCGGTGCAGAGGAAATCCAGAGATAGGTGCAGCCCTGGGGTGAACAGAAGCCCTGATGCCTCCCTACCTCCTGCGTCAGACCATATGGCAGGGTTGTGCATGTACCTCCACAAGTCATATTGTGCCTCCTTAGTCCAAGCACAAGCCCTGGAGAAAGCCTGGGGTTCCTCCTCCCTTCCCTGATCTCCCAGTGCTGACACCATTTGCATGCCTGGTGCAGCACAGCAGTTCCTCCTGCCCTTCTGAACCCCGGTGTGTTAGGTCAGGGTGCCAGGGAGGAATAACACTGAGAAAGAGAAACAGATGGGAGCTGATGCTTTGCTTCCCTGCAAAATATCCACCTAAACTGATCTGGCTGATTTTTTGCATTGGTATTTAAAGAACACTGACATGTGAAACAATGGGAAACACAAAACCAAATAACCACAGCGATATCAGTTTATAAGCTGAGCTGCAGCACTTATCAGTTTGAATACTCTGAACCCATGTACATTCATGACTTAGATTAGTTTATAATGAAATAGGAAAAAATTATGCACATCAATAATACTTGGAAACTAGCTGCCATGTGATAACACGATTATGAATCTGGTCTCATCTGAATGATAAAATGCTGTGTTAACTGTTTCATACTGAGCTCATACTCTTTTGTACACTGAACTCGGACTTAGTGGAGCCCAGTGAATTCTTCCCATGAGGTGGATGAGATGTTAAAAAGTTACTTGCTTTTCCCACATATTCTTGAGTTTAAACCTGTTGGATTTTCTACACTGTTCATCAGGATCCCTAAATCACATGCTTAAGTGAAATCAATCATTCCCATCATTTATGCAAGGTCTAATTTACCCTCAGATGTTTGCACTCTTTCTCAAGCAAGTCTGTGGGAACTGTTAGGGAAAAGGAGGCACAGACCTACAGGATTACTCACTGCATATATTCCTGATATCTAAACCTCCTCTTCCTCCCCCCTGCCTCCTCCCCAGTGAACGCTGTTTAAAGTCAAGTAAACAAAAACCTCAGCAGAGTGTGAGGTTTCCATTGGATGTTGGTCCCCATGAAGGTCTTAAGTTAAAACTGTACTTTTCTAGTAGGAGTAGGTTCTATTCCAGTAAACAAGGTTCAGTTATGAATTATTTCCATAACAAAAAGGAAAGTGATTAAAAAACTTCAATCTTATGAATGTAAATCCTTTGCAAAACACTCCCATTAGAGAAAAAAAAGTGATAAACTGTGATACAAGGTCCATTTCAGAGAGTTTTAATGCAAGGCTAATGTAACCTTTTTCACTCGAGATTTTACTAATCAATAGCTACAACAGCAATAAATGCTGACTCTATTTCATGTAAAGCTTATAAATATTTACACTACTGAAGCACGAATAGAATTTAATCTCACATTCTATGTGGTCTATATTTAGTATGTTAAAGGAAATAATACGGTGCTTACATACTTCAAAAAGTTTAAATTAAGGTGGTTAAAATGGATTAAAACATAATACTATTTAAAAATTTTAGAAATTTCCATAGAACTGTAGGTGAGATGAAATGGCTTCTTTAGTAGAGCTCTGAGTTCCATGATGTTGCATTCATTTCCACAGAACCATGTAAGGAAAAAATAAGACAAGAATTCATCCTGAACTCAAACAGCTACAGTGGTAAGAAAGTTAAACAAGAGTTTTGTAATATATTGTTCATGTCAAACATGTTGAAAATTTTCTTGCTTGCTTCTTATGTTCAAAATGGTGTTAGCAGAAGTAGCTGAAAAGCAATCATTTGTATTATCAAATTCTGAATTAAAAAAATTCATGTCAGTCTTAAGTGATAGCTTACGCACATTAAGCTGAAATGGAGCTGATAATAATTCCAATCAATTTCTCATTACTTTGTCAATGGACCAGTAATGAGAACACTGTTTTTTCCTGTACTCAGGTCTAGTAAATTAAGTTAAACAACAGATGTTGAACAGATGTTCTCATTATTTTAGTGACTTGATTTCTGGTTGGTCCCCAAGTTGTTTTATGTGACTAAGTGTTACATCATTCTTTCTGTGACACATAAAGTGTCTGAAAGCATCAACAGTCAAAAGCCTCATTAACGAAACAGTTTTATAAAATTTTGAGATGATAAACATACAAATAAATTCTCTTAAAAAAGACATATCAATGAAACAGTTAATTTTCATACTGCCCACAGTAAAAGTGAAATTTAGGTAGCCTATAATTAATATTAATTGATAGTAGTAAATACTTCCACTTAAAAATAATACTCGAAGACCACAGTTTCCTTATACCATTATATGTGTTACAGGCTAAATAAACAATGAACAGTTTTTTCTTCAGATTTTCTTTCTTATCAAGGTCATAGAGACATTCTGGACTTATCATCGTGATAGTTTATTATGTGAACTACAGTACAATTTAGACACTCATCAGGGCTGCATGGATTTATACAGTCAATACCTAGAACAGCTATGTGTTATGACCCTGAGATAAACCTAAGTGCAGTGCTGAGAGGTGGGCATCAACGTAAAAGTATTTAAAGGAGTGTCTACAGCCCCATTAACATGTCATCCCCATCTCCCAAGTATAAATCCGCACCTCTCATTTAAGATTGCTTTTATTGTAACCTCTTTACCCTCTAGACACCAGCAGTGTCCTGTGTGGTTCCCTTTGCCTCCTTCTTGCCCTGTTGCCAGCTCTTGCAGCTGGTGACCTGTTGATTTCCTAGAAAGTGGCTTGGCTCATCCCTTGCTACTGTAGTATGGGCAGAGATGACTCCTCTGTGCACCAGCTGAAGGTGCAATATAGGCATTTGGTAAGGGGATTCAGCATTTATGGCTGGTGTGGCATCTTGGAGAAGCAGTGGTATTTAACAGCATATTCTCCAGTAGCATTTGCTTGCAATCACACCAACCTTGTCATTGTAGTCCAGGAAATATGATTTTGTGATGAGTTGTAACAGGTCCCAGGTTTTGTACTGCTCCAACAGTACAGGGTCTCAGGGCTTGTTCAGGCTTGCTCTGTCCATGACTGTGTTCAGCCTGGTTTAGCAGTAGCTGAGAGGGAAAGTGCCTGTGGGCCCTCCTGTTTAGCTACACCCGATGATCCCCGATATGGTGCCACCCTGACCAAGGCAGGGAGTCAGTGTGTGACAAACAGCAGCCCTTGAGGGCAGTGGGGGCGGGGGGAGGCCACTCGCTGGCTTTGTCTGGGAGCCCCTGAGAAGGAAAGTGGGGCTATGAGCAAAAAACATTTGAAAAGAAACCCAAGGAGATCCAAGACTGGGGAGGAAGAAAAACCTATTGCAGACTTGGTATACCTCCCAGCAGATATCCTAGGATGCTGAAAACTGTGGCAAATCCTCCTTTCCAGTCTTTTTGGAAAAGACTGAAGCCATCAGCCTTGTGACCCAGATGAACCCTGGAGAGGAGAGCATCACAGCAGTCAAAAGGGAGAGAGATTGGTGAATGATTTTTTTACAATGATTTTAACTGTATTTCTAATGAGGAGTGTGTGTGTATTAATTTGGACTATGGCTTTTACAAATATTGTAATGGGACTAATAATTTTTTATAGGCTCTTGATTAGGTTGTTCATATTTTAGTCAGGGCAATAATAAATTCTTGTCTCCATACAGTAGGATTTGTTCCCCTTTACCTATAACAAGATTTTGGGTATACAAGTACTCAAGGATACTCTTTTAATCCAAGAAAGCTTTCCTTGTCTATGAGGCGTGGATACAGAAACACAGTCATGAGCGTATGCACTGGTGCACATCCGTTTTTTCCAAGACTGGGGGTTGATTTTTGGATGTCGCATGTCAATTACAGCAACTGGAGACATCTACTTATGTATGAGGGCAGGGAAACTCCACACATACAAATAAATCCTTATTGAATTCCTATTAGAGGCTTTGATAAACATGCAAAGGTTTTTTCATATGAAAATTCCTATTTAGACAACTCTATCCTAGATACTTTTTTTCTAAAGCCCTAACTATTGTTTAGAATTTTCTATAATAATTTAGAAACAATTACATCTTCTTCAGCTTTTAAGCAGAGTATGTATTGGCTTATGCATTTAGTATTCTCTATTTTACTTCATGCCCAAATAGCACCAGTTCTGAAACCTCTCTGTACATTGTTCAGGAATTAATTTGAGAATGTACAATTACCCTTTATTAATAAAAAGTAGATGTGTCTGAAAAAGAAATTCGGCACTTCAAGCTCAAACTTTAGCTGTGGTAATAGAGTTGAAAATAACAGTGAGTTGCAATTACAAAATCCTTGGTTGAGTTGGCAATTCTTTTAATCTGGGACTGTCCTAGACTTTTTTCAGCTCTGAGCATTACCAAGGATAAAATACTGTAAAGGTGAATCTATTCTCAACACACACAATTCCAAAACAAGCCATAGTTTTCAGAGTCAGCTGCTCTTAACTGCCCAGAGCCAAACAAAGCTGGAACATAAATGATATTGTTTCAGTTTCTGAAGAGAGTTTCTTCAGTTACCTTTACCTCTTTCAGTCTCAGACCATCTGTGCCTATAATCTTCCATTTCTCCCTCTGGCCTGTGGCTGCTTTACGAGCCTTAAAAGCAAACGGAAGTTTTGCAACCACTGTTTCTGTCTGGGAGTTAAGTGGTTCCCTTGGTTTCTCTTTCCACTTTCCTTGCTGAATTATTATAATATTTCCTGTTTAAAATGCAAATTCTTAGGTTGTATGAACCAGTAAATACAGAACAAAACCAAAATCATGTCATATTTTTCTATATAACAAGATTTCAAAAATGAAAGTTAAATTAGCCCCAACCACAGATGCACACTTAGGAATGAACTTGTTTCCCACTAATATTAATTACAGAAAATATAGCTCCAATAACCACATAAATGTTCATGATCTGTTTCACTGTTTGAGCTGTTTTGAACAAACAGCTAATATAAAGGAGCGCCATGTGGAAGGATCAAGTGAATGAATAACCTTTTTTGCTGCAACAGCGCTAAGCTAGTTATCAGCTGAATTTCCTGAATTATGTGAAATTCAGGAAAGCACGGTGGATGTAACCATGGTTGCAGAGCGTTAAAATCCAAGTCTGCTGTTGCATGCCAGAAGACAGGTGCTTTCTGCAATGCCAAACTGCTGTGTCACACACAGACAACTGAAGTACGACTTAAGACACAAAGTTCATTAACTCGTAGAGAGGAAAAGGTAACAACTGAGTTCAATGGATGTTAACATCCAGCAGATGATCCATGTGACTGAGGACACAAACCAGAGAAAGAAGATATGTGGGTCACATACGTGTTATTTGGCAGCAGCCATCTCCAGGCTAACAGCTGAAGTGATGCCAGAAATTCTGGCAAATATCAGTGCGTGGAAAATTGCTGTTTTAGCACATGGTATTCCTTTGTCTCAGCTGAGGGAATGTACATGACCAGGGTCCATCAACGGTACAGCAAAGACAATTCAAGCCGAAATGATGGAGACTTACTTTTTTTTTTTTGACCAAAGGATATTCCAGGGTAAGTTAAAACCTGATATCGTTCTTAGATGAATGCACCAATTAATTTTCTGCCATTTTTATGCTGTCATTTTGGTTTAATTCCACCTAACTTGACAAGGACATTAGCAGAGAAAATACAAC
Organism: Rhynochetos jubatus; assembly: GCA_027574665.1. Taxonomy (NCBI): domain Eukaryota; kingdom Metazoa; phylum Chordata; class Aves; order Eurypygiformes; family Rhynochetidae; genus Rhynochetos; species Rhynochetos jubatus. The sequence goes on from CM050648.1 coordinate 57,985,330, forward strand.
AAGTAATGACTGATGAGGAGAAAAAGAGAAATGGTATTTTGGAAGCCCTTTCAACAACCAGAGCGTGTATGGTAGTGACTCTCAGTTTTCATTAAACTTAACCTTCTCTGAGAAAGCATGTATCAGCGAACAATTTACTGTGCCATAGGTATCATTTTGGGGGAGGGAATTCCGGTGTGATTACTGCTCTGCTGCTCAACTGAAAGCTAAAATGATTGATGTTTTTCAGTGTTTCCTCCTTGGATTGGTCATAATTATTGTGCCTACCCTTTGACTGAGAGCATGAAAAGGCTAAAGCTGTTCTACTAAATCAGAAACAGCTGAATTAAGACCAATGAAACCAGAACTTTTTCCTTTCCTACTCCCAGGCACATCTATCTGTATTAGCCAAGTGGCAGGCAATGTGTGTGTAAGAGACACAGAAATAGCAGAAGAGCTTATGTTCCCATGTATATTTCCCATGTATGTATTTTTCAGTATCTCTGTTTCAAAGACCTAACTTCAAGCCAGGTAGACTTTCAGAACAAAATCCAGCCCAGCCCAGCAGGCTGAGGGTGAAACACACCTCCTCTTTGAGAAATGAATGTCCTAAAGGAGTAGGGGAACAAACAGACAGGATTATTCATCCTCATTGTAGCCTAAATCTCTGGTGCTGTCTCATCTTTCTCATGACGCCTGAAGAGCTGGCATGATGACTCCGCAGAGGCTGTAGCATCCTGCTGTGCTGTTTTTAGCTATGTTGCAAACTGTGGTGAAACAAGCGGAAAAATTGTCCTGGCTTGAACACTGTATAAACTAATTTTAGAACCAACTTGGAAGGAAAGGATGAGGTTTACAGCAACAAGGTTGTGTTGTTACACTACTCTAGCATCAACACGTTATAAATATATTTCACTATTATTTTTACATAAAGTGAAACCTGATTTGGTACTGACCAGGGACACAGTAGAAAAGGAGATTGCAACAATAATTTTGAGTCAAACCTGGTAATTCTGCATTGGGACAGGCCATTTTCACTCGTAAGGAAGAAATAAATTCAAATCGCAAAGAATGTGCTTATGTCGGTAGTAAACATGGAGGTTCATTTGGTGCTCCTTATTCTCCTGTTTCTGTAAGCTCTGTTTCTGAGCAGTCAGTCAGAGAAAAGTCTGTGGCCCTCTAGATATGTCTAGATCTTTCACTTCCTTTAACCTCTTCCACTGATTGCCTCTTACAGGGCAAATGGATGCTCACAGGGCCCTTTCAGTTCAAATACAAAGACTATACATGTATTTTAACAGTTCAGAGGATACAAGAGCTTCCTCTCCAAAATATTTAATATGCCCAAAGTATCTGCAGCTTGTGGGCTGACTGCTCAAAGATCATTCAATACTCGGTTTTGTATCTTGCATGCCCATTTACTTTTTCGAAAACAATAATTTATGAAAACATAGAGAATGCATTTTAGAACAGATGAAGCAAACCCAAACTAACTTTTTTGTTGTTGCTGTTGAATGCTTTAATATTTATGTTTGTATCTATTTAAAATATTTTATTTCAGTTTAAAAAAAAAAGATGTTTTGGACTTAACTGTCAGCAAGTTTAATTCTATAGAAGGCATATCCGAAAAATAGCATTTCCATACTTTCCACTTACCTAATCTCAAATACGTAAAATGTATTATTCATCTCATAATGACTTGTGACAGTACATGTCACGTATGAGCCCTATGTCAGATGTCCTAACTTCTTAGACTGCCCAGGAAACTGTGATGATTACTCATGTATTTCTTGAGAACTAAGAACATACTTTATTTTTAGAGCTTGCACTGACGCCTGTGCTGCCTAAACAGCACTGTTCTGCATCCTCATCTCATGTGCCCTGGACAGACATTGCTTCCACAGTCCATGGTTATCATGACATAAATTTGGCTCTCTACAAACTGAGAGTTTTCAGGCTACTGTGCCGGCAGGGCAAGAAGAAAGGTTTTGAGGATAATAAAATACTGAATCTCCATTTATGTTATCCCATGGTCTTGACTGCTTTATGATCATACAATATAATGTACACCATAATTAACAGCATTTACACCTCTTTCAGTATTTTATGCCCTGCTACTTTATTTATTGTTTGAAAAAATTTTTATAATTTCATCATTATATAATCATCTAGAAAAGAGGCTTGCAGATAATTTTTAAATTCACAATAATTAGTTGACATTTGCATGTTGCTTTGCTGGAAGCATAAATGAGGTTATTATTTTATTTATATTACCATATTACTATATGGACTGAGATTCTTTATGGACAACACTGAGAAATATGATTTGAGATTCATTTTTTCAAAGATTAGGGATATAAAACAAGAGCTAATTTGTCAAAGAAAGAGCTTTTTTTAACTTGCCCAAACTAGCTCCCATCATACATACAAATCAGGACTGAAGACTAAAGACAAGACATATGGCTGCTTTTGAACAGAAATAAGTGCATGAGCATATGAATTTAGCTGTATTTGTTGCAGGACACCAACAGAGAAACCTGGTGTTTTCAGTACCCTTGGATGCTGCAGCTTTGCTTGTTAATCCATGTATCATAAGGAACAGAGGCTTTCAGAATAAAAGCTAAAACTACTTGCAGGCCAGCAGGGATCTTTTGAGTTACACCTCTTGGGATTTACAGTCTGAAACTTGCTACTCCTCTTTGTAAATTTTTTTCATCGGATGGCATAGGTGCTCCAAGTTTTCTTTTAAGAGGTAATTAATACAGCGAAGGCCCTTTTATTAGCTAATGTACCAATTATTTACATTACCCAAATAGGATGTTGAGAATTGAGACTCATTACCCTCTCTGCCTGAGGACAATCAAACCCACAAATCCTTGGAAAGGGTACAGCTTCTATTCTGGCAGCTATTTTGCATGGGGATAAGACCAGCTTCTCCTGCTGGAGTTATGCTTTGGCACACTAATAATTCAGAGTCCTCTGGAAGAAAAAGGTGAGCCACTGAAAGGACAACATCAACAAACCTAAAGCTGTATAATTAGTTTTTAGGAATTCACCAGGGAGGGAAGACAGCTGGTTTTGAAAAAAGGAAAATTCTACCTGCCTGTCTTGCGCTGTGGCACCAAACGCTAGCTTATGGACTGAGCTGAGGTGACACCTGTGCCTGTTTTCTGTCCTGTATGTGATGTTCACTCTGAGAAACTGTGGAAAATATTTTCAGAGCAGGCTCATCATGTCAAGCAGATTCCCAAGCAGAAGAGGAGTATGTTGCTACTCCATCTTGAATCTTGAAATATGGAGTGTGAGACTGGTTCCGAGTTACTCAACACAGCTACAGCTGAAGCATGACGGAGTCAGAGAGGTGTCAGAGGTGCCTGGGTATCCTGCGTACATATCTGCAGTAGCTTGATTTCATCACTGCAATGAGCCTGCTCTGACTGTGACCATGATGTAGAGTTAGGTCTTGATCGTGGTCCATCATAAGTTGCTCTGCATATGTTTATAAAGTCTGGCTCTTCGGAGCTGCTGTGTGGTGCATTTGTAGGAGCTCTGATGTGGCTAGGAGAGGTCTACTGCATTCTGGCTGCAGGGCCCCTCTTGGACTGGGGGCCTGTGATTTATGGTTGCAGTGATTTGAAACGCTTCTGGGCACAACACTCGGTAGCCTGGTAACTTTTAATGGTAAATATCTATCACATGTAGGTGTCTCTAGAGTGAGCAGTAGCCGAGCAGTGTTTTTTGAGCAACTGCTTGGAGCAACTGAATTTATTTCTTGGATCCATCTTTTAGTTCTTCTTAGATAAGTTTGGTACTTTATATTTTAAGATGCTCTAAGGGGAGCTTAGTTTTTCTTTCAGGTAACAGATGATAACTTTGCTATTATTCTTGTAAAGCTATTGAAATGACAATAGAACCGTGGATGGCTAAATTGTGAGTCAAGAGGTATATTTGAAACGATATTTGATACCATCATTGGACATTTTACCCTGAAGATTCCTTGTTTTTAAAAATATTCTCCACATTGCCTCATTTAATACACTGAAAGTTTTAATAGTACTGAATTGGCAAATGAAATTCAAAAAGGAGTTGAAAATTAAACCCTTTCTATCAAGGAAGTGATCACTTCAGGCTTTAAAGATAAAACGTTTAATGTTCTAATCACAGGAAAATGGCATAAAAGTTCATATGCAGTGCTATATAAGCAAAGGTTTTGATAGTTCTACACAAAATAATCTCTATCCTAGTTACACAGATTATGGGCTGCATTTCTCCAATAAGTTCCTAACTTTCTGAGTCTCATAACTAGACACTACCATGTTGGTTAATTTTATATATGTATTTCACAGATACTGTAATGTACATTGTAAACTGTATACTTTCGCACAAATTATTTTAAACAATTTATTATTAGCGTGACATTGCCTGGTGACTTCACAGACGCATCCTGAAGGGTCTATTTCAATGTTTACTCTGTCTGCAAGCAAAGCAGAAAGGAAATATTGTCTCCTTGAATGTCCTGAAGGGAGATGCAGAGAGATTAAACGACCATCCAAGGCTGAGACATAGGTGTCGTGTTAGCCTAATGCCTTTGCTAAATACAGTCCCCCCTCTTTGATGGTTTCCTGAGCCATGAAAGTAGGAGCAAGAAAGACCCACATATAGCCAATCTCGTCTTTCCCATATGCAAACTTTGCCAATATATTTGAAACAAAAGGAATTATCTCTAAAATGTGGAATTCCATTCAGTGCACAAAATCATGCCATATTCTCCAGGAATAGGCTCCAACATATGACTCAAAGTCCTCTCTTCAGGACTTCAGTTTAAGACTGACATTGTTAGTGCAATGCTGCTCACAGTCTCTAGGAAGACTCAGTAGCTGAACCTACATTGCTTATGTAGGAAAATAAGCTGGAATTGGATGGCCCAATAAAGTATTCATTAGTAAAAAGGAGTAGGTTATGATGTTTTATGCCTATGCCAGTTACCTGCATGAATATTTCATTAACACATTTTTACAGCTATCACAGAGATTATAGGTAGCTGTTGATTAGACCTCCTGCAACACAGTGATTATGTTTCTAAAGCAGCAAGGCTATCTTATGCCTGTGGCGGGCAATCACTATTTCTGATTTTTATCAGCTTTCAAGAGTAATCAAGTGACAGTTACCAAGTACTGTAGCTGCCTTGCTGACTCAGAGTTGCCTTCTATGTATTTTAATTATGTTATGATCCCACTCGCTTCCTGGGGTGCCAAAAAACCTTTTACTGAGTTTTCAATGCTGGTTTTATTAGGTATGTCAGTTCAGTTTAAGTAGTCAGACACAAATACCTTTCACTTACATGCACACCAACAGGTAGTAAAAGCCCTAATGAGCATAGATTTTAAGCTGTAGTCAGTAATGAGTGTAGAGTGCAAGAGAGGGCATAAAACTTTGCAGTAGTTAAGATTATTTTTACTCTGGGAATGTTTTAATTTCAGAAGTTCAAAAATGCTTTTAAATTGACTTTTTTTTTTTTTTTTTTTGGTGTGGATTTAACTTTAATGTAGTGTTACATTTTTAAGTGGGTATAGAGGGGGTGGGCAGAAATGACATCTGAAGATGAAAATAAAAAGTAAATACCAATTATTTCAGTTTTATACCACTCATAAAAATATAGCATAGCAGATGCTTCCATGACATCTTTTAAAAGTCGGGTGTTTATTGTGTGCATATGTTCAACATCGAACATAATTCATTTTCCTCTGTTCATCTCAAATTAAGGGAAAAGTCAAGCATCAGCAACTCTACAGACAATGACAACAACAACAAGACCTACAAAATGCAAGGAAATGCAGAATGAGATAAAACAAGAACAACAAAAGTGGTAAGTATGAAAGAGATGTGGCAGGTCAAAAAAAACCCAGAGATAAGAATAAAAAGCCATGCAAAATAAGTGGAGGAAAATGTAAGACATTGAGTCAGGAAATAAATTTTAAAATAAAATACATTCTTACATGTGGCTTACTCAGCTCTGTTGTGATGGGAACAGAGCTGCTAAAGGGTGACATTGCCTAAGACAGGTAACTGATATTTACTTTTGTTTCTCCCTATGCTGTCAGGAAGGAGTTGTTCACTTCTTGTTTTCACAGGTTATTAGAGTGGTTTGATCCTGAAATGATGGGATTTACATAAGAGAGAAAAAACCAGTCTGATAAAGTTTTGGCTATGTGGGCAGAGGAGAAAAGTGTTTGAGCACTGCTACACAATTTGAAATGTCCATCACCTCTGGATTCAGGACACTCATTGCCCTCTTGTAAAAGTGACCCTGCAAGCGTTGCTACATCCCTGAAATTTACCTCAAACAGTGACATTTAAGAGTGACACAAAGCCACACAGTTCTTTCACCAGCTTTTTACTGTGTCTGAGCCTCACAGATCAGTGCCATGCAGAGGTAAAAGGGCTGGCATTAAAAATCTGTCCATAAAGCTAGAAAGGGTGTAAGTGCTTCAGTGATGGGACACTGACAGTGAACAGCACTGCACTGATGGGGTAGTTAGTCTACAGGTGACACCTGGGGCCAATGCAATGTCTCCATACAGAGCTCTGTGCTCTGTAACATCCCTACTCTTGTAGCTAGCAGGAAGAAACTGGTGCTGCATCGTGTTATGTGGCCAAAGTTACTCTCGTGGACAGTTACTCCTGTGATCTGGCACCTCTCAGTGGCTATAAATCTCCCCCAAGGGCATTAGGAGCTTACAGAAGTCCTGGAAAATGGTGCTTCAGGCTATCAGAAGCATGACTTCAGGTCTTTTTAGCATAACTTAGCTTTTTGTCTCACTATAGAATTTCTGTCACTACTCTTGCTTTCAGGTCCTTGCAAGAATTTCTCAGCTAGCCATAAAAAGAGAACAGAACATATGGAACTAAGTTTTTTTTAGTGATTTTGATGGACAGTTCACAACAGCCCATTTTACTATTTACTTGTAGGAAGGCAAAGTTGTGTGGGTGGATGGCAGTCAAGACTGTGGGCTTACCAGCTTGGCAGACTGCAGTATGGAGCAGTGCTACCTCAGATCACCTGAGATGGACTCATTCGCATACCCAGGTTTTACCCATGGCACTGTGGGACAGAGTGTGAGCTACTTTTCTTCACAGGGAGGCGCAGTGGAACATCATTGACTGAACTGGTGCAGGTGGAGCATTGTGGCTGGACTGTGCTCACCTCCAAACTGGTCTGGGAATTTCTATTCTGCAGTGCCAAGCAAACACACGTTATAGAAAGCAGGATATCAGTAATAAGACTTAGTGAAACAGTAGCAGGAACACTCAGATAAAAAAGATTTCACCTGAGCCAAGATTTTACCTGTGTGGTTGGTTTGATTCTGCTGTTAATAAGGCCTAAAAACCACCAAGTTGCACGACTGGCATACTGTTTGCTAGCCCAGCAAGGACTAATGACTGAATGCATCTTTAACACAGGGTTACCCACACTCTATTTTGCATATTAGGTTGTCCCTTCTGAAATAGCATTCATGGAGCTTGGAAGATGCAGAGAATGATGCTGACAGCATTCGGATTTACTCTGTGAAGAACTAAGTCTGGTCTGGCTTGTCAGTCTTGTGACCTTATGTAGCAATAAATGAATACAAATTCAACAGAAAGGAAAGAGGGACTAATTCATGATATTCAGCAGGGGGTCTTGAACAAATACTGTGATACTGAAGTTGCCCTGCTGCATTCATCGTTACTGAGGATTGTGTGTACAAAAGATAAATATATGCAAGACTTGTGGGTCTGCCTGTATTACAAGCCATTTATTTCATTCCCTTGCTAAATGTTTTAAAGAATAAAGACTCCTTTTAAGACGGCTTTTTACTGAGCTGATATTTAATTCCTTTCAGGGTGTAAAGTGCCTTGATATGCTTCCATGACAAGGGACTTTATAAATTAGATTGAATTATACACAAACACAATACAATTTGTAATAGAGAGGTAGTTTTGTCTCTATACTTTGCTTATACTTCACACTTCATATAAAAGGAAATGTTTTATGCAAGCCAACTTCAATATCAGAATTAGGTACTTTGACACATTCTTTCAAGAACATAAAGCTGTGCTTTTTATCCTGTTGGTTTAAAACAATTCCCTCAAAGGTATTGTTGGAAGGCTTTGACAATTAAAATTGACATGAAAAGGCAGTCAATTTTGAGACAGGCGTACTATCATCACATTTTATTTTGTGGAATGTATTCTTGTTTCTTATCTGCTACCACATCCATTCTTCTCAGATGTGATGGCAACATCAGTATGTCCAGTATGCCAATAACACTAAGTTCTGCATTTATGATCTATATGCCCATTTTTGTATATTCACAAGATAACAGCATCTGATCTGATGAGACTTTCTCACTTGTTCTGATTTTTTTGGAAGGCACTAGGTTAGTATTTCAAGCTTGATATACGTACAGTCCTTGGAAACATAGATCTTTGCTTTTTGGTGGAAACACCTCCCCAAATGACAGACTTTACAAGTAGCTCTGAAAATAATATTTTGTAAAATAATATCAGACCCCAAAAGCTTTCCCTTTTCCCATGTATCTAATGAAGCTTCCTAACTGCTTTTCATTAGCACTGAGCTTTCTCCTGGGGTCAGTGTTCATCAGCCTCATTACTTCTGCAATGTCCCAAGTTGCTGTCACACTTTACTTTGGAAATGCATTTTAGTGGTACCTGTAAGTAGTATTGGGAAAGTAGATGAGTGTATTTCAGGGCTGACAACACTGTTAAAATGTCTTTTCTTATGTTTTTACTGGTAATGCAAAAGAGAAGGAAAAAAAGGAGCCCTTTCAGTTTGAAGACCGAAGACTGAGAATCTTAAAATCATCATATTATGGCAGTACTATGAATTCCCATTTCTCTATTACTTCACCAAAACCAAAATCTCATATCATGTAGTTGAGCAATGGTTCCTAAAGTTACTAATCTAAATGCAAAACTAGTGGCTGTTTGGCCAGTTTTTAAGGCAATAAACAGACAGAAGGTCTATCAAAGTTAATGAAAAGAACTGCCAGAGTGTTGTGGTTTGGGCTCAGCCAGCAACAAAAGACCATGTGGCCACTCACTCACTGCTCCTCATGGTGGGTCAGGGAGGAGAACATATCAGGAAAGGCTCATGGGTCAAGGCAAGGACAGGGAGGGATCACTCACCCGTTATGGTCACGGGCCACACAGACTTGACTTGGGGAAGAAAAATCAATTCAGTTACCAATCAAATCAGAGTAAGGCAGTGAGAGACAAAATAACACAAAACTTAAAAACCTTCCCCCCACCCCTCACTTCTTCCTGGATTCAGCTTTGCTCCCAATTTCTCTACCTCCTCCCTGCCAGCCGTGCAGAGGGTCAGGGGATGGGGGTTGCAGGTAGTCCATCACACATCTCTGCCACTCATTACTCCTCCTCACACTCTGCCCCTGTTCCAGTTGGGACCCCTCTTGTGGGAGACAATCCTCCAAGAACTTCTCTGGCATGAGTCCTTCCCATGAGCTGCAGTTTTCTTCACGAACTGCTCAGTAGCAGACTGCTCCAGCATGGGCTTCCCACAGAGTCATGGCCTTCTGGCATACCCCTGCTCCGGCTTGGGGTCCTCCCTGGACTACAGGGGGGTCTCTGCTCCCCCGTGACCCTCCATGGCTGCAGGGGCACAGCCTGCCCTCTCACCACTGGCTGAGGGGAACCTCTGCTCCGACCACCTCTTCCCCGGCTTCTGCACTGACCTGGGGGTCTGCCTGGTTGTCGCTCTCACATCCCACCCCTCTCTCCACGCTGATTCTCTCCACTCCATTTTTGTTTCCAGTGCTGCTTCTCTTTTTGTGTTCTCCCCTCTTAAATATGTTAACTCACAAAGGTGCTGACTGGCTTGGTCATGACCAAAAGTGTGTCTGACTTGGAGCCACGGGACCTTTTCTTGAAGCTTCTGACAGGAACCATCCTTGTGGCCCTTCCCCTGCTACAAAAACCCCCCACTACACAAACCCGAGACACAGGGTCTCAGCATTCTTTAAAACCAGGATGTTTATATTTAGGCATCTTATGTTTTATATCCAAATACGAAATCTTTGTGTTTCACCAATTTCTTGGTGAAAGGGGGAAGAGGTTTTAAACCAGGAATTTCAGATACTGGCATTTCTGAGGGAAAATTGTTCTTTTCAAGATCTTCCTTTATATTATTGTCCCTATGCAAGCCCCACAACACTTTTATTTCTCCATTGTATAAGTAATCCAAACTCATCTCTCAGCAAACAAATGCATTTCACTATTCCTAGCCAATAAGCATAATGTGCCACAGGCATCATCACCTGGTCATTTCTGCACTTAAATCTCTTCAGTCAAAACATACCAGATTGCAGTGAGTGCCTTTGCTTTGCAGTCGCTGTTCTGACCCTTCAGCTCTTGAGCTGGCTCTCTAGAGACATGTCACAGGACTATGAATGGTCAGTCTTTTCTGCCTACCACTGCTCTCCCTGAGTATATATGCAAGCAAATCACATGTTTATGTTTTTCTTAGGTGTGCAAAAGGGATAAAGGCGTGCTGAACTTTCAGAAGAGGTTGAATGCCAGTGTTAGAGCAACTACAGAACTTTTGAATTTTATACTGTGGTGATTTTCTATGATGAATCTACCACTTGTATTTGGTGAGACATGTAATAATTGGCAACAGCACATGGTTACTCTTGGCCTTTCTTTGTCTCATTTGTTTAGTCTAAAACTAAGAATTAGTACTGATAGGCAGAGAAAACTTTACAGCTTGTCCATTTAGCTTTGCATGGCACAACTTGAGTGTGGGAAAAGTAAAAGACCTATATGCTCTTTGGGAATATTGAAAAATCTGCCACTTTACACAAGACTGAAGAATATGTCAACGATGGATTCTGCTAAGCCATGAGTGGGAAATGTTTTCCTAGCCTACTTAAAATGGAGCTTTATTTTGCATTCAGATCTTGAAGCCTTGGACAGTCAGTTTAAAGCAGTATTCTTCTTTCAGAGGCTACCAAGCAGATCTCACCTTTGATAGTCTGTTCTGTGTATCTTTCATGCTCAGAGATCTGTGCACTTAAGGTGAGCAGGGTAATGGAGTTAAGATCAGCCATGTAGATCTGAAAGAAAAATGTTGGCTTTAACAAATGCTCCAGCCTGCTTCCTTTCCTTTGAGGACACAGCATGCATTTAGGAGGCCTGATTTTTATTCTAAGATGATGTATTTTCCTAAAGTCTTAGCTTGTGTATGTTAAGTTCTTGTTTATGTAATTTAAAATGCAATAATGACAGAAACAGAAGCAATGAGAATTAGCATACACTGATTATGCATAGTCAATAATGAACTTTAAGCACTTTGTGAACAAATGTGAGGTAAATGTCACACAGCACTTCGTAACAGAATGAAACAATAGGGTAAGAAAAACAACGAAATACAAGTAAATTGAAGCAATAGAGGACACGAGGTTACAATTTAAATAATTGATTAGGGGATTCAAGATGTTCCAACCTAACATATAGAGAACCAGGTCTAATTGAGTTTCTCTTTCACAGAAAGGCTGTGAACTTAAAATTATTCCAGCATCTTGCATTAGTAGCCTCTAATGAAACCCTAAACAAAATAGCTTTTAAAGAATTAGTTAGGAGAATGACAAATCATTTTAATGAGAATTTGAAAAATTATATACTGAAGACCAGCTGTGATAAAAAGTAAGACAGCCATGGTAAATTACTCTGAAGATTGCTAAAGCCAAATTCAGTCATACAGTATCACGCAAAAAAGAGAGTGTAAATCCTGACAGACCAGAGAAATCCCTGGAAGATTTCACGTGTTGCAAAATGTTGCGGTTAATGAAAAGGGACAAAACTGAACAGACATACAGGAAGACTGCTGTCTGTCTATAAAGCAACTTTTGCTCTCCAATTTTAAGTACCACAGGATTCTGCCTTAGGATAGTTGCAGGAGTATTGTAGACTGATAGGAGACAGGGTGTCTGCAATGATTTTTTTTAAAGATTAAAAGAGGGCATTTAGTACATCTCTGTTTATATATAGAAGCAAGTGTACTTGACCAGTGATTTAACTAATTTGTTCTTAAATCTTGAGCAGGAAGACTCTGTTGCCTCCTAAGGTAATCCATCACAATGCTTAGCTATTCTGAAGTTTGGATTTTTTTTCAGTCATTGAAATTAACACTTTATCTTACTCTTAATGAACATGATGAAGAAAAATTATACTTGCTTTCTTTGCACAAACTTCTAAAAATCTAAAGGCCTGTACTTAATCTCTATTTTTTATTTTGAACACTGCCAAGAATGTCAGCCTTTCCTTGTTTTTCCAAACTCCATGTCATTTCTGTTTCTGTCAGAATTCTTTGATTCATCTACAGCTTTCAATAAGGCCTAATGTTGGGTAGACCTCAAGCTGGGGCCTTTATATTGATATTGACATAAACTAATGAAACCCAAATATAATTATACATGCATAAAAAGTTATGTCTCTTTTCTTTGGGCTGTCTGGTTGATATGATACATCCAAGAATAACATTTGCCCTTTTGTGCCTTGTGAGAGTCACATGGCTGATCCTTATTCATTCTGGGATCTACCCTACAGCTATGTGCAGGTCTGCAGTCTTTTTACATTGATTTGATGGCCCCTCTATTGGTCATGTTTGAATGTTACCAATTTCATCAAATACCACCAGACACCAGAGCATTTCTTCATTCACGAAACCTCATTCCAAATTTTGACTTTGTCATCCAAAACACAGCTACTTCAAGCTTGATGTCATTCACAGGTTTTATAAGCACACTTTGAGTAGCTTAAATTGATTATGCCATTCAGAAACAATTATATTTATCACACTGGACTAGTTGAATTTTGCATATAGCTACGAACTGGAATGAAAGAAAGTTAGATTTTTAAAATAATTTTATGGGAGTTAACATAATAAGTTATATCAAGTTATTCCAAGAGTACCATTCACTTGAAATTATTTTTCTTGACCTGCTCTGAGGAGTAAAGAAACACATTATATATGATTTTTGTATTACTTTAATTTTCCTTCATATATTTAAAATTATTCATGAGTAGATTTTAATTAGTTTTTGAAATGGTAACCAAGTAATAGGCCATCAAGAATACCTTACTAGTAATTTACATAAAGTATTTGTATCTGAGATACAAAGTGTCCTGAGTAATTTTTTATTCAACTTGACACTAGGAACATGATCCACATCTTGTAGAAGTGTCATAAATGTTATTAGCTATTCTGTGTGATCCCACTTGTACATACAAAACTGATTAAGTCTCCAGTGAAATAGTTTCAGTATTGTCCTCATTTTAATTGAATTTTGATAGAAGTTGTTTAATGGAGAGTGGTTTATGGGCAACAAGTATTGAATCATTCTTAAGACTCATATTGAAAGTGCACTCAAGTGGAAAGACAATGAAATTTTGAAGCTGAAATCAAAGGAGGTTTCATTTTTTTGAGGGCAAATAATACAAGACATGAAGGAAAAATACTCAAGAAACTATCTTTTTAAACTCATCATATTTACATCAGTAAATGTGTATTATCACAAGCCAATATGAAAGAAAAGTTCTAGGAGTGATCAGCGAAAGATGTGAAAGGTAGTAGAGAAACGCTCTATTTGTTCTGGAGAAAACCATGGAATGCATTCTATTTTGTTTATTAAAAAAATGGTAGGTTTTATAGCTTTACATTTTAATCAAACTTATACAATTCATATGTCATTTAAAATTTTTCCCTGCTTTGATTGGGGAATTCAACCACATAACCTTCAGATGCTCCTTGTTACATTAATTAAGCTACAATTATAGGCTATGAGACAGGCTATAAATTGTTCCATTCTTCTCTACACCTAATGGGCTGTTGCATTTCTAGGGTGTAAAACCATGGGAACTACTCCAGTAATTAATCCAAGAGAAGAAGGAATTATTGGTCAGATTATTCCTCCTGGCAGTCAACGATGGCTTGTCATCTATCCTACAAAAAAAAAAAAAAAAGTGATTTTTCACTTAGTATAATAGTAGAATTCATGGGGGGGTGTGTGTGTGGAATTGAGGAATTTTGATAGAAAAATGTAATATTAGGTTGACACATTTTAAGTGAAAAAAAAGTGTGTATTACTGTAACTTAAAAGGGACAAATAGCTTTCCTGAGCTATGATCTTATATGAATAATTTTTGAGGGGAGCTGTCATTTGTGAAAGGAACTCTGTAATTCTTATTCTCACATGCTGTGCTTTCATAAAAACTCTGCTTTTATTACAAAATTTGATTGGAAGACTTACTTATAGCTGGTGATGCCTTTCATGGACACACAAATTATCAAAAAGGGGTTTTAAGCAAAAGAAATTGGCAAAAGTAGCTAATGTGTTGTAAGGAGAGATTTATTTTCATTGTATTTAGTTATGGTATCTATATGTTCAAAGCAAAAGAGATGATTAATTTTGGCAAAGCTTACTAGTTTTTAATCTTCCCAGACAGCTATAGTTTGGTGGAAGTTAAAGATGAAGCAGAAAGTTTTGTTTTAAAGTCCTTCAAGTAACAAGCCACTGTAGGTTTATTAAAGCTCCCCTTTAGATGGACAAATACTTGCAGATTGCCATTCTAACTTCAGTTCTGTATTGCTAACATTGTTTTTCGAGTTGCAGGAAGTTAATAAATTAATAGCTACTATCTGCAAGAGGAATAAAAGGAGGAAAGGAAATAAGCTTCTGAGTACGAGAGTAGCTTTTCTCCTTATATGTGTTTTTCTCAGACTGATTTCTAACTAAACAAAGTGTGGGTAATTTTGTCACCTTTATTTTTGTTGCACTCAAATCTTGACTCCCAATCTGTCCCATTTGGTTTTCCCAAGGTAGCTCAACAAAATGGAAGGCTATAAAATTATATATATATATATTTACAAATCTCATTATTATGGAATTTAATTATTACAGGAATGCTCAGGCATACTAATCAGTTCATTAAACTAAACATAAAAAATATATGTATAATATTTTCTACCTCAGTAAAAAATACCGTTTTATGTGGCTTATATGTCTTTTTAGAGTACTGGGTGGGGGGGGGTGGGGGGGGGGGGGGGGGGTGGTGCCGGGATCAGAAAAATGGGCAATGGTATCTGGAGAAGACAACTGTAAATTCCACTGATTTTGAGAAACAGGATTATTGAAAATGAGAAAAATCTATGAAGAAGGCTTTAGTTCTTATGAGTTTACTAAAAGCTCTCTTTTTTTTCTGCTTTCACCCCTTGCATGTTGGTGATAAAATTCTGCCTGTATCTTAATGCTCAAATGTTACTTTCTTTGTTACAGTACCCAGCGTAACATCCTTTGAAGCACCACTTGGACTGTATGACTATACCACAGTATACCACTTGAAGGCTAACAAATGCATTTTAACTGCTCAAATTTACAGTTCAGCTCTCCTGAAATTTCTTCTAGCTCATGAAATACTTCAGAAGTAACACAGCATCCTCACTTTATGCATGTTGAAGCACCAGTTCTTCTCATTTGGTGAATTTGTTCTTGATCATTACAAATGATGATTTTACATTCTGAAATGAGGATTTGCTTAACTTCTAAGTGTTTGTAGCATCTAAAATACTTATGGAGATGCCTGTGAATGAATGTTCTAAAAATATCTGTGCACTGAAAACCTTGCCAGTTACAAAAAAAAAAAAAAAATACAAAACCAGGAAGGAATATGGGTATAAAGCTCATCTGAATAGCCGAGACTGTGAAAGGATTTATCTGTTTCTTATTTGATTTCAGTATACAACACCTGGCCCAATGAGTCACCTGACGGTTAGTTTTTAATATTCTGTATTGTAAGTACGGCTTATGTTTAAGAAAAATAACATCTGCTGACTGCTGCTGTTCCACCAAGGCAGCCTCACAAACTTTTCATTTTGAGTGGACATCTAAATAATGTTAATTCTGTATTTGCACTAATCTCTGAAGAACACTGCAAATTCAGAGACAACATTGTTTTGTTATCTAAAGCAACCATTAAACTCTTAAAGGTGACCATTACAGACGGTTTCAGTTCCTATTTGTGCCCTTGTTCTCAGTGAAGATGTTTTCAGAAAACTAATCAATATTTGGCCCTCTAGTCCTTCACCTTCTAATTATCTAATTAGGCACAGAAATGTAACACAAACCACCAGGCTTTCTTTTTTTTTTTCTTTACACATTTACTTATTTCAGCTCTTTTCCCTAAGTAAGGTTATCTTGCTCCCTAAATTTTAATTTATTAAGTGTTTCACCTGAAAGCAATCACGCTTGCAGGCAATTCCCAGAATAAAACATCTGCCTTTTCAATTCAGACAGCCTGTAAATGAAGAAATACACCAGGGAAACAGAATTATGTTTGCTTTCAGAAGGTAGAGGTGTTAGATGGTATTCTGGCATCAGTTAACCTGCTCTGTTTGATGAATAAGCTTATTTTTTAAATAGGCTATGGACAACACAATTAGGATGTATTTTCCCAGGTAAATTCCTAAGTTTCTTGTACTTCAGATCTTCTTTATTAATCCTTTTTCCTTCACTAACTGGCCTTTACATTGGCTACTTGAGAGTAATAAGTCCTTCAACTGATAGCACTACTGGCCTTCAAACTTTCCTGAAGCATGTATCTATGTGACAGTTGTGGTTTTAGTGCTGTCTGAAAAAGCACATCGTACCGTTCTGTGTGGATGAGTGCTTAATAAACTATTTCTACTGAGACCTTAAGTTTCTGTCTCACATTTTAGTAACTTCTTAATGTTTTAAGGTAAAATTGATACACAGGGCAAATTGTATCATAACAAAATAATCCAAGGAATTCATTTTCATAATATAATATGCAAGAAAAATTGAAATTTACATTTTAGATACAGGACTGCAATTATATTTGATTTAGTAATTAATTTGCTTTTAAGTTATTTCTTTTCCTTTGTGTATTGATTGAGAGACAACAGGCAAATAATTTTGCACAAACACAGAAGTATATGTACTTAAAAAATGGACAATATCCAAAATACAAAGAAATTTCTAGTATTTCTCATTCAAAACTGTTTCCCACATTCCCATTCAAGTGCATAGGAGATTCCTTACTTAGAGCAGGACATTTACAACTCTTGATTATCCAGTGTGGAAGGCAATCTTGAACCTCTCAAACAGAAGGTACCAGTCTATACACTGAGGCCAACTGATATCCACAGCAGTGATGCTGCTGAGGTCCGAGTTCTGCTTCTCCCAAGTGACTTCAACATCCCTGGTTGCTAGCACATGCTGAGATGCTATTACTGTTGTGCAGTCTGGAAGAGATATATTGACACATGCCATGATATTAGAATGAAACTTAAAGTCTCAGTTTTTCTGGGGACACAAACTCCTACAGTCAATGTCTTGTATCAACACTGCAGATTATGACTGTTACACGCTGTCATCTTCATAATGATAGGAGCTCTAAAGACTCATTTACTTCACCTTATTTATCACTATTGTCCTACATTTACTCTGTTATCCAGAAAAATATTGGAAAAAAAAAAATGTCAACAAGTATGAGTCTTTTTTCTACTAACATAATTTGGGGAATTTTACCTGGAATATTAAAGTATATAGAATAGGGGTGTTTTTTTGTTGTCAATGGTATACATATAGTATGTGTCAATCTATACACATTCTGGGCTAAATATTATTGGTTATAGTTTTACAAAAGAGATTACAGAAATATTTAGATGACTACTTACCTGACATTCATATTATAAACTGACACATGTATTGCTAATCTCACCTAAAGATATTTTTGTAACATTTGGTATTTGTTACCTACAGTGAAAAGCAGCATGAAATAGACTCATAATTAGTTGATTGTTTTGCCAGGTAACTGATTTTGTGGGTGTGGTGGGCTGACCCTGGCTGGAGGCCTGTTGCCCACCAAAGATGCTCTGTCACTCTCCTCCTCAGATGGACCAGGGATAGAAAAGATAACTAGCAGCTCGTGGATGGAGACAAGGGCAGGGAGGGATCACTCACCAATTACTGTCATGGGCAAAACAGACTTGAATTGGGGGAAATTAACTTATTACCAATCAATTCAGAGGAGGGTAATAAGAAATAATCCCAAACCTTAAAACACCTTCCCCTCAACTCTCGTTTCGTTACAGGTTCAACTTCACTCCTAATTTCTCTACCTCCTGCCCCTTAGCAGAGAAGGGGAACAGGGAATGTGGGTTTTGGTTCAGTTCATCACACCTGTTTCATCATTTTCCTCCTCGGGGAGAACTTCTCACACTCTGCCCCTGCTCCAGTGTGGGTCCTTCCCACAGGGTGCAGTCCTTCAGGAACAGCCTGCTGCAGTCTGCGTCCCCCATGGGGTCACAGTCTTCTTCAGGTATCCGCCTGCTCTGTCATCGGGTCCTCCCTGGGCTGCAGGTGGGTCGCTGCTCCCCTGTGACCCTTCCTGGCTGCAGGGACATGGCCTGCCCTCTTACCACAGGCTGCCAGGGAATCTTTGCTCCAGTGCCTAAAGCACCTCCTCCCCCTCCTCCACTGACCTGGGTGTCTGCAGGACTGTCTCTCACATATATTCTTACTTTCTCTGGTTGCAATTGCATTGTTGTTGGTTGGTTTTTTTTTTTTTTTTGGTTTTGTTTTGTTTTGTTTTGTGTTTTTTTTTTTCCCCTCCTTAAATATATTATCAGAGAGTCACTACCACAGTTGCTGATGGGCTTAGACTTGGCCAGTGGCAGGTCCATCTTGGAGCTGGCTGGCATTGGCTCTATCAGACACAGGGGAAGCTTCCAGCAGCTTCTCACAGAAGCCACCCCAGCTACCAAAACCTTGCCACTCAAGCTCAGTACTGTGGGGTTAACTATTTTTTTTTCCCTGTTGATGATTTTAGATCAGTTTTCTAGAGAAAAGTAAACCAGTTAGACCCAGTAACATGATGTTTTTGTCACTTTTACCAAAGTAAGTCTGGAACTAACAGAACTGTTATTTCAATTGAATGGAAGGAACAAAAGCAACTATTTGAGATTTTTTCTTATTTTGTGACAGATTCTATACATCTTGTTTATGCAGAAGCTCATAGCAAATATCTTTGTTTCTGAGGTGGTTAGAGGATGAAATATAGAAGTGTTCTGTTACTCCTGTGGTTTTGACCAAAACATCATGTGTATGTATGCATGTGTCTTTCAGAGTTCCACAGCTGAAAAGTAAGATTGTCCAGTGCTGCTGCTGCTACTAGAAACAGTGATGCAGAAGTTCAGATATATCTCTTTAACCAATTATGAGTCACCTAAAAGTGCTTTGCATATTTTATTTTAGAAGCCAGCCAAAACTGTTATATGTGATGGGGAACCTCTGTGTACCACATATTTCCTTTACATTGCGGCTGCATAATGGTAAATGCAACTGAGACAATGCCACTAAAGGCCAGGTGCAACACTGACCTTGAAACAGCAAATTGTGATTTATGTGTATCAGAACATGAATGAGGCTGCTGCAAAGAAATTAATAGTTGTGCTGGTTTTGGCTGAAATAGAGTTAACTTTTTTCATAGTAGCTAGTATGAGGCTATGTTTTGGATTTGTGATGAAAAGAATGTTGATAACATGGATGTTTTAGTTGTTGCTAAGCTATATTTTCATTAGGACAAGGACTTCTTCAATTTCTCATACTACCCCTGTTCTCCCAGCTTCTTCTCTAAAGAGGCTTGGAGGAGCCACTGACAGGACAGCTAACTAAAACTGTCCAAAGGGTATTTCATGCCATAAGGCATCATGCTCAGTATATATATATGCTGAGGGGAGTTCGTCACTGCCCAGAGATAGGGTGTTGATCACTGGGGAGCAAGCAATAGCTGCATTGTGTATCACTTGTTTCTGTATATTTATTTATCAGTAATATTATTATTTCCTCTCCTATTTCTGTCCTATTAAACTGTTTTTATCTCAACCCATGAGGTTTTTTTTTTTGATTGTCTCCTCCATCCCACCCTGGGGTGGGCTGTGAGTGAGTGGCTGTGTGGTGCTTGCTTGATGGCTAAAATATGACAACAGAGTAGCTATGCTACCGCATAAGAAGATACTGCTGTACTGAAATTTCTGATTTTAGGTTTTCAAGGCATGTAGTATGGTGCCAAACCTTACTATTACCTAATGCTTCAACCTACACAGAAGGGTGATTTTGCATGATGAATACAAGCCTGAGGTTCTACAGAGCTCAAAATTCTGATTTGCAGTCATAATTTAGTTAATGCTAAACAGCCACATTTTTTTTTGTGTTTTGTGTTAAG
Organism: Rhynochetos jubatus; assembly: GCA_027574665.1. Taxonomy (NCBI): domain Eukaryota; kingdom Metazoa; phylum Chordata; class Aves; order Eurypygiformes; family Rhynochetidae; genus Rhynochetos; species Rhynochetos jubatus. The sequence continues at coordinate 58,005,634 of CM050648.1, forward strand.
GTGTTCACCAGCAAACCTTAACCTAGTCCTAAATAATAACTCAATTTTACAGTAGATTTTGAGGATTGTAGATCTATTATACTGCAGTGAGAGTGAGGCTTTTACAAGTGTTTCCAAGGGGAAAAAGACCTTCAAATATACAACACAAATAGGATCACCTGGAATAATAGCTAATAGCATTTATGACACTCTTACAAACTTTGAATCAGTGTCCATTCTGAGTTGCATCTGTACCCTGAAATAGTAACCCTGAATGGTGTTTTATTGCCAGTGTCTGAATCTGTACTTATTAATTAATTAAACTCATACACATATGATTAAAATAATGGAAAGTATCAATACAATTCAGTGTCTCTATATAAATACATTTCTGCAATGTGCAAGTGTGAAAAAGATGATTGTGTCAGAAAGTTCCACACTGAAATTGGCATGTTGCTTCCCAGATCTGAAGATGTACCAATGGTTTGTCAAGTAAAGTACAGGAGGTAATATTTCCTCTGCCAACATGAAATCAACATTTTTAAAATGGAGAGGACCATGAACAGTCTAAGAGAGGGAAAAGAAAGAGTGCTACCTGAATAAGGTCTGGGTTAATAATATTTGTAAAGGTGGGGGATGGCGAATATGATATAGTCTCTAAGAGACCTTCAAAAGGGAACAAGTATCCAAGTTACTTGGTATTTTGTTGGTTTTTTTTTTTTCATTTTTTTTTGTTTGGTTCCCCCCACCACCGCAGGGAAGGCAGACTGAAAATACACAGCATTCAAGGGGTTTTGACTATTTGACAAAGAGGTTTGCCTGTTGGTTGAGAAGAAAGGAAGACAGAGTTGTATGTTAGATTTCGTGTGATTTTTCTCTTTTTTGTTATTTCTATCTTTATGGATTTTTCAACTGTGTTGTCCACTTAGGATTTAATAAATAAATAAGCATATTTTCTTTTTCTTTAGTGTGGCCTGTTTAGCAGTAAATTCATAATAATATGCCATGACCCAGAGAAATGGAGATAATTTTAATTAGGGTTCTGGACAATTCAGGCAGAGGTGAATACTGAAGTTCAACGATCCAGGATATCCAAAGGAAAAGAGAATATAACTCTGTATCTGCACAGCTATTTGTGACCCACTATTGTAGTGTTCAGGGGAGCCTTGATCTGAGATACCAAGTTTGAAATTAATTTTCCAAGGTAAACAACCATTTCTGAGGTTAAGCCTAGCCTCTGTTGTGACAGTATACAGCAGCAATGAAAGCAGCAGATTGGGAAGACTTTCCTGGGTGAATACTTGGCATCTTGTTTGGGCAAGAGTAAGTAATCATGGACTATTCCTGCTTTGTAAACTTGAGAAAAAAGGACTGTACTAGAGGTATATCTAGAAGTAGAAAGGAGGTATATGCCAGCATTATTTAACATTACAGGGAGTCTAGGTTGTGACAGAGCTGTGGAGTTGCTGTAAGTTTGAAGGACGTTTTTATCGTGAGGTAGTACCATGGACTGTTTCATCTCTCACAACTATTCTCTAAATGAAAAAAAAAAAAGCATCTTAAACCAAATGCTAGGCTCATTTTTACTGAGCTGTGGCATAGTTCCCAGATTTTTCCTGTGTCATCATGAGACTCACAGAGAGCTTGGACCTCCTACAGGAAATGTCTTTGACAGCCAGGACCAGGAAAGATGCAAAATCTGAAATTTCATTAAATGATGCAACACATTCCCTTGGGACTGAAGGTACTGAGAGCAGGTATTTCTAACCTGCTACTCAGTTTTACCCATTGACAGCACTGAAGATTTTACCAACCCATGGAATTCCTTGCTTTAACATGCCTGACATATATTCAATAACAGAAAAATTATTAGAGACATATCAGATGTCTAGAGAGGAAAGCAGAGCTCTGAGGTCAGAACATCCTTGCCTTCATTTTTGTTCTGAATATTGTTTTCAGGGCTGGCCTTTCCCTTAATAGCAGAACAAGGCTTCTGTTTCTCTGAATTCTTTCAGAGCTGTCTTTTCTGATTTATGAGTACTCCTTCCTCGTCCCTTCCTGTCTCCTTCCCCCAAAAATACATGCCATGCCTGTAGTGGGGTGGATGTAGCAAAGTGGATGGTCTTTGTAGGGTACCAGGGATGGGCTATGGACACAGACCATGGAAACCTCTTGAAATCTGGGGGTAACTTTAGTCTGCTTCAGAAGTAAAGCACACCTTGTCTTTTCCTGGATAGGATGAGAGGATTATATTACTTCAATTTCAGCCCTTGAGCAATGCCATTTGCTTAATTTCTTTCCTTTACTGTTTCTCAGTATAACTTATTAAAAGATACCATCTTACCCCCTGAAGCCACTGCAGTTTTTTGTGAGGTGAAATGACTCCTGTGTACTCCTTTTGAGATTCAACACATTGTTGAAGATGGTGCTAACACCTAAGGTGTCATATTCCTACGGAATTTAAACCCTTACACTTATAACTACAATAGCTCTGGCACTGTCTCTCTTATCTTGATTGCACAGCTTAATATTCCAACAGTATTTTTGTTTTCTTCTTTCTGTTCAACTTAAATAAGCTGTTTTTAAGCACCACAGGAACAAAATATGAAGTACATATGCATACTGTCCTGGATGAAAATGGTTATACAGGTAAGATGCACTGCAGAAAAAACAGTAGCTTTTTGCTTAGCTCCTGATCTCTTTGTTTTATTGCCAACGGTAGTAATAATTACAGAGGTTGTATTGTTACAACACTCCGGTATCCTGGTCAAACAGAACAGGACGACACAGTTTTAGGTGTTGGGTATTAGTTTTGAGGATTATAATGATAATAATATTGCTGATTATGACATTGAATACCTTGTTTTCAATACACATTATTATAGATCGTAACAATTACAGGTAATCATGTATGTAACACCTTTGACATAAAGTTTTCAGTTGTAAATCAGGGTGTTGGTTTTTTTCCTTCTAGAAAATTACATAGTTTATCTGATTTTTCTCTGCATGCTTTGGAGATAATTGTTTGCATTTGCAATGTGTGCAGGCATAACATCTGCCTCAGAGTGAGTTGCTGTGTTCACTACTCAATGAAGCAATGAAGCATTTGAAACACAGGATCATCCCTCAGACATCGTTGCTAGTTAATTATTCTTCATGCTCTGTATGTTGCATCTCTTCCATCCTCTGTCTATTAATCTTAAAATGACACACCTTATGTTATCCACAGTGTCAGTAAGAAATAAATCCAACAAAATCAACAGAAAACTGAATGGAATCTGTCAAGAAATTGTGTGTTCAAAAAATAATGTATTTTAATCATTCAAAAAAGAAAAACGAAGTTGCGAATATTGGTCCCCCAGCCTTGCTCTGTAAACGACAAGACATTTAACTTGGAGCAAGTCATGGTTAATCAGCCTTCATACCCAGAACTCAAAATTATCAAAGGTTCTGCTGCTCTCATCTGACTTTGTCTTATCTTTTACTTTATTTTTTTTCAAATCCATCCTAATATCTTGATATGTGGCAAGCATTAGGTTAGTGGGCTGAACAACTGAGCAGATGTGAATAAAACTCCATGATAAATGCAGTGTGCAGGAGGCATGGAACAAATCTAAAATGGTACACTAGCGAATTAAGAAATTTAATTAAGAAAGAATTTGCAATCTGGTCAAAATAAGGGTGCAGACCAAAAAGTAACTTGCCCTTTCGGAAAGATTCAATACATTCTTAAAAGGCTCTTGGGAAGCTTTCTAAGGACAAGATATTTCAATACAAATTTTAAACACAACATATTTGGCATTTATTTAGTGACCTAGCTAAAACATTACCACTCCTCATCGATGTTTGTTTTCAACAGTCAAGACTCTTCAATAACAAGATATGTTTTAGTGATTAAGCTCTTTGTGTGAAACACTGTATAGTAGTCTCAGAAAGGAAAGGCGGGTAGATCTGCAGTAACCTATATAGAATGGCATGGGAGTTATACTGTAGAGCTTCCCAATAGGATTTGTCTAGCTTTTCTTTCTTAGATCCTGAATACAAATTAAATAGAGTGCTTTGCATTAAATATCACCTTAGAAAAAAAAAAAAAAATTCACCTTGAAGGCTGCCATCAAGGGAAAAAAAAGAAAGAGAAGGCAATACGGAAACTGGCATAGTAAACTATCATCTCAGTACAAATGAATCCAATAGTTAGAGAAAAGTCAGGGTCACACAGCTTTTTGAATGTTGCAATAGTTTATAATAATATTTACTTTGAATTACAAATTTTCTCTCAGAATAATACACAAAGCTTTACCCCAATACATTTAATAGTAATATTAAACCTTAAAAAGAGTTTGTCATGTAAAAATGAAAAGATTAGAATTTTTAAAACCCACTTATCTGTATAAAAGAGGATCATAATGAATTCTGAGTAGTAAGACTCAGAAAGTTCTTACCAACCTAAAGCCTGAATTATATTGTTTGATAAAATAAACAATTTTAATTAATTATTTTTCAAGGTTGTGCAATACAAAAGAATGGAATATTTTTATGTCAGAGTGCTGTAGAATATTAAAAGAATTAGGTATTGTTGTCAAGTATTTGCAAGGTTTTCCTTCCTCTATCTTCAGGTTTTTGAACTGGCTTAAAAGCCAAAATGACCATGTAAATATGATACTTTTTCATAGTTGTTGTTTGTAACTAGGCTGTCCCTATAATACATCAAGGTGGAGAAAGAATATTAAAAGAATACTGTATTTTGAAAATTGAAGGCTCACACATGATTCACAGAAATATCCTTTTTAAACTAACTGAAATCTGAAATCTTTGGAGGTTCTCCTGGACTTGTGTAGATTTCCACTTGTTAACAACTGTGGTAAAAGATGACACTAAGGACACAAGGTTACGTGACAAGTGGATCAGAAATTCCTGAAATACATATTCCTTAAAACATATAAGAGCAAAGTGAAAGAGAACATGGTTTATCCAGCTTTGGAATAACAGATTGATTTCTGCATTAAAAGAACTCAAGTTCTGGAGTGTGTTTTATTTTGTCTTAGGAGACTATCCTTGTATAGCATGGCTTATTTTAACTAAAAGAAACAAAAAAAAATAATTTGCATCTATCCATTATGGATCTGCTCCTGAGCTTGTGGATCAGCTGTTCAGCAAACCTGCTTGGGCTTTAGATCAAGGCATGTATGAAGGAAGAAAATGCTTCTGATCCCAAGAACAAAACGTTGTTAAACATTACTGGAAATCCGGCAGACCTGGAGTAACAGCGATATATTATACTTAAAATTTATATGTTGAGAATGTGGAGCTGACTTATCAGATGCTGAACTACAAAATGAATATAAAGGTGAGACTTAACAAATAACATCATAAAGCTTTATCTTAAGTAATTATATTCACAAAGTGTAAGATAGTGGCTAATACCAGATTTATGATGATTCTACCTTAATTGCGTATTTCTATTTCTGTTTCTTCAAAAGTTCCTTGATGCCAATATAATTATAGATGGATTTACTTGGTGTATTGCATACAATGCTGTTAGTGCATTTAAAATTATTAAAAGTATGTATTTCTATGAGTATTTCAGTGTGGTTCATTTCCAGTATATTAATTGTCCTCTGTCCACTGCTTTAATCAGCATCTTGGCAAAAAAGAACTCAATATTTTTGAACATAACAGACATTCACCCTGCTGAAGATATATGCTTCACTTTCATCCAGTTTTAATAGGAAAGACTTAATAGTAAACAGGGACAACATTATATCAGGAAATGGTTTTGAGTGTTACACTGTTGTTTTTCCTTTTTTTTTTTTTTTTTTTTTTTTTTTATCTATTGCCTGTTAATTATAAGTGAATTGACTCAAGCAATTCTCCTTAAAGTGTTTGCATTAGCACCCAGGTTTGCAAAAACTTCCCAAATAGCCCAGAACAGAAATATGCAAACATACACCACTTGCTATTTTGGAGTGAAAAGCAGTGTAGGAAACTAACCTTCAGAATGCTGCTATTGAAATAGAGTGGGATAGAAAGTGTTGTAATAAAATTGCCAAAGGGAGTAAGTTCTTAGGGCAAATCATGCACCATTCAAATACTAAATCTTGTTTTGCATTCCAGCAAGCAGAAAAAAAGGGAGATGCAACAAAGAAAACAGACATCATCTTAGATTAGTCCAACGTAAATGAAAGAAAGAAAGAAAGCTGAAAATTGTAGAAGAGTTGATTTCACTACATGTTTATGTTAATAGGGTATTTGACTTTTGAATGCTTCATAAACCTTGTTATGTTCAGTGCTATTTGAGGTAGTAAAACAGCTGGAACTCTGCCAGAAGCTTTAATTGGAATCAGCTTAGCAGGAGCTGACAAGGTTTCCTAGTGTTTAGTTTCAAACTTATTATAAAAATGCAAAATTATGTGCTATTTATTTTCTATTCCTCTTTGGTGTACGCCCATAAAGGTGAGACGTAGCTGTGCTAGAAAATGGAATAACTTTTTCTCACATGCCTCAAGCCAGTGTTTTGAAGAGGGCAGCATGGGTACTGTTGCTTATAATGAGATGTTTCCTCACGCAGGTGACTGCAGAGACTCACCAGATAACTCCCCCTTTTTTTTTGCACATCTTGGTTATTGATTAGGACAAGGTGTCAGATGGCCACAATAACACCTCTGTTAGCAATATGTGACTAGGCAATGGGATCAGAGGGCATCACCAAAGAAACATCAGCGGAGTAGTCTGATTACACGCTTCACCTAACAATAAAATACAGGGCTGCAGAGCTGGGCATCTTGCCGTACAGAAGGAATTATTGTTTTGTGGCACCAGCACTGCAGGCTTGTCTGTACAGGGGGACGTGAAAGATAGAATTTTGTCCCAGGGAGCAACTGCAGTGTTTGAGCCTGTGAAACCGATTAAAAACTTTGATTCAGGACTATTAAAAAAAGATAGTTCATTCATTATCTATAGCTACAAATTAATAGATTAAAAAAATCTTTCTCCCTTCTGATTGTATGCATGATCTCTTGGAATTCTGTACTTGATAAATGTAGGTCATACGGATACGTAACAAATACAGATAAATGACTTCCACCAAGGTTGTTAAGATAGGAATGAATCCCAGGATAATGGTACATTGTCAAGAGGCCAAAAGTAGTCAAGAAAGTCATGTCTGGAAAACACTGCTTTCAGAGTCTTAATAGAAAATCTTCACCTTGGGAAACTTCTAGTTCACAGAAAATACCCCCTCATACCCCACCCCCACCTCAATAAGCCATTTTGGCATACTATTTACCATCACTAACAAACCTCACCACAAATACTGCCACTGCATGAAATGCAGTTGCTTCTCACCTCAATGTTTAAATAGATAAAGTGAAAGGAAGAACAGGAAATAGCAAAAGCGGCCTTTGTTTGCTATTTGCGATTAGTTCTAAACATCAGGGCTGGGGAGCATAAAAGTACTGGGGTGCAATAGTTTTTCCAGGGCCAACAGAATAGTTTGATAGCCTTGCTCCCAGCCACAGGCTCAGGCTTTGCAAAGACTTGAATCAGAAGACTGCTTCTGTAATGTCAGACCCAGGAAGGCTTTGGAGTTCTCCGGCCTGCGGGTCTGAGGGAGAGCCAGATCATCTGACAGCTTATCTCTAGCTCGGTACTGCAGCCCAACAAATATGATTCTGACATCACTTGTAAAAGGACACAGGCTTTGTACTGACAAAGTGCAGCACTTCAGGGCTTCTCTGGGCTCGCTTTGACCTGAGATAATATTTACCTTGTGTTAAGTATCATAGATATTGTCCACCATTCAGGTGACAGCTGCCTGAATTTGCCTTAGCTTAGTTTTTCACTGTCACACAGTGCAGTGCATAATGCTAATTAAGAGACGGTAATAATATCTAGCAATTCTATGTAGACGAAACTCCTTATGACCTTGGAATAGAAGTGTACTGTAAGAAAGAATATGCATAGGATGATAGAGAGACTTCAGACTAAAAAACCCATAGATCATTATGGTCAGCACCTACTTACTAAAGGGACACAACCCTGAGAGACAGGTAAATCAGTGCTAGGGTTAGCAAAAAGAACAGAAGAACAAGTATAATGTGGAATTCAGAATCAAGAAAGAAAGTGAGAGAAAGCACATTCTGTTAGATAATGTAAAAAAATATTGCCAGGTGGACCCAAAATTGAGAAGAGAGGTACCCACAAAGTAATTTTCACAATTCTCCTGTCAGTCAGCATGCTGAAGAATCATTGTACCTCCCATTCCTATTCTCCTTCAGGAAGCCATCAGGGCACTGGAAGGTGAACCAGGGAAAAGATATGTATACGTGTAATACCTGTAGCAGTATGATTAAAGAATGTTTCCAGTAATAATTAGGTAATTCGGACTATGACTTTTAGTTTAATTGCAACTGCAATAATAACCATTTATTGTGTTTGATTAGGCTGTTAAGGCTTTAATTAGACTAACAATACATTCTTGGCACTGCATATAGGTTGTGGCTCCTTTTTGCCTAGAACAAGATTTTGAATGTGAGTCCCACATATATGCACCTTGGTTTCTCTGGAGAGGAGTACACAATCCTGTGGGACAAGGACAATAACTCTGTATTTGAAAACTGATAAGATCATGTGGTTTTGTATTTATCATTATTTTAACATTAAAAACTACTCATTGCCTATCCCAGCTGCTGACTTGAATCCAATATTTGTGAAGATTACTAATTTTACATATTTAGCTGTTTCTCAGGAATCTCCCCCTGCAAGGAAGTGATAAAATCTGCCGAATTAAACTCCTGCCTGCCTTAATAATTTACTATCTGAACTAGTTGTACTGTAAGTAAACTGCAGTCTGTGTCTAGAATTATCAGCTAATATCATCGAGAGTGTGATTTGGTAAACTAGTGAGAAAGTGAAGCAAGTAACAAAAAGAGATAAAGTGCTTCCATCTCTTCCAAAGGTAGAATTAAATAAGAAGAAAATTTGCCCCAGTATTCTGTCATTTCCTAAAACTCTATTCTCAGTTTTCTGAGTAACAACTGTAACTCCACAGAGAGAAAAATAAAAATATTAGTTTTAATTTTTTGTAGTTCCCAACGGACATTCAGACTGACTCTGATAGTAAAAAAAAGGCTATAAGAAAGTAAGACTCACCAGCCATCATGGTTCTTGTAGGAGGTTGGTAAATAAGCAGCAACTAGAAGCCAGGGTTTAGTTTATGCTTTATTTTTCTTGTTTGGTGCAAAGACTTTTTGACTCCCGTTGCAAAAGGGCAGTGGAGAGAGTAGCTGACATAACTGGGCCAAATGTTTTTTTGTTCTAGGGTGTTCCACAGAGCGCATGAAAGAAACCTTCTGTGTTCAGCACCTGGCTGATAAAATTCAATATTTTCCACTATTACAGTCCTACTCCAGGTAGGAACACCTTTCTTAGCAGCAAGTAGAAACAGGAAGCAACACAAGTCACATCAATAGCTAATTCTGTGTTGCACCACTTCATTTTCAGACTGCAAGGATAAATGTTATTCATACACTTTTTCTCTGCAGTGCTATAACTGTATTACAGGGGGAATGAAATTTCACTTCTTTATGTGGCAGAAAGGGTAGCCACTTTAAAGGTAAGAAATAGTGTATTTGAAGGTCTAAAATCATCCTCCTGCTGCAGAGAAACAAAGCTGAACAGTGCTGTCTGACTGAGCAGCTGACAAGAGATTATCAAAAGCTGAGCATCTAGTGACTACCAGTAGACAGCAGTCAAGGCTGAACAACAGGAACTGAATGAAGGGGAAGCAAGCAGAAAACAAATTAGAGGACTAGCTTTGCACAGAGGCAAAGGAAAAAAACCTAAAAAACTGTAAAGGTACTGCAAAACTAGATGAAATACAATTTTGAGCTCTGCATATCTGAAGTTCATATTTGCTTATTCTTTTTTAAGGAGTGGTGAATGCATCATGGATGTGCCTTCCTAAATATCTCCTCTCTCTTGCTGTTTTCACAGAGCCAAGTGTACTAATTGAAGCATGTTTGAGTGATGCTAAATCAACATCAGGCACTATAATGCCCATTGGTGCTACCACTTCCCAGGAAAGACAAAGGTTTATGAAAATGGAAACAAAATGCCATTCCTTAAATCATATCAGTAATTGAGTGTTCTACACAGTTAGCTTGCTTCATGGGAATAGTTCTGAATGGTCTGTGTATGCATCTATTGTGCATTCACCTATGAAGAACCTTATTTTTTCCCCTGTACTGACAGGTGTGTTACATGATACACAGCATGATCTAATGTGTCCACACAACTTGATGACCATAGATTAATTTGTGTATGTGCTATTTGCTGATCTGTGGCGGCCCCTGTAGAGGCTAGATACAGAAGCACTCAGAAGGTGTGTTTAGGAAGGGAATTATCTGGAAAATTAGGAGATACTAGACAACTATCTCTTTAAAAAAGATAATACAAGGATGCCTGATCAACATTGTAAGTAAACTTCATATGATTTTTTAAGAATCTAAAACCTGGTGTGTGTTTAGTTCAGCACAGCAGGAGACACAGAGAATGGGAGAAAAGCAGCGCTTGATCAAGATTAGTGAGAGTAGATTTTCCTGAAGACAAATGCGGATGTTTGTGGCAGGCACTATCGCTTAATGTCAACACAGGTTAAAGTTGTTGACAGCCATTTTAATATCTATGCCACTAAAAGTGGTGCTCAGACATTCACTGTATTTAGTCTGTCATTATTGATTACACATGGCTCTGTTGAGGCCATGGTAACAGGACCATACTTTTGACACATCTTTGACTCCAGCCAATGGCTTTTTGATTACTCAGACTCATAAAACCCTAAAAAGAAGGCTGTGTTATCTAGATAACCAGGCTGTAGCAATTCCAGAACTTGCATTAGGCTATAGTCTCCCATACAAGAGAGCCCTTTGTTACTGGGGTTATGAGCTCAGTGATTCATCTTCATACAACTCTCCATTAGCCACCTTGCAGGTGGTATATACAAGAAAAGCCAACTTGTTTCTTAAATCATCTCATCATGCCTAAACTGACCATTTTTCATCTAACTCTATAGGTTTGGTAACATTTCAAAAAGTGGTAAATATCTGAGTAGAAGATATTTTACATATATTAAAACTGGGCAAATGAGTCACGTAGCCAATGTACGAGCATTTGATCTTCCTGGCGTGCCCTGCAAAGTGTTATCCTGTGAACTGCACTTTGGCTTCTGAAAAATGTCGGAGAGAATTTTTCTTTTTGCCAAGGTTTTCCTTACCAAACCCTACTTCCTATAAGGAAAGCTGACTGTTAGCATGGTACTACTTGTTTCTAATATAAATGCCTCTTTAAAATATTGTAACTATATGAATAGTTATACATATGAATAGAAAAGGAGCTGTATGGGTGGCCATGTGTGTGACAGAAATCTGATTGCTACCAGCATGTGTTGGGTATTTATTTTTGAAGCTATGAAGCTATTTCACACTAAAAAATTCAGAAATGTAGAAGCCATACTTTGCCACAGGGATTATTTTTCTAAACAAGCACATTTGAAATAACTCAAGGTGTACTTCAAAGGAATTTCTATATTTAAAATTAGTTTGCAGAATGGGAATTCAATGTATTATTCCAAGTATCACTTATTGCTGTACATCATTTATTAACCGGACAATCTATTTGCTTGTTCATCACTTCTGGCAGGATGAGGCAGGAAACTTCTGTCAGCTGTTGATGTTCTGCCTTTCTTTTGAAACTCTGTGTTAAAGAAACAGCACAAAGCCAAACCCCTTACGATGGGAGTTTTGGGGACTGAAAGGTGGTCTCTGGTCCTAACCTGTGATAAGTTACGAAATGAACTTGCCTGAGTGAACATATTATTGCAGGCTGGTTAAATAAAGGAACGTAGGTTACTGAGGTGAAGCCCACAACAGAGACTTCTGATTGTGTGTTATACAGATCAGTTTTGTGACAACATTGTTGTACCGTGGCATGCACACCTATAACATTAAATAAACTCTTGAGAAGTTAGCATAAGCTATATGGGTAAGAATTCTCATTCCCTGTGCCCCCATCCCTCCTCTTCTCTACAGTAGAAAGGTTTTAGTCTCTGCTGTGATATACACTACACCAGAAAAAGTCTCACCGAATTGTCACAAGCTCTGAATAGGGAGACTGTGTAACTGATTACCTCCCTTTTACAAAGAAATTATTGTTGTTAGATAGGCAATTAGTTTGCCTCTCTTTCAAAAGAGTGAGAAAACTAAAGTGGACAGGACACCCTGGAGCAGATGTGAACTGTCAGTACCTGTTCCTTTTAATCAAGTAGACACAAGGTCCTGATATGCAGAAACAAGTCTGACACATAGCTTTTACACGGCAGAAATAATATTGCCATTTCCATGTCTGGACATATAATGCAATGAAACCATAGAACAAAGTTGAATATGTATTTCAGCAAGGATTTCCTATATTAGAAGGAAACAGTGAAATTATTTAAAATGCAATCTTTCTTTCTTTCTCAGGGGGCTTATAGAGAGACTCTTTTTTTCTCCCTTGTCCAGTTTAAATGGAATTTGATGTCTTTTTGCATTCTGGATGGTAGAGGTGGAAATACAAGTCACTTAAACCTGTGTCATCTTTCAAAGATCCTAGGCACTGTGGTCTTCATTACAGTAAGACCACTGCTCACAAACAAGATTGCCTTAAACAGATGCTCTTACACTGTTGTTGGGGGTTTTATATATTTTAATTTTCTTTAGTTTGCCACAAGGCTGTAGAAATAATTCATAATGCAACAAAACTGAACTATTTCAAAATATTGCTTATTTACCAGTAGTATAAATAAGTAATCTTAGTACCAGTAGTATAAATAAGTAATCTTAGTACAGTCACCTGATGCTAGGAATTTCAAAACAGTGTGATGCATTATTCCTTTAGACTGCCTAGAAAATCCCAGCCACGGATGTTAGCAGCATACAGGAAATATTAAGAATAGAGATATGTCAGGAGTTTTACATAATTATTTATAGGATTTATAAGCATTTGCTTCATCCTAGGAATTTTGAAGCTGAGCTTTGTTTAAGTGATTCACAGACTTTGCAAAGCATAAATTGCACTCAGAAAGTCAAGGTGGGTTTTTTTTTCCCCAATCATTTCACCCCCCTTGGAAAATGATAATGCAAATCAATACTTGCTGAATAAAATTTTATTTTATCTATGTTCCATAAACTTCAGACGACTCCTGAAATAATTCAGGCTTTCCTGAACTAATCTTGTCTGTTCACAAGGTAATTGTTATAGCCCTCTGCTGGGGTAGAATTATCTATCTTTTCTCACCAAATCTCACTATTTTAACAGATTGAGCAGTGTTTAATTGTCTCCACACCAAGGACCCTTGCTAACTTTTTAAAGCACTTGGCTGGTTCTATGATAAAGACCGAAAGGATCAGCAAATCTCTGGGAGAAGTCAGCAGGCACAACCAGTATGCCTGTCTTTCAGGTTTCTATTGAGACTTTTTCTTGTCCTTCTTGCACATCAGTTTTATGAACATGCATGTGTAAGCTGTTATTTGGCTCAACATCTGTCAAAGGGAGCACAAAGTTATAAAACTGCTTGGAAATTTACCCAGGGAAAAAAGTTTTGTTCAAGAATACCTATTAGTTGAACACAAGTTGTTTTTGACATTTAGATTCAGTGCTCTTTCAGGAAATTAGAGGCAGGATTCCCAGGGAGCCATGCACAGTCTACTGCGGAGGCACCAAAGTACAAATCTAGAGCTGTGGGGAAGGAGTTGGCTGACACCCTGGGTCTCACCACCCTGACAGTGGGGCCAGGTATGAGGGTCAGGGATCTTCCATTATCTGAGGCAGTTTTGTTGATCAGTGTCTCCCAAACAGCTTGCCATAGAGCTGACATAAAACCCAACATAAACCTGGGGTATCCTTGTATTTGCTCTGGCCCAGAGGCTAAAGACTTTCAGGCTCCTTTCTCAAACAAAGTCAGAATCCTGTTATTTTTCATGAGAATGGATGTTCTAGCTCCAGGCAATGCTCTGGTCTACTTCAGAGTAGTCAGTAGGTGACTCTGGCAACTGCTGCAAGAAACTCAGCCTCTGTGTGAATAAAAAACCAGTAAAATATCAAGGCACAATTTCCTCTTCTGTAAACCTGAAATCTTATTACCAACTTACGCCCTTCTATCAGTACTTTGTGATCCTTGGATGAAAGGCCCTGTCTATTATTACATTATCTTTGTTGCATGCAATATGTCAAGACCTGAGTTCAGCCCCGCAGTATGCTTCCTTAAACACTATCAATTGCATGGTGTCTGGCACTGCTAAATTAATTTAGAATATCTGTCTTTAAAACCAGTGCCTCTGTGCATTCATTAAAAAAAACACAGGAAAAAGCCTTAGTAACAGAAGTGACAGATACTTTTAGAAGTACTCCTAATCAATTTTTAGCTTTTGAATTTTATGACTGAAGAACTTCATGTAAGAAAAAAAACCCTGAGGAGACTTATGGGTGAATATGTCACTAGCTTTTTTCATTCTTGCATGTGAGTTTAAGGAGAGCTTCATTTTTTCCATATTCCTTGTTAAACCTGTAGAGTAGAAAGCAGTCTGCAAAGGAAAGAAGTCTAACAAAATTATCATTTGCTACCAGTATTTTCTATGAAATATTTTTTTTTTCTTTTAGTAGGCTTATCCTGGAGCTCTTTTCCCAACCAGTGTTCTCTCAGTTCAGCTTCACAACCTCATTTTGCAGGGCTTGTTCCATACTTTCACTTTATCATAATTTTAAAATGTTATTAAATTCAGTTTAAGACTGAATTGTTCAATCTTAAAATCATAGCCATCCAGTGTTTCACTGTTTCATCCTCACAACATCCTTGTGAAACAGATAAATAAGCTGGGTCTACATTAGGGAGGCGAAAGAGCACACACACAATACACAGAGACCATGCTGCAAGACTCCTAAGTTAGCACTGATTTCATTGTATCTCCACGAGAATCACCACATGGAGCTATTTGGTTGGTCCCAGGGCAGGTACTTTGAGTTGCAGAGCCAGAAATTTATTCCATTACCCATCATGGAGTTATCTGATGTGGAGTCAGGGTCCAAGTTTCTTTTACACTTTTGTTTCTGAATTTAATTGGAGTGGTCTTAACTCTAATCTATGATGTTGTAAACACACACTGAGATGTGAAAAAGAAAGACCTAGTTCTGCAAAGGTATATAGGACAGTTAACTCCCAGTGACTTATTTACATGGAAGTTAAACACCCACAACCCTGTGAGGACCAGGGTTTCTGACTTAATCACGGTCTTAAAGCCCAAGCACGGATCTGGTTCCACCATTCATGCCTGAGGTTAATGCTGTTGCCATCCAATCATCCTAATGAGGTTTCTCTTCCAAGCTGTTTTGGCAGAGGAATCTATAGATGAAAGTGCTTACATTCTTATGAAACTCTTAGATTTGACTAAAATAGTTTCTGCTGCAACTGAAAGCATCTCTAGAAATGTCTCATACCTTGGCCACCTATAAAGGAAAGTTTGCACATTTTTCCCAACATCAGACTAGGGCTAATCTGGTAGCACTTGTACGGAGAAGAATACTTGATCTAAACATTTCTGCAAATAGATACAGAATAGCTAGTTGGAACAGTAAAAAACCTTCACACACAATTTTGCTGCGTCCACCCTCAAAATGCACTTCTATGGAATAGGAGCAGAGCAAAGGATAGAGCCTAAAATCCAAAGAATCCAAAGCATATTATCTTTGTTTTTTTTTTTAATTAACTTTGGACTCAGTTTTTCTGAAGGCTTTGCCCCTCCAAAGCCATTCTGCACATTTCTCTTACTGCAGTAAAACAAAACAAATGAGACATTACTAAAAAAAAGGATGACAAAACATTTCCTTTCTAAAAAAATGTTACTTACTTCTTACTATAATAATTTATCCACATGATTTGGATTTGGCAAGACTGCCAGAGGAATAACCTTGTTCAGTACTTCAATTTATGTTTTCATCCTAAAGTATTTGAGGTGCCTTATGAGCCAGCAAATGTAAAATACAAGAACGCATCTTAAAGCAAATGCATTTCTTTTATCGAATAAATAGAGAATCGCAGCTTCTTATATAGCAGAAGCGCTAAACTATAAGAGTATAATAAAATCAAACTTGAAATTTCCAGTTTTAGGTTATATTTTTCTCTTGTCACAGGGAAACCTAATAAGCACTGCCTTTGGTAGCAGGCATCTAAAAGAAAAATAAATGAAAGGGAAAATAAGTTGGGTTATTTTTTTATTTTTCTCCATTTTTTTTTTCTTTTTTTTTTCTTTTTCCTGGCACTGTGAGGACTTTCATTATTGAACATTATTTTATTGAGGGCAAAAAAGTTTTTCAGTACAGCAAAAGAAAAGTGTCCTTCATATACATTCTTAAAGTACAGTTGGTTCAGTGCATTCAAAGCCTGAGCACAGGAAGAAAAACAGAATGTAACAGGCCTTCTTCTACAAAACTTATGTTCAGAAATACTTTTTAAGGGGTTAAGGGAAACAAGAAGTGGATATACTGAGTTGGATCTTTTTCTATGGTTTCTGTGTTGCCTATTTTTCTCAAAATCATGTCTACTTCTGGGGAAATTTCTGACAGTGAGAATTTAGTTGATTATAACTATATGCCTAACATTAAGACAGGTGAAGAGGACCTTGACACTCACACTTATGCACCTTTCTGAATGGGGACATATATATCCCAGATGAATCTGTACAATAGATACCTTTCATGATTAGTTTTCTATTGCAAGATGTGCAAGAGGTATTTGGAAAAATGTTATAAAGAGCATTTATGTGCCATAAGACAAGTCGTATGTATTGAAAAATACATTGTCTGTGAATATTTTTAAAAGGGAGAAAATATTTTCTCTTTCCCTAAATATAGTTTTATGGAAATCGTAAGAATGAAACACATTTACTTTTTTACTGATGGTCCTGGCCTTGGTGCCTCTCCCTTCCCAGTCCCTTGTATTTTAACCAAAATATTGAATATTTTCTGGATTTGATTTGAAAATGTACAATGACATTTTTTGATGTGAAAGCCAACACCTGCATTTTGTCTTGTGCTACTTTCAGCAAAAATATGGGATGGTTAGCATACAGAGGAACACGTCTATTTGACACTAATTATGATTTTCTTGCTAGCAATTCTGTTGCAGAATCATAAATGATGGGATCATTTTAGCACAGTATATGGAATATTTGTTTAATTTTGTTCAGTTAAACCATGAATATATTCCACATAAATATAATATATTGGCCCATAGGGGGCCTTGACAAATGAAATTCTAATTTATATAATTCTGCATAGAAGGGTAGTTGATTTGTCAGAAAAGAAAAGAGCGTGGCCAGCAGAAATTGAGACAATAAACTAACAGGACAACAAAGTCATGCTGCGGGGTTTCTGAGTCTCTTTTTCCGGCAATGTGAAAGAATGAAAGCTGAGTGGTCAGAATAATACATGAACAACAACAAAAAAGGAATATTTAATGCAAATCCTTATGTTATTAATTAAGGCAGTGTTAAATAAAGAAGCCACATGCATTTGAAGGAGTTTCAAGCTTTTACGTCTTGCAACAACACTGCCTGGGATAGACGGAGAGGAATCGGTCTGCGGTCTGTGTTTTAGTGTGCAGCAGAATGTGACACGAGTGCTTCATCAGGCATAGTGCTTCCTTTGACCAGCAAGATCTCACAGTTGCTTAAGCAATAAACCTTTCAACTGAGAGGCAAAGCTCAAGTCCTGAATCCCTTTTAGCTAATGCCATCAGTTCTTGGGAAGAGTGGCTTTCATACACTGACAGGTCCAGTGTGGGAATTCATCTTCCACCCAACTAAGACCTACCATCTCTTTCAGATGTCTAATGTATTTTTAACATGCTGGTAGGTATAATATTGCCCAGTGCTCTGTCAGGACTGAGGTTAATTTGTGTTTCAAGAGTATCTCACCATGGTCATAGTCCTGAGGAACATAGAGATGAATCCCAACCTCTCTCTCTCCTTTTTTTTCTTTGCTTCATACAAATAATGACTATGCTCCCTGGGGCAGATCTGACAAAGCTGCTTAGGGAGCTAGAGCTGTGGGATGATGGGAAGCAAAGACCACACCCTGTTGTGCAATAAGAGATAACATCTGTCCCATGACAGCTGTTTCTCGCCCTGCATCACCCACTGAATGAAATTATCTTTGCAAATATTTTATCAGATTTGTAAGGGACATGATTATGTAAGTGCGATGCCAATATGGGATGCGCTTTTTTTTTTCCCCACAAGAATTCGTAAAACAGAGGCATGGAAGAAAGATAATTCCTTAGCAGTGTTTGGAGCTGGTTTTAAACATGAAGAAAAATAAGGAAAATAAATAAACAATTTATGAAGTGGTTTTAACCTGTATGAAATCCTAACAGCATTTAATATGTCCGTGAAATTCCAGATAACATCCAAATTAAGCATAGGGGTTTTTAATCTGTCTATTGATGTCCAAAATGTTTCTGAACATACACATGTTATCATATACATGGAAAACCTATTTCCTTGTTTTCCTTCCTACCAGACTAACAGGAGTTAAAAAATATGAAATTTCTTCCCCTAACATGCTAGAAAGTAACCTCCAAAAGTAGCAGATGTATTATAGTGCACCTTACACTTTCTTTACATGCATACTAGAGCTCTGTAAAAGTAGCAGACTTTCACAGTGGAAAATGAATTCCTTGATATGACCTTATTTTAAAGTTCAGACAGTCCTTAATCTCATTCCCCATATTTCCTAGTCATCCCACCTTACTTTGTACTGTGGGATCTGGCTAGCTTTCCAGAGCAGTTTATAGATGGACTTTAAGTGCAAATGATTTGATGCTGGAACTGCGTGTTTGTCATTCCTGGTAAAGTGGATGATCTAAGATTTCAGCCTAAAGGTGATACTGCAATAGAGGACCGTACAAATAATAAATGATAATAATTAATCAGAACAGCCTGAGCATGGAAAGTAGCACTACACAGCTCCCCCAGGTGCCTCTCCCTGACATGAAGAGTTCACCTTGAGGATGAATTGGCAGTTCATTCTCCATGCCCATGCAATTTCCACTCTCCCTGAGAGGCTCTATTAGCAGCAATTGTGTTTGTAATTTGTAGACATGTCAATCACCTAATTTCATATAGGCCACTGAACAATTATTAGAACGCAACAATTTGGGTTACTACTGACCCGGGCTGAATTTCAGCTGGTAATTTACATCTGAAAGACTCCATATGGTGTTACAAAGTCCCCAAGCCTGCAGTTTCCAAATGTTTGTTTAATTCAGGTATGCTTATTAGTTTTTCCACACGTTCACATGATATACATGACTTAGTTTTAGGACCAAGTGGATAAATGCCATTGATTTGGCGTTGCATGTGGAAAGCATACCTTGCTAAATTAATCTGTGTGGGCCTAGGACATTAATCAAAAATGTTGGTGATTTCAGAGCATTCAGTTGTTTTCCTGGTTTTGTTGTTCCCTCTTTTCAGAGTGAGGGATTCAACTCTCGATCTTTAGAATTATTTCCATGGACGCATTTGCTCTCGTTTTTGCTGTGCTTCCCAGCCTGACTGCCCAGTCCCACCGAGCTTGATGCTTGAGCTTGTGCCTGGGAGCCCTGGCGTCTCCCAGGAGAGGGCTCTGCCAGCAATATGGCAGTCGCTTGAATTCACCCTTCCTTTGGCCTGGACTGTGGGCCCAGGGCCTGGGAGCTGCTTTTCAGCAATCATCCCCTGGAACCCAGGGAAGGCTGTCCTTGGACATGACACATGCAGTAAGGTTCAGAGGTTCAATTTTGCTTGAGCAGATGCTGTACAGTTTAGATAATTGACTTAATCACTTGTTCAAGGTTTTAATCCTAGGAGGATTGCTAAAGTATTTAAACACCTGGGAGCATGGTGAGTAGTACTGACTTCTCTAATGCGTTTACCATCAAAGCTTTTTCTGGGATTAACAACTTGAACTAAAAGCTTGCATAATCAGATTTTATGAAAAGTCCTCGTTCTTGACTAGCTGAAAAAACCACAAGGGAGCAGCCTTTCTTAAGGTTTCTCAGTCCTTTTGGTTATCAACCAGAAAGTATAGAGAGGCACAAACAAATGAAATTAGGGTAAAACTTTCCATACATATCAGAGATTTCAGTGCTGGACAGTGGGAAGTTCACTTAGTTTTATTATTACAGTCAGTGCTCAGTCTTGCATGAGACATAGTGTCTTTGGCCCAGATCTGCAAGAACTAATCAGCATTCTGGGAATTAACTAGGAAAGTAAATGCTTTGCTGCATTAGCCTGGGGGCTCAGAGAGCACGCTTTAGAGAAGTGAGCCCCACAAGTACTTAGGAGCTTGCCTCCATCAAACCGTGAAGAGTCCAGATAGCCAGGTCTGGTTCGTAAGTATAATTCTACTTTTGGGAACTGCAACGGGCTCTGCACTTCACTAACTTGCAGGAATGAGACATAAACTTCCTCATCCCCGACGTCATTGTCTATTCAGAAGTTTTCGAGTGTTGAAAAGAAAACAAGCTCTACCCGAAGTCTTGTCCAAGAAGCCTGAACCAAACCTGTACAGCACGCGCAGCCAAAATGAACGAGCCACTGGAAAAAAAGATCCTGTTCTCATGCAAATGTCTTCAGAAAGAAAGAACAAGAGAAGTGAAATATAGAGAAAATACGATATATTACAGTACTTTCTAAAAGAACATTTTTCGAAGTTTTTCTTCAGCTGTCAGCAGCTGTTTAAGTTTGTTCAGAAGTGATGAGGCAAAATGAAATCCTTTCATATATGATTATTTTTATATTTTCAGGGTCTTTTTTCCCAGGTATTATCTAGTGACACACAAGATAATGCACTGTATCCAGGCAGAAGCAGTACAAAAAGATCAAACATTGCACTTCATCATCTTCAAATACTTTGATGATACCATGGGCAAGAAGAATTGAGGAAAAGAAGAAAAAGGACGCTTCAAAATAGGATCTCGGAAAGAAAGAGATTATACATTGAACTGCTATAAATTACTGCTGGTAAAGCTGAGAAATCCCAAAATGTTAAAGATGTAGCAATCTGGTAATGCAAGCAGAGATTTCAACTTCAATGAACACCCATACCTCCCCCCACGCTTACTTGGAGAAACATAGTCCCTGCTGTTCACCTTTTAGTCTCAGGAGGAAGAGAAACGTGCAGGTGGCATACATAAAAAATATCCACATTTATACAAGTATGATGTATCTAAATATGAATGCATTCATGATACTACTGAGGGGAAAGCTTCATCTGTTTCATGAAAAAAGAAAAAAACCCCAAAAGTCACAACTCACAGTTAAGGTAGGCCACAGGTAACCTCAAGTGATCTTTTAATTTTTGTTCTGTGTCATGAATTTAGAATGTCACTTTTTTTAGCAAGTGGATAATTAGCTTTCCTCATAATTTCCTCAACATGTCATCAAAATAGTGAATGTTCATTTCTTTCAGGCTGAGCACTTTCTTTCTGGGATAAGCACCATTACTGTTCCTTCCATTCATCTCCCTGTGACCTACGATTACTCTGCATCTTCTCTACTTCATTTTTTTGAGCACCTCAGTACTCCTTTATATGAAAAGGAGGATAAGAACAAAAATAAAACAAGCAGTAACAGTAAAGACTTCATACCATTTTCCAGTTAGGCTTAGTTAATAAATATAAGAAGCTTTAGGAGAAAACTCATTTTGTTAAAACTACTCAGCCAGTTGGAATACTAAAGAAATTAAATCCTTTGGGCAACCACCTCAATTTTTGCATGCTTATCGTGACATATCAAAAATGTTCCTTGGCCTTAAGAGATGGTGGTAGTGAGTCTGTGAGGATTTCAACAAGGAATGTCAAGAGACAAACTGTATCAAACCTTATCCTCTGTCACATGTAGGAAGTGTAAGAAGATCTGCATGTAAATGAGAACTCTTTCATATGCTGTTTTAATATACCATAATATTCTCAGGCTGTTATTCTGTGGATATTCTGACTTTTAGTAACACAGGCATTTTGATAGCTGTCTGTTACTTCTTGCAAATGAAGTAAGACTGTACAAAAGCAGTGTGTTTTATATAGAATAAACAGAATTTTGGTCTCCTTATTCTACTAATTTTTGTATCAAAGTCAAGGCAGTGTTTCTTCAAGTTATTTTCAGAACTGACCAAAAGATACTGTGGAGCAAGTCTGAAAATGCCCAGAAAAGAGTAAATTGCAGGACCAGTTTCATGCAGTGTTTAGCTTCCCTATCACCCATGAGATGGTGATCAGCTGCAAGGCAGAATATATCAAATGAGCACACTGAATCTTTTTACATTTTTTAAATGGCACTTCTTTTTTTCCTTGCACTCATGTTAAGGAATTTTGACCCATTAAACTCTTTATACGTCAATTTGGTTTTCTGCTACTACATGACACACACATAAGAAAAGGGGAAAGGTCAGGTGGGCTGGAGTGTGTCTCAGTCCTATAGCCTGCTGCTACCGTTGCATCAGGGAAGAAGGAATATTAATGGCATTAATTAATAGCAGAAAAGAAAGATCCTCCATGGGTCCTGGTACTAAAAAGAGTCCATGACCTAAACTGCTTAATGCTTGATTGTGGCTCTTCCAGTGAGCTGTTAGTAGCCTTCTATGTATAATGCTATTTTGTTCTTAAATTCACATCCAAAGTTATGAAGAATTTCCAAATAGATACAGAAATGACAAGGATAATAGGCCCAGATGTTGAAACTCTTTGTGTGCTGTGGGGGTTTTTTATTAAAAAAGAAATCCAGAATTTTATGATAGAAAGCTGCAATCCCAGCTGTATTTTCAGTTTTCATATTCAGTAGCCACAAACTGCAGGACGATGTTTGTGACAAACCTGTATTTTGAGAAACCTTTCAAAGACATGACAAAAATACAGCCCTCTCTTTATAGCCTTCAGCAATTTCATCTTGTGCTCTGATCTCTCTAGATTTTACATGTTCTGGTAGGCAGGTTGAGTGCTTGACTGGCAAATTTCAAGGAAACCCAAAATACTGTTAGTGACTGTTGGCTGCTGTGCAGCTACCACTGTCTTTGTTCAACACCGAGACTGTCACCTGATGTATCTCTAGCGAGCACTGACTTCTGCAATAAAGGCTCCAAGTCAAGACGCTTAAGCACCCAAGGTCTCATAAGGATCCCACACCAGGGAAAACAACAGTTTTAATGTACTGTAGATCTACGTTCTTCCTGCCGCTATATTCAGAGGCAGAATGCTTAAGTTCCTTCTTGAAGCTCTTGTCTCGTGTGGTCTGCTATGTCATATTTGGTTTTCCAATTTATGCAGCAGAGTTTGGGAGAAAGGATTACTCATAAATACTCTTCAGTTTCTTCAAGTTTTAGGAATTAAGTTAGGATTTAATATTTGTAAAGAAATTTGAAAACTCTGTGAAAGATGTTATAGAATACACTTCCACGGGTAGTTTCAGATATGCAAAGTCAGGCCATGAAAGAAAAGACTTTAGGGACAGAGAAAATTTAATTTTGAAGGATATAACACAATTATTAGACTTTGTCAAAAGGAATCCTAGGGCAACATGCAGATGAGAAAGGTGATACATCAACAGAGCCTAAAACAAGTGCAAAGGGTTTACAAAAGTAGTTTCCTGTTGCGTGCTTGGACTCATAATTCTGCAGCATGAGACTAATTTATGAATTATTTGTGAATAGTGAAATGTTAGGGTTGTTTGGTTTGGTGGACTTTTTATGGTTTTGTGGTTTTATTTTTATTTTTTTTAAGAAAAATGTGAAATGATGATTAAGATTTTAACATCAAATAACCATCAATACAAGGAGACCATGTTATCTTGCTAAAGAAAATTGATATTCTCAAACATAAGGGCCAATAATTACAGTAATTTTCTATTCCCCAGATCTCTGATTGACAATATCTTCAGATGGCTTCCCATGTCATTTTATAGCTGTAGCTATAGCTTAATGCTGCTGCTGAACATGATAGTAAATATTGACTATTTATCTTTGAATGGCTGACAGTGTTATCGCTTTATTCAAACAGAAGTAAACAAAAATCATTTTTACAATGGTTTTCTAAAAAGAGTTTTATATAGCATACAGAAAGTTATTCTAAATAAAACAGTAGACAGATTATTGAGTCCACCATTGACTCTAGTGCCATTGGTCCCAATTCTCAGGAAAGGGTCCCTAAAAAACCAAAAGCAATTAAGTCTTGCAGGCCTTCATAGTCGCCTAAGGAGCAGCAAAAAACTCCCTGAGGTGCAAGAAGAAAACAAGTGACAACACAAAGAAATACAGAGGCAGAGGGAAAGGAAGGGGAAGGTTGGCACTGGCACTGCAAATGCACTGTATTTTTGGGTGACATCAGTGTAATACAGTAAGAGGATAATACATAATACAGTATGAGTATAAACCTGAACTCAGAGTGGGTACATATTACCAAAGGAAGTTGTATCACCTTTTCTGCTGCTGCTAGTGTTGCTTCTCAGGGTGTAGTGGTTTAGCCCCAGACAGCAACTAAGCATCACACAGCTGCTCATTCACCTCCCCTCCTCCCCCAGTAGGATGGGGAGATGAAAAAGGTAAGAGAACTCATGGGTTGAGATAAGAACAATTTAATAATTGAATATAAACAAATAAAACAGTGATACTAATGATACTAACAATACTAATAATATTAATATTAATACTAATAATATGTAATGAAAATAATACTACTGCTACTACTAATAATATGAAATTAAAATAATGGAAAATCAAATAAATACAACTGCTTACCAACTGCTGACCGATGCCCAGCCATGTCCCCAGTAGTGAGAGCCAGAGCCTGAGATAGCTCACACTAGAGTCAGAGCGAGTCCCATGCATGAGAGGGTGACCAAGAAAAATTACAAACCAACATGGTTCCCAGCCCACCCCCAATTTATATACTGAGTGTGATGTTTTATGGAATGAAATGTCCTTTTGATGAGTTTGGGTCAACCCTCCAGGCTGTGTCCCCTCCCAGCTTCTTCTGGCAAAAAATTTGGGAACACAGATGCAGTATCAGAAGCTGAAAAAGTCCTTGACTTGGTACAAGCACTGCATAGCAACAACAAAAACCACCAGTGTATCAGTACTCTTCTCAGTACCAATCCAAAACATTGCCTCAAACCAGTTACTGTGAAGAAAATGAACCTGTCCCAACTAAAAACAGCACACAGGCCTTCTCCTTTTTCTATGCAGACTGGAAGGTTTCTCTTCTTACTACAACTCTGTAGGTCAGAACTCACAAAAAGTTAAAGAATACTTCACATGCAAGGTGGAGAACAATGCTTTAACAACCCAAATTTAAAATCTGTTTGCTTTGGTTATATTACCTCTTCCTGAGGTTTCTTCTACAGGTTTTAGGCATCAGAGCAGCATTGAGCAGGTAATTTAAATCTGATAGTGGGTGCACATTTTTGTGGTGTTTGTGACTGTGCCTGTATGAGCTGACCAGCTCTGACTCTGGGCTGGGTGCCTCGGGAGCCTTGCTTATTATGTGGAAATTGAAGAAGTTTGAGGAGTGAGCCAACAGGATCATGCTGACTGTGCAGCAGTAAATGCACGAATCTGGTCTTCTCCACCTCAGAAAATACATAGTTGAAAACAGTCTGAGAAAACACAACAAGGATTATCAAAGATCAACATCCATGTGAGAAATGACTAAATAAAAAAGGACACTTCATTTTGCAAAAGAGATGAGCAGGCATGGTTATAAGCAGATTTGGAGTGGTAGAGAATGGGACTGGTTGCCTTCTCTATCTTCCCTTACAGGAGATCAGGGGAGGATGGGATCAAAGGAAGCTAGCACACAGGTGAGCTGAGCAGTCTGCGATGCATAGTTTAGTTGTGGTGCTGCTTGCCAGAAGATGCTGCAATTATTTAAGTTTACATGGATCCCAGAGAAAGCTGGTGCAGGTCATGGAAAATGAATCCTTAGGGGATTTTTAAATATGTAGAAGCCATGACTGGCTCAAGAATTACTTGAGATGCAAAAAAATTTGGAGGTTAGGGGGATACTTCAAGGAAAAGTATATCCTAACTCCAGATACTTACTTTTTTTCTCTCTGAGGGATGGACACAGGACTAAAAGCACTTGGTGTGACCAAAGATGACTCTTCTTTTGTTTGGATGTGCACGTGGGAAGAAGTCACACCTTAGGCTCTGCCTGGATTGTCCAGGTTTGCCAGGCTGGTTTGAACACAGGCTGTAAGAACCAGCTATGATGCAAAACAGCACTGAGGCACTGAATGATCAATAGACATTGCACACTACCAGAGGAAAAGGAGCAACAAAGAAAATACCTGCAGCAGAAAAATGGGTAGTTGAAAGCTGTGTGAAAGTTGAGACTCCCTGGAAATAGAAGAGTTTTAAACAGCACTTCACTCTGCCTTTGCTAGTAATGGATGTCAGCAAAAGGCAGAGGAGATTCAGAAGGTAGTCTTCTTTCTAACAATAGCTGGCTCTGAAGCTCTTGATGTATTTAATAGCTTCCACTTAACTCATGTAGAATAGACTGACAGTAAAACTACTAGAAATATTTGAAGATTCCTGCATTCTACAGGAACATTAAATCGATGAAGATCTTTTTTTTAACAATCTGGGAAAATACAAGCCTTGAGTATGGAACTGAGGCTGAAAAGACAGTTTTGAAATCTGGAACAGTGGGAGGAGGTGCTAAGGTATTATGAAAAGAATATGCAAGCAATAACAGAGTATGTGCAATATATACAAAGACCTAATGATATGAGGTCAGATAGGTTTTCATAGACAGAATAGGCAATGTTTCAGCAAAAGATGAAAAGATTGCAACGAGGCATTCAGTCATTCATTTTAAGCTGAACAGGCAGTAAAAAAGTGCGCCTAGACTCATGCAATCAAAACCGGCAGAAGAAAAGCGCAGGTATGATTAAACAAATTACACCTCGTGTTTATTGTATGTACCTATTTCTATTAAATGTATGTGTAAACTAAATACACATGGAAATAGCATATTGGAAGACAAAATTTGAACAATATCAGGAAAAATGAGTATATATATTAAAAGCATCCCCACCCAAAGGTATGAGGTAACAGACACTGAGAATCTAAAAAAGCTGAAAGATTTAGTAGAAGACTGCTAAGCACAATACAAGTAATAACAAAATGTAGTTGAGAAGCCCTCCAAAGTTTATACTGCTTACACTAATACAACATAGTCAAAACTGTTGTCTATTTATTAAGAAATGTTAATTGCCACTCTGCTCAAATACATAGGCAGACTTCGGCCTTTTCAAGAAAATAGCTCTAATTTGAATGTGTTGTAATCCCTGTAATTTAAAGATAATCAGTGACTATACACAATCTATTTCCCATACTGAAAAAACGTCTGCATGTGCTGTCCTGACAAGCATGGTTCTTTTCTATAGCATTTGAAAAAAAGTTTAATAGATCAAGAGACTAGAAATAACTATTGTCCATCTCGATCTGATAAAAATACCCTGTCCGATCTGAACCAAACGTGTACACTGAAGGCCAGAGTTAATGCTACATTTAGGACCTTAAGGAAAATAATGAAAACTATTATCAAGATGTGCCTCACAATATGTTATCTTCAAATCTCAGAATGCAGAATGCTTTATTGAACCAGTGATTTTGCTGCTGCTAAGTGTCTGCAAGAGGTAACGATCACCTTTTCCTGTGTGGCAGGCATGAAAAACCAAGAACAAGTTGAATTTCCTGCAATTCTGCTTATGTTTTAACAGAATTTCATTGACCTAAGTAGAAGAACAGGTTGGCTTGAAAATTAATACTTTCAGAAAATGTATTTCATGTAATCAGAATGATTTCTAACTGTAAATGATATCAGAATAGTTTTTAGGAGTCACTCAAATTTAACTTTGACAGGAGAATGGATTATTCTTTTCAGAACTGGTAGTTGAGGGTTATAATGCCAGAGATGGGCTGTAGCAGCTACCTGAGTGCGTGACACAATTTAGCCATTATATGGGGCTGTTAGCTCTACAAAAGTAGAGTTTGAATCTCAAAAAATGTGAAAACCATTGCTTTCGGGGAAGAGTACTTTTTACATTCTTTCTGGCCAAGAGCTGTAAATCAGAATAGGACTGGTCCTCTATTTCTTGCGTTAGTCTTGATAAAATGAAACAGTTTTCCTTTTCAGAGTATATCCTTTTCTTAGAATTTCAGAATCCAGTCATTTATGTTTCCATTGAGAGGAACTTTGTCATGGGATAAAGGTTTAATCCCCAATACACTGTGCATTTTAATCAGTTTAAATCTTTGCCTGAGAACAGACATTTCACAATCAATGGATTTTAATAACCTTTGGGGGAAAATTGCATTAAAGCAAGCAGTAATGCTTTTCTGGTTTCCCTCTTGGCTGCTATTGGTTTCCTATTTTGTTATTAAGAATCTTAGCATGAGACCCAGATCTTTTTTTTTTCTCAAGCATTCATCTGCTCTTGATGATTTTTCCTCTCATGAAGTTCTAATCCTCTGTTTGTGACAACATAATCATTTCCACAGCAGCTAATTGCAATATTTGTAACCACTGATTAGAACTACAGGTGGGGATATGTAGTCAGGATCTACTGAATTAAAACCAAAACAAGTCTCAGGCAAGCCAAAATGCATGACAGAGAACCGAATTGTTTTCTCAATTATGTTTCCAAAGCATTTTTGTTTTTAAATCTAAACAACCACAACAGTTGATCTAAGTATTCACTGCCAGTGGAGGACTTCTTTCAGCAGAGCCTTTTGGTAACTTGGTTTCCCTTATGCATTCCTTACAGGAATGGTGTTTAGGGTGATTAGAATTGTAGAATTTTATTTTTTTTTCTGGAGCCATACAAAAAAAATTATTGGCAAACTAATACTTCTGTCACTCAGATCTCTTCCCGAATGATTAGAAACTGGAGCAAAGCACAGAGTTTTGCCTTTATCAGCCAATATAGGTTGCTTAGAGAGAGAGTGAGAAAGGAGGAAATATCAAAGTTTTACTGGATCATTGAAGAAGGAGTTATTAATTTATAATTCGCCCTTCAAGGGATACATACAGCAGCACCGTCCCAGCACCAGAGCAGGAAGCAGCTATAGCTTACCTGTATTTCCTTCCTTCTTGATGTGCTTTAATCTCCACACCCAGCCAGGCAACCCGGAGTTGGATCAAGCAAAGCTGAACAGAGCTCATCCCATTACCCAAGTTGTTAACTCAGACATATAGAAGCTGCTTTTCACATTGTTCCTAAAGTCGCAGTTGCAGCACTTTTTTGATGTGTTTTATGCATTGTAGCCTGGAAGTTTTTAATCATAAATGGATGGGATAATTATGAGGAAAAATGTTTCAGAGGCAGGAGATCAGTAGCTGGCATTTCTGCCCTGAGCATGAGGGTAGACTTTCCAGTGCATCTGTAAAGCTCTTCCTCCCTGAAATGTATTTTCTTCCTTCAGATTACATAAAGGCAGCTATACCCAGCAGGAAAGATTAAAAAGGGCTGTGACAGTCTATCCGTTAGTGAAAAATAGAGTACAGGCAACAGAGCAGTTAGACCTGACTTGGATAAAGGAAAACTATGCTTTTACTCATTCTTTGTCTTGAACCTAATTCAACCTATATTTCTTTGAGGGCTGAAAATGCTTATTCAGACCTTTATTTCAAATATCAGACAGAGAGGAGTTTTAATACCAGGTTTTGTGCTGTGGAAGAGTAAAAATTTATTATTAACTAATATTTTTTTTCTGGTTTATCACTTTCAACTAGAAAATAATGGTCTATGTTAGGAATTGGTTATTAAATGGAAGCTTGAAAATATGGAGAGGTTCATAATAAAACCAACATGAAAATGACAAAAGGAATTTTTCCTCCAACTTTTATTTAACTGGCCCTTATACCTATGAAAATCACCTTTAAGTCAATAACAGTGATTATATTTCAAAACTCATTGCAATGACAGTTTGAAGTGGCAAGTTATCAGAATTTCTTTTAGATTACATTTGTTAGCAGTGTAATTTAAGATATATTTTTAAACAACACGGTTTTGAATCTTCATTTGCCACAAATTAAGATTTCAGTCATTGATGAAATATGTGTTCCATGCAAAGGCATTAGGGTTTTTTTTTGTGGTGCAAATAAATCAGTTACGCTTCAGACCCATAAATGTAGAAATCTGGATATACACTGTAAATATTTTAATGGCAATATGCATGTACGTGTATACTCATCAATCCAAATCGGTGCATGACCCATTTTTGTATATACTTTCAGTGAATATTCATTGAGTGACTGCAACGATCAATTAAACATTATTTTTAGTCTCAATTACAGAATCTTTGAAATTGCTTGACATTGTTTTTCCACTTATGTGGACAAGAATTTTCCTCTAATAGGAGTTGTGGACTTGTCTGATGGAAGAAATGCTCTTTAAACAAACAAATGCAAAAAGGTATATAGTGGGTATGTAAAAGGAAGTGATTTGAAACGGTAATTGTGAAGCAACTGAAATTGCCTTTGCTCCATAATAGATGAAATCAGCTGTGGGTAACCAAACGTAAGAGAAAAAAAACCCTGAAAGAGTCAAAATTGCTGCAGACAAAGACATGGTATAAATGCTTCAGTATTTTTTTTCTGCTTGTCAAAGAATGGTCTAAGAAACACTGAGACTACTGTTCTGTCAGACTGTGGTAGTCCTTACAGAACAATCATATCAGGAAGATGGTAGTGTATTCTTTTCTTGAAAATTTGGGAACTGCCTGCCGGTTTTCTATCCTGTTCACCATGGGATGCCCGCCTGCCTGCAGAAATGGTGTGCCACTGCACTGGACTTGCCAGCAAGTCACTTCATGACCTGTTGCTGCCTGGACTAACCTTACCTATTCCTTAGGTGCTCCAGAGGGTCTCCCAGTGGGACAGGGAGTCCACAGTCTCCAGTTTCTGGCTCCTGAATCCCACTCGTCTTATCCTGTCAAACAGCATTGGCTTTTAGACTCCACCCTGTTATTATTCTTAACCAATTATTTCTCCCTCATTTAGACCCCTTCTGAAAGAAAGCCTGTTTATTTGTGGAGATCCCCACTCCTGCATCTTTGAAGCCCCAAAACGGTGGGGGTCTATTGGTTGATATTGTGTGATTACCTGAAAATAAACTTGATGCCATATCATTGATGAATCCCCAATAGAAACTGCTCCACCTAAAATCCTCATAGGATATTGTCCCTGTGATCCCGTGATGACTTTTAAAACTCACCAAGGACACACTGAGCATCTGCTGCCTGGCCTAGCAGTATAGTCCTCTGTTTGTGGTCTTTATTTCTTCAGCCCACTGAACTGCAACAGCCAGCTGCTGAAATAAGTGTACAGAATGACTTG
This sequence comes from Rhynochetos jubatus, assembly GCA_027574665.1. Lineage (NCBI taxonomy): Eukaryota > Metazoa > Chordata > Aves > Eurypygiformes > Rhynochetidae > Rhynochetos > Rhynochetos jubatus. The sequence goes on from CM050648.1 coordinate 58,037,078, forward strand.
TCCTTAAGCCCAGGCAGAGTACTTAGGACAGAGAGCAGTGAGAGGAATGTGTGGTTGCTGCTACAAGCATGAGATTGGTGTCACTCCTTTGTAAAATGCTGGTGGCATCATGGATAGGAAGTGCAGTAGCTCTTCCTCCATCTTGAAATAAGTGAGGGTGCCAATTCCTGTAATCCTTGTGGTCAGTTCTCTTCCAGGAGTTCCCTGGCCGTTCAACCGTCTCCCTGACAGAATCACAGCCTCCCACTTCTTCAGGCTCTGCTGCATGAAGAGAAAGGAGGGAAGAGACCTGCATGCTGCAGGTGACCTGCTGCATGCCAGAATAACAAGAGCCCATGTCCACAACAGACAGCTAAACTGAAGGCAATCCATGTGCTGAGGTGTCCAAGCCTGAAAGCTTCTGAGGCAGCATTTGAATGTGATACTAAAGTTACAGCTGTTCACAGGTAATTCAAATAAAAGAACAAGTTCAACCTTCAAATTGCTTGCAGTGACAAATTTGACCAGCTCAATCCTCAAGGATTAGGTGATAAATACATAAAAGTCTATGAAAATACAACATAGTCCAGGTTTAGTTCCGGTGTGTGTTCTTACCTCCATTTGGTGTAGGCGGTTTCACCAGATGGAACAGAAACTGGTTAACTGTTGCAATATTAGGGTTGCTATTAGTTGGTATTTCCTATGCTCTGAAATACAATGCTGGGAGATGTACTGTTTGCTATCAGCCTAAATAATAGTTAGAAGATTGATTATGCCCCTAATTTCATCAGCCTGCTTGCTTAATGCTTCAAGGGATTAAAAATATATTTTGGACAAAAAAAAAAAAAAAAAAAAAGCAACCACCAAAAACCTGAATATATGTGTCCAGCTATTTTTCACATTAAACAAGGTTCAAGCATTTCTCCCATTCCTCCAAATGGTTTATAGATAGAAAGATTTAGTTTATTTGACAGATTGTATTATTGATCAGATTTAATTTGTTTGACTACAAGCAGATAAAACATCATGGCAGAGAAGAAGAAAATAGGCAGATACAAAAGCATCTAGACTAGGATTAATCTGTTTTTCAGAATGCTCTTGAGACACTCCATCATTTAGAGAATTCATTCAAATTATAAAAGCTATACTCTCGTTATGATGAGAGCTGACAGATTATTGACAACAAATTTTTAACTCATGAATTTAGTCTTTTTGGATCAACACTTGGTTGTGGAAAGGTTCCTGAAATTGCTTGCTTGATTTTACACTGGGGTGATTTTTTCCCCCTCCTTTTTCCCCTTTTCCTACTCTGATTATACTATGAGGAAAAGACTGAATATTTTACAACCAAGAGTTGAATTTGGACCTGTGTTATTAGTTGCAGTTTTTCATATACACACTCTGAATATGATTCATCTTGGTTTTAGTTTCACTTGTGAAAAGACTTATGACGGGGGACGTCAAAGAACAGAAAGTGTATTTCAAATTGTTAGCATCTGCCTGGACCCCAAGTATTTTACGTCACACATAATTTCTAAAACCAGTATGTTAATGCAGGACTTTTACAGCTGGGTTTCTGGCTCCAGAGTAATTTGCTTTATACTACCTGCATGGTCTAGTCATGAAAGGGAAGTCAAAGCTTTGCTTTTCTAATAGTCCCATTCTAGGCTTCCACACTATGGAGGTGTGTAAACAGGACCCTCTGATGTGGAAAATAGTATGTACAGTTTATGACAACTGTGGTGTAAGTATTTAAATGTACAACTTAAACAATTATTTTCAGCTGAAGCACAAGCCATGCAGATTTTTTTGGCAACCACAAAAGGAATAAACAGTGTGGAAGAAAATGTTTTTTTGAAATTTGAGCCAATGTTAGAACATATCATATGGCATTCATTCTCTCATACTTGAAAAAATTTTTAAGAAACTAAAGGCAAAAATGGATGAAAAAAAGAGAAAAGTATTATTTTCACTCAAAAGTACAGTGCTGCTCCTTTGTATTTTTTTTCCCCCAGTAATCTTGCTAATAGGAAATTAGTCCATCTTTTCTGTCTCATCTCATTTCAAGTTTTAATCATCATTCTGCATCCTTGTTTGATTTCTTCTGGAACTGCTAGTTGTTACAGAGTGTGCCATTTTCTACCCTATCTCAAAAAGTGTTAATACTCTTCTTTTGAATGTGTCTAATGTAATTTCAAGCATGTTTGCATTTTGCTCTGTTTCCTTTCAGCATATTTGCTATGCGCTCTGGTTTTCTATGCTGGCTTTTAAATATATTTTTCCAACTGATTACGTGATAGACCTTTATTTTTCCTCTTAATTATTGTAATTTCCTTGTATGTGTGCGCGTGTATGAAACGGTACTTTGAAACAGTGTGGTATCTGTTCATTTACCAACACTGGAGAGAGCTTCATGTGCAATATGAGAGAATCTGAAAGAGAGAGAGAAAGAAATACAGCTAAACAAGCAGGGATAAATGAATGTGAAAGATTTCTTGAGCTTCAGAATTTTGAGCCTGGAAATGAATTGCAGCTGTGTGCATGCATACATCTGGGGACAGATTTTCTTCTTTAGCCTAGCTCATTCTGTGTGCTAAGGGCAAACCAGTGGAAAAGAAAGAAAATTACAAATATTTGTTGTCAAGATTGCAACAAAGGAAGACAGAAAGAGGACAACTGCAGAGAAGGAGCCAGGAGGAAGATGGATATGTATAGAAGTGTCCATTTTACAGCTGATACAGATATGTAAGGGCCATATTAAAAAAAAAAAAACTCACAAATTAGAAACCTAGAAGGGAACAAAGGTTGGGAAGTATTATGAAACGAAGAGCCTATTCCTTTAATTTATATTTAACTGAAAAAGAAGAGGAAGAAATTCACCAAGGCAACTTTTTCATTTCTGTAGAAGATGCTGTTTTATCTGGGACTGTGATAGAAGTTACATTTTATATTCTCTTTATATTTTGGCAGGGAGCCGACACTTTGTTATTTACATGCATTATGTGGCTATGTTTCATTACACAGTATAATAATGTGACACAGCTAAATGACAAAGTCCCTGGTGAACATTTTAAGCGGTAGACATCCCAGGACTGCAGTAAACACGCTAAATTACAAATTCATGGGCTGGTGAATATGGCCATTCAGCGATATAGGAATGGTTCATCTTAATAGACAGTACGTTCTGCTGAAAGGGCATGGGCAACAGGGCCATGTTTTATTTATTTATTTACTTAAGGATATTTAAAGATAGAAGCCCTCAAGGAAAGAGTATACAAGATTATTTAAAACACAAGACAGAGAAAGTCTGTAGTTGTAAAGAGTTATCCAGACAGAGTGGGAAAAATCTTACAGGCTTTAGTGATGCTTTCACCAGTATTTTCTACAGTTACCAAAGAAAGGGCAATGGTACTCACAGGCTAATTGCACATTAAAGGCAGGGCTTAATGATGGCATACTGAAATTTTGTTAGTACCTGGTTACTCAAAGAGATCAGTCAGTTAAATATAGGAGACCCAGGAGGCTACACATGAGTTTTGAACTTGATCTCTCTACCTCTACCTATTATTCTCCTTGTCATCTTCCCATGACCATAATATCTACATGATGTCACACCATTTTCATCTTTGTCATAAGATATTTCACTTTTATTACTGACTTCTGCTAAGAACTGTAAAAAGAAAATATGTGGCTGGTGAAACAATGAGATAAACCAAAAAGCATTATGTACCTTTTTCTTTCCTTTTATATTCAACAGGTCAACGCTAAAGGAACAGAGGGGAAAAATTGTCAGCTAGTGAAGAAAACAAGAACAAAAAATATTTCCCAAGACTTTTATTTTAAATACACTTTGTTTTAAGTCTTCTAATTACTGTTTGTGTGAAGCTACTACTGCTTCTATATGATTATTCTGTAAAAAGAAGATTTAGCATCCACCTTTACCACAACAGTAGATTTTGGTTTTGTTTTTCTATAGAGACTGTATTTTTTGAATTCTTTACTAGGTACTAAATGCAGCCTCACAAGTCAAGGATCATAATAATGATGTGGCAGTCCCTCATTCTGTAAGAAGTTCAAGCTGGTGACCTCCTTGCAGCTACAATGATCCCAACCTATACATGCACATCCTCAGGCTAACGGCTTCATGGCTCGCAGTTAAAATAAAAGGACTACAAATTATTCTAGAATGTCACAATGAAGGTAACAGAGTGCAGGCTGTTGAAAATAAGGAAGTAAAAGGGATAAGAAGACTTTCTTCAGAAAAAATGAATCAAGAAAGGCTTTGTTTTACATGAATTCTTTAGCGTTATATAAAGAAAAAAGACTGCAGAGCTGCAACCATATGTGTTTAGACAAAAATAACTTAATTACTGTAGGTTAACTGAGAGCTGTCTCAGGACTCTAAATAAGAAGTTATGAAAACACCATAGTAACAAGAGGGTGTATGTAGGAAAGGACAATGTATCTTTAAGATCAGAGAAGTTATATTCTGCATGCAGAATGGCTTACGAGAACAAGAGTCATCTGGATGGAAGTGTATGATAGAGAAGGTACAAACTGTGTTATAAAGAAATGGATAAAAACATCCAAACTAGTGCAAAAAGAGGCAGGCCAGGAAATGCTTGTAAGCACAACAGATTCTCTTAAAGAGGCACATCATTAATCATGAAAACTTCAATTACCCTGGCATAGACTAGAATAAAAATCGTGACATTACTATGGAAAGTTATTTCTGGAGGTCAAATGGAGCTTTCTTTTTAAATCTGCTGAGCGATCAAGAAGGCCAGACATGTCTTTCTATGTATCCCCAAGAAAATAAATATATGTGATAAATGAGATAAAAGTTGGTGAGGATTTGATTCTTGTGATCATAGAACAGCATCAAATTGTAGGCACTCAAGAGAATATTCATACAGAAAGAAGTACAAAAATATTGGACTTTAAAAAGGCAGGGTATGAAGAATATGAAATACATTGAGAATAGTGTTCAGAATATTAAAAAAACCATGCAGAAATGGAAGCTACTTATTAAAAAAAGGAAAAAATATTAAAATGCTTGCATTTTCACAATTGTACAGCAGCATTAAACAATACCTGGGAAGATTCCCAGGTGGTGTAGATATAACTCCATTTTCTTTCCTGTTTACACCAGCTAGAAATGGTAATGTGTTTAAGGTAAGATTAAGCTAAGAAGAAAATCAGACAAAAAGCAGATTTAAAAGTCAAATGTGTTGCACAGAGAGGATTATGCTAAAAAAAAAAAAAAGTGATAGAAGAAAGAAATTAGAATAGCTACAATGAAATATACATACCCCTAAAGCAATTTCACTAGCAGAAAAGCTTTTATTTTCACAAATATACAAAGCAGGTATTTTTTTCCGCTTATGATTCCTGCTGGTTTTAAATGTAATTCCTTGACTAGTTAAAAAGCTCAGATGATAATAAGCTACATGTAGACAATTTACAGCAATGACTTCATGTAAAGTATATCAGACAGAACAGGTTACTATTAGTTTTTATGTCCTATGTGTCTACTGACTCAAACAACAACAAAAAGCTGGTTGAAGTAAGCGAAGTGTATCGTATAGTTCACAAATAAAACAGGAACTGTAGTTGGTCTTTAAGCTATTTAAAGAATTTCATGGACTTTATAAGCCATTCTCTGTGAATCATGCTGTCTTTACAAACTGAAATTATTTTTTTAGAGGTTGACAAGTTGAAATATTCCATCATGAAGCCAGTGTATGAACATTGCTGTGGTATTTTGAAGAAAAGCTAAGAAAAGATTTCCATATAAGAATAGAATACAGTTTAGCACAGAGTTATATACAAAGCAAGAGAGTGAGTCCCTCACTGTAGTGCAGAACTCCATGCTGTGACAAAACCACTGAGAATATGGGTGAAAACTAAAACAACAACTAAACATTCATGTCTTTTGAAAATTAGAATTGCTTGTGAGGTAAAAACATCCAAAGCAAACAGGAGAAAATTGGGGTTTAAAGTTACAAAGAAACCTGACAGTGTCAGAGTAAGTTCCACTGGAATCTAATAGACTTTGTCATGATCTAAATGAGAAAGCTGCAAGGCTGAGTGAAACACAACTATGTCTCACAAATATTTACAGCAAAAATATGCAGGATATTGTGATATCAAATAAGATAGGAACAATGTTCTAAAAGAGATGTTATTGGAAAAAACTGTATTTGTTGTTATGCACAGTTGTAAAAAAGCATGAAATTGTCTACATCATCTCTAAAAATAAACTTCTAAACTGAGAGCTGAAAGTCTATACCTTTTGTAGCCTAGGCCAGGGCACTTTTTAAATTATAGACATGTCCAGATGTTTTTTTGCCAGATTGCATCCTATGAAGGATGATTTCTGGGCAGAATGAGCTCATTAGTACAGCTAAAAGTGAAGAGGTACAAGGAAATACATTAAGTAGAGGGCACAATTCAGAGGAAACTGTTGTGATGGAAAGATGCTACTACTTTCTTCCTTACTCGGAGCAAGGTTCATGGGAGACCAAGGAGGAGAGCACAGAGGGAGAGACAATATCTTCTGTGGAGGGCAGGGTAGTCTGATGAACAGACTTTCCAGACCCTGAAGAGGAGTAAATTTCTGTCTAGGCTTTCACCAGGGTGAGACCTCATGTCATGTACTGCCTTCTTTTCCACTGTCCCCATTAAGTTACCTCACAATTTTATTCCTTTCATAAATAGTCCCATTGGCACAATAACCTTATTCTGTCGTAGATAAATAAGTGAAACGTTAAAAAATTCAATGAATCAGGAGTCTAAAAAATCCCTTTGGGAAATGGAACTAGAGTCTGAAATGCCAAAATACATTCCCCTTCAGCACCACCCGCTTGTAAAAGCATATTCTGCCTCTAGACAGGATAGGGAGCACGTACCTGTGAGCACTAAAACCTCTGTCTCACACCGCCTGAGCAGACTGCCTCGGCTGCTGTGCATCCCAGCTCTCTCAGCTTGCTTCCTCAAGCAACAAAACTACATCTCAGATGTAAAGTAGCTTGTGCCTGCCTGGGTTGCACCCTACCAGGGACTGAGATGGGGTTGCGATCTACAGCCTGGCACCTATGGTACAGATGTGATTTCCTTCTTGCCTGAGGAAAACTGAGTGCTTCCATTTTTTGATTTAAATTATTTACATTTAGGCTTTCTACTTTTTGATTTATGCATATCAAAACCGATTTTAAAAAGTATTTCAGGAGCGCAAATGAGTAAAAATCTTTGTATCATCAGGTACGTGTGTCTAGGCACTGCAGTGGGGGGCTGCAAGGCTGGCCTATGTGAGGAGCGGCTGGGGATACCCCATTCCAAAGACAGCTGGTTCCAGAAGGCTCCAACAGAGCACAGTTGAGCCCTGCAGCCAAGATGGTGGCATCTCTGGGTGTTGGGTTTCTGTGGTGGTGGGTTTAGGGAGTGGGGAAAAGGCCACGGTGTCTTGGGTGAGAAGCTTCAAGGAAACTTCTCCCAAAGGACTGAAAACCCGTGAAAGGGACCAACACTGGGTCAGTTTGTGAAGAAAACTACAGCCCATGGGAGGGACTCATGCCAGAGAAGTTTGTGGAGGACTGTCTCCTGTGGGATGGAGTACACATTGGGGTAGAAGGCAGTGGTGGTAGAGATTTTTAAGGTCTTGGGCAGTGTGTGTGTGTCTCACTGTCCTACTCTGATTTGATTTACAACTTATTAAATTGATTTTTCTTCCCCAAGATGAGTCAGTTTTGCCTGTGACCATAACTGGTGAGTGATCCCTCCCTGTCCTTGCCTTAATTGACAAACTTTCTCTTATATTTTCTCCTCCCCGTGCCACTGGAGAGAGGAATGAACAAGAAGCCGTATGGTCTTTTGTTGCCATCTGGGTCTAAATCATGACACTCTGAGAAAATGTGCTTAGGAAAGGACAAACCATGCCACCCAGGCAGAGTAGAAGGGAGAAAACAAGTGAGAAACAACAGCATGAACATGATGGTCAGAGAAGGAGAAAGCACAGGAGCTTCAGGGTCACAGCAGACATCCACACTGTAGCCCATGGACAGGACCACGATGGACAAGATGGATATTTCCTGAAAGAACTGCAGCCTGTGGAGAGGCCATGCTGGAGCAGAGGAAAAGTGTGAGAAGGAAGGAGCAGCAGAGAGAGCAGCAACCATTATGTACTGACCACATCGTCTCCCACCCCCTATCCTCCCTGTGTTGCAGGGAGCAGTGGAAGGATATGGGAGTGAGAGTGCCCTTGAGCCTGGGAGAGGCAACAGGAGAGATGTTTTAATGTTTGTCTCTGTTTCCCCCTATCTGTGTCTTCTTTAATGGAACATAAATTAAAGTTAATTTTCCTTAAGTCAAGTCTGTTTTGCTCACAGCAGTAACTGGTAAGTATTCTCCCTGTCTTTATCTTGACCCATGAGCTTTCTTGTTGTTTGATTCCCTCCCACTTTTTTTTCTCCCTTTGTCCTGCTGAGGCAAGGGAGTGAGTGAGCAGATGGGTGGGAGTTGGGCTGTTAGCCAAAGCTAACCACCCTGGATTCAAAAAATTTAGGGAGAAAATGGAAGCTAAAAGCCATAATGAGAGAGAATTGGTAGCTAATAATTCACACAGGAGTTGTCAGAATTTCACATACAAATGCAGGGCTTTCCAGATCCACCCTGTCCTACTAGGCAACCGACGGTCCTCCTACCCAGATCTGCAAATTGACTGGGAGGAGAAAGGGAGGGAGGGAAGAGTCACCTGCTTTTCCAACAGCAACTCCTTCCTACTGGTCAGGATGAGGCAACGTAGAGGGAATAGGCCCCGTTCCTGTCCCATGGATACTTTCCAAGTATGACGATCATTTTTTGCTTCTGTTCAACACCTTAATATGGCAAATTCTCTATAAATGCACTGGGATTGGTGGCAGAGAATCATATAAACATTCAAATATAGGTGGAATCCTATCTTACTTAGAAGGACTTTATTCTCCATTTATAGTCTCTGATAATGTTTCACATGAAAGTTCCCAGTTCATAAAAAACTCAAAAAGAGTCAAAAGTAAGACTCTGAGAACTTCTACTCATCATAAACTGTCACAATAAAAATAATGCAGAGACAGAACTAGAAAGGTCTACAAAAGAAATGTTTTAATTCATATATACTGAGTCCAAACAAAAGAACAGAGTAGGGGGTCCACAAAGATCTGGAACCAGATAATGTAATATACTTAATAAAAAGGGTTTTTGAAAACATTATAATCTGGCAATATTTTTCAGTACCCAGTGTCAGAATGGTGTGTTGTAAAAGGTGTCTAATTTAGGCTAGTCTATAGAATGGTGTGTGATGGAAAAGAGCAGATACATGCCATATGTAGAGAAAAAAGCTTCAGGCACAGGGCAAATCTGTATAAGGGGAAAGCTGGCCATGAACACAAGCATACACATACAATACAATATTCCTATATCTGTGTTTACTTTCAAGAGGTATTTTTCTGAAAAATAAATTACAGCAGTAGGTAAAAAGCCTACAAGGGAATCAGATAGATGAACAGTGCTGCAGAATTCTGTCTCCTGTACAAAGGGAAAGTATACATCATAGTTACTGTCACCATTGACTATTATAAGGAATCAAGAGCAAGTGCAACTGCTGGGCCTAAAAAAGAGTAATAACAACTGTCTTAGTGGCACTGCAGCTTGTAAGCTGCTCTGAGGTTAGGTTGGTGGACAGAAAAAAGCTGGCATATCATCCATAAATCATTGAGCCTAAGCAAAGATGCAGTTCCTTGGCTTCTCAGCCAATCAGGAAATCAACCTGAATTTTTAGTAATAGAGCATCTTCAACTTCAAAGTGTCAATTTGTACTTAAAATAAGGAACTCATAATCAGCCTTTAAGTATCAGTTCTATTGCCTCTGTTGTTTAGGTTAAATATCCTTTACACATTTGGGATTTTGAAAGATTATACACTTATCAAGTTACCTTTTTCTGTAATGCCATCGAATCTGGTGGGAGAGGAGACTAGGATGTAAAGCAGGTTATACGTTTATTTTGGTCTTGCTTAGAGGCCCTCAGTAAACATGGACAAAATTAGGAGGTTACAAGCTTAAAAGGTATGTAGAACCTGGGATGCAACAAGCCCTTTCAACATATCGTTCAAGTTTTATTTTAACAGATAAGAATTTTAAACAAGCAGATACTTAAAGAAATTCTTCAATAGCTACCAGTACACTAAATATATTGCACTTGTGTTCTAAATCAGTAGGAAATGTCAGATATAAAACATATTCAAAAAGCGCCCACAAAACAGGTCAGCAAAATGCAATTCTATTTTTGAAAAGGTTGCCCATCAAATCTAGAGCTTGGAAAAATTCTATTCTGTCCAGCTCCCTGTAAACACAGTGTCATTCAGCTCAACCCTCAAAACCTTGTCAGATTTTTTATTTCACAATATAGTATTGTACTTCATGTGTCAAGGACAAGAATAAATCACTGTCTAAACTTTTACCTCTCTGACATTCCCTGCTTAGATTCTAATAAGTGTGCTGAGATGATCTTTCTAGAAGTGAAGAAATCCTTCAGTTTTAGTTTTCCTTTTTCTTCACGCAACTAGAAGATAAAACACAGGTTTCTTTATCTTTGCATGTCCTGCTTTATGGGTTTTTGTTTGTTTATGCTTTTTGCATAGCAAGTGGCAGCAAAAGAAGATGTAGTAATTATCAAAGAATATATTCCATAAAAGAAGAATGCAGGGGAAAAAGACACAGGTACAAATAATGAAGTGGCTTTATGGATTGACTCCTACACAGCAGGCAGGTACATTTCTAACCTGCCAAGGAAATTATTCACTACTGAGTAAAGACAAGGATTCTTAAATTGGCAAAACTCTTGTTGACTTATAGGCAATGAGAATTTTGCCTGATAGGGCCTGATACAGCCCTATCTGAAGTAGCTAGGACATGAATGTTAAATAAAACTTATGGCCCAATGAGGGGTTTTGTGCTTAAGGCTGTATTTCCAGTGTATATTTATATATTCAATTTTCTGCATTCAGTAGTTGCACTTTGGTAGATATATGAACTGCACAGTAGCTGCTTCACAGGTAATGCAATCCTTCTTCCACTTGTACAGAAACACGTAAAGAAGCTTAAATTTCATGCATGGTGCAGAGTGCCCATCTCATTCCACGTGCTGTACTTCAAGAGAGTACGTCATTTTCATGGCTTTCCTGCAAACTCTTTTTTTTTTTCCAGCTCTGACACAAAACATCATTTTACTATGGCTTGCAGCATTTGTAAAGAGCTGGACAACTGAGTCCATATGCTACATGCCCTGAAGAGGAAAGTAGTGAAAAAGTGTGGAGGGAAAAATACAGTCTGCCAGCAGGAAAGTATTTTTACTTTACAATTGTATTTTTAAAAATTTAACTCAAGGCAAAGTAAAATTAAGCTAAAGCAAACAGGAAGCATTTATTTATTTTGTTTTGTTTATAGCTTACTACCCATCTTTCCTCGATCCTTGTAGGCTGTGTTCTTATTTTGTCTCTTTGATAAGCAAACTGTAAATGATTGACTAAAACCACAGGTATAGTAGAAGATGGGAAAGAGCCAGTTCCTTATAAAAATCTAATTCAAACTTTGCATCGTTAATAGCCCGTAAACTCTCAATATATTGTTCTTGCACCCAATATGCCATAAGATGACATACCTTAGAATTCCTAGCTAATTTACCATAAGATTTTCTAAATACTTCTTAAAAACAAATGCAACATTTCACTGTATTGTGTACCAACCTAGTAAGATTTAAAAAAAGAGATTTTTACTTTAGCAGAACAGTTCTGGATGTTGTCCAAACTCTTTTTCTGGGATACAAAACAGCTACACAATTCTAAAAATGCACTTGTCGATTTAGTTTACTTCATTTCAAGAATGTGCATAAACTACAGTACCTGAAAGTCCTTTTTACAATGTGTGATTTATCCATTTCACTTGCATCAAGATTTTTTCTGTGCAGGCAAGACACAGTAGGAAGAAATTAATGTGCTGCAACAGAAAAGATTACAGAACTGATATAGTTCCCAAGTGCCAGTAAAAAGTTAGAAGGGACTTATGAGGTATTCAGGGTGAGAAGTACTCTATTATTTTTGGGGAAAAAAAAAAGAGACGGTCCTTCTTTTTAAAAATATGTAAGATGATACAGCATTCAAACAATCTTCACTGTCACCTCAGGAAAGAGCACTCAAAAACATTAAAAGACATTTGAATGTGAAAGTATACACACATATATAGAGAGAAACACACACATATACACATACAAATAAAAATATATTATATCTATGTATTCTACCCAACTTCTTCAAATGGCTAGGCTTTGTTAAAAAACAGGGTACGGACCCAGAATTTAGCCAACATCTCTCATGTTTTAGCCCTTCCAGATATAAACACATCCCCACAATTTGCAAACATGTGCCACTTCGCTTATCACAACTCATTTCATGTGCAAGAACTCATTATCTTAACTTATTGCATATGCAAATATGTGAACTGCAACTCATTTTTCCACTGAAGCAGTTGGGGTCAACACAGTTGAATACCTTCCTTTAATCAATCAGCTACCAAGTTGTGACTGCTTACAAAATGATAGTGGACCTTTTACAGAGCAACTAATTTCTCATTTTCTTCTTTGTCTACAAGGAAGAATACATATGATAGTTAGCTAGGATCACCTTAAGCTGCATTATAAGCTTTATAGTGCCTGTCATATACAAAGGACAATTCCCTTAGTCTCATAATTTGTCTGAAAAATGTGTGTTTTATAAGTGTATCTAATACTGTGTTTTCATTCTCTGTGATTTTTCCTCTTTTCAAGGCTAAGGATGAGTAACACATATTGAATGTAATAAACATCTTAGGCTCATCTTGCTGTTAGTGATCCAGTCAGAAAATAAAACTCCTGTCTCACTGACACATTAAGATACCACATGACTGCAGTGAGAAACTGTTTGAATAATTTATCATTGGCAAACAAAAATGACAAGTATTGTGCATAACAATGTGTATCATCAAACAAATGATGTCTCTTCAAATTACCTCCTGATTACTTACACGAGTTTAAGAGAAATGACTATGTAGTGGTTGTAAATTATTAACATCATTTAAAAAATAAATTAGCAGGAATAAATACTTACTATATCACAAAACAATTACATAATTATCCATTCTCCAATCTTTGAGAATTCTTTTGTATGAGAAAGACAGGAGAGAGAAGTCTCCACAGAGAGGAGCCCATGGTTGCCTTTACTAAGTGCTCTTTCCAGACTGTGTGTCACCAATTTTATACTGCAGCTGGGAGTTATATTGAATATAGTGAAATACATTTTGTCTGAAAAGAAGCTCATGAAATTTCCCATGTTGGCTGGGGTAGATTTGATCAGAACATGAATGGGAAAGCAAATCAAAGAAAATCTCTCAGGGTTGTAACCTGAGCATCTCTTTTTAATCCCACATATACACAGACCTGCACTGACATCTCAGATATCCATACTCTTCTTGTTTAAGATAATGAAACTATATATGCACATCTATGGATGGTGCCAAGACCCTGTGCATGTTAACTATAAGTCTAGTAAAAAAGACTGTCCTGAAACATTCCTTGGATTAAATGGTCACTCCAGAGAAGCTCATGGGATCTTCAACTTTAGCTTCCACAGAACTGAGATTTTACACTACCTCTTTAGAATGTGGGCTACTGCCTCTGTTGGAAGAACGTGTTCTTACTCCACACGACCCTTCACACACTTTTCTTTTATTTTTTACTTTTTATTTTCCCTTCTTATTTCTGAGATTTGCCTTGAACTAGGTACATGTGAAAGATGCTAGCCTTATAGTCCTGAAGGCTGTTTTTTTCTCTTTAGCCTCTGAGTAGTTTCAGCAAGGAAAAGCTTCCTCTTACTAAAATACTTATAGGCACCAGCCTTTATCTACAAGGACAGCCTTTAGAAGTTCAATCTCTTAATCTTTTTTTTTTTTTTTTTTTTTAATCAGGATGAGTATTACAGGTTTGTACAGATGAACACTCTAGCTGCTCGGGGATGGAACTATATCAATCACCGGGTGGTGAGCAATCGTTGTACTGTGTATCACTTGTGTTTCTATGTTCCTTTATCAGTATTATTATTATTTCCTCTCCCTTTGCTGTACTATTAAACTGTATTTATCTCAACCCATGAGGATTTTTTTGATTCTCTTCCCCATCCTGCCTTGGGGCAGGGCAGTGGCTAGTGGCTAGTGAGTGGCTGCTTGCTGTGCTAAACAATGACACCAACATTCACATTACAAACTCAGGTCCTTTGCTGCTGCCTCAAGGCTTGTTCTAGATATAATATTGATTTAAATTATAAAATTTAAATTGCTTTCTTCATAATGTAGAGAAATACGACTTCTTAGTATTTACTTAGTATATGTCTCATACATTCTTAGTAACTTAATATGACCTTGATAATACTACTTAGCTCCTCTTAACTTCCATTGATGTACAAATTCCCTATACTCCAGCACAATTGTGTTGTAATACAAAAAGCATAGGCTAAGACTTGAATGTCTGTAATTCATTAGCTGGAAACATGACAATTTTATTGTACAGATGCAACCCAGCAATCAAGTATTACCACTCTGCCTACTGGCAACACGTAAGGAGAAATTGCATGGGGAACTCTGTCCTGGTACTTATTTTCCACACTGAAAATATGCAAATAGAGTCATATTTATAGACTTCATTTCATGATGTGACAGTTCCTACTTCAGTGTGAAGGGACATATCCCCTGCAGGAAATATTTCTTTTTTTCTCTCAAACATTATTTCATGCTTGAAGGATCATTGCAAACTCTTAGTCCATTTATGTGTAGATTTCCAGTGTCCTGTTTGTCACTGTCCTGACCTCTGTTGCAACTGCTGGAACAAATATTGCTAGCAAGAGCCAAAGTATAATGAAACTGTATGGTACACACAATCACATTTGTTACATGACCAGTTCAGGAAACTGGTCATGGTTGGCAGCCTAAAAATATGAAGTACAGGTGATTTTTTCCAAGGTCCTCTTCATTTACTCAGCTTATCTATAAACCTTATTCCACCCCAACTATTTCAAAGAATTTAAATGATGTTCAATGGAATGAAAGCAGGACTGCAATTAGAAATACATGAAGTTTAAAACTGGTAGGTACTGACCTTTTGCACAATGCAGGACGACACTGTTCTGTATCTCTACTTAGAAAATAAGTCTAATAGAGTTTTAATATTATTGATTAATAGCTGTGTGACTCAACTAATTTACATTAAGATGAAAAGAATAGCAATTACGGTATGTGTCCACTTAGCTCTATATCTGATCACTGACACTGGTCCCTGGATGCTGTACATTACAATAAAGGACAGGTAGGTACATTGTCCTAGCCATGAGAAATTTCCAGCTTAAGGATTTGCTAGACCTTTCATCCACTTCTATGTGTTCAACAGTCCTTATTAAACTCTTCTATAATTCAGTCTACTTGCACTTTTAAATATACTTGCACTTCAGATTGTGGAAAAATCTTGTGAAAATAAATTCCATAATCTCAATATCCACTGGAGATATTTTCTTAATCTTGTGAGGTTTTTGAAACCTCTAAGAATTTCATTTAATGGTCCCAGTTTCTTCAGCACAGTAAGTAGGGAAGAACTATCTTCTATTCAGTTTTTCCATATTGGGCATGACTTAATATGACCTCTGTTACATACTTCACCTTTTTGCTCCCTGTTTTCTAAAGCAAAGAGTAATAAATCATATTTAAAAACAGTTATTTGTCCATAACTTTGATTCATTATTCTCCTTTCTATTTTTGTAATTTCTACCATTTCCTTTGGGTTGCAGCAGAGGTTGTATGAGGGACTGAAGGGTGAGGGACAGCAAAATTTTATTTTGCATTCAAATCTGTGTATACCACAAATTTTTTGGGTTGCTGTTATTTAGATCTCCATTTATCCACCAAAAAATATCTATATTCCATTTGCCTCAGACCACTGCTGGATACTAAACTGTCATTCAAGCAGAACTATTCAAAATGACTAGTAGCCCCTAAATAAAGAATCTCTCCTCTCACTGCGATAGTGAAAACATGTTGGGAACAGAAAACATGTTATTTAAAATTCAAATCCTGATAGATGTCACATGTCTTTATTAGTTTCTAGTCCACCTTGCTAAAAGGTGTCAAAGAATCGAGGATGGTAGAGTCTAAACTTACTGGACTCTTTCTAACAAAGATTGTTGTTCAGCTGGGGCTCTACTCTTGTTCAAAGAGAATTTACATTTACTTGCCTTTAAAAGTAAAAGACCAAATAACCACTTTACAATTGAATTATCCCTAAAACTCCCTTCCTCCACTCCAGTTCTAATGAATTCTGTCCTGCTACCAAGCAAAAGAAAGCTAATGGTAGCAGAGAGACTGGACACCCACAATACAGCTTTCCTCTAAGGCATGCAGCTGGGCCCATCTCTTTTTTGAAATACACTTCAGCTGGCAATCCTGGAAGATGTCAGCATTCTGAGCAAAAACCTCAGAAACCTCTTTTGATTCCGTCATTAATCAGGCCTGTTGGTTAAAATGCCTAAACATTTTTTTTTTTTTTTTTAAGTAATTGAGGAAAATGACATTTTAAATGCAATATCCCAACACACTGCTAATGCATTCTTAGGCATCTGTTTTATGATGAGTGAATTCAGGCCACATGAACAAGATTTTTTGAAAGAACAATCTAAAAATTGCTATGCAGCAAGTCTGTTCTCCCTGCACTTGGTATGTATTACACATAAGAAGTTCAGGTATAAGTGCTGCAGTAACAACTCCTTGAATCTGACACCTGATTCTTTATTATGTTTAATGCATGTTGAACATGAGAAAAGGGGGGTTGGTCAAGAAACACAATGAGCTAGTAGCAGTCACACAGAAATACAAGGTGATATGTTTTTGATGTACTATCCCAAAAGGCAGTGGCCTGGAGAGAAAGCACCAAAGCCGAAGGATAAACTGAAACTTGTATTCCTGTCATCAGACATAAAGGACAATTTTAAAGAAACATATTCACAACGCAGACATTTTATATGTGATCTATTTCAGTGCATCAGTATATGAACGACATTGAGAGGCACATTCTGTGGAGATGGAAGTTGTTGATTTGTCACTAAAGCTGCGTTTGTTTACACAGGCAGATGACAGTGAAGACTGTCTTATCCTCAGCTGGCTAAGTCAGCCAGATGGTAACCATACACTCTGCCCCTTACACTCTGCCCCTAGCCACCTTGCTACATTCCTTGACATGCCCTGCGTGCATAGAAGGTAAAACTTGGCTGTCCTTGTCTTTCTGTTTGCTACAGTCTGTCCATTTAGCAGTTACACTTCTTAAATTTTGCTTAGTACCTTAACAACAACACTGGAAGTTGAGTGATACCTTTCAGATCATTCAGTTCCTTTCCCTACAAACCCAGGTTCCTTTCCCCCTCCACACCCCCCATTACTTTATGTTTGCATTCACTATCTTGGAATTTAATAACTTCATAGCCTAAAACAAGTCCATAGCCAGGAACTTTGCCCTGATAACCAGCTTGTTTATCCAAGTTCTTTGTCAGCTTGCAAGCCTACTGCCCTCCTAACTCACTCAACTGTTAATTAGTCTCCACTGTTTCAGGCACTTTTCAGTTCAGACAGCATTTCTATCCACAGCCATTCGGCTTAATATACTACAGAACATTTCATGAGATAGTATCAAATGCTATAGCAGATTGCTTCTATGAGCTGTTTTCTCCAAAATTATCTTTCATAACCATATATGTGTGTGTATAAAAATACACTTTTTTGATAACATTATAAACTAATAGTACTTGCTTTTCATGTTATGATAATAAAAAGGCTGAAAGAAACAACTAGAACTTTGCAGGTGAGGATCTAATCATCAGTTACATTATTAGAAAGGGTGGACAACATTTGGGAAGCACAAATGTGAACAAGAACTCCAGGTGTTAAAGAGCTCATTCTGTTACCCACAAGAAGGCTCTAACGTAACCACCGCTTCATTTGTCTCATGTAATCATATGCCAGCACTCAGCTTAACCTAATGGCAGGTAAAAGCCTGTCTGCACTAGGGCATCCAGAAAGGTATTACCAGAAACATTTGGGATGTTTTGTGAGTTACTATTTATACAGGAAGCTAGATAATTTTTGCTGGTCACTGTGGACTACTGAAAACAGACTGGGTCCATCCTCCATCCACCCTTCCTTCAGGTATTTATAGACATTGACAAGTTTCTCATGAGCCTTCTCTTCTCCAGGTTGAACAGCCCCAACTCTCAGCCTTTCCAGTCTGTCATCATCATCTCTACCTTTAATTTTACCTAAATCCAAGGAGCAAGGATGACTTTACATTTCTATCAAATTCTGTAATGTGTAAGGTGCAGCTGGATCCCACCCTATGAGACTGGCCGTTCCTTTCTTAAAACTTTTCTTAACCCTTTTCTTTCTTAAAAAAACCATCACTGTAATTTGGCTTTAGCAACTATCAGGGCCCTGAGGGCACTAGCAGGCCTGACTGCCCCTGACCAGACCATCCTGGTGTTCCCCCTGACCTCTATCCACAGGCCCAGGGGGTCTCACTTAAGATCAGATTAAGGTATCCAAAGTTGGTCTGAGGAATATTGTAGATAAGCTGGTGCTTAGCCCTGTCTCTGTTCCTTTCCCCCACATTGTAGATTTGCCTTCAGTCTGTCCCTGGCACCCATCTTCTTTTGCTGTTGACTAGAGCCTCTGTTTGGTTTGTGGACCTGGCGCACTGTTTGCTGTGCCTCAGTCTGTTACTGGACCCCAATAGCAGCACTTGGCTCTATCGACAACGGGCCCAGCAGCAAAAATGGTAAATTTGGCTGCTGAGTGCTAGATTGAGGCAAACAAGGAGGTTCCCAGAGCCCTAGAATCTGGAGGAAGAGCCAAGAGAACTGTCCAGAGGCAGCAGCTCTCGTGCGTGGTAGATTTAAATTGACCTGGGGAGCGTGGCACATCAGAAGGGCTTGGCACGGCAGCTTGAGCGAGTGGGCCGGGCCGGGCTGGCCAAGCCGTGGTAGCCACTCAGTGGAAAGTCATTGCTAGGAAGAACACAGTGACCTAGATGGTGCTTCCACTCAGGGATGCTGCCGTCCATGCCTGAAAAAAACCTAAAACACAAAAAGGAAGCCAACAGTGGAAGCAGGGACAGGGAGTTTAGGAGGATTACAGGGAAGTTGTCTGAGAATTCAGGGGTCAGGCTAGGAAAGCAAAAGCCCTGACAGAATTAAACCTGGCCAGGGACATCAAGGCCAACAAGAAGGGCTTCTATAGGTACATAGGTGATAAAAGGAAGATCAGGCAAAATGTGGGCCCTCTGCAGAAGGAAATGGGAGACTTTTGCAGGATATGGAGAAGGCTGAGATGATCACTGATTTTTTGCCTCATTCTTCACTGGCAAGGATGTGAGCCGTACCCCCCTGAGTCACGGAAGGCAACGGCAGGGACTGGGAGAATGGAGAGCCACCCATGGTTAAAGAGGATCAGGTTTGAGAACAAGTGAGGAACACGAAGTTGCAAAAGTCCATGGGACCTGATGAAATACATCCCTGGGTCCTGAAATAACTAGCAGATGAGGTTGGTAAACCTCTATCATGTCTGAGAAGTCACGGTGGTCTGGTGAAGTTCCCGCTGACTATAAAAGGGGAAACATAACCCCCATCTTTAAAAAGGGAAAAAAGGAGGATCCAGGGAACTACAGGCCAGTCAGGGTTGGAACTAGATGATCTTTAAGGTCCCTTGCAACACAAATCATTCTATGACTGCTGTGTTCAGACCTCATGGGGGGTTATCTCAGCATACTGGGCATGGCCAGTTCTGGGGTTGTTCTGACCTTCCTGCTCATCTGCTTTTGGACAGCAGCCCACCTCCTTCTCCTGACTTTAACTATACTTTTAACTATACTATTATTTTCTATGCGAAATGTAATACTGCTGCCATTGTAGATTAGTTACCTGTGGCCCTTTGTATAATATGATGCATCCAAACTGGGTTTATCAGATACGTTCCCCACAGAAAACTGGGGCAACAAGTAAACAGGTATATTCATACTTGTGAACAGTCTTTAGTTAAAAGTCACTGATGTTAGTTTGTTGTCATCCCAAACACTTTGATCTAGAAGGCCTGGAGGGGATTAAAAAAAAAAAAGAAACCCAACCCAAAACCCTACATAGAAATGTAATCCCAGAATCTCCTGAAGTTGATTTTTATGTGTCCTTTGCCTGATTTACCAGACCATTTTCCTTCAATGCACAGTATCTGGAGTGCAACAGTTTATCATTCCCAGTCATGAGAACTAAGGGACATGTAACAGGATATGAACCTGATTCAGAGAAGTTTAATGTATTCAGGAGAATACTTTCTTGGGAATCATGACCAGGATGCAGTATAAGAACCTGAGGGCAGCATTTGCAAGAGAAAATACCAAACACTTGTTTTTCAGATGAATGATTTTTTTTTTCCTCAAAGGAATTAAAAATTCTCCTTAGAGATGCTTCTGATCAGGTTCAAATTATCAAGGCTGAAAATCAGTTTGTAATTACAGACCCTCCATTTCTTATTTCTGCTCAAAGGACACCCTTAATTTGGTGAATTTCTTGCACTTAACTATTTTACAAAAACTTGATCAAGATGTTGCAAATGCTAAAACATCAATATCCCATTCCTAACAAAAGGCACATGTATACAATATTAAAATTACTTATACTCGATTCATACATATAAAGCTTCTTTGAAATCTGACATCTAGTTAAAACTTGAAATCTTTCACTAGCTCATAAACTCAGTCTTTGACTTGAACTTAGAGAAGAGATTAAGCAAAGCCAAAGTCAAGACCAAATGGAAGTTAATGTGTGTTAAGTAGAGGTGACTGATTTCAATGAACAACATATAAATACCTAGATATATACATAGCATTTACTTTTTTGTTTAAGGATTTTACCAAGTCATGCTATCATTTGTGTCATCTTGATACATGTATTATCATAGCTAAAAATAGAGTCTGGGGAATTAGTAACAAGGTGGACAGTCTGAGGTAGAAGCAACTGATGATGATAGTCCAATGACAGGTACACTTTGTGCCAGGCACTATGCATTCATGTGAATGGTCAGAATCTTCAAGTCTCTCTGGAAGCAAAGAGACCATTTGAAGAACGACAGGTGATGACTGGAGTGGATAGCCCATGAAAATAAAAATAAAAAATCTAAACAACATTCGATACTTCACTGAGAATGTAAATTCATTTTTGAAGACAAATACACCTGTCAATTCAATGGTTTCTTCTCTTTCTCCTTGTTTTACACTTTGATTTCCAGTGCAGATTTACTAGACACATTTAAAATTTATTCCTGTGATGCTATTTTTACAAGTTCCTTTATAGACTAGAACTGCAATTTTAATAGGCTCTAAAAATGAATCCTTTTATTTTTGGTACACAGAACACGGTGTACTAAATGCAATGCAATAGAGGTTTCACAAAATATATGAACATTCGTACTTTCACTCTGCATTTAAGAATAGAAGTTTGTAGTTTGCATTTTTCAACAAAAACTGGGTTGTAAAGCTTTTCTTTAAGTAAATGTTTAATTATTTTCCCTTCTTGTTGTTCACAAAATGGAAAGAAAATTTCAGAAGCTGTTTCTGAAAACAGTAACAATTATCAACCTATGGATATTTTGAATTATAACCCATATGGATAAAGTGCAGATTTCACCTAGAACGAAACAGAAGTCTATAAGGTGATGCTAGAGATATGATTGAAATAATAAAAAACTCTAATAGAACTATACTTTTTAGAAAATCATAGAATAATAATAGATTTCTTTATAGTCGGTTGGTACAGATGTTTTTCTGCTTTTTGAATGATTCAGTTTGGACAAGATCTCTTCCCAAAGCCACTATTTATGAAGAAAAGGGGCAATTGAAACTGTCATAATTAAATTATTATGCTGCATTATTAATACAAATAATTTATAATATTACAATGCAATCATAATGCGATTAAATTAGTATTAAATTAATTCCTTAATTCTGGGTAGTTTACTTGTGTTGTTGATTAACTGTGTCATTAATGCAAACTATTGTGGAGTAGATGCCATGCACAGCTCAAGTTGTTAGCCCAGAGCATTGTAAGTGTGGCTTTTCTCCTTCCAGGTTACCAAAGTGATTTATTATTTTTTTTAACTTGGAATGGAGCTAATAAAACCCTGCATCTGCAGACTGGCCTTCATGCAAAGCTATTTTGTACATTTCTTCACTACATTCCCTTGAGGTTGAAGCTCTAGCAGGGTCTTATGTTTCATGGTCGATGCAAGTGTAATGCATTATTACCTCCAGTTTGCGACTGCTACGGCAAGGCCATTCTAGAAGCAGATCATGGGGTTCAAGGTTGTTCATGCAGATCTAGGGAAGGCTCAGGCACCCTGTCTCAACAGTATATGTACCCATCTTTAGGCCATCCTTGCACATGCAAGTGCTTTCTTCTCCCTCCCCTTTACACCATCCTAGGTAACAATGACAATAGAAATATACTTCCAAGTCTTATCTTTTATGCTGCATCTTGAAGTGGTGCACACTAGACTTTCTTTGAGGAAGTAAAGTAGACGTAATTTTATCAATTCAGATACAGCCATTACACCACCAAACTATTTTGGATATTGTAATTTTTAAGCCTTTTTTTATTTTGTAAGACTTTGTGATTCACAAATTTTAGAGTTATTAAGTGTAGGAGGTATCAGCAAATTACTGGGCTTGAACTCCAATGTGTCTTCAGTTATCAGGTAGTTCAAACATTCTCCCCTAACAAATCCAAATTGTGTAGGTTAACAAAAGTATTTTACTTCTCTAGTCTGGGTCTACTTCAAATAATTCTAAGAATGAGCGGCCAGAACTTTTCTCTGAAATAAAAGCTATAGATTAATGTCCCTACATGTCATATAATGCTTTCAAACACAGAAAGAAGATGAACAAGTATCCAAGAGACACTAGATTGCTCCTACAGTCTAGACACTGTAGTGCAAGTAATAAACAGCTTGGACTACATCATGGAAGTCGCAAAAATTCAAAGCAGCTCAGTCCTATTGATCTTACTACAGCATTAGGTGGCCATTTCTAAATGCAAAACGTGTTAAATCTAAGTTAATGTGGGTTCTGCATTAATTTGATTCTTTCTTGCTTCAGAAAAAAATTGCTTCTACTTTACAAATCCTACTGTTGCAGAGCAATTCCTTAGATATTAACAGCTTGGCTATTCTCAATGTTCTGTGTACTGCTGAAGGTCTCAAAACCGCTGCAGAGATACATCACAGCAACCATTAGTGATCAAGAGTTTCCAATTACTGCATCAGAACTACTTGTCAAGCAGTTGATACAAATGAAGAAAAACTAAGTGTTTGTATTTACCAAGGACTTTTCTGAGAAAAATGGACACCACGATTCCAGAATATTTTATTGAAAATGCAGATATGTCACTGGAGAGGAAATTCTACCACACCAGTTTAGTCATGTTGCCTTAGCAAGCCAGTTAACTGGAGCCATAGTGTGATTTGGAAGTTCAGAAAAGGGTTACAATGATTACAGTTGTTTAATCCAAAGGGTTAGTAACTACTCACCTCTTTGGCTTTCCTGAACTAGTCCATGTATAGCTATTACATTATCAAATCCTTAACAGGTAAAACAGTGCCTACAGCTGGAAAGGTCTCTGAGAGAGAAAAAAATATAAAGAATTGGGCAATGTACAATGAAATAATTACAATAAAATAAGAGTTTTCTTTGGAAGAATACCTGAAGGCTTCCAAGCGCTTTTGCATAAAACTGAGTTATAATTTTACATGATGTTTTCCATAAATCTGAACTAATATCATGTAGATATTCAAGACATAATGATCTAAATCAAAATATTGTTCTGGGCAAAAAGGAATACGTCAAATATGGAATTAAGAATTTATTTTTAGTTACAATAATATTTTCACAATCTGATAGTCTAAAATAATGCAGAAAAATATAATTAATAATACAGCTAAAAATGCTACATAAAAAATTTTAGCCCACTCTCTTTTCTACAGTGATGTTCACCTTTCCAGTGTCCTTCTGAATCCTAAGGTCAACAGTTGTAGCTTTCTCAACTGCCATAGAGGTGGTAGTGATAATATCCATCAGCAACCTGAGCACTTTGCATGAAGGAGTAAAATATTTATGGTAGGAGTTTCTTTCCTTTCAGTCTCAGATTTGTTTTTACAAACTTTTTCACAATAGAGAGCTTCCTTCCTATTGATTCCCAACTGTTCTTTACAGAAAGAGCTATTGTTTCTCATGCCCTGGCTCCCTGGGCCTGTGGGACTAGTTCTACACACGGTACTCAGAGAGGTTAAGGTAGCACACATGGAATGAATTCACCAATTGCTGCAACAAGCTAAATCCAGCTCAACTTGTACTAGCCCAGGTGAGACCTGAGACCTTGCCCTGGCTGGTCAATGCAGAGCCTGTGGGCTTCTACGAATGACAAAATCATATCTACTGGGCTACAGCTGTCACCACAGGGAACAGAAACGAACTGACTTTCTTCTGATGGGATCTGGCTCAGCTTATGCATCCCACCAGATAAAATGGAAAGGAAATAAAATTGAACTTATGTTTCCTGAATTTATCTTCAAATTGATTAGACTAGAGAAAGCTCAAAGGAAAAATGTCAACTTTATTTTTATATTTTTACATTTGGTATAGTTAAAATTGTTACAAAAAAGGACTTCTTTCAGTGGCTGGAGTGTAAAATTGAAAGTATTGAAATATTTTGGAAAAAAAATCTCAAATCTCTAGATTTGAGACTTGAAATTGAATGAATTGGCTAATGTGTTCAGAGGCAGAATTGGGAAAGTGGAGGTACTGAAAAAAAGCCAACTTCTCAAATCTATAATCCATCTTATATTTATTAATATAGAGCTTGTTTCTACATAGAGCTTTTTTCTTACTCACACAGATTTTTGAGTGCTGAGAAACTAAACCTATGAAAACTCTTTTTGAGACTGACCTCTCTCTAAAGTGGAATCAGAAATGTTCCTTATTAACTTGCAGAGTCTGTTTGATGCCAACATATGTTTTTGTTCTCATTTCTTTGAATTAAACAATGTTATTTTCCATATATCTACATGTTGCTATTTTCCTCATACTTAGTTTACTCTTTAATGCTTCTTTGTTTCCAAATCTTGCTTGAGACCATTGAAAATGGGTAGAGAGTTATAAAATAAATATGGTTGAGATGAATAGCTACATCTTTCATAAATCTGTTTTTTAATTACAAATGAGCACAACCTAGTAATGCATTTTACTTTAATTATGATTTTGATGACCTTCTTAGAGCTGAAAGCCATTTCTCTCTATTTAATGACATGCATGTGTGTGTTTGGGGAGTTCTGTTGCTAAGTGATTTCCAGAAAAGCTAGTGAAGCAAACTAATGAAGTGTCAGATAATATTTTGTAGGGTTTTTATAGAATAGCATTATTGGACCAAGAAGAGACCTGTCTTGCATTTGCAAAACCTTCAGTGTGAAGGTTTGAGAGAGCACATCAGACCCAAATTTGAAAAGAATCTCTTGTCTCCCCGTTTTACCTTATCTAACTTGTGCATTTGACCATATAATACAATAGGCTAGTGATAGCTAAGTGCAAGGCAGATGTGTCCCATTAATTTACTGTGGTATAAAGTGTGTTTGAATCTTATACTTGCCTATTTCTTTCTCTTTCTCTTGATTGCTCACGGTTTCTTTTTAAATAAGTATCACCATTGCTCTTTCCTCCAGCTTTCTTTGTAGAAGAAACTGAAGTGCACTGTACCTGACATATATAGTGTATAAATTCAGCCTGTAGATGCAGAACTTGTCAGCTTCAGAGTGAAACTGCAGCAGGTGGAAGTGAGACAGCACTGACTTCAATACAGTTCTGTCACAATGATGATGGAACCTGGGTCAGCTCCGCAGTTTAAAAGCACTTTTTATAACAGAGTTGCTCATAAGTAAGCACTTTCACAAAGGCAACCCAAAAGGTTGGGTTCTTAATATGGAAATTCTTGAGCAATTCTAAAAGGCAACTGTTGTAAGATTCTTGTACGGCATCTTGTTTTGGAGAAGATGGGAAGACCTAAAATTTGGCAGCAGGGTTTTTAAGTCTTCAGTTAGGAAGCTGAAAAGGTGTTACTAAATCATAGAGCATCTGGGTAGTACTTAGGCAGACTGTAATGAAGAGGTTAATGATATGTCCTTTAGTCACAAGATATATATGGCCTTAACATGCATTATTTTAAATAATTTCTTTAAGACTGCTGGTAACATACACCAGGAGAAGGAAAAAAAGCCTCAGTTTTACAGGATAACTGAATGTACAGAATTCAATCTCTATCCTACTTCATTAACTTAAATTTTATTAATTTTTTTTCTTAAAGAAATCAACCATCATCTTTTTAATTTTTTTTTTAAAGAGAGTGAAGCCAAAAGGATTGTATAAAGCAGAGGCTTTAAGGTAAATTGATTCAGACTTTGAGAAATTCAGGGGAAATTATATATTGGACATCTCCTAATTTAGAAAACACGTATTATACTTTAATTTCTCTTTTTCACTCTGATTTTACTTTATAAGTTTTTCTTTACACTTAATAAACTATATTCTCTCATTGGTCCTACCAGACCAAAACCATGTTTGTGTAATACATTATTAGAGTGGTGTCAGACTCATGATATAGTGTGCCTGGGGCTTTGCAGTAGCAATATTTTACTCGGTGTTCCTTAAAATATACTCAAGGGATTCTAAGGCAGTATTAGACCCTTTCACGACTTATTGTACAACCTGTTTAGTTGTTTGCAGTTAAGTTATTTTACAGAATCAAAGGTAGTGTTGTTTCCTACATTCTACTGCAGAGTTACTTTTTGTAGACAGGTTTTGTTCTCCCCAAAGAAAAGGCCTAGCATTTGAAAGATGTTATATATTTATTTTACCAAATTTGCCAGTGGCGAACTCACATGCTACTGGTGGTTAAAGAGAACAGCTTGCCATTTCACTATGAGAGCACATACCAACCCTGAAACAATCTCTGGTGCTCATGTACCTACAGTTTACAATGTAGTCCTATTGCAACCTGTTCAAATGTAGTTAAATGAATTGATTTCTGTCTCTCTTTTCCAGTTTGAAAGCAAAATACTTCTCATATTTCCATGTGACTGAAGAGGGTTGTTTTACGTAGAGCGAAAAATGATACGAGGAAAGGGTGTGTATTTCAATTGCAAGGTTGAAATGGTAAATAAACCTGATATCACAACACCAGTATGCAGCATGATATGTGGGTACTGTATGTCCTGTTAGATTGCAGACCTGTGAAAGGGTCGGCTTTTTGTGCCTATATGTTGCAATTTTGGCTAGGTAGAACTCTCCCAAAGGAAAGAAAGTAAGTCCCTTAGTTCCCTTAGAACAACTGAATATGTTCAAGCGGAAAACTGATCTCTGCCAAATTTATTGTGCCCTCTGAAGAGACCGAGAAAGAGAACAAGCTGGAGTCTGTCATACAAATAAACTGAAAGTCTTCAGCAAAGAACAGGAGAAAGGTGTGTAGGTGGCCGTTGGAGGCGAAAAGATGGATTTTTCCCAGAAGAAAATGGGCAGCTTCTGGAGTATTAGAGATTTCCAAAGGCAATATGAAAATAGTCTCACAGTACTAAGACCTGCTGAACCAAGAGGAAGCGTGAAGGAACCCATCCTGCAACAATAAGTTGGGCAGATTTTATTCTAAGCCCTCACGTTTTACTGTTACACAGTAGCAATTCTGATATTCAGTCTACAAGTTGTTGTGTGTTAGTTGATGTTCCATTACAGGAATTTTGGAAATCAAGGGGCTTTTGGTGTCTTGTGTCATGCTCACTTTTAGGAAAATCTTAATACCATAGCTTACTAGAGGAGTTCCAGATTTGGAAGATATTACTTAAATTCATGGTTTGCCTATATTCAGTTCCCACTGTGAAACCTATAATGATGCAAAACAGTTGTGTTGGAATGCTGTCCTCATCCCTATGTCAATGAAGGGTTGACCAAGGAAAAGGAGTGCAATATGTCTTGTCAACAAGCTGTTTCTGGGAATAGTAGGAGATTCTAGTGGTGCTTTCATATCCTACTTAGACAGTTTTCATTTGTCTGCTGATACTACTATCAGTACTGGCAGTCAGTACAAGCTCTGATTTTATGATTTGTGATTCCAGTTCTTGTCTCCCTGGAACTGAGCAGAATCGATCTAATTACTCAATATTTGTAACAACAGTTGGTTGGTTTCCACAACTGCACTTTGACTGGAGCAGACTGGCATAACTGTCAGTTAACCTTTCCTCCTCTATCCCCACTGAAAGTTTAGTGTCATGTTGCCTCCAGCTACCTTCATAAACAAGTTATAAATACAGCATTGTAGTATTAGACATGATGGTCTGGAATAGAATTTGTTAAAGCACTGAAGATGTCTAGCATCTGATTTGTTCTGCAACAATATATTCTGTTCTCTAATTAAAAATAAAATATAAAGCAAGTACACTTTGTTAGTCTGAGGGTAATGGGTTTATCAATTCCCTGTAGTCAGGTCAGCTAAACACTTACTGAGTGTATGAGGACTCATTACATCCACACATAATGAAAAAAATCAGATGTTTGAAGACAGAAAATAATTTAGCATGTTACAGTTAACCCATTTTATTTGAAGGGGGGATAGCTGGGTAACTGGTACTTTGTTGTGTTTCTGCCTTCTCTTTTCTCCACATTCACACCTTCTTTCCAAAATGTCAGATTTACAGTAATACCTGTTATGTAATTTGCTTATACTAATCAAGACCTATAATTCAGTGACAGACTGAGCATTACTGTACTCTTCCCTAAAAACCAAATACTTAGAGGAGTAGTAAATAGCATCTACAAGGCTGAGTTTTGTTTTAACTTTTTTTCTTTTTTTTTCTATTTTGGGAGTGTTTGGGAGTGTTTCTTAATCAGATCCTCTCTCTTTACCTAAAAGGATCGCTTGCCTAATCGAAGTCCAATAGGAGAGACTCAGGCATTTCATCTCCGTTCACTTTTCCTTGTTTCCCTCCTCAGTGAGGTATGCCACATTCTATTTCAAATTCAATTTCTTTTTAGCCATGTCTTTAAAAAAAATCACTTTTATTGTGTGAAACTTCAAAAAGAAGTTCCGCATTTTTTAGCACTAAGGACATTTTAGGTATCTAGGTCTGTTTTTTAGGGGGGAGTTTTGTGTTCAGAAAAAAATATAAATCACTTCATCAGAGTACAAAACAAATATTTTCTGTGTAATGGACAATGTGGAAATTGTTATTGCTGCATCATTAGCAACTGTCTTGTTTAGACATCGAAAGTGCTTTGTGTAGAAGGTGAGCTCTTGTTCACATTACGGTTATTTATCTGAAATGTTTGTCTTTAAAAATACATAAATAGGAGCCCAAAGAGAAGTTTCAGAACTGTATGTTTTATAACATTGATCTAAGCATTGTTAATGGAAGTGTTATCTAAATCTTGTAGAAGTAATGAAAATTCCTTCAGGTGTTAAACTTCAGAATCTTCTGTCACTTTGATATAAGGGTTAGACGAAAAAGTGGATTGTCTTGTCCATCAAAATGTGGCTGAAGAAAGTTCCACTGACTGCTGAGGTAAGAGTGACAAATATACAGGAAAGTTCATGGGGAATTTACCAAATTTAAAGAAAGTAGAAGCTTACAAAACACCCCAACCAACCAAGCAACCAAAAAAATCCAAAAAACCCCCCCAAAAAAAAAATCACCAGAAAAACTCTAGTGCAATATGCTGTTAAGTTTGCATCAATCCATTTAGGTCAGGAATAATTTTAGTACTAGATAACAATGGTGATTGCTAAATGAAAGGAGTCGTGCCTTTATCTAAAAAAGACATATTTAAATTTACTTGATTTAATGTCTTTTTCATTGGCTAAGCTGTGAAGAATATAACCATATGGCTATCACAGACAGTCTAAAACAAAGGTGGAAAGAGTTTGCTTAAAAACGTACTTGACTTCAGCTTTGTTCTATAAGCCTAGTGATTATCTTGAGTTTTAAATTGAGCTATGAGGGTAAAAAAAAAAAATAAAAAACCCTAGGGTGTACAGTTTTGTTTAGTAGAATGATTTCCTTAAAGGCAACACATTATTTGGCTTGAATTATTGGGTGTCACAGTGGCCAGATGGAAAACTCAATTTACATTTTATTTTAACTGATTTATCAACTATTCCATTGACAAAGAGAGGTGTTACCTTGGTGAGTGAGAAAAATGTTATTTTTTGCTTATAGTTGCATTAAAATATTACAGTATGTTAGAAGTTTCACTCAAAACCTTTTCATCACTATTGCTGTTTCCCGGACTCCTCCATTTTTAGCTGTTCCAAGAAGTGAGAGCTCTAGTAGGTGTTACTATGACTGACATTTTACTGCCATTTCCTCCAACCCTCCTCATATACTGATGAATGCACAATGTATTAGAAGGGCTGCATATGTTGAGGACTTTGTCAACCCACTTCAGGGTCTTAACTGCTTTGTGGAGGCAGTACCAATATTTCCTCAATATTCTTCAGGGAAATGGAGAGCTTAAGAGAATAAGAATTCAATCCCTGACTTCCTATAGCTCTCACCCTTGTTATATTGTGCGCTTTGTTCCAAGATAACAAGCCAAATACCCGAAGCCTAGGTGAATCTTCGGAGTTTAACAGAAGCTTGTGTTCTACTGCTTGAAAGAGGAAAAGACAGAAAAGCAGTAGTTAAAATATGTTTTGATCCATTTGACTTTCCTGTCTGCTTGGACACAGTGCATATGTGCTCCTCTTCTGCCTTGATCACATTTCTCCAAAGGCAAACCAAACGTGTTTGCTGGCCATAAACAGTACCTAACATCTTCTGTGGGCTCAGACTTGTCTCACAAATTTGGGACTACAGAACCATGGTGTCAATTCTTTTTCCAGCAGATATAGACTACCATAGAAAGTCTCGGTGTCCCATCATGAGAAAATGCAGTTTTGTACATGCCACCTGTTATTTGAGCATGTTTTGCTGATTGCAGCTGCTAGGAAATCCATGATATATACTTTTGCACAGGTTTCCCTCTAAATCTCTTTCATCTAAAAACTTAAGAAGCATGTATGGGGCCTGAAATGGCAGAATTTTATCAGTGAATTTAGATGGGTTTATTTTGTAATGAGGAAAAGAAAGGGGCAAGATTTAGAAAGCATGAGAGGTGGGAAAGCAGCCTCATATTTTCAATGGTATTGCACATGCTGGTATTGAAACCTTTCGCACTTCTCTGTTTCTGGCAAGAGGGCTTGTGTAAGTTCAGTGGCATGGTCACTCTTTGTACTACATTTCAAATCTAGGAAAGAAAAAAAAAGAATTCTGTTTAAAGTTAGAAAAGATCTTACTGGCAGCAGCTTCATTTTCTCATAGAAAATAAGTAAGGGTATATTATAATGAAATATTAGAACAACAATATTTGAACTGGAGACATGTTTACATTTCATGACATGCCTGTTTGATTTCCTTTGTTATTTTATTCATGTTATTCTTCAATCACCCTGATTTATTAATTTAATGTTAAATGTATATTTGAGTTTGAGCAAATGAGAGTACCTTTGAAAGCCATTTGAAAAAGAAATCTTCACTCTGACTGATGGTTATTGATAATTTTGACATGGTTGAAACAGAAATTTTGCAAGCACCAAAACCAAGGTTGGTTATCTATCATCTATCTATCTGTCTGTCTGTCTGTCTATCTATCATCTATCTATCTATCTTTCCTTCCCAAGCTGGTAATAAAACTCAAAGTCTTGAGAAACACATAAAATGTACAGAAAATTTCTGTAGATGAGGACCTTTCCAGGGAAAACAGGTAGTTAAATGGACTCAGAACTGCAGTCCCATAGGGTTAAAACTACATCTGATGACAGTTAAAGAAATGCTACAGAGAAGGAAAGAAAAAAAAGAAATTAGAAGGAATGTTTTGTATTACTTACAATCCATTCAATTTTCCCCTGAGGCAAAAAAACCCCAAACATTATCTTTGGTGATGGCAGTGTCTTTAACATTATAGGAAACTTTCTCATTTTACCCTAAGCCCAAATTTAACATTTCTTTGAGAGGTGGGTGAAAGAAGTAAGAAATTGATAAGTGTTTAACTTCTAATTAAGTTTATCTGAGTACACTTAGATTAATGATTTGCTTTATTTTTCCTTCAATATCAGAAATCCTATATTAAAACCCTTGGTTCAGTAAAATACAGTTTACCATGCAGAGAAAATTCTATGGCTTCCTGCATTTCCGTAGCTAATCTTTTTATTATCCTAAAACCAGCTTTTATAGCCCAGAGCAAAAATTTTAATCTACTGAGGAAGTTTTAAATGGGCACCAGTGTTGGGCAGTCTCCCTCCCTTTTCTTCTTTATAATCAGAAAGCACAGTAAGCAGCTAAAGTATGTCTAAACAACCCAAAATAAATTCAGTTACATTTCTCCAAGCTGTGTACTTTGGTGTGGTTCAAAAAGTTATATTAATATGATAAATCTGCAAATTCAAACTGATTTGCATTTTCTATAATTTTGGACTATTTGCTCTGTCTCCTTATAGGCAGCACCAGACTGCTTTCAGCTAATTTGTCTTCTAATTCAGGGTCTTATTTTAGAGCATTTTTCAATTTATTCTCCACATGTTTTAATGAATTTTTTGGTTGAATAAGCAAGATGTTGCAAGTGACAAACAGGGTGCTAATGCATTGTTGTTATACAGTGGGGTACAAAGTGCTGTTGCAGGCTACATATCCTGATGATGGCCCACTTTCACTACTGTGAAGTGCTGGGAACATTTGTAAGTGAATCCACATTTTTCACTTCCCATTTCTCTTAGTATTTTTTATTGAACGGAATGTTATCAGATCTGCACTGCTGGTATAACCCTGTTTGGATATTGCTGTGTGTCCCATGCTGAAAGACGAAGAGGCTAAACCTCTTCCTAAGAAGTAGAGTCACAGCATTTTGCAGTTGTTGCCATATGGTTCAATAGACTGAATTAAAGAATCTAATTCCAACAAAAGAAGGGTGAAGACCCTGAGCTGACTATAAACATTCCAGCTGCAAAAATAAGGAGGTGGTTTAATGCTCAGCAGCATAAAACCCCAACAAACCACAGTGTTTGGAACTAGGAAAGGAGGAGGAAAAATTAAGACATTGTTCTGCTATTAGGAGTTGATTGTGTATGAAAGTCTAAGATATCTCATCCTGATAACTGCATGTATTTCTGGTCTTTATCTGCTTTGCTTTCCTAAAAAAAGGGATTGGTAAAACTGGAAGGAAAACAGATAAAGGGAATAGGAAAGATCCACATTTTGAATTACATTCCATATGTAAGACTAATTAGATATTTACTCTCCTCATTACAATCTCATTGGTTTTAAAAATGTTAAGCTGTTATATGGGAATTAGTTACTTGTCCTCTCTGGTTTATATTTCTGTAGTGGTACAATTTCTTTGTATATAACTTAGTGAACTGGAAGAGCAAGAACTACTTAGCATGGATGGGAGTCTCAATTAGGATGTTGAATCATTAGGACACCTTAGAGGTCCAGGATAACAATGGTAATGTTTCTTAATGTCTGTCTTATAGATTGTCAAAATATATGAATGGAATTAAAAGTTTAAGATCAGAAAGTTACTTTGCTTTACAAGAGCATCTTATTTGAGACAGCACTTGCTTCTTCAATGTCCCAAAGTTGCATTTTTACATTTAAGACTTTTTCTGTAAGGAACTGGCAGGTTTGGGTATCGTCAGGTTTGCTGTTGATGTACCCACATCTCCTCTTTCCAAGCTTTCCAACTGGAAATCTCGCTGGTATGATCATCTTGCCATGCAGTGCTCTCAAAATAGCATACCACTGTCTTGCTTTTTGTATCTTGTCAAAATGCTTAGCTAGTGACTGAACTGAACAAGTGTGAAATTTACACTTGTAGTCTTCTCTACCTTGACATAACGGTACGGGTCAAATTTGTGACAGAAAAATTTTCCCCAAATTCATTGGCATCCTTCTCAGCTTCATGCCAATATCTTATCTCTGTTCCCAACCGTTGGGTCCCCCTTCCATTCGCTAGTGAATTAAATGGTGCATTAAGTAATGTTTAATAGTGAATTAAATAAAGTTTAATATTAATAGGTTTCTGGATTCCTTCTCGAGAATCCTCTCTGATTTTTGGCTAAATCAATCACCTTCTCCATTAGGAATACTCTCCTGAATTTAT
Organism: Rhynochetos jubatus; assembly: GCA_027574665.1. Classification (NCBI taxonomy): domain Eukaryota; kingdom Metazoa; phylum Chordata; class Aves; order Eurypygiformes; family Rhynochetidae; genus Rhynochetos; species Rhynochetos jubatus. The sequence continues at coordinate 58,071,478 of CM050648.1, forward strand.
GTTTAGAAGGCTAGAATACTAATACACACAACAGCATGCATTTTTAGACAGGCCCCACAGCAATTAGCCTTTCTCCACAGCAGGAATATGTATTTTTGATGTATTAATGAATGAGGTTGTCCAGCTCTCTCAGTCTGAGGCTGAAAAGCAGCTGCAGGATGTACAGACAATACACCTGCAGACACAAGGGCCATGGCTGAATGGCAGACAACTAAGAAATAATTGAGGAGTTTAGGGCTACAAGCTTTGAAATATTTATTGGCATGAAAGGCTTTTCTTAAAAGCTTTCATAATTTTAAAGGCTGTCTTTTCAAGGCCCAGAGGTACAGCTATCTGCTAGACAGCACACACAAAAATACACACATATGTGAATTGCAGCATATAAAGTAGAGAAAAAGGACATGAGCTCATGAATAAAGCTTTTCCATAGGAATATCCTCTCCAGTTCTGCTTTTTTAACAGTTATGAAAATCAAGAATAGCTGGACTTAGACAACTTTCAGAATCATGTGTTTGCCTTGTACTTTATAAGAAAATAACTAAGACTCCTAAGAAACATGGTGGTATTTTCAAGCTTTCATAAAAATAAGACTTCATCTTATTTTATTTAATTATAAAAGAGGACAGAAAAAAAATAACTTCTCTCATGTTTTTTCTTTTAAAAGAAGTTAGCTTAGTATACCCTAGATTTAAGCCTAGTATGAAGTTTATTACTTTTTAAATGGAACTTCTCGGTGTTATTTGTCTTTGAAACAAATCAAGAAGGGGACCATATGTACTGCTGCAGACTATCTCAAAATGCAGCTTCATAAGCCCTTATTTCAGTTGAGAGGGGATAAAGAGAATCATTTATTTTCATAATGGCTCTATTAGGGCAGACCATGCCTCTGCCTAGAAATGCCCTGTTAGCAAAGCTGTCATCCAACAATGATCTCTAGGAAGGTGAATGAATATAACACAGACTGTTTCTGCATTCGTTTTAGAATAGTCAATAACTTCCCCCATGCCTCCACTATTTCACAAAGCATCATAATTTCTTAGGGTTTATTTTTTGTTTAGTAATAATGCCCTCTCATGGACCACAATTCGATCCAAAGTGAAAACTTGCCTAAGCAGGGAATTATACACTAGAGAAATATTTAGAAGATCTATTGTAATTTCTCCTGCAAGCATTCTACAGAGTCATTTTTCAGACTACTGTGTGAAGTTGATATACTGAATTTCTTCTCCCACTACCCCTGGTCATATTCCAGGGTGATAGATGAGTGTTGAAGGCACTAATGGGGTAAGAGCAAGGAGATCCAGTTTCAGAAGTAAATTCTTTGTAGGACACTTAGGAAGAGGTAGTGCTAAGAATAATAGGCTGGACAGCTTCTGTTGAAAAGATTTTAATTGGGAATACTCAAAGCGTAAGGGGTTCCGGGAAAGGATAATCTTTAAATAAGAAACCAAACGTCATTGAACTCAGGGTGGCCTTTCCGCTAAAGACTGGATTTTGCATGCCATGGTTCACTACTGGAAGATCAATCTAAAATGAACTTTTCATTTTCAAGATTAAAAGAAGGAAGAACCCTTTGGAATAGGTTTGCAGAAATTTTGGGTTATTGAACTAGTTTAAATATGAATCTCAATTCCTATTGGAATAATTGGTCACATGTTTCAAATACAACAATTTATATGCAGATTTGATATTACAGGACAGGAAGGATTAAAAATGGGTTTCTATTGGGAAACATCCTAAATGGAGTATACGGAAATGTTGTTTGCAAGACGTGAGAAATACTGCCATACTATTTTTAAATTAAAAAAAAATAACAAAAATTTGAAGCAAAAACAATTGTAATGACTAATTTGACACTGATCAGTACACATGCAGAAGATTATGATATAGTAGATTATGATAAGACACAGATCATTTACTTCAAAGTGTCAATAGAAAGGGTTGAAGAAAAAAGATATCGCTGGGATTTCTGCGAAGATATGAAAGCGCCAGTTTACAATATGATGTCAACAGGAGCTGATTATTTGAATTTGTGATGTGAAATATACTTTTTACATTACAGTATCAATAAAAGTCAGTTAAGTTTATTATGTACTACCTTGGAAATTATCCTTTTATGGCTCACTAATGGTCAAGTATCTGTATTGTGATACAGCTCAGAAGTCCTGCATTTTTTGGGTATCTTTGCATGTATAACTTGACATTTGGAAATAGTTTATGTAAGAAAGTGAAAAACTGAAGAAAAATTTTAGGTTTTAAGATGAATACACAAAATGTGTAATTTAATTTTTGAGAGTTCCGCTTAAGTACAAAAATGTCCTATATAACAGTGAATTTAAAATGAATTGCATAATCTTAGGCCTATGAGCTGGCTCTCAGATTTATTAAAAAAACCCCAAAAGATTGCAGGAAGAGAAGCAGCTCTTGAGAGAAGACTAATCAATCCACTAGTCCAAAGTCCTTAGTTGCACTATATTGTTATGATTTGGGTGCTCTGATCTTGACGTCTGAATAGATGTAGGAGGAACTTAAAGTAATGGCTCTGAAGGGCTTTAGGTGAAACGCAGCATCACTAATCATGGACTTTTTTGCTATGACACAGAGACATTACTCCTCACATCCTCAACTCCTCTGACTGAGACTGGAAGATAAATACTTACAACATCCACCAACTTCTATCTCAGAAAGAAAAAGATTAGAATCAAGATTCATGTTCAGATGACAGTTCAGATACAGGTTTTTAGCATAATAAACCATGACAGCTGTAAAGAGTTAAAACAACCTCTGTTTTAGAATTCTGCAAATTCCAGAAACAACAAAGAACCAATCCATAAGGGCCAACAACTTCTGACCTTTTCAGAAGATAATCTTTTTATATCTCGAAGTATAATCAGTATTTTATGTCTTCGGTTATACTACTGTTATTTTATTAGACAACACTACCTATTACACTTAACTCATTGGCAGGAGTAGAATTTTCTTCCTCCCTTAATGTGCTTTGATATAGATTTTTCTGGGTGAAACATTCATCTACTTATTCTTAATAGTAACATGAACACACGTGGTATAGAATACAGAAGAGGAATAAATGCATGGAGGTAATTATAGGCTCTTGATTAAAGGCTGACAAGAGTAGTCCCAGCTTGTACTTGGATTTGTCACTTTCAGGTGACGTTGGGTTAAAAACTTCAAATCTCTTTTAGGGATGAAAGGCAACAATAGCTTTTTTGTGGATCTGGCCTGAAGACAGTGTCAATTTGCATCAGCTGACACTGTGGCAATCTGTGTGTAAGTGGGCATAAGATATTCTGTCACCACTCAAAGTGACATTAATATTGTACCTAACCATGAGTTATCATGGCCACAAGCCATTAGTTCCAATTTAAATAATGATTTTCTCTTTCAGGATACAATGTCAGACTTTGTATCAGGTCAGTGATTAACGCATGTTCCTTTTGTGCCTTTAATGGTGAAGTATAAACAAGGTAGGCTAAGCATCCATCTTCTTTCTAATTGATATTTTTAAGTAGGACAAGCACACACTGGATGCAGATGCTCACTTAGGTATAGTGACTGTTTACTGAACACAATCATTTGTCTCAAATGCAACCCGGGGCTTGAAGCCAGAAGTTCCAAGACGTGTTAGTTTCTGATGTTGATTATCTGCAAAGCATTGCATTATTGAAAACCACTCCACACCTTTTTTTCTGTCTCCACACTTTTCTAAGTAGAAATTCTCCAGGTTTTTTGGGGGGGATGGGTATGTGTTGATTTTTTTCTTCCTAGAAGATATCTTCAGTGGATTTTACAGCAAATTATTCCAAATGCTTCATCTAGAAGGACTGAATCACAATGTCATGCCGTCATGGTTTTAAGTAGCTATTAAGTGTTGACCATGCTGTCTGTACTGGTTTTAGTTCAAGGCATACACAAGATAATCAGGTTTACACAGCTCTAACAAAAAAGGGTTAAGCAAACAAATCACGCAATGTTTACTGTGGGCTACAAGCACACATACAATTACTAAATATTAGCATTAGTTTGAAAGTGACAGAAACAGTATGTGTATAAACCACAGAATAACTAACAGAGATGATTCATCATAACTGGAAGTCATACAGCTCACAACGCAGGTTTCAAATAACCTCTTGTATCGACACTTCTGAAAATCATGCAAAACAATTTTTAGGGACTACTTTTTAAAGTTATTAAATTCTTCAACAATTTTAGCCTTCCGTCTGCAATTTTAATGTTGTCTATACCCACAGAAGGGCTACAGTTAGCTGCCAAAGGGCACAGTGTCTAGTGATCCAGGAAGCCATTCTGGAATTTGCCTAATAGTGTTATTTGCTTTGCTTTGTACATACACCTATTGCCTGTCTATGCCCTGAAGTCTTCATAAGTGTAAGGGAAGAGCAAAGCAAACAAATAAGTTGAAGTTGTTGGTTTTGGAGATAATAATGAAAATACTGTATTAGGCAGTCCCATATTTGAACTAATGAATAAACTTAAGCGGGAGATGATGAATAAACTTAAGCAGAAGAAGGAAGTATATAGAACATGGAAGAAGGGGCTGACCCCTTGGAAGGAATACAAAAATGTTGTCAGAGGATGTAGGGATGTGATAAGGAAATCTAAGGCCTCCTTAGAACTAAACCTGACAAGGGAGGTCAAGGACAACAAGAAAGGCTTTTTCAAGTACACTGGATGCAAAAAGAAGACCAGAGGAAATGTGGGCCCACTGCTGAATGAAGTGAGTGCCCTGGTGACTGAGGATATGGAGAAGGCAGAGTTACTGAACGTCACCTTTGCCTCAGTCTTTACTGCTAAGACCAGCCCTCAGGAATCCCAGAGCTTGAAAACCATAGAGAAAGTCACAACAAAGGAAGGTTTTGCCTCAGTTGAAGAGGATTGGGTTAGAGATCAATTAAGGAAACTGAACATCCACAAATTTATGGGCCCTGATGGGATGCACCCACAAGTGCTGAGGGAGCTGGCGGAAGTCATTGCTAGGCCACTCTCCATAGTCTTTGAACAGTCCTAGAGAACAGGAGAGGTGCCTGAGGACTGGAGGAAAGCCAATGTTACTCCATTCTTCAAAAAAGGCAAGAAGGAGGACCCGGGTAACTATAGGCTGGTCAGCCTCACCTCCACCCCTGGAAAGATGATGGAGCAAATTGTTCTTGATGCCATCTCAAAGCATGTTGAGGAAAGGAAGCTAATCACGAGTAGTCAGCATGGATTCAACAAGGGGAAGCCGTGCATGACCAAACTGATAGCTTTTTATCATGGCATCACTAGATGCATAAACAGGGGGAAGGCAGTGGATGTGGCCTACCTTGACTTCAGCAAAGCTTTTGACACGGTCTCCCATGGCATCCTCATAGACAAGCTTAGGAAATATGGACCGGACCATTGGGTGGTGACGTGGATTGGGAACTGGCTGAAGGAAAAAGCTCAGAGAGTTGTGATCGATGTGGTAGAGTCTAGTTGGAGGCCTGTGGCTAGTGGCATCCCTCAGGGGTCAGTGCTGGGTCCAGCCCTATTCACTATATTCATTAATGACCTGGACGAAGGGATAGAATGTACTCTCAGCAAGTTTGCTGAGGATACAAAACTGGGAGGAGTGGCTGCCACTCCAGAAGGCTGTGCTGCCATCCAGCGTGACCTAGACAGGCTAGAGAATTGGGCAGGGAGAAATCTAATGCAATTCAATAAAGGCAAGCATAAAATGCTGCATCTGGGGAAGAACAACCCCATGTATCAGTACAGGTTGGGGGCTGTTCTCTCAGAGGACAGATCTGGGAAAAAGGACCTTGGAGTCCTAGTGGACAAGAGGATGACCAGGAGTCAACAGTGTGTCCTCATGGCCAAGAAGGCCAGTGGCATCTGGGATACTTTAAGAAGACTGTGACCAGCATGTTGAGGGAAGTTATCCTCCCCCTCTACTCTGCGCTGGAGCACTGTGTCCAGGTCTGGGCTCCTCAGTTTCAGGACAAGGATCTACTGGAGAGGGTCCAGCACAGGGCCACTAAGATGATTAAGGGCCTGGAGCACCTTCCATATGAGGAAAGGCTGAAAGAGCTGGGTCTGTTTAGCCTGGAGAAGAGGAGGCTGAGGGGGGATTTTATCAATGCTTATCAATATCTAAAGGGTGGGTGTCAGGAGGATGGGGCCAGGCTCTTCTCAGTGGTGTCCAGTGACAGGACCAGGGGCAATGGCCATCAACTGGAAAACACAAGGTTCAACCTGAACATGAGGAAACCCTTCTTCCCTGTGAGGGTGACAGAGCACTGGAACAGGCTGCCCAGAGAGGTGGGGGAGTCTCCTTCCCTGGAGACTTTCCAAAGCCGCCTGGACTTGTTCCTGTGTGATCAGCTCTAGGTGATCCTGCTCTGGCAGGGGGGTTGGACTAGATGATCCCTAGAGGTCCCTTCCAACCCCTACCACTCTGTGAATCTGTGAACTGTTCAGCAATCAAAGCCCCCTGAGAGGGAATGGACTCTCAGAAGCTGCCTCTTCTCAAGTGGTGTTTGTCCCCTCGCTCAGATACATTGCAGGGGAAGGATGTGCATAGTTTTGGGATGGACCTTACCAGCTTGAAACTTGCCTTCCTGCTTTAAAGCTTGACCACCTACACTGGAAAGGCAACATCCCAGCAGCCTTGTTTTACAGGGTTTAACATCCTGTTACACCCCTCTTTGTCACTGAATTGTGAAATGAAGCTCAGTGTAGATAGATTTATAAAGAGCTGATCTATTCTTATCTTACCATACTTTCCTCATTGTGGCAAGATAAGCCTTCTAAATAAACACTGGCATTTTCCTAAGTTGCTGGAAGAAAAGTGTGTCCAAATCCTCTACCATGCAATCGTGCTGACAATAGATACACAACTAAGAACACATGTAGATAAGATATTGAAAAATGATTACTAGGTATTAGCCCTAATAAAAGGCAGGTGTAGTTTTAACACATCTGGCAACAGGTACCAGTGCCTTCATAGTTCCAGGAGCAGACATTTCACCCCCATTTCCATTCCACAGTGTCCAAAGTTTGCAGTTTCATAGGAAAAGGTGGAAGATAGCAGATCAATAATGCCAGAGATCAAATCCCTTCACTGCTAGAGCAAGTCAAAAGTTTTTAACATTTTCAGATGGAAAAGACTGTTATTAGAGAAGGGATTTTCTTTATTTGTTTGGTAGGGGTGAATGCTTTATCAGAATTCAGGTAGCATGGTGAATTTCTTAGGTAAGGGATTCCTTTCTCCATAAGAAACCACAAAAGGAATCCAACAGCCAGGTATTTGCTGCACCGATTAATTCTCTTGACCAATTAAAAGAGAAGAAGGAGGAGGTAGAGCATTATCAAAATCCTTAAGACAGACTACTGAAGAGAGAAGAATTACTGAAAACTATACTGCAGTAGCTCCCAAAGAGGCTCTTACCCTTACCACCTCTCCTACTTAAATCACTATTACTTGTTAGAGAAACCAGAGACAGCTGATCAATACGGTAGTATGCAGAGGAGCACCTGAATTTTGCTTGTCATAAGGAAAGATCTCATCTGTAATGAGGCTATTACAGTAATGTGTAGTGTTTTCAGGATACCTATCTAGCTGCAGTTTTAAAACTGCTGAGTTTGTTTAAGGAATACTAAAATCTTCGCAATCTTTTAAAGAAAGGGAGGGGAAGAAGGAAGAATAAATGCCATTTTTTCCAGGTTACTTGATCTGTATCATAACAAGCAGTAAAAAACAAGGCCTCTTCTTCATGTTTACATCACTACTCTCAGTACCCCCATGTCTTCATGAATACTTGGGCATGTCTCAGTCTTTGAGGGCAAACTTGTCCCACCAGGAGAACTAAGAATATCTGGAGCTAATGCAGCAGCTGTGCAGCCAGGAAACATGGATTTCTACATATACCATTGGTGTTTCTTTGTAAACTTACATTCATCAAAAGAGAATGTTTGTTCCACATAGAAGTGTTCCACTACCAAGAAAGTCACCAGACCCCAAGCTCCATCTATTTGCTCAGTTAAAAGTATTGTTGTCTCTTGGGATTAAGTACAAATCTTAATAGGAAAGAGCCTTTGTCTTTTCAGGAGTACTTCCACGCATTTCTTCTCTTCCCCATTGCAATGACAGAGGAAAATGGGGTTCTGTTCAAGCCTACAATGAGAAACAAATGCAGTTCTGCTCTGTATTTTCTAGCTCTGTGTTTTCTTCAGTCTTCCACAACTATTTAATGTTGTTTTGTCTTGGTGGTTTTTTTTTTTTTTTTTTTTAATTATTTGTTTTTCTTCTTATTCCTCTGACAGATATCTGTTTCTTTTTCCTAAGACAGGTCAGTTCACAGCCTCAGTTACTGTCACTCAAAGTATCACCAGATTGCATTTCTATATATCTGCAAAGCAGTTTGTTTTTAATTCCACTTTCTTCTCCTAAGATGACCTGTGCATCCCTGTTACACCTCAGAAACTGGTTTTAAACCAGACAAAATAGACATAGTACTTAGTGCCAATTTGTCTGCACGCACGCAAGATGATGCTTCAGAAGAAACTGAGGCCTTTTCTCTGCAAAATGAAATGATATTTCATTCAGGTGTCAATGGCAAACACAGAATTAATCAGTCAGGCAAATTCTCTCTTCAAAATCCAGGAGATGCTATGAAGCAAACTCTCCTGTAATATTGCATACAGGATGTAAAAATCTTAATAGAAGTGTTTATTATGGAGGTATTCAAGTCTGACATGATCCTGTCAACACTGCCTTGAAATTCTCTCCTCACGTTATTAGTACCATAAAGGCCTGGGGATGGCAGGGGGACAAAGGTGGGAACAGTAGGAAAGAAACTTCCTACTTATCTAAAGTAGACCATAATTTGGCCCTTCCATCAATCTCTGTGAATCTCTAGAGCCCTCAAGGCCCATCAGCTGCCAAATATCAAAAGGCTGAAGTGCTGGGACTCTGCAGGGACTGCAGCATCTCTGTTGAAAATATTGGTTCAGCTCCTAAGGCTAGCATAACTTAGGCTTTGCAAACAGGCAAGATCAAGCACAGCAAGGAGGGCGGCCACTGCAGCAGGAGGCCGGGATCGCATCAGGGCGCTGGGACAGCAGCTGCAGTCTTGCTTTCCAGTGACCTGAGCTGAGGAGGTCCTCTCCCCTCCTCTTACTTCTCCTCCCTCACTGAGGTCCCTTGCAGAGAGCCTGGACAAATAAGCTACTGACACCAGTTACCTGCTTGATAAGGAACCAATTTGCACAAGCTACCCATCTTTCTGGAAGAGTCCCAGCCTGCATCTAGAAGGACCATATCCACTCCTGATGTGATCACACAGTTGACTTCAGTGGCATTAAGTTCTTTCATGTAGGCCTAATACTAGCTGTAAGACTTTGACACAAATTATTTCTTTACTGAAAAGCAGTGAGAGACACATTAAAACCTCTACATTTATGCTTTATATGGGGCATTGTTTTTAACAGAAAGGAAAAGCTAAAGCAATTCAAAGAGAAGGAAAAAAAAAAAAAATTAGCACTCTAAAGAGTTTTCTGATGTTGTTGAAATGATTGTTAAAGTTACCAGGATCAAGAAAATTTACTACTGTACATATGCCTATGATACATGGAATCCATCATAAACATATTGTACATAATGGATGAAGACCTTCATAATCTGCTTGAACAGGTTCCTGTGTGATAATGAAGAATGCTTTTGTTTAAGGCATGGCAACTGGTCATTTTTTTCATGGCCACATTACAAAAAGAAAATTAGACAAATAAATGCAGCAAAATGGTTGTAATGAATGCGAGTTGGAAACATATTTCTTTAAAGATTGCCTCCCTATGCTTGAGAACAGCTTTTATAATTTTTACTTTTGATGATGTGAGACCTGCATGCCTAAAAATTCCTCATCATAAATGCTAAAAGGAATGATAATGGTGTTAAGTGTTTTTTCCGAAGATCAAAGCTATACGTTAATAGTAAACTACTTATCCTGTATTACATTCAATGTAGCAGTATCTCACTGCCCTCTCTCTATATCTGTTGCAGATGAAAGTAAAAAATCTTAAATGCTACAGAAAAATTTAAATACTTTGTAGCTGCTTTGTTGTTAGACTCAAGCAACAGTCTTCAAATATTGTGTAGGAGTCCCTCTCTTTAATTTGCAGAAGGGGAAAGTTAAAGCCTTCAGTTCCCTGGCTGGGTCTCTGGATCACCTTGGATCACATGGATCACTGTTGGCTTCAAAGTGGTGCTACCTAAAGCTTGCTTGGGGTCTTCCTAGTCTGCTCACCTCCTCTGTGGTGCCAGCCTGTTCTACTATTCAGCCTTAGATCAGCACTTACTCTGCTACTAACATTCAAAATTGTGCCAGGTAGGTCAGTTGGCACAAAATCCAGAGCCTGAAGGGTTTCATGTTCTTCCCACTGTGGGATGTTTCTTGTGCTGGAGCTTGTGTTTCCTTTCCATTACAGGCTCATGGTACAAGAATGTCAAGGTCAAGCCAAGGCCAGGTAACATGAGTTTTCAACTGAGCTTTCAGTCAGGTTGGAGCTTGCTCTTTGCAGTGTTGCTACACAGACAGTGGTTTAGAGAGTCCTCAGACTCAGAATCTAGTACTAGCACATTTGAACCGTATTACCTGTTTATGTAAAATAATTTTCTTATGGAAGTAAAAAGACAGTCTAAGCCCCTAATAAAAACACAACTTAAAACCAGCATCTATCTTCGTTTTATTATCTGTTGCTGCAACAGTGTCCCTGTTACAATCATTAGACTTTTCAGGGCCAAACTTTATTTGCGGTGTGAAGGCTCATGGAGTGATCCATCTGGCTTCTGGCTGGGAAGAGAACCTTTCATGCCAAAATGCACCTCTGAGAGAAAACACATGTGATGCGTAATGGGGCTCAAGCTAGAAATGACAAAACATTTTGCATGTCCTCATATTTGTGGCATCAATCATGACAAAATCTGGATCTCTCTCAGTTTTAAATGTTTAAAAATTGTATCATGTAACTGTTCATGAGTTCTGTCTTATTGTTCACTAGCAAGCAAAAAATTTCACTACCTCAAGCCATCTCAAGGTCTGAATTCAAGCTTGTTGCTTTATGAATGAAGAGACCTTTTGAAGGAAGGCATACCAAAAAATTTGAAATGAGAATTGAAAGCTCTGTCATGTTTTGGACATCAGCATTTTTGGGGACAGGGGATGTGTTGTCACTGTACAACCAACCATGCTGATATAATGGAAAATACGAGTAATTGGAGAGATGGTGTTCTCTTGGTTTACCTGGACAAACATTAGTGGTGAAATCTCTCGTGGATCTACAGTCCTGAAATCAACAAAGCAACTAGTGCACCAGATGATCTGAACCTTGGCTGTTTAATTGGTCTAAATTTGAGCTTAGAGGTTTGTTCATCACCTTTAGGTGTTCTCCTACCTGACTTGTGTCATGACTCAGAGAAGAATGAATGAAGAATAGTGCATCTGTGAGCAGTGGAAAGGTATCCTGGTCTCCAGACCTTGCTTGTTAACTTAAATTAACCATATTGAAAGCAAAAGCTTATGCTATGTACATGACCCTGAACAGTGTCAGCTGAGGAGCAAAGAAAATGAATAGTTCAAATGAGCAAAAACTCCCAGTGCTCTCAGCATTTACAGGAAAGAAGGAAAAAAAAAATAAAAAACCAAACCAAACCAAAACCCAAACAAACCAACAACAAAACAACCCAGAAAACACCTGAAGGATAAGAACTGGTAGATTATATCTAATAACAACTCAGCGAGCATGGCTGTTGTTAATGATCCCTGTGCAAGGGACACAAAGGTTGCCACATGTGAACTGTGCTCCTTTCTTACAGAAGTGGCACGCAAAAAATGTTCCATTACTGCTCCAGCTAGATCTGTAATGACTCCTCTGCCTCTTTCCCTGCTGTAGGTAATGGCTTACCCAAGCAATTACCTTCTTTTGTCTTCACAGAGTTGAGGATAAATTATTTCATCCTCCTTGCAGGGGGCATTTGAAACTAAAGTTATTTTTAGGGAGAAATAAATTCTTTCATGTAAGATGCGGGAGTTGTTGCTCCTCAGGCAGCCAAGAGAAAATGAAAGGCACTTCAAGTCTTTTTAAAAGCTGGGTTCTGATGTTTAGCTTGAGATCAAAGAGAAAACAGGAAAAAGAGGGGAAACAGAGTTTCTAGTAAGCTACCAGTATATACAGCCTTGTATATGCGTCCTTTGAAGGACTTACCATTACATTTCTGATCTTTGAACTCTTTTTCTTATTTTATGAAGGTGAGCTGAATTTCTTTTCAGTTATCTTATTGTGAAACTAATGACTATGCCTTAGATGCCTTGAGAAGATTGCACTAACCTGAATAAAAAAAGAACAGCAGTGTGTGGAACTTGGTTATTACAGTCACGCTTTTGTTTGTGGGAAAAATGCCAAAGCAGTTTTAGAAGATTAACATCTGAAAATAGTATTTATCAGGTTTTTGAAAGCACAATTCGAGTTTTTGATATCATACTATAATACTTTAAGCTCAGTGCTGTTACTTTAGTATATTTATTTTTGTTTGCAGTAAACCTATTTATTTTCTTTTCAAGCTGCTTTATTTTTTTAAGAGTCGTACATTTCAAATTCAAAATTTGTTTTGTTGTTTCTCTTACACATACTTGCAAAGCTACTGGGGACTTGCGGTGAAGCATAATAGCCAAGCTAAATGAGCTGCTAATAGCATTTGTTACTAATACGGATGCCAGACAAGTGCAGCAGAATGACAAAACATTCTTGTTGTTTTTGAGATAACGCTAGGTATACCACTTACTTTTTGACACTTTGAGGAAAAGCGTAGCTAATAGCATGTAGCTGAGGGGCAGTACTGTCTATTTATCAGTGTATGTAGCCAGAGAGATTGGTTGTGGAGTTCAGAAGCAAGCTGTATTGATTTCAGCTACAGTACACTCTCATTGTTTCCTACACTTACCCAACCTGATGTTATTCACTGGGACCAGGAATCAATTAGGGCTTATAGCTTCTGCTATGGAAAAATAAAAGATATATTTTCCAATACTGTGTGGGATGCCAAATATTTGATGTTCTGACAGGAATGGAACCAACAACAATAAGAAGCAATTTCTTTTTAATATTTTCATATGGTGGCAACAGCCTCCATTAATACAAATCTTTCCTTTGCAGATATTTAAGACCTTTATTGAGATGGAAAAGGAATATTATTCCCATTGTTTACAGCTTGTGAAACTGATGCAATGGAGCAAGAGCTGCCTTGCTCCAGGGGAAAGAGATGGTTGAAGTCAGAAATGTGGAAGCATACTTGCAAGAGTGTTTTGAGTGCTTATAAATATTGATGAGATAGTGTCTTACATTGTGATGATTTCTGAGCTTTACAAATTCATATGAGGTTCTTGTTATGTTACTATGTGGTTTGTCAATAGAGCATGATAGCTTTTAACACAAAAACCAGTACATTTGCAAGCATATGGTAGAACCCCTGGAGAGGTTCTGATTTGGATCAAATGAGCTGAGTGATGGAGACAGAGATGATAACACAAGGAATTGGTTTTTACTCAGTATTTTGAGAGCTGTTTGTTTCTGAGACAAAGACGGAGTGCTTATTCACTTACAGCTTGCTCTGTTTCTTTGTTGCATACCCATACCACACATCACAGGAATGGCATTACAGCAAACTGTTCAACCCACTGACAAATCAAGTTTTCTGAGGTTTTGTTGTCACTGTCACTCAAGATACCTCAATGAAGGTAGGTGCAAGGCTGCAACAGAAGGCAGAAAAAAATGGCCCTAAGTTCAGCGTGATTGTAGTGCAGGCAAACTGTTTAGTAAAACAGAGAACATAGTGTAAGTTTCTGGGAAATTCAGAAGTCCTACTACCCAGCTGATGCAGATTTCTGTGGGATCTCCTGATGCATCCTTGGCATGTGTTAAGTGAGAAAGGAAGAGGGTAAGCTCCAAGAATCTTTGGAAAAGCACTCACCTAGGTCTCCCCCCTCTTAAATATCCCTTCTTTTCAAGAGTTACACTTCCCTTGAGAAGGAGCCTGGTTTGTGAAAACCTTGTGGGAACACCCCTAGGATTATTGGATATATTGAGGATGTGATGGGAACACCATGGCTTCATGTGGTTACGTACTTCAAAGGTTTAATCACACAGATTACTGTAGCTATGGCAACAATAATTATCTTAAGAAGAAGGTAGAAGAAGGCAGGAAGTTCAAAGGCACAGCCACTGGAAACTGAACACTCTATAACAGAGGTACCTGCTGATGTTGCAGATACACACTGAAAGGGGATAGAAGGAGATACTGATATATGAGAAAAGGACAATTGCATCTTCATCTCAACCATCCTCCCAAAGCTCCTGCCTGTTACTGCAATAGTCTGGGACATGACCTACCTATCAGGTTGACACACCTCTGCCAAACAAAACAAAGCCTAAAAAAATACTAATTTCCCTATCGTCTGATTTCTACTGCACAGTGTGTCCCAGTGCTCCTGAACTGTCAGATGAGTATCACCATGGCAGATCCGATGTGGGCCTCTTCTGACTAAAAGATGGGAGACGGGCTGCCTTTGGTCCCTACCAGCTCACAGTAATGAAACCAATAATCCCTAGAACTTAGTTCCTTACCTTGTTTGCCTCCAATGCTCTCAGGCTTCTAGCACTCCCAGGTCTCCTTCAGCTTCCTGCATCAGGAGGAGACCATGTAAATCCATGGATCCAGCAAGAGGCAGAAGAACCTTCTGGGCAGACCCCTCCCTGCAGAGGCACCTCAGGCAATGACAATGACAGGCTTTGCATCCTGTTTGAAGATTGTTTTTTTCCTTCCTGGTCTTCATCTTTTAGCTCTTCCAGTAGGTGAGCTGAGGTGAAATATCTTCAAGGGAAAACACTGGATGCTCTCCATCATGACTGGATCTTTTCCTAACCTTTTGCCCAAGACCTACTCAGATTTTGTACTTCCCAAACTTGTCTCTGTTATGAAAGAGAAAACTACTCTGATAGCATGGATCTCTGCCTTCTCTAGCCTACCAGCTACTTTGCACTTAAGGCATCTTAAAGTTCTGGCAAAAATCCTGCTCTTAGTAATTAGCTGCTCATACTTACTGCTAACCCTAAGCCTGGGATGAGTGTCTGTGGCTGATAATCAAGCCCCTTGGATAATTCTGGAGGTTTCGTGGTAAGCTGCTAATTGCACTTGTCATGAAATAGGCATAACTAGTTTCAGAGGAGTGGGAGCTAATCACAATGGCCTGTGCTTGGGTAAAGACACCTATGTTCTCAGGGATGTGCACACTGTATGTGTGTATCCTGGTTGTAAAGGAACTTACAGATTTAAGTGGCAAAAGTGCAACAGGTATTTGTGGGTAAGATGCGGATTAGTTGTTCGTAGAGAGAAAACTGCACAGAGACTTTTAACACTAAAACATCCCCAGACATCTAAGTAGTGCAAAATGGGTCTTAGTGACTTTGTGTGAACATTCTATGGTCAGCAAATGAAACAGCTTAAAGTCTTCATTATATTGTCTGATCAAAGTTAGGTCCTGAATCAGTGAAGGATCTGGTCACAATGGGGAGAATTGAATAGAGAGACAGGAGAGGCCAAACCTGGCCCAAAAGTCAAAACATGTTCATCCTGATAAACACTCTCTCAGCTCATCAGCTGGGAGAGCTAAGGGAGGCAGATCAGCAAATGAAGGCCAACGTTGCATGTTTGAATTTTAACAGTGATTTTGACTACATAAAAAGGAAAGGCAGACTTCATGAGTTCTGTAAAAGCAGCAAGCAAATATCTCAGTAGCTTAAGAAGAATATGTTGTACAGATTTTCTATTTTCAAATCTGATTTTATCTTTCAAATTTTCTTCCATGTCAAAGTTCTTTCATGATCACAGAAACAGAGGAGACAGTAGATATCTAACTCTTTCAAGCAGTTCAAAACAAATGAGTATGCAGCTAGTAAGGGGCCAAAGTATAAGCAGTAAGCAATTCTGGAAATCTACAGAGAGGAAAATTCTCATTTGTTCATACCAATGACCTGGAAATATATTAGACATAGACAAAATCACCAATTGCATCATGAGGTCATGACTTTGGTGCCTATTCTGACTACAACAGAGCCCTGGAAAGCCTGAACTGTTACTCCTGCAAGTGCGTTTGTAAGAAAAAAATAGCATTATAGTCAATTCTTCTAAAGGATCTATAGCTGGTATCAAGTTTTTAATCCCCTGATATGCTTTGGGATACAAGTGTTTAAGATAGCAACCTAATGTAAGTATGTGGGTTTGTAAAAAGGATGACCATGTGGACCGAAGCCAGCCTCAGCCTCAGCCCAGATATCTTACGTTTAGTAAGTCACTGGTTTTTTTAATCTCCTTTTTTCACCCATAAAAAGGAATAAAATATATCTAAGAAGATAAAATCATCAAAATGATGTCAAATATCATTGGATACAAAGACATCGCAGTAAGAGTTATTCTGACTACATCAAATGTCACAGTTTTTCATATCCATCTGCAGTCATACCATTAGTTGCACTAAAAAGACAGTGCTGTGACTTTTCTGCATGGAAGCTGCAGGATTCCCCTTAGCAAGTCCACACTGAAATTTGCAGGAATATAGTACAAACATGCTTGCTTTTTAAAATGAATTGTTATGCACATATATGACTAATATAGAATTTGTGAGTAAGGCTATTCATCTGTCTGTGTGTAAATTAAAAAATGGGAAGTTCTGAAGACCCTTTTTTCATCATAATTCTCCTGTTAAACAGCATGCACTTAGATGACT
The DNA here is from genome assembly GCA_027574665.1 of Rhynochetos jubatus. Taxonomy (NCBI): domain Eukaryota; kingdom Metazoa; phylum Chordata; class Aves; order Eurypygiformes; family Rhynochetidae; genus Rhynochetos; species Rhynochetos jubatus. The sequence goes on from CM050648.1 coordinate 58,088,307, forward strand.
ATAGGTTTCTAATATGTTCAGATATTTCAGAGTGATTTAGTCAAAGAAGATCCTCTCACTGACCCTGCAAACCACTGGGGCATTGAAAAGATTAAAGACTTTATTCAGTACAGGAAACCTAAAATACTGACTGACCACATAAATGACCTACTCCACATTTTTCCAAGTATGTCTCAGAAAAGAAAATTCTGAATGTGTTGCCAGAAAGTTCAATGTCACTTCAACTGCACTGCAGCTTCCAGATCAAAATACAACTTGCATAACCAATATGTTTTACTATTTTTGAGTATTTCTCCAAATCTAATCTTAAATTATTCCTCATACCATTTTTTGTTTGTTTGTTTTCAGATAATTTGAAAAGATTGGATTCTCACTTTCATGTCCTTGTAGCTACGGATTTGAAGGAGATTATTTTGCATATAGGATGAAAACCCAAATTTCAGTGGATATAAAGCAGCTGGCAAACAGACAGAATGCACCATTTGTTATTTTTTTTTTTTTAATTTCAGTAACTTCATGTATATTTTTCTGCCTGGCCTCATTTGAAAAAGATTGCATACAGTAGATGTGAGAAACATTTTAATGCAAACTACACTTGGAACCACTTTTGTTAAATGGTACTGTCTATTTCCAGATATGAACATGACTAGCAGATAGGCAACATCACCAAGAAATTTTCCTTAGATAATCTCTCTTTATTATAAATTCAACCAGAAACAATAGATGAGGTTGTCCTATAAGTGCGAGCATTCCTTGTTGTTAGAACAGCACTGGCCCAAAGAGCCGTAACTGGCTATTAATTCTTCTGTGAAAAACACAAGACAACTGCATTTTTTCTGATGTCATTGCCATACAGTTTTTAATTTCAGGGATTTTGGTTTCTCTCTTGTCTTCCTCCTTGTGCTGCTTTTGGAGGTGTTGCCACAACATTCCATGAATGCAGGTGTTAACATGTTTATGTCAAATTTTCTCATAATAACAGCCCCTTAAAATGGCAATTGGGGATGGACAAGCTGACTCCAGCTTTGCTCTGATGATTTCAGTCCCATGGGATGTCCCCTCTAGGATGTCTTGGACTAAATCCCAGAAAAGCTGAGGTACAAACTACAGAGGTCAAACAATTAGAGCTTCCGTGAAATGCCTAAAATGTTCTCTTCTATCCACAATATATTTTCTATTACTTTGTAATTTCCCACTTGCTACTTACACTAACGGAGAGCTATATCCTTGTGAAATTAACTCACAAATGTTCCTTTAGCAGCTTTAGATATTGCTGAGGAGGTTGAAGGTTAATTTGGGTATTTTTCTTGGCTTGCTCCATTGCTCACCTTCCTACAGTCCCTTTCCTACGAAAGCTTACTAAGCTCACAACTGGATTTATTCATATAATCATCTTTGCTCTCAGGAAAATAAAGTGGGTTTGAGGCTAGTACTCAAGTTTGTTCAGAGGATAACATGCAAGGTTTTTTTTTTTTTTTTTTTAAGACACACAACATCAAAGAGCACAGCAAGCAAACCGGCAGCCTCTTAGCTTTCCTTTTTCAAAAAAAAAAAAAAACAAAACCCCAAAAAAACCAGTGCAGTTCAGATGGTATTTAGGTTTTCCCTCTTCTTATATTGAGAGTATCAGTTTTGGTTTTAATTGCTGATTTCTTTGTGGTACCTGTAACGCATCAGGTGAAGGCTTTGAAGGAAGGAGTCTAATGTCATCTTTGCAACTCAAATACAGAACTGATCAAAAGCTCTTCCAGCTTGTCACTTAAACTGATTAAAGCTCATTTAAAAGATGCGTGCAAAATAAACATGCAGAATTCAGCTATCGGGGCAGATGACTGCGCTGAATGGTCAAAAATATGTTGTCATGTCTGCAGGTGGCACAAATTTTATATGGTTATTTTGTAGACACTCAGTGGATACAAAGCAGACCCTGTCCTGCGATCATGTCCTCATTCTCCTTTTCCTTCTGTCTGTATTTTCCAGATCAAGGATGCACTAGGTTTTCTTTTTGCTCATTAGCACATCCTTAGCTGAAGAACTATTGGACACCAACTCTGCTTTGTTGTCTTGTTGCTTAAGACACTGTCTGGAAAAATGGATATCTGAACCTTCTGGTTACAAAAAAAAAAAAAAAAAAGAAGAAGGAAAAAAAGAAAGCCAATCCCCCAGTTTCAAGGCATGCAAATAAATTTGAAAATAAATATGTTTTTCTTGCATGTGTCTTTGCATTGTGGGAGGTGTGGCTGTATTTTTCTTCTTCTACCTGTATTTTAAAATACAAAGAATAAGTTGTCCAAGTCAAAGAAAATCAGCCTTAGAAAGGATGGAGAGCTGTGACCACAAGTGCAGAGAGCATTGCTCTGGAGGCCAGAGAAGAGGACCAGAAGAGCCTTGCTGGGTGCATAGTTGTCTTGGCAGCTTGCAGTGGGGGGTCCTGCCTCTGCCTGCCTCCTGTGCAAGGAGGGTAGGTGACAGAGTGGGGAGCTGGATGCCATACAGCAGAGGGATGGAAGAGGAACAGGTTAGTAAGATTTAGGCACTGCAGCATCTGACTTAACAGCTGAAGTCAAGCTTTGACCACCACATCTATTCAGCACGCCTCACTTCTCTGCAGCACGAAACAGAGTGAATCCAGCACTGCGGAAACCACAGTAGCAGTCTGTACATTGGACTACCCTTCATACTGATATAGAAAGCACGTCCCTCTCCTCCTTTCCCTCCCTCCCCCTTCAGCCTAAAACAAATGGGAGAATTCAGTTACTTCATTTCATGTAAGGTGAGGGTGACCATCGGTGAGGCTGCAAAGATGGATAACCCCATTAAAACTTTTTTTTAAATTTTTTTTTTTTTTTATTCTCAGAGTGCATAGATAATTTTTGCTCTGCTCGTACATTATTAAAACTGTGAGGCCAGATTCTCAGCAGGGGAAAAGTGATGTAGGGCTGTGAAAATCAATTAAGTTATGAGGATTTAAAGAACAGAGGATTTTGGCCCTCTGGCACTTGCATCTTAGGCACTTGTATACTTTTTTTTTCAGGTGTGATTATGTATGTATGCTAAAAACCACAGCTTACAGAAAATTTGAAGTGGTAAGAAGTATTGCCACATAGAAAAAACAGAAGAAAAAGCAGAGGAGGAAAGATTTTCCCCAGCAACAATCCCTCAGTATTTTAGCTTTCCAGCTTAATGATACATAATTTTAGCTTCTTTAAAAACAAATCATGGTAATGGAGCCTCTGATTTGTGTTTCTTTTCTTTTTTAAAATAAAATGTTTAAATATTTATTGCAAATAAAGACATTTATATATCACAGTCTGCAGCAGCCCTTCACTAATGAATAGTTTCTTGCATGTCATTTTTTGCTGCAGAGTTGCCACTGCAACCATTCACTATCTGAGAGCCATCATAAACATCAGAATTTAACATCATTACATTTTCTGCCTCTTGGATGGGATTTGTGTTCTGTTTCCACATTCTATTACTGGATGCGTTTTCCTTGCTGAAAAGGGGTGGGGGGGGGTGGGGGTAGGGAGAGAAGGGAGAATGGAAAAATATATAAGCAGTGTTTTTATTAAACCTTTCTCTTAGGTTTACACAAGCTTTTTTTCTCTTTTCTTTATTTTTTTTTCCTTCTGTAGACTCCATGTATCTTTAATGATTTCTCTGTTGCTTGTAGAAAGTTGAGAGGATGAGAGAAGGAAAGAGAGCACTCAGATAGAATAATTCAATTTTCTACTTTGTGAAGAGAAAAATCTGTCTCTGGGCTACATCTAAAAAAATAGTAAAAAATGATGTTTTGCCTTTGTAGCTTCTAATACATTTTATTTAAAGAAAAAAGCCCTTTTTAATCTCTGATTCCTTTTTGGAAAATGAAGTCATGTGCTTTGCAAAATCACAGAAGCAGGTGATACTTACTTGAATTTCTAAGGAAACAGGACAATTTTACAATGGAACAGAAGCTATAACTTATAAGAGAAACAAGCCTCTGACAAATCAAAGTCACAGAGCCAGTATACTAAGCTTTCTTTTGTGTCATATAAGGGAAGTCAGGAAGAATGGAAGGGGAGGAGAGAATATAATATGTCTTTTTCACACTATAATCAGATGGTTTAGCAATCATATTTGCTTAATGACAATTGCATCAGTAAATTCTTGAGTACTATCAATTGTTGCAATGTTTTTCTGTGTCTGTCAAAGGCAACGTTACACAGAGGAGGTGGCGTTGGTATCCCCAAGTATATCCAGATACAAGCTTTTAATGGGAGTTTGGTGCTGCGGAAACAGTACAAACTGCTACTGAAGACGTAACCACCACTCTCTGTGCCAATTTTGGGAAGGAAAGTCTGGCACTGCTGGTCCTCGCAGAGACCCTGTGTTCCCTATGAGCTATGATAAATAGAAGACCACCACTACCCCAGTGAAGGGGTCTGTAGGGGGAGTGATGGCTGAACCCACTGAAAGAATCCAGATGGTGCTTCTTCCAGCACAGCTGCTGCATCAAAAGTGATGGAAATTTGACATCCTGTTGGCCAGAGCAACCTAGGCAACTTTTACAAATTTAGTATGCCTTTATCTCTCAGACTTACAGGACAAAGGATATATATTCATACTTTTAATAGTACAGAAGCATAGGGTGGGGGAGAAATTTCTGAGCTTAGACTTGGGAGGAACGAGAAGATGCAACACAACAAAGTATAGGAGGATAATATCTACTCCACCTATTTTGTTTTTCATACCCTTAGGGCTAATGCACATTGAGAACTGGCTCAATGAACTCACCTGAAAAAATGGATCTGGAAATTTATTACAGTGTTTACCTATGTTCAGATCTGGCTTTTGCAACAGAAAGTGCACCCATCATGTACTTGTGTCCAGAAGTCTTTGTTCTGGTGTCCATGTGGTGACAGCTCACCTTATGGAAAACTGGTGACTAAGTGGAGAAACAGGTGCAAATCAAGGGGGGCTTTATTGGATTGCTACATGAAAAGAGGTCCAAACTCAATGAAGCACACCAGCCTACATCTTTGTGTCAAACGTTCCACTGTGCTCGATCCTTTATTCTGATATTGGAATGTTTGAACTGTGTTTAAAACATAAAGTCTAAAACATTAATAAGCACTTAAAATCTCTAAAAACCCTTCTGTAACTAATCTCCAAAATTTTAATTCCACAAGCACATTCCAATCCTACCTTCAACTGCACTGCTCCTGCAACCCCCAGCACATGTGCGCTGATGAAAAAGCCTCTGCAGGCCCCCTCTTCCAGCCCTGGTGTGCATCTCCCCGTACCTCACTGCCGAAGTGGAGCACAGGCTACGCCCAGCACTCATCCCACGGGAGGGAGCTCTGCCTGTCCCTGGTAGAGGCGGTGATGCTGGCCAGGCAACTGCAGACAGTGCCCAACCTGGGAGCCTGTGGCTCTTTCTTCCCTCCTCCAAATCTCTTTGTTCCTGTTGCAAATTGTTAAGTTCTTTTAAACATATTCTCGATCTGGATCATCATTTTCTATTCTAGCAATTCCATTTAATCGTGGTGATGGTTGTTTTGTGCGAACTATCATCACTGGTAATCCCTTCTTAGAGTTACCAGTTTTGGGGCACTTAAACTTGTTACACCACCTTTTCCATACCTATGAGCTGTGCTTAGACAGCTCAAGGAGGCTCCTGGCAATGCTGAAAGGTCTTTGATGAAGGGACTCATGGATATTACAGTAGCTCATGTTCTGTTCTAAAGAGCTGTAGCAGAGAACATGTTCAGGACTATCAATGTTTATGACTCTTGTTCAGGAATGAAAACTGCCTATCTCCTAACAACTGTATTTTAGAGAAGGTGAATAATGATTATTGACACTTAAAATTACTAACAATTTACTGCTGATGACCATTCTGAATCGCCAGCTAGCCCCATGCTAATGTTAATCAGAGGTACAAGTGAGAAGGTGTATTTTAATAGTAATACTCAAGGACCGATGCATTTAAATACCATTAGCTTAAAATAGGAGTTATTCGCATGAATCCATGCGTATCGAGAAGTAAAGCATACCTTGTACATAGGAAATTCAAGCTGACCTATTTAGAGCACAGAAGAACAGTTTACTATGGAACAGCTAACTTGTTACAAGATGGCCATTCTGGCCCAGGAGGATGCCTTTTCAAGTTCCAGACTTCCCACTTTTCAAAATTTCTACTGTTTGCTGCTGCTTAGGTTTTTCAGGCATTCTGTTTATCTGAGTCTGGAAACAATCTTTTTGGTGCTGAACTGCTACTGACAAATCTACCTCGTGTCTTAAATACAGGAAGGATTCCCGCAGCATTGCAAACTTTTGTGGTGTTGGGTGGCTATTTGCAGGAAATCAGGGTACATTTCATGAATTAGAAATAAACTAAAAAGTCTAAAAAGCTCTGTAAACATTCTGGGGGGTTAATAAAGTCCTATACTTTTAAAGAAGACTATTATTAATTTTGATTTATGCAAAGGACTAAAGGCTCATTTTAAAGTGTGATTTCCACAGCAGCCATTAAAAAATAAAAAAATAAAAAAATCTCTTCAGTTAAGGGAATATAAAACAGATTTTAGAATGGAAATCTACAAATCTACTGCAGACCTATGATCTCCCTTTTGTTTGCCGCTTCAGCTGTTTAATAGAATTAACAAAGGTGTCTAACACAGGAAACCATTCTCCAAGTTTATTATCTGAATTGATAGGGAGTACATATTGTTTCCTGTTCAACTGAGTATTCTCACTTTACCTGAGGATAATAGTAACCTAAAAACACTGTCATTGGGAAGAGAAAAAATCCTCCAGGAGAAAAATTCAGAGTTGCTAAACTGGGCTTTGAATCTGAACTGCCATTTTGAGATCATCTCTCTATTCTCTGTTGACGGCAGATGGAGCCCATGGAGCACTAGTGGCCTCCCTAGCAAAGGTCAGTTTATGGAAATATTTAGCTCTGTGTCTTACTAAAGGCCTGGACAACAATATCGCCCAAAGGAAATTTTTTTTTTTTTTAACCGCTCTTGATTAAAGGTTTCAGATTTTCTATTAAAATTTAGAATTTGTCATGTTGGTTAACGTTGGTTTTGCCATTAAAAATACTTCAATGTGTTTTTCTTGATAAATCCTGTGTGTTGTAAGATAGAGAGTGCTTCTCATAAAAAACAGTGCTCCTGTATTCTGCTAGATGTATGAGGGGTTTTGTTTGTTTGTTTCAGTGTTTTGGGTAGATCTTGCTTTCTGCAGTCTTAATGATTTAGTTTCAGATTTGTTAGGAAACATTCTTGGGTTGAGCATAGGAGAATGTGATACAAATTGTAGCTAACATTGTTGCCTACATGACTTTCCATATCGGAGCCTTGGGAAGCATGTACTAAACAAAGATATTAATATGACAGGACCTGTTTCATTGGGTTTGTGTTCTGAAAGACAAGGTGGAATAGGAAATTCAGCAAACAACTAGGAAGAAGTAAGTGATTTGAGGAGAGCTCCAGCTGATAGAATAGCTGAAATCCACCAAAATCAATAGCAATCAATGAGGTCTTCAGAGACCAAACATCTCAATGAAATCTTCATAGATTATGTTTCTTTTTTGAGAGCTTTTACTCTGTGTACACTTTCAACCTTAGCACTAAGCCCACTCCTGTTACACAGCAATGAATAATCTCCTCTTTCTGATGTACTCTGCCCATTTATCATTATTAATTTTACTAGATGAGCCTGCCCTGGTTGATACTATTGACCATGAACATAAAACTTTTTAATTATGATTAAGGCAATATATTCTTCTTTCTGACAATGCGTATTCTTCTACATTCCACTTATTTTTAATTAGGATGCTGACATTTTCCAGTCTGCCAGCCAAACAAGTGCTTAGTGTCATGAATACATGTTGGAATGGACACAGTAATGTTTTGGTCTCTGTTGAGCTAGGGGAAGAAGACTTTTTGTAACCCCTATCATTTGACAAAGGATGGGTCAAGCCACTTCCATGATGTCCAAAAGAGCAGTAAGGAAAGAGCTACTCAGTGCACAAATCAGATTTCTTTATCTGTGTCAGGCTACCTGCAAGATACTACACTTAGTTTATCTGTTCAACCACATGTTGGTCTGGGGCATTTGTGACTTGTTCAGAGAAGACACCAAATGTAGCCAGTCATATAGTAAATGCAGGATAATTGGCTGGATAATTTTAGGATATCTGGTAAGCTAATAAATGGTTGAAAGCTCAATATTGGTTTAATTCTGTTCCCACTCAAGCCAGCAAAAATGTCTTCTGGCTTTTCACCATTTGAAGTAATGGTTATGTCAATGGTAAGTCAATTTATGAAAATCCTATCCTTAACACATAATCATTCATGTCTTGCATCCAGTATGTTTTATTGGATTATTCACACTTGCTTTTGGTAACATTTTATAGCATAGCTAGCTAGACCAAATACAAAACTCCTTCTTTGATAAGCAGTCAACATTAATGATTCAGCTCCTGTTTCAGGATACTATTCTTAGCAACTCAAGTTGTTCATAATTGGATGTGAAATTTTACTAGTTTGTAGTCTTCAGTTTTACAAGACATCTTAAAGTGCTGGCTGGCCTGCAGGTGTACAGCTTAACTCTTATGGATATAATTTCCCTAACATATTCTAACTTTGAATGTATTGAAAGGTTCAATAATTCTAAAGTTAATATTTAGCTAGCGAGCTGCTAGAGGCTTGAGGAATCTCTTTGAATAAACATCTCAAATTTATCCAAATCCAGAAGTTACAAAAAGAGTTTGTTAGTACTATCATCAAAAGATACTTGAAATTCAATAAGCTTCTGCTTGATAGAAAGTACCACAGAAACAGCTTTTGCAATTGTCTTCCATTGATTCCTGGGTAAAGGAATGGTTAAAGTACAACATCACATAAATGGAGAAAATATTTAATAACTTTAAAACATTGCCTTTTGTCTCACTTTTGTGCAAAGTATTAATGCTCTACTTCCAAGTATTCCTCTAACCTCAAAATGTTGTCACCACTAAGTCTTAGAGAAATGTGGACTTTTTGCCACTCAAGTGTCAGGGACCTTTGGGTTTTGAGTAGGAGGTTGCAAATTCTACTTAGGAGGTTGCAAATTCTATTACCCTGAGTATAAATTGATAGTGATAATATACTCTCAGGTATTTTTTTCTCTGTGCTGCTCTGATTCATTATAATTTGTGCATATCTTCTACACCAGCAAAATGGACTATTTTGTTATTGTCTTTCAGTGAATTCTCTCAGTATTCATATTTAAACCCAAAGAAATACTACTGTTATGGCCCATAAAGACTTTTTTTTTTTAAATCTTTGTATTTGATCCTAAATATAAGACATGTTTCTAAAGTGGAAAAGAAAACTCTTCTTTTCATACTGAAGTTTTCATTAATGCCCTTTGCTGTGTCATCTATTAATACCATTTGCTGTGTTCTTATAAATGGCTTACATATTTCCACTTTCAAAATTATACTGGTGTTTGAGAAAAGCTTTAGGCAAGGAGCAGGAGATCTCAGGACTGTAAGTCTTTAGGAAAAGTCTGTGTCTTCAGTATGCTTCAGATGATCAATATTAAGCATTCTGGTGCTGTGGAGACTGTTCAGGTGACCCTCAAGAGTCTGTGCAGAAAGGAGATGGGGCCATAGCTCCTGCAGGGTCTTGCAGCCCTGTGAGCCCTTTCAGACAGTTGGACAGGAGAGAATAATAATCTCTAGTTCTTCAGCATTGCTTTCATTGCTGGTAGTGAAAGCTATCTAAAAATAATGACTGTGTACACTCAAAGTCAGTTACCTAAATATATCTTTAGACTCCTGAAAAAAAAAAATTTGTAGATGTTCTCTTCTTTTCACAAGTATCTATTGTTACAGCCTGTCCTCGCTTTAGCTGGGATAGTTTATTTTCTTCCTAGCAGCTGGTACAGTGCTGTGTTTTGGATTTAGCATGAGAGTAATGTTGATAACATGCTGATGTTTTGGTTGTTGCTAAGAGGTGCTTAAATTAAGTCAAGGACTTTTCAGCTTCCCATGCTCTGCCAGTGAGAAGGTGCACAAAAAGCTGAGTGGGAGCACAGCCAGGACAGCCAACTCAAACTGGCCAAAGGGATATTCTGTACCATATGACACCATGCTCATTCTGTCATAAAATCATAGAATGGTTTGGGTTGGAAGGGACCTTAAAGATCACCTAGTTCCAACCCCCTGCAATGGGCAGGGACACCCTCCACTAGACCAGGTTGCTCAAAGCCTCATCCAGCCTGGCCTTGAAGACAGCCAGGGATGGGGCACCCACAGCTTCTCTGGGCAACCTGTTCCAGTGCCTCACCACCCTCTCCGGGAAGAATTTCTTCCTTACATCCAATCTGAATGTACCCTCTTTCAATGTAAACCCATTACCCCTTGTCCTGTAGCTACAGGCCCTTGTAAAAAGTGTGTCTCCACCCCGCCCCCCCCCCCCCCCCCCCCCCACTTCCTTGTAGCCCTCTTCAGGTACTGGAAGGCTGCAATAAGGTCTCCCTGGAGCCTTCTCTTCTCCAGGCTGAACAAGCCCAACTCTCTCAGCCTGTCCCCACAGGAGAGGTGCTCCAACCCTCTGATATCAACTAGGGGGAGCAGACAGAGGGGCAGCGATTGCTGCTTGAGAACTGGATGGTTGTCAGTAGGCAGGGCGTGAGTGCTTGCATCACTTCTTTTTCCTGGCTTTGGTTTCTTTTTCTGTTGTTTTCATTTTCATTACAGTTTATTACTTTATTTTATTTTATTTTATATTTTATTTTAATCATTAAACTGTTCATGTCTCAACTCATGAGCTTTCTTACTTTTACCTTTTTGATTATGTCCTCTATTCATGGGGAGTGGGGGAGGTTGAGTGAGTGGCTGTGTGGTTCTTGGTTACCAGCTGGGGTTAAACAATGACTGACACAGCTCATTATGTATTTAGGATAACTAGATCTAGATTCTGCATTTGTATATATTGTCTTAATTACTTTCACAAAGTGCAACTGATGTGGGAGTGCTTGTGTTTGTGTATTGTCCATTTAGTAAGTAGGTCATACCAATGGCATACAATTGGGCTTATCAACACCAGCACAGCACAATGGCTTCCTGCTGCTATGAAAGACTAAAGCAAAGACAATGGAGTTTATTTCAAAACAATAGAGACACTGATCCCACGATGACACTTTTTTATTACACTGATACAATGTCTGTGTCTTTACTGCATGATGTGTGTATCTATATGGGTGGGTGTGGATAATTGCATGTCCAGCCTGCCCCTGCTTGGGGGCTATTAACTGATGTCCTGCACCATGTTAGTACACCTCTGGGGCTTCTAGACTGAGCTGGGCTCTCTCCAGCCAGCTATAAGTGTGAGAAGCTTAACCCTTCTCTCTAGACATACCTTGAGTAATTGAATGATGTTATTCCTCTGGAAGGCTGAAAGTGCAAAAGGTTGACACTTTGTTCCCTCTGTCACTATCCACATTATTCTGCTTGCCTCAGATAGCAGGGAAATGTTCTTATTTGCCTAAAAACAATCAGTCAGAGAGGGCTGCTTGCATCCCTGTGGTTTCTTTATAATGCAACAGCATCTAGGAGTCACAGGCACGGTTTAGCACTCCATTTAGTAGAAGATGGAAAAAACCAGAAGTTCCTTGGCAAACAGAAATCTGACTTAAATTTGGTGTTCTCATTATTTTGAGTAAGTAAAGCTCTGGTCTGAACAGCTGGGCCAGATGTGACTTGAATTTTGTATACAACCTGCCCATTTCTATAAACAAAACTATTTGAGTACTTTAGAGTATTTAATATTAAAAACATTTTGCTGCATTCTGGAGTATGAGGTAATTAAGTTCAGTTTTAGTTTCATTTAATTTTGATAGAAACTAAATTACATATTCAAAAAGATTTTATTTAGTAAAACCCAATTATTGTGGGTGAAAGGAATATGGGGCAACAATTTATCGCATTTACTGCTAGAAAAAAAATCTCATCATACAGTTTAATGTAAAAATCACTGCCTGCTGCCTAGTTAGGACATGAAAAAGGTGATGTACTATTTAAGGCACATCAGAAGTAAAAAGAAAATATAGCTAAAATACTCTGTAACAGAGAATTAACTCCATTTTTTTTTAATGGAAGAAGAAATCATTTATATATTTTCATCACATGGACACTGCAGAGCATATTAAAATCAAATGTTTTAAATTCTAAATTAAGAAGAGATACTGTCCAGGATGATTGTTGCCTGCAGGAAATCTTCCAGGCTGTTTTCTGACATCCTAAATATAAAATACACCATGTGAGAAATGTTTGATTCATTCTGAAGCCTGTGATGAATGTTCGCCGGGAACCATTGACGATTCACTCATCTCAAATGGAATCAAATTGGAGCTTTCCCAGAGAAAACAGAGGTAGGCCTCTGAAGTTCAGTATTTAATCTAACTTCCTTGTACACCTTTAATCTTCCCTGAACAGATAAAGCAAACTTGTCTTCACAGTTTGTTGAAAAATCACCACTTTTCCCTGCACGGTGAGTCTGTAGCTGTGGAAAGGTAATTGTGGATAAACAAGGACAGTGGATTGGTTGGAAAGCTGTTTACCCTTTTTTTTAAGTTGCCCTTTTTCATATACATCTTTTGGGCTTTCATTCAAAAGAATGGAAAAAACCTTCCCAAGCCTGTCTTCATTCAAAAGGCAGGAGGATCTTGTCTCTCGAAAATAGAGATTTGCCTCTTTCCCTGTCTTTTTCAAACAGAAATTTCAGAGAGAAGTTGAAGGTCTGCTGTTGAATGCCAGAATGCAACAGATGAAAGGACAGGAAGAAAACTCCATAAACATGCCTTATTTATATACTGTGTGACCCTAAAATGCACACACAATCTTAAGTTATTTTGAATATTATATAGTACAAAGATAATTGGACTGTAATCCCAAATTGAATTAAACTTTCCTAAGTATGGAAACACAAACAACCTCTGCTGTGGGATTTAAATCACCGCTTGTGTAAAGTTTAAAGAACAATAATAGACAAAAGAGACATCTAAATGTGTGATGCTTTAGCAGAATTGTGACCTGGCATTTGTACTAATACAAGCGCTTCAAAAATATTAAAATTTTCTCATATATTTCCTGTTCTTTTCAGAAATTTTTGGGATTATTACCAGCTACTGCTCATATTTTATTTTTCTGGAACCTCTCTTTCTTCCTTCCAGAACAAACTAAAACATGGGAATTTCAATTTAAAAGGTCAAGTCAGTATTTGTTGCCTTTTAACTACGGCTTTCTATTATAAATTGTTGCCGAGAAATTAATTGGAAAAAGCCAAGAGGGTATTCTTCATGACATTATTCCAGGGCGTAGTTTTCAAGCTGTTTACTACAGAGACAACAACACATTACAAGTTCTGTCCACGTGTAAGATAGCATGCACTGGGGCATAATGATAAGCAGATGGCATTATTTGCAGTGGAAGTAATAGCAACCAGAAGCATCGCTGCCTACATTATTTTGCAAATGCTTTTATATTATGTTGTGTTAAAGTGTGGAACTTTGTGTGCTTTCCCTATGCCAGACATAGGTATTGATGGCAATTGGTGAGAGCGCTAGTGGAGATAAGTAAACACAGTAGTTATTTGGAAGTAGGTGGTATTTAAAAACAACACAACCACAGCAGTCAGTAACAAAACACAGAACAAATACTAGTGAAATATTCCAGGGACAGGAAAGAAGATGTAATTGGATGTGGGTTCTGTCATTAAAGATGTTGTTTCTGGAAGTCTTTATATGAATGCGCCATTCAGAAAATCTGAAGCTTCTAACTTTTATTACCTATAATACTGCCTAATTTACCACCACCATCTGCGTGGCAATTATTGCTGGAAGTAGTGCATCCAAGGCAGATTATTTCAGAGGATGACATTATAGGCCATGACTGCATTGTGAGATGGAGTGTGATAGGGAGATTCCCAGGGTAGCACAGACCTGTTACATATTTTACAAACACATATGCATGCACCAATATATGGAGGTGTGTGCATAGATGCACGACATGTCTCTGTGTATGGACAGATACATATTAGTGCAGAACTGAGACACGTCATTTCGTTTGCCAGGTTAGTGCAATGTTCCCCTCTTGAGACTTAAAGTTCTGTTTGAAAAAAATAAAGCAAACAATTCAGAATATCATTATAATTATTTCCTTAGGAAAGACCTCTTTGCATGAATTTTGGGTTATATGTCCTCTAGATGTATGTCATCATTGTTTTCTGCACTATAAGTTTTTTAGAGTTTCCGATATACATTGAAAGAGATGGTGCAGAAGGGACATCTGTGGCAAGTCCCAAAGGCATTCAGCCTCCAAAGGCACAAAGGACCATATGCAACAGTGGCAATGGTACCTGCTGGAAGATTGCAGCGTGTTCTCCCTCTAGCACTGGCTTGAAACAGCTGGTGTGGAAAAAAGATGGGCAATGAACACAAGTCAGACTGTTCCTTGCTGTGCTGTTGAGCACAGCTAGCTGCTTTTTTCTTCTTATCTCTGCAGTGAAGAACAGGATGTTGTGCCACTGTGGAATGCAATGGGAGGAGAACTTCAGGAACTAAGAATTCACTGCAACTGCCAGTTGGAAGGCAGGACACCAGAGCTGAGAAGTTACTGTGTGTGTTATATACTGCTGGACTCCACATGGGATACAATCAGAGGAGAACCACCATGGTCTTGGGACCGAGGCTTTTAGAGTGAAAGAAAACCTGTTCATCCAATCAAAGTAAAAATGAAAATATTTTGGATTAGCAGTAGGAAATGTGTTGCCTTTGTAAACTCTTCTGGTAAAAAATTCAATAGCAATAAATAGTAATAATAGCAATAAAAATAAAAATTATAACAATACATACATACATAATTAATTCATTGATGTTCTCATGTTTTGGACATTGTTGCAGGGATGTGATAACCAGATAAGAAGGGTCACCGAAGTAATTCAGTATTTTCATTTATTTGTATCATGGTAAGGGCAAGAGATCTGAGAATGCACAACAGGCACTCAAGTAATGCAGTGTAGGATGCAGTCCTTGCACTAAAGAGTTTACAGTCTAAGCAGGTGAAACAGTCAAGAGGCAGGAGAAGGAAAGCACTTTCACCTTCATTTTGTGCATGAGAAACAAAGCCTCTACTCCAAACCTGAGATTTTCTGATGTCTGTGAAGTTTGGATTGCAGCCTGAGCAGTGACATGTGCTCAGGGTTATGAAGGGAGCTCTCTAGCATTGAAAGCAGTAGGAACTGCACCCCAAAAGGTTAGGATATTTGTTCCCATGAGTTGTTCAGGGATGTAAAGGGCTAAATTAGAAACTAAACTAGGATCTACCAGGTGATTTAGCCACAAGACTGTCTTCTGTAACACAATTTCCTCTTTAGGGTTCAGCTAACAGCACTGCGATTGTAAAATGGCATACACAAATATGGGAGCTCCAAGTTAGCTGTGTTGAGTAACGTCATCTGGTTAGCCATGTCAGCACAGACATCAGCAAAGACAGCATTTTGCTCTTCATGCTGACCCTCTCTGCTGTTCAAAGCTAGATTTTCAGCTGAGCCAGCTAGTGTGAAACTAGCTTGGCTACATCTGCAGCACACATCTGCCACCACAACTTCAGCAAACAGACTCTAAGATCTGAAAAACAACATCATCGTCAGTTAGAAAACTTTTGCTATAGAGAAATATTAGCAAAACTCCTGAGGAAACTTGCAATCATTCACACCTCCTAAGCTTACATGAAGTATTGTTAATGTCTATGTGAACTGAAGTGTTGCAATCATAAAAAGGCGGTAACAGTATAAAAAGTCTGTTGTATCTGGAAGAAAAAAGAAATCAATGTGGAAATAAAAGCAGCCAATTATAAAGTGTAAAGTTGTACCAATCAGTTCTTTAATATCTGGTCTTTTGAAGTGTCAAAGAGTATTTTTAAGTGGGACTTTTTTTTCTTTTGTTTGAATAGATGGACTGCTTAATTGTACAGAAGGAATCATGTAAAGCCAAAAGACTGCATTAAAAAATGAATTTCCTTTTAAAGTCCAACATCAATGTGCTATAAATTTGAAGTACTCTATTTTCATAAAGGTTCTGTTGCATTCCAGCATTATACACTAACCTAAACTGCTGTTACATTGAGCTTAAAATCAATGAAGGTTCTTCACTGTAAACAAAGGAACAATTTGACCAGATGAGCACAATTAAACTTGTTTTAGTCTGGGATGTGGACTGATGTCTGTGTGAAAATCTCACAAAACTTCAAACTACAGTACATCTGTTTCTCTCACCCATCTTACATGGTTCTGAGTGGCAAAGTATTAGCTAACAAAGAAACTGGAATGTTTTTTAACACTTGTTATGCTTCAGTGAAATAAAAAAGCTAATTACTATTTTTAACAAATCAGTATCTATCTACTGATCTGCAGTATGTGCTAATGAATAAAATTAAAATAGAAAGTATTAATTCTATGATGTATCTCTATTGAAGATATAAGAAATCTACTGCTAGGAAAATGTAGCTTTTGTCATACAATTCAGAAAAATTATCAATAATGGCTTTAAATATAACTGCTCATGTAAAGGCACATATGACAGCAAGAGAGAAGAACAGAGAAGTAATACACATAGTCCCAAAACCCACCATCATTTTGATTCCTAACATCTTCTGTCCCTTGACATATAACAGTGATACCCAGAAAATTCTTGGCTACCTGTAGTTTTTTTCAGCAACTCTCATGACTTTCAGAGGACCAAGGTTGTATCCATATGTTCTTGAAATTTTCATTGCGGTGGTTTCTGCAGTCGTAAATGGAAAATGAATTGAAATGGTTTTTATAGGAGCATGTGGGTAAAAACTGGCTGAAAGACTATAAACAAAAGATTATGATAGTGACTAGGGGAAAAATATCTAGTAGGGTAATGAAGGGTGCAGTTTCAGGATTGTTCCTATTTAACATCTTCATTAGCAATCTGGAAGAAAGAATAAACAGCATGTTAATGAAATGCACAAATGATACTAAATTAAGAAGAGTCACAAATACTAGTGAGGACAGAAGCATAATGCAAAGGCCCTAGGGAGAAATGCGGGCAGGAAATAACAAAACAAGCCACTACTCAGAGAAAGGCATACTAATACGTTAAAGCTAGAGCAGTGTGAATCATTGTGAGGGAAAATCCACAGAAGTAGTAACACTGGAAGAGAGCAACTTATTAGATATGTGTTATGCTGGCAGTAAAAGCCACTAGATGCTGGGCCATATATACAAAGGCACAAAGTCATGGATCAAAGAGGCCACAGTTCCTCTAAACAACTCTGCTTACTGACCATGGAATATTCTGTTATGAAGACAGAAGAGTATTGATACTGAGGGAGACCCTCAAGTCAGCATAGATATACTCAGTTGTAGTGGTAGGTGTTTTGGTTAAAAAAATCTGCATGAAAATATAGGGAAGCAGTGATGTATAAATGTATGGAAAACCTCTGAGCAGGTTGAAGCAGAAGATGGGTTAATGGCAGGAAAAGTAATTAGCTGAGCACCGAAGGTTGGTTCCTTTATAACTGTTATTCAGATCAACCTCATTTTCTTATTTTCTTCTTAATGAAATATAGCACGTAACTTGCAAAAGGAAAGCAGTGCTCACTTTCCTATTGGTAAAATATTTATCCTCCCCACCCATTATGTCCATATAAATCTAATTAAGGGAATATATTGTGAGAAACTTAGGAACAATATAGTTCCTCACACTGTGATAAACATACCTGGAATCATCTGACAGTTGCTTGCCATTATTTTGTTTAAATGAGAAAGACCTTAATGTAAGTAGGCATAGGAAAAGGTAGAGAAAGAGGAGTTAAAGTGTATCCTCATTTTTCTGGTTTTTGAACAGGACACAATTTAAGTCTGTATGTAACATGAACAGATATTTACTTTTTAATGTCTGTTCAAATGTCTGTCTTTTCTTTCTCTTTTGGCAAGATGGAGGGACGCAAAGAAAAGGAAGAAAACAAAACACAATACCAGTTGTGTCAGTGAACTAATCCATGTTACATTCAAATTTTTGACACTGCATGCATTTACCCTCCTTTCCTAGTGCTCAGCCAGAATACAGTAACACTGGAACTGACTAAACGCAGTTAAACTATACAGTAAACAGTAAAATTACAATAAAACTATAATGAATAAAACTCCCTGATCCTGGGACTGATGCTGCTTCTAGAAAAGTAGAGATTGAACAGATTAATATTCTTCAGTTTGTAAAAAATGTGAAGGCATAGTTAACATTTATTATTATGCACGTTCATATAAATACGCTCATTAATATGAACAGTATGGAAGAGTGAATAATCACTCTTCATTCTTTTTCTTCTCACAATAAAAGACGTAGAAAATGAAAAGATCAGCCAGCTGGTGTAAAACAGAAAGAAGTGTTATTCCACACTGTGTATAATTAAACCCCAGAACCCATTACCAGAAGATGCATGCAAAAGGAGGTCAGAGAGATCATGGAAGATAAGGGTATGGAGGGACACTGAGAAGAAAGTTTCATGTACAACTTGTTGCTCTGAAAGTCCCCAGACTTTTACCAGAAGCTAGGACTATATATCAAAACCATGGGGGTCACTCCCTTTCATATGTGTTTCTACCCATACACCAGGTGTTGTATAGGCCTTGTACCATTCAGTTGACCCAATGAAGCCTTCTTTGTAATAGAAGTTACAATAATAATCACAAAGGATCATATTTAAATACCCTATATGTGAAGGCACTTTTTTTAACAAAAGGGGAATAGGTGGAAATTTTGCACACACACACAAAAGAGCAAGGATTGCGAAAACAGCAGAACTGGGAATTATGAATGCTTTTTCTGGGGGGAAGGGCAATATTAATTGGATATCATCTTGCCAACTGCTGTTTTGCCATCAGGATCTGCATTATGGTGCAAACATTAAGGTCTCTGTCTGAACAACTGAGAAACAGTTCACTGCTTTGGAAAATAGATTAAATGCCAAAGCACTTAAAAAAATTTCATTTTCAGGAACTTCTCTCCCTAGCAGGAATGTATATAGATTAAATGGTAAAAAAAAATTTTGTGGTCAACAAAGTGTTTTTGTGAGTTTTAAGGGTTTTGTATGGTGACACGTCATACACACCAGGTCTAATTGAGGGTAAAATTAAGCTTTTATAAAGAAGTAATGAGAGCTGTACCAAGAATAGAGTGGTGGGAGGGACCTTGCTTGGCAAAGATGAAATCCAGCAGATGTTCTTGGGTGTGCATGGCTCCATCTATAACTTACTGTGGGTTTCTTAGATGTATACATCTGTCTAGGTTTCAGTGTGGTAGATGGAGGTGAATGTGTCTCTTACATTGTGCATCGGTGGAATACCATGAACCATTCATTGCAGATTTTATATTTAAGGAGTGTTAGACTGTGTTGGGTTTGTGCGTGTGAGTTTTGTTAGTGAGGGACGGGCCACAGGCATGATTCAGGTGATAAGCTGCTAGAATTTCTCCTGGCACCAAGTCAGACCTGCCTCTGAACTTGACCAAGACAGTCAGTGCCTCTGTGATTAGCGTATTTAAGAGAAGATAACCCAAAAAGAAAAGCAGCAGCGGAAGCAGAAACAGCGCAGAGAGGAGTAGAAGGAGAGAGGATTGGAATGTGAGACAACCAGGCAGACACCCAGGTCAATGCAGGAAGGCAGGGAGGAGGTGGGATGGAGCAGACGTTCCCCTCAGCCCCTCGGTGAGAGGGCAGGCTGTGCCCCTGCAGCCATGGAGGGTCACGGGCCAGCAGAGACACACCTGCAGCCCAGGGAGGGGGCCCACACTGGAGCAGGTGGCTGTGCTTGAAGTAATCTGTGACTCTGTGGTAATCCGGCACTGGAGCTGTCCGTTCCTGAAGGATCGCACGCCAGTGGTTGTAAAGGACTCATGCCAGGGAAGCTCGTGGAGGACTGCTTCCAATGGCAGGGAACCTGTGCTGAAGCAATGAAAGAGAAGTCTTTCTTGCAGAGGAAGCAGTAGCAGAAGCAGGGTGTGGTGAACTGACTGAAACTCCCCGTTTCCTGCCCTCTTGTGCTGCTGAGGGAATGGAGGATATAGAGAAACTGGGAGCAAAGCTGATCTGGGGAAGGAGGGAGGGGGAGCAAAGCTGATCTGGGGAAGGAGGGAGGGGTGGGGTGAAGGTTTTAAGATCTGTTTCAATTTGTCTCTCATTGTTCTACTCTGATCTGATTGATAACTACTTAAATTGACTTTTCCTCCTCAAGTTGAGTCTGTTTTGCATGTGACCATAAGGAGGGAGTCATCCATTTTCTAGTCCCCATCCAAGCAGGGGAAAGAGCGAGGAAGTGGCCATGTGGTCTTTTGTTGCTGGCTTGGACTAAACCATGACTTAGACTGCCTTGTCCAACACCAACTTGTTCAGGTCTTCTTTTCCAATCTTCCAACATTCATAGAATCATAGAATAGCTTGAGTTAGAAGGAACCTTTAAAGATCATCTAGTCCAAGCCCTCTGCAATAAGCAGGGACATCATCAACTAGATAAGGTTGCTCAGAGCCCCATCCAACCTGTCCTTGAATGTTTCCAGCGGTGGGACATCTACCACCTGTATGGGCAACCTGTTTCAGTGTTTCACCACCCTCACTTAAAAAAAATTCTTCCTTACATATAGTCTAAATCTACCCTCCTTTAGTTTAAAACCATAACCCCTTGTCATATTGCAACAGGCCCTGCTAAAATGCTTGTATTGGAAGGTGCTATAACGTCTCCCCAGAGCCTTCTCTTCTCCGTCCTGAACAAGTCCAGTTCTCTCAGCCTTTCTTCACAGGAGAGGTCTTCCAGCCCTCTGAGCATCTTCATGGCACTCTTCTGGACTCACTGCAACCGGCTGATATCCTTCTTATGTCGGGCCTCCATAGCTAGATGCAGTAGTGCAGGTGGGGTCTCACAAGAGCAGAGTAGATGGGGAGAATCACCTCCCTTGACTGCTGGACACTCTTCTTGTGGTGCAGCACAGGATATGGTTGGCTTTTTGGGGTGTGAGTGCACACTGCTAGTCCATGTGCAGCTTTTCACCCACCAGTAGCCCCAAGTCCTTCTTGGCAGGACTGATCTAGATCCTTTCGTTCCCCAGCCTGTATTGATATTTGGGGTTGCCCCTGCCCATGTGCAGGACACTGCACTTGACCTTGTTGAACCTAATCATGTTCACATGGGCAACTTTGTTAGAAATGTTAGATGTTTTTGGTATGCTAAATATGTATTTCAGTTAAATATGTATTTCAGTGTTCTTTGTCTGGGGAGGAGAACAATTTGAGTTGTAGCACTTTTTATAAGTTAAGAAAAAGCAGGCATATCAAATACTTACTTTTTGCACAACCTACAGTGTGTGGTGTGATCCCAGAGAGGAGAATAAGAAATTATAAATCCCAGGCTCTAGCTTAATAATAAAAGGTTAGAGATATTACTGGGACATGAGACACAGTTTATTTAATTATTAAACCTATTTGGGTTGTCAAGACTTCTGAAAACTAAATGTATCCATAAAATATTTGGTTTCTTTAAGAGGGTGAACTTTTCTTCTCTTAGGTGAACTCTGTTAACTTAGTTAAATTGCTTTTTCATAATATTTTCATTACATATTTAGCTAGGGACCTGAGTGATTGTGTTAATTACTCCTATAAAGGATGAAGAATGGTATCAGGGAGAAGAGTCTCCAGTCATTTTGTTATCAGATTTCCTACAGCCTTTTAAGAGGCTATGTCCTCTTCAGGTACCTGCACGGGTCTTTCCTAAAGGATTTTGGTCTCTGATCAAGAGTGTATTATTTCGAACAGTAAGTACATGAGAGTGTACTTAATTGTTTATAGCAGGAGCAACTAATTTTGATTCCCCTCCCAGAAAAAGATCTCCATGAGCTCTGGCTGTGGTCTGGCACTTGTCACAAAGATCTACTAGTGGAGACATGACCTACAGTCAATCAAAAAATGTGCTTTTCGCTGAAGCCATGGACAGGCATGTTTGGGGAAGATGTCAGTTCATAAGTGTATAAGTTCATAAATGAAATAAATTTAATTGCATTAAACATCTTTGGTTTTGAGCAAGGATATTTACATCAATTTCCTTCTGTTAACTGATCAACTTTAAAAGTTTGTTGAAAGTTTATGAAGAAAATATCCTGTGTGGACAAGTCCTGCTCTTCATGGTAAAACATTGCAGTTTGGCATTTTTCTAACATTTTGTGTCTGAACCTCATTGCTTTCATCTTCTTTCCAGTTCCTTTGCTCCAAATGCCTGATTCCACTTTCTAGGCTTCATCTGACTCCAGCTGGATTCCTCTCTAAGAGTAGGTGCAGAGATGATGGTGCTCATTTTCACAGGGGCGGCAAAAGGCTGGCAGACTGGTAGTTAATGTGACTCAGGAATGAAACATACCTTATCAGCACTGGTGTTGGAAATGGTGAGCTAAAATAACTGTTCTCTTCCTTCTGAGCCTGAACTGGCCCATAATATTTATTCTGTTCTTGGCCAGTGGACAGCTTCAGCAGTTGAGCCAAAGAAAAAGAAGCTATCTAATGTTGTAATTTGTTTTTTCTCTGTGTCTGAGCTTACTGCAACACACATGCTTCTTTGGTTTAAGCCAAACTATTAATAAAGTAATAAGATTTTGCAGTTACTGATTATTTTAATCTTTTTTCTGTATACAAACAACATTTCTTGGCCTACAAGTCTTGTCATCAGCCATGAAATGTAGATCACAGCAGGTCCTGATTTCTTAGCTTTCTGAAATTATAGAGTTATGTCAAAAATAGATGAATGCCAACATACTGCATCCCAATGTCCTTTTCCACTTGGTTCTGATTATTGCAGTACAGTATACCACTTCAACATATAACAACAGCCACCTCTGTTTTTAATACAATAAAACTCTATACTAAACTTAACAGGTAGGTTGAAAGAAAAAACACCCTGGGAGTTAACCATAGAGGATAGAACATCAAATTCTTGCTATACTAGTTGTATGTGTGCTGATTTTTCTTCCAGCACATGATGTTTCATAGAAACATACCACAGAATGGTTTGGGTTGGAAGGGTCCTTAAAGATCATCTAGTTCCAACCCCCCTGCCATGGGCAGGGACACCTTGCACTAGACCAGGTTTCTCCAAGCCTCATCCAGCCTGGCCTTGAACACTGCCAGGGATGGGGAATCCACAGCTTCTCTGGGCAACCTGTTCCAGTGCCTCACCACCCTCTCCGTGAAGAGTTTTTATCCTGATATCTAATCTAAATCTCCCCACATTCAGTTTAAACCCGTTACCCGTTGTCCTGTCACTACAGACCTTTGTAAAAAGTGTCCCCCCCTCATCTTTCTTGTACCCTTCAGGTACTGGAAGGCGGCAATAAGCTATCCCTGGAGCCTTCTCTTCTCCAGGCTGAACAAGTCCATCTCTCTCAGCCTGTCCACATAGAAGAGGTGCTCCAGCCCTCTGATTATCTTCATGGCCTCCTCTGGACTCACTTCAATATCCTTCCTATGTTGAGGGCTGCAGATCTGGATGCAGTACTCCAGGTGGGGTCTCATGAGAGCAGAGTAGAGGGGAAGAATCATTTCCCTTGACCTGCTGGCCTCGAGCTGCTGTAGTTTTGCTACAATATCTTGGCATTCCTCAAAGTTCTCCAGGGTATCCCAAGTGCAACTCTTGATGCTTGCCCAGTAATAGCCAAATTATGCTGAAATATGAATAATTGTAGGCAGATTTATAGCTCTGTAATACTATCAGTGCAATTATTATTTATATTTAAACCATATTCTCACTGCTTGAGAAATCAGTTATGTTTGCTTTACCTGTAGCACTTTTTTTACATTGCTGCAGTTGTGTAAAGTAGCTGTATTGTAAATGAAAAATACCATGGTTTTTGTCCACTTGCCGAAATTGAATTGGTTTATTAAGTTTTACAGCATCAAAAGATTCAAGATATCACAATTTCTTCAGGCTCAACACAGTACTTGGGCATTTCTTTATATCCATTTGGTAAACACATATTCAGTACCCTTTATTGTCCTTGGGAATTATGCATAGCTATGAATGGGAGGATTGATAAGCACAAGTATTAGAAACACATTATCTTGAAGTTTTGCATATGCCTTGGAAATTTATAGTCGAATGCATGTGTGAAATACTGGATTTTCTTGTAGATAACTTATCAGTAAAAATAAAGTCATCCATAGACAAAGAGTTAAGTTTAATAGTTTCCAAGCAGTTTAGTTTTTCTTAAATGACAATATGAGAATATCTCTGAATTTTTAAAAATGCTCCCTGCCAGGAACCAGGCATGTTAAGTGTTCAGATAACAGCATCCTGTAGCTACAACTTGTAAGTGTATAAACACAAGCGTACCATTGTGTGAATAGAAATATATAATGTTGACAAATGATACGTACATTACTAAATTGTAGCAAATTTTTTCTACCAGTTACCAGTTACAGTTTCAGAACTGTAAAACGCTAAATCACTCTTCTGAATTATACCTAGGATTGTGCAGTATTTATTGAGGTTTAATGATAATTTAGTAAAAAAATAATTATTTCAACAAGCTTGCTCTATGAATAGATTAGGGTTGTTATTCTATAACAACTGATCTTGAATCAGCAAAAGACTATGTTTCAGAGGGTAGTACCCAAGCAGACATTGCACTATTTTCAAGGGATGTAAGCACATGCTTTAAAATAAACGTTTCAACATTGACCAGAGTATCGTATTTTCTCAAAAAATAATTTAATTATTTTAAATCTATTAATTGGTGTAACTGCATTGTAAGCTATTTCCTGCTGTGGACTTAATTTAATGAAATTTAATATGTTGCATACATACAATTAAAGAAACTCACATTTGATTGACCATATTACACTGAATAATAAATATTATAGCAAGAAGTTTAGTTTGCAGTTCTGCATAGATATGGTTATGTGAGTGGTCTAATGGTGTGGTTACTTGTGACATAAGGTTCCTTGTTATATATGCCTGAAGTACATAGAACCACAATTAGCTCTCCAGAAAACAACCTTGGGAAAAAAAACCCTTTCTTGACTTTCAGAACTTCAAAGTTCAGTTTACAAATACATAATTTTCCAGAAACTAATGTATTTTTCCTCTGTTTCTAATGATCTAGTATTACAAAAGACAATAATTACCAGGATATGGAGACAACCTGTGTTTATTATTGTATATCAGGGAAATATCCTGCTTATTCTTTTCGAATAATAATAGATAATATAAAATAAGCAGTTAGGAAGATTCCTCTGGGTAACATCCCCTCCTACAGTTCATTTGTCCAAATCCTCTTTCCAAGTAGGAAAAAGTATCTTTCAATGGTTTCATTAAGAATTAGGTATATACTAGTGTCCAGTCTTCAAAGAAGTATGGGAGGAGTTGGAACTAGATGATCTTTATGATGCCTTCCAATCCAGACCATCCTATGACCTACTCTATGATCCAAGTACATGGGAAATTGTCAAATACATCACACAAGTTTCTTTCCAGAAGAGATCAAAAGAGAAATACAAAATAGCCACTAATAGGCATTTTCTGTGGCAGAGTTTTCTAAAGGCACTGTTAAGAATGAATGGGAAAATCCTGTTCCATGGACCAGAAACACTAATTATGACTACAGATTGTGTTAAATAGCAATTAATATAAAACCATAGATTGAGATTCACAGATTACACACAAATGAGAGATGGACAGATCAATTTTAAAGACATGACTGTCCCTGATGTGGTAGCAATGAGTAGAGCTGGCTGAGCCTGTGACTGTATCAGGACCAGAAAAACGTGAAAGGGTGGATGTAGAACACAACCACCAATTGTTTTGACCAACTCTTTTCCTGGGAAAATACACAGTAAGAGAGGAGGAACTGAAGACCCATTATGTTACTGATGTACAACTGAACAGGGAAGAGAGAAGGCCTTGGCGCTACTGCCACAATATACCTGGTAATAAGTGCACACTTATATTTTGGGGAGGCTACTCTACTATTCCCAGTAACTCTCCAGAGTAATGGGGAGAGATGGAGGAAGTTGCAATCTCTCTATTTCTGTGGCTGCTTCAGGACAATATGATGACATTCTATCTTGATGCTGAGCAGAAGTTAATTTCATGGTTTAAGAGATCAGAGAAATATTGGATGAAATGCTGGCGACAAGTCCAGCTTTTTCCTATTGCTCCAGAGGCACAAATTGCCTCTAAAAGCAAGTACCTGGTTTCTTCAAATGCTATGGAAAAACCAAAGCTGAGTTTGTGTGGGGAAAAAACTGCCAACAAACAAACCAACCCAGCACTTTCTTTTTCACAGGTACCTGTGAAATATAACAAGATGAATATTATTAGATAGAAATGCCATATGGTAATATGGACGACTTATGTTAAGTAGAAACCCCAAAAAATAAAAACATGAAGGAGAAAAGGAGGAATCAATATAATTTCTTAATAGTGTTTTTCACTAATGTTAATACTTGCTGAATCTCAGATCTTGCAAACATTTCTGTCAGTAAATGTAAGATTATTGAGTTCCTTTAACCTGACTGAGACAGTTTGGCCATGCTACAGTTATTTCTGTGACTACATGTAAACTAGACGAGGAGCCAATCTGTACTAAAATCATTAAGAAGACCATTGCTAATAGCAAAATCATTTTAGGCAAAGTGAATTAAAAAAAATCATTCATATGCAATAATGAATAACACCACATGAAGCAGGGCAGATTTAATTCTCTATAGCACAACTCTGTAGAGAATTAAAACTCCTTAGATGTAACTTCGAATGGTAGGATCCTTAAAGGCTAAATTTCGGCTCACACGCTAAATCTGGTTAATAGAAAATGGCAATACAAGGTATCATGTGAGAGCATCTGACGTATTACAATAGGAAATGAATGAAACAGTGTTTAATTAATTACAAGCATAACAGATTATAGAAATATGTGTAATCAAAAGTAATTACATTATACCAAGATCAAATAACATAGAGAATATACGTATTTGAACAAATAATACCAGCTAACCAGCACCATTTAATTTGTCTGCTGAATAGGGCAATGCAAAATGATGGATAAAATATATATATATATATATTTTAATAGACAAATAAGAAAAAATAATAAAGATGTATAGGCTGACTATCTAAATTTCAATTTTCATCATAACTATTCTCTTTCTCAGTTATTTCTTTTTTTTTTCCTCTAAGTTATGTTAAAGTCTAAGGCTTTTTTTTTTTTTTTTTCCCAGGCCAAGGTGTTTTGTTTGGTTAGTTTTAAGGTGTAGCTCAAATTGCTCCGTGCAATTGAAACAGAGAAAAATACTTTTTTGGGAAAACCCATTTTTTATTAAAATTTGACATGCACTAAATGCATGAATCAATAAGTATAACTACAATTTTCATAGGGGACCAAAACCGCAAATGGAGGAATTTTGTTTTGAGTTTACAGGTTTTGTGAGACATTTAATTGGTACTATTTTGGGGTTTGTTGAATTCCTTGCCAGATGTGTAAAATTCCTTCAGTGGAAATATTATAAAAAAGTATATCCCAACCTGGTTAAGATATACTCTTGCAATCATAGATGCTTTCTTGCCTTTAGAATTCAGCCCTATTACTGCCTTTGGCGCCAGACTTCCTCTAGCACTTTAACCCATATGACATTTATAAGAAATCAGAGATGACTTTCAGCCAGTACAAATTTCAGAATGCCAGGCCTGAGTAAGTCCTTAATCCTCCTCATTTTTCTTTTCTTAAAAAGGTCTAGATAATTACATACTAAAGGCATTTTGAACCTGTAAAGCTTTGGTCTTTTTAAACTGCCTCAAATTGTGCATCCCAAGAGAAACATCTAAAATAACTTTTGAAAAATTTAGGTCAGTATATAATTAGAGCCCCAAGTTACTTGAGAGTATCAAGTTTGAGCTGTGTAATGTTAGACACATACATTGACAGTTTGGCTACATTCAGTGGCAGTTTGAACTTTCAAACGCATGCCTGTGAAAATAGCAGAGAAATTAAACTCCTAAAAATCACAGCAGACTTTCATTTTTTCCCTTTGAGCATTCACAGGAAACAGTTTTTACCAAATATATTTACTTGATATTTATAGTAAATTTTGTGATCCTGACACTTCCATGCCAAAGTACAAACTTGTCATGGTATCATCCAAGTGTGAAACTGTAAGTGAGAAACTAAAGAGTAAAGTATTTTTCTACTCATGTTTCTGTTTAGAATTCATAGCACAAAGTGGAAAACAGGCAAAAATCTTGAGCAAATTCTTTCAATCTCTGGAGATAAATCCAGTTTTTGTTTGACTAGAGAAGAACTACTGCAAGATTGTTTTGTCCTAATGCCATGCCTAAGACCCAAGGGTTCAGGGAATTGTCATGCCTGGAAGACTGAAATTACTGAGAAATGGATTTGGTCTGCCACACAAGGACATCATCCTCCAAGTGCAGATACAAAGAGAAAGACTGACTCTCTACCTATTCAGCCATCTTACTCCTGCAACCATGCCTCAAAAATATGCTTGTTGCATACAGCTAGCATAGAGTTAGACAAACTTGAAAGCTTAAACAGCTTAATCCCAGTCTTATCTGGGATTTCTATGAAGACCTAAGGCACTGCTGCCAACAACATCTAATAGCCAATTTGCTAATCTGCAGTATAAGATATGTAATTTCTACTTCTCTCTCTGCTGCGTGATGGGAAAATTTTACATTTCAGACCCTATTTTTGCAAGAATGGAAGGCAGTGAAACTTAGTTACTCCTTAGAACACTGAAACTTTATCAATGAAAAGTGTAATAGAGGAAGTTCTGTGATCAGAAAAATAGGGTGGGTTTCCTATGGATATCTGTATTGGAATGGCGTTTGTCTAACAAGAAGCAAATGACAAATGAAGTTTTATCTCCCTTAGATGCAGTTATCACATCTCAATGAAGCTTAAATCTAATCAGTGTTGAATTCACACTTAATCTTTCCCTTAATAGAGGCACCCATAGACTCCCTCCAATACGCTAGCTGTCAGTACCTACACTATTGGTAGAAGTGAGCTATTTACGTCACATTTACCCCTCTGCAAAGAGTGGGTGAATTTGGCTAACTGGTTTAAAATATTCTAGAAGGACCTATATAAACATATGCACTCAGTGTAGGATCACAGAAGTCTCAATTCGTTAAGGAACTAGGTTAAAAATACAGAGAAAGCACCATGCACGATAGGTAGCCATTCCTGCAACTAATATACAGGCTGGCTGTACGAATCAGGTTATCCCATTTTACTATAAATTTTATGTTGGCATTCATTACCTTAACAAAAAGACCTGAACCAACTATCTCCAGTCTACTTTAAGTGTATTGTGAAGCAGAAAATTGTTGGTATTTGCAGCTTGCTGTAGTTTCCTGCCATGGTAGATTTTCCACACTTGGGATTCTAGATGCGCGTATTACACAGCTCTGTTAGTGTCACTCACTTCAGCCATCTTTCTTCCTACATACACCTATTCCTTTAGAAAGAAAGCCTTTTACATTTCAGCCACAATCCAAAGAATGGCCTCTTATCCTGGAGTTTAAGTTGTGGTGATATATTGTCTGATAGGTTTCTGAAGTGAGCAGGTACAGTAAGAGAAGTTTCTTCTGGTATAATGGTTAAGATAAAATAAAAGGAAGGCTACTTTTAGGTCAGACATACTTCCATTGTCCTGGGAAGAGTAAGGAGGAACCTTCTGCATTCAATGAGCTGTCTCTTCAGTAGGTGGTTCCAGTCCTGGCAGCTAACAGTCACCCCTGGCTATTTGCTCAAGCACTCTGCTGATAGCATAACTGAAGCAGGCAGAGATTTATTCAAAACTCATCTTTACATGGCCTTTATATGACCCTGAAACATTTCCCATAAAATTACTTTTCCAGTAAGATTGTACTTATACTCACACACATACATAACAGTGTACCTTATATCACACAAATGTACATATATATTACTACAGAAAGCTATTGTCTCTTTATAATTGATGTCCCATTCCCCCCAGTAGCCTCTTTTACACGAACGTCTTCTACGACACTTGTGCCTCAGATCCGATGCAATTGTCTGTTTAATGCATATTTGAAGATTCTCCCTTGGCATGGGTCATAATCCTGACTTCCCAAATCAACTTTATGAGGAGTTGCTAGATATAAAACTGTCTTTGTCCACTTTGTGAAGCTATGAATACTCATGAAAACTCCTTTGAGTAGAACAATAAATTTCTAGCTCTACTGCCTAGAAAAGTGCATTCCTTAATTACAAGAATCCTCTGGTAAACTTCACCATACTGGTCTTAAAAGTGGACACTGAATTAATCTGAAAATTACGTAATAAAATCAATCCAGTGATATGGTGGACTCATCCAGACCAAATTCAATAGGACTAATATATATTAAAACAAGCAGAATAACATACAGTTCTCTATGATTTTGATAGCCTGAAGATCCTTTAAAGACTATTCTATTCCTAATTTCCTAATTTCTGTTCTATTACTAATTTAGTTTACAACTCTCTCTATAAAACTTTCAGAAAGCTGATCAAAGGAAATTTCAAAGACCTCTACTACTAAATAAGCAAATATTCTGTCTTGTCAAGTTGCTGGAAAAAATAGAAGTGAATGGTAGCCAAAGGCATTGGATATTTTTCTTCTTGTTTCCAAAGTATATTTTAAAAACTGCCTCTTGCTAATAATTTCTGTTTTAAATATTTTTTTTTTGCAACTGGATCTTAGATTCCTTTCACTTTATCAATAAGTTAGACTTCAAGTTTAAATATGCAAGTACACAGAGCACAACAAAAGAACGCACTAATCTTATTCTGTCAAAAGCAGATCCTATTTCTTATTCCCCAAGGCCAGCCAAACCAGAGCCTGGCTAAAACATTAAATAGAGTGAAGCAAATATACACATATTCTTATCTGTTGCTAAAATATGCACCTGAAATATAGGGAAAATCTATTGCACATAAATCTTTCATTTTCACAGCTTCAGCTGATTGCAAAAAATAGCAAGAAAGTGCATTCCCTTAAAAATCACATGAGCACATTTTCAAAGACATTTCCATGCAACCCCTAATTTCGCTGAAGTGGGTAGAGACACCTGCCATTCTGCTGTACACATGGCTAGTGATTTGTGCATTGCAGTCTTACGGAAATCTGTGTAATGGTGTAGTCAGTTCTGAACTTAATCACATTCTCCCTTTGGTAAATGAACTCCTTTGATAAACTCAGGTCCTTTGGATTTTCAGCCCATTGGCTCACTCGCATAAACAGTTGTAAGTAGAACTTGGAATCTCTTTTTAAAGGCACACCATTTTCCTTTTAAGTACTGCACATAATACATCTTATAAAAGTGTATAGCTTTGTCTTTGATATATTTACTCCAGCTAAGTGTAGCCTTGAACACTGTGGCCTGCTGGACAAATTTCATAGGAACGATAACTGAAAAACGGGAGTTCTTAAAAACCTATTATCTGCAAAGAGACACAAGGGTAAAGGAGAAGCTCATCATTTCAGCTGAAGTCCTGTAACTCTTTTATTGTTCCTATTGTCCTTTCAGTGTATCAAATTAACACTGTATCCTTTTTTTAAAAAAAAATATATATTTTTTTTAAGGACACAGTCCTGTGTTTACACACAGAGGAACATAATTCTTCCGTTTTAGTAAGGTGGAAGTACTAAACGTAGTATAATGGACGAATAGTGTTAGTAAGATGAATTTGCTGGGTTAAAAAAAAAATTAAAAAAATCAAGAGAAGGTGAAACCATGGCAGAACAATTATATGCTATCTCATTCTTCAAAACAGAGTTCTATAGATTCAAGAAAGACCTTTCTGCAATAGAAACCAAATTAGCGGTACTATTTTGAAGAAACTGTTGTATGCCCTCACCTGTCATGAAAGTGCCTCTGGTGCAGACATTTCTGCAGCATTAATAAGACACGTTCTTCCCTTATATATGCCAACACAGTAACATTAGTCCTCAAGAGGGAAAAGTTAGCATAAAAAACACTGCACAGATAATCAGTGTGAAAGAGTAAACCAGTCATCCAAATTAACCACACAAAAATATTCTGAGGGGTTTCTGTCGGAAACACAGATAATACAGAAAGAAATGAGCAGACTTATTTGAAATGACATGTTTTGCTGCAATTTATAAAATATATGTGTATGCAGCAAAACATCCACACATTTGTGCACACACCTAAATGGACAAAGCAGTTTGCGGAGTGTTCCTCACTTCTATAAACTGGCTTCTCAGCAGAAAGAGAAATGAGTCAGTAATATCTGCTGTTGCTGTTTCTGCATGAATAAGGAAATTTTCAACCCTCCTTTCCCTTCTCTTGCTTGAAATATTCAGTGCTGTCATTTCAATACCCAGACCATCAAATTTAATCATTAGAAATTATTAAATAAATTTTTGTCTGAGACTTATGTGTAAGTACGTGCTCTTTTCACAGTGTTTGAGTGATTGTCACATCAAATCCCTAATTATTGCCCAAGTACACATCACCAGTATATAGCTACTCCAACATTACTCAAAACTGAAGGAGTGTAAAGTGTCAAGATTTTTTTTTCATGGTTGAAGAAGATATAAGAAAAAAGAGCATACATCAAGCTGCAAACAGAATAGTACTTTGTTCACAAAACACCTGATGATATGCCTGTTTCCCTCCAGTTTGTGCATCTCCTTTGATGAAAATGAAAACTGAAGTTTTGAATTCTGTTTCTCAATGCATATCAGTGAAAATCTGATAGTGACATCGAGATCCTTACAGCTATGAGAATACACACTGAAAAGATGCCTGACTTTATTTAGCTGCAGCCAACTTTCTTTTAAATTTTACCAACCAAGACACTGAGCAACAAATTCTGAAATGCTTGAACTTTTTTTTGAAAAAAATGTTTCCAATATATACTATAACTGTAATCAGATTTAATTACACTGGAAAGATTATTCTTTTTTCTGTCAGACAAGATAAACCACTGAGATATCAATAAATACAGTATATATCTATATCCATAGCACTAGAAATTGCTCAAGAACAACGAAAATATTAATAAACCCCTCAAAGTCACTTCAACAATAAAGAAAAACAAGTTTGACATAATGATGGTTACGGTTTTGGCATCCTCACAGGGGACAGAAGGATCAGAAATCTGCTTTTCATTTGAGCACTCATTTATGACACAGGTGGTTTTGGATACTCAAGGTGATTATATACACCTGTGAACTTAAAAGGGTTGTGGGGATGTAGAGTAGACTCAGTCTAATATCTGAGCAACAAGGATATCTGAAAGTCACATATTCTCAGAACAACTGGTTTAATAGCCTTGGTTCGTGACTCCAATTAAAATTTATGGACAACACACAAGAAAGAAATCCACACACATTAACAATATTACTTTCCTCTGGTCTGGAATATCCTATCAAAGAGAGGCATGAGAGTTTCTCTTCTGAAGCTGTTCATGGATGAATGCATGAAGTGGACATAAACAATTCAACAGATTTTTAACATAAACACCACAGATTTACAAAGAAATTATATTTGTCTGGAGGTAAATTAAAACTCTGCTAAAAACTGTAAGCTCAAATCAGTAAGCTCTGAAATAACTTGGGGAATGAGAGATAAAAGAGCTACAGTCCTTAGGTTGTGGCCTGCATACCATTTGACAGTGCTCTGCAAAGAATTCATAGGTCAGATGGCAGTGTCTCCTCCTTGCTCCCGGTTCACTGAAGGGAAGAAGTGGTGGGAGAATCAGGTGGCAAACATGTAGAGGATGCAGCAGAGGAACAGAACAGATGGGCGTGGGAGACAAAACGAGGAGCAAAAGTGACAGCACAATCATTGCATTCTAGACAACTAAAAATACACAAATACTTTTATATTTGTTTCCCTTGCTGCAGTTGCCAAAAAGATGTCGTATAATCACAAGTAGAAGGAGAGGTAGCACATGCAAACACAAGTCACAGAGAAGGAGGAACATTAGCCGCCCTCTGCTTAAATGATGCTTCTGTGTCTGAAAGTCAGAGAGCCAGTGGCTTAGGAAATTTGTGACCCCTTACACAAAAGTAATTTCTTCTAGCTCTTTTGTGATGTCTGAGAGTGTCAACAGACTTGCCTTGGACAAGCTCGTCTCTCATAATAGACATAAGGAAAAAAGGTATTTTTAAGATGTGAGCTGCTGAAGATCTTCAAGGCGAAATCTTACCCTTCAGGAAATTTCAAGTATGAAATTCAAAGTTTTATTTTGTGAACAGAATCACTGCAAATGCCAAAAATTAAGACTTATTTATAGCTACATAAAAAGTTATCAGAAAACAGCTCAGATGTAGTTATTGTGTCTAATATGGCCCTATTTGTTAGGTATTTCCTCCTCTAGCTGGTGCTGTTAGAAGGCACCGAGAGGAGAAATGAACATAGGAAAAGCAACTTTCTTTTATTCATTGGTTAAAAAATTCATCTGACAAATGGGAAATATACTTGTGCTTTCAAGATTGTTTTGTATGTATAGTGAAGCGATACTGGAAAAAATGTAGAAACATTTCTGGGAGCAAAGGACCAGCATCTAAGTCTCTCAATCCTCAGCTGAATCCCATCATGACAAGATACAGACATACAGTCTCCTTCTTGTCACTTGTTGAACTAAGTTCTCTGGAAAGGAACACTTCCAGGGGTGGGGTATCCACAGCTTCTCTGGGCAACCTGTTCCAGTGCCTCACCAACCTCTCTAGGAAGGTTTCAGAAAAGGTGTCGATAAATTTTCTCTTTTGAGGTGTACATTAACATGGGCATTTAGGTTAATGATTTTGCTAATACCTAACTGAGCTTATCATCCTTGTTAAGGCATTTAATCATTTACATACTCAATGATGAGAGATTTTATGCGTTATTGTACTGAATTTATGTAATTGTTGAGATTCTGCATATGTGCATACAGACTTACACATATATTTCATTTCCATAGAAGAAAATTTGGTTTGTATTGAAGCTTATTATGCAATGGAAATTGTACTCTGAAAAGATACGATTAAGTAAATAAATATAAATTAAATGTAAGCAAATAATGTTATATTTATTTTTAATTCCAACACCAAGTTGGATTCTGTCTGCTCATGACAGTTAAGCAGGCATACCAATAAGGAGAATTTGGCTAAAATCTCAAAGACACATCATGACATGGAACTTGCTAAAAATAGTTTCAGGCTAAGTCAAATTTTTACCACCAAATAGAAATCCCATGTAAATTGTGCAGCCAGACCACTTTCACACAACAGCTTGTGTTGCATCTGATGTATTGTGACATCACTTTCCTAGTACTAAAGACAGAAGACACAATGTCTGCTCTCAACAGACAGCAAGCAATTGCAACCCCGTAAATATTATTTTTGCTTTGAGTAGTAAAAAGCTAGAGACCTTGTGCTGCCCTGGCAGCACAGGGCCCATCCAGGCTTGCTGTGGCCACAGCTGGGTTTAGCCTGGCTTGGCAGTTGATGAGATGATCAGTAGCGTATGGGTTCCCTTTCTTTAGCTTTGCCCTGTGGTCCCAGATATGGCACTGTCCTGGCTGAGGCACAGAGTCAGTGGGTGACAAATCACAGCCCTGGTGCCGAGCTGAGGCTGGCGGAGGCAACTGTGCCACTCGCTGGCTTTTGATGACAGCCCCTAAGAGGGAAACAGGGGCAGTGAGAAGAAAACATATAAAAAGTAGCTCCAAGTGGAAAATCGGAGAGTAAGAAATCCCCATCATGGTGATCATACTACTCCCAGAAAAGACCTCATTCTTCCTGTTGCGATTCCTTCCTATTCTCCCCTCACTTTCTCTAGGAAGACAAACCATCAGCCTCGTGATGCAAAGGGACACAGGAAAGAGGAGCACCACACCACAAAAACTAAACACTAGGAAAGTTTTTCTCTTTTTTTTTGCGTTTATATTGATATAAATAGAATTACTAGACTTCTCTGTGTTAATGAAGTAAGCCATGCTGTTAGTCTGTTAAAATATTGATTGAACTAACAGTAACATTTTAGCCCATGTATGTATTTTGTCCCCTTTTGCACACAAGATTTTGAGCCTAAAAAAATAAAGCAGATTCAGATGTACAATAGAATCAAATACTGCTTTTGCATTCTGTATAGTTAGAAAATAATTCCTTGATTTGGTCATTTCTTGGAGGCATGATAGCAAAATAGGTCTTCAAACAGGACAGTACAGATAAGGGTTCCTGAGTATGACTTAACTAAATATTGTGGTGCGAAATCTGTGAGTCCTTATTTGGCCATTAACTTGACGACAGCTCCACCCCTGTTTTCTGGGCATGGGATAGTAAAATGTATGCCAAACTTCAGTTCTCTAACTTTTAAATGGAAATAAGTAAAACCCAGCACAATGTTTTTGTTTTAGTTTTTTTGTTTGTTTGTTTGTTTTTTCTCATAAAGGTAAGGTTAATAATGGAAATATGATTCACAATGGGGATGAAGTAAATACATGGTATTTTAGTTTGCTGGTCTGTGTATTTCCAGTTCAGGAAAGACTTTTTCCATTGATTTTTAAAAGATGTAGTGGCCACCAAGATCTTCTAGGATAAAAAGAGAAAATAAGATAAAATTAAGAAGGCATTGTTAAAAATGGAGTATGTGCTTAAGTATCCTCTCACACAGTCCCAAAATGTGAGCGCAATCTTGATTTTTCTTGTGTGTGATACTTTAATGCGGCTAAAGGCAAAGACTTGCAGATTGTTCTGACAAGCTGGCAAATTTTAGCCTGACAAAAATCCACTTTGAAATGAATTTTAATGTTCATGGTAGATGATAAGCTAATGTGAATTACCAAAAAAGAGAGTTAGAAGCATAAAGAGAAAGTAAAACTAGGGGACAATATCATCTTAGTATAGGTACCAACACTACTGGAATGCAGTGCTCTTGGTGGTAGTTGAAATTGGAGAAATTTTGTAGAAAATCCAGGAGAATGATTAAAAGATTAGGAAAAAGGCCTCCTTGAGGGTTTTAATCTACTTATCAAAGAGATAAAAAGGATAAATTTAAGGGGGGTGGTGTATGTGTTTGCATGTGTGGGTGAGTGATTGTCTTGCATACTGGAAGTGTCTCCTGGCAAACTTAATTTTGATCAAGAATTCTATAATATAGTAGACAAAAGTGTAACAAAATTCTGTGTCTGGAAGCTGAAGCAAGACAAATTTAGAGTGATAGAACAAGGCTCTAATTTTTAACAGTGAAGATAATTAACTAGTGAGTACCTTGATGAAATTGTGTTGGTTTTCCCTGGAAATTTCAATTAAGTTTCAGTATCTTTTTCTTAGCAAACCCTTTTAATTCTGTTGGAAGCAATTCTCATAATCCTATAAACTTTGTTAATTAAGAGGTCAGATTAACTTATAATAATAATGATTTCTGGCATTGCCATCTATGTTCAATAATCATTTATGTCATGTTCTCATTTTTGTCTCATACAAAGATTTTCTTTTATTCTTCTTCTCCTAAACCCTCTTTTCCTTGATATAGCCCCTCCTTTCTAACTTACTGTCTGTCTACTGGCCTCTGCTTCCTTCTCTTGTCCCCTACACTGCAGACCCCTCCTCACATGTTCATTTCGATTCTTTGACTCACAACCTGAACATGAGCAAGTCAGTAGATTCAAGCTGTAAGAAGTCAATATTATTTTGCCAAAAATATTGCCTCCCCATAGAGCTAATGGCTAACTTGCATTAGCTAATATAAATATTTGGAGTCTGAGAGTAGGCTGGAAGTGATTAGGAAAATTATTTCAGTGTAAAAAGCTTTTATAACTTGGATTTTATGAATTGCCATATTTTTAGAAGGGATGTATCTCTGGAACCTCTGTCTCCAGTGGTCCCCAGTGAGACAGAAAATTTAATGAAGTAGTTTTTTCATTTAGTGGTGTTAGAATGGTCTGTTTTTAAACAGAAAGGAAGCCTTTAGTACAGCACACATTCTGCTCTGATATAAGATTTCTGAACAGTAAATGGATCAAGGATCAAATTAGGTCTTCACTGTGTCAGGTGCAATGGTAACAGCCAAACAAAAGCCACCCATAGCCTTAGGTCTGACAGTCTCTTAAAATTTGTATGCACATAAGAAGTGTCTTTCTGAAACAGGAAGATGCCCAAGAGAGAGACTCTGGAAAGGTTTTACAGCCATTTAATAGTTCAAGACATTATTTGTTCAATAACGAAAGAAAAAGGTTTAGAGAGCAATCAGATTTTCATGGACAAAGGCTAGGCTCTTGTCCTGAGGGGAGAAACCATCATAGACAGTGATTTTTGTATGTGTCAGGAAGAGATGCAACAACAGGGTTTGACAGCTAGAGAAGCAAGAGAAGAGAAAAAGCTGCTCATTCTAGCCAATTTATTTTGTATGCTTTTATATTCCATTTTCTCTGAGTGTGATTTCTAGCTTTTTCCTCCTCTCTGTATTAAATTGTTTCATTCTTTTTTACACTTTTCTTAGCACAAAAAAATAATTCTTTTTCATGTTTCTGCTCAGTTCTTTTTCTGCCCCACTGTCCTAAACCACTCGGTATTGAACCACAACATTTCCTAAACTTTTTGCAGGAGTATCCCCCTTTTGGTCACATCTGTGTTCTCATGACTGCTTTATTTCCCCCCTGAAGCTGGCTGCATGTGTTTTACTGGCTATGAAGAAGCTAGTGAATATCCAAGCATGAATATCCAACCCTCTGCCCTGGAGGAAGTGGGTACTTGCCAGCACATAACAGTAGCTAACTGTTTCCCAAGTAGCAAGAGCACTTCTTGAAATCTCCCTAAGGATTTGACACACATTTGTTTCTCCAATTTGGTTCTCTCAAACTTTCACCTTGTTTCTACTCTTCAAAGTGCATTAATAATCTACGCTAAGACCGGCCAGCCCAGTAACCATGTGGTGACGGTGTGGCCAGAGACCTGATTTGTGTACTGGGAAGAATGCTTTGAAGTGAGAACTCCAAGAATTATAGAAGTGTCAATACAGGTGGGGCAGATATTAACCTGCAAAGCCTCTTACAATTTCACTATTTCTTCCTTCCACCTTAAAGCACTACAGTTTTTTAGTAAAAATGAAGGGACTAGCCAAAGAAACACTACTAGTTTTGAATGAGACAAGACAATCTTCTTTATCAGAAGATATCTTTATCTTCTTTATACAGCTACAAAGTTGTGATATGCACTAAGGTTAAAAAGGTGTCACTAATGTACTTATGCCTGTTATGAGTATGAAAAAGTTCCCTTATCCCTAATCAGAATAGTGATTCTCCCCAGAAAAAGAACATAGATCTAACAGTAGTAATCCTTTTTTGTTTAGTCCATTCAGAAGTTGGTTTAAGCCAAATTTCAGCTGCTGCCCTGGAGTTGCTATATACCAGTAAAATCTTTTGAGTATAAACAAGTGATTTTTGCATGTGGGAGGATGATGGGACTGGAAGGTGTCTTTTACTTTTGACAGGGAGTAGGATAGTGCTTGTGGCATAATGTTTTGTTGGCCTGGCAAAAAATTCTGAGCCTTGGCCTCTTAAATGTCATGGAGTTTTCATAGGAAAGATTTTTATTAGGAAATGTCAAAGCAAATATCTAAACATGGGATGGCTCAAAGCTGCCTGTCATACATAGAGTATTGATGGATTCTTGGCTGTCTTTTGTTAAATAAATGAGAATACTGGCTTCATGAATTGTGGTTATATGTCTAAATGCAAGATCTGCCCACACAAAACCTGTGTTGGAACTTTCTAAGCTGACATGGTCGATAGAAGTGAGAAGTTCTGATTCAAAATAAAGAATCAGGACATCTGTTTCAAGTTTCTTGCTTTTGGGGGGGATATGATGGAGGGGGAACACATTAATGTGACAAATACTGATCAATTTTTTTCAAACTTTACTTTGTTCATAAAGATACAAAATGAAGATACTAAAATATTTGCCACTCTTCCACAAATGCAAATAATAGCTATATCTTAACCCTTTCTTCCTAACTTAAAAGTTTAGCATTCCTCGGTATATTCAAGCATACAAAGTAGAATCTGGGAATAAGGAATGACAACTCTTCTGAAAGGTTATATCAACAATATATGTTCGGACCAGATCATTGTTGTAGGTCCCTTCCAACTGAACTATTCTAAGAAGAATTTACATAATGATATATAATGGATTTCTTGGTGGTGATACAAAGAAAGAAAAATACAGCTAGTTACCAACACAAATTCTGATGCAACTGCTTTACTGTGCATGGGTTACTGAAGACAGAAGTGTCTTTGTTAAGCCTGTTTTCCATTTTACCCTTTTTTAGGTGGCATGTGTACCAGTGGTGATATGAATTTCTGATGCAATACCTTGAATATCAGATCTTGTAACTACTAAGTTACAAGGCCAGCTAATCAGCATTTTTATCATTGGGCTGCCAATCTCCTAATTATTATCTTTAAGGCATTCTTAAGAAAGATTTCAAATGACACAATAGAGATATTTTATACATTTTTTATAAAATCAAACTATGAACAGAGTTGTGTACAGAAAATGATAGTTGCTCTTCTCAAACTAAGGATGTAACATTATCACACACTGGGCTGCGATTAAAGGGATAAAATTTAGCAAGTTCAGATGCCAGATTCTGCACCTAGAAGAGCAACACTGGACACAAGTATAACCTGGGAGAACAGTGGCTGGAAAGCATCCCTGCAGAAAGGGATCTGGGGTGCTGCTCAGCAGCAGGCCCAATGTGAGCCAGCAGCGTGCCCTGGCAGCCAGGAGGGCAAACCCCACCCTGGGGTGCATCACACCCGGCACAACCGGCCGGTCACAGAGGGGCTTGTCCCGCTGTGTTCAGCGTTGGTGCGGCCTCGCCTTGTGTGCTGTGGGTGTTTCTGGGCCCCACCGTTTAAGAAGGACGTGAAGGTCCTTGGATGTGTCCGTAGGAGGGCGGCAGAGCTGACGGAAGGGCTGGAAGGCATGTCCTGTGAGGGGCGGCTGGGGGCTCTGGGTTTGTTTGGTTTGGGAAGGGGAGGCTGAGGAGTGACCTCACTGCTCTCTACAGCTTCCTGAGGAGGGGATGTGGGGAGGGAGGTGCTGATCTCTTCCCCTTGGCATCCAGTGCCAGGACATGTGGGAATGGTTCAGAGCTGTGCAAGGGGAGGTTTAGGCTGGACATGAGGAAGCGTTTCTTTACTGAGAGGGTGGCCAGACACTGCAACAGCCTCCCTAGAGAAGTGGTTGATGCCCTGAGGCTGTCAATGTTCAGGAGACATCTGGACAGTGCCCTTAACAAGATGCTTTAACTTGGTCAGCCCTAGATTGGTCAGGCAGTTGTACTAGATGGTCATAGTTGGACTAGTTGGCTCCTTCCAACTGAAATATTCTAGTCCAGTCTAGTATTATCTATGTTTTTTTCTTTTTCTCATTTCTCACTCTCACAGCTGCTATGCAGTGTTCTAACCCTTTCTTAAATACATTTTGCAGTGGTGCCACCATCTTGGCTGAGGGGCTCAGCTGTGCCTTGTGTTGGATCCTTTGGAGCTACCTGTAACCAGCTGGAACTGGTTGTGCTCACTTTGGGGCAGCTCCTGGTCCCCCTGCTGCCAATATCATTACCCCATGGAGGCAAAAAGGTCTCAGTAAACTGTTGCCTTTGTAGAAAAACATATGATTTCACAGTATTAATAAATATCTTAATCTCACTAGAGGGAAGAGCTTTTTTTAAAAGAAGATACACTGAGAAAATGCTAGAAACAAAGAAACCTCCATTTCCTCTATCAAAAGACAAATCATAGTAGAAGGCACTAGTGAATCTAAATAATGTTTCTGTTTTGGTGTATTTAAAGTTATTTAAACTTACAATTTCTGGAAAAAGTCAAACCTTTCCTTCCTCTCTCTGTACTCAGGTGAAATTCTAATTTGATAAACACCAGTCTTAAGAGAAAGATATAGGAGAGTGGCATGATGAGTAATCACACATTTTCTCTAGTATTCCATTTATCATTCATGTGAGTTTAATTAAAGGCAAACAACAACTCCAGAAGAAATAACATGTATGAATATTTCTAAGTTGGGAAATGCTTTAAGGTATCATAATACGTCTTGTTTTTCTCTAGTAATTTCCTAAGTCTGTCACATGTTTTCTCTCTCCCTTTTAGATTTGTGATTTTCTTGGGTATTTTCCTCTGCCCACAATATGTACTTATGCTACAGATGACACTGTCTGGGCCATGGAAAGAAAACTCATGTTTAATGAGGCTTCAGTTTTTTCTTTGCTGTACTGTAGACAAAGTTCACAAAGTGAGCTGAATGTCTGTGCTTCTGTGGTTGTAAGGGATACACTAACTATGCTGAAATAACGTATCTATTTCACACTTAAACTGGTAATTTGCTAATTTTCTATAGCTTGAAAGTATTTGGTATAGTACCATTAGTATAAATGTAGAATCAGTTCTGATGGGTCTTTGTATTCTTCACCTTATGAAAGACACTTGAGAAAACTCATTTTGTAAGTGACAAAACGTATCTCTAGTGCCGTGCAGAATATATATATACAGTGTTTTTACATCCTGTTATGATTTTCCCTGAGCCACCTGAATTCCCCTGAGTGACCCTAATTCCAAAACCTTGTGAATGACGTCTGAAATGGGCTCAACAAGCATACACAAGTTAGTAATGTCACTGCAGTGCTACTTTATTTGGCAGTGGCATAGTAGTTACCTTTCAGTGTGTTGGTGGGATAAAGCAACGAAAACTGGGAGCTTGTCTGGTCTTTTCCTTCTCTAAGACTCCTCTGAAAGTATTAAAAAGTAGCAAAACTTAATATTAATTCAAAATGAGCCATTGCTCTTGTCATTCTGTCACTGAAAGAAGTTTTCTTGGGACGAGTCATTAACAGATCAGGAGATTTTACATTGCCACCTCAAATCTATAGTATATCTTTAAAAGAGCTTTCAATAATTTGAGATTACTGAGGTGAAAAATCCTCTACCATGTACCTGTCCATCGTGAAGAAACTTTGCAGTAAAGTTGTACAGCTGTATTTTGTAAATGTACAGGAAAGAAGAAATTCAAGAATACTTCAAACAGAAGCCTTTAAATAATAAATGTCAAAATTCCATTTCCCACATTAATAGTTTATGTAGAGCTTTGTATTTTAAGATTACATCTATTTAGTTTTGGTCTGCTGCATGACTTTTGTAACTCCCACACTTATGCAAATCCTATCCATGGGATGAAAAATACAGCTGTCATACATGTGTTACCCATTGTTCCTGATCTACTTCTGTGTTAAATGCATTAGCCAGACAATAGGACAAGCTTTAGTATAATGATGTTAATCAAGTTGTAATTTCAAAGTACAAAATGAAATGTGACACTATACAATGGTGTTTGATTTGAAATATGTCCAAATTGGTATTGCATTGTACTTTTGTAATTTTTTTTTTTTTTTTTTTCAAAAATCAAATAAAGACAGAAGTTTATAGAGGGAAAAAGTCCCTTTTAAATGCAATGTAAAAATCTAATAAGTATTTTATCTATGGAAATATTAATGTAAAATGATTTTATACA
The DNA here is from genome assembly GCA_027574665.1 of Rhynochetos jubatus. Taxonomy (NCBI): domain Eukaryota; kingdom Metazoa; phylum Chordata; class Aves; order Eurypygiformes; family Rhynochetidae; genus Rhynochetos; species Rhynochetos jubatus. The sequence goes on from CM050648.1 coordinate 58,131,970, forward strand.
AAGCAAAATGAGTCCTCTACAAAAGGTCACTACTGTGATGAGGCATCATTTATCCATCTTTAAAGTATTGTCCACCATCCTAAAAATTAATCTTTGTATTAATTTTCTGCCATTTTCCCCTACTAAGACTTCATTTTATGTGTAGCCTAGAGAATGAAAATGGGAATGATTATCTTTTAAAATCTACATAATTAAATGCAATGTATATGAAATGTATGAATGTAATCTCTAATGGATTTATAATAATTGTTATAATTTCATTTTTGAGGGCTTTGAAACATGAGAGTGATACTGTCACACAAGAAGCACTTTTTTTTTTTTTTCCCCCTCAAATAAATATAAAATAAAGTTATTCTATTTGCAAACCCAAACAAGGTTTATTAGTTTTTTAATTCTGGCATTCCTATTTCAAGTAATCATCTTTTACCATAGAAATAAAACTCCTTAATTTACGGGACTATACAGGATGTTGATTGGTTAGGCTTTTTAGTGTTAGTTTGTTTGGAGTGCTTGTAAGATTTCTATAAAGGACAGGTTTGGTAATGGTTAATTTCTGATTAGAATTATTGTTACATAATCACTATTTGTGTATTATTTGAAGTGGTAATTTTTTAAGATGCAACAGAAATCCAAACCCCATCAAACCCCGAATGACCAAGTACAAGACTTGTGAAACAGTGCTTGTTAAATATAACTCCGTGACTTTTTCCTCCAAAGAGAGAGACACTGTACATTCACGTGAGAACTGTAACTCTTGAGCCGATCAGAAATTTGCTTTAGAGTTCTGAAGTTTGAGAGATGTTTTAGCCTCTGAAGTCCTTACTTCAGTGGGATCCCAGGAAGGATACCACAGGGCAAGTAAATGGCATTTTAGGCTGGAAAGGTTTCACGACTCAGAGAGAAATGAAAGTATTATTTCTGCAAGGTAGTTTATAGTAACCTGGCTCTCACCTCCACTATTTGTGAGAGGCACAATATAGATAACAGCTTCAGAGATAGACTTTAAATGACACTTAACTCATAGAGAATGGCCTCAGATTCTTGGAGAAAAATATAAAAAAGCCTTGTACTGCTTGATTTATTAATTTAAGTAATTTAGAAGTGTTGCACAAAGCTTTCAGTGTGGTCCCTAAATCAGGTTATTTTATTTCATGAACACCAATAGAATTTGCAGTGCTGCAACAAACAGGAGTGGGATTTCCCAGCTGGCAGATGGTCTACCACAACTGAACACTCATTAGCAGAGAATATGAAAGGAATCTCGCACACAGCTGAATGCTGTCATTTAAAGAGTCTTGTTTATCAACAGAATTAGATACCTAATATTGAAGTCTCTTGGACATTTACCTTTTGAAATAACTTAAAGGAATAAATAAAATGTTAATATTTCATTGAAAAGGATGACTTCTACTGATCTATATGCCTAAGTTCAAACCTGATTCCTAGTTATATCTGCAGAATGTTATTCAAGTCAATGGGGTAATAAGCACACAGCTGAGAGCCCACCTGAGTGGTTTTTAAATGGCCAAAGTTCAAGTGAGATGTAATTTAGAAAGAATTTAAAACTGAACAGCCTTTTATTTGACTAAAGAGCATCTTTCAGTTTTTAATCTTTTGTTTTTTTCACAGTCAACCAGTTTTGTCTTTGCTAAGTAAGTAGAAAAGTGATTCTTGTTGTAAGAAAAAAAGAAATAGCTGGAATTTTAAATGAAAATAATGTAAGTGATTTCATTCTACTCACACAAACAAATTTAGTCATGGAATTTCAGAAGGCACTGAACAAATACAGAAGTTAGTAGGGAGAAATTAGTATGATAAAAGAAATAGTCAAACAAAACAGAAGTCAAATTAGTGTCTCAGTCTTGTCCTGGATATATATCTCAGGACCTGAGTAAGAGTAGAATTTGGTTAATGTCACAGTGGTTTTAATATGGTTTTCATGAGTAAAGCTCCATTTTCCATTCAGCAACTTCTGTAAGCTTTTGGTTTTGTTTTAAGTTCTAGGAATATATATAATGCTGAAATAGGATCTGATTAAGTCCCATCAAAGTGAAAAACTAGAAAAATATCAGAAACACAACCTAAGTATCTGAAGCAATTTTTGAGCTCTTGAGTGACATGTGCAAAAGATTCCACGTGGGAATGTTAAATCAAGAGTCCTTAAATTAATTGAAGTTCATTGATGCAGAGGATGTAAACTCCTGGGTGAGTGGGATACTGGTTATTCCAACATGAGACACTTTTACTGTTTCTTGCTGAAGTAATTTTCTTTCAGTAAATAATCATAGAATCAGAGATCATAGAATGGTTTGGGTTAGAAGGAACCTTAAAGATCATGTAGTTCCAACCCCCCTGCCATGGGCAGGGTCACCCTCCACTAGACCAGGTTGTTCATCCAGCCTAGCCTTGAACACTGCCAGGGGTGGGGCATCCACAACTTCTCTGGGCAACCTGTTCCAGTGCCTCACCACTCTGTGAGGAATTTCTTCCTGATACCTAGTCTAAATCTACCCTCTTTCAGTTTAAAGCTATTACCCCTTGGCATACTGCTACATACCCTTATAAAATGTTCCCCTCCAGCTTTCATGTAGACCCCCTCCAAGGGCTGGAAAGCTGTTCTAAAATCTTCTATAAGGTCTCCCTGGAGCCTTCTGTTCTCCAGGATGAACAAGCCCAATTCTCTCTGACTTTCTTCACAGGAGAGGTAGTCCAGCCCTCTGGCCATTCTCACCACCTTTCTCTGGACTTGCTCGCAGTGTGGTGGAAACAGAGACTTCAGTTGCTGTGCTTTGTCTTAGTCTCCAGCTTATGCATGTGCTTTTCTCATAATAGATTTTTTTTTTTTTTTTTAAGTTTCAGGCACTGTGAATGAAATTACTTAATAAGTTAACCTGTTTTCTTGTGTATATCTGATATATTCATAAGGATTAAACTGTTTCCAATTAAGAGATCTAGGCAATCTAATAGATTTCAGTATTTCTAAAGTACAGAAGGTGAACTCATGTCTGCACTCCACCAGAAAATTGAAAAACCCAGGAAAATCTGTTTTCTAAAATACATATATCTATAAACAGTTTTCTGGTTTAGATGAAGTATTTCTATGAAGTCCCTCTACAAGAAAAAAAATGTTTTAATTAAAACTTGTTCTAATTTAGCTGCCCAGGGGCAAGTAGGGTTGTATATGAAGGGATTTTTTTTTTCCAGTTACGACAGTGATTTATTAATTTTAATGTTAACTTCCCATGCTAGTCCTAGTGATCTGGAAATGTTCTTGGGTTTATGACACTTTATGAGAAGCTGGGATATGACCTTGGAGCTCCCTGGTGAATGCTGTTTTTTTAGCAGGCTATAGTACTAGACTACTGCAAAAGTAATTAGTAAGAGGAATCTTTAAAAAGGAAGTCCTTGCTCTATGTCCCTACTTTTTAACCATCATCACTTATAAATGCAACTAGCCCCAAACTGGAAATATCTGTTTTATGTAAATGTGTTGGTGTTTTGGGGAGTATGTTAAGGGAAATTGGGGTGCTGTTATCTGTTGTTGGTGTGAGTTGTGCCTGTTTCAGAAAGAGGTTATCTTGCCTTCATTTTTCTAATATGAGAATTCTAGATTTGATTGTGAAGTCCAGGTTAGTTTCTTTCAAAATATATTTGTCTATATTTAAACATCTGTGTTCGATTTATTAATAGTTGTTTTTTTTATCAATATTTGGAGTTGAGTCTCTGTGAACAAATTCTACATGATATGTATGCAGAGCTGCCTTTGTTGATAGATCTCTCTTCCCCTTCCCCACTCCCCCCATCCCCAATCTCCCTCACCTACCTATTGTGTCACACAAAGCAGTGCTGGGATACCTTTTCAAGGACTAAAGTCTTTAAAGTTTAAAGAAAAACATAAAAAGAAGACAATTAAGAAGGAAAACAGACCAACAGTAGTTCACTGAAGAGTGAAGAACAATGAGATCCTCTGTCTCAGTTCTTATTTAAGATATCACATCTGGCAAACTGATCATGTTTTCTAATTATTTTTTTCTTTGCCTTGTTTTATTTTGTAGGGACTTAGGCAAACTACTTCGTATTTTGCAACCCGCCAGTAACTACATGCAGCTGCACAGTTTATCAGAAAAAGAAATATGCTTATTGGAGGTGGTAGGGAAGAAAGGACTTTGACTCTAAATTATGCAAATAAAACAACAACAACAATAAAAACCCAAAGCAATACTCCTACCTGTTCTACTGCTTTCAGATGAGTGCTGCTTATGTATGCAGTGATGTCGTGAAAGCCAGGGCTGATATTGCTACATCAGTACTTCTCAAACTCTCTGCATAGTACAAAGCACTTTATGGAAGCTGAGACATTGTCCTGAGACTGTCAAAGTATTTTTAGGTCTTCTTTGTTTGTTTGTTTGTTTTGTGATGTTTGTTTATTTGTTTGTTTTAACAGAAAAGATCATCTCAGTCCAACACAGGGAGAATTACAGGAGGTCTAGGGCTTACTGGTTGTGCTCAGCTACAAATCAGATTAGACTAATGCAACCAAAAGAGTGTTCATACCATCACTGGAGCAGTATTCAGTATGAAAAGTAAAAAAGTTTGGTTTTGTAGTGGCTCAGGTTCTCAGAGGTCCTTTCATTCAAATGTTTGGCCTTGGAATTAAAAAATCAAAACTGAGGCATCTAAAACTCCCGATTTTAACTGTGAGATGGAGAGAGGGGATTGGCATGAGATTCAGCAGAGCATAATTAAGGAAACAAGGAATAAGGCCATTGGAGTCTGAAAGGATCAAAGTATTCAAAGTCTTTTGCAAGAGATGTGCAGTCCTGCAGTCTATGTTTAACACAATGAACAAATACTTCAATACTTAGAAAATATGTTCTGATTTGTTCAAGTGATAAAACGTGCTATTACATCCTGAAACTGCTGGACCCTGCACAACTTCTGTATCAACAAAGGCTGCAAACACAACAGTGCATTAGTCTGATCTCCCATACATGAGTAAGGATGTGCAAACCTTTACTTAATTGAACTACAAAATGGAACAGTGGCTTAAACAGTGTGTAAAATTTTTGCCATTTAGAGAAACTCTGTTAAAGAAGATATTTCTATACTCACGGTAATATCTACTAATTTCAGTAGGCTCAGTCAGTAGAATTTCTCTCCGTGTTTTTCTTACTATGTTTGTAAATTCCAGCTTAAAATTCTCATTAGGAGAAGGAAATAGAAACAGAAACAGCAGCAGGAATTATTTCACTTATTTTGTGCTGCTCTATTTATAAAAAAGTTACACAGTGGGGCTAAGCAAAATGCTCTATTGAATTGTAGGTGGTAAAGATAAAGGGTGAGCATAAAAGTAGAAGAAATAGGCTTGAAAGATAGCTGAATAGATAATGTTATTGACCACTATAGTGACATGATCTTGCTATTGCTCTGCCTCTATAACGTCTTGACAGTCAGCCCAGATTATTAGAAAACAGTGTGAACTATACTGCTGAAAAGGAATAACCTAATTTAGGAATCCACAGCCATTTCTAGCCTTAAAGCATTTTGCCTTGGCAAGAAAGCTGAAAGTATAGCGTGGAGATATGCAAGTGCTAAATTTTTCTGTGCTAAATATGTTTTACAAAGCAGCTACACAAAGACAATACTTGCTGCAATCCTTTGAGTAAACAGAATTATTACTTCCTGTTATACTCAATTTTGTGTATTCAAACAAACCAGGGCCATCATGGTCTAAACTTGGGGTAGGTGAGTGGAAGGGAACAGACAAAAGGAATTATTAGTCCTCTATACATTGAGAATTTTGGCAGGCTGAAAGTATGTGATTTGGTGTCAAAACATAAAATAAATCCAGATTACCATGTAATTTCATAGAATCATAGGATGGTTTGGGTTGGAAGGGACCTTAAACATCATCTAGTTCCAAATCCCCTGCCATGGGCAGGGACACTCTCCACTAGACCTGTTTGCTCAAACCCTCACCCAACCTGGCCTTGAAGACAGCCAGGGATGGGGCATCCACAACTTCTCTGGGCAACCTGTTTCAGTGCCTCACACTCTCTCCGTGAAGAACTTTTTCCTGATATCCAGTCTAAATTCACCCAATTTCAATCTAAACTGATTACACCTTGTCCTATCACTACAGGCCCTTGTAAAATGTCCCTCCCACCAGCTTTCTTGCAGGCCCCATCAGGTATTGGAAGGTGCTATAAGGTCTCCCTGGAGCCTTCTCTTCTCCAGGCTGAACAAGCCCAACTCTCTCAGCCTTTCTTCACAGCAGAGGTGCTCCAGCCCCCTGATCATCTTCGTGGCCCTCCTCTGGACTTGCTCCAACCAGTTGATATCCTTCTTGTGTTGAGGACTCCAGAGCTGGATGCAGCACTGCAGGTGGGGTCTTACGAGAGCAGAGTAGAGAGGGAGTATCAATTCCCTTGACCTGCTGGCCATGCTGCTCTGGGTACAGCTCAGGATATGGTTGGCTATCTGGCTGCCAATGCACACTGCTGGCTCATGTCCAGCTTTTCATCCACCATTACCCCCAAGTCCTTCTCCTCAGGGCTTTTCTCGATCCATTCTCTGCCAAGCCTGTACTTGTTCTTGGGATTGCCCCGGCCCATGTGCAGGACCTTGCACTTGGACCCACCTTTCAAGCCTGTCAGACTCTCCATGGATGGCTTCCCTATCCTCCAGCATGTTGACCACACCACACACCTTGGTGTCGTCAGCAAACTTGCTGAGGGTACACTTGATCCCACTGTCCATGTCGCTGACAAAGATGTTAAACAGCACTGATCCCAGCACCGACCTCTGGGGAACAATGCTTGTCACTGGTCTTCACTCAGACATTGAGTCGTTGACCACCACTCTCTGTGAGTGAGACCATCCAGCCAGTTTCTTATCCACCGAGTGGTCCATCTGTCAAATCCATGCCTCTCCAATTTAGAGACAAGGATGTCATACGGGACTGTGTCAAAGGCTTTGCACAAGTCCGGGTAGATGACATCGATTGCCTGTCCTTTATCCACCAAGGCTGTAACCCTATCATAGAAGGCCACCATATTCGTCAGGCACAATCTGCCATTGGTGAAACCATGTTGGCTGTCATCAATCACCTCCTCATTCTCCATGTGTGTTAGAATGGTTTCCAGGAGCATCTGCTCCATGATCTTGTCAGACACAAAGGGGAGACTGACTGGCCTGTACTTCCCTGGATCCTTCTTTCTTCCTTTTTTAAAGATGGGGGTTATGTTCCCACTTTTCCCATCAGTGGCAACTTCACCAGACCACCATGACTTCTTGAATCCAGAATCAAAACTGAGCAATAAAATGTCCAGACTAGAGAGACTACTTTCCAGAAGAATCAAGGATGCTACAGAGAGACAATGACGGCTTAACAAGCAGTTTCTCTAATATTTAAGGAGGAGATAGGACTGTTGTCTCCATTAAAAGTATAGAACTCCCCTGGTGTCCTCAGAAGGAAATGTGGAGAGAGAGAATTAGAATATGAGTAGTTGCAGCAAGAAATAATTGCTAGATATCTATTAAAGGTTATGGTGATGTCCAGGGTCTAAACACTGCCACCTTCAGCACTGGGCTGGGTGGCTGCAAGTCATGTTGAAAACTTCTTTTGGCTAGAGAACGTTGTGTAAGCATTCTTAGGTGAAGGAACATTACAGATGCTTTCTTCTCTTGACAAGGCTGCATAATGACAAACTGACCTACAAGTAACTAAGGTGACTGACCTCAACCTGAGTCATGGAACTCCACACCTGAAATAGTTAAGAAGTAAAAAGAAAAAGCCTCAAAACACTATTTGTTTATTTTTCAGAGAAAATACAAATATTTAATTCCTTGTGAGCAGGATGTCCATTTTTCACCAGGACTGTCCAAAAAGCAGATACTGACATGCTACAATATTGCTTTTTATTTTGGTGTTTTGCTTTTTTTACAGCTTAAAACCCAGCGAATAGATTTGCTGCTTGAGGAAATTTAGGTAAGTGAATATCTTTATGAAGATGACCATCAGGTTGCCAAGCTGAAGTACATGCAAAGGGAGCATGTGAAATGAAGAAACTTAGTAAACTAAGAAAAGATGTACTTTCTTAAGCAGAAAATATTTCCCAGTGAAGTACATACTGCAGCTCACTACTTTTGATGCTCAGTGAATATGTAATATAGAGTTCAGTAGCAATGACTCTTCCATTAGGGTACAGTTGATCAGCTTTAAGTCAATTCCCACTTATGGAAAATGAAGTGGCCTACAGGGGCATAAGTAAGAAGAAGTGGGAAAAAAAAGTATTATACCTCAGTAGGACTGGATGCGTTTAGGACTTTCTTGGTGGAGATGGGAGATTATGGTTCAAATTCTCTCAGGCAGAAGCGGAAATTCAATGTCAACCTCCCATAACTTAAGCAAACCGTAAGCTATTCAGGTCAAATAGTCAATTTCTCTTTAAACTCTGCTGTGAATTTTTTGTTGCATTTGTGCAATTTTAGCTACTTGAATGACATTCAAATTTTACCATTTTTAGTGTGTTTTGAAGCACTATATATTGTTCATCAAAAAAAGCTTTTTTTTTTTTTCTTGAAAGTTTGTAGCTTGATGAAGGCAAGGGAAGAAACATATTGTTATGAAAAGAAAAAAATTGAAAATACACCACTTTCAGGGTCAAAATAAGCTACCATCATCCTGGAACCATCTTGCAGTTTTAAAATATCTAGATGGAATAATGCTTAAAATACTAAATGAAATCTGTTTTTTTTATAATTTCTGAAAAAGAACTAATGACTTCTAGTGTAGTTTGTTCACAATTAAAGTGTTGTCCACCCCAACACTTCATTTTTTTTAACAAGTGTTCAATAGGTGTTTCATTTGAATACTTAGAGAGAAGATAAGTTATGTCATCTTGCTCTGCACGGTGCTGTAAGAGGTATTTATAATTTATTACAAGGGAAATCTGTGGCTATAGTGGAGGCAAAAAAAGAAAGGTATGTGCAAACAAATGGAGGCAAAAACCCCAAAACCTTAAGAAAAGAGGATTATTCTTTTACTTTTCAGTGAAACAAATTGGGCTGTGAAATCACATATTGCAACGTGAATTTCAGTCAAGTCTCCTGAAAGAAGGTGACTCCTTTAAAACACTGAAAGGCTCAAGGAGTTTATTTCAGGTGCCAGTGGCTGATCTTATTTACATTTTCAAACCTAGAGTTCCAAATGACTGAATTATGAAATTGAAGCACCCAGAGCAAACACTTCACTAAAGATGGATTCATGTACTCTTTCTACTTCCAAGAACACAGACTGTATTTTTTAAACCAGACAGAAGTGAAAATATTTGTTACCAAGGAAATTTCAGGAGGCAGAAGGGAGATTGAACTACTGGGCTTGTATGTGTATCAAAAACAAATATTAAAGTAAAAGTTACTCTCAGACTCTGAATCGTCTCTGGAAGAAATCAAACATAAGCAGAGTCAAAGTGGGTTACCACTGATTTAATGGGATTCCAGATAACTGTGAATTTGTTGTTAAAAGCCTAGGTAGGTCAATGGTGCTGATTTGTGGATGAAATGAGCTAGAGAAATGTGCATCCTTTGCAACTCAGGGCTGTTAAATATTCTCACACGTTTATCAGCAAACTGTGCTGCTTTTTCTCTTTGAGAAATCTATATGAGTGGAACAACATTTTCTTGAATTGAATAATGAGTACAGAATACTGGCTGACTGCTGCAAAAAGTCTCTCCAGCTTGTTTGACAGTTATCTTTATCAGGTACTAAGTATTCAAAATCTCCAGCTGTTTTAACTGAGCATTTAGGACAGGTGGGTTTCCTGATTAAGTGAGATAAATAGTGTCATTTAGACCAGCCCGGTGCTAGAGCTAGTGTACATGAATCATTATGTGGTTGAATACACCTGTGTGAAGAAATCCAACACAAAGTTTATGGGCTGTTTAAATTTCAGTCTGTAAAGAAAAGCATACAGGTGACCTGTAGGACTTAAACTGTCTCAGTACAGAACTGACTCCCTTGTAACTGTGGCAGTCTTTTTGCTGTTTGGTTAACACTCACTGAGTTGTGACAGGCTCTTTGTATCTGTGCTTGCTAGAATAATCACTAAAAGCAAAGAGATCACAAATTCAAAATGCATTCAAATAGCACTCCCTCTCTCAGGATATCCGCTGTATTCCAACTGTGACTGCTTGTACTTGTCTAGGATAGAGCTGAATTTCTTCATAGTAGCTTGTGTGGAGCTGTGTTTTGGATTTGTGCTGAAAACAGTGTTGATGATAGCATGAGGATGTTTCAGTTACAGCCTAGCAATGTTTACACAGAGTCAAATCCTTTTCTGCCTCTCATACCACCCACCAGTGTATGGGCTGGGGGTGCATGAGAAGTTGGGAGGAACACAGCCAGGATAGGTGTCTCAACTGATATAAGGATTATTCCATACCATATGATGTCACACTCAGCATATTAATCTGAGGGGGACATGGGGGGGTGGGGTGGTGTGTGTGTGCGGCGTGACTGCTTGGAGACTGGCCAGGCGTTGGTCCATTGGTGGTGAGCAATTGTTTTCATTTATATCACTTGTCTTTCTTGGGTTTTGTTTTCCCTCTCTTTGTTGTTTTTTTTCCCCCATTTTCTTTAAAGATTTTAAGAAGCATTTTTATGATTTTTTTTAATTATGAAACTGTTTTTTAACTCAACCCACTTGTTTTTTTCTCACTGTTGTTCTTTCTTCTGATTTTCCCTCATCCCACCAGGGAGGAGTGGGTCAGCGAGCGGATGAGTAGCACTTAGTTGCCAGCCAGAGTTAACCCACGACATTGCTCTGCAGAGGTCTGCTGTATGCCAAGTTAATTGTTACATCCTCAACTAATAGTAGTCTGATGACTTACAGCATAGTGGCAAGAGATTTCACTGTATCCAGCATATAATTCAGTGGATTTAATATGCTAATGATCTTTCTTTGTGTCATTTCTATGCCAAGGAGTTGCAGGTGTAGTAGAAACAGTGTAATTATATTATGTTATAATTTGGAATCAAATAAGTAAAGAGTACTCAAGATTGCAAGATGAAATCCTAAATTATGATAACCACAAATTTCTTCTTGAAAAACATCATGTTGAAAACCTTGTCTGAAGAGATAAGGCTTGACACTTCTGGCTTGCCAACAGCATGATGTGAGCTGCAGTGCTTGTGGGGGCAATGGCACTCATGCTTTTTCCCAGTTCAGCTCTTCCATTGCCTTTCAACATTATTCTTTGATTCTGTATTTCCTGAAGTATGAATTATAATTCATTGTTCCTCATTACCACATGCTGACTCCTTCCTTCCCCCACTAGAGTTATGAAAAATTACCTTTTGGGGCTAGAAATAAGTATCTTCAACTACATTTCTTGACCTGGACACTCTTAGCATTAAGGTCATAAACCTTTCCAATTTTAGTCTCTTGAAACCTCCACACAGGTATTCCACTTCTTTGAACTTATCATCAGGCTTTGGGCCACACTCCATGCACACCATGACTTCCCTGACTGCTAGTGACCGCTCAAGTTTAATCATCACTGACTTAGCTTTCCCAAAGCCTTTGTCTCCTTTAAAAATCCAGCTTAGATAGAGCAGGCTTTCTGAAATAAGTATGCCTACTGCTGAGCTAAAAAGACTAGGTAAAAAAAAAAAAGAAAGAAAAAAAGCACCGAGAACCAAAACACCATAAGGTTTGCCTGTAGATATCACAGTCTTGAAGTTATTTTAAATACTGAGGCCTTAAAACCCTAAAGATCCTCAAGTCTGGGCTAAAAAAAAAAAAACATATACATGTGTTTTCATTTGAACACAAGCTGCTGCTGCATCTTTGATTTATCTTTGAAACAGATGTGTTTTGAGTTGAAGCTAGACTTCAAAGGAGTAAGTAAACATTCAATAGAAAATATTTTTCTTATTCAGAGTAGACACTGGAAGTGTAAATTTTGCTCTGAAATGATAAAATTGTACTCTAAATGTTCCATTCAGCAGTTCAGAAATGGTTCAGAAATTTAACTCAGAAAAGTACAGAAAATTACAGCTGTGAACCTAAGGCACATTTCTTCAACTGATCAAGTCCACAGTGTTAAGCTGGAACATATAATATCTGGCTGTTGTGATAATTACATATCTTCATTCTTAGAATGCTTGAACACCCTGTCTTCAGATTTTTCAACCAGTTTGACTTAAATTTCCCTTACGTAGAGACCAGAAATAGTCTGATCCTCCTCCTCTGTTCTTCAGTTCAAACACTTGACATCCCTGATGTTTTTGTCTTTGTGCCTAGTCATCTACCCTGACACATACCCAGGTGCATACATATGCAGGTGCCTTGCTGAAATCTTTTCCCTTCAGTTAAGCCCTAGGTTAACTCCTCCCACAAAGTTTTCCTCTCATCATCCCCAGAAAATTAGAGACTCTTCCTCTCCCCTTGCAGCTTTGCCCAACTGCTCCATGCCTGCAGCTTTGTTGGTTCTCCTTTCTGCTTTCTTTGTTTGCTTGTGCTTTTTACAAGCCTCTCTCTTGATTTCCCTTCCTTTATACTTCCTCAGCTACCCAGCCAGTTTCTCCTGTGCTCAGCCTTGCATTAGGACCTCCTATTTTGCTCTGTTCTGCCACATGACTTCTCAGTCTTCCACTCGATGGAAAACATACTTCATCCAGAAACTGCTTTTACCAATAATCCAGTTCATTATTTACAAAAAAAAAATCTGCATTTCTCCTAAATTATGGTTTCCAGACACACATCCTGTTTCCTATTGATAAGACCATTATCTTGTGTGAGCATGAGCAGAGTCAGGACTATGAATGTCACTGCTCCATGCATTTTAAATCTCAAAAGCTTAGATATAAGTGTTACGATGCAGCTGTATGATCATACATCCTGATGGACACAGAGAATGCTGGAAATTTTTCTGCATGTGAAGAGTCAGCAAGAAGAGATTTATAACCATGTCCTTAATAATATCAGCTTCTTAATCCCTTTGGCGGATATTATGTCTATGTAATATTTGGAGAGACCAATCTTGAGTTATTCAAGGTCAAGCTGGAACACGTATTAGGGAAGTGATTGTGTATCTTATCTTTGACATCACATCGTATTTATAGTACATTTCCTCCTTTTGTATCTGGTGATATGCTAGTGATAAAGAAGATAGAGAGCTGGCAGGTATCTAGGTTTAACCATTCTGTCATTTAGGGCTGCTCTGAAGGCCTGTGTATAAATGAGCTTTGAGGTGAATTTGACCACCTTTCTTTTAGTATGTGTGCAAGAGTGGTTTATACTAAATCAGGCATGGAAAGATTTTACCTCTAGTTACGTACATATAAGTATCTATTACTACATAAAATTGTGCTATATACCTATATTATAAATATAAAACTAAGCAAACCTATATAAAACTATATGCTGTTATTATTCATTGTATGTATCTGTGCTTTTTACCTTAAATATGAATAAACTATCCTGGACTAAAATAATTGCCTGAAGAGTTTATAACAACTTTATGCCTCATTTGAGGTTACAACATTGCAGCATACCAGAGGATCATTGCCTCCCACATCTGCCATGTGAACCTCCCATTTTATTCAGAAAAAGGAAACAATAACAAAGCAACCAAACAAAACACCAAACAGCAACTTTTAGATGTCTCAGAACAATTTTTTTGTTGCTGATTTCACCATCCATCCTGTTTCTGTTTCCTGTGTCTGAATGGCTCTTCTTTCTGGACTTCCATGGAGTAGTCTGAATAGCATGACAGATTGCACTTGTAGGATAAAAATATCTTTTTTTTTTTTTCCTGTTCTGATAAGATTCCTGAACTTACTGCATCTTCTTTACTGTTTTCCATTATTGTTATGACTGATAATCTTAGGAGCAAGAAAACAGTGCAACATTCCAAGGTGTCAAAATTGTTGTTGTACCATAATTAGTGTAGAGCAGTCGCAGTTGGCAGCAGCACCGTGGCAAAGACGAAACGCGCTCACCTCCCCTTCTTCCCCACCTCTTGCTTTTGGCTTATTAGCATTAATCTCCAGCCCCTGGTGTGCACCTGGCAGGGAGGAGAAGCCTTAGTCCTCTCTGGGGAGCCCTCACAAGCCTGAAGGCTCGTTCTCTGTGTGTGTTTGGAAGGCATCCTAGAACTAAGCTGTATGATCAATTTTTGCCTGGCAACCAGGATCTGATTCAGCTGCCAGTTTTGCACATGCTTATTCCACATGCTCATCCTGTTTCAGGGGCTTGCCTTCAAAAAGATGCCAGTGGTCTTGACCACTGAACAGTGTTCTGCCCACGTAACAGACATTATGGGATGGGGATTGCCGTGTCTGCTCCTAGCTCATCATGTCTGCCTACACAGTGAGAACTGAGAACAATTAAATGACAGATCCTGCAGTAGCACTTCGTGTATGTGCTTGGGTCCTGCTCCCTACTCATCGTGAGGCTGAATTTGAAGCTCTGGCCTTGAAGTTCCTGGTTTCCACGGGTTAAAGGATCTCAAGCATTGTTTTAGCAAGGTGCATATTCTGTGAACAAGTGGAGGGAACGTTGAAGGAATTATAGGTGCCTTGCAGACTAGATGAACAGCCTGAGTATTTATTAGTGGGTATTGGCTTCCTCCCATCAAAAGACACATGGAAAGGATAAAGTCTCCACACAGAAGAGTTTTCAGTCAAAACTAACAGAAGCTTAGACACAGAATTTCATTATGAGACCAGAAGGTAGATCTGTCTTCAGTTGTCATCTGTTTTCTGATTGAAGTTAATATGCCTTTAAAAGCATGAATCAAAGGAGTATTTAAGTTTAAACTGTCTTGTGCTACTGTCTCCCTGACCTGAAAGATAAAGAAATGTAAATGGTATTCAAACCTCTAATTGCTGCCAATAGCAATTCTTTTGTTACTCTGCAAGGGAAAGAGTAGAGGGATATCTTTTAGAGAACAAAGCCCCAGGTAAAAAAGCAGTAAGTACCTCATTAGCAATACTACTCTACAAGTGTGCCTAAGACCCCACAGACTTCAAGCCAAGTGTTAAAATAGGTTACGTGTAATGGGTGACTAAATTGTTCCAATGATAGTCTCTCTCTGATGAAAGGTGCCTAGAGCTACCGGTTCTTAGGTTTGCCTACCGTCCTCATCTGTCTTTTACTATTCAATACAGTTCACTTCTCTCTCAATTCAGTATCTTCAAGGTATTTGAAAGCTGACAATTAGAGATTATAAAATAATAGCTCCTGCAGTAGCCACTCACAGTTAGGAGACTGTTAAAGTGATTGGGTATTTATTTTAGTGAGCGTCACAGAGCACTAAAACAAATAAAAACCGCATTAGTTGTGAGTTACTGAAAGAGACATTTTGAACCATTGAAGCTGGGTGAATCAAGCCTAGGAAATGTACAATATTTTTTTGTGTGTTAGTAGAGATATATATATATATTACTTTTTAGATACACTCTAAGCCAGACTGCAGGCATTTCCCTTTCATCTTCTGTATACTTAATAACTTTGTGAAATGCACTGAATGCTATGATAGAGAGATGCTATAAAAGAAAAGTGCCTGGCCAATTCCTGCTTGCTTTGCTCACGCAATTAGGTAGTGCCTGCACCAGTAAATCAAACAATGCTTTTTTCCAGCACCAGATGAACTGATTTCTCAGCTGTCTTCAGCAACAAAATGGGAATACTTTTAGGTCTCTTCCAACTCAAAAATACTCTAAAGTGAAAAAAAAGGAAAACAAACCACTTGCTGAAAGAAGCCATCTTCTTTTTTAACAGATGCAACAAATGGGACATGTGGGTGGTGGACAGAAAGGTAACTTGCCATTCCAGCACAGATTTCACTGAAGCTAGGTAGATTCCCAGTTCTGACGGTGAGTTTCAGAATAATCCAAGGCGAACATTTGGGTTTGTGCCAATAAAAATGAAAGTGCATAAAATCGATTACTAAATGTATATATTAAATAGACCATTAAATAAAATCAAATGCAACTAAGTAAAATCCAAGAGCTGTTTTAAAAATAATAGGAAACAACAAAAACATCTATTGTTTCTCCCAGCAGAAAGGAATGAAGTAAAATTTCATGTTTGATTTTAGTCACATATTGTAGGACTCGGTTACTGGGATGAGGAATGTAGCATAGAAATTTAATTAAATGAAAGTTTATTTGTCTTGCTAATTCTTTGCTTTACTGCAGTCTTTCACAAGGAAAAACGTTTGCTGAAGTCATGCAGTGTAAAGTAAGTGGTATTTAAAGAAAGACAACTATTCAAAATGTTCATGTGCTTCATGTAGTCACATAAGAAAAAGATTTTGCATAAAATATCTTCCTGCCCACTCTCAAAACATACTCAGCATGATCTTTCTGGAAGGACACTGCAGACTAAGTATGTCATAGCCAACATCTACCTGAGTTCCCTCAGCAGAACTGGAGAATGTTCCTGGGCACAGGGACTCCATCCCTTCTCCCATGAAGTGACAGTACAGCCCTGGCACCAGCTGTATCTCAGGCCACCTGTAACTCTCCCTGGCCCCCTTCTAGTATTTGCACAGTCCAAGGACCAAAAGAATAAAAGAGTTTATGGACATGTACATGAGCTTTCCACACCAACTGTACTCATCTGCAGAGACCAGCTCAGAGTACATTTGTGGTACTGGTATAGCTATAGCTCATGATATACCATGACACATGACGAATGTTATCATCTCAGGTGGCCCCAGGACAGGTTTGCCCAAGGAAAGTGACATTACTGGCTCATCGAGGGTAAGGGTTTTGGGAGCAAGTTTGCTACATGTGAAGACCATCCCAGTTAAGAAACATTCAAGGTGTGGTGTTTGGCTGATAAACCAAGACCTCTACTAAAAATTGCCTTCCCTTGGCCAGGTTTCTCCTTGGCTGCTGACTTGCCCTGTGTTGCCAGCAGCAACTTCATTTACCAACCAGAGCAACTAGCTGGGACAGTGATATGAGAAATAGTCCTTCACTGAAGTTCCTCATTCCTTGCTGCTTTCTTACTGGCCTGCTCACCTAGGGCACTACAGCTTACTGGCTGACCAAGTGCTGGCATGCTATCGAGTCGGTTGCCATATGTCTGTGCATAGTAGAAAATCTGGGAGCTGGGAGGATCTTCATACCCTCCTGTGACTACTGTCGATTTAAATACTACTCAGTCCCAGTTGCAGCCTGTTCATGTTGGGCTTGCAGAGAAATCCTTTAGCAATAATCTTCCTCCCACAGACACAACCTTTTTTAACAAGAAGTTTTTTCTTATAGAATCAATGTCTGATCTGTGCATGAAGCACACTATCAGAATGTCAGTGGCCATTTTGAAAATAAATGATTGGTACCCCTGTTTAAGCTGCTGCCGACTTAAGAACCATGCCAACAAAATCATAAGCTTAAAAGTTACTGAAAGCACCTAGAATTCATCTACCTTTTGGGACGCTCTTTCACTCATACATGTGATAACCATTGTAAGTCATTGAAATGGTCTCTAATCACTATGCTTGATGGATTTCTCTAAGTATGGCTTATCTACGAGCTTCCAGAGAAATGTATAACTAGCCTGCGTGGGTAATAGACAGGGAGACAGATGAGGTTGTAGAAAAGTCAAAAAAGAATGTCGAAGAAGCTCACAATTTCATATTATCAGTTTGGTAATGCCTTGTTAGAGATAGACCTTTTGGAACAATTTTCTTCAAGTTCTACAGAGAATACGGTTTTTAGACATCTGGTAAAACATTGTGTTACTAACTCTGATGAAAAATAGATTAAACCCAAACAGTATTTAATTAACTTGGTTATAATAATAATAATATAAATAATTGTCCTACTGCCTCATACAAACAGTTTTCCACATTTGGCTTTTCTATATTATAACCATTTGTTGAAAGTTTCTAAGCTCTTATTTTCAATCATAAAGGGATATATGATGCCAATCAGCAAATTAACCAAGTAGTTTATGCATGGAAAAATAAGTAGACAACTGCAAAATAATTAATAAGAGTGCTCAATAAATATTTCTGCCTAAGACATCAAATAATTTCCTCTTTAACATCACACAACCATGATATTGTAAAAAGATATATCAGAGTCAGAATCTTAGCTTTACAAAAATTCTGTATGGTTCTGAGACAATTAATTTAAAAAAGAATTACACAGGACCTGAAATTAGATCTTTAAAATCTGAATTTCTGTACATCTTCATTTAGTATAATATGACTTGATGATGCTTAATAGAATGTCATTTGTATGCATACAGCTTTTTTATTTCATAATGGCAGCTTATCTGTTCAGTGCCTGGCCAAGAAGTATACTAACTGGTAAATAGATGTTTACAATATTTTTATCTTGTGCATGGTAAATTGGTCCTAATTAAGCAGGATTAGAGTGGTGTTGATGCTTCCATATGAAATAAAAAAAACTTGCCACCAAGGGAAAATTTGCATTCTTACTATTCACCACATGTGAAAATAAAATAGCTTTGGCATGATAAATGAGGATTCTTTGTCACTAATCCAGTGTCTACAATACATTTGGAACAGGTTTCTTTGCTCAAAATGATAAGAAATATCGGATCTGAAGAAAATGCTCTCTCTTGGTTTTTCAACATGCTATGCTAGTTCACACTGAATTATGTTGCATTAGATCATAAGCCAAGCAGTAAGGGAGGAGGGAAGGGGGGTGTGGAGAGGAGAGTGAATGGGTGACATAATCTAAAGAGTACTTCAAAATCATTGGAAGTACAGAGGAAGCAGCAGTATATCAGGAGCCCCTGTTAAGTGCTGTAACTTGGGTTCAAAAGGGCATAGGTCCTGACCTTACTGTCTTAATCACTTCTTTATAGCTTTTCATTATTATGTAGGGAGGATCTGACAAGATACAGATGCAGAAGAACAGCAGCTGCATGGCTGACTGACCCTAAAATCTCAGCCACAAAGTTCTTAGTACATGAAGCACCATTACAAAACAGAGAACAATATACATGATTTAGACTAGACAGTTAATAAAGATAAAAACCTACTATCCAGCACTTAATAACTTACCAGTGGTTTATTATGCTGTTACATGATATGACACTTCTGTAATTTTTTTTTTCTTTAAAATCATGATGCATTACATTGTAGATTTAAGTTGTTTTCTTCCTGCAAAAAGAAAGAGAAAAAAAGTCAGGCTGAAAGAGTCTAAATAGATACTTAATGCAGGTGGTAAGAAAGAAGAGTAATAGAAATAGTTGTGGAAACAGGTCGAATACCCATCTGCTGGCAGAAATCTCAATTTCTTTACATTCTAATGCTTGAAAAAAATGTTTTAAATGGTAGTGCATATACCTATTAAAGATTCAGAAAATGATAGCTAACAATAAGCGTGCAAGGCATAATCGGCACATCAGCTAGGGAGGTCTGATGAGGTTGTAACAGTATCTCTTTGTCTAGACTCTTCTGATTACATCCCATTTGCTTTCCCTTTTTACTGACAAGCTTGACTTCCAAATTATGGTAATGTTATCATGCTCTTTCTCTAACTGGTTGTATTTACATTTCCTTATCTCAGGATGAGTTTGGAGAAATTCAACTGAAAACAAGCTTTCCTTGTTAAGATTTTTCATCATCCAGCCAGTTTCCAAGACACTCAGTTGTTGGTCACTTGTTATTCTTATGCCTTATTTGCATCCAGACTTCTTCAACACAGTGTTTAAGGAAAGTTAGGATAGAAGTTTAAATCCTAGACCTTAACTGCTACTGTGTGTGAGGCAAAAGAGGCATAGGTTGGAAGCTTAAGACCCACAGCGCAATTTAAACTAGTTTTGTGCATTTCATCTATTTGGAAGTCTGAGATGAGTTGTTTAAAACACTGGGAAATGCTATGCACCTGGTCTCAAGTGTTTATTGAGGAACGTGAATTGCAGAGGCGGTCTTTGGACCCAAGTCTGATTTTCTGTTTCTGTAGCTTAAAAGTCAGGCTTCTGAATGTTATAAAAATGGAAAATTTCTATACAACTTAAAAAACATGCTGATCTACTGTAATGTCTTTCTTTGAGATGAAAAATAAAACCCTTTACTTGCATTGTAGAGTGTCTTCGCAACCTGCACAAAATGCTGCTCTTGGCTCAAATTCTGGGAAGTCTGCGAGACAATGTCCATCTCACAGAAATCTGTTACTTTTGTTGGGACAGAACATCACAGTCTTTCCTGTGGATAGGAAGCTGGTTAATCAGTGTGTAAATTAAATTAAGGAAACAATTTCAAATAGGCCTGACTGAGGGATGTCAGTCCTCTTTTTTGAAATGATTTTGGAATTCATGTTCTTTGAGTACAGATGTTTGAAGACACAGAGCGACCCTTTCCCTTTCAAAATACAAAGGCTAAATCAATGGTCCTGGAGAAGTAAATAACCAAAACTTTAGCTGCAGGGAAAAGAGAAAGCCAGTAAACAAAGCTATGATTATACAACAGGGAGACAGGGCAGACGAAACTTTTCTTCTGACTACCATATATTTTAAACTGTGGCAGCAGAATGCCTCTGACACCTGACTCATTCAGACCCCAAAAAGAAAAGAATGCTGAGGAGAATAGAGTGGGTAAAAAAAAAATTTGCAACATGGAAACTTCTATTTTTCATTTTGATTTGGAAAATCCAACCTTTTTCTATTTTACTGCTTACATTCTTCATAACATGAATATTCTGCCTTTCAGACAGATATGGCAATCCTTTAGGAGACTTTCCAGAATACCCTCAAAATGCAAATGGTGTCATAAAACCTATTTTGCATGAGTATGCAAATCTGACATACATCAAATAATCATAAGCCTGAAACATATTTTCACTGAAATGAGAAAATCTGTCAGCAATGTCAGCAAAGCAAAAACCTTATTTAGGTCTAGTTGGCTCTAACTGTGCAAGACCAAGCTCTACACTGGGCTGGATTCCTTTGGATTCCTGGTTTTTACTCACATGCTAACTACTTGCTCTATCTATTTTTATGCTTTCATTCTCTTACCCTTCTGCTGTCTCTGGTTTCCTCTTGTGTTGTGCATTGCATCAGACATTTTTGCCACACTGGTCTTACTTCATCAAATCTTTCTGAAGCGCCGCCTTCTTCTTAACTCACCATTAATTACCTTGTATGTGCAGGCATTGAAAGCCTAATTTTTTACTTTCTCCCCCAGCTCTATCCTATTATCTAATATTATTGCTCCTATTTCTTCTGAAAATGCAGCACTGCAACAATGGACATGTACTGAAGTGAAAGGCAGCCTATGAAGCCTGTGATTTTGCATACAATGTAACTGCATCTAGCAAACATCATCTGTAAACTGGTATCTCTATAGCATTGTTAATTAGGGAAAATGTTATTATCTCATTGTCTCTTTGAAGTCTCTTACCTGGCCTTATCTGTGTCTTATAACCATCTCAAGAATAGCCACAGCCTTTGTTCTTAGGGTCCATTTTTACCACCAGTTTGCTATTTAACGTCCAAATCAATGCATAGTCAGCTGTATCTTCTCCAAGATAAGAGAGTCACAGAAGTCTTTAAATTGTAAACCATTTTGATTTGAGACTGCTATTAATTCTGTTTCTCTGCAGCACTGAACTCAGCAGCGGGCTTCTTAGGCATATGGCATATATAACAGTAAATGAAGGAATAACAAATGTGTCTATAATCTAGGATTTATGGATTGAAATTACAGTGTAGAAAGTCATCTATCATGGTCTTTGGTAAGCAGAGAGGTCTATGACTATATAAAGGATTTGTATGCTCAAACTTAATACCAGAAAAGCTCAATACAGGGATTTTGGTGAGAGTGAAAGAAGGGAAAAGACATACTGTCATATCTCCCTGGACATGAGAGTCAGCCCTCCTACAAGGGCCGTCTCAAGTCCTGAAGGCCACTGATCCTGCAAACTGAGGCATGAGCAAATTGATGCAGAAGTGAGGGATAATGCAGGACTGCCAAGGTGGATGCAGCTCTGAGATTGGAGAGGATTTCTATCTGACATCTGAAGGCAGAGGGCTGGGAGTAGAGCAAAGCAAACCCCAGGACAGCTGAGCTCAGGGAAGGTGAGGTGAGCAAGCATTTTTGGACAGCAGGAGGGAGTGCTTTTTTTGAGGTCATACTGAGCTGTGACATGCCACCACAGCCTGCATCAAATGTTGACAAGAGTTCAATGAAGCATCTGGGGGCTGGGAATGGACAACACCCAAACACTATGCCCTGGTGGAAACTTCGTGAAGTCTTAAAAAAAATCATTTCTCATGAGTTATACATTGCTATGGTGCAATCATAGTGTCCAGTTTATGACCATGAGACAAAGGCAGAAAGCAGGAAGCCTGTATTGTGAATAACAGATTGCAATTAGGCTTTCAGTGTGATTTACCATAGCCTTTGTATTTTCATTTACTGTTATATCCATCTTTCTGCATCTTAGTCTGAAAAGGAATTAATAGCATTTCTGTTCATTGTGTCTGCTGCCTTTCCCTATCACCATTGTTCCCTGTGAATAATTCATACAGTCTGATGTACTTCCTTTTAACACCAGGGCATTTAATTTACGTGCAAAATAAGAAAGGAGATTCCTTTTATCAGATCAATGAATTAGCTCTGAATGGAAAATCATTTTACTGGTTGGTGGATACTCACAGCCACTACTTCCTTATAAAGAAATAACAAAAGGCCTTTTGTTGGTACATGTTGGAGATTTTAGGTTTTGAGGGACAGTATTTTTTTTTCATCTGGGCTACTCAGTAATAATTTCTATTGAATTATTCAAATGTCATGGGAAACCCAAACTGCTAGAGCCTCATTTTCATATTATTAATTGTAGATTTCCTCTTCTATTAGTAATACTGCACTGAAAGTTTTTTATTGAAGAAATCTAATGAGTGTGACTTAGAGAATTTTTAATTCTTCATCCTCCACCAAAGGTGCAATGAAATTGCCTTGGGTTCTGTGTACAGACTTTCCCATGAGACACAAAAATGATTTCTTCTGTTTCTTAGAGAAATTTTACTTTACATCGGACATGAATAACAACACCTGGAATTTTTCTTCTTCCTCTGTAAAAAATAACATTTTTCATATGATTGTACAATGATTAGCTTCACAATACAAGAGCATTAATCCCAGAAAACGATTAGCACACTTTGATGTTGCTCATGGCCAAAATGCACCACCCATACATTTAAATATCACAGAAAAAACATCTACTTTGGGGAGGATTTGAAATTTTTTTCTCTGAATTATTATAACAGGGATGATAAGATTTTAATGAGCTTTAAATGTAGTTTAATTTATTTTATATTATGTAAATAATTCCAAGTCTTTTTTTTTTTTTTGGGGGGAAGATTAAAGTTATTGGCATGCTCTCATCTTCACATAATCTCATAAACAAATATTTTCATGGGAATGTGTTTTTGTTTTGTTGGGCTTTGTTTTGGTTTTGTTTTGGGTGATTTTTTAGTTTGTTTTTATTTTGAGGTCTTTGTTTGTTTGTTTTATTTTTTAATCCCAGACAACTATTTATATCTGGAATTCCAGAAAAGTGTCCCAGTCTTCACACAGGAGAGATAGCAGATCCTCACCACCTATAAATTGCCATTATTTACTTCAATTTTGCACCAGCTGAGCACTGGGTATAAAATAAATCTGTGTTTATCTGACAGCTTGAACTCAACTTTTCCATTAGCAGTGAGGGAATGACTAAAAATTTAAGAATGATGTTCCATATATACTGAAATACATGAAGGAATATAGAAATGAGATTAGATGAAATCCCACCCTTATCTCTGTATTTGAGTGACTGCACAATAAAAAGGTGACCATAATCATGGTTGTTATGCCCCTGTCAGACCTCTTAGGATTTGATGGTTGGGGTACTGGCTGAATCTTTGTTCATGCAGCAGGGGCTTATAAGTTTAGGCCCAAATATTTCAAGTTTGTAGTTGACGGTTCCCAGAACATAATATTATAAGAAATAGAAGGTTACAGCCAAAGCTCAATGCACAAATTATCTCAAAGACTATAATGTCTGTAAGTTGTTTACAAAATAAAGCTACACAAAGTTTTGAATGCCCTACAGCAGGGAGCTGCAGCTGTACTCCAGTGTTAACAATTGTGAGAATAATGATAAAGCTAGGATTGGAGGTATTATTAGATTAAGGTCATAACAAAAGTAGTACCAATACAAGCCATCTCTACACTCTGAAGCACTGTATACAAATGTAAAGATCTTCAAAACAGTATTTGTTCAGAACTTATATTGGCATTAGAAGCAGTTCTTAGCACTGTATACTATAATATTTTTAATAGGAAGTTCTAATATTATTAATTTTTTTAAAGATGTGTAACTAAGCACAAACTTGATGGCATTTTTAAAAAATATAGATATATATATATGAAAATTAAATATTTACACAAGTCTATTACAGCATTATTGGCATAAGATGAAGTCAGCTGAAGTTAAACCATTCATAAATGGTAAAACCAGGGTCAAGAATCCTGCCTCCAGGTCTACTGCTCTAATAGATCTATGAGAGTGTATTATAACACTAATTTACCAAAAAAATCATGAGGCTCAACTCATTTTCACTGTGTACTGTCATTATGTATGCCAGGAAATTACAGTTTACGTGGAATAGAAATATTGCCTGTATTATGCATGAAGGAAGGGATGCAGGAAAAGGATTGTTTAGGTAAGATGGCATGACTACAGCCTAGGCTGAAACAACACTCTTAAAAACCTATTATTTGTTTCATATACTAATTAACATTTTGAAATGTTCTGAAATTTTTGTTGTTAACACAACAACCCAAACTTTTACACATTATGTTTTAGAGAGAATTTGCACAATAAGCTCATAGGGAGGTAAATGACTAGTGTGTCACGGGGTATTGTGCAAGACTTCCATTTAAATACCCAGAACTAAGAATCTGATCCATCATCTAATGCATTGTCCCTAGATGATACAATTTATGGGCTTCAGTGGATATTCTGAAATGTAGCTACCAGCCATTATGGGTACTCACATCCTCTGCAGCTAACTGCTAGGACACTCAAAGTCATCCAGAGTCTTACATATGAAAGTGCCTTACACATGATCTTGCCTTACGCTGTGAGTCCTGCCTATTGGAGGTTTAATGTAACATGACAAGATGTGATACCCTCAAGGCCAACTGCTTTGCATTTACAGCCAAGTTTTCCAAATGAGATACAAACATCTTGAATCTCAAGTCCAGTTTATTAATTTAGCTGCAAAATCCCACCAAGAAGTGCATAATAAAGTGGGATTAATAGAATGTTCTGGATAGCAAAATAGATCACAGAGAAAGGTGTTTTAATAGACCACCCTCCATCTATCCCAGTCCCCATTTAGAAAACAACACAATATTCTTGGAGTTAGAAGAACAGTGAAACAGAAGCAGGCTGGCTGTGTTGTAACCCTGTGATGGGTGATTTAACTGTGGAGGGTTGGATGCCAGTACATTTGAAATTCATGCCATTGAATGAAACTAGAAAAAATTTTGGGAAAAGGAACTTCAAGTCTTTTTATTGTAATTCTCATAATCCCTCTATTTGATCTGAGTCTTAAGTAATGTTTAATATTTTAAGAAACATTTTGACAAAATATATTAGAGCACTGTACTGACACTAGAAAGAAATATGATCTTAAGAAGCATTTGTTGAAGACTTCCGAAATATTCTAATGTCTATTGAAAACTGATTGGTGCATTCACAATGCACTATTAAACTGCTTATTAAAAGGTTAGATATGTCTAAAAAAATAAAGATTCACCATTGTCATGAAATCTGTGGCTGGCATCACAGGCACATAAGATCACTCCTACTCCAGGTCCAGGTGACAGCAATTATAAGAGACAGATTTAGACTGCAGGGGGAAATAAAGGTGGATTGACAACATTAGCAATAACACACAAAGGTTAGTTCCTGGAAGAAATTATTCTCTTCCCAAAGTTTGCCTAATAGTCAAGTCTCCCACCAGATTAATAAAAAAGAAGTGATTGTGAGAAGTGTCTGGGAACATGTTAAGAGAAAAGGTATATGGGCTACTGAAACTAATCAGGACTCATTAACACACAGCCCAACGGCCCAAAAATAACAAAGAAAAGCTCTGACACAGGGACCAACATTGAAATAAAAATGCATTTTTTTCTTCCATTAGATGCAACAGGATAACTCACTTCAGAAAGCCATTAAAAACAATGGAAACCTGTTATTAATTCTGCACACCCTAGATAAGGTTCTATTTTATCTTGTTAGAAATGATCAAATAACAGTTACTTAAACTCAAAAGAACTTGAAACTGATAAACATCCTATGTAGAAGATGGACGTTATTCTGGAGTAACATTAAATGTCCTTTCAAAATTAGGGTCACAGAGACAAGGGGAAGCATCAGTGGTACAGTTCTTTGAATGAAAAATCAGGAAATGTATGTAGACTCAACAAATGATACAGTCAATCCTCAGATGGTCATAGGCAGTGAACTGTTCTATTTCCAAGGCTCAAAATAAAATTAATTTTGAAAATCAATAGGTAAGAGTCTGCTTTCCGGAGACCACTAGACCTTTGAAAAGATGCTTTTCCTTTGGTGGATGTAAAATGGTTCATGTGAAATCTTACAATAAATCCATAGAAATGTTAAGTAATTTGTAGCCTGCAGAGGTTTATGGGTAGGTAAAATTATTTCTCTACTCTGAGTAAAGCTATGAGTACTATGCTAATATTATTCCTATTTGTGCTGGTTCTGGCGAGGATAAAGTTATTTTTCTTCACTGTAGCTACTATGGGGCTGTGTTTTGGATTTGTGCTGAAACCAGTGTTGCTAACACAGGGATGTTTTCATTACTGCTGAGCAGTGTTTACACAGAGTCAAGGCCTTTTCTACTCCTCACTCTGCCCCACCAGTGAGTAGGCTGGGGGTGCACAAGCAGTTGGGAGGAAACACAGCCAGGGCTGCTGACTCAACCTGACCAAATGGATATTCCATACCATATGACATCATGCAGATCTCATAAAGCTGGGTGAAGAAGAAGGAAGGGTGTGTGTGTGTGCGTGTCATTCAGTGTGATGGCACTTGTCTTCTCAAGTAAGCATTATATGTGATGGAGCCCTGCTTCCCTGGAAATGACTGAACACCTGCCTGCCCATGGGAAGTGGTGAATGAATTCCTTGGTTTGCTTTGCTTCTGTGTGCAGCTTTTGCATTACATATTAAACTCTCTTTATCTTAACTCACAAATTTTCTCACTGTTACTCTTTTGATTCTCTCTCCCTTCCACCCAGTGCAGAGTGAGTAAGCAGCTGTGTGGTGCTTAGTTGCCGGCTGGGGTGAAACCACAACACTATTGCTACCATACTACCTGCCATTAAATAAATAAGTAAAAACATTTACCTCTTTCCCAGTGAACCATTTCCAAGATTTCTGTAAAAATAAGTCCTCCTAGAACATAATTTTTTCCAAAGGAAGAGTTAACTCCCCTAGATTCGAGATGGAGTTAGAAAGAAGGCACAGGCATCACAACGAGCTAGCAACAATCTGCCTGTGCTGTGTGTCATGCTATTCTGTTAAACTTCCCTGTTAAAGCATGCTGCTCTATGAGGCGGCTTAACAGATCTTTGTCATACTGTTATGCAGTTGAGGTGCTGTGCCAAAAAAGCATTTAGTCTTCAGGTACAAAAGTTAAAAGCTCTGTCAAGTTATGGTGTTTTGGACTGGAAGAAAAGAAATAGAATTATAGAGAAACTAAGAAATATACCATCTTGTCTTCCTGAGTATTCATATATTGAATATAAACCCACTTTATTTATACCTACTCCGTAGTGTTTTAGCACTTGAATATAAATCCATCTAAGAGAATTAAGGGATTCATGATGTTCAGATATATTTTTGAAAAATGACAATGCAGTAGCCATTTGAGCTTATTTGTGTAAAATGTTATGCCGTTGAAACCATCTGCTTAGAAGTAGATCAGAGAGGAAATATATCTCTGTGACTTTAAATCTACAGAATGTGGCTCCAAGAGTTCAGGATCCATCATCAATCAGTCGCTTTCATTACTACCTAAAGTGTCTTTAACATACAAACACTTCTTGGATAATTCTTTTGGCACTCAGCCTGTCTTCAACACAATACATCATCTGTAAACATGCAAATTACTTGGCTTCCAATAAGTGTCTTATAGAAGGTGCATTCTAATTAAATTTAAAGACAGGCTGGAATTCTTTTAATTAGGATGAATTATAAAAATGTTACCGTTTATGATAGTGTTCTTTATGCTTTACAGTGTAAAAATGCATTGTAATTTCTAAAATTATTTCAAACACCGGTAGCACGTTTTATTTATGCACTGCATTAAAACCATAAATGGTTGTACTGTCACCAGAATGAGAAAGCTATAAACATTAGTTAAATTAGAATACAGTAGAGTGTGAGACTGTGTGTACGTGTGTGTAACACAGGGAGAGACAGAGAGAGAGATCAGGCAGAAGATAGTAGGTATACATTGAAATGATTTTCTTACACAAATGGGCTATGCCATATTACATTTATTAGAATGTATTTATGGAACATTAACTATAATACTAATTTCTGATAATTAAAATAAATTAAAAGATGACCCAGGCTTCAAAGCAAGAACATTTTTGTGCCTTGGACTGTGGAGTGAATTCTAATCTCTATTACATTGGTCAAATTCTATCAAAGTCAGTGAATCATTTGATATTAGAACCTGGGTAATGAAAGGCAAATGTTTTACATGGCCTTGTAACACTTTCTGTCAGTTTATGTATACCTAATAATAGAATTTCACAGTGTTCCTCTTTCTTTCTGTTATTTTGTACTGTACACAGGTGCACCCATTTCAAGATGTTAAACAATGCATGGTATATTCAAAACAGATTATTTATTAATTACAGTCCAGAAGTGAACAAAGGAGAAAAAAGGGAAAGGGAGTGGACCATGTGGAAAATCAAACCAAACCAAACCAAACCAAACCAAACCAACCACTCTTGCCCATACTTTGGCATAATCCACCAATGGAAAAGCCCTACAGGTTCTTCCACGTCACTTAGACTCTATAGCGGAGCTGAAGGGAAACTGATTCTCTAGCCATCCCTTTCACCATCAAGGGAAATAACCTGAATTGCTGTTAAGAAGTGACAGCATCGCCTGATAGCTGCAATGGCTATAACACACTCCTCCAAAGGTGTGAGGTAGTTTTGTCATAAAAACTGCAGAGGAATTGCATAGTCTGTTCCAGGGTGGAACTGTGAAGATACCTGTGTTGGTTTTACATGGTGGAGGGTATTGGTAGAGTGGGAAGAGTCACAGGGTTGGCTCCTGTAAGAAGCTGCTAGAAGCTCCCACAACTCCAAGTCAGACCCACCTCTGGACACGGCCAAGCCAGTCAGCACCTCTGTGATTAACGTATTTAAGAGGGGAGAACACACACAAAAAGAACAGGGCAGTGGAAGTGGAAACAGAGTGGAGAGAAAAGTGGGATGTGAGAGAGGCAACTGGGCAGACACCCAGAGCAGTGCAGGAAGGCAGGGAGGAGGTGGGCCAGAGCAGAGGTTCTCCAGCAGCCCGTGGTGAGAGGGCAGGCTGTGCTCCTGCAGCCGTGGAGGGTCACAGGGGAAGAGAGACCCAACTGCAGCCCAGAGGGGGCCCCACACTGGAGCAAGTGACGGTGCCTGAAGAAGCCCTTGACTGTGTGGGAAGCCTGTGACAGAGCAGGCAGCTGCTGAAAGACCGCACCCCATGGAAGGGACTCACGCCTGAGCAGTTCATGAACTGCAGCTCATAATGAGGACTTATGTCACAGAAGTTGGTGGAGGTCTGTCTCCCATGAGAGAGACTACACATTGGAGCAGAGGAAGAGTGTGAGGAATCCTCCCCTCCCTGAGGAGGAAGAAATGGCAGAGATGTGTGGTGGACAGACCACGAGCCCCATGCACAGCTCCCTGCACATCTGGCGGTGTGTGTGTGTGTGGAGGTAGAGAAATTGGAAGCAAAGGCGAGTCCAGGAAGAAGGGAGGCTGGGGGGGAAGGTTTTTAAGATCTGTTTTGTTTTGTCTCTCATTGTCCTACTCCAATTTGATTGGTAACTAATTACATTGATTTTTCTTCCCCAAGTTGTGTCTGTTTTGCCAGTGACCATAACTGGTGCGTGATGCCTCCCTGTCTATATCTCTATCCACAAGACTTTCCTTACTTCTTCCCATCCCACTGTAGGAAGGAGTGGGTGAGAGGCCACATGGCCTTTTGTTGCCGACTGGATCTAAACCATGACAATAGTCCAACCTAGTTACTATTTAGGTAGAAGTAAGTGGGTTTTAAGCTTAACTAACTGGTTTATATATTTAGGATATGAACTCATGATTTGCTGTATTACTTTACCATTCTGTCATTTATATCCTGCCTCTTTTGTTCTCATGTGTTAAACTCAGTCTCAGAAAGAACACACACTGCAAGGTTATCACTGAAAAATACTGTTCAGTTCTTCAGTAACAACTTTTCCCCTAGCTTGTTCATTTACTCTTTCCTATTTGAGTCCTTTGGTTCTTGCTATCATTTCTTCCTCAATTCCCGTAGCACCTCTGATAGGACTCTGAAACAAATTTCCATTCCTAATCCCCATCTTCAGGTTTTTTCAGGGGCTGTTCCACAATAAGCTTTGTTGTCCTTAAAGCTCTTTGACAGAAATAATGACCAACAGCTTCTTCCTGATGCAGCAGACCTCTGCCCTCCAATGGGAGTGTGCTATTTGTGACAGAGCTCAATCTTCTCAGCTGTCGATCCCAAACATCAGGTTAATTCTTCCAGAAGGTGCTCTCATACTTCACTGTTTTCCGGCCCCTGCAAAACGCTTTTCTCTCTCATCTTGCCCTTTCTCAAATAGCAATATATATATTCACAAATAAAACCCAAGAACACGTGCTACAGCAAGACACACTTTGGTACGCTGGCATGCAGTTGTCCCCTGGGGCTGGAGATAAGAGGGGAACCAACATATGACAGATGTGACTTTGCTTATTGGAAGATTCTTAGACAGAGCACCGATAAACACGATCTAAATCTCTATAAAAGAGAGGGAGTAATCCTGAACTTTAGTTAATCTCTTTTTTTTTTATCTTCTCACTAATTACACTGCACAAACTTTAACTCATTATTTAAAACCCATAATATTCAGAACCAAGCCGAACACCTGGAAAAATAGTAGAAGGATTAAGAGCTGCTTTTCTTTTCCAGTGAACTTTCACTCTTTGCTATGCTAGTCACTCTCTTTGTGATTATTACATTTATACATTTATAATATTTTCAGTTTAGTGTATAATAACTAAACAAATAATTAAAAAAGGTTTTGAAATCCAACAGGTCAGTAAACTGGAAGAGATTATTCAAAGGTTTAAATGAAATGGACTGAAGAGTGGAGAAAGTATCAGAGACTATGAAATGGCATGCTCATACTCCCAGTGTCTCAATTACCAGGGCATGCTCACATTATCAGACATCAATTACTGGGGTCTTCCTTCTTATCCTAAGGTTTAATGGCTTTCATTATGATAGTTTTACTCCATTTAAAATACTATTATAAAATTAGTGATGTTACAGCCTAAAAAATTGCAGAAGCATGAAGGTGAGTGTGGAAACTGAGTTTCCATAAAGAGACTCCTATTCAAATACAGAGACTAGAAGGAGACAGGTGTGTGGCTGCAGTTGCCAAAGTGCCAAATTAGAGAGTACCAAAGCATTTTTATTAGTTTTTTTTTTTTTGTTGTTGCTTATTGTCCACTTGTGAAGGCATGGAGGCTGGGCCTGGATGTAGGGAGCCAGTCTGGTGCTCTTGCCATGCAGTTGGTACTATCTCGCAATTGAGCAAACTGGGGCACCACCAAGTCATCCCTGTGGCAGGTGGACCCACCGCTATCCATGAATCTTGTCGAGGTGGATCCAACCCCATGGGCTTCATGCTGTTGTCTGGTGAATTACCAGTCATCGGCCCCATGCCATGATTTGGTAGATTGATGTCCTTTGGTGGCCTGACAAACCTGGACCTCACACCATGCCTCAGCAGATAGGCACAACGGGGCCCCATGCTGTATGCCCGCAGCCCGCAGTTTTGCACTGCAGGCGATCTGTCACATGAACGTGGTCAATTGCTCTTATGGCACAAGGGGTGACGGTCCTCCTCCACTGATTCCCCTTCTTCCTCCTCAGAGTTGTCTTCATCCTTCACGGTTGTGGGAACCGGCTCTGTGCTGTCCCACACCAAGATGGGCAGCCACCTGCCTCACTTCTGCTGCTTCTCTTCCTTCCAAGCATGCTTGGCATCCCAGGGCCTCAAAGCTTGGCAAACTGTGGGCCAGCTGCAGGGATTCCTGTTTTTATACGTCCTGAGCAAAAGGCAGTGAGGGGGCTGGTGACAGTAAGGAGGCCACTGTGATGGCAGTTGTGACTCTGACCAATGCATATGGTCAAATATGGTAGGTTTGGGTGTAGGGGGCCTGGGCCCTGAAAGATGGTTTTCTGGGAGGACATTTTTTTTTTTTAAACACATGCTGATAGGATCTGGTTCTGTCTCAGTTATCCTTGGAATAAAAAATACAGGAGAACACAGAGGTAGCAAGCTGACTGCGCAACCCTGCCAGAAGTCCCAGATTTCCATGTTAACATCTGTTCATGAAGACCAGATCTCCTGTAACTCTATGAATACTTTTTTCTTTTTTTTCCATTTGCTGTTTGACACTGGTATTAGGCATCATTGACTTTTTGTTCAAGACTTTTTAAAGGACATACTCTTGACTTGCAAATTTATTTTATTGATGCGTCTTCTCAGAATGTCAAAAACACCTCTGCTAAAATATCATTGTTAGGTGACTTGAGTAATTGTAGGCTGCTCTAAGTCCAGGATTATTAAAGTGGAGAGACTTGTCAGAATAGAGCAAACTAACTTCTCTTTGTCTCATGTTCTCTTTGCTTTTGTGCTTGGGAAATTCTTATGAACAGATTTAAGGTCACCTCTATTCCCCATTCCTTGTGACTTGTCTTGGTCACATCTCTCTGTCTCACAGAAAGATTAATATTTAATTATCTATAACACTTTGCATGTGAGTGTACACTTTGCAATGGCTGCTAGGTGGACAGTTACTGTCAATGACAGTTTCTCTTTTCAATATTTTTTGTGCAGTAACACAAAATATTTAAGTAAGTTCCACACAGAAGTAAATTAATTGAAAGGCAGAAGTAAATATTGTCTTCCTGTATGTTTTAAAACATTGGCTGAATCTTTATTTCGGTATCTGTAATATCTAGGATTCATCACTTAAACTGAAGTTAATGTATGAAATTTAAGGAAGGAATATTCAGAGATGTTTCTATTACCATCAATGGAATGAATAAATATAACTTTGAAAATCCAGCCTATAATCATTTATCTTCTTTGGTTTTTCAGTAAAAACCATGAAGTCTTACTTCAGACTTTTTTCCCATTTTACATGCATTTATTTTTCTCTTTTAATTTTTCCCAAGTTCTAAAAATGTTTTCCCGTACAGAAAGAAAACTAAACTTTCTATTGTCAGTCAACATGACCTTACGTATCATTTTTTGAAATGACAAGTTAAAATAATATTCACTGTGGACAAAAAACCACTCATTAGGAAGCATAGAAGGATTTTGCTAAAGTGTGATCTTCCATCATTCTGTCACTTTGAAATTGTTACAGGTTCACAGCTGGACTGCAGCAACCCAAAGTGCATTGCTAAGTGAAAGGAGAAGGCAGGTGACAATTACATGAAAAGTCAATAAAACTAATTTTGTTATATGAAACAAGATTTACATTAAAAAAAAAAAAAAAGGCAGCAACCCTCTCCTTACTGAACTTTCCTTAATCCTCTGCTAAGAAAATATCTGCTAGTATTGGGCAAAAGAAGAGATGTTTGTAAATCAGCTTTGAAATGAAAACAAAAATCACCTCAAACCACCACAATGATGAATTTGGAAGGATTGCCTTGAGTTACACATTTAACTGAGGCTAAATGGTCTCTGTAAATACATGGTGAGTAAACATAAGTAATGTCAACCAGCACATGTAGTACTTTAAAGCCTGCATTCAATAAGTATGTTGTACTACATAATCAGAAACTAAGTAATAATTGAGAGTGGTTATTTAGACACTCAATAATTTATAAACCCCACAACTACAAGCAAAAAGGTATCCTGTCTTAATTCTATTGTCAGTTGTTAACAGGATTATTGAAGTTGGTTTAGGCAATATTCATTTTAAATATTAATGATAGGAATTTTTTTCAGACAGACTTTGTTTCCATATAACATCTACAAGTTGCATTTTGTCTGTGTGGCCAGGATATTAATCTGAAATATACACTATGTTCATATTCCATTTATTTTTGTTCCTATGCCATGTGGTCTCAATGTATTTTCAGAGATGAAGCAAGTATTTTCCATGTAGAGATTATGCTGTATTATTACTGCTGACTCCAGCATTAATCAAAGGGAGTTACATAACTTTCAAGATGACATGATGGTAATGAACAGCAAAAGAAGTCAACCCCTCATTAATCTGCTCTATTCTGATTTCATACTGCACTCCTCATATGCTAAATCCAGAGGACATGGGTGTCATGAATAATCTTCACATAAAGGTTAGGTACCAAAAGTTGCCGTTCAGAAAACCTCAGATCAACCTTTGCATGCTGCTGAATTTTACATTCCATAAACATTGTGGTTTCCCATTGTAAAAACTCCCAGGAATCTAGAGCTTTGCATCTCTGCCTCCCTGGAGATAGCTTGTGGTTGACAGGGCTGAGGAAATGGTGCTTAGCTAATGCCTAAATTCTAATGAAATCCAGACACTGTAAGTCTTTAAAAGTCACCTGAGGGGCTGGATCCTGTATGTGCTTTTGAAGCAAGTTAACATACAGTGACTTCCAAAATACAGCCTCTATAAAACTCTGCTTGATCTTTCCATACTGTGCAGCTCTATACAGTTACCTGACACTGTGTACAGAAATATAGGATAAAATGTCATTTTATCATAGATTTTTTTCTCTTTTTCCCCTCTCTGATATTTTTCTTGACATCTCTGTTTCCAAATGTGATGTTTGGAAATGCACATATATTAAGAATTTCTGCTCGTTTTTCTTATTATTTCATTGTCATTTATGCTTTGGATATGAAAACTAAATCGTAATACAAAGAAAATACACAGATTTACAACATTTTTGTCCATTTAATTTACTGAAATTCCAAGGGACAGATTAGTTGTAAAGATTCTTCAAGTTTCCTGTCCTAACTTATTTCTTATTTTGATGGGCCTTTTTAGGATCAGAAGGTACAGTTAATAAAAATAAAGCTAATCCCTTTCTTGTGAATAAAGGAAGCTTTGAGTATACACCATTTGTTTATTAAAGTATCTACAGAAGGAAACACTGATAAGAAATTAACAATGTTAAATTTATTAAATCACATTTACAATACGTCCTACAAATAATTCTATTCTTACTCTTATTATATGTGCAGGCATGTTAGCGGTGGATGTGGAAGAATTTATGACCTTATCCCTTTAAATATCACACGCTGAGGTGGATATTTCCAACCGCTATCCTTTTCTGCTATGTGTGTTTACCAAAGGCCACTGGCTTAGCAATTCCAGCATACACCTGCATGTAAAACTGCTCTGGCCTTTGTAAAATATGTTGGGATCTTTTCCATTTTTCAGGCTTAACATCCATAAATTCAATGCGTTAGAAGATATGTAGTTTAATATTATTATACATAACTGCATTTAAAGGGTTGAATTAACCATATATTTGGGTTGTGTATGTATATGCATATATATATTTACATCCTTGTCACCCATCTTTTAGAATTTCTTTTTGCTCAACTGTTATTTAGTGATGGGAGGGGTGATTTATCATTATGCTTATGGAGTGCTGAGCAGAAGAAGTCTGAATTCTGGTTGTGTAGGTGCCATATGGTCTATTAGTAGTGAATGTTATTAATGGTATTTTTTGAAACTTCAGAAGAAATAGAAAGTTAAATAAAGACATTAATTTTTCACATCCTCATCAGGAAGGACAAAAAAGAAAAGGGATCCAAACCACTCAATCTCAAACTCATACACTATAACTACTGTTTAAAACGTGTATAATCAAACATAGAATCAGTCTAAACTACTCACATGCAGTGAGATATTTGTCTTGAGGTAAAAGAATAAAACAGCTCCAGAACCCTAAACTCTTAAAAACATACGTCTTCTGATTTATTTTCATTTTATATAGATATATCTATATCTATATCTATATAAACTACAAGCAGTTCAATTGGAGCATACAGTCAACTTGGATTCAGTTTGATAAGATTGGAAACTAAGATGACACTTGAAGTCTTATCTATTTGGGCACAGGGAATCTTTTTTTTGTTAAAGATTTGATATAAAGACTCCTAAGGTAGAACCATGCACTCTTTCTTTTTTTCCTATTTGTTACTGTGAATGAACAACAACAAAACTGTCTCAAAATACATTATTGACATTCTCTTCCTCTTTCATATCTGACCTTCTCAGAGCTTGACAGGACCCAGAGACCTCTAAAATGCATGGGTTTCATCCCATCAGGTAGCCTGGATTTACTTGCCATGCTTACCTGAACTCCTTGCTGTATTCATGGGTCAGTGAGTGCCTGCTGTTCATTTGCACCACCTTATTCATTTATGTTTTCTGCACGTTGTCAGTGTTTGGGAAAGGGAGTTTGTTTTAGGAAATAATTAAAACAGCATCTTGCTTACAAAAATCCATTACAAAGTGTTAATTTTTGTTGTTTTGTTTTTTTTTTTTGGTTGGTTTTTTTTTTTTTTTTAATTTATTTATTTTTTTTTTTAATGTGGAACAAAAATCTCGTTATTTGTGCAGTTTGGACCCATTACATGACTGTTCTTTCAGTGCATAGAAACCAAGAACTGGGTTAATTCTTGAAGTTACCAGACTGCATTCAGAGAAGTTCTGGTATCACGATAATTCACTACATGTGGGAACAGAAGTGACACTACCACTACTCTGTTGGAGGACAGACACAAGTCATGTGTATAACATCATGAGATTATTCTGCAGGCGTATATGTAGATACATATAACTGAAGCCATGGGAATTGCTGGATATATTTTCTATGCTTGTTGTCAAATACCTTTGGCTTCTCCATTTCTATTGATTTCTGGGACCTGGCTAGTTTTGGCACTCCAGTGTGACACCCAGGCATGGGACAAGGTGGCTTGCCTCATAACTTTGTCTTTCCAGGTCTTTGCTTTCAGGGATGGTCTTGTACCTCACTTACTCTAATCAAGATTAGATAAACAGTCTGGGAGAAAAAAAACTTGTGGTGTATCTTATTAGCCAAAGTGGGCTTGAAATCAGAAAAATGTACATTTTACAGAATAACTGATTTCAATATTTAATTAATCTGTTCAGTCTAAATATTGGGTTTGTTTCTAAACGTAGCCCCTTGTGTTTTTGTGCAGTCTTGCTATCCACCCATTAGTCTCCCCAATAACCTCTGAGTGCAATGACTAACTTAACATTTCGAAGAAATATAGATGTCTCAAAAATAATAACACTGCTACCAACTTCAAGCACAATTGTCTGCTGTCTGCAAGAGAGGAGGCACAAATGAGAGTCTCTGCTGAAGGAAAGGAAGGCAGAACTCAGCTGTGACATGTTCTGTCAAAAGCTGCTCAGCCAGTCTTGACTAGTAATAGCATTGTGTCTCTGAGTTAGGATAGAGTAGGGTTTATTATGGGAAAAAGAAATAAATAGGATGTTTGGGAAAAGGACTCAAACTATAGGAAATCAAGTTTCATTCTGGCTTCTTCAGTCTTCTGTACTTTGGCTTTTCTAGAACTTTATCAGCCTTCTAAACTGTATTATAATACTTAAGTTACTGTAAATCATTGGAATGCACTGTAAGGAACACATTTGAAATACGTCATTGATAAGCTGTCTGAGATATACAGACTGATTACTCTAATATTCTTTTCAATAATATTCCTAAGTAATAAAAATGTTCATACTATGTGATCACACCTTAACTGATCCCATCCCTTTTCTAGTCTCACTCCTTTCCATGTCTGTGTAGTCATATGCAGAAAAAACAACTGCAGCAGTAGAGAAAAAAGTAATTTTAGGCTGCTGTGCTCCCCTTCCTAAACGTGTCCTGGAAGTGTCAGTCTGTTTAGTTTATGGTGTGTTGAGATAAAGTCATACTATGTTGAAAGAACAATAGGGCATGACAGCACTGCACTGATTTCTGACTCATCTGAAAACTGATGTAATTATTCAATGTTGGCCTGATTATATATAGTATAAATTCATCATCAAGTGAATCAGTCTAAGAAGGCTGATCATAAAAGATCTATGAGGTATCTGTGTTGGGTTTTTTTTGTGCGTTTTTATTTTTTCCCAGAAATATTACGATGAGCTTTCTTTAAGGATTCAAGATTTTCTTAAAATTTCCTTTGTTAGGAGTGGGTAAATACAAGGCCTCAGCAGTGTTGGTCTTGAGATAGAATCATAGATTGATTTTGGTTGGAAGGGACCCTAAAGATCACCTAGTTTCAACCCCCCTGCTGTAGGCAGGGGCACCCTCCACTAGACCAGGT
Organism: Rhynochetos jubatus; assembly: GCA_027574665.1. Lineage (NCBI taxonomy): Eukaryota > Metazoa > Chordata > Aves > Eurypygiformes > Rhynochetidae > Rhynochetos > Rhynochetos jubatus. The sequence continues at coordinate 58,170,674 of CM050648.1, forward strand.
TGCTCAAAGCCCCATCCAGCCTGGCTGTGAAGACAGCCAGGGATGAGGCATCCACAACTTCTCTGGGCAACCTCTTCCAGTGCCTCACCACCCATTCCGGGAAGAATTTCTTCCTTATGTCCAATTTAAATCTACCTGATTTCAATTTAAACCCATTACCCCTTGTCCAGTCACTAAATGCCCTGGTCAGATGTTCCCCTCCAGCTTTCTTGTAGGCCCTCTTTAGGTAATGGAAGGCTCTCCCTGGAGCCTTCTCTTCTCCAGGCTGCACAAGACCGACTCTCTCAACCTTTCCTCATAGGAGAGGTGCTCCAGCCCTCTGAGCGTCTTTGGGGCCCTGCTGTGGACCCGCTCCAACAGGTCCATGTCCTTTTAATGTTGAGGACTCCAGAGCTGGATGCAGTACTCCAGGTGGGGTCTCACAAGAACGGGATGAAGGGACAGAATCACCTCCCTCAACCTGCTCGTTACGCTTCTTTGGATACAGCCCAGGATATGGTTGGCTTTCTGGGCTGGCAGTGCACACTTAGATCCTTAGATTAAGGATCTAAGACAGATGTAGAAGCAGTATAAAGTAGCTTTAAGCAGCCCATAAATGAATGCCACAAACATACTTTTACAATATCTTGTTGCTGATGTTCTGTGATTCTACCAGGACTTAGTGGTGGCTATAGAACAGTTCCAGTAACTCTTGTCCATCACTGATAAAAAGTCTCTGCCTCTAACAGATTGCAGCCATGTTACTGGTTTTTATATATAATTTTCCTTGTGCTCATTATGAATGCATATTCACTTTCTTTATCCTCACAAATTATTTAACAGAGAACATTATTTATGGATGGTACAAAACTTCTGTGAATATTTGCAAAAAACCACATTTTCAATTTTAATGAAGTCTTTGTGTCAGATGTGCATAAGTAAAAGAATAAGCATATGTTTGGACTGTGGGTGAATTACAGTTTTGATCCAATGTAAAGGAATCTTTCATAGTCTCTAGTCCAGGTTTATATCTGAGGTCTGGGGTCTGGTAAAAGTGCAGAAATACTGCTCAACAGGCCCAGAATGTTTGTTCTCAACCTGCTCCTTGTACAGAACCACCTAAGGCTGGTTTCAAACCCAGTCAAGCTAATCATGTAGAGACGGTTTGAACAAAGAGTGATTAATTAATTAAGCACGTGTTTTGCTAGACAAAAGGTAAACCCTTAATAGTGCATCTTGAAGTCTATCTCAGAATTGTGCGAGACAGAAATGGCAGAAGAGTGATTACAGAGACGGCGACCTGAAGAGACCCTGAAACTGAACCAAGGATTGGAACCAGAACAGAAGAATGCAGCTGAGACAGGTGATTGTGATGGTCTTTGATAAACGATGAACTCTGGGGACTTAAAGGCTGAGTGGAAATATACAAAGACTTCGGACCTTATGTAATGGGTATTGATTGAATGGTATAAAAACTGTGCGAGATTTTGGGCCATTTGCCACACACTGAGGTGGTGGCCCAACTCTGAGTTGAGATTAAATAAATGGCATGCCTAGAGTAACCCACTTTGTCTGGTGAAAAATCTTTAACATCCAGTAAATCTGTAAGTGCAAATTATTCCAGGAAAATCCAGTACAATCTAAACTATGCTGCTAGGCATGGTAGCCAGATGTAGCCATGTCCACTTGAAATGCCTATATGGACAACTGAAATGTTAAGAAAAGGGTTATTAAAAATATGTGTGGCCTATTTATTAGCTTTTTTGCATAAACATAGTGTCTAACGTACTTTTCAATGAACACACGATAATTTCAGTAGCCAGGTTTTAAGACAAACACCATCAGAAAACTTAAGACAAAATTATTACACTATACAATATTGCCATTAAAATATTTATTACAATATGGCTGAAATTTGCTCATGCTCTGCTCTTCTGCTTTAGAAGAGCATGCATTGCTCTTCTAAAAATGAGAGCTATAACTTTGGAAGTCTGAATTTAATTGTTTCCTGACACATAGTCTTCAGGAATGAACAATGAATTTCCAAGGTGTCACAATTTCAGTTGAAAAGAATTTCAGAAATTTAGTTATTTCCTAGCATGTTATGTTGCTTGTATACCAAATAGGATGGGAAAAGGGCAATGAGGTAAAACAAAAGAATTCCAACAAGATAAAGCAGTGTTTTTTTCAACTGTAAAAATTTTGCAGGAAAAATACAACCAAAACAGCCACCAGTACCCTATTTTCTTTCTGTGACTTTGATAGCTGGAGAGAAGCCAAGGGAGTAATTTTTTGGTCTCTGTTCTCCACAGCAGTCAGAGCAGCTGTGCTGTCCTGATCAGCATCACAGAGAAATAGTCTCTAAATGTTGAAATTTGTGACCTTCTCAGTAGAACGCTGTTAAGAAGCTCTTTGTTGCTTCAGGTTATTTCCAGTTCATTTCTCCTTGGATATGAGGTTTTCATGGCATTTAATAGACTCAGTTCTAAATACAGAAGTCAGGTTACAGTTCAGCACCACATGGTCACTCTCTTGAAGGGATAATTGCTGAAGAAGGACGGTTATCCCTGTAACACCCATGATGAAATGGAGCTTCATCCTTCCTAATGTAGTTGTTCTAGTCATTGCATTCAGTGCCTTTCACTTGGTTTATGTTCTCCCTGACTGGAGGTTGTTTCATGCTATAAAATCCACATCACTAAAACTATTGTTCATTGATGCAATCATGAAGAAAAAGTCAAGTATAAACACCACAGAACATTGTTTCCAGCCCAATGACCCAACATTGGTTAACTGAATATAACTTGACAAGTCATGTTTTTGATGCTCAGACCAAAGACTTCTACACAAAATACAGTTCCACATGAAGCACTCAAAAAATTGTGATTTTTTTTTGTCTCAAATTTGTGATTTCAATCCTCAGCAAAATTAAGTATGCATAGTTCAGCCTCACTAACTGTCCGAATATGTCCCCAGGCTTTGAACATAACATTCTTGATGGAAAATACTTTCAAAAATCTATTTTTTTTTATTTAAGTTTAGAAAGATTCTAAAAATAACAAACATCATCAGGAAATTATGCTCTGTTGAAAGATAAGAACCTCCATGGGAACTTCTGGGGAGCTGTTCCAGCTGGCTGTAGCAATTGAGCGGCCCTTGCAGATGTAGGTGCAATATTTCAGTTATGCCTTGCAGAAAGGGTTCAGACATATGAAGAAGGAATAACTTTCCTGAAAAGAAGGAGGTTGAGAATATTTCTACAAACTACTTAGATGATATTTCAATTCAGTTCCAAATGCACTTTTCATAGACGTCTGATGGGAGAAGCACATAGAAACTAATTAAGTAGACTACAGTACTTTTGTTATTAATTTCTTAATATTCATAGGTTGCAAAACTGAATGCAATAAGTAATTTGCTTAACAAAACACTTTCTCTGGTAACTTCAGTGCATTCAATGATCAGCAGGGAGGACACTGTTGTTCATATAAAGCTGACGTTCTGCAGAGGTCCAGTTTCCTAGATACGTGCCAAATTTCTAGAGAAACAAAAATCGATGTTAATGTTGATCTGTCAAAGATTCTGAAAAGCTGTCCAACAATTTATCTTTTAATAGTGCAATAACAAACAAAACATCGGAATGAATAAGGAATGCTCTTAAATATACATAATGGTAGAATTTCAAATATGTCAGTAAGTTACGTGTTCTTGCAATTAATTACTTCCCCAAACACTAAAATTACTTTTAAATGGATTATTATAGCACACATCAAATAATTAATCACATTCCCAGTTCCATTGCCCTTTTGCACTCATTTCCCCTTGCTGTTAATGGAAGCTCTGTTTAGAAAGGGAACACAGGAGCAGACAATGTCTTATTAAGCAGCATTTTGAAATGACACCATGAATTCTTCTGTGGTGTGGAATGATAACTTAATATTTCTATAACTGTCCTGGACAGTCTTTGAAATAGACAGAACCTGAGGTTTACAAGAAATGAAAAACATTTCAAAAAACTAAGGAAATATTCAATTATTAAACCATTCACACTTTTTGTTTGTTCTATTCTTGTTCATAACTAGGAATGAACCTTGCAGCAAGACATCTACCAAGCACTGCAAATTGATAGACAAGCTTTCAGTATTTAGGCAGCTTTTCTTTCAAATATGTTAGAGTAAAAACTCTATGCTACACTTTTACATAACTTTCACAAGTAGACCAAAGATAGAAGTGATAAATTCAAGTCTTAACTGAAATCTGAAAAGTAATGCTTGGAACCATTAGCTAACTGGTGTATGTTTTGTAGGTGTAATGAAGCTATTTAAGCTAAATTTACAAAAAGCCCACCATGGATGTGTCAATAATTTCTTATTGGATTCTGTCTTGATCACTGCTCCAGCATATAGATTAAACCTTTCTGTTAAATAGTTCATGCCAGCAAACACCTTATATATTGAAGGCTTTGTGAAAAGCCATTACCTGTATTAATGATGTTAAAACCAGTAATTAACCTGGTCTCTAAGTAAAAACCTCAATTTATAAGACTGTTTCCTTCCAAACATATCTTGATTCAACATATTTTTTACACATATATTTTCCATGGAAGTATTAGTGGAAAGAAATTATTAAATTTAAATTACTTCTTAGCTAATAACTTTTATTGAGACTCAACAACAGAGACACACTGAACTATGGATGAGGAAAGGCTGTGGATGCTGTCTACCCAGACTTTAGTAAATCCTTTGACACCGTTTCCCAAAGCATTTTCCTGGAGAAACTGTCTGCTCTGGCTTGAGTTGGTGCACTCTTTGCTGGCTAAAAACCTGTCTGGGTGGCTGGGCCCAAAGGGTTGTGGTTAATGGGGTTAAATCCAGTTGGTGGCCAGTCACAAGTGGTGTTCCCCAGGGCTCAGTACTGGGGCGAGTTCTGTTTAATGTCTTTATCAAAGACCTTGATGAGGGGATCAAGTGCATCCTCAATCAGTTTGCAGGTAACACAAAGTTGGGCACGAGCGTTGAACTGCTTGAGGGTAGGAAGGTTTTTCAACAGGATCTGGACAAACTGGATCAATGGGCTGTGGCCAACTGTGTGAGGTTCAAGGCCAGGTGTTGGGTCCTGCACTTGGGTCACACCAACCCCATGCAATGCTACAGGCCTGGGGAAGAGTGGCTGGAAAGCTGTCCAGCAGAAAAAAACCTGGGGGTGTTGGTTGACAGCCGGCTAAGAATGAGTCTGCAGTGTGCCCAGGTGGCCAAGGAAGCCAGTAGCATCCTGGCATGTGTGATAAATAGTGTCCAGCAGGACTAGGGAGGGGATTGTCCCCCTGTAATGAGCACTGGTGAGGCTGCACCTCAAATCCTGTGTTCAGTTTTGGGCCCCTCACTACAAGAAAGACACTAAGGTGCTGGAGCGCGTCCAGAGAAGGGCAACAGATCTGGGGAAGGGTCTGGAGCACAGATCCTGTAAGGAGCATCTAAGAGAACTGGGATTGTTTAGCCTGGAGAAGAGTAGGCTTAGGGTAGACTTTAATGCTCTCTACAGCTACCTGAAAGGAGGTTGCAGTGAGGCGAGTTTTGGTCTGTTCTCCCAAGTTGCAAGTGATAGGACAAGAGGAGATGGTCTCAGGTTGCACCTGGGGAGGTTTAGGTTGGATATTAAGAAAAATTTCTTCACTGAAAGGGTTATCAAGCATTGCAATAAGCTGTCCAGGGAAGTGTTTGAGTAACCATCCCTGGAGTTATTTTAGAGATGTGTAGATGTGGTTTAGTGGTGGACTTGGCTTAAAGACTTAAAGGTCTTTTCCAACCAGAATGATTCCATGATACCAAGAGTGAGAGCTGTTTATAAGGATCACATATTGCAGAACCTATACCTGTGCACACTTTCATAGAACAAAGTTTTCCTATGTACTTAGGCTGAAACTTTGCATGATAGCTTAAAACAATTTAGATTAAGGGACAGAAAAGAGGTTATTTCCTTTTGTGAAATAAGAGTTAACTTTTAATATGCATCAATTATTAATCAACACTAACTTTCTCAACTCCAAACACAGTAATTTACAAGGAACTGTGATTCAGACAGAACAGAAGATTAGATTTTCCTTCCAAAAGATCAGGTCTGATGCACTGGATAGCTTAAAGAAATTAGTTGCCAACCAGTCCTACTGTCTAGGGTGAGACTGTTCTAGATTGCACCCACAAAGATAATTGGTGCTGAGAAAACTTCACATGCCTCATACTAAATCATCCCTACATTTTTTGCATCCCCAGTTACTAACAGGTCACTAGATATGGATAGAGATGCTTGGAAATTATGTTCTGTTTAGCTGCTTGAAATTTCCCAGTGCTCTACTGAAAATGTAAGGATGTCAGTGATTTGGATGCTAAAGCATCTTAAAACAAGTACATTTTGTTGAGGCTATAAATCTGAATGTAAAGTGCATGCTTACTTTGGAAGCAGGTGTATATAATTTTTATGTGATAACCTTCTGTATACGTGTGACAGTAAACCAATCTCAGGACAGAAGGGTTTCACCACCTGTGTACTTATCTAGAGATTTTAGATGAATGCAGTGGGAGCTAAGTAAATCCTACTATTAGAGCTGATAATCTGAAATAGAGAATCAATAAAATTGCCTATTTCTTCAAATGTAAAAATTAAGTTATTGATACTTTTTATCTATAAGATACATATTCTGAAAAAACCCCAAACAGCTCCCTCAAAATAAAGTATGACTGCCTTCACATGAAAATGTATCTTTTAAAAAATGAAAACACAAGATAGAAGTCAGCTTCACAGTAAGAAAGTGTGGATTTATATTCTCTTAGACCTGAGAGTTCTGTAAAAATTAAATCTAAATTCAGCATCAGCTGAAATTTGGAGCAATGAAGTCATGTCAAAGAAAAGAAACCTGCAAAACCAACAGAGAGTATTATTGTAATACCAGTGAACTCTAGTCATGGTGTCTAACATATCTACAAACATAATGAAACAATTATGAGGCTGAGACCTTGGGCTCAGTCCTCTATAAACAGCTCAATAACCCAGTCCAAACCACCTTATTCCAGTAATGTTACTAGGAAGGGAAGTACAGGTTTGATTTTGCAGTGCTGAAACAAATGGGAGCTTTGCCTTTGAATAACATAGACTGAGATACTGCTCTCTTGTAGGTAAGAGATGTTTCTTAAACACCAAATTATGCTGTTGAGACATTCAAAATCAATGAATAACTTGGAATTTTTCATGGCAATATCTGGACTGGAGGACTGGGAGACACGAGGTGGAGAAGCCATCCAAGGAAAATCACAATCATCTGCAAGGTGAAATTCCTGCACATAGACACCAGCAGTCAAACAAACCAGTTATTAACAATTATCCACTATGCTTTATTTTGAATTCCAACCTGAATATCAACACAGAGGCAAGAAGACAGGCAACCTGTGTTGGACCACCACTGCTCTCTCAACAACCTAATCTTAGGAAAGAGAAAAAGAACAGATGTGAATAGATTGATGGATATTTTACATGTCTTAAGCAAAACAGCATTTTAACCTTCTTCAAACGCTGGTCCTTCTCTTGAAACACTATCAATGTCATCAGCATCTTGATTCTGTTGAAAAACTTTCAGGGTATTGATTTGGTACCTTGGGATAAACTAGAGTAAAAAGTGTCTTTCAAATACCACATGCTCTAATGTGGACTAAATATGATTTTTTTTTTTTTTCCCACTCTGACCTCCCTTAAGAAGCAAAGGATGAGAAAGGAGATTCTTTAACAAATGCCAAAATCTGAGTCAGACTCCCTGTGAAATTCCCCAAAATTCACGCAAGTGTCTATAAAAAAGGGCATTTTGGAAGTCAGATATTGCTAATGCAGTAGAGAACTGGTGAAGAGTTAAGCTTTGTAAATTTATGCAATGCATCTGCTGAAGAAAATATCAAAAGATTATGGATTAGATATGTTAGTATTTTTGGAAAAATCCAGTTTAATGCGCTCACAGCAGTAGTTCTGTTACTGTTCCTGACTGGAGAAAGGTTACTGAAATATTTCCTCTTAAGTGGCTCTAATTCTTAATGTAGGATATAAATTTTCACTTGCCTTCTGCTGTTAGCTCTAAATTTGGTCCATCAGCCCTGCCATCGGTATAGATTATGCAAGACTTTTGTTCAAAATATTAGTTTTCTACAGTAATTGTCCAAAGCACTACAGAGCACCTAGAGTATGACACAGGGCAAAATAGCCAAAGGCAAAAAGTAACTGTGTTTTAGATCAGCCCTGTAAAAGCCTGTCTGTAACAGGCTTGTTGAAACTGTGGAGAACTGAGAACACACAGACCCTCACGAGAAGCTCTGGATATTTTGCAGAACTAATCCTGGAAGATTTTGTTGGATTAATTTACCCTAAAGGCAGCTGTGTGTGGAGGAGTACAGTCAATTCTTCACTTCTCTTCCAGTCTGAAATAAAAAATTATCTTCAGGCAGTTTCATATTAAGAAAATTAGCATTCGAAAATACTATTTTTTAGTTTTGCATGACTGAGCAGATTATTTTTGATTGCTGTTGGCCTCAGTTATGTGCATGCTCTCTGTAAAATAATTTTGTTAATCTTTAGGTTTGAAAATCACTGCAATGATTGCTTTCCTCAAGAAGATAACATCTGTTTTGCTTCTTTCCACTCCTCAAGCTCCTTTTCATCTTTTCCTGAGTTGTTGCTTTGTGCCTTCCCTATGCAAAAGTTAAGTCAACTATACATTTGTTAGTCCAGTTTTAAAGATATGCATATAAAAGTATACCTCTATTTGCAGGTGAACAAGAATTTGTTATTCACAGCTCTGAATGGTGTTTCCACAGTAGTTGTTTTGCATATACAAGTTGGACATGAGGAAAGACACACACAATATAAGCTGATCAGTAATATTGATATTTCTTTGTAATTTCAACTAAATTTTTCATGTCTAGTGATTAAAAAAACCCATGTTTTATTTGAAAAAAGAAAATAAAACAAATACACCTTTCTTGATTACTGCTAACCAGGGATAATTCAAATTTAAAAAATATATATTTATAGACGACTCATGAGTAGAATATTTAGTATATACTTACCAAGACTACTGTAAATCCAGATTATATTGATCTTCATCAAGAGACTTCTCTTTGGTGCGAATTAGTTCTAAATGAAAAAGGAACAAAATTCATTGTCATTAGAACCACTGACATAGACCAGGTTGAGACATTTACATTTAAGTGTTTGAATATGGCGAGAACCTTGGATTTCATTTTCTAGCCATCTGACCATGTAACTTGACCACAGCCACAGCCAATTGCTTCTCAGTCAGTGAGATATTCATGAGTCTTAATGCATATTAATTCAGTTTCCTTCTCAGGCTGTTGCAGAAATGCAAGAAGTGACCTGACTGATATGCAATTCTTGGCAGATAGAGAGATAGAACAGTACTAAGGAAAATAATAATAATAATAATAATAATAATAATAATAATTTGCCCTTTCTAATATATTTATAAACTAATCAAATCAATCTCCACACAATTTAATAAGCTTTAGACCTGTGATCAGAAAGTACTGACTACAGTAACCACATGGCATGGGGCAGAAATAAAAATATATAGCTATTTTCTCATAGAATATTTAACATAAGAATTGCAAAACCTAACACAGAGTTTTGAATAAGTAATAAAACTGAAAAACTATGGGAAATAATCAAACTGTGGCAGCAAACGATTATAAACATTTTAGGTTCTGTCACTTAATTACTGAAGCATATGTATTGAAATATATGGTCCGTACAAATAAACTAGTCTAGGAGAAATAAGATGCAGAACACCAGCAGTAAACTATTGCTGTGGTTGCGCAAAATGGACATGCTCATCTCTGGGCTTCACCTGGAGTCACATGTAGTTTATTAGCTAAGGTGATGCTAGTTGTCAGTTATTAATTTTTGCATTTTAACAAAGTTTAAGAATAGGACATTTTTTAAATAGAATGTAGTAATTCATAAATCTTTCATGTTCTGTTTTTGTATAAACTTCTTTCCTCTCTCTTTCCTCAGATTCAATAATAAAATGTTGAAAACTGACAGGGGGAAGCAAGGTTTTCCTGATCTGAATTGCCTAATGACTTGAATCTGTGTTAACTGAAATATAAACATAAATAAATGGACTATTAGAAGTTTTCAGTTCCATGACTCTCGTATCACCCAGGTGTGTATGATTAAATTACCACTGAGTCATGCTGGTCCATACATTCAGATACTGCTGTTCTTTCATGAAAGACACACTTTTGGTTGTTTTTGAAGAAGGACGGTATTCTACAGCAGTTCTACTTGCATTGGGAGAAAATGGTGTTTCAACCACAGTTACATTATTTATGGCCATGTGTCATGATGTTGTGTTTACTCATTCTTAACAGAACTACAAAGTATAGAGTAATGCAGAAGAGAATGATTATACTTTTCCAATTCCATTTCACAGCCTTCAGCACATAACTTCCACGTCTTTGTTCAGCTCAGTTTTGGATGTCAGGCCATGTCAGTTTTACATCAATTCTATCTCTTCCCATTTATAACTGCAGGTAGCCTGAATTTAGCTGTGAAATTTTGGTGTTGTTCCTGAACTGCATCTTGAAGCAACCTGAGTTCACATCTCTGTGGCTTCCTGACTGCTATCTCTATGGGCATATAATGCAAATAGTAGCGAAACAGGTTTGTGAAGATGAATTTGACCAAAAGACACAAAAACCACATAGGGTTACTTTGCCTCTCTAAAGGCTGAACAGGAGATGGAGTGCCACATCTCACGTTTAATTCAATCTATAAAAAAAGGGAGGTATATATAAATGGCATAGCCTTGTGCCTAAAAAGAATTAACTCTACAGCAAATAGAGCTGATGTTTTTACTGTACTGCCAATATCCACTGACTATACTTAGCTGTCTTCAGACTCTACTAAATCATGGAGAAGACCTGTAGCATTTGGGAGGGTGCCCACTATCCTACTGCCCCCAGTTACATGAGTAGCAATGTAAATTGGATTGAATGATGCACTCCTGGGTTATATTGGCATCAAATAGCTCTGTGACCTGATCAGGATGGGTGTCTGGAAATTTCCCCCCATCTCTAATCTCAGTTCACGCTTCTTATTTCCACTAATACAAATTTCATTCTAAGATCCTCACTGCCTTCATATTTTCCTTTTTATCTTTGAATTTATATACATCTCAAAAAAAAAAAAAATCATTTTTCTCATGTGCAGCAAATAAAGGCTTTATGTATGCAAAACTTAATACCACCACCACTACTTCACAATGAGTAGGGTCTCTCTGCAAAGGAATGCCACGAAGTCTGTGTCATTAGCTACTCCTTAGCTTAAATAAAGGCTTGCCAAATCAAGGAGTGTGCACAGATTGAATTTCCTCCCTCAAGATTAGAGTTCAGTGATTTCAAGTGACTGAGCAGAGTAGGCAGCTGGGAACTAGGAAAGTCTGACCTCTAAATTCCCTTTTGCTATCAGAATTCCTTCATGCAATTGATATGTTATTTCAAACTAGACTTCACCTCACTTTTCCTTGACTGCATGGTAGAGGAGGAGACATGAAATACTGCCCTCTCATGCCATCAGCCTTGAGTTGAATATAACCTGTCTGGGCAACACATTGGACTTTGTGCTGAGTAACCCTTCCACTCCCAATATTTTTGATTTGAACAGTATGATGCTCTCACTTCCTAGCATTTCTCTGGTTTACACCTACTGTTGGTATAGCAATGGAATCCAGAAGGTGCTAGCATACCTCACATGACAGGGAAGATTTGGAAATGACATCTCTCTCATCTCCAGATATCTGACTCTACCTTTGCCAGGCTGATTTATGGCACAAATACCTCTTAGAAACTCTCCAACTATTTTTGTTAATTTTGCCTTTTGGAAAAAGTAAGTAAACACATGAATAGGTTATTAATAATAGTAATTAATAATAATAAAACAGTAATAGTAACTAAATATTTATTGGGCAGAACTAAATACTTATAAATCACTTAGAAGGTGAAACAAATTAAGTAAGTGCTAAGCCTTCTGATTCAAGGAATTTTATGGGTGTTTTTTCCCCTTTTATTTGTTTGTATTGCTAAAAAAAATTATTGCTGATTTTATTTACACAAACTTTTAAGCATCTTTATCAATGTCTTATAGATTGTTTTTAAAATCTTGATTTAGCTTTATGATGAAGTGACATCTGTCACTGTGCCACTTTGCTTCCCTCTTAAGGTTTCTCACACACACCAGAAATGCTGGTGGGATCTAAAAATGCAACAGGACTGTGGCTCTTTTATTCAACTGACCTCACATAAGAAAATCTGCTTAAAAAACGACATAATGATACGGACTGTTGTTTTGTCCGTTCTCATTACTAAAGCAATTACTCCCCAAATACATACTGATTCATTATGGTCACTCCATGAAGCTAAACACCAACGCTGAAGTACTCAGATACAGAATCGGAGAGTGAAGTCAGGCTAATTAAATTGGCCCAGCCACTTTAGGAAGCAAATTGGGCCAAGTTAATTGGCACAGAGTGAGATAAGGAAATTCAGGCACTATTCTGTGAAATATCATTTTAATTATATCTAAAGAAGAACATTGCCCTTAATTTCAAATTTCTTAATTAGGAACATGAATAAGTAGCAATAATAATCTTTGCAGTCTACAAATATAAAAATGTCAGATGAAGTTTGTTTTGGCCAAGCCTGTTAACCAGTGAGCAAAGATGGCTGTAATTGTTATTAGCTATATTTGTCTTACATGCAGACCTACAGCCCCAGAGGAAAGGCTAATAGGGTGGGTATGCATCAAAAGGAAGATAAATCTGACATAAACAGTGCAAGAGACACTGCAGTGGGAGGAATCATTTGCAGTAAGATATTTTAACACCCAAAGAAATTCTCATGTGTACCACAAACAAAGCATTTCTCAATACAATTCTGTTTTCAGTTGAAGTACAAGTAAAGGCTTTTGGATTTGTTTTGGGTTTATATTCAAACACTTCAAAATACTGTTTCTGATTTAGCTTTGGTTTAGGAAAATATAATAGTCCAGAGCAGTTTCAGTTAATTTCCTTTGTTTATAACAGGTTGGAGCAGGTGGTGTAACTGCATAAAGTCAATAGTTCTGTTATGGTTCTTGTCAGCTGAAAAGCTGATCAGTTTTCCTTCACTATTGCTTGGTTTTGAAAAAAACACAGACTGCAATACTTGTGCTCAGGATATTCAGCTTACAAATACAACAAAAAATGTGCATCTCCTGGACTGAGAAAAACAGTGTTAATAACTTTACAACACTCTACTCAGTGGTACATACCAAGAAATCTTGTGGAACTTCATCTTTCATGTCATGCCCAACACTAAGGCTGATTTTTGTATTAATAGGTCTGAAGGCTTTTCCTGCTGAGAAATTTGTGGTTTCTTGAGCTTTTGCCTTTACTGGCAAAACAAACAATTACTGATGTTGTGAGCCAGAAACAGGTGAGTGAAACCGGTGCTGAGCAGTTTAGCTGCAAGTGTAAGCAAGATCCAAATATGATCAGTGATTAACGTTCAGTACAATTCAAAAATGCACTTTTAAACTTCTCCAATAATTATTACCCGCCTCTTAAAATGAATAGCGTGTCAAGGAAAGGGTGTCAAGGATATGGAAGTGAACAAGATAAGAGGATGTTACAACTAATGTAAGTGTGAAAAATGCCCATATGCTCTCCCCATCCTTGAAGCTTAAAAAAAATAAGACCATTTTCTACAACAGCTCCAATTAAAGGACACCCCACTGGGGAAAAAGGATCATACATATAGAATCATAGAATCTTAGAAAGGTTTGGTTTGGAAGGGACCTTAAAGATCATCTAGTTCAAACCCCTACTTTTTAATTTTTGATAAACAAAACCATTTTTAGATTGTTCTGAAGCTGACTTGGTCTAAATAATTTCAAATGTGGGCTATCATGGCAAATTCATGATCTGAAAAGGCACCTGACCAGTCTCGGAAGCCAGACTGTGTACAACACATAAACACATGCGATAAATAATTCTGTTGAAAGACATTGGGGAAGTGTGGATTAATTTCAAAACAAATCCTGCGCAATACTGGAAACCTCAAACAAATGAACTACTTGTTTTTATGGCATTAGGCAAGGCAGAGGAATGAATTAAGTACTTGCTAGTGCTTTGCATACCACATCTTCAGACAGCTGAATTCTGTCAGACAAACACATTTCCATGTCTTATTCACTGGAAAAAGTACTAAACGAGATCAAGGAATAATGGCTCACCTCCTGGCAAAACTAAGTTTGCATTCAACATTCTGATGAAGATGACAGCTGAATACAGCTGAAGACTGGTGGTCATAGCTGTGGTTCACTCTTCTTCTTCAGGACTGGATGCTGCAAAACAGGGATGATGCCAGCAGCCAGGCCCATCTCCTTGAATCTGTAGCACAAGGTAAGGCTTTTGGGGGAAAATTTCCAGGAGATGATTTCCATTGGCAGCAGTATCAGTCTTTGTCTTTTCTCCCTGTTTGACTCCTCTCCCTGCTCTTTCAGAAAGGCAGAGCAGCCAGAAGTCTCAGAGCTGACCATGGTTAAAGGTTAGTCCTTTGTTAAGAATACTGCTTTGGTATTATTAGCAACACAAAATCTGTCAAACAGAAACAGGAAAATGGTATCAAATATTTTGGAATTATATGAACACAAACACAGTTATATATATATATAAGATTGTGTTCATAATAATAATGTATATATATAAGGGAAGTTTAAACTTAAATATATAAATATAAGTAGTTACATATTCAAATGCATTTATACACACACACCCACACACACACATCTAAATAACATTTGTTTTGTGCCCAGAATATAAAAAAATGAATATTGTGGGTATTTTCAGACTTCTGTGAAACAGTATAGCTTTCACTTTTTTTGTAGCAAATTTCAGTTTGGAGCACAGCACAAATCATGGGTATAAAATCTGGAGATATAAGGGTTTATGATGTAAGGCTAATACAACCTTCACTATAGCGTTGTGAAAGCAATGTTGTAATACCAATACAATATACAGCCCAGTAAAAGAGGAATTATTTTTAGGTTATCTCCAAAGCCAATTTGAGGAACAATACCATGTGTATAAATGCCTTCTATAAGAAAATAAAGTAAGTATATTTTAGAGGAGCAATGTTTTGGTGCCACAGTAAAGTCATGAAATCTGACAGCACCATAACATGGGCCTTCATCAAATTGTATCTTCAGTGTATGCTGGAAAGCTGCTGCTAGTCTTTTTAAATGCTACCAACATAGAAGTATGAAATTGCATGAGGAGAGGTTGTAATAATTTTAAATGTCAAAGGAATTTATTAGTATACTTAGTTGTATATTTAATTTATTAATATATTTAATAAATGTTTGTTTTAATTAAGGCAGGATTTTGATTCGAATTTATGCTTTCAAGGTACAGTGAATGACAGTTAATTTTATATCTATTGCAATAGCAGCTATTATTTTTTAAATTAAATGTTAGCAAAAAGCATTGCAATTCAACCTCTCAAAGAAAAGGAGGCTTATCAAGTAACTGCCAGTGGTAGTCTGGCTGTTTTGCGGACACATCCTGCCTCAGCGGAAGGGAACAGATAAGGTTGCCATTTCAAGCTGCTTCCAGCTTCCTCTCATTTGTTTCTTGAAAGTGGGATCTGTACCTTAGGAACCTGTACAAAATAACGGACAACATTTTTAAACATTTTTAAACCCAACTTTGCAAATGAATATGATATTTAAAGAAGCACCTCTGCCCTCTGTCCTCCAGTAATTATGCCCCTTAGAAGGATCTCTTTTTTAAAAAAAGAGGGACTTCTCAGATATATAGAAAACACAGTTTTGAACGTTAAGATTTTTTTTACACATAGTAAGTAACTCTGGGGAGCTTCTTAGACAAGCAGCTTTTTAAAGAGCAGTAGCAATGTAGCACTGTTTTACAAGTACATAACTACAATTTAACACACAGTAATCTAAACTCCAGGTGTTTTGTGGCTGCTGACATTTTTTCTGAACCCAGGAAATAAGAAGCAATGAACTTGGTCACAGTGGTTAAAATGTGTACTGTTAATATTTTTCGGGGGCTGGTGTGGTATGTTCTCCCAATCTCATGCTTTTCCTCAGTAATGTCTCTAATTTCCTTGGATGGTGTTCTAATGGCGCTAACATCCACAGTAGATTTACTTTATTTCTCTGCTTTTTTGCTGAGACTTTTATGGTGTAATGAAAGCATTTATTTCAGTGTCCCCTGAGATCTGCTTTAAATTGACCTGCTAGCCAGAGCTTTATTATGGACAAAGGCTAAATGAGTATAATCTAGAAATCTTTATTCATTACTTCTGCTTTAGCTTCACGTTCAGCCTGAGAGCCACATAATTATAATAATTTATATATATCTGAAATAAGACACAGAACACTTTTTGAAGAATATTCTCTTTCTGCTCACTTTAATCTAGGCAGCCCACTGCTCTGGGAACGTGATCACAGATCCTATGATAGTAAGATTTTTTGGGGTTCTCTCACACCACACATAAGGGTTGGTCTTCTGAGCAGAGGGGCTTAGCAGGCTCCAAACAGCCCTACAGGGTGCAGGGTCACTGGAGCACCTGGGAAACAGGAGGGCACTCAATTTCCCCTATGTTGTAGTGTGGATGAGAGTACGGAATAAATTTCATTCTGATAAGCCGTAGCAGCACATTAATGTTCTCTGAAGGATAACATTTTTCTCTCTGAGCTCCTCTTAGGATATTGCAGCTGGAAACCAAAACTACCTGGAACCATGTTCACAGATGTAACTATTCAGCTAAAGAGCCCCAGTCACTGTGGATGAGTGTATCTGGGCAGAATCAGTTTAGAATAAGATTCTAACTGTCCTCCGCCTGCAGACAGTACAGCTTCTGCTATGCCACCTGCCACTGCTGCCCCAAACTGCGCATTTCTGTCCCTCCTCCCCAAACTGTGGAATAACTTATGTTTCCTTTGAAGTTTCAAAGCATTTGTTGGAAAAGAACAGTGGAAAGATCAGAATATTTCACCAAATGATAAGAACATTTGCTAGACAGACTGACCAAAACTTCAATGCTTTCATTAAATATTTAATCCGTATAGGCCAATAGAATCTTGACTTCAGTATTCCCAGTTAGTTTTCTATTACGTCCAGTAACCCTGCTATCATATATCCCATCTATCCCTCTCCCATTAATTTTGTTTCTTTTCCAGTAGTTGCTTTACAGTTTGTCCAGTACTGTCTTTCTCATGCTGTGACTGAAGACTCTATTTCTGATCTGAGACGTGGTGGGAGCCTTTCCCGCCTTCCCTGCCCTGCCCGTCCCAGCCCAGGGAGTGCTCTATAGGATGAGGAGGAGAAAGCCTTGCTCACTGCTTACCGCCTTGTTTAGAAACAACGTTTTTGCTGGCAGAAAAAGAGAGACAGCAGGGGCTGATGCCTGGCTGTCACTCCAGATGAAGAACACTTGGTTGGTGTGTGAGTGAGAAGAGCCTCTCAAGCCTCGATCATTACAACACCCACGCACAGTCCAACTGTGCTGGCAGCTCAGAAACTCTCCAGGCTAACCCTCCGGTGCCCAAACACAGGCAGCAAGACCTGCTGCTCAAACGCAGAGTCATTAGCCTTTTCCAGTTCAGCTGGTTTTATGTAATACATTCAGGTCTTGGTATCCTTTGAGTAACTAGTATTGTTGAGATCCCAAGACCTGGGATCTGTATCCCAAAGGTAACAAACTCTGTGTATGACCACTACACAAATGCAACAGTATGCAGAATTGGCTCAGGTTGTTCCTAGTAATACCACTGAAACAGAAATGAGAACAAGAACACTGGGATGAGGTTTTTCCCACCTTCATGTTTTTGACTCCCAAAGAAGGGCATTTTGTAGTGTTTGGATGAAACCAAATAGCAAACCCCTCCTGTGCCCCCAGGAATGCCTCCAGAAGAAAGCCTTACACTGAGTTTTCAAGAGTTAGTTCCTAGCTTAGGAAAACATTGCCACCTGGGAGATCCTTCAGGAAATGAAGCCAATTTAGCCCAAAAGACTTGGAAAGAAAAAAGGAGTGCCTGAAAATGAGACATCATAATATGAGAATTGGGCTTGTTCAGCCTGGAGAAGAGAAAGCTCTGGGGAGACCTTATTGCAGCCTTCCAGTACCTGAAGAGGCCAACAAGAAAGCTGGAGGGGGACTTTCTACAAGGGCCTGCAGTGACAGGACAAGGGGTAATGGGTTTAAGTTGAAAGTGGGGAGATTTAGATTGGAAATCAGGAAGAAATTCTTCATGGAGAGGGTGGTGAGGCACTGGAACAGGTTACCCAGAGAAGATGTGGATGCCCCATCCCTGACAGTGTTCAAGGCCAGGCTGGATGAGGCTTGGAGCAACCTGGTCTAGTGGAGGGTGTCCCGGCCCATGAGAACTAGATGATCTTTAAAGTCCCTTTCAACACAAACCATTCTAGGATTCTACGAGAATGGAGTGAATACAACTTTGGCATTTTCTGGGAAAACACATTTGGACTTTACTTGAACTTTCTAATTCAAAAAAGTATTTAATTTAGCATTATGCTTGTAAAGCAGATCTCAGATGCAGACTTCTATTTTAACTAGAATAAGCTTAGAATGAAGCACTCAAAAAAGAGGTAGGGAAGGGTAATGTCCAGTTTATTCTCTGTTAGTAAGAGATGCCACAGCATCTATTAGCTGCCTTTAGTACTTTTCAAAGTGTATTTGTTTAAACATTTCAAAACTGTCTCTTCCAAGTAAATTGCAATACATGTAATACATGGTTTTATATTTTACTGATATATTGCATTCTTTGCAGCAGTTTTAATATCTGCTTTATCTTAATATTAATGAAAATAGAATATATTTAAGAATCATATTTCTCAGCTACATTAATTTTTATCTGTTGTCATTGAACGGGAAGAAAGTTGCAAGAAATATAGGAAAAGGTTTCGGTGGTGGTTATCTAATTTTAACTTTTCTTCTCATACAATGCAATTTAAAATAACTTTCTCTTCAACTGGGTTTATAACAGAAACTGTACCTTAATTCTAGGGCATCCTTGTAAAATTTACTTTCATCGAAAAAACTGAAGTGCAGTGTTTTTGTTTTTTTCCCAAATGGTCTTTTGTCACAGTGAGACATCCAATTAGGAACTGTATGTTGGCAGGTAAGAAGCAAACAGTCCTCTTCAGATCCACCTGTGCTTGTCTTCAGAGCAACGGCATATTTTGCTGTTTTTTTTCTCTTTTTTTAGAACAAGAATAACATTAAAAAAAGATATATGAAACTTCAACATTGCTCAACTAGCAGATAATGATAAAAAAATTGATGAATATAGGAGCTGATTTAGAGTTCAAAATATTTGCAAGAAGTATGAATACAAATTACTAAGTCATGTTTTTGTGCTAGAATTGAAAGAGTGACTATACGCTTTTTGATCTTGCTCGTGTAGCATGGCGTCTACTGCAACAGAATACCACACTGCTACAGAGAGGAGTCATTGGTCCTAGAAGAATCACAGGATTTGTTAATGTGAATAGGTGTGCCCCTCATTTGCTCTTTTTGAGACTGAAGGCAGAACTGATTAAGTACTTTTATCTAATGAAATATCTGGAGATGGTGAAAGATTGCCACTGGAGGCATTAAAACAAATGGTTGGGTCTGTGCAGTCATAATTCAGATAAAATCAAATCATTAAAATCGTGTTTTATTGAAATATGTGAATTAGTGTGGGAAAGGCAGGAGACAGTTATGTAAGTGATTTTGAAGGGAGACAGACGTTTTCTCAAGTACTGAAATTTTTGTAGACACACACAAAAGACTCCTCTTTAGGAAAATGACCATTTTGCTTGATTTCTACTGTATTCCAGAAAACCAGACTTTGCCTACAACTCTTGTAAATGAATAGCATTAGACCAAGAGCATTCCAGAATTTTATCTGAAGGAAACTGGGTCCACCAATTCAGCACTCAAGTGAAAAATCTATACAGCATTTTTCTTAGAAAACCTATAGTTGTCCCAGAAGCATCCAGGTTAGATCCAGAACCTAAATATAAACAACGCTTGGATCCAATTATGTTTGAATAAATTCCTACTGTTGACTTTAGACAAATATGAGGGAATATATAGGTTTCTGCTTTTCAGACTCTTCCCTTCATCATCGTATTTAGCTGTGTCTACTTTAGGAACAGTGGAACTAAGAGAATGAAACAAAATATAGAAATATAGTTTGAAACTATTTTTCATTGCAATATTTCATTTATTTCTTCCATAAAAAATGTTGGTTCAAATTAGAGAATTAAATCTTTTTTTTTTTTTTTTTTTGTCCTCTTCAGGTGGCAAATTATACCAGTCATCCCAGAAATGTTACATTCTGAAATTGTGTTTCCTCTAGTAAGCTGCAATTATGACGAAAAAGAAGCATCAAGAAGGAATCAACCCTAAGCATAAGCTGGGCTTCTGTATTCTGGACAAGACCCAGGAAGTGGAAAAGTCAAATTCTAGTTGCAGAACTGCACAAGAGCTAACTGTTTTCTAGATGTGTTTTTATGCACTTCTGTTTTTTGCCTTACTCTTGCAGCCTTGAAGGATAGAAGAGAAAAAAAAACTGTCAAGCAGATGAACTGGAAATGGAAGAATTAGAAACAGCTAACGTAATTCCACAGTTCTTTTGCTGTGTGTTGATTTTTCCTGTGATAATTACTGGCTTTTTCTGCACATCAGCCAAATCTTGTCACTCCTTTCTTGGTACTTGCCACCTCCTTCCTTTTTTCATGTTCTGTACCTCTTATTTCTTTCTCCCTTTCTCCTCCTCACTTTGCTAGTCCAATAAACAATGTCCACCATAACACCAAAAGAAAATGAAGCTTCTTAGAATATGGTACTCACATAGTGCTTGCTAACTATGTCTGTTCTTTCAGCATAGTCCTCTGTCTTATGTCACTTATATTACATGCTTTCTGGGGCAGGGACAGCAGAACTTCTCAGTTACACTAACTTTTTTGAAGTACTTAGCAGATGGCTGCCTTCTCAGCTTTTTTTTTTTTTTTTTTTTTTTTTTTGTCTTATTTTCCTTCCCAAAGCACTTATCTAAGTGATATTCTGTTCTACTCTATGTTCAAGGCTGAACTTAAATTATCATTTTAATATATCTGGAGTTTAATTCAGCAAAGCATGAAGCACTGATGTTAAGAGTGGCTAATCCCCCTGAATACCACAGGAATACTCATATCAGTAAATTTTTAATTCTGTAAGAATCCTTTAGTAAATTTGGGTCCTGTGGTGTATGTTCTTAAATGACCGGTTCTTTCCAAGAAAGCCGGCCTAGTAACAAGAACATTTTTAGCTATTTTGCAGCATGACATGAAAAAATGAAAAGTTTTTATCATGGTCTGGAATGAATAGGTAATCTGTGGTACAATAACAAAATTTCAATTTTGTATGTTATCATTAAAATTAATAGTTTGCATAATGTACATAATTTGTGAAAAACAATTGTTGAATTAAAAAATGAAAATTAATAATTAAGAAAAAATAATCTATTCAAAACTTTATCACTTATATTATACTCTTACCTTTTCCAGACCTGTGTTATTTTCTGATAACTGACTTTGTTCAGTTCAAGAATTCCCCTATTAGCATGTATTGATTAATATTGAAAACATAAAATCCACTTCTTGTAGGAGAAGGACCAGACTGAGACAGTGAAATACATGACATTTTGCTCTGTCAAATGCTTGCATTTTGTGGTCTTTTGTCTCCCATGAATTTTTAAGTAATTATTTGCTGTTATATCAAAAAGCCGCCTTTTTCTGAAGAAGTGGAAGTTTGCACAAATTTTTCTATAATTGACTATTTTTAAGGAACTCATCCTGTATTATTTACTAGAAAGACTTTTGCAAAGAATTATCTTCTCTGACGTGACTGAAGTGTTCATTATTTTTTAAAGAATACTTATAAAACTATTTCAAAAGTTATGTAAAAAACAGATAGCAAGGAATACCTACTCAGTAAGTCTTTCTATTATGAAGTACAGACTAAAGAAGAAAGCCATAAAAATGAAGATATTTCTGTCTTTAATGGAAGCCAGTAAAATGATGAACATGGTTACAATATCCAATGGAATGACTATAAAGCAGCAGGAAAAAATGGGCTGTAAAAGGGGAAGAGAATTGAGATGCTTTAAGATGAAACTGTTTCAGAATCAGTTATTAGTTTGCACTGAATTGTTCTTGAATGTCTGAATGTTTGTAAAGAATTATTCAAGACAGCGTAGGGATGGCTTTATGCATGAGAGCAGGATCATTAGTTCTTTTAATACATCTGTTATATTTGTGTGACACATTATCATCAAATAGTGTAACCTGTGTGGCAGACGGTTGCATTCTTACGCTGCAGAGCTTTTGACCATTACTGGCATTACTAAATAAGCTATGTAACAAATTAAAAGGTGTAGCACATCTTAAATCTCATCTGGACAAAGAAATATTCAATAAAAAAACTAATCAATAAATGTTTATCTAGGTATCAGAAACCATGGCTTCTTATGCTTTATTATGCATGAACAATTGCTTCCTTTACACTAATCTGTATGTAAGCTGAAAGCTCTATTAGGTACTATGTCACAGATCTGTGAATACTGATCCATATTATTTATCAGTAGAATGTGAGAGATGATAAATTAAATTTTTTAAATAATATTTAACCAGATCTTCCCAAACCTGCTGTATTGACAAATAAATCACAAAGAAAAAGGCAATCTTTCTCAGCATTCATCCAACAGTCTGTCTCTTTGTGGTGTGGAGACTGCAGCAGAGCCCTAGCACAACTCAGTTCACCCTGATGTGGGAAAGTTCAGGTGAGAAACAGGGTTTCTTACGGTTGAGATATTTCTTAAATGGGTGTGCACAGCAGTACAGAAAGGACACTGTCACGGAAGGGGTTGGAGAGTGAGGATGAAGGGAGGGAGGGAGGAAGGCAGATGTGAGGATGCATGGTGGGTGTGTTGAGACATGGGAAACAACAGGAACCAGGGCTTATCACATATTAGTCTCCTAAAATCAACAGTAAATCTGGTTTGCTGTTTGTTCAGAAGGACCTGACATTCAGATAAATATATAATGAATCGCGAAACAGGGCCCCTATTAACAATGAATATAAAAGGGAAACTAAGAACGGTAGAATGCTGATAAAGAAGAAAAAGGACATAAGGAAAAGCTTACAAGCTACACTATGAAAGATTTTAACTACTCTAAGGACAAAAGAAATCCTAATAATACTACTTTTCCCTTACTAGATTGAAATATTATATCACAAATAATTCATCTTTCCCTTTTCTATTGAATAAATATTTCTGCCCTCTATTTGGATAAATGAAACAAATGCAGTCATTTCACAGGCTGCTGACGAAATACTTTTCACACTAACAGTAAATCAGAAGCTGCAGCTCCTATAGCTAGCTATTTTTAAAGCAACAGATCTGGCCAACATTCTGTCCCAAAGAGTGAAAAATGAAAGGGGTGAGATGCTTCCTAGTTTCTCAGCATTGATTTCTAATATGGCTTAAAACTATTAGGAGATTCCAGAAGACTGAAATGCAATGAAAAAAGAAGAGAAAGCTAATACAGTGTTGTAATTTATAAAGTATACAAATGTGATGACTCCATTAACTACATAATTCTCACATTGATTCTTTGCAAAATAATCAAATATCTTAAGTGGAATTTGATTTATAGAAGCTAGTAAAGAGAAAACAGTTATCTCTGATTAACATTTGTTTATGGAAAACAGATATCACCCAAAATAAAATTATCTCTGAGCAGTTTGCAAGTTAGACTGTTGGAGGTATCAGTGTTGCTTTACTATTTAACATTGCTGAAAACACCTCTCCTGTACATGCTTCAGAAACTGACAAAGTCTGGAGGGATTTCAGAGCAAAGTTATAAACAGTTTTGAAAAGTTATAGTACTGTCATGTGGTGCTCCGGGCACCTAGGGCATCCCAGATAAGAGTTAGAACTGACAGTCACAGTACATGAAGAACAGATATAAGATAAGCAGAGGGCTCTTTGATATAGTAGACAAAATATCAAAATATCAAATGTCTGAAATAAAGGAGTAGAATCAAGGCAAAATTTTGACTGGGCTATAGTGAACCCTTGGATTAAAGGATTGAAAGCTGTGGTTAATTCTCTGACACTGGGGAGAGGTTTCATAGAAATCCTATAGCTTGGGATTTGTATGTATATGCGTGTGTTTGTGTCTAAACAGTAACAATCTAACAATAAAAAAAAAAGAAGGAAAAATAAGTTGTCAGACTTGTTCAGTGTAGGAACTAATCAATTAATTGGTATTATCATATGATAGTTGATCAATTAATTAGTATTTTCATGTGGTGATAAAAACATACATTAATTTGCAATATGTTAGTAGACCCATGTAATCCTTCTACTGACTTCAGTAAATTCAGTAACCAACCACATTCATGACTATCCATCTACTGTGAGAAAGAAACAGTACATTGACTGTTTATGGTCAGCTTACTTAAGATTGCATTATTAGTTCCTAGAAATTTAAATTAAAATGTACTGTGAAATCATTTAACTTTTTTCTCACCTAGATACTGTAACGAATGAGACATCCTTCACCGAGCCTATATTATGCTTTTTCAGACTCAAATAGTCAAATAAAGAATGGCAAATAATCGATAATCAGGGTTTCCTTGTCAGTTTTTAACCAAAGATCTATGCGGAGAGTTCTGGCAAAGTGGAGGTTTTCAAGTGAATCTATCAACACCGTAAGTCACAGAACTTAACAGAGCACTTTTATTTGAGAAAGCTGAGCACTTACAGCATTGCACAGGCATTTGACTTGTTTATGTGACAGGTTAATAGATTTTTAAAAAGCAAAATCACACAGGTCAGGAAAGTGTAAGTATCCTCAGCCCATAAATTTAGAAGGAAGAATCCCAACAAAGAGCAGAATGTAGATGCCAGAAAGGAAGGCAGAGTCATCACCAGTGGTGTATGGCCAGACAAACCTGTGACTGAGCCAGAATGGTTGAAGAAGTCACTGGCTTTAGCCCAAATCAGAAGCTGACAAGTTATGGGCTATAAATCTGTTGCAATGAGTCTGGATTAATCAGTTGGATTAGTTCAAAACACCACTTAATGGTACCATAATGTATCCCAATGACTTCCTATGAGGAGTAAATCCTTAGGAGTAAATCCTTATTAGGATTATACACCAGGCCCATTGCCAATTCTCAACAGAGGGGCAGGGAATTCCAGGTGCAGAATAAAGTCCTCTGTAAGAGCTCTTTTATGTGCAGTCATCCATCCACACCCTCAGATCACTGGAGAAAGGCTTGAACCCAGCGTTCTGGTAATTATTTCTTTCGAAGATGAATTAGAAGCTGCTCTGCACAGTTAGAATGGTCTGTTTGAACAGTATAGATCCTGTCATGGGACAAAAAAACCGATCTTGATATATCTTAGTCAGTCCAACAGTTACTGCTGCTGACCCTGGTGGCCTTTCTTTTTCTTTCAGCACATAACAAATTCTTAATTTATTATAAAAATTGTCACTAGGATGTTGCCTTCAGTTTTCCAAGATGCAGTACATGAGTTTACTGTGGGCTGTTAGGACATCCACTGACTTTTTTACTCTTACTTGTAAGCTTTAGAACCAATGAAAGATTAGCTGATCTCTGTTATTTCTTGTCATTTAAAATGAAGCATTTCTGGAACTAGTCTTACATTATATACAAAAAATATACCTGAGGAAAATGGTTGCCTGATAACCAGAATGTCTCACAGTTTAGAGATGCAGCAAATCTACACTGAATAGGCTTTTTATGTCATGAAAAGCCAGATTTGAATTTAATTGCATGTTTTTACCAAAACAGCACTTCATCATATTACCAAAGGTTATAAGTTAACCTTTTACTGTTCGCTGTTTTGTCTTCTAAAAATGCTGGCTTGATTGCAGGCTGCTTTGTGCTGTCACTCTAAGACACACACTTTGAGCCTGTTTATTCCTATTGACAACAGGTTTAAACAGGTTGGCATAGCTGTACTGTGATCAAAGAAGTAATCATTTGCAGAATGACAATGCGCAGAGCATTCGCATTATGCACTGTGCTTTTATGGGTGTTGCACATTACACTGAATATCACACTTGGAGGAGATAATTCAGAATCAGAAATCAAGAATCATAATGAAATTTGCTCTGTTTGACTGGCTATCACGAAGTTATATGAATGATAGTGGAAGCTGCTATTATAACACTGATGTAAACCTTACTTATGACAGCTTTTAAGTGTGCCTTTCTGATTGCATATTGAAAACTAGGGAACAGTGAACTTCCTCAAGTAGCAACACTAGCAAAAGGAGAACTATGTCTAATTGTTTATTTCCAGCTATTGTTGGTGTGCTTTTTATAACTATACATATACATTAGGTTAGAAAAATTCTCAAGGAAAAAAAGAATGAAATTAAAATATTTGAAATGTACACAAAATGATATGAATTAACATTGCAATCTAAAAGTGACTAAGAAAAAGCATTCGTAATTCAAGGGAAACCCAAACACCCTGAAGCTTTGTGGTGCAAAGGCCATCTGGTTTTACTTTAGTCAGGAATCAACCATTCCTCATGTTACCATTTGTTCCCCTTTTCTAATCCTAAGTCAGTATTTTAACAGTCAGGAGGCTGTTTAAACAGAATGATTTTAGAGCAACTTGGAAGCAACTTAGCCGAGTTTAGTCAGTCTCCCAGTCTGGGTAGTGGGATGGAAGGGGCTCCTCTGGGGTCACCAGATCTAATCGTTACTTCCTAAGACTTATTACGTAAGTCTAGGAAGCAGTGTTAACTGCCTAAGATTGGGAATCCTTTCCTCAGGGTGCCCAGACTAACGTGAAAGGTCTTGCAACTTTACCTCTCAGTGCATCCACTCTTTCAGAAGAGAGGTCTGGATGTGACCTTCTTTCTGATTGATGTCCCTAAAGTGTCTGAGAGAGATGAAATGATGCTAAGGCCAGTTTCCAAAGATGGAGACAGTAGAAGCGTGAAAGACAATCACTTTGTGAAGCATTGAAGTGAAAAGGACCAGTCCACATGAAAGACCTCTGGATGCCAAATAGTTCAATAATTTTTGAATTTTCCATAGAAATGGACTAAAGAAAGAGCTAGGTCATTTGGACAGAAACGTCCTCTTCCAATCCAGTACCCCAAAGTGAATAAACATGTTCACCTTGGGGTTCCACAGCCAATATGCTCTAAAATTGCCCTCATGGTAAAAAGTTGTATTTGAGCAAACGTATCAGTGTAATTCAAATAGAGAAAGTGTCACATGGGATTAGACCAATCATCAATCTAGACTGGTATCCTATAGTGGCCAACAACAGATGTTTCAGAGGGAGATATGAAGACTCTGTAGTGAGAAATTCTATAATGCCATGCAAGAGTTTCTTTCTATCTTGGGCATGAAATATTTAAATATTCTGCAAATTTCATATAAAACATATAATGAAATGCACATGATGCCTGCTCTGAGGTAAGAGTGACATACATTGTAGAAAGCATTGAATCTTCATTCCTTTTGTCATTTAGAAGAAGAATTTAGAACTTTTGTGATGCTTAATTTCTTCAAACTGGTGCAAGAAAGAAACATAAGCCATAACCAATATTCTTGTTTGCCCTTTTGTTTGTGTGCAAATACTGTGCATTAGGTCTGTCCCCTTACTGTCTGAGCACATTCCATAGAAGGAAATTATATTGCTTAGATGAAGCTATTAGCGCTTTATTATAAAAATCTCAGCTGTGATTAGGAGAAGCAAGTCAGCAGTATTTTCATGTGGTGAAGCTTACCTCTTCAGTTTAATGGGAAATACAGAATATTTTGGCCATTTTTTGCACTCTTTTAAATTGCCACATCTTAGAGTAATTTATGTTACCTTGCTGCAGTAACTAGAGGTGAGCCAAACCTATGAGTTCAGCAAATCTGGGATGTATCCAAATCTGTAGATAGTTGGAGGGCATTTTGCCTATCTCATACTGAAAAAGAGGTGGAGGTTTTAAAAAGGGTCATAATTCACTTAAAATATAGTTGTTCTTGAATTATTTTATTTAAATACATATAAGCATTGGATTTGGTTACAGTCCTTATTAACCTTCCTTTTAAATGACAAAGCAGGCTAATATGCCATCAACTTACTGTATATCTTAAATTTACTAGCAAAAACTATAGAAATCCTTAGATACTAAAAAAATCTGAATCCACTCCAGAATTATCAGAAGTTGCTGGTGCTGCTGCCAAAGTGGAAAAAAAAAAAATCAAGTGGGAGACATAAGGAGAAAATGTTCTGTTCTTGTCTTCCTAGTTACCCAGAGAAAGGTTTCACAAACGGCACGTCAGGAAGAAATAGAAGGTCCTTTCTGGCAGAAGTGTAAAGGGAACCTGAAGGTCAGATCATCAATGTATTGCTATGACACTCCTCCCTGGACTGGAATTTGCGTCTGTGAACAGAACCATTTACATATGGTGTTAAGGACAACTCAGAAACAGAAGGAAATGCATTTTAGTTTAGCTTTAGTGCAGGATTTACTATTCTATGTTTTATGGTCATATGTGAACCAGCAGGACTCTTTGCTGTACTTTGCTCTCTGAAATGAGAGACCATTTCAAAAGCATTGGAAAGAGGGAGGCCCACAGCGATGTGTAATTATTCTAGATTTTATATAAACCTTTGACACCACTGGCCTTTATTAACAGAGCAGAACCTTTAGGAGATGCTCAGCTGTGCACAGTCCGTACAGGGAGCTGCTGGAACTGTGATTCACCAGATTTGAAGATGTTTGCAAATCCATTGGCCTTCAGACTTGCACAAATTCCCTTCTGATTCACAGTTTAAGACAAAATATGTATTGCACTGTCTCCTAATAATTACAGTGTACAAAGCTTTCATAGGTATGAAGTAAAGAAAGAAGGCCTTGAGAAGATCCACTGATTTCAGATTGGTGTCTGAATATATGCATAGTGTAGTGATTGTTTGGAAAAGCCCAGAAACTTCCAGAAACAGGAGTGCTAGTTATTGCATATTCCCAGTAGCTGCTCATGAATGATAAATTATTAAATGGCCAAGCTATGTATGAGGTAGCAATCTCCCCCACTTCTCCCCTGCTCCATTTCAGACACAGGTGCAGGTACAGGGAGAGTCCAAGAGCTGAGCTAGTTGAAGTGCAGTAAGAGAGAATATTTTAAATGTAAAGATATAAAAGAAAATAATCTGCAAATAATGGGTGTGAGGACTGAACAGCATCCGCTGCGATGGAGTATCTCTAACCATTGTCTTTATCATCTGAGCTGTGTATCTGGTAGGCCCCAAATCTCTGTCACTGAATACACATTACACATTTCTGTTATAGAAAAAATGAGTCCAGTCATCTACTAACCAAAGTAGTTAATAATATGTACTGTGGAGGCCTCAGTTAGTTTAATTGTGGTCTGATGTATTTTGAAGTGGATAAATACTGTCAAGTTCTGAGAACATACTCATTGTATATCAGGGTGTTTTCTGCAAAGGCTGAGATACCATCTCTGAACAAAAAAAAGTCAGCAACAAGTTCTTATGCATTCATTAAAGTATATGGTGATAAATGTTAATTTAAAATCTTACATATTAACAAACAATGGGCAAGTGTGCATGATGAATTCTAGAAATATAGTTGTAATTAATTCTCTTATGACTTATCCACAGTACTTGAAAAATGAAAACCCTGTTTATGTTAAAGTATAATTTTAGTGTTCTCTGTATGTACTGTTTTGTTTATCAAGGAGAGTTTCATATAGTAGATTTTGCTGTCTGAGAGGACGGTTAAGTTAAAAATTTAATTCACCTGATTTACTAAAAAGTGGAGAAATATGAGTGATGAAACTGACAACCATAATTTATATATGGATATTTTTATGTACACACACAGCACATATGTAATCTCTAAACATATTTTAATGACACATTCCCTAGTAAACTGAAGTATGTTTCATTCTTCACAGTCTGCTAAAGCTACAGCAGAGCTAGTCACCTTTAATTATAAGGGAAATTAGAGGCTATCATAGAGTACAAACAGAACATTACAGTATTAAAATGTTATAAAGCTTCTGGGTATGAAACAAAGGCAACTGGCATTCTGTACTTAATATAGTTAGCTCAATTAGTTTGTTTTACTAGCCAAAATATGCCTGAGAAGGTTACTAAAGATGTTAAATGTAATATCTGTTTATTTACATGTGTGTATAGACATACATAGACATACATGTACATGCATATGTGTGTACCAAGTCCTCTTGTCCTGTGTATGTCCTTTTATGATGTTCTCTTTTTTTCCATACTTCTAGTCAAGAACATAACCTTTAGTTTTTCTGAAATTCGTATTTTGCTGTTACTCGTGACTGTCTTGAGTCTAGTGTGGGTTTGGGTGAGACAGTTGTAAAAGGTGCCATCCCGCTCTGGAAATTACAATATCTGCTGGCAACTGCTTATTGTCTTTCAGGAGTAATCTTACTTTAGCAAGTCTTGCTTCTAAGAGAAAAACAATGAGTGCTCATAGGGTATTTTGTGTTCCAAAGCTCGGTAGCTACTAGATGCAGCAGAAAATGAACAAGTCCCAAATTCAACAGCTGTTCTTCACCAGCTGATGACAATTCCCCTAAGGGTGGCCAACTGTCTATAACTCTTTCTTCATGACCATTTGGTCAGCCAAGGTAGAGGAAGAGTCCCTAAGCACTTTGAACATACTGAGACCTGACAAGAGGTGCTACCTCATAGAGGACTGTACTGATGAAATTAGTCTGCCCCAATGCAGTAGCTTTATCAGCCCTACTGAAATATCTGTCACAATCATGAAAAGCATCTTGATCAAAGAGTTTGATTGCCAGGTCATGGCTGGATGGACGGGCTTTTCATCACCTTGCCAGAAGTGCTTAGCCTAGCCATCTGTTCCTAATTTGAGACTTGTTGTCCAGAGATATCTTCCCAGAGATGTGGGTATTAAATGAAAGAGATTGGACTTGGTCTACTAACCTGTATTTGCACAAAATACAGAGGATGGTACTGCTGTCTCTACAGACAAAACAATTAAGGGATTTATTTTTTTAAAGTGAAAATGGGCCACTGTAATAATCCTGCCTGACAAAATACGGATTTTTTTAAACCTTGTCTTCATAAACTGCCTATTAGGAAATGGTCAATGATTTTGTGTTATGTCTCTTATGCTCAATAAAGATAAAAAGGGTTAACTTCTTTTCTGATAGTTCAGTTTCAGTTTTCATGGCTACACTATTGTCTACCTCTCCTCCAACAAGCTGATACACTCAATAGCATAATGCTGATTTTTCCCCAAGCACTTTGGCTTGTGTATCCAAATGTGACAGCTCTGTGCAATGCCTAGTCACCTAAATAACCATCTTTCAATCTTCAGAAGTGTTTCACATTCACAATTAATGTTGACTCTGATGGGACTGTCAGAAACTCCATCATCTTAAAAAAAAGTTTTTTATTTAGTCAAACGTACTTAGATGACTCATGCATGCCCTACTGATCTAATTAATATTTACACATGTATAAATATGTACAAATATATATATAAGCATATATCTATACACACATATGTACAAAAATGCCATTTACAAATTTAGTCTCAGTTTCAGAACACAATGAATATGAAATCATGAAGGAAAACAGATCTAAGTTCTGTAGCTGTTTTTTCCCCTGTGAAAATTAAAGTGATATTTGGTCAGATAATCCATCTGTTGTGATGCAGTTTCTTTATGTGGCAATGCTGGCTGGTGTCACCATGTTTGGCATGTTTGGAAGTGGGGAATTGAGCCCCACTGTGTAATGGTCTTTTCAGTAGTCCGCTGTGACATTTAGATTACTGAGACCATTTAAGGGATGCTAGAAGCCTTGGGAACCCAAATCTAACTGTGTGCTATAAGGAATCCTTACCAGAGCTGTGCCTTTGAGTATGTCAGCATATGCCAAGAGTTAGAAAAACCTCATTTATGCCTGAGGAGCAGCCCTGAGTACAGTAGCCTTGGGATCAGGGAAGTGATCCATCAGTTTTATGCATCTCTCATCCCTCAACTCTTGCCTGATATCTCCAAAATTTCCTTCCTTCGTAACATATTCATAAAATATTGGGTAAGAAACTTTTGCTGTGAGAATGTGTAGACATTCACATATGTATAATGTACATCCAAATAATATGTCCCTATATACAATCTTTAAAAATTGTAGGCATGTAATAAGAGTATGGTAATTGAAATATGGAGGCACTAAACACCTACTGAGAACACTTAACTTTTTAAAACATTACTGGGGTAGCAATGTGTCCCTTGTAGTTCCAGATAATATGTTTCTGATTACCAGTTTGTTTCTGAGCTCCATAATGTGAGAACAAATAAAAATGTAAGCCTCTATCTATTTTTATGCTCATATGTCATCCTATCCAATTGGGCAGTAAAACAGCAGGACCAGGCGGCTGTTAAATAATACAAAATGTGATGCATGAATATGGAGGTAAATGTGTGCTTATATAACTTATGCCTATCCGATATTGTTATTCTTTGCATTTCTGAGGTATAAGACAAATTTAACAAACAGAATAAGCAGGTCCACATTTGCTATAAGTCAGCATTCTCTGTGACATTTTAAATTTATGAACAGTTGCTCTGTGTCTTCAAGAATTGACTTAAACATTTGCCAGATTAGTGGTTTTACGGTAGACATTGTGGCTGACATTGCTAAATCAGGCAGAATGTGACAAAGTCAGAGCTATCACACAGAGTTTGTCAATATTGTATTACACATGTAGACATATATAAAGTGCACACACGTACACATGTGAAAAGCTGTACATGCATATGTCTCTAAAGATGGTATGGGGGCAATTTTCCTGATTATCAGCATCATAGTACCTACTAATATAACTAAAAATCATTCTAGCATATAATAAACAAGAGCTTTTAATCAATATTGGAGTATAATATCTGAACCTGTGACCTTAATATCTTTCAGAAAAATTAAGACGTCACCCTCTCCAATCTCTCCATTATCATATATTCAAAAGCAGCAGGATTTTCCCAGTTTTACCTGTTTGATAGCCCTCTGATATATAAGTACACGAGTTAAAAATATGGTGTCTGCAGCTTTGTTTCAATCAAACATTCTTTATCACATATGTTCTTATATATATTAGATTCCCAATCTTTATAGAACCCTAAATATATAGAAACTATAATCTAGGTTCAAAGCAAGGCCGCTTACAGATGCCTTGTAATTTTCTCAGTGAATTGGAATCACAGAAGGATGGAGACAGGGATCTCTCTTGAAAATACTTTTAAAACTATCCTGTTAACAGTTTTAAAGAACATCATAGCTATAAGGAAAAATGTCATTACTTAGATTTGTACAACAAGTTATAAAGAGGAAAACAGACTCCTTTTCCTATTTCTGACATGAAAGCAACTCCATTTCACTAACACACTAATTCTTTTTTATGTGATCGAAAAGGAAAAGGCACTTTTCAGTTATGTTTTTGTCCTTTTGTCCTTCCTTCGTTCTAGAACACACTATCTGATCATCTCTGAAATTTCCAGAAAGAGTCTCAGCAATGTATCCAAATGTGTAAATAATATCTGGTTCTTTTGTATACTCCTATGTAGTAGTAGCTCAACTGTGTTCTTGCACAATAAAGTCTTGGTTATCGCAGGTCAGTGTGTATTCACGAACCAAAGCAGAGGGAGCAATTAAGTTCCAAAATTCTCTGTAAGAAAGTGCAAGTTTTTGTAAAGAAGCAGAACATCTGTTCGCCCAGATAAGGTAATCCTGAATACAAATACAAATCCAGAACTATAACCCACGTTGCAGTTGCATCTGCACAGGTATTAGGCAGGTATGCAATACTCAATCCAAGGCTCCATGTATTGTAAGTATATATAACACCAGCTCCCAGTTTCTGATGCTCTTTCATGTACTGTGGCTTTTTTCTTAAGGGGACATTGTAACTATAGGAAAAATATTATTCGAAACCTTTCCAAATAGCTGTTGTCTTCTGCAAATTAAAGAAAATTACTGTTTTATAGATCAAAAGGCAGAGCCATCTCACTTAGATAAAATATATTACAAAATACATTGGATCTTTCTAACATGGAATAAACTTCAGAAGTTTGAATATTATTTGAGATCCAGAAAAAAAGGAAACTGGTGTGGGAGTGTGTATGCCTAAATATCTGTACGTGTGTATTTCTACCTAAAAACACCACAGGCCGGTGTTTGGAATACACGTGTGCCTTGATGTGCTGCTCCCTAACCACCCCCACACCCTCTGGGGACTGTCATATTTCCATTCACACATGGACTCCTGGATTCTCCTGCAGGTCTACTCTGTATCTCTTTGTACGCCATGATGAGCCTCTTCAGCTCATCAGTCTGGCAGGAAACTATTGTCTTTTTATGCTTCAGAGTTAAAGTGCCCCCGCACCTTGCAGAATCAGGAACTTGGAAACAATGGCACTCTAGATCTTCTATATTGAAGGGTTGACCTTTGGATTCTCAAAAGCCACGGTACCACCATGGCTTGTGCAGGGAATGACGTGAAAATGAGATAAATGGAAATAGTTCATCATCAGAGCTCAGGTCAGACTGAGTTGACTTCTATCACTTTCCAGATTACCTGAAGGTGGAAAACGTTGGCATCCAGAAACTGTTTATATGCAGTGGTATTTTTCATCTGGTACTTGCTTTCCATGTAGCAAAATTATTGAGTCAATTGGAGTTTGAAGCCTGCAGAAATATAACACAAAAGACACATTTTTTTTCATTTTAATATTTTGTGCAGTGCCTGAAGTCAGCAAGACCTCAGAACTGAACTTCTGAACCTATTTCTAACAGGAGCCAACTGTCATCATTCTCGCAGCAAAACAAAGAAAAGATGCAACCCTTGTACTCAAACAAACATGAAGGAAGACAGAGGTGGAGGTAAGAGCAGTAAGGTTATGGAAGTAAAACAAAAATAAAGAGAAATGGAAGTAAAGCAAGTTTGAAATTGTGGTTGTTGCTGCTCTTCTGTGTGCACTTCCATTTTACAGCTTGCCTTGTCTCCTGTAGTTTGGTTCCTTCACTTAGGCATGCCAGTACTACTCTGAACACTGACTGTAGAGCATCACAGGATGGGAGTAATGAGAAATCTGCCAGAGTGTCACTTCTGTCTCTGCCAAAAAAGAGCTTAAATCTGCTTTCAGGCTGTTCACTCTAGACTGAATAGCTTTTCTGTCTTGCTTCAGAGCTGCATGACACCAGGAATGCCAAGCATGGCTAAGGAGCTTGGCTTCAATGCTGCTGTTGCTCTCCTGGCTGTTTACATGTTGGTCGTGAAGGCCCAGCTGCTCATCATGTTGTGGGCGTTCCTGTAGGGCTCCTGTGGATAGTGAATAACCCTTGAGAAAGCATTAAATCCTTGAGAATGGAGCAACATGAGGCTGTAACTCTCTGGATATATGGGCCTTTGCAGAGATTAATCCATACATGTGTCCTGCTGTTTAAAACTATTCTTTTTAGCTAGGAGCTAAGAATTTGAAAAGGTCTTAAATTAATCTGAAAAAAAAAAAAATTACAAGTTCCTATAATGTCACATTCCTCTATTACAGTTAAATCAAACCATCTAGAAAGCTACCCAAACCCAAAGCACGTTGTGTCTCAAGAGACCTTTCAGGTCTAAATAACCAGTAACATAATTGCAGTGTGCTATGGCTGGACTTCAAAGAGAGAGAAATAAAACTCTCAGAGCACTGAACAGTGTTTTCTTCAGCCATATTATGAAAAAAAGAGCCTGAGTGGGAAGAATTATCATGGAGAATGAGCAGCATCATTGGCCCCTACCACAGGAGGAGGGGAAGAATCTGAGGAAAAAGAAATAAGGAAGCTCGTAAAATTGAGATAAGAACTATTTACTAATTAAATCTAAATCAATATATACAGGTACTACTAATAATAAATACTTAAAATAGTAGAAAATGAAACATATGGTACAATAGATACAATATGATACAATTTCCCACCATCCACTGAACAATGCACACCCAGATGTTGAGGGATGAAAATCAGACCCCAGAGCCCGAGACCCACAGCCCGAGAGCGATCGCAGCCCAAGAGCCATGGCCTGAAGGCCAGAGCCTGGGAGCCTACGCAGCAGATTCCGAGCAAACCTTATCACTGATAACACGGCCAGAAAACTCAAAACAACCCACCAGCTCCCACACGAATGAGCCGGCACAGGAATTAACAAAGCAGCTAACGCAGGAGGGTTAGCAAGTGCCTGGAGAGACGAGCAAGGGAGTAAGGGAGAGAGAGAAAAGGGAAGAATATTGGCTACCGGACCCTCTTCCCCACCCAAAGAGACCAGAACATGACGTACTATGGGATGAAATACTGCCTTGGTTAGTCTGGGTCAGCTACAGTATCCAAAGCGGACAAAAGACCTTGAATTCAGTGCAGGCCATCCCCAGCACCAGCTGAGGCCTTATCAATGTTTTCGCTTACTGTCCAGCAACACAGTTCCCTGGCAACCAGAGTAAAGGGAGTTAGCCCTTTCCTGACTGAACCCAGCACATCTTTGTACTCTACTTTTAAACCACTATTTGGTAAGGATGTTTTCCATGTTGGTAAAAGAAAAATTGAATTAAGGTCAAGTCTTGCATTTGATCTACTTTTTGGAGGTGTTTATTTGATTCTAAGTTAGTGGAGTTAGCTTTATTTCTTATACTGATTATCTAATGAAAATATCCTTTGCCCAGCTCCACGCTATTTCCATTTCCTCTTTGTCAATTTGTCATGTGTGATTAGCACAACCTTCAGAAAATTCCACCACTACAGAACATCTTATTCTGTATAAATGAATTTTCTTGATCCAATGCTTTTGTCTCTTTGTAACTCTTTCAGTTAGATTATAAAATTATGCTTCAACTTCCAGATCACATAGCAAAGCCATAGGAGATATTTCATGATATTGCCTATTGGATGTGCTTGAAGCTTGGTATCATTTTACATAAATTTCTCACATTATTTTTAGAAAATTGCTTCTGTGTTATATATGTTTTTTTATGGAGCTATATCTTAGAGACAGTTCACTATTAAAAATAAAAATGTAAATGTGAATTGTCCACTTAAACTGAAATGTTATTTTATGAAGTATAGGTCATTTCTTTTATATGGCAGTATTGGCAGAATGAGTCATCCTTTTAAGAATATAACTAAATTGTCCTGTGGTTAAGTGAGTGTAAGCTGCTTTCTGAAAGTTTTGCCTCTTATATCCTCACCTCTGGTCTGAAAGGGATATCTCAGAAGGTATGTAGAGTTTCAATCTACAATTCTACCAACAGTGCCTACAAATTATATACACCTGCTACCACACAATATCAGTGAAAAGCATTTCCTAAATCAAAGTCTGAATGTAAACCCCTTACACTGTATTAGACAGGGCAAGAAACAGGTCAAGCTTAGCAAACAGTAATACCCCGTGAATATAAGTTCAAATTCAAAAGTCAGTTTTAAAAATGACTTTTTTTGTGAACCGCTTTTAGTCTCTTCAAAAGTTCTCTCTAATACTTGAGCTTCAGTAGTGTGTATGTTCAAACAGTGAAGGTTTACTTCAAACATTGACCCTGAAACAGAATTCTGAATTTAGTGTATTACTACACATACATACACAGCTCAAGTGATACTGTTTCTGCAACCTGAATGGAAGGTTTATGTAATTATCATCCCAGTGTACACAGAAGGGAAAGAAATAAACAGATATCAAGATCTGTGGGAAATAAACTCTGTTTATATACTCAGACTCTACAGCACAGGATCTGTTCTAGAGCCCACACAGAAATCACCTTTTCAATAGCTTTTGCTTTCAGGTCCACTTCAAGTTTCCCAGCAAGGCTGTTCCCATATATGTAAGTTACCGAGGGCTACCACATGTAGCTATGATTCACTTGAATACCCAGGGACAGCAGGAACAACATTTATCTAGGTACTTCCTTTTCCTTCATTTCCACTAGAGAAGTGGAATGAGTAATACTTGAAGCTTTCTGCCACACAGACAAGTGTGTTAATTAGCAAAAGGAATTATGATAAATAATCTCTTCAGATAAAAATTGCTGTCAGCAGAAACAGTAGTCAAATTGACTGTTTATTTAAAATTATGATTCTATCAGCATTTTTTTGTATTTAATGCTCACTGTGATCACCATTGTAATAAAAATTATGACGAAAAAATTATTAGTGAACTTCACTGAGTCTCTTGCTATGCTCTTTATTTGGTATATAAGCTCCATTTTTGGTTTGAGTTTTACTTTGAAACACCTTGTGGAATGAGACTCCTTTAATTTCTCATGGAAATTCAACACTATTTACCAGATAAATTTTTGGGGGCCTTCATGATATGTTTTCAAATAGTGCACAAATAAAAAGTCCAGTTTCCTTAAATAAATTCACTGAGAGGTACATCTTGCTTCTAATTAGTTTACCAAAAATAATAGTGGGTGAACGTCTTAGGTCTATACTAGAAGCCTCAGATGAATAAGAATCCCACTGATTCTGCATGCGTGGAAGATTGTGGGGTAGAACCCTTAAATGAGTTATGCACCTTTAATTGTAGAGGAAACCCCAAAGGATACACAGTTTAAAGCAAGACAGCAAAGAATTTTATGCCAACACCACCGGTTATTTTTGGAAGGCAGACTAGGACTTTAGTAAATCATAAGAAGAATTGCTTTACTATATCACAGAGTATTTTTATAATTTGGTGCATATATTTTTTCTCTCTTCTTCATTTCATAGGCCTAGTTCACAGTCACTGAGACCTAGGGTTCTATCTTAAGGATTTTGACAAATTTAGAGTATCTTTTCCATAATTCTTTTTCTCTGAAGCCTGACAGTGTAGACGCAGATGCAAATTTCCTACACCAAGAACATTTAAAAAGAAGCCTGCTGTCCAAACAGGAATTTATTTTATGGTGCTTGAATACATATCAATAAAATAAGCTCAGTTATTAGTATAGTGGTTTCCTTCACACTGAATCACCTTGCATCACCTTGATGTTCTTCTTCATTCTTCTTCTGCACTTTTCTTCCAAAATAATTTAAA
Source organism: Rhynochetos jubatus (assembly GCA_027574665.1). Classification (NCBI taxonomy): domain Eukaryota; kingdom Metazoa; phylum Chordata; class Aves; order Eurypygiformes; family Rhynochetidae; genus Rhynochetos; species Rhynochetos jubatus. The sequence goes on from CM050648.1 coordinate 58,209,938, forward strand.
TATATGCATATATTTTTAGTCAGAATAAAGATTTATCAAAATGTTTTGGTGTAGCTTTCATACCTCTCTTTCACTTTTCATTAACTGATATGTTTGGATTGGTACAATCAGCATATTAGAAGGTCACGCTTTTCCTCCTAAACCGAAGGTACACAAAGAAACAGAACAGAAATAGTCTTTTCGTGATACAGTCAGACCAACATTTCAGTTCCTAATCTTGGAGATTTTGTACTTCAAAAGAAGGAAACACCTAAACTGTTGACAGTAAAAGCAAAATATCCATCTAATTTTGAGTGTCAGTTATCAATAGAAATGCCAAGAAAAAGAAGATAAAACAACTTCATGAGAAATATTGTATAACACAGCTTACAAAAGATGCATTTGAAAACTTGAACTGTCTGTTGGTTACAAGACGGTATCTACCAATAAAGTGCTAGCACTGGAAGGACTAGGCAACAAATTATAAATAAATTTTATATCAAAGTAATATTAGGTATAACTTGATGTAATCACAGAAAAAAATGTACCATTCTAAATAGAGAAAAAGGATATGAAATAGCTCTCTGTTCCACGTAATCTATGAAAGAACTAGAATATCAGTTTTCAAGGAACAAATTTTACATAATTCCAACCCTTTTATTTCCCAATGTGCTGGGCGTGGCTGGGATGGAGTTTACTTCTTTCAAAGCAGCCTGTATGGTGCTGTGCATTACATTTGTGGCTAAAACAGACTCGAAAACACACCAGTATTTTGGTTATTGCTGATCAGTGCTGGCACAGCACTAAGGCTATTGATATTCCCCTCGAAAGAGAATAGGCTGGGGGTGGGCAAGAGGTTAAAAGGGGACACAGCAGGGAGAGCTGACTGGCAACTAACTGAAGGAATCTCTCATCCATACTATGTTGCACTCAACAATAAATGCTCAGGGAAAGGAGGAGGAGAGGGGTAGATACTTGTGGTTATGGTGTTTGTCTTCCAAAGCAACTGTTACACATGTCGAGGCCCTGCTTTTCAGGAAACAGCTGGATATCTGCCTGCCAATAGGAAGTAAATGAATTCGTATTTTTGCTTTGCTTATGTGTGCAGCTTTTGTGCTGCTTATTAAATTGTCATTATCTACATTCACAGGTCTTCTCATTTTCCTTCTATTTCTTCCCCATCCCCCAGGAGAGGAGGTTGAGCAAGAGGATGGGTGGCTGTTTGGCTGCTTGCTAGGGTCCACCCACCACACAGAAAGATGCGATTTTGTATGAAAAAAGTACAAAGGTCATATCTGTCCATCTTTGTCAGTAATAATTCATTAATATTAATAAGTAAGACTGCATTAATAATGCTGTTTTCTGTAATATCGCAGTGTCTGCATAACATTCTATGTAAGTCACTCAGTGGGGCACTAAATTAGGCTGAAACACCCAAAAAACTGGATAGGATGACAAAGCTTTGTGACAATTATTTCAGCTACATGCTATGAAGAATTGTATGGGGTTTTTCACAGTAATTTTTTTCAGCTGTTTTCCATATTAAAAGCCAGTTGTTTCCTGTGAAAACACCAAGTGGTGTCTGCCCACAAGAACAGAGTAACTTATGAACTGAACTAGAAATTTGATGAGTTTTTCCTCAGTCTTATTTTATAGCACCACATTACCATTTGAAAAATCCTTGAAAAACTGCTGGGTTTGCAATGGCTTGATGTAAATGAACCATTGCAAGGAATCAGGATTAGAATTTAAAAAACGTAAATAATATCTTACAGATGATGGAGGTCAGGTAACCCATGCTTACTAAGGGGGGGGGGGGGGGGGGGGCTTTACATTTAGCCTTATAAAAAAGTTAAGTATCTGTTATAACTATATGGCTTTTCTTGTTGTCCATAGTGAAACATAACCACCTCTAAAAGGGAATTCATCCTATTGATCTTTAATGGCGGATTTAAAATGGGATGAATCAGCTTATGGATCTGTCTTTTGACAGTAAAGGAAGTTTTGGGCAATTTGTTTGGACTGGTTGCTCAAACTGTTAATATGAAGTGAAATGGATCCTAGCCTACCTAGCCTAAAAAGCCTATTGATTTCTGGCATATCCAGAAAACAAAAACTATCTGAACAGCTTGGAATTTCTTTGTACTTATAAATTCCATGCTCATGGTCTGATTCTGATCTCTACAAGTTGAGTGTTAAAACATCCACTGAATTTTTCTTACATCAGGATGTCCATTTTACCCACTTTCCACTCAGCATATGGAAAGATGGACAGGAAATGATCTGTAAAGGATCATGGTTAACCTAAGTTAATGTAGCTTCTAGGACACCATGATAACTACCTGTAGCTGGGTCAGGGAGGAAGGGTGGCTCTAAACAGTTAACCAGTGTATGGAAAAAAAAAAAAGAGAGGGTCTGCCCCTAATTTAAACAATTTGCCCTCTGCAACTCTGGAAGTACAGCTAAAATCACAGCATGACAAGACAAAAAACACCTCAAAACTTCAAGGAAGAATAAGGTCACTTCAATAAATGTATACATTTGCTTTAAATATAGGCACATGCATTAGGTCTCCATAGCAGCCCTCACAGCGCTGTGCTTTGTATCAGTAGCTAGAAAGGTGTTGATAACATACCAGCGTTTTGGCTGCTGCTGAGCAGGGCTCACACAGCATCAAGGCTGTCTCTCCAACATTGCCCCCACCCCCGGCTCTTTCCTCCTGGAGGCTGGGAGTGGGTGAGATCTTAGAGGGGTCACAGCTGGGACAGCTGACCCAAAATTACCATAGGAATATTCCATACCGTATGATGTCAGTTCTGCAATAAAACCTAGAAGAAAGGCTGGAGGGGCGGAGGGGAGGGGACGGAGGGGGCAGTAAATACTTTTTCATTTTAATTCCGGAGCAACAGCTACATGTACTGCAGCTCTGGCTCCCAGGAAGTGTCTGGACACCACCTGCTGAATGGGAAGTAGAGAATAAATCTGTGTGTTTCTTTGCTTCAACGTGTGGTCTTTGCCCTTGCTTTGTTAAACTGCCTTTATCTTGGCCCTTGAGGTTTTTATTTTATTTTATTTTATTTTATTTTATTTTATTTTATTTTATTTTATTTTATTTTATTTTATTTTATTTTATTTTATTTTCTCTTCCACACCATTTTGCTGATAACAGAAGTGATACAGCGACTTGGTGGGCAGCTGATGTCCAGCCAAGGTCAACTCACCACAGCACACCAATGGAGTTTTGGAGAGGACATGTTTTCCTTCCTCATAGAGAATAAATAAAGCATTCAACGTTGGTGGGGTATTTTTGTTTGTTTGATTTGGTTTTGGTTTTAAATAAAAGACAACTACAGGAAAAAAAAGGAAACTCCAGACAAAAATCCCAGTATTTTCTTTAATATAGTCCATGAAACTATGAAAACTAGTAACCTATGCAAATACAAATTACAAAGTAGAGATACAACATTTCTGTAGTATCCCAGTAACATTAATAATTTTACAAGGACCAGAAAACTACACCACACAGCCCAGCTGTCAGTTTGAAAAATATCATTGCTGCTTTACTGAGGATAAGTCTGCGTTTTCTTAAAAAAATTCCAAGTTCTAGGTTAGAAGAAACATGATGTGACTTAAATTCTGTATTTACCTGCAAAAGTATCTTTACAAGATAAAAATGGTTTTAATTTTTCTTGTGACTCTGTGCATTTTTTTTATTATTCATCCAAAATAAAAAAAGGCTGCTACTCTAAGTTATTATCAGTCATAATTTCTCCTAATCCATTCTTTTACAATAACTTTGTTTTGACTACAGTGTTGCTGAGGTCCTATGAATCTTCATTTAATATGCTGTTGTGGAAATATATTTCATTCTGATATTTCATCAAATAATTGGGCCAGTTTCAGTGATTAAAGGTGTCAGAATAAAGAAAAAAGAAGAAATATGTCATAAAAGTGAGATCTCTTGTCGTATGAACAAGTCCACAAGTTACGAGACATTCACTACTGGAATTTAAAACTTTGTGAGAACAAGTGTCATGATGGTGCTGATGTTTTGGAGCCCTCCAAACATTTAATATTTGGATGTGGCAAAAGTTTATGTGAGTATTCAGCTCCCTCAGATTCACTACTGCAAGTGGACCTTGTAGATAATAATACTTACAAATTTTACTGAATGACAGAAGAGTTAGTGAGGAATTTTCCATTTGGATTAGGAGAACCAAGTTGTAATATACAGGAAAAGCACCACATGAAGAAATACTGAAGTATTCACTTTGGGGGGAGAGAACCCTTTCACATCTGTGTGTGTCTGTGTGCTGCAGTCCACCCCATTAACTCTGCAACGAGCTGTTGCAATAGCATTGCAATCAAAAAGTGCCTTACAGGAGACTAATTGGGTGGATGACACATATTACTTGTTCCAATCTCATGAATAATAATGTTTCATGAGGAGTGAGGTTAAGAACTTTTTCATATAAAACCAACTTAACTCAGAGAAGTTTGCAAGCCAAATCAAAGAATTGTGAGCAAGATTTACAGGGGAACTCTCTTGGTCACCTCAGGAAACATAGTCACAAAGCTGACAAAGGAAAAGCAGGGAAGAACAATGCTAGTGTCAGTCTATGTTTGTCCATAGGTAAGAGAGAGGGGAAAAATGTAATCATAATAAAAAAATTAAGTCTACCTATTTTCTACTACAGAAACTGAATTTCCCCTTCAAATGTAATACACTAATGGGCCAATTGAATTTACCCAATACTATTAGATCAAAGGTTTAAGACCAAAACAAACCTTTTGGGAGTTTTCTGGGATTTGGTTTGCTATTTTTTTTTCTTTTTTTGATAATATTTTCTCAGGCATTTCTAGAGGGTAAAAAAAGAAATCCAGAAATAGTCAAACATTCCAAGCTTTACACACTTTTTCCAATCACCTGAAGGACAATGTACATTATGGTGAAACTAAACCAAAATAATTTGCCAATACTGTTTTTGTCTTACTCATATATGGAAGGAAAAAACATAGGAACTGAGTCTTTTACCAGTCTTTTATTCTACAGATGGGTTTCTTAAATAATCTTGCTAGTGTAAGATCCCAGGAAGTATAGGAAAAGCATAAAATGTAATCACTGGACTATAGAGGATATATGTTCTAGCTTTTTACAGCAGTTCTGACATTCCTAAAATTTATTTTATTTGAAATCCATCACTGCAAGCAAAACCAATAATTGTTTGTGTACTCAAGCAGATAGTCAAAATACTTTAAAAATTACTATTTACCAGAGTAACTGGCAGCATGGCATATTTATTACTTCCTATCTTAAATATAGATGAAGGTCAAGATACATCATTTTTAAGCATGATAGCTTAATTATTTTGTATGTATTTCACATAACACTAAGTCTACCTGTACTGCTGAAATCCTGTTCTCTATGTTCCTTTCTTGTGAAAATTCTGTGTGAGTACATAGCTGATATCCCCAATCATTTTTCAGTATTTCTCGAGACTGGTCCCTTCAGTTATTATGCTAAATATGTCTTAGGAGAAGAAGAGAGTGCCTTTTAGTCAAATACCAACATTACGACTTTCTGACTATGTTGACTTTCTCATTCGTTTCATTTAAATAATTTCTTTATGTTTCGGTTTCGATGCATAACAATAAAATGAGATATGAATAGTTCATTTTCTCAAATTTTATAAAGGTATAAAATACTGGTGTTCATGTGTACGATAATGAATATGGAGAGAATTTGTAACTGTCATACCAGGAAGGTCACCAAGGAAGTCAGACTATTCCTCCTCAGATTGGCTGCCATCATTGGAGTGGCAACACAGTAATTATCTTATTCTATCTCAGGTTCATGAAAAAGTATCAAACTACCCCTTTGGGAAAATCTGTACATTGTGCATTTATTTCTTGCAAACTTTCTCATATCAATGAACTTCACATACGGGTCCTTACGTGGCACTGAAGACACAGGAACAGAACAGCAGAGGAGCAATGCAGATGATATTGCATGAGATGATAATACCTCTGCTTTGATACAGTTAATTTCACATCCAAGAAGCACATCAGCTTAATCGCAGAAGTTCTCATAAAGTCACAGAATAGTTTCAGTTGGATATATAATGTCATGAGCCATCCAGCGTGACCTGGACAGGCTGGAGAGCTGGTCAAGGAGAAATCTAATGCAATTTAATATGGGCAAGTGTAAAGTACTGCATGTGGGGAAGAACAACCCCATGGATCAGTACAGGGTGGGGGCTGTTCTGTTGGAAAGCAGCTCTGTGGAAAAGGACCTTGGACTCCTAGTGGACAAGAAGATGACCATCAGCTGACAGTGTGCCCTCACAGCCAAGAAGACCAGTGGAGTACTGTGTCCAGTTCTGGGCTCCTCAGTTCAAGGACAAGGAACTACTGGCGAGGGTCCAGCGCAGGGTCACTAAGATGTTTAAGGTCACCTTCCCTATGAGGAAAGGCTGAGAGAGCTGGGGCTGTTTAGCCTGGAGAAGGAGGCTGAGGGGGGAACTCAATGCTTATCAATATCTAAAGGGTGGGTGTCAGGAGGATGGGGCCAGGCTCTTCTCAGTGGTGTCCAGTGACAGGACCAGGGGCAATGGCCATCAACTGGAAAACACAAGGTTCAGCCTGAACATGAGGAAACCCTTCTTCCCTGTGAGGGTGACAGAGCACTAGGACAGGCTGCTCAGAGAGGTGGGGGAGTATCCTTCTCTGGAGACTTTCAAAAGCCACCTGGGCTTGCTCCTATGTGATTTGCTCTAGGGGATCCTGCTCTGGCAGGGGAGTTGGACTAGATGATCTCTAGAGGTCCCTTCCAACCCCTACCACTCTGTGAATCTGTGAACATTCTTATTTTTAGTGAAATAACAGACTAATAGAATGGTTTGTGTTGGAAGGGACCTTAAAGATCATCTATTTCCTACCCTCCTGTCATAGGCAGGGAGACCTTCCACTAGGTCCAGTTACTCAAAGACTCATCTAGCCTGGCCTTGATGTCATTGTCAAACATACTGAGGATGCACTCAATCCCACTGTCCATATTGCCAACAAAGATGTTGGACAGTGCCCATCCCAGTACCTACCAGAAGGGTTAGTATTATTGTAACAGGACTAACACTAGCTTGTGTCTGTTGTCTCATTCTGCCACCATGAATCTCAGATCAGAGTCTGAATCCACATTGTCTGCCAGCAAGTAAGAATTTCCTTAGCTGGCTTTTCTTTAGACTGAGCAAACTCAGCTTTTTAAGATGTCCTTGCACATCATGTGCTCCAGCCCACTGATTATCCGTGTTGTTTGTCCCCGAGCTCACACAAGGATAACAGTTTCTTTTTTGTACTGGAGGGATGAAAACTGGACATGGTAGTCCAGATGAAAAATGACTTCCTTCAGTGGCTGTGGTCTCACCAATACAGCCCAAGATATAGGTGGCTCTCTTTACTACAGTGCTTTTCATCAGGACTTTACATTTGCCTTCATCGACCTACATGAGGTTTCTGTCAGCCCATTTTTCCAGCCTGCCAAGGTCGATCTCAGCAACAGTCCTGGCCTCCACTCTACGGACCACTCCCACCCCAGTCTGCTATCATTTGTGATCATGCTGAGGGTGCATGAGACCCCATCGTGTAGGCCAGTAATAAAGACTTTAAAACTTACTAGTCTCTGGATCAATGCCTGAGAAATGCCACTAATCAGTAGTCATCGGTTGAAAGTTGTAGTAGAGATAAGATGATGAGGAAGAAAATATGACTCTCATCAAATGGTTGCTGCCAGAAGGAAACTATCTGAGGAGGAATTGATCATGCCTTGTTCTTTTGAAAGCAAAATGAAGAAATAGGTGATGAAAGTCACACCAAACATAAATAAAACAATGCAAGCTTAAAACAAGATTCTTGTGAAAGCTCCCTGTCTGATTGTGATCTAGCAAATTGTGATATTGTTAAACCCCATTTAATCTATGTCTTATTGTATCACAGCTAGCAAAATATGAGGTTATAGGGTCCTGTGCTCAAGTTTAATATGAAGAATCTGGTTTATTTTTTAGTGTTTGATGAATGATCGATTTCTGTAATTTTCAACTCAAACAATACAATCTGAGTACAGTGGGTTTTATGTTACATCCTTTAAGAAGAGATCTATAATACGTCAATGTAATTACTCTGTTGTTTAAGACATTGTGATTCTATTATGCCCAATGTTAATTTTTTAACAGTTGTAACATATTCAATAGCAAATACAATCTTAAAGCCTTTTCAGTACAATGCCCAACTGCATCTGAGATCTAGTCCATAACCTTTGTACAAATTTATGATAGACAGAATTGGCTAATTGAACTTAATTGGAAGTAATGTTTAATTACAAATCTCTACATCCAGCACAAACTGAATTTGGGGTACGAATGGATTGTATGGGGTTAATAGAACCATGTGAAAGCTTAAGCCTTGTACTTTGTGAGAAATGTATGGTGTAGCATGTGTGCTTTCGTTGTCTTCAGTCACAAATTTTCTTCTGGAAAACAGCTACCTGATTTAAATGTGATTCGTTACAGTTTATGTGGAAGTTCTTTTGACATTTTAAAGGTATTGTTTTACATTTCAGGACATAAACTTGAATTACTAAAATTAACAAGGGTAACAAAAATCTATGTTATTAACTATGTTGTATTTTTAAAATGTGCATCTAAAAGTCATCTTGTGAACCAAACAGTAATGGTGCAATAAATGTTACCTAATTTCCCATTTCAAGTTTATTACTTCAATAATTCTAAGTTATGTAAAATGACAATGTATTAAATCAAGCATAAATTTTTGTTTGTTGGTTATTCTGATTTTTTTTTTTTAATCTAGCAATTTAAGAAAGTGGCAATTTATTTTGTTTAAAAGTACTGCTTTCTTCCATGCCAAAAAGTGCCTTTTAATTATGATATTATCAAAATTATTTTGCAGGGCCCTAACACATTTCTTGTTGGCTAATCTTGCACATAAACTTATAATGTTTCTCTCAAATCTTTTGGAGAATTATGTTTTGCCAACTATCTAGTAATAATTATTCAGCAATTAAAATCCTCATACTGCCTTATTTCAGAATTTACTGAGTATTATTAATACTGAGTCTATTCACATTGATGCTAATTACTTTTCTTCTTTTATTATACTGCAGAAGCATCTGAAGACCTCAGCTGAGATAAAGGTCTAGTTACGCTTGACATGCAAGATTTGCTGCCTTAATCTTTAACAATCTAAGTTAAAACCAAAAAAGATGTATGGTTTATCTAAATATAAGGACTGAGATATAATGTGATTGAGTTACTTGCACTAGAAATCAGTGTGGGAGTTGGGTGAAGTGGGTGAATCCTTTTCCTGGTGACCTCATAGAGCCTTGTCCATCACTAGACCTCAACTAAAATATACTTCTCTGTCCTCTTCATGCACTTATCTGCCTTCATATTGCTCTTTAGGAATCACTGGTGACACAATGAAGCGATTCTGGTGAACTGGTCCCTTGACCTTAATCCAGAGGAATGTCATGGACACTACTGTAAGGAAGCCAGTCTCTCCTCAGCTGTTAAGACCATGGCCATGGACTAAGCTAAGTCACTAATGTATGTAATAGGTGCATGTGTATGTAAGGGTGAAGGGCTCTGAAAGTTGTTTAAAACTTTTTCACAACAAAGATGCATTTGAATTTAGCAGAGATGCATTTGAATTTAACAAAACCCTTGCAAATTCAACACAGAACAGTTAGAAAAGAAAATTACTTTGATTTGTTAAGAGATAAGTTTCTGGAAAAGAAGTTAAAAATGAGCTGTTAAATCCCCAGTGTCTTCTGACAGCATTATGGAATTCTGAAAACGACTGTTCACAAACTAATTGTTGTGCCAGCTTCATCATCCCTTAGAGATCATCTCTGATTTCCGTTTTTCTCACAGAATTTCTGCTAGCTCCAAAGTAAGTTTGTGTCATGGAAGAACTGGGACATACATGGCAACATTCCAGGCTTGACAAAGTTTTCTTATTTAATGTAATTACAGAAAATAGCCTTCCAAGTCAAGGTTGAAAAAATTAATCACTTCAGATGTTGACTGCTGAGGACATTTGCTATCATCTGTCAGTGATTTATTAAGACACCTCCTGGGTGACAATGAAGATTTTACTTTAGATAACATTTGAATGCACACAAAGCGTGTTATGTGGAAGGATTATTATTCTTTCAATTTCTTGTATCATTCTTCTTATTTGGGTAATAAAAATGTAGGCAGTCATCTATCTATGTATATACAAGATAGCACAACAACACAAATCCATCACATAGCTCAATCTTTTCTATATTATCCTTGATCTGATAATTAATACCAGCTGCTGTGATGGTCTTCAGGTGATGACTCCCATCTAAATGAATTACACTGAGGCCAGTAACTCATTAATCATAAGGCAAATGATTGCAGCTTTGATCAGGCATTAGTCCTATTAGATCTGAAAGGAAAGGATGTGATGTTGTATCAACCTTAAATGAAACTTTGATTTATCCCACTGTGGAATCCACTGTATGGCCCTTTGCGAATAAGGAAGCAGTGCCAAAAAGCCATTCTTGTTCCCTGAGGCATTTTGCTGCTTGGTGTACTTTGATACTTGACTGTATGTGTGTAACAGGAAAAGGGGTAATGGTTTTAACTTGAAAAAGGGTAGATTTAGATTAGATATCAGGAAGAAGTTCTTCACGGAGAGGGTGGTGAGGCACTGGAACAGGTTGCCCAGAGAGGTTATGGATGCCCCATCCCTGGGAGTGCTCAAGGCCAGGCTGGATGAGGCTTTGAGAAACCTGACCTAGTGGAGGGTGTCCCTGCACATTTATGACACATAAATGTGTATTGATTGGTATGATAAACTACTTGGACTAGCAGATAAATGACAGATACTGGAAATGCAATTTTACAGGGAGAAGCCCTTCTCTGCCTTTTAGTATGCACTGATTATTCTCATTACATATGATTATGAATATAAATATTCATTTTAATACTCTTGAATAACCTCATCTTCTTGGTCAATACCACATTTTTGTTGCTCTTACATCACATATTACAGATTCATAATAATGTGAAACACTGATTTTCAAGTTTCCTGAGATCCTTGATACTAAAATACTTCCATTACATATGTCTCAAGCAGTTTACCACACCATATTAACACATTACAAGATCATTTGCTGTAATTAATTCATTTACAGAAATCATATTCTTTATTTCAGCTTAAAGATAGACCATAGTAATATCATATCCAAAGTGCTATGTTTATTTTTGCTATGCCAAGTGATTTTTACATTTATCACAGAAACTAAAACAAGTTTTAGCAAGACTTCCGATGTTTTCTGTTTTGATAGCAAGATTGCTAGATCCAACACAAGCAAGTATTGTAGAGTAGTAGAAAGTTATCTTGCTTTGATGATCTCTCAGAATTCTTTAAAAGTATAAAAAAGGAGATAATTAAGGAGATCTAGCTAGTTATTGATATTAATTTCCAAAGGCTTTTACCAAAATCTCCACCTGAAATCTACTACTGAAGCTAAATGATCCTTAGAAGAGACAATGTACTTTTTGAAAAAAATCTGACAAAGTAACAGAATGCAAAGCATAAGATTATACAGTGTCTGTTACTGGGACCAAGTCTAAAAGCAAGGGGGCTCTTGGCTTTTTTAAATGCTTATTAATCTATTAATATTCTTAACACAACTTAGATGCACACTAGAAGAGCTCCAGATAAAGCAATAATCTTTAGATAAATGAGGTCAAGGAAAATTGTGAGAAACTTTGGCTTAAGCTAAGCTCAGTGGAAGGATTAAACAGTGGCAAGTGAAGTAAACGTTGGCTCATGTAAGTTAAACTGGCCTAGAGTTGTGAATTGCTGTGAACTACTTCATCTCACAGGGGTTCTCAGCCAACTGCGGCGACTGAGGAAAGGGAGCCAGCTACCACACAGAGAGCTCAATTAAATTCTTTTAAACATAATGACAAAGATATCAGAATGCTTAAGAATTGATGTTTATCAACCAAAAATATCCTAGTTCCTTTACATAAACCAATAGTATGGCATCAGCTGGAATAGTGTGTGCAGGCAGCTCACCTCAGAATGAGAGCTGCAGCAAAATTAAAATTTCTGCTCTCCCCATTCTCTAGGAAGGGAACGAAGAAATATGAAACTACTAAGACATGAAAGTAAAAACCCCTTTGTTATTGTTGTTGGACTCTTCTCCCCTTTTGCCCCTGCTCCCAGATCAGTAAATCTAAAGCTGAGATTTTAAGATTCAGAGACAGTTTTGGCAGTCATGCAGTCAATAGTAAGTTCGGAAGAGGATATAAATATCATGCTTTCTTCCTTAAACCAATTTCTTATAATAATTTCTATGTCACTATAACCTTTAGATTGCCCTTGTATCTGTCTGAGGAAACAATAGCAGAAAAATAAATATATAATGGAAAAATGGCCTTAATTCTAATGTTTTTAAAATCAGATTGGAGTATTCTGAGAAAATGTTTTTTCTGAATGTAACTGCTTCATACTAATGTGACCATTACTGGAGAAACTGAACTTTCAATGAGATGTAGGCTTCCTTTTCTCCTAGTTTCATTGGTGATTTGTTCAGGAAGGCGAAATCATAGGCTATGTACCTACCCTGCTCCGCCAAAGTGGTCAGATGTAGAATATTGAGGAAGTTGAGGATTTGTGAATTTGTGCAATAGGTCTCTAAGGGCATCTTTATAAACACAGACCATGACATTGTCAATGTCTGGGAGATTTTCGATTACCCAGGACAGGAGGATTTAAGATCATTACTTGCAGTTCTCAAGTTTATGAATGTTGATGTCAATCTATGGCTCATTTCCCAAGTCCACAGAAAAGAATATAGAAAATATATGAAAACCTGCATTGAAACCATAGCAACCAAGCTTTTATCCTAGCCTGAAGAAGCTTGGACCTGTCAAACAGTATAGATTTAGCTGGAGCTCTTCCAAACCTGCCTTTCACCAACCAGTTTCCAGTGGTTATCTGTGGATCCCAAGATTTCTAGATATTCAATGTCCTGTCAAGTCAGTACAGTTATGAAGAAACAAGGAGTCTAGAAACTTTAGGAAATACAGCTAAAATAGGGTTTGAAGTCAGGTCATCCAGTGTCAATTTAATGTTAATTTTCAAAACTAAACTTTTTTATTAGATTTTTAACACCTCTTGTCATAAAGAATTTTAAAACATAAAATTTTCAGAGACAATTGAAAGTGAATTTACTCTTTAATGGACAAGAATTCTTTTTTTTTTTTTTTTTTTTTTTTTTTTTTTTTTTTTTCTCTTCCCAAGTGAATTTTGGTCAACATTTTCTGAGGGGAAGTATTTATTCTGATGAACTTGTATTTTCAAGGAGTTTTACTTTTTCCAGTGTATTTGAAAAAAAACCAGACATATTTAGGTGTGCTCAGTACTTCATCTGCTGAAGGGATGTCTTGCTCTTGGCTATTTTTAATTTTGTCCTTTGATAAAAAGGTAGTGCATACTTTCATGTCTTTGCAGGTAAGTACACACTCATATTTAATGAGGATACAACAATGACCCAGCTATGATTAAAAAGTGTCCCGAATAATTAGACTGTTCCCATGTGATTTCCAAATTACACTAAATATACATAGCAACTTCAACTGTATTGGCAAATCAAGGGATATATATCAGCATTTTGATTCATCAAATTTTAAACCACAGTACAATTTCAGCACTAACACTGATTCTATATACAGATTAAATATTACATTATCTGCTATACAAATGCAGGGTTCAGAGTACTTTTTAATTACTACAGAACTATCATTTGTTGATGTGTTCCAATGCTTCAGTGTTTCCTGGTAGAAACTGCTAAATTTTGCAACCCACTTACAGGAAAAAGGATACATATTCGTATAGCAGTATCATGCTCAAACCAAGATGTCCTTTCAATGCTTAAAAGGCAATACCATGTCTTAGTATAGAATGGTTTTCAATGTTTATGTTCATACTTTATAATCCCATAGAATTTCTAATTAAAAAAACCTTTGATATGTAATTAAAAAAAAATTATGAGAATTGACAAGGAGAAGGACAAAACCATATCTAGATATTACTGAGGCCAATATTTTCCATTTAATTGATTTTAGTCAGATTGACTAAAGCTCAGAAAAAACAGATTAGTTGCAGTATGTAGTTCACAATATTAAAAATAATTTTTTGAATGCAATATATGACTATTTTGTCTAAAGACCTGAAAATAAGTCACCCTGAAGGGAAAGTCGTAGATGAAAGAAGGAAAGGTTGTACTGGGTCTGGTTGGGATGGTTAGCTTTCCTGATAGCAGTCCATATGATGCTGTGCTCTGCATTTGTGTCTAAAACAGTGCTGATAACACACTAGTGTTTTGGCTACTGCTGAGCAGTGCTCACACAGCATCAAGGCTGTTTCTCCAAACCACTTGTTCCCTGAAAGGCCAGTGTGTTGGGGGTGAGCAAGAGGCTGGAATGGGACAGAGCTAGGACAGCAGACCCCAACTGACCAAATGGTTATCCCATAGCATATGATGCCATGGTCAGCAATAAAAACTAACAAAAAGGAAGAGAAGGCAGGGGACATTCATAGTTAAGGTGTTTGTCTTCCTAAGCAACTGCTATGAGTGCCAAGGACCTGCTTGCCAGGAAGTGGCTGGCATCTGCCTGCTGATGGGAAGAAATGAATGAATTCCACTTTGTGCTTTGGATCCATATGCAGCTTTTGCTCTTCTTATTAAACTGCAATTATTTCAAACCACAAGCTTTTCCATCTTATTTTCTCCCCCTGTCCTGTTAAGGAAGAGGAGTGACAGAGCAACCAAGTGGGGGTCTGGCAACTGTACAAGATCAATCCGCCACAAGGACGTATATCTTACTTTCAGTTTTTTGAGCTGATTTGTTGTTGTTTTTTGCAGGGATAGTGAGATCAGTAGGGGAAGTTTGTGTGATTTGAATGTGTTTTGGATTTGGAAGTTTAAATAAACTAAAGTAGATTTCCAAATCTTTTGACATTCACCTTTTGTTCCTTGCAAATCAAAGTTATTATTCCTTGTAGAGCTATCCCTAATTCTCTTAATTTAAAGACTGTCTGCTCCAGGTCACAAAAGAAATTGTGATTTACAAGGTTAGCTGGCTAATTGGCTTGGTTCAGACAGGAATGTCAATCCTCATTTTGTTTATAAAGACATTAAGTGATATGCTAAGATACTTAATCTAGATCCACAGTTTTTCTTATATATTCAACTAAGTCTCCAAAGTGATACATTGTCTGTCTTCATTTCACATCCTTTGCACTGGGATTTTGTAATATGGGGAGTGGACTGTGTCAATCATTACTATTTACTGCAGGTGCTTCTCTTTCCTTCCCCTGTGCTCATTGTCACACCCTTTTTTTGTTGTTGTTTGTATGTTTTCCTGTTTCAGAAGAGAGTACTCAAAAAGTGTTACTTCTGAGTTTCTACATGTAATGGCTCATTTGTGTTCATATTGACATAGGACAATAATTTAACCAAAGAGGTATTGACATTTTCTGCTTGCTGGAATGACTAACAGCAATGATTTTGATGAAAAAGATAATTTTCTGTATACAAAGAACAGTTATATACATTTTGGAAGTGCCAGTATAGGACTTCAGAGTGCCGTGAAAACTTGCTTACTGTGCACCAGGACCCCCAGGGACTTTTCAGCAGAGCTGTCCCATCCAGTCAGACCCCAGCCCATACAGCTGCTTGGGGTTATTCACTCCCAGCTTCAGGACTTCACTTCTATCATTGTTAAATCTCATGCAATTCTTGCTGGCCCATTCTTTTATCCTGTCAAGGTCCTCCTGTATGGTGTCTATTCCATCTGACATACTGACCTGTATTGGGTTTACATGGCAAGGTTTTCTTAGCAGTGGAGAGGAAGGGATGCTGGGGTGGCTTCTGTGAGAAGAGAGCAGGAGCTGACCCCGTGTAATACAGAGCCAGTTCTAGCTGGCTCCAAGATGGACCTGCTGCTGGCCAAAGCTGAGCCAGTCAAAAGCACTCACAGCACCTCTGTGAGAACATGTTTAAGAAGGGGTGAAAAATTTTGTGCAGCATCTGTGAGAGAGGACTGAGAGAGAAACAACCCTACAGGTACTAAAGTCAGTGAAGAAGGAGGGGGAGAGGGTGTTCCAGGTGCCAGGGCAGAGAGCCCTCTGCAGCCCCTGGAGGACTACACTGTAGCAAAGATCCACGCTGTATCCCACGGAGGAGCCCACGCTGCAGCAGGTGGATGTGCCCTGAAGGAAGCTGCTGCCCATGAAGAGACTCACATTGGAACAGCCTATGTCTCAAGGTCTGTACTCCGTATAAACCTATGCTTGAGCAGCTGTTGATGAACAGCAGGCTGTGAGAAGGACCCACATTAGCATTCATGAAGGACTGTTCCATGCGGGGGGTCCCACACTGAAGCAGCTGAAAAGCATGAGGAGGAAGGAGTGGCAGAGACAAAGCACTATGAACCGACCACAACCCCCCTCACCTATCCCCCTGTGTCGCTCAAGGGGGGGACAATGTAGAAGTGTTAAGGGTGAAGTTGAGCCTGAGAAGAAGGGTAAGGGGAAGGTATTTTTAGTTTTGTTTTTATTTCTTACTGTGTTATTCTGTTACAAGTAATTTGTCATAAATTAATTTCCTCAAGTTGAGTCTCTTCTGCCTGTGACAGTAATTGGTAAGTAATCTCAGCTCTTATCCTGCATCATGAGGTTTTCACCACATTTTCTCCCCACCCTGCTGATGGAGGTGGAGTGAAAGAGTGGGTTGGTGGGTGCCTGGTCAGGCAAGGTCAGGCCTCCACATGGCCTCTCCTCCCAGTTTGGTGTCCCCTGCAGACTTGGTGAGGGTGAGTTCAATCCCATCACTCAGAAAGTTTACTGTGTACTGAACAGCATTAGACAGAGCATCAGCCTCTAAGAAACTTCACTTGTGACTGACTAGGAAATTAGACTTTGGCACTTCACCACTAGCTTTTAAACTTGGTAGCTTAGCCTGTTCTCCACATACTCTCTGATCCATCTTTCCAGTCCATGTCATACCACTCACAAACTGCTAATCTGATGTATAGAAAATGAGCAATCAGTTTAAGTCTTAGTTTTATTTAGCTCTATTACTCTAGAAATTTTTCACTAGATGGTCACAGAAAACCAGAAATTGAACACTCGACAGTTAAAAGCCCAATTGTGCTTTCATTAAAAGAGGTCGAAGTTGACAAGCACACGTTATATTTATGTATGGCAACACCACACCAAGGGCTTTATCTTATTAAGTGCTTTCTTACTGGAAGGAATGCTCCTGTTTCTGCTATGTTTCAGTATTTCCTGTCTGAAACTGTATCATTCTATTATTCCTATGTATCCTTATTATTCAGGTAAATGATCACACTGCACGCATTCTAAGATTGACTGAACCTCGACTTGCCTTCATATCATAAAGTACATCCTCAATAAGAAGCTGAAAATACATGTGTCTGGAAAAAGTTTATTTCTTATTCCATTTTTTTTTAAATTTTGAACATGAACTTGGAAGAAATTTATCACCTGCTGGTGAAGGTTTAGGCTAACTGGGAGGCTCAATAAAACTGCAGACTGAAGCAAGGTTGGTTGTAGCATGTATAATGTTTTAATAAAGGCACAAGTGTAATTTCACTGGAGTTGTAAAATAAATAGCTTACTAAATGATCACTTTGACATGAGCATATTTAGGATATATGGAGGGAAATAAACTTTGACCTATTTTAACAATGGAATGTATTCTCATGCAAGAACAAAATAGTGACCTTATTCTGCTTTGGGGAGCAAACTAATGAAATCCAAATACTGTGAAATGAAGAAGAAAACTCTGAAGCACACTGAATTATAAGCTTACTGAAATTTTTATGCTGACTCAGTTTAAAAGGATGAATATTATTAATATACATAGCTTTCCTTCTAAAATATAACATTATGATATTACAGTTTTAATTTAATTAGTGAAGCACCTACAGGTTACCACATCAATCAATCAATAGCAACCTCATTGACACCCCAAAGTCACGGAAAAACGGTAAAAATTTTTGTTACATGACATCAGGAAATAATTTTTTTACTTTCAAGAAATTATTGCAAGAACCTGAATCACCTGGACCTCAAAGAGGTAACTGTGGTGTCTTCTGTAATAAGCTTTGGTGAGAAGACCAAAGGTCTTCCATTTTTACAAGTTTCACCTCACCCAGTTGCTTTCTAAATAACTTAAATACAACAAAAGTTGTCTATCATAATAATAAACACAGGATTCCATAGACTCACATCTACTTTTGTCAAATAATTTTTGTATAATGTTTCATGTCAACCTTTTCTATTCAATTACTTCAGTCCTGAAGATCAAATAGTATTGTGTTTTTCTAGTAGGTAGATAATATTTTGGTTTGTACTTGGTTTTACTTTCTTGATTTAAGTTATATTAAAATTAGTCTTCTCTGTTTTGTCTCTTAAATTTTTGTCTGTAGAGGTTCTTTGACTCAAGCAGCTGATTAGGTTGCTGTGGGGGAACCCACCTAGATAACAGAATCAGGAGTCTTAATGTAACTATGTATGTACAAAGAATATACAAAGTCTTTTTTCCCCAAACAAAAGAGAATATCAGAGGTGGTGACACTTTTCTTGCCTGAAGCCCTGATGACATTTCAGACCGTGACCTAAAGGCTTTCTCTTTAACCTCTTTTCAGGGTTGCATCTCATTCTCAAGGTCACTCTTCCCATGTATGCATATGGGCCTTTTGTACTCTCTAGATTCTGACCTTTCTTGGCTGTTTCACTTCAAGCCAACTCTCAAAAGGCTGACTGACCAGTTCCACAGACTTTCTAATTACACCTAGAATTTCATTTTGGACAGTAAGTTTGTGTCTGTTTCTTTTGAGATCCCTTTTCTTATATTTTAGGACAAAAAGGAAGTTCTTGCCTTACCAGTGCTTTCAGTGCAATAGACTCTTTATAGGAACTGACTCTTTTGACACCTATGGGTATTAACCACAGTTTTCACACAGTAGTGATTTCCTTTTGTGGCTTTTCCATAAGGAAAAACTGCAGGAGAAGAAAGAGCTGCTGTAGGAAAAAATTATCTGGAATCATGTTTCTGCAGCTCACCTTATGACCCTTGCAGCTGTTAAGTACCAGCTGAGATACAAAACACCAGGCAAGGAATGTAAGTTATGTTGTGATACATGCAGAGAACAGACAGACTGGACTACTAGTGTATCTAAACAATGATTGCTGCAGATCTACTCATGCAGAATAACCTGACTATTTCTGAGGAAGAGTGAATATCAATCATTTGACATAAGTAACAGTATATGTAGATCAAGCTAGGGTCTCTCGGAAGCTGTCAGACCTTATAGTGTTGATTGAGGATCCAAATGAAATAGGTTGAAAAATGTGAGAGTTTACATTAAGTATTTAAATGCACTTTTACATGTACTGATACATCCTTAAAGACTGCTGGTAGTTCTATTTACTAGTGTATTACATAACCCTTATTACCTTTTCAGACCCTATGAGGTTGCCATTTTAGCTATCCTTTGTATGGCACCTACTGCTGCTGAACTTGAACACTTACTGTACTCCTTGTTCCCGAAAAACCGCAACAGAAATGGAAGGCAAGCAATGCAAATAAGTAATGTACATAATAAGTAATGTAAATAAGTAAGTGGCGTCATCTCTTCAGATTTTAAAAATTTTACTCAGTCCAAATAAAGCCATTATTTCTTCCAGCATTTTAGAAACATGTATACACGTACAGAGAGACATACACACATATATGTTTTATTTGTGTCTAATTACATTCTTGTTGCTTATGAATTTCACAGTTTTCTCTTTATTGTGGTGCTCGATCAGCAGGAAACACACAGAAGAATAGTCCACAAGGAGAAGCTAGACTTGAAAGCAAACAATTGTCTAGGTACACATGAAATCCTTCGGAATGAAGGATGATGGTGTTTCCATTCTTGGAGGTCAGCCCTGCAAAAGCTGCAAATGTTGAGGTAACAGCTACAAAATGAGGAATATACAGCTCTTTGTGTGGGTTTGGGTTTTTTTTTCAGCATAAATGTCTGAGAGCTGTCATCATGGTAAGTAATGTTAAATGGAACAAAGTAATGTTAAGAAATTACAGAGTACCTTTCAGAAAATTATAGCTGATGGAAAAATGCAAATGTGTTCAGAAGCATGATGGTGACTTTGTAATTCAGTGACCTCTGTCTCATCTCCACACAGGATTTCTAGTAAATTTTTCTGACCACTTGCTAAGAAAATAATACTATTATCTCCAGGTCCCAAATGGCTCTGCAGTAACAATGTCATGGTGAAACTGTTAGTTGAATTACTGTGTCAGAAAGGCATCTCACAAGCTAAGGACAGTCTGTGGCTCAAGACCTGAAACTACCTTGTGAGCCTTTTTGGCAATGCTGTCATATTTGCAAATTATGAGTTTCAACTACAACTTCTAAGTAATTGTAACATTACAGACAGATATTGACATCAATGTCTACCACCTCAAATTGCTCCTGGAAAACGAGGACGAATCAAGAGACTTTCTTGTCTTCTTAGGTCATAGTGCCTGATGGCCTCCAGATCTAGCAAGGGGATGATAGTTTCCAGCATATCTGCATCTACCTATCTTCACTCACAGATTACACTCTTACAAGACATTTTAATGTTTTCTTATAATACCAGAAGCCACACGGGATAAAGAGACATGGAGGTGAAATGAGAATCTGTGGTGTGTAATTCCGTGAATTTTTGGACGCTGAGGGCTGGCTGACTGGAAAGTAGCTTTGCAGGCAAAGGTCTGGGAGTCCTGATGGACAAGTTAAACTTGAGCCAGCAATGTGTGCTTGCAGGAATGACAGCCAACATCTTGGGCTGCACTAGGAAAAGCATTGCCTGCAGGTTGAGGGATGTGATCCTTACACTCTGCTCAGCTCTGGTGAGGCCACACCTGGAGTGCTGGGTGCAGTTCTAGGCTCTACAGTACAAGAGGGCAGCCTGCTTTAGGTGACCTCACTTGGGTGGTGGGGTCAGGCTAGGGGTCAGGCTAGGTGATCTCAGTAGGTGTAATTAAGTGATTCTCTGAAGAAAGACATGGACGTTCTTGAGCAGGTCCAGTGGAGGGCTATGAAAATAGTTTAATTAGAGAAGAGAGACTGTTCAGACTGGAGAGAGAAGTCTCTTATTAATATGTATACATACTCGTGGCATGGTAGGGAACTCACATAAAGGCAATGGAGCCAGAATTTTCTAGGTGGTAACCTAGAAAACAGGACAAGGAGCAGTGGACAAAGATTGATATACAAGACATTGCTTTTATATATAAGAAAAAATATTTTTGCTGTAAGGGTGATTGAACACTACAACAGGTTTCCCAGAGCGGCTGTTGTGTCTCCATTCCTGTCCACCTGATTGGACATGGCCCTGAGCAACCTGCTCTAGTTGACTCTTTGAGCAACACCCTTGAACTACATCTCCAGAGATGCCTTCCAACTTTAACCATCATGTGATTCTGTGATGTTGTGATGGAATTAGAGTAAAAGGAAATGGAAAACCCAGGAGTCTTGTTGTAGGTGAAAAAAGATTGGGACTGTGTAATGTGTAGAGAAGATACGGATATGTTAGGGAAATGTGGCATAGGGTTACAGAATGTTTCTGGAAAATGCATAGGGGGGGAATGGAAACCTGTTAGAGGAATGAACAATGTGAAGGGGAATAAATGTGTCTAGGACAGGGGGCAAAGGGAAGGTATGGTGCATACAGACAATCTGGCATGAAGAGATTGGGGAACTACCTGCAGTTTTAGGCATGAGGAAAGAAGGTGTGCGGAGTGTTATTCTGTTCTTGAAATGAAGGAGATGATAGACAGTAAGGGAGCATATAGGTGTCTTGTGGGATCCATCGGAAGAGTGTGGGGAATCTCAGGGAGTAGTTTTGGTTTCAGCCTTGCAAAGGCAATGACATGGAGGAGTCATTTGAGTATCAGAATACTAGCTAACTCAGCCTTAGAGATACATCTTAAATAGAGGGTGACTGTGATAAGAAGGAGAACAAATTAGGGTAGGGTTTTGCAGGCTTGGCAGGATGAAGGCAGCAGGCTTCATTCACAGATAAAGAGCTACTGAATGCTAGGCAAGTAAAGCATGGGATATAGGCAACAGACACAGGAACAGACCAGATGAATTAACAGGTGGTGTGGGCACAGCACAAGAAAAAGATGGGTGGAATACTGATAGAAGGAAAATATATGACCAGATTCAGATAAAGTTATCTGAATTCCAGTTCAGGCTATGAAATTTCAGAAAGCAGAATCAGAAAATCATATTGCTGTTGATCAAGGACAGTTGCCAAAATCTGGTTTAACAGGGAAAGCAGTAGATGTGACAAGACTCAATGGTTTGGCTTATCAAAAAGCTTAATGACTGCTTAAGTTTAATCTAGACTTAGAAAGACCCCTCAATCTGCTCTCTGTGAATTTAGGACAGTAGCTTCCCAGACCTGCCATGTAATCAAAGACATACAATTTTAGGATAGACACAGGCTAAGAAGCTCAATCCCTGTTGTCTCCTCTACTGAGTTAGTAAATAGAAGTACACAACATGCTTTTCATCTGAACACAAGTCTAATAGCTTTAGAAAATGAAATACAGGTTAATTGTAAAGCCTGTCAAGGAACGCTGAAAGTGTTTTTGATAGCCATCCCACTGCCTACAAAAATAAAATGGTTGGACAAAAAGACAAAAAAAGACAGAAGAGATAATTCTATTTAGATAATCAGCCCAGTTTTGAGTGAGAAGCTGAAGTTGGCATCAGTTGTTTCCTGAGGAGTGAATTTTCCGCCAGCTGTGCTGTGGGACAAATCATACTCTGCTGATTCAAATGAATAGCCCTTTTTAAGTCGATACTTATGTCAACCCATTTAAGAAAATTTTCATCTAAATTAGGATGTAATTCCACAAAGAGTAATAATTTGTGGAACTTTGTGTTAATAGAGGTGTATACAAGAATATAACGTTTTGCTTGCTGGTGGCAATTCTGAATTTTATTATATGTGTTATTTATATCTTGTATTTCCCTCTATGTCTATTATAACTCAGACTATTTTGTGCTATATAAAAGCCAGAAATTTCAGACAGGAAGAGGGAAGTTCATTTAGCTAACAGCAGTGTATATTGGTATTTCAGTACATAAGTAGTGTCCCATTTTTGGTCTTATAATTGGGAAATCTGAAATATAATTTTTTTTGCTTTTTTTTTTATTATGTTGTTCATACTGTTTAATTACATGATCTAATTTGCTAAACTCATTTATGTATAGAGGGCCATGATGGTGCGAACATTTTACCTTATGGTGTAAAACTACTTGGGAAAAAACCTCCTCTGTGGGATATTATTGTACACAATGTGGTAGTCGTTTGTGTGTGTGCTGCTATCCCATTCTTCTCAGTGAAAGGCTTCTCAATGCCTGTCACTCTGACATAGTATAGATAGTGGATTTTCAACCATTTCCCATTTGTAAATCCCTAAAATATTTTTGATGTCAGTGAGATTCTTATAAAATAAATGTAAGCCTATTAGCTAAAGATGTATTCTTCTTACACATTTGTTGAAGAAACCTCAAATGTTGTTCAGCAGCATCTGAGGATCCACAGAACATGGCTTGAAGACGACAAATGTAACATGACCTTTAAACTATTGTGCTAATATCAGTCTAAATGCATGTCATTGTTCATACCCGTATCCAAGGTAGCTGTCAAGGATAGCCCTACAGCTGTCTACAGGTACAAGGATAATTCTACCCTTCTAATGCAAGTTACTTAAAGTCAAGAATATGTCTGCATCCCTTCTTTGATGAAGCATGACATCTGCTCAGAAACATTCAGACGAAACATCTTTTCCATTACAAAATACAGAATAAGTAAAATAAAGTGTTTCATGGGGATAAATAGGTTCATTCCATATTTCAAAAAGAAAACTAATTAATAGTTTGTTTTGACTTTGTGATCTCAGCTGAAACAGAAAAGACTAAGACAATATATTTCAACCTCACTGAAATAAAATGTTTTCATAATTTGCCATATAAAATGTGGGTGCTGTTCCGCAGAAAAGACTTTATTTTCTCAAATTTGTAGATGAGTATATAGTATATAGCATATAATCATCCAAATGCTGATTTCTATTCCAAATAACTTTTTGAACAGACTTTTCATTCTGGTTTGGAGTTTCAGAGTTCAAAACTAAGAGCTTTCCAGGGAAGAGAAACCAAAATGCTTGTGAGCAATTTACAGAAACATAATATACGGGGAAGAGAGAAAAAGAGCATGCAAGCATCCTTTTTTTTTTTTCCTCCAGATCCTTTGCTTTTTTCTGCCTTTCCCCTATTAAGACCTGCTTGTATTTCATCATAGGCTTCACTGCAGTTCTTTCTTTACATCATCAGGATTTTTCCCTTTTCTTCTTTTCTGTATTTTATTTGTCTTTATCAGGACCTCTCTTTCCTATTGTGCCAGTATTTTGTTACCTGAAATACCTATTTCATCCCCACAACACTAATTGGTCACCGTGGGATGGTCAGCAACCTCATAAAGCTCTGTAAAAATGCCATGGTTAAAACTCTAATCCTCACCAGTTTTAAAAAACAGGCATCTGAAAGTGTGGTTCTTGCAAAACTGCATTAAAAACACACAGTTCTGATCTATTTTTATCTCTTTTCTATGTTTTCATAGTTACTATTTTAATTGTCTCCCAATAATTACTCTCAAGTCACCAGCTTTTTTTTTCAGACGTGTTTGAACTATTTAAGGAGAGATTTAAGGAGAGATTTGACCTATCAGTAAACATCATGTCTCACTCAGACACCCACGGAAATATGTTTTTTTTTTTCCCCAGGGTCATTAGTAGGTTTTTGGATAGCAGTTACTACCATTGTTTCTATTGTCCTGGTGACAGGTGCGGGCAACTCACAAAAACTAATTCATAGCCCCTAACAGTTAATATCCTCACTATCAGGAAATGGTGCTGTTCCTGAGGGTAGTTCAGGGTGCGGTCTCTGCTCCAGACCTTGCTCTGTTTCTCACTTTCTCTCCTCTGTCCTTTCTGCCCTGACCAGAGGATGCACAGGCAGTTTATCTGTGAAGCCCTCACTGTCAGTGCCTGAATCCACAGGAAAACAATCATATTTGCTGAAGGCACCTTTACAATTCTCTTAGGCTCAGCTGGGCCTTTGTGGGCCTATACAATTGCTTGAACCACTATAGATACAGAAGGCAAATAAACGGCAAATTCTTTAAGGTCTGACTATACACTGTGTTTATAATTACTTATAAATTGTGTTCATTTACAATCTTAGTTCCACAGTGCCTTGCTACTGTCTAGATTATGTATTGTATTCATATTATCAAGTAATATTATGTAATAGATGTACTATTATATATTATTATATTGTATTAGTAAAAAATGGGATGGGCAGGGGACAGAGCCAGAAGCAGACAGTTTCATTTAAGAAGGACAAGCAGCAGACTCAGCAGATTAAAAGTGTAGCAGCTCTAGCACATAAAAAGTTCATACTTCTATATAATGGAGCCTAGACACTTCTGGAGGCTGCTGCCTTGTAAGTTGTTTCAATAACCAAATATAGAAGCAAATGATTTTTCAACATCGTATCTCATCACTGAAACCTGAACGCACAGGACTGCGATAGGACTGCATAGCCAACTCCTATGTCAAATACACTAGTTGTGCTTTATGCCCAAATTTCCTGTTGCCCAGGGAAGACCTTTGGCTCTTTCCAATCATTTAGACAGGGAAGAGCTTTAGATCATTGCCACTGCATTCATGTCATCATATGAGTTATTCTCAGCAATTTTTAGAGCTGTGCTGGCTACTCACTTCTAGAGCAGAAAATAAAGGATCACAGCATAATGCAGAAATTGGGAACTGTGTATTTCTGCAGAAAATTGAAATTTCCCAGTTGAAAACATACGGAGTGTAAACATGGGCATGAATAGACATCTTATCAAAAGTTATATTGTTGTATTGAAAACATTCATTCATACACATTTATTAATATTTCTTCAAAATCTATTTCAGTGTATTAAAGTAAAATATTGTTCTTCTATTGTACACACATATATATGTACTATAATTACTTATGTTGATATATGACATCATGTGTATGTTGTCAAAATTATTGCCATTATACTTGTAAGAAAATAAGTCCCTTTAAATTATTTTGTCTCAGAATTTTTCAGCTTTTACAAGGAAAAATAATAACATGGTGTTCTTATTATTAATACTAGATTCTATATAAAATTTTACAACATTTATAATAATATTTCATTTGAAAACAAGAGCACAGAACCAAATATGACACTCTTATCTGGGATTTTATTTTGTCAGAATTAATTATATACAATAAGAAATCCAGATATTTTAATGTGTATTTCCAGAGGGAAAATATTTTGTCATTAGAAGTTTTGTCATTAACAGTTATGCTTGTATTTTGGGATATTATTTGCATCAACTTTTTGAAATATCATTTCTTAGTGAATTAATCACTTTATTTTAAAAAATAATCATGTCTGTCTACCACATACATAAACCTGGGGAAAGTAAAAGTGATGAACAAAATATTGAACCTCCTTTCATCATCTGTTCTCCAACTGTGTCACCATAAGGGCAAATTCTTTAAACTCCTTACTGCTATGGTGACTGCCATAGCCCTGGGACATTACTAGCTCTACCTGACCCTGCCAAGCCCTGGTCTCCCCCCACCCTGCCCGTGGTCCAGGACCTCATTTGAACACCTGGGGCCATCAACCCCTGCCCCTGGGATGCTGCAGCAGGGCCAATCTCCAGCTCCCCACAGCCCAACCACAGGCCCTGCCGAGCCAGCCCCACGCATGTGCCCACAGCCCAGCCTGGACTTGGCCTGTCCCTATCCCCAGGGAGGTCCCTGCTGCCCATGACTGGGGCGGCCCCAGTGTTCCTGTGAGGCCCCGTTCCTGGACGGGGAGGTGGGACAGGCCCTGGCTGCTGGGCCCTGCCGTGACAAGGCCCCATGGGATTGTCCATAGTTCCCATGGGGCCCTGAGAGTGCCATTTCTTGCATCAAGAGTGCAGAGGCAAATGACGTTGTCAAAACTATCTGCACAGAGCAATTGCTCTTTACCTGATGAGTCAAATGAAGTGTTTGAAGCATCTTCTCATGCTTTTTATTTCTCCAGTGCTCTGGATGAAAAGTTTCTTCACCTGGTCTTACTTTTGAGCACCTGTCAGGCACACATTTAAAAATGCCACAGGAGCTGGACTGAATTTTCAGAGAAAATATGTGTCAAATCTTATCTTTCTGTAACTGGCTTAGCCTATTCTTATTCAACAGTGGATTATGCCTTAAATATCCTTAATTATTTTCTAAAAATAACACCTGAACATTCAAAATAAAATTCCCAACTATATCACGTTTCTCTGCCCCGGTCTCTTTTCCAAACATTTTTTCTAGTTAGTGCTGTTTGGTTCAATTTGTGAATTCCTTAATGTAAACTCTGCCAGTGTCACTCAATGAAAAGATCTTGTATCATTTTATAACATATACAATAATTCTCCTGCAGCATATATTCTTCCTCCTTCTGCCTCTCCCACTTACATACATAGCCTCCCTTTATATGTGTTCGTATGAATATTAATTGGGTATACATATGTAATTTATTTTTTTTAAACAGTTAATCGTTCTGGGCCTCATAAGAATAATAGCTCTTTTCATGGAGAAGGGATGCCATTTTACTGATTATGTAGGAGTGTAACAGCAGCTATACACCACATCTTCCTTTCTGATTCTACACCAGAGAAATATGTTTCCATCTAATAATGAAGATTTATGGTCACTGAGCCAAAGGCAAAGCTGAAATATGCTAGTGAGTAACATGGACAAGTAGAATACATTGAGACAGAGATTCAAAATTAAAATAGCTATTTCAGAAACAAAACATGTTCACAAAGTCCTTCCAGATGCTGAGTGGTACTATCAGGGCTAGTAACTGCAGGACAGCTTCACTAGGAAGGCCACTGGGATGTTGAAAGCACACAAGTTTTCCATGAGGCAGAGTTGCCTAAGAAATAAGAGCTTTGGGAACCCATCCCAAGTCCTCAGCTTCCTGTAGGGATTCAGGATCTGGAGGCAACCACAGAATTCTGGTTAGTGCAGGGATTCCTGAAATCCTTCCAGTTTGCATTAAACCTAAAAAAGCCACAGGGGCTGCTTGTCTTGGAGAAACATGATGTGGGAGCATAACCTGCCTGGAACAGTTTTCCCCAGCCTGTGGACTCCAGAAATTTGCCAGAAATCCAGGCAGGAATTGCTGTCTTCCATCTGCCTGGTTCAAAGACTAGCCATCTGGGCAAAGAAATCTTCAGTTCCCTTCTTTTCACCTTCTTT
This sequence comes from Rhynochetos jubatus, assembly GCA_027574665.1. Taxonomy (NCBI): domain Eukaryota; kingdom Metazoa; phylum Chordata; class Aves; order Eurypygiformes; family Rhynochetidae; genus Rhynochetos; species Rhynochetos jubatus. The sequence continues at coordinate 58,238,458 of CM050648.1, forward strand.
TATAGATTAAAAGAACAGATCGAAACACTATTGAAAGAAGTTAAAAATGAATGCAATAGTGTGCCCATCAAATAATGTATTCAGCTGAAATTGTACTTTGACTTACTCGTTCTGCCCATTCATTCTGACATTTACCACTGGGACTAGTAAAATGCTTGGCATTCATTGTTTCTAATGTGGACATCAGACACGAGGTCTGTAGAAGTGGGGGAGAGTTTCTGTCAGTTGTAGGCATTTTGATTTACCTGCAGGCTCTGTGCCTGGCTTTGTCTTTGTGAGGATACATTACCAGAGAGTTCTACCAGCATGCTGCCTTTACAAGTCTCCAAGGCTTTTTGCATGTCAGAAATGTTCTTACAAAATGGATACTGCTCTGTTTTGGTGCTCTTTAACACCAGAATACAGGCAAGGTTGTCACATGAAGCTAACTGATGCTCTGCTAGCTTTTGTGTCAAAGTACTGGGGTGTCTTGGATGCCCACATCCAGGGCTCTAGCGAAGCTCAAAGTGAAGGCTGTTTTGGGAATCCCAGATTTCCTGCATGGAACTGGGAGTTTGGCCAGCTTGGGGATTCTGTTTCTGCAAGCTGTACCCCAGAAATCTTGGGATGCCAACAGGAGCCAGCTGGGTATGCAATTTTGAAAGGATGAATATGCTCACTTTACCAAACTGACAATTGTATTACTTCAGAGGATAGCTAGTTAAACTATGCAAGTACTATTGTTGTAAGTAAGAACAAAGATGGATAGCTGCTAGAGTTTAAAAGGTAACTAAGAGAGATGGAACCCCCCTTTTTTTATTGAAGTGGTACCTGTCCACAAGTTTAAACTTAGGCAGTACTGCACTGCCAGGGAGATGTGGCACTACTCAAAAATGTGGACTCATGTTTGACAATTCCTGTGTTGTGGAAAGAACCACATTTAAAAAGACTAGATCAGCAGTACGCTGAAGGGATGCTGAGATTGGGGTGATGGGAAAATCATAGCAAAAGACCTTTGTGGCTAATAGGAAAGTAAAGAAGAAGATAGAGATACCCTCGGTGTCAATTCTATCTGTCTTGAGGGAAAAAGAGATGCGTCAAAGTTAGCTGGTTCCATAATAATTTTCAAGCTAATGGAAATAACTCACAGGTCACTAAAATTTACCTAAATGCTTCTGTAATAAGGAAGGCTATGCTTACTTTTAGCTTTCAAGATACAGCATTTCTGAGCTTGCAAACACAGCTTGAGAGATGAATATTTAGTGAGTTGATTGAAGTTTTTTTATAGTTATTTCATGGCCATGAATAATCTTTCAGACAAGAACATTTTGAAAAGGCAAGAGCTGGAGTTTTCTATTTTTACAATATTCCTTTGAATGACTGTCATGGTTTAGGTCCAGCTGACAACAAAAGACTACACAGCCACTGGCTTACTCCTCCCCTCCCTGGGATGGGGAGGAGAAAATATAAGGAAAGGCTCGTGAGTCGAGACAAGGACAGGAAGGGGTCGCTCACCAGTTATGGTCACAGGCAAAGCATACTCGACTTGGGGAAAAAAATCAAAACCAGAGTAAAACAATGGGACACAAAACAAAAAAGATCTTAAAAACCTTCCCCCCCACTCCTCCCTTCTTCCCAGGCTCAGCTTTTCTCCCAGCTTTTCTACCTCCTTCCCACCAGCGGCAAAGGGGGACAGGGAATGGGGGTCGTGGTCAGTCCATCACACCTTGTCTCTGCCGCTCCTTCCTCCTCAGGGGGACGGATCCTCACACTCTTCCCCTGCTCCAGCCTGGGGTCCCTCCCACGGGTGTGGGGTCCTTTAGGAGTGGACTGCTCCAGCACAGACTTCCCATGGAGTCGTGAGCAGCTGTGAGAACAGCCGCCTGCTTGGGCGTGGGTCCCTCCCTGGGCTGCAGGTGGGTCTCTGCTCTGCCCTGACCCTCCATGGCTGCAGGGGCACAGCCTGCCCTCTCCCCATGGGCTGAGGGGAACCTCTGCTCCAGCCACCTCTTCCCCACCTTTCTGCAATGACTTTTGGTGTCGGCTGATTGTCTCTCTCATATCCCACTCTCTCCACGCTGATTCTTTTCAGTTTGTTTCTGCTTCTTCTGCTAGTTCTCTTTTTGTATCTCCCCTCTAAATACGTTCATCACAGAGGCGCTGACTGGCGCCGGCATGGCCAGTGTTGGGTCTGACTTGGAGCTGGGGTAGCTTCTTGCAGCTTCTCAGAGGAGCCATCCCTGTAGCCCTTCCTCTGCTACCAAATCCCCCCACCACAGAAACCAACACCTATACCAATACCTATTTAAAAATGTGGCAGAATTGTCGATGTTATGGACAATTTACAGCAAAGGAGCTTTCTATAGACCAAAGGAAGCACCTGTATCTATGTCATGCATAGATGCTCATGTAAGTAAACTTTGATCACAATCTGTGATTATTGCATGCATGGCAAGACTCCTGGTAAAATGATTAAGATTTGTGTAGGGGGCCTTAAAATATAGGCTGAGTGATCTCATTGCCTACACTCCCCCACAAAAGCAAGGTGTAAATTCAATTTTAGGGAGTGCTAACACTTTTCATTCTGTTATAAAGGTCTGTTTTAAAGCAATTTCTTACCTGGCAGATGGATAATTTTGTCTTCCCTTACATCTGTTCAGGTGCAAATTAATTTTCACTCCACGCTACAAGTCTTCCGTTTTTGTAACAGAAGTTGTAGCAGTAAGATATAAAATGATTTCCACGCTAGGACAATGCTTTCACTGAACGTAGATATATGCTGGACTCAGCAAATATGGAGTTGTTTTGAATTTGTGCTATTCTAATACTAAATATACCCAGAAGGATAAAAATATTTGTGCTTGTACAGGTGGCTTTTCCTTAGAAAGAAATTATATTTTGTTACATTATTATATTAACATCACTTAATATAGTTACTTTCAGATGGAAATTAGTTATTTCCGGAATAATCACTCAGTTAATAGCATGCAGAAAGTCAACTTGCTCTTTGAGATGGTTGTTAGTTAAGCTTAATTGTATTTTTTGACGTGCACTGTGACAAAAGGCATTATTCTTAAAGTGTCATGTGACATTTTTTACATCATGAATATTTGTTATTTTGTAGATATTCCAAATTATTTGCTTTTCTACTTCAAAATGTGCCTTGACTATTTCTCACTTACACACCTTAGCATTAAAACATTCCATTGAAAGATTTAAACTTGCAGTGTTTAGAATTTTTTGTAAACATTTTTTTCACAGTAATAATAATCAAAATTGACATAATTTCACAAGTAATTTATTTGTATTCAAACAATATTCTAAGAATAATTATTTTCAATATAGCTTTTTTTAACTGTCATATGTTTTTCATAGTGTTGCTGTGCTGAAAACAGAATTACAAGAAATTCAAACCAAAATCAATTATATAAGAATGTACTAAGTAAACATAAAAAATTTTTTGTGTCTAAACAATTTGACCTTACAATAACCATTAAATAAAGGTGCATGAATAGTTTTCAAAATTAACATTAAATAGAAGCACAAAATTTCATAGATTAAAAAAAATAATCTCTATTTTCCCAGAAACATATACATATTTGTAACTTTGTGCAAACTGAAAATAATAAAACATATCAAATTAGATTTTTGTTTTTAATTAATTACAATAACATACCAGAAATTACAGGTTTTTTCAGAGGAAAAATACATTTTGTAGCCTGACAGCATAGCTGGCACAGGCAAACAATGCTTTTTTATAAACAGCAACAGATTTTAGTAGCACAGATGCCAATGAAAAGTAGTTGTGATTGTACCTAAGTCAGTGAGCATACATTCTTCCTATCAGAATAAGTGGTAGGGACCCTGGGTCTTGCATTCATTAAAATTTTCTGCAGGCAGACATGTTAAATCTTAACAGTTATTTTAATGCAAAATGTAGAAATGTTTTTAAATTACAAATGATGTGAAAGAGTAATTACTGAGTCTGAAAGACACTTAATTAAATTTTTAGATTTATCCAATACAGTTATTAGATATATATTGAAAATGTATGGAAACAGTCTACAAATCATCCTGCAAAAGTACAAATCTTAAAATAAAATGGTGCCAGTTCTAAGGAGTTTTGCAACGTTATGTCTGTCTTTGATTTATTGCTTTTTGCTGTTGGAAGTTTTTTGAACTGGATCAATCCTGTCAACAGTTGTGCTATTCTTTATAGGGTCTGTAAATAATCAAATCTAAATACATTTGTAGTCACCCACCTTGTCATATGTAGCTGGTAAGAAATCTATTTCTTGTAAGCAATAAAGAAAAAGGATATATTTTCAAGGACTTCTATTTGATTTGTATTTGTTGCTGCCTTTGGCTTCAGCACCACAAAACATCCAAACACATTTCATTGCTTTCCTGAACTGAAGTCTTAGAAAATAATTTCCCACTTTTGAAGAAGTCTGAGAGAGGCTTAGAAAGCTTCCTTTTTCTTTTTTGTTCGCAATCCCAAATGCAAATATTCTCTACCCATGTTAGCAAATTCATGCAATAAAAATACATGAAACAGATATTTGAATCTCTTAAATTTGGCCAAGTCAAAAATTAATATCCATTGTGAAAGTTACTTCTTAAAAATTCCCTTGAAATTTCAGTCATCTTACTAATTTTTGTACCGATGTTGTTAAAAAATTGGGCTTAAGCATTTTTGTAAGAACAAAGTTAACTCTATTAACTCCATCTTTGGGGAAAGTTTTCTTGAGGACATTTCCATAGTAATAGATTTTGGCTATGTTCTGCCTGAAAAAAACCAAACAGTAGGCTGATGAATGAATGCTTCAAAAAACATCAAGTAACTGAAAACATCTGCAGTTTGCAATACAATTCTGAATGCTGTTGGCAGTGCTTCATCTACAATGTATAGTAGTTACCCCCATTTCCGTGGTGTAAGAACCCTACTACGTTCAGAACAGTTATAACCACAGTACCAATTTCTTTCAGAAATCCAGTTTACTTCAGTGCGTTTTTGTTTCACAGTGAAGAACTTTCAACTTTTTTTTTCTCCTCACAGGATGTTCTGAAACGTTTAATGTAGCTGAAGGATATGCATTTACTTTGGTTATTAAGAATTCAGTTTTCCTTGCAGAAAAAGGGTCATGGTGGTGTACTGCAGAGCTCCATAAACATGAAGTCTGTTCTCTTCAGCCAGCATCTGTGACGTGTGTAGTAAACAAATTTTCAACCTTCCTGTGCAAAATGTGATCAGAACACATAACATTTAACCAAAGAACCAAGACCAATAGCATGGCTTATGTTTATCATATGCTTGCATTCTATATGGCCTGAACATGAATGCATATTATTGAGATCCATGCTGCTACAAAGCTCAGAGTTTTGATACATATTCTCAGGCTGAAACTCCTGAAATAGATTCTGCATTATGTTTACTTTACAGAATCAAACTGGTTCCTGCAAAACTGGTTGCCAGTATGTGAACATTTTGTGCTGAAATACTGACACTGTTAGGACTGCATAACTAGTCCCACCATGTCATCCCTTCACAGGCCTTTTCTCATATACTACCAGTTTACTAAGGAGATATTCAGACTTACAACACCCTTGTACATATGGGGAGAGGAAAATGAAAAAAAGGAGTATGGTTAGTGAAGTACATTCGGAGACCAATCTGCTCTAGAAACCCTGAACATCACCTGAGCATAAAATTAGTGGTAATAATATCAAATATCAAGACATATAGTACATAATTCAGATTTCTTATCATGTCCTGTCAGTAAAGGATGAAATGACAAAATGAATACTTACGTAATAAACTAATTACTTTTTTTGGGAATTTATAATTTATGTGTAATCTGGCTCTCTCCAGAACAGATGTAAGTTCTCAGTTCAGCAACGTGGTAAGTTCTCCAAATTGTACAAAAGGAGGAAAAATCCCCAACAAAAATCTGTTTCTTTTCTGCTACATTTTCTGTAAAGATTTTTTTCAAGAACGCTGTTTAAAGTACAGAAATTTGTAATGGAGGTTTATTTTATATATGTGCATGTACTTTTTGAAAAAAATAATTTACAAACATTTAGTCTCTAAAAAGTTCTCACAAAAAAGAAAAAGATGCAAAATAAAAGAATGTCTGTTTTAAATATCACTTTAAAGTATTTTATGCATCCACTAAAATTTTGTTCAAGCTTTAGTTGAAGACAATTCAAGTCAGATATTTAATAATTCCTCCTGTGATTATTTGTATCAAATTGTGCATTTCAAATTAAACAAAGTGTTGTGAAGGTCCAAATGACCTAAATTCTACTTGCATGCATTACAGACAGAGAATGAATGAAACCATAGGGCTTAGTCCTGGGATGTGCAGAATAATATTGTGTAAGCTAAAGGGGAACTTCATTTTACCTGTAAATCACAGCTACGTCTCAAAAGGCAACAAGATTAGGATGAGAGGCACAGGACGTCAAATGATTATCATTACTCAGTGTTTTCCCTTCCTGGAGGAGGGTTTATATTATGTTTTTTGTTGGCTTTCTATTAACAGTGCAAAGTGAAAGTATATTTTTTCTTACTTTGTGAAAATATTTTGTGTAATCATTAAATCTTTCATTCTTCAGAAATATTTTATGCCAAAATTATTAATATCCATTCCCCTTATTAGTATCCATTACTAATACCCATCCATCCAGGAATATATGTTATGCCAAAATTATTGGTATCCATTCCCCTAATTGCAACACAGAAATATGAATAAAATAACCTTAACGGTTTTGTTCCTGCTGAGTTTCACAAGCTGACACTTCTCAATTTTATGGTGAGGGAAGTTAGTTAATCTGTGATTTTAACTACTAATTGGACATTTAAATTGATAAACTGCAGCTAACCTCTTTCTGAGACGGATTCCCTTCCCTGAGATGTTACTTGCTTCATCTCAAAGAGTTTGTGAAATGGAGTAGCTGCCACTGTTATGCCAAGATATGGATGTTCCTGCAGAGATTAAAAGTCACACTTTCTTTTGGAAGAGAAGGACAAAAGAGAATGTTGCAAGCTATATAACATGAGCATATTTTTTTCTGATAGGCAACATGATGTTTAGAAAAATAGTTTAGTATTACAAATCTAAAAAACCTCAATAATCATCATCACCATCATCATAATCTTTTGGAAACATGGGGATTTAGGGAGGACTTGCAAGTTTTACAGTTGTATAAAACTTCTTACAAACATTCTTTGTAGGAATGAAACACCAAGTTCACACTGTTTTGAAGCAGGATTTGATAAGTAATAGGAAGATTTCACAGACTTGAAAAATAATCCTCCAGTGGAAACTTAGGTCCTTTCATACGTGCATGCCATGTATGTCTTTGAATGTCATACATGTGATCTCAAAATTTCTTATACACCCTCCTTAAACAACGTTAATAGGAATAGATTGTTTGGTTGTAAGTTAGTCTTTGGTTTAGTCTTTTTTTTGTGGGAAGCAGTGCAAACCGAAACAGATAGCGTTCCCATAGGCATTTTGACACGTACAGTCTGTTTGGATTGTGATTTAAACAGTATTGAAATGTCATGCTTCTTTCTCCTAAATCAGAAATCTAAATGCAGGATCTTAGGCCACAGGGACAACAAATATTTTTCTGGCATTCTACAGGGAGCTTTATCTGTCAATCAACCATATTGATTATTTATATGTCAGGCATTTCTTTAGTATTGTAAACCATCAAATAATTCAACAATACGTATTAGACTTTTTCTGCTGCTACACCTTTTAAGGTCTAGATTTATCTATTCTTCTGTATTCACTTAAATGAATCAGAGAAATAGAAGTTTCTGATGTAAGAGGTGAGAAATACTTATGAGTGATTAGATGCATGTTCATTAAGCAAATTCTATTGCTGAGCTATCGTGGATCTTGTCATAAACTCATAATAGTAGAAAATGATCATATGAACTAATTTTTTCATCATTTTTTCATCAGAGCCAACCTTATTTATGTCAGCTTTTGTCTCAGTTAAAAACATACCTACTAATTATTGTTTTAATTAGAATATTTACATATGATATTTTTATTCCAACTATCCTGATATAATTAATTTAGTAATATAGGTTTTCTTTCATATCACACTTCAGCTAATTGTGTCAGTCTGTTATTTAAAATCTTCCTATTGAACACAACTTATTCTAACATTAAATATGGTTATAGACTTATAAAAACTAATCTAAATCTGTCCTAAAAAGTCCTAGCATCTCTCTAAATAAAGAATTTAACTGTAGATAAAGACCAGAATGTTATTTAAGATGCAAATTGTTCGATTCATATTTTGCTTAGAAGGTGGGGGGAGGGGAGGGAGGATTTTCTTTATCTCTGCCTTAATCATCATTAAATCCTCCTAAGATTCAGGGCATGCAAAAGGAAGAAAATATTTAGAAACACTTATATCCTTATAGAGGATATATGCCACCTAACCTTGGTTAGGATTCCACAGCTAGCACTTGTCTCTGTCTACCAGATCTCATTCTGTCACTCCATCTGAAACTGGTGGTCCTAATACCCTTGCAACAGCTGCAGCACCAACTTGTGTCCTTGCTTGTTCCCTTCTGTGACACTTCCCTGTCACTGTTCTCGGCAAAGCCTTTAAATAGAAACTGAACAGGAAAGGCAATCTTCTTCTTTTCTTTTCAAAGTCAATTCTTAGGGAAATATCTATATTTGCAGTCTAATCTCATTACTTCTGCTGGACATTTCTGCACAACTTCAAGAGGATGACTTACAGTTTTATCTTCAGTTCCAGTCTCACTTGCAAGTGGACTCGGTGCAATACTGGTTGTACAGTTTGATCTTTCTACATTCAAATCTAAGAAATGTATTTCATCTTCAAAGTGTATGTATAATGGAAAAATCTGACAGACAGGATGCTGGCAAAAGGGAGGTCAGTGGCATACTTCTGGGAATCAAAGCCAGCCTGAGCTCAATGGAGATTTATATCTGCTGGCTCTTCATGATAGTTCACATAGTCTCTCAATGGTAATGGCATCTCCTAGCATCAGACAGACATGCCCCTCATTATAAGGTGCACAGATAGGTAGCTAAGATATGGGATGGAAAAAAAAAAAAAAAAAAAGAAGTGAGAGGACTATATATTTCTAGGAAATCTAGAATTGCTCCCCAAATGGACAAAAAAAGAACCCCACACCACCCCATCCTCCCACCATCCCCAAAAAAGATCAAAATCCCAAACTACTGATTGAAGCCAAAATAAGAAAAGAAGGTCTGTGGTTAATTTCAAAGACTAAATTTTTTCATTTGGGTTTACTTTTTTGGTTTTGATGCTATTCAGGTCTCACACATTTTTATTCTTTTATTTTTCACTCTTTTATACTTTCACTTAAGACATAAATATTGCACAAATAGAAAATGTAGTGTAGAAAGAAAGGATGAATATAATAATCCAACACAGCTAAGTCAAACAAAAGTAAAAATAATGTCAATATTTTCTATGGTTTCATCACAGATATTAACCATATTTGTTTATTTAGTTATAGGAAGGTAACTGATTGTTGGGAAGTAGATAATGGAAGACTACTATATGTCTGTTCTCTATATACTGTACATGTCCTGAAATGCAACATTGCAAGAACTACATGAACTCATTTGAGGTCAGAGTCTTCCTTAGTTTGCATGTTAGCATGAACAATAATACTCATTTCTTCAGTCATATTCATCTAGATAATCTGAAGAGAGCTTTATAAAATAAGATAAAAAGTGTTGGAAAAGGTAAACAGAAAGGAAAATTGGTGTATGGCTGCAGCTGTTGCTCGTACCAGAAATACTGGTATATTGAAAAGTATTACTCTGCTCAAATAGAATTACAGAGAGCAGAGGAAACTAACATTAAATTGTTCACTTATGGGCCCTTCTGAAACAGTCTTAAATAGAAAAACTGCAGAGACCTGGTCTCTGAGAGGATACAGGGAGTCTTGATGTTTTTCTTGTTTCTGTTTTGCAACACTTGGTAATAGGCCTAATCTTCAAGTGCACATATGAACTGAATGTTGTAATTGCTCTAAAGAAATATGTAAATGAAATATGGATCAAAGAAATGGAGATTTTGGGCTTCATAATTGATAATTCATTATTTATCCTTCTTGTCTGAAAAATGGGCAGGACATTTTTTGTTTCCTACGAGTTTGGTTTTTTTCCCTGTACTGACGTGCTCTTTCACACTGTTTTCAGCACAGATCAAATAAACATGCAATAATGAAACTTATCAAACAATATTTTTCTAAGAATTTCAAATATCAGCTTGTTTAAATTACATAAAATGACTTAATAAATCTATTAATTTAGCACAGAGGAATTTGGGGATATCGTCATTCACAATATCTTGCTGAGTATTCTTTTGCAGATAGCTTAATTTATGCAATTGCATTGAAGACCATTTGTATATGAAATGATAAGATATAAATAACACCAAGAAATGCTTTTTCTAGGATGTCTTTATAGAACAGTAATATTTGATATCTTTGTTTATATAGTGTGAGAGAGAGTTGTAAGATGCCCATTGCCTTGTCTATTCAGTGGATAGATAAGCCTTCCCTTTTTTAAACATAGTTTTTTTTCTGAAAATGAAAACAAATCCAAACCCCCTATGCTTAGACTGTTGGTCATGGCCTCAGCACATGTTCTTTGGGAGAAATAACACAGTCATGTTTTACTCAGATGCATCCTGAAGGTTTCTGCAAAGATAATTTTTTAACCTACTGCAGTGACCATGCCTTTGCATGCTTCTACTTTCTCTAACAGCAAACCTAAGGTAATTATCTTCACTGTAAGGACTCTTTATATCTATTTCCATATGAGAGAGACATTTCTCTTCTTTATTACTAACTTCCATCTCTGACGAACCTACAGTACAAGTTTCTGTTTATTACTTGCCCATTACTTACCCTGCCTGACAAAACTATCTGGAGAGAGAGGATGATGGATTTTTTACAAAAAAGGATAGATGTTATAAAAAGGGAGGGCTCCAATCCTTCTTCTGGGAGCAAGAGCTCACAGGAAAGATTCACTGATATTCACTGAAAAAGCTACAAGGTCCTAAACACCCAGAAAAACTCAGATTTGAAAGAAGACTAAGAACAGGGAAGCAATTAGGTAAAAGAAAATCTTACTAGCAGGTTTTGTGGGGTTTTCAGATTGGAATGATCTCTAATGATACCAGGCATAAAGAATAACATATGTGCTTCAACCCTTTTTTATCTCTGAGCTGAAATATTAATCTGGTGTCACAGAGTCACAGAATAGCTGAGGTTGGAAAGGATATCTGAAGGTCATCTTGTTCAACTTCTCTGCGCAAGCAGAGTCACCTATAGCAGGTTCTCCAGGACTGTGTCCAGGCAGTCTTCAAACAGAGACTCCACATATTCCCCTGTGCAACCTGTACCAGTGCTCAGTCACCCTCACAGTAAAAGTGTTACCTGGTGTGCCAAGGGAACCTCCTGTGCTTCAGTGTTTGCCTTTTGCTTCTGGTCCTGTCACTGGGCACCACTGGAAAGAGCCTTCCTCTGTCATCTTTGCACTGTCCCTTCACGTATTTATATAGCTTAAGATCCTTCCTGAGCCTTCTCTTCTCCAGACTAAACAGTCCCGTCCTCTCAGCCTTTCCTCCTATCAGACATGCTTCAGTCTCTTCATTGTCTTCCCAGCCCTTCATTGAATTCTGCAGTATGATCATGTTTCTTTTATACTGGGGAGCCAGAACTGGACTCAGCACTCCAGGTGTGGCCTCACCAGAGCTGAATAGAAAGGAAAGATCACATTCCTTGAGCTGTTGTGGATAATTTGCCTAATACAGTGTAGAATACCATTCACCTTTGTAGAAAGGGCACATTGCTAGCTCATCTTCAAGTTGGTATCCATCCAGACCTCCAGGAGTTACTGAGGGTATACTCGGTTCCATTACCCAGATCATTAACGAAGATCTTGGATGGGATTAGTCACCCTATTGACGTCTGGGATACATCACTGGTTACTGGCCTCCAGCTACACTTCATACCACTGAATAACACCTCCTCGGCCCCATGTTCATCCTGTTTTCGACCCACCTCACTGTCTGCTGTTCCAGCGCATACTTCATTGGTTTATCTATGAGGATCTTATAGAATCAGCATTTGATTTTCTTGTCTCAAGGATCCTCTCTTCCCTTCTCCACTCCTCAATGTACACTGTTTTGCTGTTTCAATTACATAGAGATGACTATTTTCCCAAAGGTAAATGAACTCTAATTAGGGCAAATGTCCGTTTCTTTCAGAATGTTATTTTTTTAGCTAATATTATTGAGTACCTGAGCCATAAATAACACTTTTCTTATCAAAACTAGGATGCATGTGGCAGAATTGTTCTTGTGGCATGTGGTTTAGTAGAAAACTGGTTTAAGCAATATCCAGATTCTGTTGGACACACTGAAATCTTCATTTTGGAGATCCAACTTATCTAGGTGACTTCTCACACAGAAAAAAATGTTCGATTTATTGCCCTCTGTGGAAGAAAACAACAAAAACAAGACATCCTGGAAAATGTCTACATTCTGCTCTCCACCAATTTGGCCTACATTATTCTGAAAGGAAAAGTAAGTGAAAATATTTAAGGGTTCATCAGAGAGGTTTTTTATTTAAGAAAATTATTATGTAAAATTTCTGGCTTAAAGAAAGTACTACTAATAAATACTCAAGATGTAAAAAAAATGGAAACTCAATAAGGATTACATTCACATGCTGTACTTCTTGATCCCTAGTACTCTCCTTTCGGGAACAAATAATTGGATGATTAAATGTGATCTTAAATAATGACCCTCTAAATGACTCAAAAAACATGCACCTGGGAGATTTAAGTGGTATACTAAGTATCTGTAAGAGCAAGCTGAAAGTGGTAATTACACTGAAAGCTAGTGTAATTGTTAGGGGATCAATTGTCAAACACTGTCAAACTTAAGAAAAGTTAATGAAAGATTGGTACACAGGCTCATGTGATTTTAGGAATTTGCAGATAATTAAGGACTGGGTTAGAAGGTAGTGTGAGGAAAATAAAAAGCTACTTACTTTACTTTGTTGAGTGACATTCGAAGGGATACAGGAGGTAAATGTTTTCTTTAGAGCAAAGTCTGGTATAAAAAAATTAAATTCCTTCCTTCTCCTCAGCTATAACATTTAGCTGTTAAAAAGTGACACCTTTCAATTGAAGTAATGATGAACTGCTCCACCCTTGTCAAGCCTCAGGCAAGCTTTGCCACTGGTGAATGTATCTAGAAGGTTAATGGACAAGAAATCTCTGAGTATTTTTCTTCATTAGGTTTCCATTACATAACTTTTTTAGCAGGATGAGGAGAGAGTTTCTGGCTTGTACAGAATAGAGGACTCCAGTGTGGACAACAGATATAGTAGGCAGGAGGATGGCAAAGACATCTACAATTGGAGATATTAGGAATCTTCTTAGATTTGGCTAGGATGGAGTTAACTTCCTTCATAGCAGCCTGTACAGTGCTGTGCTTTGCCTTTGGGTCTAAAACAGTGTTGATAGCACACCAGTGTTTTGGCTACTGTTGAATAGTGCTTGCACAGCATTGAGGCTTTCTGTTTTAACCCATGCTGACTCCACCAGCAAGTAGGCTGGGAGTGGACAAGAGGCTGGGAGGGGACACAGCTGTGACAGCTGATCCCAGCTGACCAAAGGGATGACATCATGCTCAGCAATAAAAGTTGGGAGAAAGGAGGAGGAAAGAAGGATATTTGTGGTTATGGCATTTGTTTTCCTGAGTAATCATTATGCATGCTGAGGCCCTGCTTTCCACGAAATGGCTGGATGTCAGCCTTTCAATGGGAAGTAGTGAATAAATTCCTCATTTCACTTTGCTTGTGTACAAACACTGGACTCATCTATTAAACTATATTTATCTCAATCCACGAGTCTTTGAATCTTCTTTCTACTTTCTGCCCATCCCACAGGAGAGAGGAGTGAGTGAGCAGCAGGGTGAATGCCCTCCTGTTGGCCATAGTCAACCCACCTTACCCTCCCCTCTCTGCTCCTTAGCAATACAGATCCTGGGAACAGCAGTTGTAGCTTGTGTTTGTTAGTAGGATTTGTACATCAGAAGGAGAACTATTTCAATATTTCTTAGTTTGGCAATATACTGCCTTTGTTTCCTAACTCTAGACATACTGATTAATGGTGAGGATATGCATCTTTTTAGACTTTTCTGTCACCATCACCCAGCATAAGAGGGAATTTTCCTTAGATCTTGGGAAATGGCAGAAGATGTCATGGAAGGAGATTTGATTTTTCTCCCTTCCTTAAAAAAGCTTTTTCTGCAAAGTAGCAGTTTTCTGTGGATGCAGACCTGGATGATTGTGTCTACACAAATGGAAGTTTTGCACAATTAGCACCAGACCAATCATGCAGGGTGAATATGAAGCTTCTAAGGAAAAAGTTGGGTTTGTGTATATGTATATATTTGACAATCCAAGACTGACACAGTAAATACACTGCTTTGTATGAACAAAATGATTTTCTAGTTTCTTCTCTCAGAGATCTCATCTTACCAGTCTGTCTAATGACCTCACCTTTCCTGTCAACTGACATCATAAAAGAACACTCTAACACCTAGAGCAGCTGCAATGTCATGCAAGTGTCTCTAAAGCAATCTGGTATCTCTATTGTTAAATGTTTTCTTTCAGCAGAAAAATGCTCCTGTTGCCTTTTGAGGAGGCTGATCTCTTTTGAAGAGCATTTGAAATATATTTGAAGTGGTGTATAAGAGATTGGCGTTTGTATGCTGTAGACACATTTATCTTCTTGCATGTTCCATTCTTCTCTCTCTTTTCCATTACCAGCATAACTTCATACCCATCCTGTTTTCCATCTCATTCTTTTGCTCTGCAGTCTAGGTACTTTTCGTCCTGTCTCCTGAACAAAGGCATCTGGTATAATCACCTCGTTTATAATGCTGTGCTTCCCCTTAGTTCCATTTTGTTCTTAGTTATTTTACTGGCGGTGTATGTCAGGTTCCTCCTACAGACAATACTACTGCTGCCTGTTCATTGCAGGGAACTGGATCCTGTATCAGGCCAGCTGCTTGTTTCAATCTGATTTTACAAACCTCCAGATTAATATGACAATAGTACAATAAAAAACATCTGAATATCTGTAAGAAGATGTTGAAACGATGCTATAAAATACTTAAACCAGTATTGAAGAATTATCACTCATATCAAGACACTATTCAGCACCAGATTTTTTGTCAGCTTTTTCATAGTCTTAACTACAGTGGATGATTTGTTATAGATTGAAAACTTGATAGGTTATAGGAACCGAATATTTGCTGTCAACAGTTCTACTTGCACTAGTTATACCTTTACTAATGTGTATGACTATATTTTATCTCTAATATTTTATATTAGTAATAAATATAAGATTTAGATTAAGGACTTCCTTAAACCACAGAATAAACCATCCATTGACACTGCTCTTTTATTGTCTTTTTTTCTGTCATGTTTGTGTTTGAATAATGATCAGCAAATAGTTTTTCTTTACCTACAAGTTTTGAAACATTATATGAGCAGCACTCTGACATCTCAATGTTTTGCTTACTTTTCCACAGAAAAAGAAAGCCTTCATGAATGCTAAGATTTTCAACAGTTAAATACAAAACTGGTTAATAAGAAAGCTAAATTCAGGGGACTGAAGTATCATCCAATACAAAATGTCTACACTCATCCATTAAAAATAGTCATGAGGCTGAATATAAAGCAAGCTCTAAACCTAGAAAAGAAAATAGAATGATAATAGTAAGAGAAGATAGTCAACATGTTTGGTACCCACTATCTTGGTAAGAAATGGCTGATAGCTGAAATTTGATAGCTAAAATCCTTTAGTTAGAACAATGGTTCTATGCATATGCCATTCTTAATAAACTTTTTCTCTTTTTAATTGCATGTTTATCAGGGGCCAGTAGAAAACAGGCGACAGGAGGGAATGAAATGGAATTAAACATAAGTGCAGAAAAACTGTCCACTGATATTTGCTCAACCAGGTCCAACACGCTTGCTTTAACTTTATTTACTGTACGTTGTGGCAAAATGGTATTTAGATCACCAGCTTCAAACAAAGAGAAAGGAAAAAAACCCCACTCTATATATTTTATTATTTGTGAGAAGACTTAGGTCTTTGCAACAACAGTTTCTCTCTGCTGTGCTTGAAAATTTAAGCCACCGAATTAGAATGAAATGCTATCCTGTGATCAACTGCACAGAAGTACATTCACCAAAATGTTTTATTAAAAAACTAATTATAAATGAGCTGTAATACTTACGCTTAGTTATGAAGATTTTATAAAATAAGAAGGGCTTATGTTTATTGAAAACATTATGTGTTATGAAAGTCTTTTGTTCTGCTTTTAGCTGTGTTACTGGAGTAAGGGAGCTATGAACATAATCATGTTGAACAGTATTGAAATAAGCCATAGTCAAAAAGGAGGAAGTCAGCATCTTCTGATTTGGTGGGAATGTTGAATTGGAAGAGAATTAAATACATAGTAACTTAAATAATCATTACCCTTTTATAGAAATCAACACTGCAACTGGAGTTCCAAGTCTCCAAAGACACTCAGTTTTCCTGATTTTCTTGTAACAGTAATAGCACTTTCAAAATTGTTACGTTACATTCATAGTTTTGAAAATTTAGATCTATCTGAAGTTGTAAAATGAAAGTTTTGTACTTCTGCAAACCAGTCCTGAGTTGGTTTGATGGCGCTGAATGCTTGAAAATCAGAACTGCGAGAGTATTTACATGTTTGTTATTTTGGAAGAAGTACTTAACAGGCAGAACTCCATCTGAAATGAAAGGGACACATTCAAAACTTCAGACAGTTTCAGGGTAAGATCACTTAATTCAGAAATACTGCTCTCTGGAAATTTGCACTCAAGTTATACAAAAGTATAAGCTTTTACTTAGCTATTATTGAAGCCATCAGACATTTTCTATGACATGAAAGCATTGGGGTTTGATATCACACTATTGTCCTTTGTTTGTGTTTTGTTGTTTTGTTTTTTTTTTTTTTCTCTTTTCACTGAATTGCAGATATCAGTAAATAGTAAAAAAAAAATTTAATAGAGTTTCTTTCCTTTTACATTATTTCTTTTTTTTTTTTTTTTAAACTTTAACAGATTTATTGGAGGAAAAATTGCTAATGGGAAATTGTTATCAAATAGAAAGTGTTCAAAACCACATTGTTAAACTTACTACAACTCAAGAAACATTGCAACAAGGTTAATTTTGTTGCAGCTGTGTTTCCATAGCAAGAATCTAAAATTTTGGACCACAAACCTGAATAATTCTCAGTCACGTTTTGCACTTTTTGCTGATGTACTGAAAATAAAGCCACTGCTGAACTTAAATAAACTTTGGTTTTGCCCCATCCTGAAAAATGATCCCCCTCTCCCCTCTTCGTTCTTCTCAGCTACGCTTTTCCTTCATAATAATTTCACATTGTTGAGTATCCACAGGATATTTTCTATATCTTCAATAGTGAGCTAGGATTTTAAAGGTCTCCATTTGCAATTAAATAAATTATCCAAATAGACAATTTAAATTCTTGACTTCGACAATTTGATTAGATGTTTCCATGGTGATGAGCTCCTTGCATTCTGAGAAGCATGGATTCAACTGATGATTGAGGATGACAAGTAGATTTTGGATCCATTACAGTGACCTTTGAGGAGAACCTGCTTCTATAATGTCAGTGTTCAGGTTCAGTTTTACAATCAAGACTGAATTTTTGTCTGCTGTACGCTTCTTTGCTTCCCACACTCCATTGTGGCTATAAAACAAAAGATAATATATTCTGTCAGCAGAATGAAATAATGCTACTAGGTAATAGAGTTTGAAATGTTTACAAACCTACAAATGAAAACTGCTCCATTAATATGAATGAATATAATCAAATTCCTTCATGATAATTGCTACATGCATAATATTGCAAAACAGAACTATTTTTAGTACATTAGTTACAGGTTTTATAGACTTGGAAAGGCAGTAACTGTTCATGAGTATTATCTTCTGTTATACAAAAGAATGTTCATTCACATCCTTTCATTAAGTGTTAAAGACCTCATTCTGTAGTGGGCCAAGTCTGACTTTTAATCATGGAAGATAACAGTGTAATTACATGTTCTAAATCAAAAACACATTTGGACTGCTGATCCAAAGAAGACTGTCATCTCCTTCACACTGGCCAGTGATGTAAAGTGATGACAAATATGTTGCTGCCTTGCAGGAAAGGCTACTAGCTCCTCTTTTTCTCAATACTGTAACCCTGGAGTTCAGTGTGTCGTTTCACAAATTGGGGTAACCAAAGTCTACTGACAGATTGTCTCAACACACAGAGGAGGACTGGGTTGTTGAATGTTCATGAGTGATGAGGCTGGCTTTGGTTATTGCCTCTTCAAAGTGAAAGAGGTAGAAAAGGTCCCATTGAGTTTCAGGTACCCTAGTAATTACATGTCTGCTCTTGCAGGCTGCATATCTAGATCATTACTAAAATAGGACTTGCAGAGCAAGCTTGAATATTGAGATGTCAGAGAATGGGCAGGCTGAATTCTGCCCTAACACACTCACTAATGAGTGGGAAAAGGTAGAGGAACCAGAACAGTGAGGCAAATGAGTAAAAAATTATTAAGGTTTTGCATGAAAGACTGGAGGGAAGCTAGCAGTTTTACAAGCTGCAGTCTCTTTGGAAAGTCCTAAATGATGTGAATATCAGCTATACAACACCTGAGTTAGTGTGGGTGGAATAGCACAGCCCTCATCAGGCACTGCTAATGGAAGACAAAGTCGACTCCTTTGAGTGTAAATCTTCGTGTTCCTGCTACCAGGTTTAAAAAGCTGATGTCCTAGCCTACTTTCCAGCACACCAAAGAACCAAATACTATACACTGCGTTCATACAGTGTTGCAAGAAGTTTAAAATCATAAGATGATCTAAAAACAAGCATATCTGGTCATTTATATGTTCGTTGCATATGTTGTCTACATTTTCCAACCCTTGTGTACAGTTATCAGCCTAAGAGGTTAGAAAAATCTGACCATGGTGGTCAGCAATGTGGACCAAGAAATAATTATAATTTGTTTCATGAATCACATAAAAGAATGGAGAGCACACTGCAAGTGTTCTACATCAATATCATCAGGTGAGATTTCTGTTTTTTCTCTTATAATACATTACAAAATTCTTTAGTGTGCACATCTACCATAAGTAAATGTTTCTTCTAGTACATGCTGGTAAACAAAATTAACACAAGTAAATGCATCGATTGGTGCTACTTGAAATAATTTCTTCTGCAGAAAACACATGAATGAAACCATAAAAATCAAATAAGTAAAAGGTGATATGTCCTATATCATCAGATAAATATATGAACATTTATTTGTTTAGGTGTGTTAGAAATGCATCATTGAATGTGTAGAGAAGATGACATCTACTTCTTTGTGCAAGGAGAAACACTCATTACTCCATCACCAAAATTCAAAAAAAGGAGTATCTCTAGATTACCAGATGTCATTAAAGATTATGCAGACTTCTGGGGGTATGCTCATTGTTCCTAAAGAAGCATGATAATTTGTTCTGGGAATTTTAAACCACCATATGGAGCTACGCACATATTTTTAAAACATTGTTGTAAAATTTTCACTTTAACTTATGTGCAGCAATTTTGGAAGTGAAACAGAAAAAAGAGAGACACAGAGGGAAACTGTGCAGTTTTGGAGCTTTAATTCTATATTTTTATAGAACTATAACCAAACTTGATCAATGTCTGACAATTTAGTAATAAATGCAAAAAATACATTGTTAGGGTAAAATTGCTCACGATATAATAAGTGAGCTGATGCTCTCATTGTATGCAATCATTGTCCTGAAGAATCTACAGGGAATATTATAGTTGCAAGATGATTCACGTTACAAATAAGACAATCAAGCCAGTTCCCAAATCAATTTCACATGGGTCACAAGTAGGATACATGAGAAAAATTGGGGAAAAAAAAAAAAATTAGAAAAAAAATTAAGATCTTCTTGGCAGGAACATAAACTGAAGTGCAGTTTTGGAGCTTTAATTCTATATTTTTATAGAACTATAACTAAAACATGAAAGACCTTTTGGAGCATTTATTTGTGATGTTATTCTAGCTGGTGATTGTTGTTGAAGACTAATCTATTGTATGTTCAGACAAGTTCATTTCTGAAGGCTGAAGGGTAAAAGAAAGTTATAATTGGGTAGATAATTTTGTTCATGCTACCAAAAATTTGTAGGTTATTTCAACCTACAGTAATAGTTCTCATTCTAATGAAAATCTGGCACACAAGGCTTCATTTAAACTACCTTTGAAACTTCAGCTGTTAGAGCTAAATTCACTATATAGAATAGTCTGTGTTGGGCTGGAAAAGATTCATAATCAGAAGTTTTTTAAGGCCAGTACATACCATTATATTCCACTAACCTAACTTCCAGGCTGTAGAACCAAACCTCAAACTGTTTCAAGCTTCCAAACTATATGGCTACAACATACAGAAGAACATCCAGTATTGTTTGAAATATGTATCAGCCTAAAACATCAACATATATCCAGATAAGTTTTTCTAGCAATTAACTGTACTGATGTCTCATCTTCCTGGTTT
Source organism: Rhynochetos jubatus (assembly GCA_027574665.1). NCBI lineage: Eukaryota > Metazoa > Chordata > Aves > Eurypygiformes > Rhynochetidae > Rhynochetos > Rhynochetos jubatus. The sequence continues at coordinate 58,259,160 of CM050648.1, forward strand.
TGGTCTTCACCCACAAGACAATCTTTTTTCTTGTACTGGCCATTAAGTCTAATTCACTTCCTCACATATCTTCCTGAAGACCATGACTGAGTCACATTGACTGATTGATTGGTTGATTACACTAACTTTGAGGTTCACAGGATTCATAGGAAAAAAGTGTGTGATTTTTGTTTGTTTAATATTCTTTCATGGCTATCATGTAAAATTCTTGCCAACCCTTTGAAGTTCCTTTAAAGAGAAAATACCTTAACTACATGCAAGTGCTTCCGTAATAGTGTATTTCAGTGAATGTCATTAGTGAAGCAGTCTCCTTTCTCCTATTTGATATTTCCTTGCTTCCATATCCCAGGATTATGCTCACCCTTTTAGTTACAGCATTTCACTCTTCTTTTCATTATCTATTTTGACCCTTAAATCCCTCTCAATGTCACTGCAATCCAGAATGAAGCTCTTCTCATAAGTATGACCTACATTCTTATTTCCCAGTGTCTGAACCTGTATTTGACTACATTAAATCTTCAGTTATTCAAAGGAATCCATATTCTAGACCAACAGCTTGTCCCATAATTATTTAGCTTTCCACACAATTTCATGTCATTGCAAATTTTTACCAGCATCCAGTAAACATTTTTTTTTAAATAAATATTGCTAAAGATATTTACTTCACCAAGCCAAGAATAAATCTAAAAGATCACCAGGGAAAAAATACTTTGTGGATGATTATGTGTCATTTACAATAAATTTTGCAATCTACCAATTAAGTAGTTCATAATACATTTGAATTTATTATCTATACATTTTTTTCTACCTTATTTGCACAGGAAATGGTGTTCAAATTTACTTGTCATTTTTCAAAGTACTTGTAGTTTAAATACAGTGAATTTACTTTTTTTTTTTTTCTGTTATAAGAAAAATATTCACTTGTCATTTTGAACTAAGATTTTCACCTCTTTAACTGTGTTCAGAGTCTTTTTGTGATATTCTCACATTCACTGACCATTACTTTGACAAACTCAAAGACTTGATTTCCTTTTGCCATTTAGTTTTAACACTGTGAGTCTCCAAAATTTGACAAATGAACTAATTTACTCAGACAGAATCATCATTCCTGAAGTGCTCCAGGTTGAGGTAAAACAACAAAACAATGAACAAAGACAAACCAGAGTTTCTCTAAGCATGATCACTTTAAAATATGTTAAATTATGATAGTTTCAAATGTCTCAGCCTCTTACATGCAGTGAAATTTCAATAGACTGGGGTAAGAGGAATGTGCTTTGAATGACCTTTTTTTTTTTTTTTTGTGATCCTTCTAGAGAGACCACAATGTGTGGCAATATTTCTGTAGAAGAGGTGGAAGATAAAAAAATTAATAAGCCATTACTGTAAAAAGACCTTCAGAAGCAGTCTTTACTCAAAAGTCAATGGGGAACTCAATGATTTTTCTACAAGATGATTTCAGAGTCCCTCTATGGCCCAAACTGCGAGTCCTGTATACTCCCACACTATTAATGAGTGTCTGGATGAAGTCATACTTCAAAGCCAGGATGGGAACACAAAGATTAACCAGTTATTTTTTTACAATGAGATAATTTTTTTTTTTCAGGAAAAAACATATTGGTCCAAAAGAGTTATAATTACAGGTCCTTCAGTGGGATGATGAACATTGTATGACATAAAAATTAGGGAATAAAGAGATGTAACAACAGGAGTTTTTGCTTTCATAGATTCAGTCCCTTTTTTTCCCCTTGTTTACTCTTCACTTATAAATACTATGCTATATGTAGGCTAAAAGAAATCATTTGGGGAAAGGGAGCGAGTGAATTATTTCTTTTTCTCTGGCGTGGCATAGTACTTTGTCATGTTTTAACTCCAGCTAGCAAATACCACGAAGCTGTTCTCACAAATCCCCCTCCCCTACTCCAGTGGTGAATACAATAGTGAGTTGACTGTGTAAGTTAGAAAAGAAGGTATACATAAGTCAGAAAAATTCTTTGTCACCTTGTAAATGCGTATCATGTCGTACTGCCTTTCAAAAGAAATGTGAAACTCTCTGCTGCCATTTCACATAAAACATAGTGACACTGGGTTATTTAGCTTTTGAGATATTTCATCAGTAAGAAAGGTTTTCTGAGGCAGAGGGACAGAATAACCAACTGAATTCATTCACATTTACTACATTCTTTGTTGCATACATAAATCACAGATTCAATTGGAAAATGAAATTCGGGCCAAATTTTTGTCTCAGTTTAAGCACAAAACTCTCAGCCTAACACCTTTCAAAAGGCAATGAAAAATTTTAAGTTTAGCTATAATTCCTTTGTGCCAGTCTTGATTTTTCTAAACACCCCTATGTCCTAGAGTTTAAAAACAAGAAAATATATTTGTTACAGCATTCTTTTGTGCTCAAGAAGGAACAGTTTTTCTTTTTGTAAGTTTAACTTCACTTTCTTTTAAAGGTAACATTTTTATAAGGACATGGTTGCAACAAAGTAGTAAATTGTAAACATTTATCATCTAACCATTGCATTTATTGATTTTCTCATATAGAGTACTTTGGGTACGTAGTGATATATGTTAGTACCAATGAAAACTGAAAGGTTATAACAGTTCACTGACTCTGGATCATCCCCCACGAGAGCAAGAAAACTTGGTTATAAAGTGCCCAAGTTGGGAATTATCCATTTATTGTGTTTTAAATGCACTCTTTGAACCTTAAATAATGCTGAGGGACAATTTCATCTCCTGGTGTAGTCCCACTGAAGTGAGTAGAATTGCACCAACAACAATTTGTCTCTCTGTGCTTGTGCATTTCTGCCTGTACTTGTCATAGTTTATTGTTAGACTTCCTTCAGTAACTATGAATTATGTTGGTATCATAATCCAAATCATAGAGTATATAATAAAAAAACATCTCAAAGGCCATACAAATAAGAATTTACCTATCTTCTCCAGCCATGAAAGGAAAGCAGTCTCTATTTGTCTCCTTAAAGCTAAGTCGGTACACTCCTTGTTTATTACATTGCAATAAGAAGATGGAAAGTTCCCAGCCATTCTGTCTCTGACCTGCGTTTTCTTGAGCAATTTCTGTAGAGATCAGGCAAAATTCTGACCAGGAGTTTTGCCTGTGAAGGGAAGAAAGGGTCAGAAATTACAGGGCAGGTAAGAAACAGACAGTGCTATGATTTTATGTGTAGAATTATGTTGTCTTAGCAGAAACAGCAGGGATGTTTTCAGTCTGTTCTTCATGACTTTCAGTACTTCAAGAGGCATGTCACCATACTGGAAGAATTCTCTACTCCTCCCCCTTAGAAAGTGTTTCTTCACACTTTCTCCACTACATACAATAAAGACAGTGTTACCCTACAAAATTTGCACATGGTGAGCATGGAGAAACATGTTGCATAGTCCCAGAAATCACTTGAGTGAAAGATAGTTTACCTCTTTGTTGCCCTTCGGAATATGTATATATAGGTACACAGGGACTCAGACATCACTGTGATGGGGGTGTCTAGAAGATAGCCAAAACAGAAAAGTTTTAAACTTTGAACTTTACTAATTCATTCATTAATAGCATGTTATTTGAAAAAGATTAATTTTTACACATTCTAAATCTTCTTTGATACATATGCAATAATTTTGATCTTAATACTTATATACTAAATTATATGTGAGTATAGAGATCTGATATTTTTTGTTAGCACTGATGGCTGTAGACCTTGGTGGTCCTTATTCATTAATTTTTCTCCCTTAGGGCTGATGTTTTTACGCAGCTAGCTATGGTTTTGATATTGCTTATCTCCTTTTCACTGGTCTTCCCAGTCATCCTTCTTGTGTATTCAGCAGGATGCCTGCCTATTTGCAGTGCCGTGCACTTGCCTTTTCCTTTGGCAACTTCTTCTTACTTGCATGCTTTCTATGTTACACTATACTATTCTTCCTTTTGTCCATTGGTTGTCACATTGCTCACATAGGCATATAAAATGACACTCATAGTGTTACAAAACACCTATATATGCTTTTAGATACAATATTTTAATACATTTCTATTCACATTCAGGTCAATCTGTCTTTCTCCAGGTTAGAAATGGTGTTTAATGATCCAGTCACATCTGATTTCTTCTTCTACGTGACATTAAAACCAAACTAAATCAAGTTTTGACTTTTCTGGTGTGTAGATTGGCAGTGTCATTTCCAACAAACCATTCTCAGACAGTGCTAATAACAAATTTCAAGAACCGGTGGAACTACTGGAGAGGGTCCAGTGCAGGGCCACTAAGACGATGAAGGGCCTGGAGCACCTTCCATATGAGGAAAGGCTGAGAGAGCTGGGTCTGTTTAGCCTGGAGAAGAGGAGGCTGAGGGGGGATCTTATCAATGCTTATCAATATCTAAAGGGTGGGTGTCAGGAAGACGGGGCCAGGCTCTTCTCAGTGGTGTCCAGTGACAGGACTAGGGGCAATGGCCATAAACTGGAAAACAGAAGGTTCAACCTGAACATGAGGAAACACTTCTTCACTGTGAGGGTGAGAGAGCACTGAGACAGGCTGCCCAGGGAGGTGGTGGAGTCTCCTTCCCTGGAGACTTTCCAAAACCGCCTGGACTTGTTCCTGTGTGATCAGCTCTAGGTGATCCTGCTCTGGCAGGGGGGTTGGACTAGATGATCTCTAGAGGTCCCTTCCACCCCTACTACTCTTTGTGAATCTGTGTGTGTGTGTGATGGCAATAGAGAACAGAGTCAAAGCTTCTTCATTTTGTGGCATTTTTTGTTATTCAATGATAAATGCTAGGAAAATGAAGACAGAAATCATAAATGTGGGTTAGCAGAGTACACAAAATTTGTTGTCATTAAGGTGACCTGATGTTTTTCAGTGTCAGTTAGGTTGTCCACTTATATTTTCCTTTTCTCTACCAAGTAGTATGCACTTTATCACCTCTGAAATGCCTGAGGCTCTAAGCAGGTTTACCAGAAGGTATGTTTAGTTCCTATCTTCACATCATATTTTTCATCAGAAAGAATGAGGAAATACATTCAAATAAAATATCACTGCCCCTCCAGGTGCCATGAGAAGGCATTAATTCACCAGTGGTATGAGGCATCTGCTCTCTCCTATTCAGTTGAACACAGGAAACATGTAACCTTCAGACCCAATATTTTTCTGTAGCTCAGAACAGTTAAATCAATTTCATAAATACGTATGTGTGTACTTTTGCTCTTCTTGCTTACATCCAGAACAAGGAAAACATGGTCAGTTTCTTACCTGAAAGAAGCTACCATCAAAGGTTCATGGGAAATGAATGACATCTTTCACAGGCCTGATATTTTAACAACAATGACAAGCTTATTTTGAAGGATCCTTAGGCATTATGGCACAAGGACTGCACTATTCCCCTCTCCTATTTAAAATGATGTTGCTTTTGTCCCAGGCACACAATTTTACATGTATGCACACATACAAAATTCTAAAAAATATCTTTGAGATTGTGATGGATTTCTTTAGTGTGGGGTTTGGGAGCGTGGGAAAGGTCACAAGGGATGGCTCCTGTAAGAAGCTTCAAGAAAAAGCTGCCCTGGCTCCAAGTCAAACTCACCTCTGGCCATGGCTGAGACAGTCAGTGCCTCTGCAAATTAACATATATAAGGGAGGAAAAGCAAAAAGAGAGTCAGCAGTGGAAGTGGGAACAGAATGGAGAGAATCAGCATGGAGAGAGCAGTGGGATGTGAGAGAGACACCCAGGTCAGTGCAGAAAGGTGGGAGGAGGTGGGCTGGAGCAGAGGTTCCCCTGCAGCCCACGGTGGGAGGGCAGGCTGTGCCCCTGCAGCCTTGGAGAGTCACGGAGGAGCAGAGACCCCCTGCAGCCTGGGTTCCAAACCATGACAGAGACTCAGTAACATAACTTTCTGATGAAGCCTGAAAAGTTTGGATGATGAGTGAAGAGAGAAAATGTTCATTTAGAGCACATCAGCTTAGACTGAAAAGACGGTATGTTGAATAATGCCTTGAATTTCTAAACCAAGATCAGATTTCATTGACCTAAAGCAACATTTGCAGACATACTGTTTGCACCAGATTTTCTACCTTCCCCTCAGAATAGAGAAGGGAAAAAGCAAGAATTCTCTTTGGAATTTCCAATTTTTTGTGTGGGTTTGTTTGACTAGCACCTGATTGCTAATGCTGGTTCACTATAGATTTGTTTCTAGTGTCAGGGCAAATCCTCTTGCAAGTGTGCATGGATGTAATTTACATTGCCACTAATTTATAGTTTACTCTGCAGCCCCTAGGGAAAATTCTCATTTTAACAAAAATCTAGCGCTCAAAGATCTACTGTAATATAAGTAAATTTTCACATAAATCTCTCCTTAGGAGCTACGTTTACTAAAGGGAATTGCCAAAAATAGTTTTGAGAAAAATCTGGGGAAAAAAAAGAAAGCCTCTTTTCTAGAGAAAACAGAGAAAAAAGAATATATCATGTCCACAAGGACTGATCTGTGATAAGTCTTAGTAGCTGGAACCATATGTAGACTTATTATTCAAAATTAAAATTGTCACATAAAGTACATAACATTCTAGCTCAGTGGATTATAGTCATCACTTTGATTTCAATGTAATTTTTAAAATAAGGTGATCTAGTTATAACACGACTGGATAATACAGTCAGTTAAGATTTACAGGCAAAACTGTATTTATGCCCACAAGATGCACAATAAAGTATTTTGTCAGTTTAGTTCCTTACTTCATTTGCCTTTCTGAGCTGTAGTTTGGGAACACATGATTTGGCAATTGAAAAGTTACTGTTCATTGACAAAAATATGACATTTGGAACACCAAAAATTTTTTGCCTCCTACTTGCCTTCTGTTTTAGTTAAAGAGACTAGAGAGTTTTGTGGGCAATGACATCTTTGATATCACTGAAATATAAAAGATAATATGAAATGAAAATACAAAAGATAATTTGCTAAATATTTACCACACAAGAAATAACTGAAGTGAGCAAAGTTATTCTTCATCTTCGCTGAAGTTTATATGGCATATATAATTTCTCAACACTAAAGTTTGGTCTTTGTTCTCTCTCTTTCTCTTTCTCAGTCTCTCTCTCTCTCTCTCTCTTTCTCTCCTTATGTGTCAGATAAAAATCCTAAATGATAGGATTTTAGGTATTAGTTGGCCTGTAACTGTCAATGTTTGTGCAAGAATTTTGTAAAAACTTTTCTTTGTGCAGCAACTTCAGTTGATACTGTTGCTGAAACTGTAGAAATCTTTATCTTACAAGTAAAACAGGCATCATTATTAACTTTCCTCATTTTTTCAAAAAAGCAAGTTACAGGACCATACTGAATTAGCTGTTAGCATCACTGGAAAATTTCACCTCCTGCAGTTAAGACAAGGCCCAGGAACATCTGAGATTTCCCGCTACGCGCTTTCAGAGGACTCTGCAGACCTTTGCTCTTTCCCATCTCTGTGTGAGGAACAGAGTAGAAACCAAAATCAACAACACAAAGAAAAAACATAATTTACAGGGAATATATCCTCTGGGTTTCCTAGTGCATCTTATCTTTCATGTTTGTCTTCTAGATTGTAAACACTGTGGGGAATGGATTGGTTTGATATCTGCATGTTGCGCAAGGTCAAGGATTCAGTCAGTGCTGACTAAATAAGCAAAGAGTGGTCAATCACAATCATAAAAGCCATAAATAGAAAGAGAGATATATGTATGTATAAACTGTGTCTAGGAGTTCAAAATCCATGTCAGTGGACAGGACGGAGATGTTATGCCTGCCCTAATATGACATTATGTTTTCTGGAAGCACTTCTTTTTCATTTAAATGAAAAATGCTAATGATGAATCAGTATTAATCCCCGATTTACTTTGTAATAGCATTAATGTTGATGAGACTAGTTGTTTTAATGAGGGTGGTACAATTCTAAGGTTTACTTTCAAGGACACTTAAAATAATATCACTTTATACACCTACAGTTCTGTATAGAGCATTTAACAACAGCAATAAGAGTCGTCTAAGAGACATTTCCTTTATTATTATCCGAGCATTACATATTTAATATTGTAGGTAAAAGCTTTAAAAGTGCTGTATAGTTTCCTTGGAGAATACGATGTCCTTGGAGATTTTTTTAGTACAGCATCCTGTGATAGATTGCAGCAAAATGTAAAAGAGACAAGTGAAATAGAAAACTGATAATGTTAAAACATGATCATCTAACATCTATTATTATATGTTCATTCCTCAGATAGTAGAAGATGTCTCCTGAGATCATTCTACAGGCAGAACAAGAAAAATCAGTGTATGAGCAGACTATCTGGTGTATTTGCTCCTTTTTTTGTTATTCTACATGTAACTGTTGTACCATTCACTACTGAGGAAGTATCAGAAAAACATTGTAAGTCTTTGGTTTCTCTTCATGGCTGAGTAAAATGTCAATTAATTTGAAATGTTACATATAGGTGAAGAAGATTTCACATTTAATTTTATTTGCAAAACTTCAACCAGAATCATTCATCTTCACTGTGGTTCTCAGAAACCAAACTCAGGAAAATTAAATTTATTGGTATTTTACATAATAATGTCCATGTGTCAAATATGTCTTCTGCAGTCGCTTTGAATACCCGTTCACATTCAAGCAGATACAGATTCTTTCAAAACCACAGTTTTTAGCTTTTTGACAGCAAGGTTTTTTCAGATTTCAGTTCCCACAGAATTTGAAGGTGGTGCAAACCCTCAAAACTCTCAAAGGATAAAGTGTATCTTTATGGACCAATTGAACGATCTCTTTTCATCCCATAGAATGAAATTGTCTTTTCTGGTATATGCTGGTTTCAGGGGCTCTAAGCCATGACTCTTCTCCACACCAGCATCTCTCATTCCACTGTCTTCTAGAGAGTACAAATTGGGAGAATGAAGACACTTGACTGAATAGATGGAGAGCATGAATCAGATGGGGACAAAAGAAGATCAGACATTCCTCATGAGGGAAGAGATAAGCTTTGTCCAGGCAGAAAACATGAAGGAGGCCAGGAGATTTCATCTGGAAAAGGTAGGTAGATCAGGTGTTTTTGTGCAAGTCATGCCAAGCAAAAGCTGTCTTTGAGCATAAACAATGTTAATGAAAGGCTTTGAGCCCTCCATCTGCTTTCTCACTGGGGGTACTACAGAAACTCTACTGGCTAGACCTTGGCTTGCAGTAGGTTGTGAAGCTCCTAACCCAGTATATGCAGCCTGTACTGGTGATAAATGCTAGTATATTTGTGAGGCCCAGCTGCCCACAGCTGGACTAGTGCTTTCTGAATACCAGAGGATGATGCTGGAATCTTTGGTAAGGTAGTACAGAATTCTCTATGTGAAATTAAGATGAACTTAATGCTTTTGTATTTATGTGTTGGAAAATAGCTTCTTTTTTTACTTAGGCTGGCAGAATAAATAGTCATTAAGATCATGCCCTGGAAATCAGTGCATTTGGGTGCCTTCTGTCCTTAAATTTATTTTCAGCACTAGAAGCAACACCACTGTAGAAGATATGGAGCTCTAATGCAAGTTAATCTGGAAATTACAGTTCCTGGAATCCCCAAGACCTGCCAATTATTATGAGCTCATATGGTAAACAGCAAAAGCTTTGACCTATATGGAAATTAAAATATAGAAAATATTTAACTGACTCCTGGAAGGAAAAAAAAATGAAACAGTTCTGTTCCTAGTTTGAGTTTAAAAAATGGTAGCAATAAAAACGGTTCAGCAGTGGGATATACTGTTTGGGGTCACACACAATGCTGGGTAGAATAAAGCTGACATTGCTCTAGAGGACATTATTGACAGAAGAATTTGCTACCCTGCTTGACTGCCATTTTTTTTTGCACCTACAATAAAAATGATAGCAGTGTGAAAAAAAAGCATTGTTGAAATATTCTTGCATCTTTTATTAAATACACGTAATGGCATATATAGAGGTATGTCATATGTTGTGTATATGTGGAGGAAAAAGGGAGAGGTTGATAGCCAAGTTCTTAAAGGTACTTAGAAGAAAAATAAATAGCTGCTTATAGTTGAGTTACAAGGTTGGATTTGTCTCCTTTGGTACAGAGATGCAAATTCTCAGAGTAAGTTACTGGGTTCCGTTGAGAAATTACTTTTTTTAATCCTTCATCAGTAGGTACAGGCAGGTAAAGACAGTCTAGAGAAGTCAGCTTTAATTTATTGTGAACATTTCCTCATCAAAATCGGAGAAAGGCTGCCCTGAGACTTTGCCATCACTGCTGGTTTACCTCACCTACTTTCAATTATTTCATTTCCTTTGGGCTTCCTGGAATAGAGATCAGCCTATATCATGTTACTTTAGTCTCATTTCCCACACACAGAAATCTGTTTTATAGCAGGAACTATATTTGAAAAGGGAGGGACAGACAGATGGAGACAGAGAAACTTAGATCAAGAAGCTGATGAGAGATAATATGTTCGTGAGCATTCTTGATGTTCCGTAGACTGGCTACGGTTTGAATGTGGCGTTCAGATGTATCATTAACATTTAGGATTGCCCATAAGAAAATGAATTATGTTCATATTTTTTAACTGAATAAGTAAACATAAATTTTAGAATATGTGATAAGGAGAGACTAAATCACTACAAATAAAGTTAATAAGCTATAATAATCAGCAAAACACCCTGAGTGAGGAGAGACGGTTTCTACTTCTCAAAGTCTGATGACACAGGATAAAGTGGCAAATTTTAATTTGATACCTTTTCTTTATTTTCCAGTTTGTTGCTTCCTGCCGTATCCTTTGGTTTCACGGGATGTACGGTATGCTAGTACAGATAAATAATACTGTACACATAATTTAATAAATAATATAAATAATGTAAGCTAATACATAAATGAGAGAGTACTATTTTGTCCATAAGCAATTTTTGGCTTGCAAATTAAAACACAGGTTTAGGAACAGATTTTTTCAAGTACTTTTATATTTGGCTGATGCTGATTTCATTTTACACCTGTTTCATACTACTATTACATACAAAAAATATCCCCAAAAACTCCAAACACATTTTCATCCTCCAATGTCTATCACTGTGGAAATAATTTACTGTATTCTTGCAAAACACTTCATTGTAAAAGCAAAATATGATTCAGAATAATGTAATTGTGTAAAATATTGGGTAGCTTCTTTTGAGATATTATACATTCTATAATTGCTAGCTATGATGACTAAAAGTGCATATCTTTAGCTTGTGCAAAAGAGTCTGACTCTCCTGACATTCCAGTAATTGCACTTATTCACACCATCTCAGTGTTTCATCTAAATTATAACCTATCTTTGGTAAAAAGTATATATATTTTACAGAAGTCCACAAATATCTTATGCACGCTAAACACACTAGATGAAACAAACACAGAACTCACATCTAAATATAAGGAAAACAGTTTAAAATATCTCATGAAGGATGAGTCCCAGAGTGGTGGGAGGATAGATGACCAGCATTTCTAAGCAAAGCGTAGGCCCGTGACAACATCATGACAGTAAACTTGCTGGCAATACATTTCCACTTTAGAATATTATAATTTTTGTCATTGACTTACAAATCCATATGCCAAGAGGTTGATAGCAAGGATTTTTTTTTAATACCTTCTTTACTAAAATAAGAATGTGGCATTCATCATAACAAAAACAGAGAAAATAATCTTTATATGGGTAAATTCCTAAGACCCTGTACAGCACAATTACTCTAAAATATATGTAAAATGCTCTATACATCAATCTGCTGAGTTCTGGTATTATGATACTACTGTTAGAGCTTAATGATCATCCTCAAGTAGACTTTTGAAACTGAAATAGTAAGACCCCCAAAAATACATTGTCTTACAATTAGTAGACATTGTTTTCTTCCATGTCTTCCACTTGAGGAGCACCTTGTGTTCAACACAAAGTGTATCTCTGACCATTAAATGCCGCGTTCCTTTGCTACAAAAATCATGGAGAGTCCAAAGGCAGTTGCTGACAGCTGGTGCTATACTATTTTTTTGCAATAAATAGGGAACACAGGATGTGTAACCTAAAGTCTGAGCTTCAGTCTGTCACTAGAAATAATCTGGTCATGCCATGTTAGGCAAAGAACCTTTGGGATTTTCATAATTTCATTGGGGAAATGACCTGAGTTAGAACTAATCTGCCTTTGCTGCCATTTGATATGGATCAGGTCTCCAAGTTGTTCAGCTCTAACTGCATGAACAATTTTGCTGGTGGAAGGGAAAGAACAGTGAGGGGATGAGAACAAGGAACCAAGTCAAAAAACAAGGCAGCTCCTTTCATGGCAGCATTGGTCTGCAGCCTCTGTTATGCTGGGTATAATACAAATCCATGATGTACAGTCATATGGGAAACTGTGTTTGTTACAGCCTGGTCCGAGAGGAAAGAGACTTCCACAAATTCCACACAAAATTTTATATCTTGCCAGGGGAAATTATCTGACTCTCATTAGCTTCAAGAAAACTGAATATTTGCCCCACATACTTTAGTTTTATTAAATACCCATTTTGTTCCCTCTGTGCTTTTTCCATTCTTTCTCCTGCTTTGAGTTAAACAAGAAGTTTGAATAACCACAGCATAAACTTGTGTTTGAAACCAGGTTTATCTGTCCTGAGAGCTTCAGTGTTCTGCACAGGAATGTTTGAGTAACTTCTAGGAGGATAATGTAGCTCTGGTGAATAATTACTAGAAGAGAGGTTTAAACATAGAGTAACTCTCTTAAAACATCATCATCCATGTAGAATGAACTGAAGTTACTGGACAAGAAGCCCATGTGCTATCAGTAAGGATTGTCATACGTATGAAAAACACACTTGATTTTTTTCCTGGAACACAACTGGTTGAAATCTGCTGCTGCATTCTGCAGCATAACAGCAACAGCACTGCTTCAAAGGGTAAGGACAGAAGGGCTCAGTAACAGTATATTGTGTCACCGTCCAATTAAGAAAAGCAAAATAAAGTTAGTGAAATAGCTTTCAATTAACACTTATTACGTGCCATAGTATATTTAGTTTCTTAAAGGGCCATTAATTGTTAATATACTGCAATTAGCCCTTAAGCATGTGATTAATATTCTGTTAAATGCTTATTTAATGTTATTTGGCATTCATTACCAATGAATAGATTTTTAATTGAAGGCTTCTTCCGCCTCAGCAGAATGGCTGATCTCCTTTTGCCCCTTTCATGATTACTTTCTGCTATTTGTTTTTCTTCAGACCATTGCCTTTAAGGTTGTAGAATTATTCTTCTCCTTGTAGTTCACTCAGCTAAGCAGAAAATAATCAGTTTTTGAGTCCATAATACCTATTCAGACAAGTATGCTGGGATTACAGATGCATCAAAGCACACCAAAATTCATTTGGCAAAATATATCATAACCCCCAATATGCAGGGTTTGAGGAAAGAAAGTAAAACTTTCATAGTCCTTTTTTTCTTGCTCCCTACTCCTTTGTTCCCTTCCTCCACTCCCTTCTTCCCCAGCATCACCAGCTGTAATGGATGTGAGCAGGACAAACAAGGCAGAGAAAACACAGCAGCAAATAAGCATGGTAATATGATTGCCTTATGGAGAAAACTTTTAAATTGCTTTCCAACAAGATGAACCTGTTTCCACTGTGTGGTCCACAAAGCTGATGCAGAATGGAGAAATTGGGTGAGTTACAAATCATTCCACTCTCATGAGGTTGGCACTCCATTGGTTGGCATTTGCATTCACAATTGTCCTCTTCCAGTTTAAAATCAGATAGCATAAAAGGAAATTATCGTCTGTTGTTGCATGCCCAACTTCAGTTATATAAAAGGAGTCCAGTATTCAACAGCAGCAACAATCTGTACCTTGAAAATCCAGCCACCTTGAAAGTCTTTCCTGTTGTGTAGGCAATAATGACTAATCACTAAACACAAAATAGTTTTAAAGGACCGTTAGCTGCACTTATGTTACTAGAAGGTCAATAAACAAGCAAATTCACTAAAATGTGTTTCAAACTGTTGAATCAAGTTTGAATACATTCACTTCTTTATAGATTTATTTGTTGTATTCAGAAAGAGGAGGAGTAATAAAGAACTATGTAAGGAATAAATTGATACAAAAGTATTTTCAACTAACGATATTAATTTCATTTTTCAACTAGCTCCTGCAGATGACAAAAACCTCTAGGTTATATACCATAAATAGTTAAAATGTATAATGTATTTGTTAAAAATGAGTACATATCTTTCTAAAGTTTGTGAGTGCAAAACCATTGCTTTTCAACTCTTCTTCTCATGTATTTTTCCTTGCACCAGGAAGGAAAATGCCTACAAGAGAGTGAAAAGTTTTTTCCACTGGCATTTTAAATTACTTCATGAAGCACTCTAGTTCCTTCTTGAATTTTATAACAGTTTACACTTGAAAAAAGTCTTAATTAGAACTCTACATCTGCCAGTATGTGCTGCTTTAAGAGGGTACTGTATTAACTCTCTGCATGAGTTTCCCTGTCCATTTGCTGGTTGTTTCCAGAGTATCCAATGCTTCAGTATTTTTAATTTCAGTAAGCTCTGTTGTTCATCTGAAGAAATCTCAGAAACATTTCTCGTTATATTTGAAGTCTCATGGGAAGCTAGAAGGCAAACATCATGTTAATATTTAAAGAGGTCAAGGAGTTAGGAAAAAAGAAAAGTGAGAAAATTGACAACCATTCAGGTTGTTTCAATTCCTCAGAAGAATCTGGAACAAATAATTCAGCTGTTTGCAAGATAACAAGGAAATGAGCAAAGCCAAACCAATACTTTCCTTTAAATACTGCATAACAAGGACAATGATGAAAACAGGAGGTGTGTTCTATCATGACTTTCTGCAGTAACAATCCATTCTAAAAACGAATCTAGGGAAATGTTTTGATTGAAGTAATATTGGGTAGGGGTGAACTGCACTTAAAATTCTATCTATCAATGGTTCATTTACAAAATAGAAGAAAGCACTGAATAGTATTAATTCAGGGACAGTCATGATTTTAAAGTTCTTTCTATCTTCACTGTTGATCTTACTGATTAAAACAATATATTTGTTAAGATTCAAGAGCCACATGATAAAAGAAGGGACTATATGGTGGAGAACAAGATCAGAATTAAAAAACTCAGCAATAAGATATCTCAAAGGGTAGAGTGAAGCTTGGTAAGTACAAATTCTTTCTTTTAGGCAGTAATAATTACTTGTATAAATATAGGATGGGAAACAAGAAGATGGCTAAACAAGATGTGTTATAGTGGAATACAAACTGAACCAGCATTAACATACCACCACCTTGTGCAAAAAGCAAATGTTTGACTTGGATACATAGCAAGTATTTTCCATGCTGGAGTTTTGATATAATCCTTTCACTCTGCTCAGACTCGATAAGTTAGGGGGACCATTGTATGGAGTTTGGACATTCTGCTTTGTAAAGGTTGAGGACCACAAGAGAAAAATTCAGATGGCACAGACATAATCAGGATATAGCACACTCTGCCTGTGATGGATGAGAGAAAGAATAAGGAATTTATAGGCTAAAAGAGAAATAAAATTAAAGGATTGTCTGGTTTACAAAAAAGGAAAAGAGGAACATGTTCTCCAGGTCTATGATGACTATGGGCCTTGAGGAAACATATCAAAGAGAGAAGCTACTGTCAGTTAGATGAACATCCAAATGCATTTTTCAATCAGATTCACTGCACGCTTCACATGTGAATACATGGTGAGGTGGGGTTATAGGCTGAGCTTTGAAGCTTTGAGGGCTGTTCCATGATTCTGTAAATGCAGTCTCTATCACGCCAAAGCAGGCTAGCATGCCATCCAACTGCTCTGTTTATGTTTTGTGCTCTGAACTATTTTAAACATGAACATTTTGACTTTGAACTTCAGACTTATTTAATCACCAACACTGTTAACAGAAAACACTGTGACTTTGGGGGCCAGTGCAGCCAGAACTACACTTTGCCTGGCTACATAATCATAGCCATCTAGTTTGTGGGAAGATCGGTTCTGCAGCTTTTTAAACAGGTCACTCTCTTTGTATTTCTGATTAACGCCTTCCTCCCAAAGTTTGATCTAAATACATTATTTTAAACAGTTTTATGTTAAAAAAAAAAGCAGCTTCTCTCTCTAATAATGTATCACTCACTATAGATTTGTTGTTAATTGGGATTA
Source organism: Rhynochetos jubatus (assembly GCA_027574665.1). NCBI lineage: Eukaryota > Metazoa > Chordata > Aves > Eurypygiformes > Rhynochetidae > Rhynochetos > Rhynochetos jubatus. The sequence goes on from CM050648.1 coordinate 58,275,350, forward strand.
TCCCTCATCGGTAAACAAAAGGCACTGCTGTATACATTCTGCTGATTTGTACCTGTCTGCTGTAGGTTAATGGCATGATTAAAAAACATTTCACACTGAGTTTCCAGCATCAGAAAAGCAATATTATTCAGTGACTGACTTTTACCTTAGGCTTAATGTTCAACTCATTCCTGTGCAGCTTATCTAGAAAGGAGAATATTAACCTTAACAAACAGAAATAATTATATTTCAGCGATGCATAGTATTATAGTAGTGTTTATTAATCACTTCGCTCCCTTAATAACTTCCTGAACCTTAACTTGGCATCTCTTTTTTAAGCTTACATCTGACATTTCAGTATCTTTGTGTATCCAAAAATGCCCCAAACGGTATGATTTCAGGTGGTTAGACATTTCAAACTAGGACTTCCAAATGGCTGCATAAGCTTTAAATGATCTCATGACATTATTTATAGTTTTCTCTGACCCTGCTTCTATTTTTATTATATGCTTTGTTGCCAAATTCAGCACAGGAATACAGCCTGCAACTTAATTGTAGCAGTACTGAACAGGGATTTCAGCATCCTTTGACCTACCATTGTCTTGATTGTTGTCTATTACCTTTTCAGGCTTCTTGAACCTTAGAAAATTTAGCATTTACTTTCAAATGTGTTCATCCTTCATAACTGCACCCCAACACAACTGAATTTCCCAGGAAATTATTAAGCAAACTGGGAAAAAATCCTTTGAAGGCTGCACCAGTCTTGATTTCTAACTTCACAATTATAGCCATCTTATAGTGAAGAAAAAGAAGCCATAGCAGTTAGCAATACTAATTTTTATTAGAAAATATGGATTTTATTTTGAAAACATTTTAAAAAAGAATATGAGTGGTTTTGCACGTTTGCATGCCTTTTCCCTTTAGGCAAGGAATACCTGATTTTGAATATATATATGTAACATAATTCCCCATAAGCCCTCAAAATATGTGTAACTGCAACAAAATGAAAAGTTCCTGTTTTCAGTACAATTTCTGTATTATCCCTTTGTGTCTTGCTCATGCACAGGTGACATCATCGTTGCACTGAAAGCCTGGAAACAAAAAGAAGGTTTATTGCATATCATACACTTCAGCTGAATATTAAGCCCTCCAGATTCCCATTGTGAAAGGGGAAGAGAGTGCACAGCAGGCAGAAGAACACATATCTGAGCAATATACTCTTGGCTGGATACGCAGTGTGCATCAGCAGGTCTGTCATGTTTTCCCCATGCAAGAAAACAAGCTCAAAATAAGCTAAACAAACTCCTCCAGCCTAAAGGGCTTATTTTCTATAAATGTAGGCAATAAATAAATTAAAAGGTGATACCCAATGTAATACTGCTCATGCAGTTATAATACTCATTTAAACTTTCTCCCAGCTCTGTTTTTCTTGATGTCAGCAGACATCTAAGGCAGGCCGCTCACATTTAAAAGTGTGACGCTCACAACCAGCTCCCTGCTTGCTCTGTGCTATTCTGATCATTGTTTTTTCACTAGCAGTTGCTTTATATCCTTCTGATTCGGAATCAGCAGTCACCAACCACCCTGCAATCCCAAGGACATATGAACACCTCTTCATTTCAAAATCTAATCAACTGTTGCAGCCCACCTTCAAAGTCAGGTTTCTCACACAGGCACAATTAGAATGGACAATGGCCAGGAAACAGTAAACAGCATTAAAACAAAACCAAAGAAAGGAGGTAAAATCTGGCTAATGCACTCCCCCAATATACTAATTATATTGGCACAGTATGGAGACTTCAACAACCCCCAATATGACCTTTGTAATAAAAGATCAATAACAATAATGAGTGAGAAAAAAAGTGTGTGTCCTTTTTGAACTTGAGGTAGTGCAAGGAGTCGTGTACAATTCATATTCTGTTCCACTTCACATTCCCAGTCCCTATACTTCTGTCTGGCTGCCTGAGTAAACCCTCTGGATTTCATGGCAGGTGTAAAATGCAAGGCTAAGGAGAGATGACCATTTGGCCTTCATTTTACTGTAGAGTGTTCCTAGAATGTTTGCCTTTGTTCTGTTGTTTGCTTTTGGTTAAGAGCTGAGCTCTCATGGTTCACCCAGCTGTGCCCTGGAGTCTTCTGTCTTTCCAACTTATCACCTGACAGCAGTGATTGTATAGTGTAATTAAAAGTCAGTGCTAGCTTTTGGGATATATGCTATAATAAAAGAACCATCTGAAATTAGGACTTAAATAATGAAGGGTTCGGGGACATGTAGGCTGGTATTTGTTATGCATTTTAATAGAGGAAGTTTGCAGCTAATTGGAGGCTAACTAAACCCTTTGGACACATTTCAAGTCACGTCAGTCCTTTTTTTCTCCCTAAGGAATCTGATAGGACATGCAGCTTAGTACTGCCTTTTTCTATCTTAATTACCACATTGAGTTGTGCTAATGTTGGTTTACTTTGGAGGCATGTGTTATGATTATAACCCAGGCAAGAGTTTCTACTACAGGCTTCGGAATCTAGTTTAAACATCTATCTGCAAATAATAGAAGAAAAAAAAAAGAAAAAAAAAAGGCCAATTTGCTTCTCAAACTAATGCATTGTAACTCATGCACATGTATCTAGAGAAAGTAGGTCACCTGGGTTACTGTGACCTACCCCGGTAGCTTATAAACAAGGTCTTCGTTATTCTGTATTTGAGACATTATTACAGCTGATTTTATATAATATACATTCATTGGGCTGAAAGAACTGTCCTTGCTATGAACACACACTCTTTGTAATGGCACTGAAGACTCACCAGTTTTAAATATCTTAAACCTGTGAATGGAAATCTATATTATTCAATGACATTTCAACTACAAAGATGTGCCTAATAGGGAGAAAACATTACAATCCTATTTATTTTCTGCTTGTGGAATTTTTGAAAAGCTTGCACAATAAACCCAGTAGGCTGACCTTCATAATTCAGACTGAATTTAGGGAGAAGGAGAAGCACTTTAAAAGGAAAATGAAATGCAGACCTGTTGAGTTTCGTAAATGTCAGTAAAAGATGTTGAACAGTACTGTGCGTGTATGCATATAGTTTTTAAGTAATTAACAAAAGATTTGAGCTAAAAAATAAATAATTTGATCTTCCTTTTTGAAAAGTTAGAATTTAAAAAGTTGATCAAAAATATTATAATTACCTCTCCTTGTCTAGTTTTCCATGAGCCTGGAAGCAAAGGGGTTTGTGTGAATATATACAGACAGAAATCCAAGTTTTGGGGTACTTCTTTATTCTATAGAGATGTTTAGACTCTTTTGGCCAAGAATTTGACCAGCAGCAAACATACATTTCTCAGCAACCCTATGCCTTTCCTGTCTCCCAAATATAAATTAAGTGTATTTAAGCTGTGCCTAGGCACTGAAGTTTTTCATTCATAAGACTTTCATAGTTACATAAGCTATATTTCAGGATAAGGAAAAAGCATGAGTACAAAATTTCTTTCCTTCTGCTCTCTTGAATTCTCTGTTTATTGATTTAACAGTCCCCTGACCTTCCAATATCAATGTGTGCTGTTATGCAATTGAAGTAAAACTCAGAAAGTTTAGGTCCTCTTTGTAGTAGATTCTACTACTGTGGACCCCTCAACAGTACTGAAGCTGAAAGAGTCTGGATGACCCATATCTCTTGGATTGCAAGACATACTCACATTTATGCTGCACTTTGGCTACTTTAAATTTCTACAAGTTCAGGAGACAGCAAGAGGCCTTACCTGGTTTCCCAAGAAGCTTACACCTCCTTGGTCCTCTAGGTTAAAAGTCTGAAGAGATTCTTGACCTAATTTTCTCCATGTTCAACCCTCTGATATTTATGATCATTCTCTTTGAGGATGGAGGGCTGCTTTTTCTTTGTTGTAGTTTGATGGAGCTTGGTGGGAGAAAGATGATGGATACCCTACTCCCATCAGATGCTTAGGCAATGTGCAAAGAATGACATTGAATAAGATTAAGTCTTCTGAAAAGTGGATGATAAAACATGTGATCATGAACAGGAAATAACACTGTAATTGAAAAAGAGTAGGACAGGAAGATGATCTTAGTATATAAATAAGACATGATCTCTTCTTCACTTTGGTTGTTGCTGCAACAGCCTGCCTTGCCTGTTAAGACATCATAGTTTTTGGAAAGTTAAGGTAAGCAATTTTTCCTTATCTTGCCCTTCCTGGTAGTTCATCCTCTTTCCATCTTCCTTCCTCTTTGCTTATGAAGACTGACACTGTTCTTCCAGTTTTACTGTCAAAAATCACTCTTGTTTCATGGTGTTGCATTCCAGCATTGAGTCTTTATAGTGCTGAAGCACTCCTTCTGCTATTGCTTTATTGAAAATTCTTCTGCCAGGTAAGAAGTAGTCTTCCCAAGTATAACACAGGAGACAAATTTACTGGAGAAATAATAGCAAAACAAATGTGCTGGTGATATTTTAAAAAATACTGGCAAATACTTCTGGCTGAATTCAAGCAATTATAACATAGTAAAACATGACACATTTAGTATTTAGTCTGAGCTCAACAACTTTTCATGGTCAAATCTGATATATTTTACATTTTAGAGAGAACATTATCTGTCTTCAACAGTTCTATAAAGGGATAAAATAAATTTTATTATATATTTGCTATCTATTACATATAAGAACAGAGGATCTATTTTAATATTCCTTGATTTAAATTGGCATTAATAAGAAACTGGTTAAAGTGCCTTGTGATCACTCCTTTTTATACTTTATTGGCCTTTCTTATCTTTACAAACATTTTTCATAAGCATGCTTTCTGGTGTTCTGTGCAACAGAAAGATTTTTTTACTGCTTCTTGTTTTTTGAGTTCATTCACATATTCTTGGACATGTTAAACCAGCTAACACAAGTCTGTTCATGTGCAGTAGTTTCCAATATTCTTACCGTTCATTATGCTTACGTTGGTCTCCGTGTGTCTCTAGTCTCTACAAAGTGCTTTGCCCTTCATAAATTGATAGATTTATAATTCTGCTATAATTTATGCTGCTTCTATTTGCATTACCTTATCTGTTCCATTTTTCCCTTGATTGGACAATCACCACCTGCCTAGTTTTTCTTTTTTATTCCATAATCTCATTTTGATTTTAACACTGACTTGTAAGATATAGCTATAGAAGATTTTATATTTAGTTATCCTTTTCATCTCTGACTTTAATAATTAGAAAAGTTTTTAACAAGTAATGTCAATGTAGTTATTCTTTTGCTGATTAAACATAATTCCATTTCCCTGGCTTCAGGTCTGTTCTCTTTCTGATGACTAGTTAAGATTTTATACACAAATCTCATATTTTCTAAAATTTCAGTATCTATTAACCTCTGCCTTTTGTTTGGCAGATGAAACTTCCATCTAAATCCTGAAATATAACTGGTGGATCATGAAAAACAAAGGTAATGAGAATGGCAGATATGACACTATACTGTGAACAGGCCTGAGCGTGCATAGAGGTCATCCTGGTAATTCATCTGTACTTAGAGTGCTTTTAACTCATTAGTTACCTTTTCCACTCAGTAACCACAGTCCTCTGATATTAATAACTTTGTTCTTTTAGTTGACATAAGGTGTTTCTCCTTTTTCTTTTTTTTTTTTTTTTTTTTTTTTTTCACTTGGGAAACACTTCCTTTTTGAAAGTCATTTATTCAGTTTGACCCAAGTTAAGGTGGCAATGAAAATACTGGTTGTGTATCACTAGATATTTATGGAGTTATTTCACAAAAGTGTTTGTTTGTAAGTAACAATTTCACAATTTAACCATTAATTGGAGCTAAATTGCAGAGGTCTTACTGAAAGTTGAAAGTCTTATTGAAAGGCTACATATATAAACTTTTAGAAGAGTCACGCCTTGAATTGAAGGTTTTGCATATTTTCCTGAATCACAGCCACCCCCACAGTTGCTTTATGTACTCATGTTCTCTGTGATCTGGGGTTACACTAATTTTCATAACACAATTTGCACATTTAGGCCTGATTTTGAATGGCATATCTCTTTAACTGGGATTAACAGGAAACTTTAAACAATCCTCTCTGGTTTCTTTTTCTTCTATAAAATGATCAAAAGGATGAAGGCCAGTTCCTGTATCCTAGGAGGTGCACAAAAAATATCAGAATGTGCGTCACGCTCTCTCTTCACTGGTCTCCCTTTTTGTGAGGCAGCTGGCTCTGTTCCAGTCACCTTGAACAGCAAAAGAGGAAGAAAGAGCAGGGCTATAGTATCTGTCGATCTTTCCCCATTTTCTACTTTTCATTTACTTAATCTCTGAGAACTGGGTAAGCAGTCTTTGCTTTTCCCTTCTGTTGACACACGGGCTGAATCTTGGTTTTTATGTACAGCTGAGCAATGGCAATGACAACCTAATCCTTGGTGAACTTCTAAGCAGTTTTTGAAATATCATTGCTGCTTGATTTGATGTTATTTTTTCATACCTGCTATGCAAAATGCTGGATGCTGTTTTAAAAGCAAATTAAACTGAATGATATTAAGCAAGCAGAATATTCAGTAAAATATGTGTTATCACTTCCCTTTTTTTCAGAGAAGGATCAAAAGATCCAAACATCACACATATCTCCTTGCAGAATATTCTGATGCATAGTGGTATGTTACTTTGAAATCAGATTATAGATATAGCAATGCTTATCAAACCAATATAATTCAATCTCAGGCTGACATGCAGAGCTTTATATAAAGACAGTAAACACAGCATAGTCATGGAATAGGTCAGATATGTCTTCATATGCAAGAAGTAAGATCTGAGAAAAAATCAATTCCATGCTTGATCAGAAGTAAGTGACAAGAGAAAGACAAAGAAAGAAGCCAAGACAGGCAGAATATGCCTGGTGTGTTTGAAATGAACAATAAATCAGACTGGTTCTATCAGGCAATTTGGCACAGTGGCATTTTTCTGTGGCATGCACTGAATGGTTAGGTTCCCAGATATGAATTATTATGATGACTTAGAAATATTTTTTCTGGAGAGAAAAGAAAGAGCAAACATACAGGGAAAATGGAAGGACAACATCAAGAGCATGGAGTGGTCAACTGTTTGAATAAGGATCAGTGACATGGCATGGCTAGAAAAGAACCTAGAAACAGAAATATAACCTTTCCGGTTTTAGCCACTGCCAGAGATTTCTTCTCGTTTCAGCTCGTGCATGCTGTACCCTGTGTGCTGGAGTGCCATGTGGCAGCAAAGTTTTGTGCTGGGTATGGTACTGTTCCTGCTGTTGATAACGCCAGCAGGATATACGTCAGGGAGTGGGGATTCCTTTGCAAGCATATTGGCAAAGTAAGCTCCAAGACTTCTTGGTTGTGTCATGGAGAAGTGAGAGGTAATTATTTCTTAGATTTGTAATGCTCTGTTAAAACAAAGAAACTGACAATCTATCACTTTTGCTTCATTAAAGATAAGGTCTTTTTAGTCCATGACTTTATTAGGCATAAAGCAGCAAGCCTACAGTGAAGTCTGTCCTGTATTGGCCTGAGACGAGGGAGCTTAGAGTTACTAACGCAGCAGAGAAAGCTAACTCCAAGAGGATTGAAGCTAATGAGATCCTCTGCTTTCTCTATTTGGTCTACGATACCATAACATTAAAGATGCTGAGACCAGGTTTGCAGCTAATCAATTTACTGTTTTCAGATTGCCACTTATTCTTGTCTTTTCTTTAGGACCATGAAATTGCACAGTGAAGGTGCAATGAGTTTCTCAGAAGCCTTATTTCTGTTTATTCTATGTGCTTGTACACATATCTGTGTTTTTCTGCACCTGCCTTTACATACCACTTCCATTCCACCAGTATGTGCTGCGCATATTTACTGAAATGCATTTAATTTTACCTTGGATATAGCAGTATGCCTATATAAGTGGAAAAGGACCTTGAGAATTCAAACAGTATTTGTGTTAATACCAACAGCAACCCTGCCTTCTTAAAATCTACTGTTTGCAGTATTTAGTGGATTCATTTTTAAGTGGATCCTTTCCCAGTCTTTTAAGAACTGTTCATAGTTAATAGACAGAAAGTTATTCAATGCAGCTAGTTCTCCACTTTCAGAATATATGCATAGCCAGAAAGAAAGAGAGACTTCCACTGTCTATAAATCTCATCTTTACCTACTGGCTATCTAATAGATCAGATAAGATGTGCAGATTTAGAAAGGAAGGGATAATTTATAGGAAAGATAACTGTATTCTACTTCTGTATTTTGTCTCTAGTGGGACCTGTTTCTGCAGGTAATAAAAACAGACAGTAGCATATGCACATAGATTTTCCCGCACACAACCGTTACCGTATTTCAGGTGTTTAAATGGGCTTTTCCCCCCCTAGCATTTTTCAGGATGCTCACTAAAGAAAAGGGAGCCCACCTGCTGCATGCAACTGCTCAACAGTTCCCCCACTGAGATCCTGAACTCTTCAGGCAAAAACCCTTTTACACTTAATGGGTCACTTGGGCTTGGATGCCGAGTCTGCTACTGCAATTTCTCTGCACTTCACTAAATGTGCTCAAGTACATAAAGATTCTTGACTCCAGACCCCATCAGAAGATAGTGTTTCCCTGCTCTGGGTGATGGCTAGTGTGCGGCACTTGCAGTTGTTATCTCACAGAGTAAACACCTAAGAGTATGCAGTACTGCATTTGGGGAGAGGTAGCTTGAGGGGGTCAGGCCCTACGGGTTGCTCTGGGGGACATTATGTGGTATTATACTTCCCTGCATCTTCTTAGGCACAAGTACAGAGAGACTTGCAATAAAATGAACTAGACCTTTAATTCTATGCAAAGATAATAATCAAGGCAGAGGTAGGTAAAGAGAAAAGCAGGGAAGGATAGGTGGATCTATTGATGAGTATTCAGTTACAAGGTAAACAACATGTGGGTAGTGTCTTTTTCATAGGATCCTGTCTGCTTTATTTAATGCTCCTCTTCCACAGGAATACACTTCAATGGCAGAACTAAAACCCCATGGAAATAGTGTGAACGAAACACCTGATTATCTTGCAAGGTGCAGCACAGGTACTCCAGAGATTTTGTGACACACTGAAAGGTAGGTCATCGCATGCTGAAAGTGAATGGGCAGCCAGTTCTGGATAAAATGGAACTCAACTGGAGTTTAAACTGAAATGAAGTGAGAATGCCATCAAGGTTTCCCTAAAGCTGTCAGTAAAATACTCATTAAAGAGAATCACACAGTAGCACAGAGAAAAGTAATACATTATTTAGTGCTTCCAGGAAACACTCTCGTTTTCAACCAGCTGAATCTTCTGTGGGACCCAATTCAACTGGCCTTGAAGCAGAGCTAAAAAGCATCGGTTGCTCTCAATCTTTGTCGTCCATATATTCAAGACCCTTTCTTTGGGATGTTACGGGACATTTTGTAAAACTCTAGCTGGAGTTTAAATATATTTATAAGCAGAACATAATATCAAGCCTGTCCTCCTACAAAAATGAAAACCCATTTAAGTCTGAAATAAAGTCTGAGAAATACTCTTTCTTCATCTGCAGTGAAATGAGCTTGGCAGCATGTGTAGCTCTGAATAGTAATCTACATGTAAATCAGCAGCAGCCCCATGACCTGAAAAGCCTTCTGTGTGTCAGTAATACTGTATTATCTGAAGAGGAATATCTTCAGCCAAAAGATGAGGGAGAAAATACATACTGATACAATAGTAGATATATTTTTGGCAGTACCAATACTCACTGGAAAATGGGAGTCTAACTCCAAGAGAATGTGACTCAGAGATCTACAGCCAGCACATCTCATTAGGGCCACTTTCTCCCACCCTCTGTGTTTTCAAGTTACGATTTTAAACAGAATATTGTGATCTAAAACAAAATGTTCTCACCTCTCACAAGAATACACGCTTCTGTTTCAGTGTGTAAAGGTTGTTGCTATTGCAGAATTTGTTCTTTTTTACAGCACATGCTCCATAATTTGCTTCTTTTCTCTAATTTTGTGTATCAAAACACAGCCAGGTTTCGATTTTTGGGTTTGTTTTGGTTTTGTTTCTGTTTTGGGGCAGGGGGGAGGGCGGTGTGGGGAGGCTGGGTGAGTTTAAGTTTTAAAAGAGAGAGGACAAGTTTTGCTTTGGAGTTGATAAGCTTAACTTGAACTGTACACTATTAGTTTCTTCCAGGGTATGTATGGCATTATCAAGAAAGTACAATTTATCTGTTGATAGAAAAAAGTAATTTTCCATTTTTCAGTGGGGAGTATTTTTATGAAGTTATTTTTCTTTACATTGCAGCTCTGCAGTTAACAATCCTTTTACTGTGGAATGCCATTGACACATTCTTGTTACTCACCACAGGGGATATTCACAACTGTCTGCTTCAGGCATATAAATTAGGCATGTTTAGTTCCTCTGGATTGCCTTCCTGGTTATGTTGACCTCATTTCACAGACTACAGAAAGGAAATTTGGATTTTACCTTTGGTCCTTTGACTGGAGCCTACCTTATATGTCCCAGGAAAATGGCTTAAGTTTCCATTCCTCCCAAATTAGTTAATTAACATTGCTTGCTACTGAACAGTGTTCATCTTCAGTGAAGTTACACACTGTTCAAACTGAAAGCTGTTAGCTTCCCATTTCTTGTGGCTTTTCATACAGTCATTACACCACACCTTACAATCATTACTTTCAGGCTTTTAAGGGCATATGATGTTCCCACTACTGAGTTTGGACTCCAACAGCCTGTGCATGTCAGGACAAAGCAGAACAGGAGAGGGCTTTTTGCTACAGAGATGTGCACTATGTGCATCAGCCTGCCAGATCAAGTCTGACTCTCACCTGTCATATGAAGTATCAGCAATGCTGCTATCTAGGACCATTTCATAAACAAATCAAGCTTTGCTTATGGAAGTATTTTAAAACCCTAAATTTGACTTTTCTTTCTTTCTCCTTATTTCTTGAGGCAGGAGAAGGTTTGTTCAGATCTGCCTATACACTTAAATGTTTCAAAAATTGAGTGGTAGGTGATCACACAAAGTCACAGTGTTTGGGGCAGGCACAAAAAATTCCTTCCTTTTTAAATTATCGTCCACTATTTCAGCTTGTGCTCAAACCACCACTTTTTCTGATTTCATCTAATTCTATGCGAACCATTGTGCCCACTCTTTTTCCTGTTAATAGTCCCTACAATGGAGTAGCTCGGGGAGAAACATCTGAGCTTCTGTGCAGCCCATAGTTCCAGAAAAATACTTCTGCATACAAGTTCAGGACAGGCACAGCCTCAGATAAGGACACATGGAGTTGACAAGCCTGGGGAAGCCGTGTGGTTTTCATCCTGAGAAGAGACAAAACAAGTCTGCTGGCTTTATAGGTCAGTATGCTAGGTGGTGGCTTGTGACCCAAATTCTTCACTACATCTTCATATCATGGATTGGGTGTGAAAAAAGTGCATAGATTTTCCTCTCTAGTATTTAATAAGCCTGAATGCATTTATATATACATTGAGCTAGACCAAAAGAAACTAAATTCTTCTAAGCTTTCCTTGCAGAAAAGGAGGTCCATTCCCTTATTTATTCTAAGATGTGAAAAATGCAAGACCCTTATATGTGTGATTTCTTTTTTATGACCTCTAATGAAAATTCCCAGACAATAATTATTTCCTAGAAAATCTGAAAGGGTATTGCACATCCAATTACATGCTTAAAATGCTCTGAAAATCAGTATTTGTTTAAAGCAAGGAATCTCCTATGCCTCTCACACAAAGATAAATCAAATGTCACTTTCTGGAAGTTACTGGATTTAACTTTCTGTGAAACATGAAAAAATGAGGTCATATTGCAAACCATTTCTAAGTTATTGATAAACCAATGTGATTTTTAATTTCATAATAGGAAAATATGCCATTTACATGTCTGAGAACTTCCACCATATCACTCATGTATGAGAAACCTTCACACAGCTGCAGAAACTATACACACCTCTGAATATGAATATTTCTAAAAATTTGACTTAACTTATTATGGTTGCTACTAAAAGGTGACCTAATCACTGGAAAAAATAGGTTAAATGCAGTCATCATAAATGTTCTGGGTGATGGGAGTTATACAGAATTAGTTAGTTTGAATCATTGAGCCAATTATGAGGTTTCTGAGATACTTGATGTTTGTAAATTCTTAAAAATAAATCTTCAACCATTAAAAAAAGCATTTTTGATATTAGGTCTTGTAGTTCATTAAGCACTGGATGGCCTGGTGATATAAGGTATTGTAGGAGAAATTTTAACCGGGTTGAACTTCAAAGAGAAATTATGCTAAAGCTAAAATATCTGTTCACTTATTATGCAGTTGTAACCAGGATAAAATAACTGAAAGGTAGGTTTTCCTTCATAATTTTACATTTAAGAATTTGAGGTCACCAAATGCAGCTTGAGATGGCCAGTGACAGCTCTAAGTACTTTACAAGTGAACTAATTTTAGAATATTTCAGGGCAAATCAGCTTTATAGTACAGTTCTGAATTTCTTAAGGCAAAATTAGAGTCCTACCTTTCCCTTTTCTAGATGCATATGTATAGAAAGAGAGAGAGAGGGAGAGAGAGAGAGATATCATATACTTATGTCCTGGTGACATATATTTTAAATATTTACATATATATGGATATGCAGATACATATTTGGAGAGAAAAAAAGGGAGGCAAGAAAGATTCTGTTGTGATAAGTCAAAAAAACATTTTAATTTGTATTACCTTTCATTAAAAGTTAGCTAAAATAAATAAATAAATGAATAAGCAAATAGGTGGATAAATAAATAAATTGATAGCAAGGGAGAGATTGGGGGGGGGGGCAGAATCTCTTTTTCTCTATTATTTTGTTTATCAGAGGAAGCATATTCTTAGAGATACAAGTTGGGGGTAATGCAGATATATTGACATATACAATTGTTATCCTTAGGATTGCAAACTTAATTCCTATATGTGTCTTTGCAGAAGAATTCAGTACAGAATGTTATCAGCATCACCAGAGAAATGGTACTGTCAACAATTGCCCGTGTGATTAGGCACTTATCTTTTGATGTTCAGTTACCTTCTGCTTGTTAACCTTGTCAAGGAGGGGCAGAGGAGAGCACCAACCAAATGAAACCTGCGGTAATTACTGTAATTCGGAAAGAAATATATTCACTGGAGGCAGGCAGTTCCACCCTCACAATCAACCTTTCTGCAACTCAAGGAAAACACAAACATGGCCTGGCTCAGACAAATTAGGCATGAACAAATGTTGCACATTAAATGAGTTAAAGGACCTTGCTGAAAATTACAAGGGCTGCTTAGGGAAGCAATGAATCCCATTAAGGCAAAAATAGACTTAAAAGAAAGTGGGGCTTTGCAGAAAGACTTGCATATTTATTTACCATACTTGGTTATCTTACCCAAGGCAACTCTGGGCACAGCACTGCAAATGTATCAACATGGTAATAGTATAGTGTTCTTTGGGAGACAGTCGGGAAAAAAAAAAGATCTCATCAGCTAGATGCTGCAAAACTACTACTTCTAGTAGCAATACCTGGCTTGTCTGTAGCACTTTCCATCAATCTGATTCCAAGTGTGTTACAAAAGGATTTAGAAAGATACAGAACAGCTAGATGATTTAGAAAGTTAAGAAACATTTGAAGTTAACTTGTAAAAAATAAAATCTTCTTCAAGCAAACAGAGTCCTCAATGCAAAAGTCACATTCTGATTTTGTTGGCTTTCCCCAAAGTGCTTTCCTATTGCGCAGCATATGTAAACATCTATAGCTGAAGGAATTGTTCCTCCATTACTATATCTCCTTTAGTTCATCAGTGCTGCTAAATGATCCTGTCTGCAAGAAGCATTCTGTTTTAATATGCATTAGCTTTTCCTCCCACTACATTTATGGGAGGACTAGTGGAGATTATTTTACTTTAAACTGTAATGGCAATGGGTTTGCTCCATTTCCCTTTTCCCTCAGCTCTTTTATGAGTGCAATTCATGAAAAACAATGCTATGATTGTTTTTTTCATCTTGGTCCTTGGGCCATTCTGAAAGAAATACTGAAAACAGGAATGCATTAAAACCTGTGGGCTTTCCAGCATTGTTTGAAGGTGCAGACAGCAGGTTAAAGGGCAAAATGGCATATGAATGTGTAAAATATGCGTATTTGTAAATATGGTTCGAATACAAAGGTTAAAGATAGGACAAGCTGATCTAAGTCACAAAAGCATTTTGAAAGGGTGGTGGAAATACAGATCATAAGGTGCCATGTTCAGCATAAATCATGCGGCATGTAATACATAATAAGGGTTATTCATAGAGAGGTCTGCTGCAGCCTGTAACCTCTCTGCAATCAAGAAAACAATAAACTTTACAAAGTGGGACCAATTTTCATCAGGGTGAGGGTGTCCCCTCCCCCTGGTTTTTATTCTTAAATGCATGATGATCACATTCTAATTGTGTAGACCTGTTACTATGAATGACAAATAACCGTTCCCAGAAGGACGTTAAGGCTAACAGCACTCCAGGGGTCGATTTTGTTCCCCACCATTAAAATCTCCATTCTGTGCAGAGTTAGGAAATATAGTCTTGTCACAGTAGCTTGTTGATCAAAAAATAAATAAAGCATGTTGAGTTAGGGGTGAGCAAGTGCTGTCGTGAAACTGATCTGCACTGCATGGATTTTAAAGACAGTGAGGGAAGCTGCTGCTCAGAGATGTGGAAGGATTTGGGAAGGGGAGTTCAGCATCGCCAGCCCACACACTGCAAGGACAGCTGTAAGGGTTATTCCACCTCTGAATTTACTCCAGGTTCATGGTTATGTCTACACTGGTTTTAGCTCTGTACAGAGCTTGGTCTGATGGTACTCTGGGGAAGCAGAAAGCTGTGTGTTTATGTTAACTGACTGCTGAGCCTCATCTCATAAGGAGGTCTCAGTGCTCTGCTAGCAGTGCCAGTGAGACAGAGCTCAGGCACGACATGATTGCATCTGCTGAGGTTACCAGCAGAGCTTGCTTGTGTCTGCTGAGTAATTAGATGTGTCTGGGACCTCAGCTTAGGTGATTACACCCTTCTTTGAGCAGCGTCTGGCACATCAGAGAAGGTATCTTGGAGCTGCTCAGCACTACACAGGTCCAGACCTGGTGGACTACCCCCTTCTTTGCCAGTCTCCCTGCTTCTGAGGGATATCATAGAATCACAGAATGATTCACGTTGAAAGGGACCTTAAATATCATAAGGTTTCAACCCCCTGCTATAAGCAGGGACACCCTCCACCTTCCAGGTTGCTCAAAGACTCATCCAGCCTGGCCTTGAACACTTCCACTGGTGGGGCATCCGCAACTTCGCTGGACAACCTGTTCCAGTGCCCCACCACCCTCTCTGTGAAGAATATAAGAAGAAATATAAGGAAGGAATAAAGCTGACTAAGAAAATAAATACCAAAGCAGAAGAAAAGTGAAATTAAATGTCCCATCAGAGCTGTGACTTCAGGACAGCAGGAGAGAGTGTAAGCAAGCCTCAGGCCACTGAGGATAGCATGTTAGGGGTTACTAAACCATGTTATGAGATCCAATGTTTTGCTAGCTTTTATTTAAAGTCGAGCAGCAGCCTAAGGATGATTGAAACATGAATATAATGTCCAGAGATGTGTTTACACAGCAAGGTTACCAAAAGATGGTGTAAACAGAAGATTCTGTAACTAAAACAAGCCTGAAGAACTAGTCTTACAATTTGAATGGCCAAAGAAGGTGCAGTTCATGACTGAGATCTGCAACATAGTATTAACAAAGTAATTAGAATTTGCAATGGGGCTAAAATCCCCCAGTCCAGACTGAAGCTTCCAAAGGTTGAAAAATTATTTTCCAGTAATTTTTGAAAGGGTAGGAGGATTCAAAATATGGCATAAAAAGAAGCCTTCAGCTTCAGGTGGGGGCAGAGTGCTGATGGACACATTCTGGAGCATGAGATGGAAGCCAAGACAGCCCCATCAGAGAGGCTAGAGAAGCAGCAGGTTTAATGACATGCAGCTATGGTTGTGGACATGACTTTTGTGTTTGTGGAAGGGGAGGGGCGACAAATACATGTTTAAACTACTAAATTAGAACACCTGAACTGAGCAGTCTGACTTGGATGGCTGGTCTAGGCTACTTGGATAGAGTCCTTATAGAGCTAACAGCAAGAGAATACCACCTGCAAAAGCAATTCACGCCATCCTATGACACATGATGAATGATGCATTTCTTTTTGTTCTGTTTTTCCCTACAGTGGCCTTCATTATAAAACGCATCCAAGAAATTAAACAATTACAACCTGAGGATCAAGCAGAAATCTAAGATATTTTTATAGTGTAGGTCCAGCTTTCCAGAGTCAAGGTACTTGATATTTCTGGGTACTTAGAACATTTACAAAAAGTACTACTTCATCAATCCACATGTTTAATTTTCTAATATCATTCATTAGAATTAATGCAATGGCAATACTGATATTACAATATTAATTTCCTCAAGTAACATGTAAACCCATCAGGATTAGACACAGATATAGAACTGAAACAGAAGCTAAGAAGAGGACACTACTATTTTATTAATTCTCCAGACTCCTTTTAAATGATGATAAAGTAGATACTGGTCTACTGTTCTGCTGTGTTTGCCAGAATAACTTCCAAGTATAACAGTGTCCTTCTAGGGTTAAATTTTATGAGAGTTTTTAAACAGAAGAACAAGATTCAATCCCACATGTTTTTTCTGAAGTTTTAAATTGCTGCAGCACAGGTCTAGTGACAACACTGAAATACTTACGTGGCAGTGGATTTGTTGAACTATTTAAAATGAAAAGTAGAGCTGTCTAATGAAGTAAAAATGCAGTCAAATGTAGACCTTGTCAATCAAATAGATTAACAAGGGTAGGAACAGTGCTTTCAAAATGCTGTAAGTAATCAAAAAGACAGGATTCTTTTGAACATTTTACTGCTTAGGAAAAGCTGTATTCCTCACAGGAAAAAAATATTTCTTTAAAGATTCTTTCACCTCAGAACAGGAACCAGTACATCTTTTATTCATGTTATCTATAGAGCTTGTCATATTTGTATCTGTGTCTTAGGAACATTCTCTCCTCCATTGAAACAGCCAGCAGTGCTAGCCAGTGTTTTTCAGGTCACATCAGGTCAATAAAACATGGAAAATAGAAAATGCATATTTATATAATAATAGGTAGTAGACCTGACATGTTAGAGTCACTGATCACTGTACCCATTTCCCTTATGCTTTGATTGCGTCTGCAGCACTGCTTCGTGCATTCACC
The DNA here is from genome assembly GCA_027574665.1 of Rhynochetos jubatus. Taxonomy (NCBI): domain Eukaryota; kingdom Metazoa; phylum Chordata; class Aves; order Eurypygiformes; family Rhynochetidae; genus Rhynochetos; species Rhynochetos jubatus. The sequence continues at coordinate 58,292,631 of CM050648.1, forward strand.
TGCATGCAGTCTCTCTAGAGTGAGTGAATACAATGTTGTTGCCAGCAGCTTTAACTTTAAAATGGTTTTCTTTGCATACAGCTAGGCTTCAGCAGTGCCGGTCGACAGGGATTATCCCCTTAGCATACACATCTTCCGTGTTTCCACACTGAGGGAACAGACCTGTATGTTTACTGTCCATATTTTCAATGCTCGCTATGAAAGCAGCTGGCTACTAGAGACTCTACTTCTTTTTCTAGATCCTGTCACCCTGATCCCACTGGAAGGATGTAAATATTGAACAATAATAACAGGCCACAACTATGGGAGACTTTCCCAGCTAATGTGGACTTTCCCAGGGAATGTGGAGAATAAACTACTAGGAAAAGGGCAAGTGTCTGTTCACCTGAGGTAGTACCTTACTTAATTCAGTAGCTCTCTAGCAGAAGTAATATAATCCATTAAAAACAATTGAACAAACAGGCAAAAACAAACAAATAAGAAAACAACAACAAAGTAACACAGTAATTTCTCTTGCTAAAGATCTAAATGAGAAAATGAGAAGGAAACGGTGGGAAGGAAAGTTACTAGATTTTTTAATTACAATAGATGTTTTTGAGAGTGGACAAAAGGAACATTGCATCTTGAAACAGGTGGAGGTGCTCACATATACAACTGAAGAAAACCATATTTACGTAAATAAATACGTATCAACAAGTTAACTTAAAAATCAGTATTTTATATATTTTCCCTAGGACAGAATTCTTTGGTGTACAAGGCCAACAAATACTCCCTATAAAAGAACAAAAAGCTGGTAGCATATGTGATTCCTAATCTTTTCCAAAATGTTAAACTCCAGGATGAAAGCAAACACAGAAGATCTCTCCTCAAAAGATTTTCTTTTAATTAAAAACTGGATTAGAAAGCAAATCAAACTACAACCTCCAGCTATCTGTACTAATAATGCAGGAAACTTTCCTTGGGCAGGAAAATCTAAAGCTGTGCTAATGACAAAGGAAAGAATATATGCAACATTGTGTTTTCCTCTCAATCTTGTTTTGAGAATTTCCGTGAGACCACATGCTTTTAAAAGTAACAGAAGGCTTATTTCCTGTAATATTGTACGATCTTACAGATGCTTTCGAGACGGAAGGAAATCGTTATCTCTGCAACAAGCAAAGTGTTGTAAGTGACCTTATAAACCATAGGGTTTCTTTGTTGTCAAAGAAATCAATAATGTAGCCATGTGTTTGGATATCAGAAAATCAGCACTCATTCTTGTGATCTCTCAGTTCTGAAAATGAGCTGTTGAGACTAAATTCTCTTGCATGAAGAAATTTATTTGGATGAGAGTATCTATTTTTTTACCATGGTAATACTTAGAATGCTTTCAAATTTCATACAACACAGAACTGAAATCTATAATTATAATGTAAAAATAAACATAATTAGTAAGCAGACATCATCTATCTTCCTGTCATCAGTGACATAATTGCAGAATTCACATTTGAAAATAGGCTTTTTTGAAGCTGGTCAACAGTCTTGCTTTGATGATGAAGATTTAATAATTCTTTGGAAACAATATTTGTTCACTTATATTGGTTTAATTATGGTTTCAGGTTAATTTATTGTTAGATCATGGGTTTGTATAAGTTACCGGTATCCTTAAGTCTGAAATACTTCCAAAGGTATTTATACCTTTGGGTGACTTAAGACCTTTTGAAATCATGCCCATTAGCTAATGACATTTGTTTAATAACATGAATGCAACTTTGGATGAATTTTATCCCAGTAATGTAACTTACTTAGAGAATTCAAGTAGGTGCTGCTTGAGGGATGATATCTAGGAGGTGAACATGGGATATTTACAATCAATCTGCTACTTGCAATTCCAGATAGAACTTAAAGAAAAACTGTGCATAAGCCTTTTTTTTCTTCTTCCCTTCCCTTCCCTTCCCTTCCCTTCCCTTCCCTTCCCTTCCCTTCCCTTCCCTTCCCTTCCCTTCCCTTCCCTTCCCTTCCCTTCCCTTCCCTTCCCTTCCCTTCCCTTCCCTTCCCTTCCCTTCCCTTCCCTTCCCTTCCCTTCCCTTCCCTTCCCTTCCCTTCCCTTCCCTTTTTTTTTTTTTTTTCTTTTAAAGTCCCAAAGAAGATTCACAGGGCTACTGTTTTATGGCAGTAGTTTACAGTATTATCAGTTTCCACATGCAGCTATGTCTTATCCAAACATTGACCAAGATTATTAATATGCAGAGCAAACAGTGAAAGACACAGCATGACTCTAAGTAGAAGTTCTTTGGGAATGAATAAATATTCAGAGTAAATATTTGCTGGTTTGATAATTTGGTAACTAACTTTTATTACATGAAAATGTATCCAGTAGGTCTAAACTAAGATCACCAAAATAAATCACAAGATGACTTCTCAGAGATTTCTGATGCATTTGGTAAACTCTTACCAGCAATTAAAAGGTAAAATGTTCCATGCCATCCTCCTGAGTTATTTATTCACGTGCTTTTCAAAGTCAATTATGATTCTTATGAAAGAGACCTGTTGTCCCTGTCTGCTTGATTCATGTCAATAAACTTCAAGTTGCTTCATGACCTTGTTCGCTGGTGATCCTCTGTCATGTCAAAGTTTTGGCAGAAGATCAATGTCAAACATGTTTTCACCTTGCAAACCCAGCTTTACTTGCTTTTTTTGGTCTCTGATCTGCTGCCTAAACCTCTTGACATTTTTTTATCGTCTCCACAGGTCCTTTTTATCTACAGCTTCTGTATCTTTAAGTATCTTCTAAAACCTGTGCATGGGAAGGACCTTTTTAAAAGCAAAACTTAATTGTGGAGAGATGATTTCACTGCTTTTGAAGTACCCAAACCTTGACAAAAAGGAAATTGAGAAATGAAATGTTTTAAATAACTAGGTTAGTATTTCTTTAGCCTTCATAAAAAAAAAAAAAAGGAAATAAATATTGTCCCTCTTCTTTCTAAAATAATACTTCTGCAGTCTTTTAGAGGAACAGCTGCAAAGGGAGATGGTGAAAGCCTCATTATTAGAGCCAAACAAAGAAAATTTTTGGCATCATGTAAAAGCTAATAGCTACATGTAAAGCACAAGATTGCGGGTATGTCTGACAGTTCATCTGCCTGAAACATATGTATTCCATTAATCTTCAGATCTGTTTGCACTGATAGAAAAAGGACAAAATGTACACTTGACACAAATTTAAAATGGTAGGTTGCACCTTCATTTTTTACATGTATGTAGGCTCATAATCAAGCATAAAGGTGTCTAAAGCATGTTTTCTCTATGGGAAATTTCTTTAGGAGATCTCTTCATATGGATCTTCATAGGTGTTCATAAGTTTGGTGTTTTAACAGAGAGCTAGCAGTATTAGCTTGCAGGATCTGAAGGAAATGGTAGCTTTCTTGTGAAAATTCAGGTCCTGTTTGGGATTGAATGTTTGATGCTGAGGGTTAACGGCTAACATCACTTTCAGCCCTTGAAACTGGAGTAGAATTTTTTATATGCATCTGCATTTGGTGGGTAAAGGGGGACTTTTAGAAAGTGAGAACAGAGGAATCATGTCATGAAACCTGTATGTTTGACAAGGGATGTAAGGAAAGAATACTGACAGTTTGTAATGAAATGAGCACAAAAATATGTCTATTGAGGCTACTAGCAAAAACAGCGGTGTATGGAGATTTCCTCTCCCACTGTCATGGTTTAACTTCAGCCAGCAACTAAGCATCACACAGCCGCTCACTCCCCTCTCCCTTCTCCCAGTGGGATGGGGAAGAGAATCAGAGGAAAAGGCAAGAAAACTTGTGGGTTTAGATATGAACTGCTTAATAATTGAAAACAAATGAAATAAAATAATGACACAAATAATACTAATACTACTGATAATAACATGTCATGAAAATACTACTACTACTACTGTGTAACAAAATAATGTGTGTGGGGCGGAAAAGACCAAAACAAACACCAAATGACACAACCATTTACCACCCTCTGGTCGATGCCCAGCCAGTCCTCAAGCAGGGAGAGGCAGAATCAGATAGAGTGCAAGCCAGAGCCTGAGAGCCCTGAGAGACATACCTCTGGTCCACTCTTCCTAACTTATATACTGAGCATGATTCTTCAGGGAATGACACATCCCTTTCATCAATTTGGGTCAGCTGTTCTGGCTGTGTCCCCTTCCAGCTTCTTCTTGCAGAAGAAGACAAGAACACAAGAAGGCAGAACACAAGGTGCAGTATGAGAACCTGAAAAAGTCCTTGACTTGACATAAGCATTCCTTATCAACAACTAAAAGCATTAGTATCTTGTCTATTCTCAGCACAAATCCAAATCATAGTCTCATACTAGCTACTATGAGGAAAACAGACTCTATCCCAACCAAAACTATCACATCCATAATTCTTCAAAATGTTATTATAATTCTCCTAATATGTATAAAAGCATTTCTAGTGACTACCACCCAAAGTGATGGTGAAGGAGGGAGTAGAAGGAAGGGGACTGAAACAGTTTCAGAGGGACTGAAACAATATTTTAGGTTTGCCCTAATTGGATGAGACCACTAGTAGCTTGCCCTCCAATTTAATAAATGGCTGTTTTTTATGGCTTGAGTGATTTAAAATAAGAGGTGTCAGTGAAAGGACAAACATTTCTAGAAAAGGTACTAAATAGAACTGGGGTTTTTTTTGTTGCTGTTTTGTTTGTTTATTTGTTTGGTTTTAACTTGAGTGCCTGTAACTCTGTAAAACACAGTTCTTGTAAGTCACCTAAACTAACTTAGTTGTGCTGACTGTATTCACCCTTTGGGTGCTGGCATTCTGGAGTGGTCTGGATCTTCAGAGTATGGATTAGCACAGGGAGAGAGAGTAGGTGAGGTCTTCACCTGGGGAAAGGATGTGAAATGTATTAAAAGTCAGCAGAAGGCATGGTTTACTTTTCCTGTGTAGGTGAATTTGGCTTCAGTACTATGAACAAATCAACTGTAGGGGAATCTAGTTTTAAATCAGTCAAGATTTAGGCCCCAGAAAGCAGGAGCGCTATAGCTCTTCTTCTCAGGCTGTAGTACAATACCATTACCCATGCATGGTAACTGCAAAATCAGTGGCGCTTCACTAATTTGCATGAGCTGAGAATCTGGGTTGCATGTTTCTGATGCAGAAGGGACCAATGCGATTTACAGGTGCTTCTCTTTACTGTGCAAGACCTCCCTGCACAGTTAGTTCAACTGAAACCTTTTACAATATCTGAGCTTTTCTTGGCAATTAAGGCTTCTCCCAAAAGAGGTAGTATCTTTTATTATTCCCAACAGCCATTTCCCTAAAAAGTCCATTGAATTTTTATATCCCTTATCCAAGGAAGATAGTAATTTTCAAGATACAGGACAAAGGCAGAAACATGAAGGCAACATTTTTGTACTGAATTGCTTGCACTTGGCAGAGCTAATGCACCAATTTCTAACTAAGGAAAAGTTATCAGCTATTCTGGTGTGTATATGTACAAATATATCAAATGTGCAGCAAGGGGTGTACATCATGTTTATTTCTTCATCTTAGCCATCCTGTCTTATACGTCTAAATTCTGTAACTCCCATTTTCTCAAACTGTTTCCGAAATATGAAATTTCTATTTTCTTCTTTGTGGTTTCTAATGGATTTCTAATGAAAGGGGTTTTTTTTGTTTGTTTTGGTATTTTTTTCTGTTTTGTTTTTGTTTGTTTGTTTGTTTTTTAATATAAAACTGAATTTCTGAATTTAGATATTTACCCATCAAGTAATTTCTATATTCAATGTCTTCTTTTCATGTGGCTTGTGTCTTGCATAAGTAAGCACTGGAAGTATTTTAGGAGATTCTTGAGCCTAGCCATAACCCAATCTGTATCTAAATGTACTATAAAATATAGGGGGCATTTAAAACACGTTTGCTGACAGTGTGTATTTTAGCACAATTTTATGAAAGAATACCAGAGTGTTGGGGTTTTTTTATGCTTTAGCCATGCTTTCTACTTTTCCTTTCTTCATCGACCCATACTATAGTGCAAATCAATGATGACTATTTAGGGTAGATTTAGTAGAATTAGTCTTAACAGCTACTTTATTTATACACAATTAGCTTAAATGGAGAAGAAAATGAGGTAGGCTAAATATGGGAATATTTTCCAGTCCATTTACTTGTGAGTCTCCTCCCTAGGGTACTTCAATGAGGACAATGCCTATCTCATTATTATGGCTATTGATTTCCTGGATTTTTCTTTCTGTCCCTACTACTGATGACATTCTGCCCTGAGTGGCTCGTCCAGCCCCAGCCAAACTGGGATGTCCTGATAAAGTTTGAATATTACATTTTTAGTTAGGTATGCAGTAAGTTTAGGAGATGTATGAAATATCTTGTCATCTCTTTTATTTGAGGATTGCTTTGAAACTTTCATATTGGTTTATAGTATCTTGTGAAGTTCGTCAGGTATTGGCTTGATTAACGCGTCGTTATTCAGATGAGCACCCACCATCAACAGTAAAGTCATAACTTATCTTCCCATAAGGTTGCAGGGAAAGTAGATTTAAATAGTAATAAAAGTTGCTGTAGCTCATCCTTGTTCCAAAACTTGTGGTATACCATAGTAAGTCAGCATGCTCTCAATGTTAAAAGTAATTTCCAAGAAAATTTGGATCACCTTTTCAGCCAGCTACTGGATTTTTTCATTTGTCACAAGTTGGAAAGTTCCATTTTTTAGCAGGAATCACTAGATGACATGTAATAGGTGCTATATTGCTATGAATTTTCCATTATCACAGGTGGAAAGGTAAGAAAATCTGACGTAGACATGGTTAGGGTTTTTTTAAGAAAAAATTTTTTATCTTCAAAAAGGAAATCAATTTTAAAAATGAAAACTTGCGAGAGGCAGTTGACGTGAAGGAATTTTTTCTTTTTTTTTTTTTAATTTTTTATAAGTAAGGTTAAAAGTCTTAGAACTTTTGAAACCTTTGCACATTTTTATAGTAAATTATTCTGGTTTTGAAGAATGGGTCAAAGTTTTCTTTGGAAATTTAATCTAATTATACTAGCAAAATTAAATACAAGCTGAAATAAAAATTTAGGAATTTGGTTTATTATAAATTGACGTTTTCTCTTCTTTATCAAGGTGAAAATGCTTTCAGTATTGATCTTAAATCCAGATTCAGAGCAGAAAACATTTTTACAATTGCAAAAATATTCTGGGTTTGAGAGAATAATTTTCTAATTCTATACCTCCTGCACTGAAGCCTTAAGACAGGTGTAGAGTTCGGTTGAACAGGGACAGATGATAAACCACCTCACTTTTCCCTTTCTTTGATGTTACCAGCTTTGTGATGTAGGGTTTCTGTCACTGGGGCCTACATATCACAAGTAAAAAGGATGCTTTTTACTATTTCTTAGAGACTAAGGGGGATGAGGAATGAGGACTAATCATATCCATGGATTTGTTTTGGATCTGCTCATGCTCCTGCATACCAGAGACAAAATACTTGTGCTGCTCAGTATGTTTCAGAAAAAGGTGTCTGAAAAGTCTGTATAGCACAAGGCAGCACACAATGATGATACTCCTTTCAGTGAAATGAATTGCCTGAAGTGAGCAGGGTTAAGACAAAATTATTTTACCAATGAAATAATGCAGGAAGCATGAGTATGTGAGTTGAGCAGTATACATTTCTAGAATGCCAACACATCACTGTAAAACAGTCAGCCATGTCTGTTCACAGTTAAGTAACCATACAGTTCAGAAAAGAAACCTAATGCTTTTCAATGAAGGTTTTGATGAAAGCAATCACATTCTAAAGACACCACCTAGACTTCATGAGTTACCCAACACACAAAAAAGACTGCCTGCTAAGACCAATAATCACACAGTGAAGACCATGTCACATCCCCTGCATTCACAAATAGATGAACCGCCAAAAGATACAGAGAAAAGGCTCTCTGTATAAACATTACAAAAGGCTTTGAAAGTTCTGCTAATTATATCAGCTTCATGGCAACCAAAGGAAATGAGCTGAACAGCTTTCTATTTCAGTTGGATTGTTTCAGACTTTCACAAAAAAATATTTTTTTAATCTGTAATTAAAAGCAATTGAGCTGCATTTTATGGAAGAAAACAAGAACATATATATATTCTTGAACTGCATTTTCAAGCTATGACCTTTTCCACTTGAGCAGAGTTTTACTGATGTATGAAATAGAAACAATTAAATAGACTATCATACAAATTCTACTCATTAGTAATCAGTTTTTTTAAATACTGGACTAGACTGACCAAGGAGAAAGCTATTATCTGTCTATAGATTACCATTTTAATTGTTTTTTAAAAATACATTTTTAAAACTAAACATGAGATGAACAGCTATTTAATTTTTTTTTTTTTTTTTTTAACCACAAAAAGCCTATGCTAAAATTACATAGCTTGGAAATGTAAGGGCATAAAGAAAGAAGGCCTGGATTTAGAGTTGCTCATGTGACTGCCTTGCTTGTGGTGTCTCTTAATTATGCACTGAAGGTGATAATGTCCTACAGGACAATTGGCTAATCGTTCATTTAAAAGTGTATTGTAATACATATACACATAGGAGCTTGGAAGGCTAGTTCACATTCTCAGTTCCATTACTGCTTGCAAAACCCCTAATTTATCAGATGTCTTGGGAAAAAAGGTAAAAATTTGATTTTTTTTTAATGGTAATGTTATCTAGCCTCAGTAATATCTGAATCCCTCAGCTTTCACCATTTTGTCGCAAAGGCTTCCATCACTTGGCTCATGTTTTGCAAGACCAATAGGTAAGGTGGCTTAACCCATTTTCTCTACCTTTGCATCCTTCAGTCAGTTACTACTGTAGCCATTTATTTTTTTCCTCAGTGAAAACAGACAGATTTGCAAAATCAAGTATTGTACTAGGAAATAATTTGATCCAACAATTTTCTGATATCCACCTCCTGAAGTACAGAAAGGTGAATCACTACCCTCCAATTACATATCTTATAATCAATAGAAGAGTGACTGCTGCAGTGGCATGAACACAACCTTCAACATGTTAAGTTACTCCTAAATTCAAACTGTAACTAAACAGCCGACAATGTGAGACACAGACCTCTTGTCTGATGAAATGGTAAGCTAACTCTATCTATAAGGTACTTATGACATTTTGTTCAACCCTCTGGGATTTGTTGTTATAGCAAAAAACCCTCAACTCATAAAGCAGTTTCTCAATGAGTTTTGGGAGATGAATTTAGGCCAGAAATCTTTCTGCCAGTTACTTGTTTAGCTCTCTGCCATGGTAGTCTCACCTACTGAGTTTGGTTCAATACACTCAGTATGGTAAGGTATAGTAGAAAGAGTGATAATAAAACTGGATCACATGGAATAAATATTTTGAGAGAGAAGGATATTGATTCTGTATATTGTTTCAGTTTTGAATTTCAGTATTTCAAAAGAAGAATGTTTTTCCTACCAACTCTTTTCACTAAGGGAGCTATAGAAGAGCTTATTCTCACGTAACATTACCAGAAAGGAAATCACTGTATATCCGTTGCTACAGTTGATATTAATTTTGTAATGAATATTAGGAACATAACTTGCAAGGACAAGAGCAACCTACTAGCATTCAGAAAATGGCAGTGAGCCCAGAAAGCACTTAAGGTCTAATCCTGAACTATTAAAGTCATTGCTCTTACTGACATCAATGTTGCAGGATCAAGAATCTTGATACAACCTCCACTGGACGATGGTGTTGTTTGGAGGCATTGCTTATATTTAAACAGGATGAGCTGGATTTATTTTTTTGCAATGCTTGTATGTGTGATCATATTTTGATAGTAATGTACTTTTTTGATATTTCTGATTTGATCACTAATGCCTTAAATGTCCAGCAGGAATTTAGATAAAAAGGAAAAGCACACTTGGAAAGCACACTTAAAATGTTTGAACTATCGGTGTATGTGAGAAACATGTCAATAATAACATCTTGGGTTTAAAACATGTCTTAAAAATATAGTTTAACTCTTTTACCATGGTGTAAATAAGAACTGGAATTTTCTTACAGCTATTTTACAGTAAGGTTGGCCAAAGCAAATTTTGAGAAGACCAGTGAAAATCACATTATTGCAGGTTGTGCTAAAAATGAAACCACAGGATCTGCTTCATATTTTTTTATGCTTTCCACACAGAAAAAATATATAGTGATTTTTTTTCACTCTTCTCAAGTGAAAAATAGTCACTGCTGTGAAAATGCCAACTGTTCTCTACAAAATTAATAACTTTTCACATGGAGAAGAAGAGTGAAAATGAGTGATTCTTCCAGCAGGGCACAGGAAATACAAGATAGCTATTATTTACTATCTTAAGTTATATACCATTTTGTCCAAAAGTGAATCTACTGAAAAAAGAGCATTTATTGAAATATTATACATTTCACAAATCTACATATGCAACTGAACAGTCCCAGAAACTGCTGTCATTAGCCTTATTTCTAAATTTATAATAAAGTTATTAAGGATAATGGCTGCAACACTGAAATGGGGAGATCTACAGCTTCAGCACTCTTGGTGAGGATTATTTGCTGGTTTTAGTTTTTCTTGTAATTATTTGTTTGTTTTTCCTCTTAACCCCCATCCTTGAAATACAGACATTAGGTATCTCAGGATGATCAGAGAACGCCACATTATTTTCACTGTTTATTTTTCTAGTTATTTCTAAAACACTGGGGCTCTTCATTAAAAAGACAGCAATAAATAAATAAAAATATAATAAGCTGCCAAGGCACTTTCCAAAGAGCTTTTCTTGTAGTTGCCACAGAGATACTGCACGAACATAAATGGGATTTTGATTGAGAGGGTAGATGGCCTGTACAATTGCAAACAGGAAAAGAAGCTCATTGTATTAGAGGTTAATTTTGACATGGTCATTTATAATGGAACTCTTTGTACAGAAGGCATTAAAACAGGTTGTAGACATGGCACCAAATATCATCCATTTTGTAAATCAAAGAAGAGAGTGAAATACGATTTTGAAATTATCTTTAAAAATGTTTCAAAAAGCAATTAACCTTACAAAGAAAGGACTGTAGTAAACCATTTCTAATCCAAATTGTTTAGTTCTTCATTACAGACATATACTTTATTTTTGTAGTTCTCAGCCTCTGGTTCATACACAGTCACATTGTTTTGTCCATCCTGATCTCATTTGATTGAAAGTAAGGAGTAAAATATAAAAAAAGAAAATAAAAATCATTTTAGGTTTTATCTTAACCTCTTTTCTCTCTCACTAGTGTATAAGAACAGCAATGGGACGTATGAAGAAACAATTTCCTGAGTGCCAGGCCAATGTAGAAATAAAATTATTCTCAGTGTTACTTTTGCCAAAGAATACTCCATTTCTCCATGCACTTTTATTCTTTTCTTTTTTTCCATTGGACAATACTGCATTATGCTTAGCAGGATCTGGCTAGCAGAAAACTATTAAAGCATCAAGTATGTCAAAACCAGATAGCATCAGAAATAATGCTACCTTCTGTCTGTCTTCTTGTGGTCACTTTTCAAAAGGTAATTCAGAGTGGTGCCTGGACTAAATCTTATATAATTAACCTTTATATTATTTTTAAACTTTCTATGCTTCCACTCTTTGCAGTTTCTTTGCCTTCTTTACTCTGACATTTGAAATCACAGAGGCCAGGATTTTTTATCTACTCTTCCTCCTTCATGTCCATTTTCTCACTCACTGGTACACTGTAAAACTTACGTGTACTGCAGCAAACAATGCCAAATGGTCCGGATTATTGGCCTATATCATGATACTTGAAGATAAATATAAATTCTAAATCTAGAGGGCTGAGTAACATTATTTAAAATAAGAACAAAAATTTTGTTATTCATGGAATAATTTCTCTTTTGGATATTTAATAGGCCCAGGCCATAACCCTTTAAGCCATTTTATATCCTAAGAATCTCGAACAAGTTGCTATCAATTTATCAATATATAAAAACGTTCACCTTATGACCAACAATATGTGTTCTTGATATAAATGTCTATTTTATTTTTGCTATGTAACTGAAGAATTTCCAGTTTGACTTCCTGACATTCTTCAAGGCACACAATCTTTCTGGAAGCTAAGAAAAATACTACAGACATAGTCTTCCTATTAGTAAAAATGGTGTAAAGTATGACTTAATGATTCCTTCATGCTACAAACAACAGAAAATGAATGTTCCTTCATTTGAACTGAAAAGCAAGGTGAAAGAGCTCTGTTTTTCTTTTCCTGCATGCAGTCTGTAGGGTTAGACCATGCTTTTCTCCTGGGAAAATAAAAAAAACCACAGGGAAATGTCTGCCTCAATAGGATTCATCATATTACCTCCTTAAACTAGAAACCTGTAAGACATCATTCACACCACAGTTGAGTAGCCCTTGGAATACTGAAATCCAATGTAGAGTAACTAAAGCAGAGGCTGCACCTGTGTGCACTCTGACCTGTCTCACCTGTTTCTGGGCTCTATTTGTGAAAAGGAAGGAAGGCATTATAATTGTCTCTGTCACAGGTTTTCCAGCTGATCTGGTCTGTACAACAGCTTTCTTCTATTTATCTTCTCTTTTTTTGTTCTTTTGTCTCTTCTACATCAAAATATAAGGGCTACAACAGTAACTATATATAGATTTTTCACCATGAGTTTTACAGTGAATGAATCACCAAATGCTTTCTTTCTCTTGCTTGGGGGTAATATTTATAGGAAAATGGTTGTACTTTACTAAATGTGGAACTACCTCTCTTCCATGAATGATGTTGGAACGACAGCCCCAGTATCTAGGAAACAGGTAAGCAAGTGTTAGAAATGATGTTGAACAGTAAATTTGTTCTGATGCGGAACAAGTTGAGCCTTGGAAGTCTAGACAGTCACTTAAATTTGACAGCATTGTGCTCGTCCTTTGACAGTAATAGCTGCAAAAAGATATCATGGTATTATGCCATGTAATCATGCAATGGCTTTTCCCAAAAGTTAATAAAATAGTTAGAAAACATGCACAGCATATAGATGACTGCATATGATATAGGGTGCTTAACACTGTTTCATTAACATTTACACATTCATGTTATCACCAATAAATATATGGTATTATTTGACAGAAAGAAAACAAAAATCTCATTCCATGAGACCTTTGAATGATGCAATCTCACAATTGAGGTAAAAGAAAAAGAAATGTCAGCCTCTGCTGCTATAATTAAAGAAAGAGTTGTCCTGACCCTTACTAGGCTCTGTGCATGCTTGAATTACAAGAGGACTGCACATCCCAGACAAAGCTTTTTATACCTATTTCTTGTGCTATTTGAGCTAAGGTGGCAACTTTAGAAAATAAACCTTTTACTAGCTGAAGACAAGAATCACCGTCTTGTGCTGATAGCAGGCAGCTGGAAATGTGGAATGTATACCATATTGTGCCATACAATTGAACAAAATGAGAATGGAGTTTCTTAACTGTCAGAATTCTTAAACTTTAATGCAAATAGAAGAAAGGCAACTAGTGAAAAAGCTCTGCAATTATATGAAAAATTTTCATTAATAAATCTATCATCTTCAATGACAGTTTGCAAAGAGAAAGCTCTAATTATATATAAGTAATATCAAGTTTGATTGTTAGGAAAATAAGTACTGAAGGGAGAAACAGGAAGTATCCAATAATTTCATTATGCTTACTAAAAATATTTAAATATAACATTATCTCATGTAACTATCTTTTAAATTAAATGACACTTCAGTGTTTACTTTTGTTTATATCAATTTTATTTTTAAATATTCCACTCCATCTTTTTATACAGAACTTCTTTCTCAGTTTTTAGATATAGAAGTATTAATTTAACAAGGACCATTTCTTTCATTATTAACTGCTATTTTTGGATTGCACAAAAAAGAAATTTTAGGGCCATGAGGATGGTTAAGTGAGTGGAGTGTCCAGCATCTAAGGAGAGACTGAGAAAGCTGGATCTATTCAGCCTGGAGAAAAGAAGGCTCAGGGGAGGTATCTCATCAGTGTGTATAAATACCTGATAGGGGGAATGAAGAAGACATTTCAATAGTACCCAGAGACAGGACAAGAGACAATGGGCAGAAACATAAATACAGGAAATTTGCACTGAATTTTTTTTTTCCTGCGAGAATGATCAAACACTGAAGCACATTGACCAGAGAGGCTGAGTAATCTCCACCCTTGTGATACTCAAAACCCAACAGGACACTGTGCTGAGCAACCTGCTCTAGCTGACCCTGCTCTGAACAGGGGATTAGACTAGATAAACGTGTAAGGTTTCTTCCAGCCTCAACTATTCTACAGTTTTTTGATTCTATGAAAATTACTTTTACACACTTGCACATACATAAAACATACATCGCAGTCCAAATTGAATGGTGTCTGAGGTGCTGGAATGTGGTATATTTTCCAGGTAGTGTTTGCACTTGAAGATATATAAAAGAAATTAGTATTGCACTATATCTTATTGTTTGTGTTTTAAAATATTTTAGTTAAAAAGTAGGCTCTATCTTTGAACAGCTTCTTTTCACACTGCAAATTTCTTATATTTTTTCTCATATTTCATAATATTTTTTCAGAACCCTAGTTGATTCTTCCTGGAAACTTAAGTACCATGAAGAACAGAAATTCCACAGCCTCTAAAGGTAACCTACTCCAATGTTTTACCATCTTCTTTGGAAATAATACTTCCTTATGTCTAATCATAAATTCTCTTACTGCAACTTGTCTATTTCCCATGATTCTTCCAGTGAATCCCTCCAGGAATATCCTGGATCCATGTACATTTATAAACCAACAGCAGTACCAGCAACTAAGCAGCAGGGAAAACATGTCATAGGAACCCATCAAACAAGATTAAGTGGTGGTGATATAATGTGTAACTGTCAACTACTGAAGTGACTATAAGAGTATGGATGCATTTTCTCAGCCTATTCCAATTGTCAGGTAATAAAGAACTTAATCCAAACTATACCTTTTGATAGAGGTAAGTGAACAATGCATTGTGAGGTAAGATACGTTAACTTAAATGTCTTATAGTTCCTCTGATTTATTATGGTTAAAGTGATCAGATGTAACTGAGGACAGTATTTAATCCAATGAGCTCAAACAATTATAAATTGCAAAGGTACAAAACTTTATCTCCAAATACTTAGCTTCATCTGATGATACGAGGGAGGAATATATTACAGGACTTCAAATCCTAAATTTGCTGAAGTAAGAGCTTAAACATGAATTATTTGACTTGGAGTTCACTGTGCCTATTAATACAAGAAGTCGCAGAGATACCATTATGCTGGAATGTGACAATTTTGCTGCTATTTAGGAACTTTAGAATTTAATAAATGAGATTGTATAAAAGACAGGCTATACATTTTAGGCCAGAAAAGATCAGTATTACACAGTAGCAGCATATACAAAAAAACCCGAGCCTATTGTAGAGACTATATATATGCAGAACTGCATGCAGAGATAAGCATATTTCCATCATCAACAAGATAAGCAGGTTTGTTTCCCAGCAGAGTCCTCCAGACTCATAGAATTTCCTAGGAGTAATGGGGTATCAACTCTCATTGCAGCTTGCATTATATGCATAAATATAAATACATGTGCATGCGTGCACACACACATTTGTATGTATGAAAGCACACAGAGAGGTACACAGCAGAGAAACTAAAAGCAGTCTGCACTTGCTCCTGCTACTTAACTTCCTCCATTTCTGTACAAACAGCATCTTGGGAGTCTTGGAGGAAAAATAATAATTTATGTTTTCATTACCATGTTTCACTCTTTTACAGTAGTACTTCATGGCCACAAAGGTCTGGAAGAATCAATGTCAACCTACTTTTCATTGCAAATATATGGTGGAAAAGTGGGACTCTTTTCCTTGACCATAACAAGGCAAACTTAGACAGGGAGAACACGCCAGGTGCAGCATGTTGGGCAGAAGCAAGCTGATCTTCAGAATACTGAAAGCACTTGTGGTCATATAGAGAGATATATATATATATAAGTCATAATACTGGAAATGGTTTTGGTATTACCACACATTTTCATCCTTTTCTTTAAAGGGCTTCTGGCACAGAAAGGAAACAGGATTCAGGTCAGGAAGACATTTTCTCAACAGAACCACTCCTTTTACTGCATAGAACATGAGTCTTTGGGGCTTGCAGTATAAGTAAGTCCTGTCAGTTGCTTAATACACCAATAGGTTCTGAAGCTGCTAAGAGAAAACATCATTTGAACATTCATCAGGAATGAACAGCATCATTGAATCATGCAGCTCTGCAGAGGATTTGGAAGCTTTTTTTTTTTTTCTAAGTCAGCTTTCAGATAGAGCAAATCAAGGCAGAGCTGAGATTGTTCCTTCTATTCCAGTTCAGATCACTATATTTTTTTTTTTTTTAACTTGTAGACCTAATGCATATTGTACCATAGATTCCTGTGTGAGTAACCTTTTTATTCTTAAACTTTATGAGATGGTACATTTTCTTTGACTCTGATGCGTTTGTACTCTTTTATTTTTGAAGCCAAATCTAATCTGATGCAAACCATCATGCTCCATTTATTTCAGTTCAAATGTATTGATTTGCATCAGCAGACCATCAAGACAATAGCATTTACTCAAAATTCCTTTTCACAATGGTTATGTTGGCAAAATTTATGTATTAGCACCATAATAACAAGTGTATAAGGAAAAAACATGTAGATCAGGTGGTAAATATTATGTGAGATAGAATGAAGGTTAGAGGGTCTTTATTGAAGAAGGCTGAAACCCTGTGAGAGTGTGAAATGTCAGCCTGAATCACTATTTCCCACCCCGAATTTCAAGAGACATAAAAGAAAATGAGAGAAGCTAACTTCTGACAGATGTTAGCAAGACTTCTTTTCACATAATAAACATATGGAATGGCCTATCAGACACTATTGCTGAGGCAAAACACAAGGATCGTTCAAGAAACAATTAGATGCTGTTCTAAAGAAATTGAATACTTAACATGGATGAGGCCTGATGGGCTAATAGACCTGATGGGTAAACCTCTCCAAATAAAACAATTTAAGCTCTTATATTCATTCAAATGTAGATATCTCTCTACTTCTTGGCTTGGTGGGCATACTGTTTCATTCAGTCTCTTTTCTTAGTGGAGAAAAAAAGAAAAAAAAGAAACCTCTGTGGTGAACTTTGAACAAAAGAAAAGTCTGCAACACAAAGTCTCCCCCTTTCCTTTCCCTCACATATAACTGACTTACAGAAGCACAGGAGATCTGGGATGGCAGCAATTGAGTAGTGTTGTCATATGATATGTTCAGATATTTGAAGAAAGGCTAGCTGTGTCAAAGTCACCCAAAGCAGCTTATGTCAGAAATGTTGGTTCTGAACACTGCCCTCCAGATTAAAAGATGAAACACCTGCTTGTGCTTTGTCTTTGTTTCCAAAACCCCCAATATCTTGCCTCGTTTCATATCTGTTTCTCAGTAGCAAGCAAAGCAGCTTATCAGAGTGCTTGTTACAGGACCATATGGAGACCACAGGTTTCTCAGCTGAATTATTAATCACACTGGTGTTCCTGAAGCAGATTTAGGATCCATTCTTTCACTGATTTTTCTTTTTTTGTCTAAGTGTAGAGTGCCACCAAATAATACATTTTGTCTTAGTTTTGCTGTGTGATCTCTGTCAGAGGTAAGAAACCCAAAATATCTAACCAAATACTTAATTTCTATGCTTTAAACAAAACATTACTTTATTAAAAGATTTCCATTTTAAATGGACCTTAAATTATATTTGCAATAACTTCAAAAGCTTGAGAAAGCACCAAAAAACATCTCTCAAACCTCTCCCCTCAATACTGATTGTTCAGGTTGAAAAAATTATTTCCTGTCTTTATAGAACTACTGTTGAACCAAAAAAATCAGCTCTCAGCACTCCCCTAATTAAAATCAGCATGAATCAACAGACATTTGCAGCTTCAAAGCCATTGCCACTTGTATGTTGCTGTTGTAGTGAGACACCTATTCTGGATCAGCAGTGTAGGTAGGCTGTGTACCTACCATCTCTTCAGTGAGTGGTGGACTCTTCATGTATTAAAAACTAACACAATGCCAAGTGATAAATATTCTGAAATACAAAAAATTTTTTTGATTTTGGAAACAGTTCTACAGATGGATGATGAAATGAAAATGGAACAAATGAGGTGGTCAAACCATTTTCGTGACAAAAGGTCAGAAGAAGATAACAGTAAACCAGTTTCCACAGCCTTTTCTATCACAATGCAAATTACATGACGTACCTTTGATTAAAACCACCCCAGATCAGCCCTCTCTCTGCCAAAAGTTCTCTGTTACTCTTACTGTTTTGCATAACAGCTTATAAGCACTCAACGAAACAGAAAATTTCAAAGCAAATGAGTACATTTTCTCTGACCAAAAATATTTAGTCTTCCCAGAAATATCTACCTGCTAATTAGAATTAAAAATGTTTCTGTTATTTCAAAAAGGTTTTAATTTTAATAATGATTCGTTTTTAAAGGTATATTTAAAAAGAAAGGAAGAATTAAAAATATTTTTAATACTGAACGTACTTTTTGTAAAAGAGGCATAGAAGGGAATTTATTGACAGGTGAAATACAGTGTTTTCACACAACAGTATAGTACATTTCTAATGACTATGTGCCATATTTTTTCTCTTTCTATAATGAAGCAAATATTTTTGCTATTAGCTTTGGTTCCTTTTTCTGTCCTTCCTTCCCATTTCCCTTTCCTCGCTATCGGTATTAATTTCTAATAGATGAGAATGAGAATATAGCTTTAAAATACAAAGATAAAGGCAGATATTTGAATTTGTGTGAATTGCATTAGCGTTTTCACGTCTACCAGCTAAATGATAAATAAATAAATACAAGTACTATCGATTATTTTGTGTGTGTGTGGCATAGGATGATCACCAACTAATTTAAAAAAATACTTCCCCCAGGTTGTAGTAATGCACAGTTGGGTGTATGACAGAATGGTGGGCTAGGACTGATTAAATAATATTTCTCTTTGAATCATTTTCACATGACTCCAATCAGCAACAGGTCTTACATTGAGGAGCAGTGCAGAACTGCATGCTCTGTCTTCTCAGTCTCACTGGCTGCAAATGAGGTCACAAAACTGTGGGTTGAACCTGGTTGGAAAGTAATATAATAAAACTGAAACTTTTCTTAGCATAATTTTACAGTTTGAGATCTTCCTTCTTGAAGGTCAGATGTTGCTTTGCAGTAGGTTTACAAACTCTGGTGTTGGTTTGTTTTAATACAGGCCAATAACCCTCATATATTAACATGCTACAATTGTTAACATATATGTATCTTTGACAATTTTAAAAGAAGGTGCTTATAATAGAAAAATTTTTAATTGAATTCCTAAAAAGAGAAGTGAGGAAGACCTGTTCCAATAAGAAAGACGAATATTTAGGCTACCTTTGTAGAAATGAAGAAAAACGTAATCAAGCGAAGTAGTATTTTGAATACAACTTTCCAGTATTCCAGATATATATTTTCTATTATACTGCACACAACTACCACTTCTTCTAGGTTATACGTAATGGCATATTGGACATCCTCTGATCACATCTCACAGATTAAATGATTCCCTTTTACTTTTTCCAGGTTCCCTGGAAACAGTAGCATTGAACGAGCAACTGTCTCAGACATCTTTTTAGCAATGTGAACCAACACTCTAAGTTGCAGTCAGAATAAACGTGTATGAACTCCACCGAAAACTTACAGAAGACAACCTACTCACTATAACCAATGACCTTAGAAACATCTGTGAAGTTAAAACAGACAGTGAAATGGCATTTAGGTGAGAAGAAAGTATGGGGAAGAGGACAGTTTCTGTGGGTACAGAAGTCAGAAGCAAAGCCAAAAAGCTCAGTATTCCTGCCTTCCATTGTATTGCTCTAAATATGCCACAGCCTTTGAACAAAAGGTGTTCAACAAAACTCTCACCACTTTGTACAGTAGAAAATTACTTGGTCCTTCTAGGTCTAACTGCTACTCCAGGAATTAACATCTCCCTTGTTGGAAGACCCATACTAATATGCTCCTTAACAAATGTTGATGTGCTTGCTCATTCACTTATTTTGATGACATTTTGAGATTAAGTATTGCTGGTAGTAGCCAGTGAAGAAAAAAGTGTTTCTTCTGGGGCTTATAAAATATAAATTTTGCAGTTCTGAAATAGCATGACCTTTGTGCTATTCTCTAATTCTTCTGTGCTAATATGGATTAGTAATTTAGTTTTCTAAGAATGTGGTGTATGAGCACCATTCAACAATAATGTGATGAAAATAACAAAGATGCCTTAATGCAAGCCCTGCTGTATTGTAATAAAGTGTTAGAAAATATGTTCATTTTTAATTGTTTCATTTCTGGGATTATGTCTGCCCAAGGCAAGAGAGAATTGAGTATGTATTTCTCTTGTGTGCCAAAAAATGTATTCAGTATATATGCAAATCAACCAAACATTCTCATAAACAGCAGTACTGAGCTGATAGTTAATGACAGTAAAAGCTGATAACTTAATAATGAAAAAACAAAACCAAACCCCATGCCCAATTAATAGGAAGTAACACTTTCAGGAGAACTGGATGTCTCAAAAAAAAACCCCAAAACCTTTTAAAAACTCTTAACTCACAAAACTGCTTCCTGAGCTTGAGAAGTGATAAGTTTTTATTTCATGAGGTAGGAAAGAATCCTGATAAAAGGGATGCACAACAGGTTATGGCAATTACTCAGTCCATGCCACCTTTTGTAGGCAGGAGTTCCTGCTACCAGTGGATTATATGTTAACAATCTACTAGTGGGACAAAAATTTCCTGACCCAGCAAAAGGCCAGGACCGGCTAAGGCTGACCATTAAGATGCAATGTGGAAGAGCAAGCAATTTAGTAGTAAGAATCAGATAGATGGGAAAATCACAGGAGAATAAGTTTCTGAAGAGATTTCTTGTGTTTCCTGCGTCACCTGGATTGAAAATAGCACACTAAAACTACTTTTCTCACTTTATTCAAAATGCTGCAAAGAAAATTGTTGATAGTAGTCATTAAAAAGGACAGGTGTTTTTTCTGGCTGTTGTAACAGCTGGCCACATAATTCAATGTGATTAATATGTAAGGATTCACATATGGGTGGCTATTTTATGAATGGCTGGAACAAGTGACAACATTTAACAAATGTCCTAAAATAGATCTCAGGTTGTTTTTGTTTCTAGCACTGAGAAACCACAGAGTTCTACAAGCTTTCTGTATTTGGAGATTGACTTTCAGATGCATGCTTACTATATATCTTGTTAAGCAGGTGGTACTTTTGGATTTTATGTTGCCTTCAAATTTGTATATATAAGAGAAACCTAGTTAAAAATATTAGAGAAATTTAAAACACGTAACAACATCCTAATTTCAATCAGACAAAGATTAAGCATTTATTTTAGCAGATGACCAAAATTATTTCCTTTCCAGAAACAGTTTGAGTGAAAACTTTATATATAGAATGCCCAATCTAAAGACTTCTGAAAATAATGCAGAGAATTCTGTCTTGAATGAGCAGCATTAGAAGTCTTTCAGTGAGGGAGAATGGAGGACTAGTATATTTTTAACACTCATATTTCTGCTAAAGAGCAGAATTTAAAAGCTCTCTAAACAGAGTTTTCTAAATAGGAAAAAATTAGTATATTATTTCTATTATAATGCCCATAAATGTTCATACTGATATTTACTTCCACATCACAACAATTGCTCTCGGAGTACTTGCCCACAGAAGAGGTAACAAGCTTATTTTCCTTTGCCTTGGCTTTGCACGCATCAGCATTGTTTTTAACCTTTTGAAACTTCTGCACTCCTGGGGGCTGAGGTCTGCAGATTTTTGAGCCTTTCCACTAGGATACTATAAACACACTTGAAGAAGTGACATGCACTACATGTGGGAAGCATAAGTTACATGTTACACCCCTGAGAGTGAAGAGCAGCTGCTGTAGGCAAATATTTGTATGCACCTGAGCAGCTTCTCATTTAAGGACCTCTCCAAGTGAAGTGTGGGCCTTGGCTAAGCACTTTCAACACAAATCCAGCTTTTTTTTCTCACTTTTGGCTGGATTTACTATTCCAGCTGCAGAATAAACTGCCCGGTTATAAATGTTAGCCATTAACTATGGCAGTTAGCACAAGGAAGATTGCACTCATATAACAATACAAGACAGAAACTACGACTTCTCGCCTATGTGGCATCTCCATGGACCATTAAGAATGGAGAGAAATTCTGCATTTAACCTCAAGGACACAGAGATTGGTTGGTTAGTGTCTGAACCTTGCCTAGCTCACATCTCTCATTGTTTTGTGTCAAAGACATTGTTATGCAAAATGTGATTTTGAACTTAGCCTGAACTAAGTTCAGGCAAGCAGTAACTTGAATCAAGATGAAAACCATACACAGCCAGACCAGTTTTTTCTAAGCACCCCTGATTTTTCTTTTTTTCTTTTTTCTTTTTTTTGTGTAAAATATAAGCTTTGATTAATCCTCTCTAACTATGTATTTATTTAACTTTATTAATTAACTTCTGGATATATTTTATAAACATAAATTATAAAAAGGTTTCTTAAAAATTCTGAATTTTATAGAATCTTTTTGCCTAGCAGATGAGAGTTTTAATCAGAAGAATCATATATAGATGCTGCAGTGGTTGACTTGCTATTAATGAGCTAAACTGAAAAGTAAATCACTGTGGTCTGGACAAATAAGATGAAAATGTTGGGACAAAAACAATTTACTTTCAAAGAATAAAAATATTTTGTTCTATCCAAAATGGAATTTTCTTCTTTTTAGAATTTTAATAGAAATTATAGACAAAAATGAACTTAAAATTAAGAACAGCAGCATTGGGTTTGCATGGCAAGTTTCTGGTGATGGGCATACTGCCGGGTTGGTTTCTGAGAAAAGCCGCTGGAAGCCTCCCAGATGTCTGATAGTGCTAATGCCCATAAGATGGGTTCATCACTGGCCAAGGTCGAGCCCATCAACAACAGTCATAACGCCTTTGTGATAATGTGTTTAAGAAGGGAAAAAAATGAAGACAGGAGATTTTTCAGCAGAGAGAGAGAGAAAGATGTGAGAGGAACAGCTCTGCAGACACCCTGGTCAGTATAGAAGGAGGGGGAGGAGGTGCTCCAGGCCCGGAGTAGAGATTCCTCTGCAGCCCATGGTGAGGCTGACTGTGCCCCTGCAGCCATGGAGGGTCAAAGGGGAGCAGAGACCCACCTGCAGCCCATGAAGGACCCCACATCAGAGCAGGGGGATGCCCGAAGAAGGCTGTGACCCCAAGGGCAGCCCATGCTGCAGCAGGCTTCTGGCAGGAGCTGTGGCCCTGTGGAGAGAGGAGACCAGGCTGGAGCAGGCTTGCTGGCAGGACTTGTGACCCCAGGGAGGACCCACATTGCAACCCTCATGGGGTCCCAGGACAGACCCCTCCCTGGAGCAGGGGAAGAGTGTGAGGAGTCCCTCCCTGAGCAGCAGACACAACCTGTGATGAACAGACAACAACCCCCATCCATTCTTCCCTGTGCCACTGGCAGGGAGGCGGTGGAAAAAGCAGGAGTGAAATTGAGCCTGGGAAGAAAGGAGGGGTAGGGGAAAGGTGTTTTAAGATTTGGGTTTAGTTATCTTTTACTCCAATTTAATTGGCAATAAATTAAATTAATTTTCCCCCAAACTAAGTCTGTTTTGCCCATGACAGTAATTGGTGAATGATGCTTCTCTGTGCTTATCTCAACCCATGAGCATTTCATTACATTTTTTCTCCTCTGCCCAGCTGAGGGGAGGGAGTGACAGAGCAGCTTTGGTGGGCACTTGCCCTCCAGCCAGGATCAACCCACCACTACAGCTAAGAATAATAAAATGTTACAATGAAACTACAGAACTTTATTATTTAAAAAGAAAAATATTATTTTAACAATCGTAGTAAAGGAATTTAAGAGTAATTCATGAATGTTTTGGCTGACCACTTTCTCAACTTGACAAATAAACATGCAACAAAAAATACCAGTTCTACAAGTGTTAATGTGCAAACTGGAAACAACCGTTACATGATCAGGTCCTAGCAACGAGAATGGTAAGAAATGGTACACTCTAGCTCACGCACAGAAGGATATCAGGGCCTGAAAACCAAATGTAATGAAACCTCTCTTTCAAATTGCTAGAGTATGCAAGAGTCAAAGGCAGGAGTTATTTCTTCTTTGAGGATGGAGGCATCTGGGTTAATTCTCTCCTCGCTTTCCTTTTATGTTTGGTAGCTAAGGAAGGTTTTTGGCATTATGTCTCTTTGCACAGAGTTCCCGGTTTTGACTTGGAGTGTGGTGGTGGTTTCATATGTGCAAGACTCCATTCTCTCTGCTTTCCTCTAAGTAGTACAAAGTTGCTCAGGTCAAACCGGTTTAACCTCAGTGTTCCTATGTGGAATCTTAAAAAACTGAAAGAGAAAAAGTGAAATAACATTTTTGGGTGTTTTCTCAGTAACAGTCTATTTTCTCATGAAAACCAAACTCATTTCTGAGGATGGTGTGTGTGGTTTAGACTTCAGATTTCTCTCTCTCCAAGATCTTTTTCTTTGTCCTTAGGAAAAAAAAGAAAGCCAACAAAAAATAGGCACTAAGTTTCATGCTGGTATTTCATTCAAAATATCTACCTTTATTTGGATTGTTTTATTAGCAATAGAAGTCATTCCTCTTCAACATTTAGTTAATCTTTTTTTATCTTTGCTCAATGATATCAATAAAATGCCATCATGGTACCAAACAGTGGTATAGTCAAATGTTTTGAGACTTTTGGAACTGTTGGTGACTATGGAGTACTAGGGAAAGAGATAGGAATGTCTCTTCTGACAGGGAAGGAAGATGATGAACTAATTGTTGAACGGAGTAATTACTCACATTGGACCAAATGTGGAAGTACATATGAGTAAAAAAAAATCCCAATGATTCAAGAATCATTTGGACTGTGTAAGAGAGAAGTGAGAATGAGACTTGTATTTTTTTCAGTGATAATGGCATGGCCAGTAGAGAATGGGAAATTACAAAGTTCTTCATGAAAGTATAGTCTGAGAAGGGTCCATAGTGGAGTGACTACCTTCCCCAAACAGTAAGGACTGGCCTCTTCTTACTGTACTAGCATGAACAGACATTTTCAAAGATGGGTGGAGTGGCATGGGCATCGCTTTATTTAACATCCATGTGTCCTGTGACATGAGTATGAAGAGGAAGCTGCAGATTGAGAAGTACTTTATTGTCAGGATTGCTTTACTTGGACAGATGTGCCAAGAGTAAACAAAAAGGCCTAACACCGAACTTCATGTGGCGCAGCTCCAAACCCCTCCTTACTGCTCACCATTCCTCACACCTACAGCTAAGGCCTCTGTGAGAAATCCAGGGTCTGGTCACAAAGAATTCAGAGTTACTCACAGACTTGTCATAAAACTGGGCAGTCCAATTATTTCTAAAAGTTTATACTTCAAATTTAAGACTGGGAACTGGGATAGCTGATATTTATTATTATCCTATAACCTAAGAAAAACTATACTCTGGAGTGTAATGAAAAAAATAGAGGATACTGAAGATATCTTAATAACAAGCAGGATTTTATGAGTTCATGACAGAATAAAATATCACTGCATTTCAGGTTGCATTAAAGAAAAAAATGTTTACTGCAACACTTTTGTAGTAGATAATATTTTTCATTATTTTTTGTATGTTCATCAGAGCAAGAGGGATCATTTATAAATTATGAAAACTAAAAAAATTCAAATAATTTTCAAATATCTTCATTTTCATTATGATAGGAAATTTGTAATAACCAAAATGATTTTAATATTAATTAAAATTTTCTCTTTCAGAAAAGGTTATTTTAAGTTAATTTTTTAGTTTTAAAATATTATTATGCAAAACAGGAGAAAAAATTAACTTAAATCATTAAACCTCTCTGCTTATCTGTGTATTTAATATTAGAGAGGAATTGATTAATCGATGATCCTGATAGCTGAATAGAAAAGTTTTAATAATACTTTTGTTAAAATACTGAGAGGGATAGTTTAAATGGCCAGGTAAAACACTTCAGTGTGCTGACCTTGGTAAAATATACACAGATTTATCACAGTAAAAATAAAATAACACAACATATTTACTAAAATAACTAGAACTCTGAGCAATATTTACTGAAATGCTAGCTTTGTTTTCATGTTGTAGACAGTCTGTTACATTCATGGATGACCAAGGTTGCCAGCTAAAAGACTGAGTCAAAAATTCAGTATTCAGTGAATTCACTGAATCGCATAATTTCTCTTCTCTGAAGTATTTCATAAAACTCTGTGGTACTACTATATAATATGTAAATCAGTTTAATATAGGGCCATGGTCGCCAGAACTGTCAGTGCAGTAGTTCCCAGAAGCATTAAAGTCCACAAGAGTGATTTTTAATATATTCATGAACAAAGAAGGAAATACATGTTGCATGCACAAATAGGTGCATCTTTTGGAAGGACAACCAACCAGATGCTTTCATTTCTAGGCTGGCAACTATGTGGATGCAAGAAAATTAAGGTGTTAGTCCTGGGACTTTACACCTAGGATTTTCAGAAATAGATGTTGCTTTGTTAGCAGTACATATAAAGTTTTTTAAAAGTTTCTGCCATTAAATAGGTATTTTTAACTCCTAGTTTAAGGATAAGTTTTGCCTTGTACATGCCTATTTACAGGTAAAAGTACCTATGATTGGGGGTGGTGGTAATGGGGGTGTATGGTTCATAATAACAATTGCTTTGTTTGAGACCACCTCTTAAAAAAAGCTGCATTTTATTACTTGCCTTATGGAATAACACTGCTATAAAAGTGTTTGCTTCTGTCCTATTGGCTGAAACACTTTACAGTGTACTAGTTTAGCTATGGTTCTCTGGTACCCTACACAAAAGGGATGTCCGGCAGCTCACAATGTTCCCTCATATGTACAAGGTCAGGGACAGAAAAAATATGTTTCCTTTTTGCAAGTCTATATGCTAAGTAGAAGTATGCTTTGGATAGTTTCTGTGCTAGATTTTTTTTATATGCAGTATATAAATCTGTCTAGGTGTTCATTTCCACTGAAGGAATAGCACAACCAGATTTTTGCGAAGAATGGAGGTATGAGACGTTGCCCAAAGAGATTAGAGCTGTCACTAAATGAGCAAATGGTCTGTGTTCAAATGCATGCCAAAACTCAGAGGTGTAGTACGCTAGTTTGTCAACATGTCCTTGTCACCAGTTACTTTGGTTTTGGTTGCTCTTTGAAGAAATCAAATTCACAAATTAGAGACAGAGCTCTAGGTCAAATTTGAGAAATTAAGAACAATAATCTTATGAGCTGTGAGAAATAACTATTTTGATACAAGTTTTACAAAAAAGATAATTATAAGCTATTTACCTCAAAGATGCTTGCATGCTTTCAAGATCAAATCAAAACAACAAAGCCAGAAACCCATTAGAAGTCAGCAAACAGTTTTTCCACAGTTTTGTAGAATTTTGGTTTAGTGGACGCTGCATTAAGAGTTTTGTATTCCTCGCATGAAAATTGCTACTTTAAAAAAGCCAGCATTAGTTCTTATTAGTGATGGCTCACTTAGTGAATGGGGAATGTCAGGGTGAGTAAAGGTAGCAGAATTAGTTTCTATTAATTGAAATATCATGATTTTCATTACAGTATAATTTTTTTTTCCACAATGCAAGATTAAGAGAAAATTATGCTGGCTAGAACCTCTGTTCTATTTATACATACATGTATACACACAATCACAACCGCAACTTTTTTTATGGTTAAAAGTATTGTAGCCTGGAGCAACTGAAAAAATCTGTTGAGTTGTGTAAATTCCATGTTGTATAAATGATTATGTTTCTCTGATGGAATTGATAGGTGATCAGAGCCTAAGCATTGGTTGTTTGATTTACATATGTATTATTGAGTATAGAATTCATTCAAAGAAACAGCAGTTTCTGCTGTCTCCTGTTACATATGGAACAGGATGTGTTGATTGTAAGAGGTATTGCAACCTAACCAGTTTGACTATTCACCACATACGAAATAGTGGGTGAAGAGAGTTCTATGAATCAAAGAGAATTATTTATGTACCTTTAGGACACTTTAACACTGATGGTAATTTTCTGGTAGAGCCATTGCCATCAGGTTAGACTACCTGACAATAATGTTCTTTCTAGCATGAAGCTTTATGGAAAGATTACTCTCATTTCTGTTATTGAGAACTTGTCTTCACAGGAGATCCTGCAGTATAGGGGAAAGCAAGGAGAAGATTACATTTCAGGCACGGATCACTTTGTGAGCTGAGGTGCTGGACCCATATACCAGGAGAATAGGTGGAGGTTTCCAGTCACTATCGACTCCATATACAGGGTGGTCATGTGCTTTGGGTGCCCTTCTCTCCCACAGGGCCATCTTCAGCATCCCCTTTCAAAGCAAATTAATTTTGTTGATCCATTGCTTCAGAGAAGCTCTGTGCAGGCATAGTAGTACCCTTGCTCTTCTAGGATTAGAGTCCATAAATACATGTCAACTTCGTTTTTATTTGTTTGTAATTTTATGGTGAAAATGTTTTCAAGTAGGGCAGAGGCTGGAGCCATTTTTTCTCATTTCTCCTTCCTAATTTGAGGTGTTCAGTTGACCTTGAAAAGTTGTAGCTGCTCTTCTGTGTATTGGGGATAACACTGAGTTCCTAGGAAAAGATGGTAATGTCAGAAATTACAGCCTCATAAAGCCCTTAATTCTCATCATAAAAATAATATATAAAGTAGGGAACTATGAGGGTGCCTTACATATTGCACTGTCAGGTTTAGGAGCACCACAATAAAATTTACAATGCCTTTTTATTTGATAGTGGCTAAGAAAGAAAGTGTAGCTTAAAAATTGCCATGTTATAAACAAGTGAGCTTCTCAGGGGGTGGAGGAAGGGAAGCTGGAGCACAAAATGCTGGGCTTTGGGGCTTTTATTACATTTTTAAAACAATGCTGCTAAGAATCCCAGATGTTCACTCCAGGTGAAGTTCATAAATACATGGTGGGCTAAAATTTTAAAATTCTGCTCATTATGAGCCAAATGTTTTTTCCTAGAGTATTTGAGAATGCAGATAACAAAAATAACTTTAGGAGCTTCTGAGAGTAAAATCAGAGAGCACAGAAAGAGCTCATTTAGGCATGAGGCAACAGATGAAATCCCAAGCATTGCCAAGGGGAGTGTTCCCATTGATACTAATGACAGCAAGATTTCACACCATTTCCCTAGGAAAATTTCATCACCTGTTGTCTGAGCAGTGGTAATCATCTTCATCATTAGCACTTTCCATTCTGACTATAATTGCCTTCCACAGCGAAAAGTCTAACATGCCTCTCTGTGCCCAATGCACAGAAGATACTACTTCATTACAACTCCTACCTGTAGGACGTGGTTTTCTAGTTTGAATGAAGCAAGGTCACATTTCTGCTTCCAAGAGAAGGCTGAAATGATGGCTTCTGTAAAATAACAAGCATGTCATATATGCCACACCAAACGGGTCTAAGATTATCCATTTTTCAACTTGGGGACCAGAATATAACAGATGTTTGCTTCATTATTTTTATAAAAGTCTCGCTGAAGATGCTTTGTGTGCAAGATATGTATGAACATATGTCTAGGAGTACATAGAATATGAAAAGACATAGAAAGCAAACATAAATGTGAACATTCAAGGTCAAAAATAGGAGGCCAAGACGCATGCAAAGGTGATTTAAGAATAAATGTGAAAAAATTTCCTTTCTCTCATAGTCACTCATTTTCAAGTGAATATGTTGCCTAGGAGGGACAGACTTGTCACACTTCACACGTCATCCTGGCCACCAGAAACTGCTAAAGACTTAGAAATCTTGCAGAAGCACTTTTTATTCTGACCTAGCTAGTGGTAGACTTTTATTATGTGACTTTGCTATTGAATTCAGTGAATAGATATAAATGTATTTCGACTAGAGGCCACATATTGTCTTGAGGATGGAAACACTGAAATGCTGTAGCACATGAGAGGTTTTGAAAGTTATCATTCATATTTGTTTACTTGCAAAACTGTGGCTCGTAGAAACAGCTCTGTTTTTTTGTCAGAGATCCACAGTGCTCTGGTAAATATTTTCATACATGGTTAATCTTTCATACATAATTATGTGGGCACAAAGTAAGTCTATCAAAAATTTAAAATAACCAGTTGTTATTCTGGAAAGCAGCAGATGCTGAATATTTCACAGACACCTTCCTCCCATTTGTTTGGTTTCTCCACTTACATGGAGATAACTGAAACATTTTCCAAGCCTCAGTAGTGCACTTGATCAGCACTCTGGTGGCAGAAGAGCTTCAGTGTAATAGTGTCCAACAGGTGTGAAAGGGCAGAAAGGGGCTTTCATTGAAGTGTTTTATGGATGTCTAAGTGCATTCTGTTGTTCCCCACACTCACACAAGAATCTCACACACTTTTGATCTCTGCAACATGTGGTTAGGGCTGGGAGACCTACTGTCTGAAGAAAATTGCTCACTTCCTTCTTCCCAGCATGACAAGTAGTTCACTCATGGTCAGATGGATTTATTCCCAAAGCTAGCATGCAGCTATTAAGCTGTGGTAGAGTATGTATCCTCTTTCAGAACTTATACCTGTAATTTTCTTTCTTTCTTTCTTTTTTTTTTTTTTTTAACCAGAATAAAATGCTAATGACTTCTGTTTGTATTTATTATTCCAAGAAAGATAATTTGTCACTTTTTTGTAAGGGCTACAATTTCAGTAATTTTAGCAATCATTTTACCTCTAGTGTGTTTAAAGTGGCATATAAAAGAGATTTAGTCATGAACTTCTGCCTTTTCCTGGGAATTAGTGGTGTGCTACTTCGTTAAAGTTCTTAAGCTTTTAGAGTAATTGAAATGTTGGGTTGAATTGTAGGAAGAATTAACTACAGATATTTTTAGAAAGTAAATTAAAACTTTCCTACTTTTCAGTAGCCTTCTAAATATCCTTTCAGATCTGTACTCAGTATTGTTTTTAGAGAGTGTCCTCGGCAAAGTCAGCCTCTTGGATGTACTTGATAATATAATTTTGAATGCAATATGTAAAAAAAACCCAAACCCAGACATAATTTTAGGTGACAATATTCTGTCGGATAGTTAAGTTTTACTTAAACAGATGCACAGTTTTACTGAATAAGTATGATGAATCATGCAGCATGTTAAGCAACCACATTTTGTGCCAGATAATGTCCCTAGACAGATATTTCTCTGATAATTTCTTTGGGTCAAGCCTAGTACTAAAATTAACATGTGACAAGTCAAAACATGTATATCAAGTTATAAGACCCCCACCAAGAAACCATAGCAGAGAATCTCAAAGAAAAGCATCCCTAAATATTGTTAATAATTCAGGTATAGCTAATAAGCACACTAAAATGATGAAATATCAGCATATAGAAATATAGCTACTGCTTCTTCAAAATTAATAAAACTAGAAGGATTGGGAGAAAACCATACATAAACTTAGAAGTTCTTTCCAGCTAAAACAGGAGGGACTCAGTGAGAAGCAGCTGTTGTAAAATAGCTACTTCAAAGAGGTAGCTATTTGAATTCACCAAATTTAAAATCCCACTTTGCAAATAGTGGACTACGCTCTTGTAAGACCCCACCTGGAGTACTGTGTCCAGCTGTGGAGCCCTGAGCATAAGGAGGATATCAACTGGTTGGAGCGAGTCCAGAGTAGGGCCATGAAGATGCTCAGTGGGCTGAAGCACCTCTCCTATAAAGAAAGGCTGAGAGAATTGGGCTTGTTCAGCCTGGTGAAGAGAAGACCCTGGGGAGACCTTATTGCAGCCTTCCAGTACCTGAAGGGGGCCTACAAGGAATCTTGGAGAGGGGTGTGTGTGTGTGCTTTATGCAAGGGCCTGTAGTGACAGAACAAGGGGTAATGGGTTTAAACTGAAAGCAGGGAGATTTAGATTGGATGTCAGGAAGAAATGCTTCATGGAGAGGGTGGTGAAACACTGGAACAAGTTGCCCAGAGAAGCTGTGGATGCCCCATCCCTGGAAGTGTTCAAGGCCAGGCTGGATGAGGCTTTGAGCAACCTGGTCTAGTGGAGGGTGTCCCTGCCCATGGGAGGGGAGTTGGAACTAGATGGTCTTTAAGGTCCTTTCCAACCCTAACCATTCTGTGATTCTATGATTCTATGAATAGCATGCTCAGGAAATAAGTATTTTTTTATCATACTAACTTCCTGTGAAAAGGTCAGAAAGTTAGCGATCATGAAAGTAAAGAAGACATTTTTATACTATTGTTATGTCAGATGTTACATTAACATGCTTTATCAGTTAAAGAAATTAAACTCCAATTTCTTAAAAGGGTGGGGGAGAGAATCGGAGGAAAAGATAAGAGAATTTGGGGGTTGAGATAGGAACAGTTTAATAATTGAAAGTAAGTGAAATAAAATAATAATACTAATACTATGTAATTAAAATACTACTACTATTACTTCTAAAGATAATAGTATGTAATTTAAAAAAATGGAAAAAGGGAAGGAAAACAAAATTACGTAACTGCTCACCACCAGCTGATGGATGCTTAGCCCATCCCCAAGCAGTGATTTCCCTCATGGACAACTCCCCCAGCTGATAAACTGAACACGACATTTGATGGCATGAAATGTCCCTTTGGTCAGTTTAGGTCAGCTGTCTGGGCTGTGTTGTCTCCCGGCTTCTTGTGGAGAAGAAGCTGGGAACACATGGGCAATATCAGAAACTTAAAAAGCCCTTGACTTAGTATAAATATTCCTTGGCAACAACTGAAAATATTAGTGTGTTATCAATATTCTTCTCAGCAAAAAATCCAAAACACAGCCACGTACATGCTACTGTGAGGAAAATTAACTCTATCCCAACTAAAACCAGCACATGGATGCACAGAGAGTGTAACTGCCGCAGGATGAAGATCCTCCTATAGCGTCCAAACTCTGTCCCATTCACACAGTGCAATTTCTTCCCATGGATGTTTGCTATGAACACAGGTATCACATAAAAAAAACCACAAAGCATTTCTAGTCTCTTTACTTTCCTATAAAACAAGTCGTCTTTTTCCTCCTTTGGTCATCTATGCCAGAATTTCACACTGCTAAGATTATTATAAGAGAACATCCCTGTCAGCTCTGCCCCTTTGAACTCCCCTTTGGAGCTCAGTTCAAACTAATAGAGTAGCAAAAATGTTTCCGATCATCCTAGATGACAACATCCTGCCATACTGGGAAGTTTGATCTAAAATAGGACTTACTAGCTTACTGAAAAGAGAGTACAACAATGAATTATTCAGAGTTTCTAGTCAACAACCTTTTATACCATGTTCTATCCCAGGATAGATGGTTCAGGCTCAAGTACTATATTTGTCAACAGTAAACTAAACGTGCTGACCAAATCCCACACTGACAGTGTTAAACTGCTTGTATATTGTTATGGCTGTCATTTAAAGCAGCTAAAGCACAGAAATTCAGAGCAGGGCTGTCCCTGTATTCTTAACTCATCCTCTTGTGCTTTCACTTTTCAGAAACTCAGAAAACCAGCAATACTGCTAGAATTACTCAGGCTGCAACAGCACCTAGGCACAGGGGAACCCATTAAGAACAGCATCAGTGAAGCAGCATTAACTCTGGATTTACTTTATTTGTGCTTAATTTAAAACACTTCTTGCACTCTTTTATTTCAATGACATGATTTTAGAAATGCAAATCCCTTGGCCATGGATTCGAGATTGTAAAGAAAGGAGTCTATTTCCCTGAAGTGATACTTCAGGTGACCCCATTAGACCTAAGCCAGAAGGAAATTAGCTCAGCATTATTGCTACATATACTGATTTTATGCTTTCCTCTCATTTCTTCAGTATGTTTGAATAGAGCATTTACAAAGAAAACAATGGAGAAGATAATATCTGCCCAAATAACCTTAAAAATTGTCTTCCAAGTCCATATTTTAAATACATAAGATGTTATTTAGAGGGAAATTTTTGACACTTCAGTAATAGGGAGATGAGTGCTGTTCCACTCTGTTAAGTAAGGTCTGACTTAAACTGGATCAAATTGGGCCCTTTGATTCACTCTTCAAAATTAGAATCCTAAAAACATTGACCCTTTCAAGTATGCCACTAAATCTGCCACCACTTGAAATCAGATATTCTTTGAAGCCAACTAGCCCAAATTTTTATTCTTGCTGTTAATAAAAATACTGTCACAGACAGATGTAAACCAGGGTCAAAGTGTCTGGCCTCTTATAACAAAATAATGGCATTATTACATTGTTAGTGCCTACATTTGGCAGTGCTCAAATTTCTATTCCTCTTTGAAATGTTATCCTCTAAGACTTTCTTAGAGGATAATCTAGCCCCCTACTTCTGTTTTAATAGATGTTTTCCTTCTGCCTCACCTTATTTTTATTTTAAAAATATTTATAAATGGATGTACGTTTGGAGCCAAGGGTTACTCTCCCAATCAGTTCTTAGCAGACATGCTTGTCTCAGGCACTTTAGTTGTTGGTAATGTAAAAAAAACCCCACCTATTGAGACAAAATAAAAATTTACAATCTTACCACATTGTGGCATCAGTCATATGTCAGTTTCTAAGGTGTGAATTGTTAGAGCTGGAAAGAACTCTGATCTTTTTCCTGTGCAATGGAATCTCACATGCCTTTATCATTTGCATGAGACAATCGTTACGATGTCAGCATTTCTTAGTAGTGGCTATGTTTCTGCTTCCTTTTCTCAGATGTGTTTCTGTTCTATAGATGACTGTTTTTTGAGAACTTATATCTGAATTTCAAAAATACCTATTTATAGATGTTGAAATTAATCCCGATTTCAGTGATACATGTTTTTCATCATTTTTCTGAAGCATTTCACATTACATTATTATAAAAATATCCATAAAAAATAAGATGCCCAAATGTATGTTAATCTCAAGCATAGAATATCAAAGTAATCTATGTGAAGTGTGAAAAATACCTTTGCCTATCTATTAAAAAAATAATGAAATTAGTTTTCCAATAGTTAGGACATGAATATTAGGTAATGCCAGAGTTGATTCTGCTTTATCTCTATGTATGTGTTACCCTAATTATAGAAAGATTGTACTTGATGAAAATATTTTATAAATATCCATCAGTCTTCTATGTGCTGGTACCTCATGTCAACAAACAGAGGCAGCAGTAACAGACCATATGGCCTAACTAGGAATGTGTTGTTTACACACACTTGTATGGTTTCATTGTGTGTTGTGAATGTGAAAACCTGGTTCACATGCCTACAGGCAACAGTTACCCACTTTTTCAGTAATTAGTTTGCACTGATGGTACTAGGTTCAGGATTGATACCACTATAAACATGATCAATCCCCTGTTGTATGAATACAGATTAGTTTAAAAGTTTGGCAAACTTTTCTCCAAACTTGAAAAAGTAGCTTCTTTCAATCAAAGAAAGTATCTATACTTGGCTTATGCTGCATGTTTAGTATGAAACTAAGTCATAATCTAGATGACATAATGATCTCCTGCTTTAGTTCTTCTCATATCACACAGT
This sequence comes from Rhynochetos jubatus, assembly GCA_027574665.1. Lineage (NCBI taxonomy): Eukaryota > Metazoa > Chordata > Aves > Eurypygiformes > Rhynochetidae > Rhynochetos > Rhynochetos jubatus. The sequence continues at coordinate 58,328,326 of CM050648.1, forward strand.
CAGAGAAAAGTTGAGGCTGGAAGGCACCTCTGGAGACTGTTCAGTCCAATGTCTCCGTTCAATCAGCCTCAGCTAGAGCAGATTGCTTGGGACTGCATCCAGTTAAGTTTTTAATATCTTCATGGATGGAGACTCCACAACCTCTCATCCTCTCATTGCAACCTGTTCTAGTATTTGACCACTCCCATAGTAAAAAAGTTATTTCTTACATTTTAGTGGTTGGTTTGGAGTTTTTTTGGTTTTTTTTTTTTGGTTGGGTTTTTTTTTTCTTTTTTTTTTGTGGTTTTTTTTTTTTTTTATATTACAATTTGTGCCCATTGCCTGCTGACTTTTCAATGGGCACCACTAAAAAGAGTACAGCCCCTTGTTATTAATTTCTTTCCATCAAGTATTATATACATTGACAAGATGCCCCCAGAGTTTCTTGGATCTTTTCTTCTCCAGGCTGAATAGTTCCTGGTTCTCTCAATTTCTCATATGACTGATGCTCCAAGCTCTTTATAATCTTCATGTCCCATTTTGGCATATTTGCTCCAGTACATTCATGTCTCTCTTGTACTGGGGAGCCCAGAACTTGATGCAACACTCCCAGTGAGTCTCACGAGGACTAGAGTCCTTCAACTTGCTGGCAAAGCTTTCCTAATGTGGCCCAGTATGCCGTTGGCTTTCTTTGCTACAAGACACATGGCTGGCTTGTGGTCAGCTTGCAGTCCACCAGGACCCCAGCTCCTTTTCTGCCAAGCTGCTTTCCATCCAGTCAGAACCCAGCACATCACTGGTGCCTGGACTTATTCTTCCATAGATGCAGAATTTGTGTTTCCTCTTGTTGAACTTAATGAAATTTCTGTTGGACCATTTCTTCAACCTGTTGTGACCCCTTTGAAGGGCAGCACCACAGTTTCATATATCAAATACTTATCCCTGTTTTGTGTTATCTGCAAAATTCCTGAGGATGCATTCTGCCCCATCTTTCAGGTCATTAAGGAAGATGATAAAGAGTATTAGCCCCAGCATCAAGCCCTGTGGTACATACCTAGTGATACCCTCCAACTAGACTTCATGTTGCTGATGAAAACCCATCATTTCAACCAGATTCCAGTCCACCTTCCTTTCAGTTTACACAGTTCATACTTCATTAGTTTGTCTATGAAGAAGTTATAGGACACAGTGTCAAAAGCCTTACTAAAATCAACAACATCCACCGCTTTCCTACCATCTACCGAGCCAGTCAACTCATTGTAAAAGACTATCAGGTTGTTTAAGCATAATTTCTCCTTGATTAATCCATAGTGACTATTCCTCATCACCTTCTTGCCTTTATGTTCTTGGGAATGGTTTCCAGGATTAGTTGCTCCATCACCTTCTAGTCAAGATAAGGTTGACCTTCCTGTAGTTCCCTGGGTCTTCTTTTTTTTGCCCTTTTTGAAGACAGAAGTTATATTTGCTCTCTTCCAGTTCTCAGGAACCTCCCCAGATGACCACAACATTTCAAAGACAGTCATGAGTGGTCTCACAATGACATCTGTCCATTTCCTCAGAACTTGTGGGGTATCCCGTCAGATCCCATGGACTTGCACACATCCAGTTTATTTAAATCTTTTTATCCAGATCCTCCTTCAAGTCTTCCTTACTCCAGACTTTCCACTGGTCTTGGGGGCCTGGGATTCCTGAAGGTCAGTGCAAACAGTAAAGACTGAGGCAAAGAAGGTGTTAAGTACCTCGATCTTTATGGTGTCCTTTGTAGCAAGGTCCCAGCTCCATTCAGCAGTGGGGGTACATTTTCCCTTGTCTTCCAGTTGCTGCTGATATATATGCAGACATCCTTCTTGTTGCCTTTCATATCCCTCCTCAGGTTTAATGCCAGAAAGATTTTGATTTTCCTGACACAGTCCCTACTTGCTCATTTGGTTTCTCTGTATTCCTCCCAGGTCACCTGTCCCGCTTCCATGTCTTGTACACTTCCTTTTTATGTCTGAGTTTATTCAGGAGCTCTTTCTTCCTGCCTGCAGGCTTCTTGCTGCCTTTGCTTAATTTCCTCCTTGTGGGGATAGACTATTTGACATCTGGTCCTTCAAAATCAGCCAAGTCTCCTGGACTTCTTTCCAGGGGCTCTACCTCATAGGATTCTTCTGGGTAGATTCTTGAGAAGGACAGAGTCTGGTTTCCTAAAATTTAGGGCTGTATTCTGCTTTTTACCTTGCTCCCTGTTCTCCTGATCCTGAACAGCACTCATGGTCGCTGCAGCAAAGTTGCCTCTGATGTTCACATCTGTGATGCATTCTACTATGCTGGTGAGAATCTGGTCCAGCAGAGTGTCTCCTCTTGCTGGTTCCTTGATTGTCTGTGTCAGAAATTTATTGTGAATGCACTCCGGAACCTCCTGCACTGGTTGTGCTGTATTGTCCCCTCAGCAGATGCTGGAATAGTAATAATCTCCTATGATTACTGGGGCCTGTGAATGTGAGGTTCACACCAATTGTTTGATGAAGGCCTCATCTACTCCTTATAGATCAGGCAGTCTACAGAAGCAGCACATCACAACACCACCATGTTGATGGGCTTGCTAATTTTGATCCATAAACTTTCAATTAGCTCCTTTCATTTTATGCCCAGTTTCACATGTGCTGTGACTTAGCAGGATAGCAGCTCTGCTTAATGACGTCTTGTTTTCCTTAATGCCTTTTTGCTTTCCTTCATAACCTCTTCAGTCTGAAAACACTCCTGCTATGATATTGGGTGTGAGTAGGATGATCTCTTCTTTAATTGCTGGGTCATTCGTCAGAATGAGGGCAGTACCAATTCAAACTGCAAAGAATCCCACTTGTCATCAGTCATATTTAGAGGCTTCTTAACTCCTGTCTGCAGTGGTATATCTTCTGTTTGATATACATTAACATTTGGAAGAGAACTGATTGTTTTAACTGTGTCTTAGTCTGCATCTCAGAGAGTCTCAGTTCAGTAGTAGATTGTGCTGCTTATGGTTATTTGTGCTTCTTGTCTTTTTTCCTATTTTATCATTCAAATAGAGTTATTTCCTTTGCCTGCAATTTGTGAGCTTTAATTAATTGGCATGAGATTGGTGTTGAATGACCGGTAAGAGATTTTATTAGTACCTTGTTTGCACTTTGTGCTTCCAATTACAGTATCTAGATTGTAGGTAACCATAATTAGTACTATATATTAATAAGATTGCAAGTTAAAAGGAAATGTACAACTGCATTCTAAAACTAGATGATTAATTACAGATTTTTAAATTAAGTTCAATTTACTATTTTTGAAAACAGAATGCCATATATCTTCATGTCAAGGGAATACTTGTTATTAGTAATTAACAAAAATTAAATGTGCCTCACCTGCAGGCTTCAAAATAAGAATGAAAATGAGGCACAATAATGAACAATTTCATGCATCCAGCAAGAAAAATAATTTTCTGTAAGTAAAAGCACGGCTGGGCTGGGAACAGATTACATTCTCTTTGAGCAGCTGCCCTTCTTATTCAATTAGCAGTCAATTTGTAAAATGTTTAAAACACATACATGATAGAACTCAGATAAATAATTTGCATGTCTACTGCAAGGATCAGAAAAAGAGAGCTTCTCTCACCTAAGCCATTTCCCAAAAAACTGAAATTTTTACTTACTGCAGATATTGATGAGAATTCTTTATCTTTTCCTTAAAATAAATTGATCCAGTGATCATTTAGGGTAATACCTAGATAGCTCAGGCAGGCTCCTCCAATTTAGGTGTAAGGAGTAAATTCCCCTCCCTACACAGAGTTGCCCTCCTCTTATAAGACTTAGTCTGTCCCCTAACTTTCATATTTTAGATACCAAAGAAGATACTCTGAATCTTTCCCTTTACCAACAAGAAATTAGGTGATTTCCTTGGGCAGCATAGCTGAGTGCTTGAGTCATGTGAGCTCACGAGTATTGGTGAGTGACTTACTCCTTGACATAAGGAGCTATGAAAGTGCAAAGAAGGAAAGAGCACAGAATTCATTCTTGCACAGGTGTGGTTAACTATGTCCTAGGCACAATTAGATCCCCCCTCTTTCTCCCCCGCCAGCTGACTATAGAATAATGTGTCTACCATATCTGGTGACCACAGTGAAACTGGGCTGTTGCACCAGCAGGAACTAAAGTTCTATCAGGTAGAGACAGAACCTACATGGTGTGGAGGCCATATTTCAGTAACCAAAGTGTTCAGTGGAAAAAGGGAGGTATTGAACCTAAGCTGAGATATACGGAGAATCTTGCTGTTAGGGTTTAGAGGACAATCAAAGCAAAGGCATTCTGCATTGCTCCCTTGGACTTCTGTGTCCAGTCTCTACCTATCTCAAATAGGGTGCACAGTAGATCATCTTTATCTCATTCTTTTACAGGAAGGAATGTGGTGAAATAGACTGCAGTCCCACATGATGCAGTTCCCCAGTACAGCTAAATGATATAGTTCCCCATGGTGTAAGAAGAAATATCCTCAAAAACTAGGCTGCCCCATTTCCTGGAACACTTTATCAGTTCCTGTCTCGTGAGTATTGCTCAGTCGGTAAATTTTCAATCATATTGGTCATTTAAAGGTATTATTAATCCAGCAGGAGATCAACTTTAAGGTATTTGCCATAGTATTGCTGTTATGACTCATTTTTCTTATGACTGTCAGAATTCCTCGGAAGCAGTGAGAGGAATATCAGTGAAATTTTTTAGACTAATTTTGTTCCAAATTAATTTTAAGACCTCAATATGTGCTTGTGTGTCAAACAGGATTTTTATAATTGTCTGACCACAATCAGAATATGAAGAGGAACTATGAAGTAGCTTATTTAGTCACCATTGAAATAGTTTTTCATTTGCGTTTTTGAAACCTCAGACTAAATGTCAATGTCAATAGACTGTAGGTATCTTAAGGCTTTTCTTAAAGTTAATGCTTACTGAAAATTCATGCAAAATAAGGTCATACCTTGAAAATCAGAAAAAAATTTTAAAAGGTTTTCAAAAGCTGAAGTTGGAAAAGGAAAAAAAAACCCAACAAAAAAGGTTCAGAACTATTTCACCTTGACCTACATTACTTTGGAATGTTTTTTGGGTTTGTGAAGGAACCTGTATTAGGAAAAAAAAAAAAAAAAAGAGAGAAGAAAAGAAAAAAAACATGGTAACCTTCAGAAGACATTCAAGACATTCAGCAGAACCTGACAAAGTTTTGATTGAAGAAAGATTGATTCTCTAAAGTTTGAGTGGTCAGACATGCACTGAATTTGCTGAGGTTCATTGCTGTATCCTAGAAAGTATTTTCAGCCCTTCTATCCTAATGAGCTTATTAGTAAAAGGCTGAAAGGATCACAGATTGTCTATCAAGCAAGATTGTCAGTCACATGCTGTTACCAACTGTGCGGTGATTTATATACCATGCTTACAGAAGAGAGAGATATGAAAAAATAAGCCTTATTGTGTCCTATGACCAATGCAGTGACACAAAATAAGATGTGCAGCATTGTGCTTAAGGGCTGGTAAGGTACAAGTTCTGGATGAGGGAGTCATAAAAAATTAAATAGAAAGGTACCTTTCCCCTCTTCTGTCCTCCAGTGATAATTATATTGCATAGAACAAATTGAATTACCTGCAGCAGTAATAGTTACGGTAGAAAAATATGCTATACAATGCGATTGACAGGGGGGAGAGAGAGGGGGGAAAGCTCAAACTCAGCTTGGCTGATGTTAGCAGCAGGCATTTCTGTACTCAATACAACCAGATGTGACTGATTGCTAGTGCAGTTTTACATCCAACAGAGACTTTTTTCATATCCCTTCTTTATTTTGTGTGTAGCAGCAGGGACTATTGATAACTTCACTTATAGAAGAATATAATTTAGAGGGGAAAGTTGGGATAATTAGTTTATAACTGAAAGATTTTAAAATTGTTAAAAAAGCAGAGTGATTGTAATGCCTTCTCAGTGAGGCTTGTATCTAAATGGAATGAAAGTGAGGATTGTGGAAATTACAAATAAATTAGCAATTAAAGAGAATTAGATCTGGGCTGAGTCGAACTGAGCTTAGCTGAGAGCGATACATGCAAGTAACTACGACCTTAGTTAGGGTTGCTGGGTAACCTCAAGAAAGCCTTTGAAAGTTACTGAAAACCTGAAATAAAAAACCCTAAACCCTTTCCTACATACTCATTTTCAACAAATTACGATTATAAATAATTTATAGTTAAGTTTTGGGTTTTTTGTTTGTTTTTTGTTTTTTTAATTGTTCCTTGTTATTGGCTAGACTGTGTGTGAATGGTATGCAAGAAGGGGACCTTATAATTAGCTCTCCTCTTGGGTGCCTGTCACGCTGAGGAATGACTGAATACAACAGCTGCATCCAAAGGGATAGTGTAGGGTAGTTTACCAATCCAGAGAGATAGTAAGTCAATAGTTGAGGAGTTTACCACACTCCAGAAATATTCATCAGTGGAAGTATTCTGAAGTGATTCATCTCTGCACCACTTGTTATAAAACGCCATAGTGGAGAATAGTCTCTGTTCATCAACTGTGTAGCTGTCCCATCATGGGAATGTTACTGTTGACCATGTAAGTTTCAGCCACCTTCAAATCCAACCAATAAACTCAACTCCAAAGAATTTAAAATAGATAGGTACTTAAATTTTCCTAATGATGCATGCATTTCAAGCATACAAATAGAAAATAATGTGAGCCAGAAAATTTTAAATTTATAAAGGCAGCCTGCTTCTTCAATAATGTAGTGAAACCAAGGAAAATAGGAAGAGGGAACAGTTTTTTGTGATTTACTTGCTTTGTTGTCCACTCCCAATACCTACCTAAACAGGATATTTTTTATTTAAAATTAACCTACTGGCTGTTTTAAAATCAGAAATTCTCTCCCTGACAAATAGAAAATAACCAGATTAAAAATTCAATCAAGAAAATTACTATTTCCAGGAAACATTCAAAAAATTATGAGTGCACCTACCTTTCTGAGAAGCTGGTCAGACACATTCACTAAGTATTCATATTCAGTGTCTGCTGTGTAATAGAATGATACTACTTTGTATTTGATTGAACAGACTGGATTAATCAGAACCCTAACTGAAATAGAAAATTATTATAAAGAAATTCCAAGTGAATCAAAAATACTTCAAGTTGGGATTTCATGTATATTTAAAATATTTTGATGAAATGAGCAGAGAATGCTTCAGGCCATGCAAAACCATGTCTTTAAGAAATCCTCTTTTACATATCAAATATGTGTTTTATATTGTGTTATCCTGCTGTCAAGACAAATGGTTATTACTTGCTATTTGTCTCCATATCTTTCTTACTAAGAGCTTGGGGTTTCTTTTTGTTTTGTTGTGTTGATTAGCACAGAATATTTATCACAGTCAGGGCTTCATGGTTCAGCTCTTCTTCTTTACGCAAAAAGGAAAGAGGAGTGTACATTATAAGAATACAAAATTTCATAACCTTGTCTTAGAAAAAAAGGCATTTAAAATGCTGCTCCAGGAGTAACACTTATGTAGATAAAGGATATAGGCTTAATAGCGATCAAAATAGATAAAAGAGAATTAAAGATATTTCACAGTATACCATCTTGCCAAGATCTGCATATCAAATAAATGTCTTCATTAAAACTATAATTAATGATTACTTTTATCTTTATATTGGTGGCATGAAAGTCACAGTGTCTGAACCAGATCCCTCTATAGCCAGCATTTGCAAACAGGCAAGATTTCCAATTTAAGATTAAAACAGAACAGGATAAACAAACATACGCTAAAGGCAAGAATAAGGCAAAAAAACAGGTCAGGGTTCACACAAAACAAATGCATAAATTGGTTTTCAGACAGGTGTGTAGTCAAAAGTGCTAAGGATGTGGTTTATCAAACCAAATGATGTGGCTTTTATGTACCATGTACAAAACGAGTTCTGATCTACTTGAAATCTGTGGTTTCACTAGTGACCCTTACTTAATTCTAGATTACTTTGAGGTTAAGACCTCAGAATGAAATTTTTGGAAAATTACATTTAGGAGAACTTATTTTCAAATCAGTGCTGTATTTCCAACAATCTCAGCCTTTTTTAATTTAGAACTCTGAAAGATTTCTAATTTTCATTTAAAAATATTTAATTTGGAAATGTGCCATTTTAAGCGTTCCATCTTATAATGGAAAACACAAAACAGAATTTAAGGAGGAGGGAGATATTTCTTCAGGGAACTCTGAAATTCTCCTTTTGTTTTGGTCCTAAATTAAAGTTCTTTATCCTTTGCTCTAGCCAGTGACTAGAATTATTTTTTCCTGTTACCTCCCAGAAGATATTCTTGAAACTGATACTTTCATTCAAATCAAACCATCCACTCTTCAGATTTCAGCACCTTTGATTTTCTGGACAGTGGTTGTGTATGTTGTGTATGTTCTCCATTGTTGTTTTTCTTATATCCTCTATACTTTGATAGAATTTTCCACCTCCTCACATTTCTTATTATTGACATATATAAGATGTAGTTTTTTTCTGTGCTGAACACTTGCAGCTCACATTGTCCTCAGTAAGATTTGATGATCAACAGTTCTGCAGATGAAATGATTTGCCTGAAAATATGTGCCCAAGGGAATCCTGCTGTTACTCATTTCCTTTTCAAGAGGCTGCACTAAAGAGTTTTCTCTTTTACAAATAATTGAAATTTCTTGCCTTTTAGTTTGACTCTGTTGTATTTCTTGAAGCTCCATGAGCACATAGGGAGCAATGTTATATAAATCAAATAATAATAATATGTATAAAGAAAAATCACAATAGAGAAGAAAAAGTCTCAAGCTGGTAAAAACAAATTATTCTTAGATGTTGGAAAGACCTCCAACGGTAAATGAATGGATTATTGTATTAACAGAAAATATATCATGCAAGCAACTTTCGTTTATTTGGCATGATAACAGAAAAGTTCAAGTGTCTGTGGAACCCATACTTCATTGTATTACATCAAATTAATTTTTGACAGGAAATACTTAAAAAGATTGGATGGAAGAAAACAATACATACAATGTTATTTACTGTGGCATGTCCTGGTTGAGCCCTATTTTTTCTTTGATATTTGGTACCTAATTTTTCTTTTTCCTTTGTAGCAAGAGTAATATTACTTTTTCAGGGTCCTTGAGCACATGCTTAACTGTAAACACGTTCGTATATTTGGGCATATGGTGCCTAAATATTTTAAAAACTCCCCAAAACATTTACTCCAAGGAAAGATTAAATATTCACATTATACTGCACATAGAATAGATACATGTGCAAATTTATAAAAAGACTCATCTCTGGGAGTACAGCTAGGGAAAGGTAGAGCTGACTGGATGGTTGTCCAAGAGACACTGAAACAATTGTCACAAGCATATGCTCTTCTAATTGCAGACCAAGTGATGGTGACCATTTCTTCCACTTTGTGAAGAAATGAGGTTTTAGGCATGTTAACTGGACTTCCATTGGTGGTATTATAGGACTGACAGGATTTCTTTCCTGGGAGATCCTCAAGAGTCACTTTAGTATTAAAAAGAAAGTAAATTGCCAACATATTGCAATGAGATATGAGGTTGGTGTTTTATTATATGTATTAAATTAGCCCTTTGAAAATCACACTTGAGTTTTCAGTCCTCCTGCTTAAAAATATACTGAAAACAGTTCCGGCTTTAAAACTATAATCTGGATAGAATAAACAAATGGAGATGAGAGCACAAATAGACACACATAAATATGAGAGTATTTGCCCAAGGGTAGCTGCCATGTTGATTAGGGAGACTTCCCTCTTCCAATCCCCAGTCTAATATATTTTTTATGTGAAACAGTCTCCTATGTTGTCTACTTGAAGATTTCTAGATCCTTGGGATATATCTTCAGACACAATTCTTACACTGAATATGAGTTAATAACTGTCTGTCTGTTAGCATTATAATTATTAACTTCAGCCATAATGTGCCTGTTAACATAAAGTCCCTAAACCTCTCATAGGAAAATCTCTATGAAACAGCTTGATGTGAAAACAATTTCAGTTGCTGCCTATGTACAATGAGGAGAGCTGCATTTCCAGGTCACTCAGTGCGTGTTCTCTTTTCAGTGTCCTACTGAAGGTACACAACTGGCATGTGAGAGGAGACAAAGTGTTTTCTTCTATTGTTATAAATTATGTTTAAACGTATATTGGCTTCTTAAGTTGGGGTTTTCAACAGAGAGGAAAACTCATTGGCTGTATTTTGCCATAGGTTGTTTTCATATCATCATAAAACAATGGAGTATTAAGATACGATTGATAGAATATGCAGAAGCCTCACCCAGCATTTAAATTTGGGTGATTGGGGCACTGAGGATGAATATTAGTAAAAGCATAGTAATTGAACTGCATTAATTAGATTAAAATATTACTATTTCTGAACAATTTAAAAAATATTGTTAAAAAAGACTGAAAACAACTAGACTTTAGTTTTCAAATCAAGTAAGATGCTGAGTACTATGTTTGAGGTGAATTGACCACTATGCATTGCATTTTTTTTTACCAGGAATTTTTGTACAAGTAAGTCCATTTGAGGGAAATAGCCCTTAATCTGACAGAGCATATGTTCTGACAGAACCTTCACCAGGGTGGAGTAAAAGAACAACCATGTTGACTGGCCTGTGTGGATCTGATGGCCTGGCACATTAAAACCGCAGGAATACAGAGCTCTAGTAGACACCTGTGAGAGACCTTATCTTCAGCTGATTGTCTCAAAGCTTGCTGACAAAGTTGTGAAACTTCCTGGTGGCCTGGCTTTTGGTGGATTGAGGAGGAAGGATTGCCTGCAGGCCTGAATAGATAAGGGCCAAATGCCTACTGGACAGATAAAAAAACAAATAGCCTCTGGACACAGTTCCGACTGACAAAGAACAATCACATCGCCTCATGGGGAGTCCAGACACGGAGGACCCCCAAGCCTGCCAAAGCATGCAAGTGGTCATGTACTGATTCTGTGCACCCCGTTGGATCAGCTGCGTAACTGGAGAGCGTGCACAGGAGGCAGGAGGCAGCAAAAAACACCCTATAAAAGACTGTGGGACCAAAACCATGAGAGGGACCCTCCCCACCGAAGACTGCAAGACTACGGACCAACAGGACGCCGCTGGATCCATGGTGGTGACTATCTCTTGCAATTCTCTCCTGACTGCTTGCTAAATTTCCCCCCTTTTTCTATTTTCTCTCTCTCCTATTTTTATTTTCTTACACCAAAAATAAACTCCTTGTTAGCAGCATCTGACGTGTCTGAGACATGTTCTGCCATCAAACAAGCCAAGAGGGTAAAGCCTCTTTGGTATGGGGGGCGACGGTTGAAATACAAGTATGGGCAGGCCTGGCAGGTTGACTATATCACCCTCCCCAAAACCTGCCAGGGTAAGTGCCATGTTCTCACAATGGTGGATCAACCATGGGGTGCCTGGAAACATATCCTGTGTCCCATGCTACTGCCCAAAAAACCGTCTTGGGCCTAGAAAGGCAACTCCTGTGGCAACATGGCACCACAGAAAGAATTGAATCAGATAATGGGACCATTTTCAAAATAGCCTCATAGACACTTCGGCTGAAGAACTTGGAACTGAGTGGGTGTAGCACATCCCCTACCATGCACCTGCCTCAGGGAAGGTCGAGTGGTGCATTGTGCTGTTAAAGACCACCCTGAGAGCAATGGGGGGTGGAACACTCAAGAATTGTGATGCCAACTTGACAAAGGCCACTTGGTTAGTTAATACCAGGGGATCCGTCAATCAAGCTGGCCCTGCACTCTCAAATCTTCTACGGACTGTAGAAGGAGATAAAGTCCCTGTAGTACATGCTAGAACTATGCTGGGAAAAACAGTTTGGTTTACTCCTGCCTCGGGCAAAGCCAAACCCACCCATGTGGTTGCTTTTGCTCAAGGACCTGAGCGTACATAGTGGGTAATGAGAGAAGATGGGGAAGCCTACTGTGTGCCTCAAGGCGATTTGTTTCTCAGAGAAAATAGCCCATAAATTACAGGGCATGAGTGACATAAATTGCTGCCACTAACCCCCATTCTGAGCTTTATGTTGCAGGCAATTGCTATGGCAGAAACCACCCCACCCTACAGAGGTCCAGCCTTGCCAGAAGCACAGCAGTGACCTGGCCTGAGCTGGCTTTGGTGCCCAAAGATCCCACACAACCCTTCCACCTTTTCCTGTCCTGAGTGATCCCCACACCTGATGAAACCTGAAGTCATGGACAAATGGACATTTTGCCAAGATGGTCCATAGACTAAGGGAATGGTAAATGTATAGGATGAGGTGAGATGAGATGGGAATGGGAGGGCAGGCTATGAGTGGAATAGCGTGGGGCATGAGCATGATGTAAATGGTGTGAAACAAAGGATGGATAATGTACTGGTTCCAGTCTATAAGATTTTGTTTCATTCCATAATACATCAAGCTGAATTGTCACTGTTACGCCCATACCAGTGGCGCTGTGAGCAGTCTGGGGGGAAGCTTGCACAGGCTCGACCCGGAAGATGGGGGGGCGGGCTCGGAGGTTCCTGTCAGCAGAGTGGTTTTTTGCCAGCAGCGTGGGGTTTTTTTTCTCTCGGCAGCGCAATCTTTGTCTGGTCCTCGTGGTGGGGGATTAGAAGAGAAGTAGTGTTTTTTGTGAAGGAAATTGCTCTGGAAAGGGGGGTTTGGAAGTTTTTCTTTCCCCCTGCTCTCAGCTCCTGGACTCAGGGAGGGCGATTTTCTCCCTCTGCTCTTTTTTTTGCTCGGGGTTAGGGATTTATTTTTTTTGCTTTGCTGGTCTGGAACCCGGCTGTGTCCATCCATGGGTGGTGAGATCCTGTATAATTTGTTCTATTTTTCTGTTCTTTTAATTGCTTATTACGAACAGCATTGTTAGTAACTGCCTAAGTTTCATTTATATAATTAAATAGTTCTTATCTCAACTTTTATGAGCGTCCCTTGTTTTAACACCGACTCTTTCTCACTGGGAGTAGGGGGGAGAGAGGTGGAGTTGTAGAGCGACACATTGTATAAGATTTCTTGTCCAGTTCTCTTTTTCAGACATGGCTGCTGTTTTGTGCTGAAAGAGCAGCCTCTGAGCATCTTTTTGTTGTGGCCTATATTCTCCTCTCAACTTTGATTCAAACTAAACTTCACTGAATGCAATGGGAACAAAGGTAGATTTCATGTCTTTGAAATTGGTATTCTTTACTTCTCCCTTTCACAAAGATTGATTACCAGCCTCTGATCTTAGTAGTTCTGGAAAGATCAAATGCAAAATGGGAGAGGAACCCAGGGAATGAGAATGGGAGAAAGATGGGAGCGAAAGAAAAAGATAATGCAATGTGGTTACCTTGAGGTTTAGTAATATTTATGAGAAGAGAGAAAATACAAGCAAAGAAATGCTGCAAAGCAAATCAGGAATAACTCAGTAGTCATACAAACCCCACTTTTTAAAGGGTTTCCTCAGCTCCTAAGGATGGTTAATTTGGCTTTGTATCATAGGATAGGTCAGTCATAATAAGTCTTAACATCCTCAGAAACCTTAACTCTTGTGACAGAAGTTTATGGACTTTGTTAAGTCTGAACTCAGATCAACAAAAGTTGCTATTACAAATATCTAGTGTTCCCTCCTGTTACTTCAACACAATAGACCAGTTCCTCCATAGGACTTTATGCTATCCCTGAATCACTACTAAGAAATTAGGTCAGACTATTAAAAATAACCATCTGTCCAGTGGGGATCTGTCTATAGGACCCACATTTGGATTTTGTACTGCTAAAGAAATATGTCAGGAGAACAGCATTTTGAGGAATTTGCAAGATGTTTTAATACATGGTTAGACTGATTTAATGGTTTAGAGAGGGTATGTGAATAATCTGTTGTTTTATAAAACAGCAGAATAATGGAGAGTCCTATATTGAAGAAACATGATTGGTGTCATGGTGAAAGCTGCAAAGGTAATCTGGGGATTTGTGTTTTAACAGAAATGAATTTCAAGGAAAATCAAGGTTATGCCCATACTGGTATTTCCTCACACCACACCTCCCCCCCCCAGCCCCTTTTTTTTTAAGGAATGAGATTGAAGTTTCTGTGATACAAACAAAAGCATAATCTGCTAGCAAGCTTTTTGTTCATTGATACATGAGTGAGTTCGTCTTTCCCTCTTTTATCTGTGTGAGTTGACAGTTTAAATGTTCCTCCAGCACAGAGTAACCAAAATAGCTTTAACTTTCACTTCATAAGATTTAATATCATTGATAGCTTTAAAGTTTGTAGTAGGTAGACTTTTTACCTAAGGGTTGATGTCGTAACTTAACATTACATGTTAGTGAAGTTTATGGAGTGGTTGTCTTTGATCAGCTCATTTTCTTTAAAAAAAGCTGCATGAAGGGAAAAGAATGGATTTTTTTTTTTTTCCTCTCCTAAGAGAACAGCTTTCATTTACTTCACTCTTTGCTGTGGCAAGTAGTGACAATTAGTTTACTTGGTAAGATAAGACTGGCTGTAGCAGAAAGCATCTGGTTGCTATAGACTCCAGAAAACAAATAAATTAGCAACTAAATAACGTTGCAACTCAGAAGAAAAAAACCACTAATTTGTTAATTTGGTGGCAGAATTTTCAAATTATATCAAAGCTTTTTATCAACTGACTAAACTAAGTCTGTGCAACTGTAATGCCCTACATATTATGATCCTGATTTGAAATGCAATAAATTTAATAGATGTCACTATTTGGATCTTTGGAGGATACGGAACTTACTGATGTCAGGAGCTGAAATACTGCCCAGTTTCTTCTTTCAGCAGTCCATCTCCATTCAGCAAAACATTTAATCATGTACTTAGCTCTGGAATGAGGTGGGATTTAGATGTGCTTAAGTACTTGGCTAAACAGGGACTGAAACTAACAATACACATAGTAGTTATCATCTAGTGTCTGTTGATTAATCTAATACTTCAGGACAGTTGTTGATGAATTAATATTATCCAGGAAGAATGTTTTTCCCAAAGTGTACCAGAGGACATGGTCATGGAACATACCTACTTGGATTAGATTACACATACACTGTTAATATATAGATGAGATTTTTTATTATATCTTTTTTTCTGTTTTATTGAATTGATCAGGAGAACATAATACTCACAATTTTAGTTCACTGATATTTGCTTGCAGTCAGTTAATAACCTGAAAAGGTTTTAAATTTAAGCATGGCAGCTTTCTCAGAAATCCTGTATGATGAGATCAGAAACACCAGGGAAAGTTTCTGTCATTACAGTATCTTTGATATTTTCTTTAGATAGAGAGGTTCCAGACTTTGGGGAGTTTTTCACCTCACAAGGATCACAAAGTTTAATTGACATAAGCTAGTAAGGTATCAAGAACACCTTGGAGAAAAATATTTTTATAAGAGCAAAGCAGAAGTAATGATAATCTATTGTAGGCAGATTCTTTTTGAATATGAGAACGTAACAGAGGGAGGGAAAGGGCCACACAAAGATCTTGATTAACTCACAAAACCATCATGAATACTTACAGTCCCCACATGTTTAATTCAGGGCTACTTCATTTACTCGCCTTCCTAAATTAGAGGAAAACGTGCTAGCTCTCTTGTAGATGTTAAAATACCTTACAATCTACTATTCACCCTTACTGAATTTATTATAGCTTAGTCAAGACACACATTCACGTGTACCTTCTAATTCATAACAGTCAACACTAAACAAGTATGAACCAGATCTTACCAAAGTCATGAGGATAGGCTTATCAAAGTGGGACATTTATTAAAAAAAAAAAAACCAAAACAAAACAAATGCTTTTGAACTATTCTAAGAATTTTCAAGAAATACATTGACATTATGTAAGCATACTTTTCCCCACACAGATAATCAAGATTCTCATGGAAGCATTTATTTTCAGAAGCTTGCACTCTAAAAAAGGAAATTTCATACAGTTTCATAATAAAATTTTGGGATCTGTGAACATTACATAGTCCATTTTGAATTTAGGGGTGAATTAAAACTTTTTATCTTTTTCTCCTTGTAAACTAGGCTCTCAGAAAAATGGCAATTCTCACATGAAAGTTTACATTCCTTGAAAAATACACTGATTTGTTAGAAAACAAGCAACCAAGTGCAGACCTGTTTAAATGAGTATCTGCAAAGGACTGCTATTTCACCTGAATGTTTTCCAGCATCATTTTCCACAAGGAACATAAACATATAAATATCTTTTATATGAACTAATCAGAGCTCAAACTTCTGATTCTAGAGCTAGCAGCTTTCTGAAAATAAGGCTTTCATGTCAGTAACAAGAGGAAAAGTCTCATTCCTACAGTATTGCTCTTTCAGTCAGGTGCTGTACAGCACTAAGGTGGCTGAAGCATCAACTATTACTAGGGATGAAACATGTTGTGCAGTTCAGAGGCAGACTCATATCTGCCTGAAGCGCTGCCTACTCCCAGCCTGTCTACTTTGGGTGCCTAGGACTGCAGTGCCTGCTTCATGGGTGCAGTCCGTGAAACACCAGTTTTGCATGTTGCTGTACTGTGGAACAAGATGCACTAGAGAGTGCAAAGTGCCAGCCCAGACTAGGGACCTGCACAGGTCAGAGCAGGTCCACAGAGCAGGAATCCAGTCTGCTATTTATTATTCTTCACGTACATTTAGATGAAAGAGTAAAACCCTTCAAAGAGAAGAGAGCAACAAGGGATATGAAATATAGGACTGGTATTGCTAATGATACTAAACTGTTCAGTGTTTTATAGTGTTCAGACACATTACATTATGCCATCCATCATCATTCTTACAAGAACTAGAGAAAAATGCTGTTGACCTGTAACTTATAGTAACTTGCTTTGAACAGATTAATGTTTTTATTTTGAATTAATTAGATTTAAAAAACCATTTTGTGTTTAGATGTCCATCTAGCAATGGAATGCCAGCAATGAACGGCATCAAAACTGCAGTTTCCAAGAGGTCATTTACATTTCCACATGCTAGACTACAAGAAGGAGGTATCTGGATTAAGAGAAATATTCTCCCAACTACAAGTATCCTATTGACAAATCTTGATACAAAGCTGGAGTCTAAACATTCAAGGTACTTAGAACTGGGGTGCTTAGACCTGGCACGTCTAAGTTATAATTAAATACAATTCAAGGTGCCTAATCCAACACACACGTTCACAGGCAACTGGAAGGATCCATGGGGCCTTCATTGGCACGAATTACATGACAAACTATGAGATTGAAGACATGAATCATTGCCGAAGTGGTCAAATGCTATAGGACTGACTTATCTGCTCCTAAAGTGAGGTATGAGTTCAGACATCAGCAAACACTCAGTTTGAAAACAGCAATATACCATACTTTATTTCTGCAGTAAGTATGCATTTGAAGAAAGATTTGAATGTACATAGAGCTGTCTGAGCAGTTTTGAAAAAGTAAGAACTATGCTTGTGCTGCTTTGATTTCATTTACTTTATTCCTATGCACACAAAATGACATAACTGCATTCATTATTAAAGAGCTGGAGAAACTTGCATTACTACCTCATTTAGAACTTATAGATAACATTTCAAAGTCCTATTTCAAGCAAATGTGCTGTATTTTAGACTGATCAAAACCTCCAAGATGCTTCACAAGATTAACCTGTATGGAATAAAAGCTGCACTGATAGTACAGTGCAGCACTTGCTTTCTTTGAATGCTGCCAACACTTAAATGGAAATTGATCAAATAACACTTCCACTCCTGGATTAGAACAGGAAGTAAAGGCACCAGAGACCATTGAAACTACAAAGAAAATAGTGAATATGCAAAATTTTATAAATAGTAGGACATATTTAATAAAAACTTAGCCAGCTAACACCACTGCATGTCTCAGTTTAGTAAAAATGGCCAACAGCAATTAAGGTCTCTCTTCAAAGCTAATTAGAAGCCTGTTACCCCTAATTGCTGTGCCTGAGTCAGGTTTAACCAAGAGAAAAAAATTGTGGCCATTGATCACACCTACCTGAATTGCACAAATGTCAGGAACAGCTTACATTCTCTAAATGTAACAACAGAAGAAACAGTCTCCTTAATCACGTAATCCATGAGACTAGCTTTGCGAAGGGTCCCACCTCTCCATCTGGAAGAGGAAAATGAGGGTTTGAGAGGAAATGGTGAGGGGGGACCATGACAAAGAGGGGAAAAAAAAAGGGTGCTGAAGAGGATGAAATGGGAGAAAGCACTGGGCAACAGAGTAAAGTGAAGCTGCATCCCATGTCTGTTGTGTCCAAATTTTGGATTGCTGGGGGATAGAGATCTCATGCAATGTATCCTTGGCTGCACCACTATTTGGCTTTCTGTTACAAAACAACATTGCCAAGAGACAGTAAGCAGCCATAACTGAAAACATTTTGCAGGTGCCAGGCTGTACTCTCCCCTGTGTTAATGAGAATTTGGTCATCTACTGTTGATATAACATACAGGGGAGGAGGAGCAGAGTCTGTGAACCAGCCATTTTTGTACTAAGGGTGGATCAGTGGCAGAATAACTATAGGGTATCTTTGCATCTTAATAAAAAATACACTGAAGACTGGGAAAGTCTATTAAAGAATGGTACTTGTGCAATCTAATTGAGACATCTCATCATTTTACCTTGGTCATTGATGAGAAAATAAAAACTGTCAGACATGGAATCTGGACAAATCCAAAATCAAATGTTTTTACTGTTTAGCAGTTTTCTTATCAAAGAAGTATCTGGTTCATAGCTAATATAAATATATGTTAGATTCAAAGCCATAGCTATGCAAGTTCATTTCTCCTTTGGAATGCTTTTCTTAATTCATTTTTTTTACAGTTCTGCGTGGGAGAAAAAGAATGCTCACTTCATTTCAAGAATCAAAAGGAGTCTGTCTTTTCCTTGAGTTATTCCCACTCCTTTCCTTCCCTCATGCTTGCTTTTTCCCCTCTGTTCTCCTACACCACACACACAGTCCCTTTATGTTTATGAGCTACACATTAACCCAAAAGGTTAATGAGCATAGGGCTCAGGTGCACTCCATACTCTTGCAGCATTAGTAATGCTGTGGTCATGGGCTTGGAATGGCATTCTGGCAAATTAGTTCTTTTGTGATCTCTTTGCTGAGTGCGACTGCTGTTTTCTGTGCTTCTTAACTGCATTTTTATGCTGAGCTTTCTGTCTCTATGAGAACATTTTTTTTTTCCCCATTGCATCACCCACTCCCTGTGAGCACAACAGAATTATTTGTGAGATCAACACCAACTGCAATATGGTAAATATATCAGTGCCAACAAACTTTGTTAAATATTCCTGTGCATATAAGAGCACCAGAAGGGCTGATGACAAAAGGGCAAGCAAAAGCTTTGAATAGGAAACTGTCCATCTGAACTCCACTGTGCTGGGGACTTAGATGAATAAAACCTCTGGGAATGTCTAGCAACAATTCAATCGCCTTCCTTCTGGGACTGGTTGCCACATTAGATAGCTATGATATTTAGACATATCTCTATTAAAAAGTCACCAAATATTGAAACATTATATCCCTAAGAAAATCTGAGAAATTCTCATTCTGGAGAGAAGAACATCCGTCTTCCACTGAAAGTATGACTGCAGCTCATATGTAAGGGATGGGCAAGGTCAGGCTGATTAAGTGTAGAAGTAAAGTCACTTGTTCAGATCAGGGTTCTGGACTGACTGAGTACACAGCCAAGCACACACGTGGCTCCAATGGTCACTGCATGACTGCAGGCTGAGGCCTCCCTTCAGCTCCCTCATCACAACAGTGCCACCACCAAGCCAGCTGTTGGCAGCCAATTGTACTCCACTGGTGGAGAATGAGTTTAGGGACCTGGCATGAGGTTTTGGTAGACAGTGACTTAAAATCCCATAGCAGCTTAATTTAAGGAGTAGTTGATGGTGACAATTTTCTGCATTGTGCTTAATGTAGTTCCAAGTTTGCAAGTGGGTAATGGTCAATTTATTAGTAAAAAAGTTAAAATACACATGGGCACTTTCTTTATAACCAAGTACTTGCCTTCATGTCCTGGACACTACATAGAGTTTACCTCAAGAAAACATACTGGCAATGACATGGTGGCGATTCTGAAGTGGGAAGGTTGTGTACCAGTCTTCTTGAGCAGAAACAACTCCAGGACAGCACGACTTAGGAGCTGTGAGAAGAGGAGCAAAAAGGAGTTTGACTGTAATGCACAGAGTTCACGTAGAAGAAAGAGAATTTGAGGTGTCAGCATCCATCTGGAAGATATTTTTGGTTTCTGCAGAACACGTTTCACACACGGTTATCATACCCAGATGGTGGTTGTGTCTGCCATTGAGGTGAGTAAGCATTTGCTGAGATTCAGTGCTGCACCCTACATTAAGGTAGCTGCTCAGTTTCTGATGGGGGGAAATCACATTACCTCAGGGCACAAAACCTTCAGGGTGTGGTAAGACTATTGATCCACATAGGTCTTCAAGGCAGCATCCTTACAGCACAGCTTAGTGTACAGTGACTGATGCATACAAATACGTGAAAATCTGGAAAAAATGGAAGCAGTAGCTAATATGAAAAATGCATTTGTTGCTCAAGAAGCATGTAAGGGATAAGAAGCAGTAATTTATATAACTATACTGCCTCAAGCTTAGCATTATGATAGCAGCTGTGGCCTTGGTACCTCAGGACCTTCTGACAGAGTGAGAAAAGAGAGATTCCCACAGCTCCTGTAGGCAAAATACTTCTTGGGTTCTGCTCACAAGAGCAGAATTTGGCCTTAAGCTTAATCACCTGGAGGCACTTGAGAAAATAAATGCATGCGTGCTTCCTTTGAGCTACTTGTCTGCAAATGTGTCAGTTGCTCAGCTTTAAAGCTTCAGTAGATATAAAGATATATAAATACTTCAAAACATCAGAGGGGGAAACAGAAATTAGGAATAACCAAACCCAGAAATGGTTACTAGTGCTGTGCAGAAGTACAGGTGTACTGTGTATTGATGGGAAAGCTTTTGTTGGAGAAATAAGACAGACTGCAGTCTTGCACAGCAGGATTAAGGTGATCTAGGAGGAACCATGTACATGGCGATTGAATCTGTTGAGGCTCACATTCAAGAAAATGAGGCGTGCAAAATAAGTAGTTCAAGGAGATTTAATAAGATTCATTCTTAGCATACATTTAATACTCAGGTTCCTTAAAAGACATAAAAGTAAGCAATGGACCATATGCATAACTATAAAAACTTGTAACAAAAGCTATTAGAAAACACACATAGCAATTACAAAAGCTACCCATTATTGTGATAGATCAACATATATAGAAATAATAAAGTGACATAAATGACATTATTTCAGTCCTTGTCTCATCCACGAGACCTATAAAGGGCTTTGGAAATTGACCTGAAAATTAGCTGGTCTCATCTGACTAAACATAGGAGAGAAAGACTTTCTGATGAATGTCCTATATCTTGTTCAGTCCTTACCTGGAAGAGACCTTACATCAGAGAACACTGCAATCTTGCAGTCCAAAACCCAGTATACTTCATATCATCTGACTATTTGGTGACTTGACTAGAACACAGAGATTTTTCTGTTAAAGTAGCATGCTTTTACTGAAGCATTTTCCTGCTGACCTTAAAGTTCATGTTTGAGAAAGATTTCTGAGTCTCCTAATCCTAGATGTGGAGACATCCAACCCTGTTTATTTACACAAAGCTCTACCACTTTGCCAAGAGAAGGCTTACCAGCTTATTTCTGTTTAGCACCCTGCAGTGTCCAGCTTTCTGCTCATATGCTGTTTGGCAGATAATTCTGAGTTTGGGAGCAATGAGCTTAGATAATATCCAAACCTAAGACAGAAAAAGATTTGCTTCCTCTGCCCTGGCACCCTCAATCAAGCTTTGCCATAGATTTGTGTAAATGCTTTTGATTTGTTTTTTAATTAGTCTTCTTGTATAAATCTTCAAAGATTGATCTGGGTTTAGTTTCTGTATATGACTAAGTCCTTCTGGCATCTTGGGCTACAGTTCTGTGGATAAAGTTGCTTAAAATGTGATCTCTTTAACAGAGTTAAATCTACAATGAATGAAGAGCTCCTCTTGTAAAGGTACGTAGTTGTAACTAACTAAGTAAAAGACAGACAAGGTAGCTTTTCTAAAATAAACTGGCCTTTAAGTGCTGTTGTAGATTGAGAAGCAAAGTTATTGAATCAGAATGTCATCTCAACAAAGTCTTTGTCAGTTAGAGAACAGAAGCGACCATCTCTCCTCCTGAAATCATTAAAACATTTGTCAATGTCTCTCTGCTTCTAATAGACTCCATCTCAATGAGCAGAGGACTGTATTCTTTCATTCCTTGCCCTTTCCTCAAACAAGCATAATTTCTTTTAAGCCTGCGGAAAAGTGAGAGAAATCATTGTTAAATGTTAATGTCTGGTGAATGATATTCCTCCTGCCTTTCCAGTGAACATCTTCACTCAGGAACAAAGCCTTTTCTAGCTCTGAAGGGTCATTATATTGCAGTCCAAACAATGTAAATACCCCTTGACTTCTTGTCTCTCTGGGGTTTAATGCATTCTTCCTCCTAGAAACACCACACTTACAAGTGAAGGAACAGAAGTCTGAGCAGTGAACATGAAAATACCACAAAAAAATCATACATTCTCCAGACACCTGTCCAGACTTCAAATCATGCTGACATGGAAAGTGATTCAAGATCTCTAGATCTGTTCCACTTCAAGTAGTTGGTGAAGAAGTGAATGTGAGGAATGATTAGGCCTTGACCCATTTTCCTTTGTACTTTTCTGCCTGGTGACCCAAGACAACCCCAGTATTGATCCCAAAGAAAATAACGCTATGGCTGAAATTGAACTTGAAAAAGTGAAATAAGGCAATATAATTACTAAGTCTGTGTGGGTTTACAGAAAACAAATCTTGTCGACCTAACTTAATATTTGTTATGAGATTATAGATTTTGTTGGTAAAGATATTTCTATTGATGTAATACTCTTACATTTCTGCAAGGCATTAGATGAAGAAACAAGACATTTCAAAACCAAATTGCAAACTTTGAATGGTCTTAACCCTGACAAGCTGAAAAGTGTCAACAGAGTAGTAAACCAGCAAAGCAAACAATATGTCTTTAATGGTGGCGAGACATAAAGTCATCAAGAGCAAAGATTATATGCCAATAGAAAACCCACTTTTCTGGGAAGTGGCGACAAAAGGTTTAGGAATTGAATCTTTAGTCTGGACTGCCTAACAGATAGATATCTTTATATTCCACATCATGTATCAGCATTTCTACTGATGTGATTAAAAAGAAGCATAGAAGAGACTGGGAAAAGCTCACAAGATTTTCTTCCTTAAATGAAAGTCAAGTAACATTAGCCTGTCTGTTCACTGATGCTCCAGCACATAGTCTGGACTAGTCCTGTTCAGCATGTCATACACACTTCTGCAGGTCAGTAAAATCTTTTATTGCACATCTCCTATTTCACATATATTCTACCACCTAGGCATTGAACAAGAAGATTAACCTCCAAGTCCTACGGAGATCCAAAATTAACTCCCAACAATGTAGCCGTTCCTTGTACAACTCCTCTGGGCATGTAAGTAATGCTGTAGCTTCCTCTGTGCCATCAGACAAAAGTCCTGGAAAAAAAGTACTTGCTCAAGAAGAATTCATTTCAGAGCTTGTTAATTTCAAAACACTGGGGGATCTATTGCACTTCCATGGTTGTAGCTGAACTGAACTGCAGATAAAAGGGAATTTCCACAATTTCCATGCTCAACCATTGACTACATAGCCAAGAAATAGCTCATATCCAGTTCTGGCATTCACTGAATATTCATTATGTTTTTCACACAATTGTGCATCCTACTGCACACGCCTCTTTCATACTACTAGTTCATGTAACATCCTTCTTATATAACTGTTTATAACTTTTCTTCAGCTGTAAAGAAAGAAATGTAAAAAAATATTGGATTGAATATATGCAGTGCCATGTTCGATAATAATTTAGCTAATTTTCCCTGGGCTATATTCACATAGAATCAGATATATTTGGCTAGCTTTTAAGACTATACCATAGTGAACAGATTCCATAATAATAGTTCAAAAATATTCTTCCCCACTGTGATTATATACCTAAATAGTTTGATATTATATAGCTATAGGTAGCTGCTCTCTTATCACACTGGAAAAAAGAGCCTTTAACACAGCAGGAAAGATGAGATTTAGTGGTACCGGTATGAAAATTCAAACACATGCTTAAATCTTTGCAGAGCTGAAGCATATGG